>ML133401.1:2905188-5305188 GCA_003864495.1 Nemopilema nomurai | reverse complement strand
CATGGGATAGATATGAACCATTATAAACATAATATCTTAATGCAAGGACTTCCAATGCCCATCAGCTGACTTCTATGTTCTCATATATGATAAAAAAGCTTTGAAACTTACTGAGAAAACTGTCATGAAAAGAAAGCACACACCGAACACCACCACGAACGGGATTAAGTAGAGTTCAATTGACACTTTCATGCTTGGTTGTAGAAAAATGCGTGCACTATAGAAAATGGTGGATAGCATCCAAATTAAACACTTCTACTTGCATCAAACTCTTAAGTTTTTTGTAAAGTGAGTTTATGCTTATCCTTCTGAGAGTCTAACTTAAACAAGGAATACCATATATCATGAGTTTGAAACAAACAAAATCAATTCATCTCCATTTTTGCTTTCATCAATTTATCATTCATAGACAAACATCAAGACAAGTTCTAGTTCTTGAGGCTCTATATTATTCATAGGTTTATAATAATTTGTTAATTGCAATTGATATGTATAGCATCCCTAAATTGTAAGAAACTTACCTTGTTTTATAGTCATACTTTTTCAAAGCTTCACCATCACTCTGTAATAAAAATTGGAATTGAGATTGCTGAACTCCTGTGATTAGTCCCTGAACTGTCTATGTTGTCTGATTGAAACAACTAAAAGATCACAGACCTTAGAAATAATGTTTCAAGCCAATCACACAAACTTTACTTCAATGAACTTAAAGAAACACAATTGCTTGAGTAAATTATTCAGTTTCAAACTAATCTTGAAATATTCATAATGTTAGGACTGAAATTTAGAGCAACTTATAGGGAAAATTATTTAATTCTTGATTTTCTTTATTGAAAAACATTAAGAAACTTTCTAAGTAATATCACTTTAAGGCCTTACAGCTTATTAGAACTTTTTCAAAGCTCCTTAAAAGTGCTATTATTGCATTAAAAATCCTAGACAGAAAAGATTTTTTACATACTCTTTACCAACATCAAAATAGTAACTATGAAGTTGACATAAAAGGCAAACAATCTCTTAGCATACTTTGCCTATGTTGACAGAAGGAATTAAGACACTTTGTGCATCTGAAACGAAAGATTTGATAACATGAAGGCAACTGGTGATATTGCAACCTAATTAAAAAATTAGGCAATAACAAAAAAATTGCAATGGCAAGAAAGAAAGGAACTAGATTTTGCATAGTTAAAGTACTTTTTCGTCTAATACTTCTCAGAATATGCAAACATCGGAATATAACCAAAAGCTGACAGAATAAACACTAGAGGGTGATAAGAAGAGCGCATTATTGGTTATAATTGACCAATCACCATTACTTAACACCTAACTTTGAAGAGCCAATAAGGAAAAAGACAAACTCTTTCTGTCTATAAAAATGGGATTTTTCATTTAAATATAGACAGAAATAAGACTCCAAAACACCTAGGTGAAAAGACGACCTGACTTGCCCAATTTTACAAAAAATACAGACAAAAAAGTACTTTAAGTATGCAAAAACTAGTTCCGCTTTTTCTTGCCATTGAGAAGTTTTGTACTATATGCAAATCCAAATAACAAATATTGTCCCATAAACTGCTTTTAAGTAAAATAACATACCCAAACAAAAAAGTTAATTATAGAAAATACAGAATATTTTGATTATTCAGACGACTGTATAAGGCAAGCAAACAACTAGAAACTTACCTTTTCCACCGTCCATAGTAACAGATATGTCAGATAACTTTTGATAGACTATTACTGCTCTATAATCGGCATTCTGAGCCATAAGGACCTTGGAAGGAAATAATGAAGCATAAAAACAAGTTAGAGCCATAAATAAGTCAGTTCTAAAAAGTTAGTGATAAAAACAATAAGTAATAGACTTGTGTTATATCACACATTCTGATAATTCATTTTTATCTCCTAGAAGCAAAGATGTAAAAAGATCCAATATTTTCCTTGGCATAATATCATTCAATTGTTAGATTAAAAACTCAGAAAAAATACTAAGTCTCTTATTCCCTGAAAAAAGGGCAAAGCTCTTTGCTAGATATTTTCAGAACAAGAAAATTACCTTGTGACTGTAGTCACAGCCAGACGCTTCCACAAGAGCAAAGAAATTAACATATCTTAGCATGAATCCCTTTGGTGGTGGCACTATTGGTGAACATGCATTTAGGGGCTTTGCAATGACAAGATAACCCTAGAAAAGAAATATAATATGAAAATTTCTCATAATCATCTAAAAAAACAGCTATCAAAACAAAGTCTGTGACTTAGTGTGCAATCTCAAACAAAAACTGATATTAAATAGAAGAGCTGTACAAGAGAAAGGTTCACAGACTGTTATCTGTCTTTGACAAGACTCTAGACTTAAGTAAGAAATTATCACCCACAAAGCAGATGATGATGTATATTAGTTGCACAGACAAATGAAAAGTAGTGCAAAACAACAAATGGTTACTATCAAACTATGCACAATCTATGAACTTCATGGGCATATCTCTCCTTAAACATAGCAGGCCTGGCTGTTTCAGCAGAGCAATAGCATAGGCCAAGATTCACATGAAGCAAAGAAGGGGGCATAATCACAGAAATGCTGCACTCTAGCCAGTGTTGGTATTATCTAGTAAAAGAATTCTGGCCTAATCCTTGGCTTTATGCTACCACTTTAATATTTTGCGAAATGATTTTTAAATGCCTCGTGATAATAGATGAACAAACAAATAATTCACAAAAAACTGTTTGGGATATAGTAGGAAACACACAAAAGAAGCAAACTTTGGAGGAGCAAACCTCTATGCCACTGTCTGGTATGGCTCTTCCAAATTTTGCTTCCTTATCATCAAGATACATCCTACTGGAATTAAATTCCTGTAAATGCAGATTATTAAAGGTGCAGTCAAATTCTTGCATGAAAATTAATCCCTCAATTATAAAAAACAATACATGAACTCACTCACAATACAAAGAATTCATAGAGTTTCACATTGTGTAATAATCAGGAAATTGGAAAGTGTACCAAAATATTTACATAGCATTCAGCAACTTGTGACTAGGAGGAAAATTTGTAAGTAAATTTTGGTATATACTTTCTTTTCAAAGACTAAGTTCTTACAAATTTGATCTTCTTGGGTCCAGGTGATGCAAATACTAGGATTTAACCCAAATTATTTACTTGCTTTGAAAAAAGCATTTGACCCTAAAGCTCTGAGCATTAAACTTGGTAAATTGAAATTCATATATATGTTCATATACGTATATACAAAACATTACCACAATAATTTTGGCACTGATGACCATGGACTGAATAAGATTTGTAGCCAATAACAAGAATGTAAATACAACCATCTTGGTAGACATTTTCTGGTCTTTCATCTAAGGACAAGAGTAATGAAATTTTCTTATAACTATATGGATTTGATAGTTTTAGAATTGCAAACCCTTCCTGCAAGTACTGACTAATTTCAAAATTAGGAGAAGAACAGTATAAACAAATGAAATTGTTCCATTTCAGTCCCTATTTTGATTCGGTTTTGCTGAAAAAATTACAGCTTCTCATTTGACATGTAAATATTCAATCTAATCATTGATCAGTGGCATCTTCTAGCACTTTTTATCCACTAATCTAACATTTCTTGCACTCTGAGCATTATACTGATACTCATTCCTGCTCAGTATTGATGTAGAAGTAGAAATAAACCATAACAAACTTTCAGTCAAAATATATATGCCAGTAGATGACAGGGAGGGCCTGCTTGCCATTAATAATTTCCAATGCTAAACTGCGTTTAAATCAAATATAAAGTGAGAAGTTTTGGTGATAAAAGTATGTGAGAGATATCAAACTGCACATAATCTAAACATTTAGCAACGTCTAGCTTCTTGAGCCTTCGTTTTCAATTGAAAGTATTCAAACTCTCGTGCTTATTTTACATAAAATTTTCTTAAAGACCTGCGTGAAAGGCAACAAAAATATCTGTCTCTAAATGCCAGAAGCCGACTTCCAAAGAATAGTTTTGTGGAATATCCGAAGAACTTTAAAAATTTAAAGTACTAGCAAAACACAAGTTTCGGTGATGCATTGTAACCATAACATATTAATCAAGCTGCAAGCTGTTCCTACATATCAAGGCCAAGACGTGTCCTCGTTCCTTACTTAGGCCGTTACCGAATGGTCTGTTTCTGGAGCTATTTCTTTGTTTTACAAGCCAGAAAATCAATTTGAAAGTTTTCAGTGACCACCAAAAAGCTAATATGACTAGCGAAAAACTACCTGATCTTATGATTTTTCGGCCAAAGACAACAGCGTCATCTGTTAATACCTTGGCATCCTGCAATTTTTGTCGTTTCTTCGTCTACCTCAAAGACAACAACAACAAATATTGTTGCTGTGCGGGGAACTACAAGGAGCTGATAGGCAGATTTAAATTCAACTCATGCAGGTCATTTAAATAGAATCTAATAGGTTGGGAATTTATTGGGGAGGAGGGAGGGGGTTGCCGGCTGATTTTCATAGATACACCCAATCCTTTTTCGACGACTCAGTGTAAAGCAGCTTTAAGCTCGAGTTCTCTAAAGCAGCGGCTTTCAATCATTTTTGAACCAAGATACATTTTCTCATTGAAAAAGTCACGATGCACATTACAAATCAAGTTATTAAAAAATTATACTCTATGGACAACAATTTAGTCATTGGGTCATATTGTCTTGAAAAGGAATAAAAAATAACCTAAAAAGGAACTTGTCATTTGTTTTCTTTCAGCCACATAGGTACAGTTGGGGTACAAATTGTCTCAACAATATGGTGTTGGGGCTCGAAGAAAATTTTTGAGTCAAAAGTATAAAACTTTAATGCTTTGCAAACAGCAATTATGCCAGAAATCACGCTGTTAGCCGGGTTACAGAGGTAAAGCTTGCTTTGACAAAAGGAATACACGCTTTTTATAAGGAACCTACCACAAGGCCTAGTTCCAAAAGTTCTTTATTCGTAGACCTCAAATCATCAGATTTTAGTACCAAAAGTTCCTTAAAAGCTCCTTAATTTATCACTTTCGGTGCTTTGACTACAATGAGCCACTTAAAGAGAGAGCGGCGAGACAGCATACGCGGAAACTACTCAATGATGCACTTGACACGCGAATAGCAAACAAACTATGCGAGTATTGGCTGTAAATTAATTGAACCGGCTTTTTAGTTCTTGATGCTTGCAGTTATAAAAATTTTTTAAATCGAAGAGTTCCTTAGTGATTTCGTTTTTAGTAGTATAAGTTCTTTAAATATTTCGGCCCTCTACATGTAGGTTCCTTATAAAGTGGTTCCTTATAAAATAGGCGTGTAATATTTGGAAACGAAATCACTGCTCTTTTGCTAAAAATGTGTTAAGTGGCACGAACAAAATTTTATCTTAGTTTATTTTACTGACTCAGTGTAAAAGCTGTGCATACTTGGTAAACAAAGATTTGATAGTCTGATAGGAGCTGAAGAAGATACGAACCGGTTTTTCCATTTCTATAGCATTTGATCCAAATGTGCTTGCTGTCACAAAGATATGTCGAATCGAATGGGAGCAAAGTTTTCGAATAAATGCCTTTAAAGCAAATAGGTAGAATTTAATAGCTTCATATTAGTCACCCCCGACGGCCTCTTAAGCACACTGTGGGCTATGCTGTAATGATCGAGTGACATTGCTTCAAAAGGTTCTTCTTTAAGGAATGAATAAACTTTTGATAGCTCATAAATGTTTGCATCAATGTATCAAACCTAAGACGAAAGCCCCATTTTCAATTTCACGTAGGCATATATTTAAAGTAGAACAGACTTTCACTTAGCAAAGTAAAGATTTAGAATGAGAATTAGATTATATTAGATAAGATAAGAAGAAGGTGATGGTCTTAAGACCGCAAAACGAATCTAATCAAATCTTTACTTATTCTAAAAAAGAACTTGAATGAGCAAAGTATTAGTCTTTGTTAAATTAAACTTCAACCCAAAGAACGCCAACTTCTGCAACGCTTTCACAGAATCGACCCCACCCCTAAATGTACCGATAAGAATTGCAAATGTACCGATAAGAATTGCAAATGTACCGATAAGAATTGCCATTCTCACCTCTAAATGATTGATACCCTATTTTACTTGCTAAGTACGGTTCCTCATCGTTTGCTAAAAGATTGTATAAAGAATTCAACAATCAACCAAAAATATTTTGGCATGAGACTACTTGAATTATGAATCTCAATCACGTGTCTTATTTTACCCCCTCCTTTTTAATAGTTTTCTTCTCTAACAACCATTTTGCTCAACTCGTGTGGCGGACTTCCCTATTATGCGTTTGTTATTATTGATAAGAATTGATGATCTCTCTTGATAATATTGCTTGCTCTTAGTTCTAGTCTGGTTTTCATAAAAAGTTTAACGAGAATAATCAAACAGCAAACGAACGGTTTGACAGAAAAAAGATGGAAATACTCTTTTTCAGAATGTATCGACTCTCTTTATGGTTGTGAAAACAACAGAAAAACACGTTTGATTAAGCAAGACGAGACCTGTCCTAAACTTATTGTTTTAAACATAAGAATAAATGTTTTTAAGGATTCAGACCTTCAACATTGTAAATTCCATTTCTTCATCAAAAATACATTAAACAACTAACACACTTCTAAAGGGAAATATCTTTAAATACCAATCAGCCAATTTAATCTAGCTATTTCTTTCATAAAGTCTATTAGTTCCTTAAATTCCACGCTGAAATAATATAGTCCTATGTGCATAGCCTGAATATTGGAAAATTTACAAACTAAGAAGTTGCAATGAAATGGAAAAGTACAATGTATAGCTCATTCATAAATGCGAATGGGCATGAATATCAAACTAAACAGGCTTGAGAACATAAAATCATTGGTTAAAATAAATTAATTTCCTTTATAATTGCATTCATATTGCATTGAGAAGAGGTGATATCGTGACTTCGAAGTTTTTTTAAAAATCGTTTAAAACTCTGTCCAAGAATCGATATAGCGAGTTCTCTATCTATGCTTAAATTGAATTAAAATTTGTCTTAGACAGTCGGATAATCTGTGGTGAATGAAAACGAAATGTAATGAAAAGGAGGGTCATATGTGAATGCTTCCTTTTCTAATGAATGAATTTGAGATTATTTTGTTACGAAAACGACGTCCATCTGTAAACATAACTCGACCAGCCGGTGGCATCCTCTCCCCCTTGATCAGATTCACCTAAAAGGAGAATATTTGTTCTCATTTCATATTATTTCGTCAAATTAGTTGGCGGTATAGCAATTTGAGGCAAAAAGTCGATTTAAAAACTCATGGAACCATTAGGACTAAGGGTTCAAAAATCACAAGTGAAGGCATTGATGTCGATTGAGATTCAAAGAGAATCATCTATTTTTTAAGTAGAACTCAGCCTAAAATTGTCGATAGGTAGAACAAGACTTAGAAACAACAATTAAATGAATGCATATGTACATTATAAAAGGCGTTAGTCGTCCCATCTTTATCAAAGTTTTCCTCTGAGTAATCAGGAGACAAGAAGACAGGGTTATCTGGCAGCTTTTTAGCCTACAGTTTTCCACGTTAATCAGTTTGTGAATTTCTAGATTTCATACTTCAGTGATTTTTGATTAGGTTTAAATTCTTACAAGCCTTTTTGTGTACAAAGAATTGAGTACAATATGTAGTGGGTCGGGGGGAACGCATATATATATAGGCATGCTCATTTTCCTGTAATTACGGTACCGATTTCTATTGCTTGCGACCACGAAATGACGTTGACTCAACGTCATTACGAAGTCAATGATGTAAAAAAGTATTGTATCATTGCCAGAAGGGAAGTTGGCACAGCTTTTCACAAAAACAATCAATCCTTTGTAAAAGAAGATGCGGATATTGTGGCAATAAAAGCTTTGATTGGGGAAACACAGGTGGTATTGTAGTGTGGAATCTTTAAGAGAAATCGTGTTGACTGGAAATTTGTGATTCTACGCACGGGGAAAAGCTTCTAGAAACGTTGACTAGAACAGCTTCTACTGATAATGCGTATGCGTAGAATAGCATTTGGAACGCCCTGTGCTCAATGGGCGTAACGGATACTATGAAGCTGCCGATAAAGCATCAACAGAGTAACGGCATTCTTCGTACACAGCGACAGGATACCTATGTTTAATCTTTGATTAGATTTTTTGAGACAAAAAGCACACTTCAATAGTTCTCCCACGTTGGCATCACTTTCACATCATGTTGGTCCAAAAAGATGACAGTGAATGCAGATCAAATGCAGATCAGAGTGAAAGTAGACTCTTGAAGTTAAGAAAAGATAGGAACCTTTTGCAAACTCAGTAACAAACTGCTTTTCTTCTTGGGTCAGCTTGAGCATCGTCGTTAGAACGGGGACCATACATTCTCGTTCAGTCGCACCGCATTTCATGAACTGTGGACAAAATGTGCCAAACTGCTAATAATTCTGAATCAATGCACATGTCACCAAGACATCAGTTTTATGGACATAAAGATCTTTCTCAAAAGAAATATAGCAAAAGAACCCACAAATCTAGTGGGCTGGATTCTTTTCAGAGCTTCCTTCGTCTAGGAAAGGACTATTTGCAAACTACAGAATTAAAATCAAATAGCACCGTAGACAAAACTAGAGCATACTTCTCCCTTAAAAAGCCCATCTTTCCATCACAACTAATGGAAAGGTAAGAGACTATCAACATGCCTCTCAAAATGACTCACTTTTATTATGACGTTTTTGAGATACTCTAGGTTGCTCAATGCCTCCTCACGTTCTTGATTTTGCTGCATTCTATGATGCAAAAAAATGTCTCAGTAAACAGACTCTATTTAAAAGAAGGACAGAAAAGGAGTTTGACGAAGATAACTGAGGATGGTGAGATAAGGAAACCCGAAATTCGCTCCAGGTAAACTGTTGCACCGACAAACATTGCACCTCTACGAAGGAGCTTACGAAAGTTTAAATTTGTAGACAAACAGAGAATGTTGTTGTGAAATTCCAAGGAATGATTATTTTGATAAGAATGACAACAAAACAGATTTTTCTGAAGAATTCGCAATCCAAGAATGTTGGCGTTTCAAATACGCTTGGCAAAGCATCAGTATTTTGAAACAAAGCGAGTCGTAATTTATCTGCAGGTAAGTGGTTTCGAGGAAATCATTAATGGATTGGTTTTCATCACTATAAAATCAAATTTGCTAAATCGTTAACTAGACTTCAATACGTCTCGTAATAGATTACCGTCTAATCTCGGTTTTCAAGACTTTAATTTGTTCAGCCAAGCGGACATTGCTTCCCTCAGTCTCTGCCAGTAACTGCAACGAAATTTCCACCAATCAGAGAATCTCAAGAGAATCAGCGAAAACAAAGACAGTTTGTAGCAGAAAAGTGTCCATCGCGAGATAAAACTGTCATTCAAACGAAATCCACGTGACTTGATACGTATATAATATATAACATATAACATATAGCATATAGCACAAGATTTGAGGGGAACCAAAGAGTTATGTTATGTTCTGTTTTCAAAAACACATAAAATGTGACGAATGTGCATTTTTTGCTTCTCGCTTGTTGATGTAAACGCCTCTTACAATTTAAGGAGGGGGGAGAGGTTGCTAGACAAACAGCAGGGATTTCAAGCTAGAAGTCTAATTCCAGACTTTTATTTGACGAAACTTGTAACTCAGACAGTTGGGAGTCAGACAGCTGGGACAAATGGCGTCGAAATACAAATTAAGAAAGAACTCAGCTGATTACGAACATTTGTTGTAGTCTTAAATGAAGAAAAACAATTGCAACAACTGATTCAATAAGAAGTTATGAAAAATCAGTCGAAAAATCATAATCAACATACCACTGAGAGATGTTCAACGTTCTTCTCTGCCGTTGTCAAGGCGGTGCGTAGCTTTAGACCCTCCTCCTTAGAAGCTGTCGGAGCTGCGGGGCAGAGAAGCAAACATTAAGAAACTCAATGCAGATTTGACAACGAGGAGATTGAGTAGAATTGCAGGAAAACTCAAGGCGAAGAAGTGGAATTCCTTACACATAGGCCAAAGCTGTTGGTTCTGCTCGGTCGGAGACAAAATCTTTTCCAAGATGTTGACGGCCTCTGCTGAAACTGGTGTTGCAGGCAATGATGACTGCAAAAGAAGATCTTGATTAGAATTTGTGGATACATCCACTCAAGACCAAACTCTTCGGCTGCTATCTGTTTGGATTTTTGTGTGTGCACTATCGATAAACCCTATTGCTAAATTATCGAAACAGCAAAAGACATGTGTAATGGTAATCAATTCCTTGTATCGTCCAGCAAATCAAAAGAAAAGTAGGAATAGTTTTGGAAATCTGGGGCGTCAAAGGCTAGTTTTCAAATGCCCCTTCATTAGCAGCTTTCACTTCTGTAAATGAAGGCAGGATTTTGGAACTTAGAGGCCCATTGCGACTTCAAAATTGGAATAATGCTATTTAGGCTTGATGCACAATGGCTTTCGGTTGCTTTTGTCAACAAACACGCCTCGTGTCAGGCATTAATCCGGAATTTTAAACCTTACCTTATCGATAGCTTCTAGTTCAGTGGAGTCCATTCCCTTTAAAAGAAACCAAGTATATAGAGAAAAGCCTGCATGTAAGAAGCTTTAGCAGTAAGGACTATGACTGGACTAAGCACTAATTTTGATGCTATTGTCGCTTACACAAACAATATGTTGATGTGGGCAGGGCAATATCAAAAGGCCATTTCAAAACGTACATCAATCAGTATTAGCAAAATGAGATCTATTTGTGTTTACGTATAAAAAATTGTCTACAATGAAAAGCTTATATGAGCATTGCGTTCTAACCTCTGCCCCAGGCCTCTCCACCAGTCCGTGTGACCCTTGACTATCAAAAGAGAGCTTCAGTTTCTCTGGTGTTCCTCTCTGCTCCTTCGCATCTCCGTCTGATGCATGTGCTTTCTTTTCCCCACTGTTGCGTCGCTTAACTAGTTGCTGCATCTTTCGTATTTGATCTTGCAATTCTTTTATTGTCTTCTCGTAATCTTGAGCCATTGTTTCATACTCCTCGGTACTCTTTAATAAAAATCAAAACTTAATTAGGAGATTTAATTGGGTTGTACCTGGTTTCTTAAAGGCAGCGACAAATCTAGATCATTAGTGCTCAAGACACTTACAATAAGCAAAAAAAAGTTTAAATTTCTTAAGAAAAAAACGAAGAATGCATTTACTTCGAAAATTGTGCATAAAGATTTAATCAACTTGAATTCATCAGAGATTTACTCGAATGCTTACCATGACTGTTTTTGTGACTCACCAACATGTAGATATCGCACACATTATTTACAAAGAAATATTTCTATTAAATAGGTAGATATTTATTTTACCAAAGAATAGAATAACATTGCCCAAAGTACCCACCTTCAGCTTAATTTTCAAGGAATCATTTTCTTGAGATAAACTCGAAATTGTTTCTTCCTTCTCAGCAACCTGCTTTTTCAATCCTCCTTGGAGTTCGGTAAACCTGGATCAATAAATATGATATGAAAATAAAAAGTCTATGTTACAACTCACATAAGGGGCTAAAAGAAAATTCAATAACTTACATTTTTTCAGTACTGAAAATAAATTTTACGAATATATATCCATCTATTTGCGCTATAGAGCTTTAAGTTCTGCTGGGAAAATAGCCAAGAAAAAGGACTTTCAAATGAAAATCTATTTCTGATGAAAAAAATCACGAATCAAATGCTTCATTTTCGTTTTCTCTTCTTCTATGGAATTTTAGCACGATACAATAAGCTGTTGTGACAAAACAGTGGATCTAAAGTTTAGATTAATTTTTAAACTCGAGAATATTTTTTTTTGGGAAATCAAACAAGTTGGTAAGTGAATTATAAATAAAGATTAATGCGCAACAGAGACCCATTCCATTCAGAAGATAGAAAGCCAAGTTGGTTAATCCTCGAAATACTTCCCATTACCCAAACTTAACTGGATAGCTTTGCATCTTCATTATCAAACAACATTGCCAATAAGTCTTATCTGACTAAAAGAAGAGAAACGAATGGGTTAACTGACAGTCTAGCGACAATCACCTGTTCCTCCATTCAAGCTCTTTTGCCTTCGTGACTTCGACTAGCTTGTTATAATCTTTCTGCAGCTTTTCCTGCTCCGTCTCCAATTCTTCATTTTCCGCAATCATCGACGTCAGCTTTGCGTTGGCTTCTAGCAGTCTCTCTTTCAGTTGGCTCAAAGCATCTTCCAGCCTCGTTTTCTCTTGAGCAGAAAGCGGTTCACCACCATCAGTGCTCTTTAACTTTTGCTGCTTCAAAACATTCTGCGCTCTGATCTTATAGCTTTCGAATTCCTTCTTACAGTTCTCATACGCCTCCTGCAATAAACTCAAATCTGTCGTCGCCCTTGTCAATTTAAGTTCCATTGCTTGAGTGTCTTTGTGGTGTGCCTCCTTCTCTCTCTTTAGCTGTTGAAATAAAAACAATAAATAGCAAAATTTGAAATTAAATCCTTGATTTCTAATTGCAAACTGAAATTGCTAACTAAAAGACGTGCTCAAGCGAATTGGCGGCACATGCACTGAAATGATCTTGGAGAATATACACAAAAGGACTGGAGTCTCACCTGTTGTAAGGCCTTTTCCCTTTCAGCTGCAAGCTCTGACATCTGAATCTAAAGTAGCAATGAATAAAATTTGTACCAAAAATACTTTGCGTTAGATCTAAAGTAACTGATGGTTTGCATATGGCTAACTATTTGCCACTGAATCGATTGATAGAGTTAAACAAAAAAAATTGATACCAATACCAATACCAATATTTATACCAATGTCAATAAATTATCAATATAAACATCATTGCACTGCCTGCGATTATTCTAAAAAACATACGAGCCCTTAAGGAGCACAGTGGATATACTTCCAGCTGACCGGCAAGGAATTTTCTGAGAATAACTACAAGTGACTTTTCTAAGAACATGCTGTAAACGATTCCTTTATGAATATATCACAAATGTACAAAAGCAAAGGTAAAATGATTAGCTTGCTGAGGCAAAGATTCGTTGAAGTGTTTAGAAAAAATAATTACAGTTTTTTCTTCGCATTTTCTTGAAATATCTTCAAGGTTTCGCGTCAAACCTTCGGCCTTTCTCTCTGATTCCTCTTTCTAGAAATGAAACGTAAAACATACACCTTAAAAATGCCTATCATATCGGTCAAACAAAAATCTTTTAAAGGAATTAACATATCAGGTGTAAAGGTCTTTTTGGTGTCTAGAGGTTAACTTCTCTTGTTAGATACTCCTAAGAATTTCAAATGTTGGAGGAATGAAGCAAAAATGTGCAAAGCAAAAATCTTGTTGTAAACTGAACTAGGCCAGTTCGTGGGTAATCAGCCCAACTAATATCAGAAGAAAAAGTCCCTTTTCTTACTCGCCAATTTGGTCTACATGGCTCGTTATCAAAATCATTCCACTTTTTGACATTCCTCATTTTGACGTCCTTGAAGATTTTGACGTTTTAACATTTTGACGTTAAAATCATTCCTTAGGAGCGTAAGTCAGAAAAGCTTTAACAATGACTTAAAATTTTAGCTTTGTTCGAAGCCATTGACAAATGCTCAATGACTGAACAATTGAGCAAGATACAAAACATATGTTACAAGAAACTCTCAACTTTCCGCTGTAAACTAACTTTCGCTAAATAGAAGCTGTATTGCTGATTTTACTTGATTTCGTAACTCGACCCACCTCCGTCAGCGTTTTTGACAAGTCTTCGTCCCTTTGAAGCAATTGCGATGACAGCTTCGTTATCTCTTGATTGGCATTTTTGTTCACCTCATCTAAAGATGCTTTATGAACGCAGACAAAGAAATTAAACTTTAAAAGAGAAAACTCAGGATAGATATAATTAGCTTTAAAATAAGAACCGAATGATCCTTCCAACCATTTAAGTATTTTCTATTGCGATTCAATAAGATTCGTTAAGAGTAGAGTTTTGCTAACGACTCACAATAGAAAACAATTCACAAAAGAGCTTGGATGTACAAGCACGATGCAAATAACACTAATGAGTTTATCTTGCTCTACTCATTACAAGTTCCCTAACGGTGGCTAGTAGGTGGAAAAATGACAACGAAATGCGTCTACTTCCAATTTATCAACGCGAGCTTTGGTGTGTTTCTTCTGACATGGCCTAAGGTATTCGACTCGAACAGGAACATCACACATAGACCTCCAAATGCATTTCTATTCCAGACAATGTAACAGACATACCGATCTGATTGTTCAATTCACCGATCTGTGCTTCCAATTCAGTAACTTGCGTCTTCGCTGACTCGCATTCATTTTCGCGATCGCTTAGCTTCGCCTGCAACGACTCCACTGTCCGATGATAATCTTCCATCTCCAAGCTGATCATCTTCATTTGATGGACGTCCTGTCAAACAATTTCATAACAATTATGTCACTGTCATTAGTTGCTGTTTATAAACCAGTTTAAAGGCATACAAAGCAACAAAAGCAGGTTTGAACTACAATATCAATGCTTCTCAAGCAAAACTTTCTCATTCTTTCCACATCTTCCCCACAGCAAGGCTAATCTAATGACCTCCCTCACCTTCTTTGCAACCTCAAATTCTCCCAAAGCTTTGGACAACGAAGATTTAGCTGCTTCATGCTCAACTTTTTCCTGCGCCAAACGTTGCTCAAGCCGGTTTTTCTCGCCAATTACCTATAGAAAAAAACGTCAAAAATACCTATAAAACATTATCTTAACCAGAGCTAAAAGAGGAATTTGTTTCTAAAGTTAATGAGAAGTATTGGAAAGGGTTAGCGTCGTCCAAGAAAACACGAGTCGTAGTCTTTCTGGAAGCACATCACTACAGCAAAGTACCAGAATTTCTCTGGGAGGGCAAACTTCTCGTGGAAAGAAAGAGTTGTTATTAAGTGACTACAATGAAAGTGTAAGCTGCCAAAAAACTTTCCAGTCAAGCATACTACCAAGTGTTGAATCTGAGAACAGTTCACTGATATTAATTGGATAGCCAACAAGTGAAGCCTCTACCATTAAATTTACCATTCAGCTGACATGCGACAAACAGATCTTATGTCACAACTCAAAAGGACACCATAATGTCACAAGTTGTTGACAAAATGGACCCTAGAACGAGTTTTCAATTAAGCATGATAAGTAGTGGATAGAAATCAAATAGTTTCATTGTTGATCATTGAGGACAAGTAAGGGAAAGATGGGAAAGAGGCACAACCTCGCTTAGCTGTGATGCAAGACTGGTTGCAGTCTCATCCTTCTCCTTCAGAGTCACCTCGAGGCTGGCTTTCTGATTTTCAAGCGTTGCCACAGACACCTGGAGCTTCTGAAAGTACACAAGATTTGGAATGAGGATTTGGTTTCAAAAGGAGGTTTAAAAAAAGAAACACATTGCAGCAAAATTGCGCACATGTTACAGGATTCAACGCTGCATTTTCCTATTCCTCTGAATGTTGCACTTGCACTATGTTGCTTTAAGTAATTTCTAGTATTAAGCAAGGCCAGTTAGAATATATTGGTACCAATGACGAAATAAAAATTGAAAAAATTCTGGATTTCAAAATAAATTTTACACAATCAAGTCCCTTACATCAAGTTCCTTGGTCAAACTGTTTCGAAGCTCTTGATTTTCCAAACTCCTGAAATGAAAATTCAGTAAATTTATTAGCTGACTAATCAAAATGAAATAAAAGGTCAATCATGAAATCAAGCAGAGTCTAAATACATAGTTTAGAATACTTGCAAAGCCTCCAATTCTTTAGAAACTTTAACAAGCATCGAGCACATGCATTAGATTAACATTGAAGGCCGGTGACACTTGATACGTCCTAATGCATAGTTTGAAGAGGCACAAAGCACTTTACTTTAAAAATACAACAAAATTTAATCCAGCTTTCAAGCACCAGAAACAATAAAAAACATAAGAAAGGTATGGAAAGAGAAAAGCATATGATATAAAAATAATTTGAAAACACTATATGCTCGTGAAAAGAGTCTAAAATACCTTTTCCCTTCCTTTGATGCTTTCTCGGTCATTTCCTCCAAATCCACTTTGACTCTCTATAAGTCAACATACCAAAATGAGCCACAAACAATGAATAGACTTAAAATTCATTAAGTATCATGTAGGGAGCCTCTTAATATGTCATTATATTGACGCAGTATAGAGAGCACTGGCATAACAAAACCAGACAATAACACATTAACAATGTCCAATCCCATATTCTTAATTTTAGAAGTCATAATTATTGAAGATAGGCAGAGTAAGGAGTCCTTTTCTAATTAGGAAAAATTTAACATTAGACCCCATTTGAAATCTAACTTGCAGCATCAAAGGATTCGCTTAGTCGATACGGTAGGTTATTAAAATACTTGATGAAATAAAAACAAATCTCTCACGACCTACCTCGTAATCCTGTCGTAAACTTGCCAAACTGCTGTTTTGCTTCTCAAATCCATCACTGTGACTCTGGATGTCCTTTAGTAAAATAGCAATAAGCTTAAATCAGCATTTTTGGCACATTTGGCAATCAGCATTTCTAATTCTTATTAATCAAAACAATATATTGGTCCTGCTAAGAAACAAGGCATGGCCAACAGAACAGATAGCTGGAACAATTGTTACATAACTAAAAGGAAACACGTGGCGAGAGAAAACTTTTTCAAACAGAAAAAAAAAATACCAATACCCACATATCTAGCAAGTTAATAAATCCGTGACCAAATAACTGTCATTTTGGCAACGAATTACTGGTTTGCGCAACCCAGGACGAAGGTTGTAACAACCAAGAATAACCATCTGAATTCGTTGAAAAGTCGATGGATGCAAAACTTGAAAGGTCAAAGGTGCAAATGCAAAGGTCAACAATGCAGACACAAAAGGGCAGCCAGCGGGCAGACTCTGACCCTCTCCTGGCCCTCACGAACAAGGTTAGAGACTGTACGAAGTCCTAGGAGTAATGGCACTAAATAACGATTTTCATTCTACATTACTTAAAAATGTGTGCACACGAACCTTCTTCAGAGCTTGAATCGTCTCTTCCAGGTGCTGCTTCTCATTGGACGTCTGCCAACAGAAGTGTTCAATTGTCACACAATTGTAAAAATTACGTTCAGCGAGATGGCACTAGCTAATGATATCCCGTTCAAACGTTAAGGAAAACAATTACAACTGAAGGTCTCAGTTCATAAAATGCAAGGTTACCTTTTCTTTCATAAGGTCAATTTCCTTTTTAGCCTTGATTGCTACTGATTTGAATTTCGAAACTTTGTCTGTCATTTCCTTGTTGCGGGTCCTTAGCGAGTCTGAAAAGAGAACTTCCACAATAAAAATTCCATAAACCACCATTAGAAATTTGAGATGATGTAAGAAAGAATCTAAATATCAATGGCAAACCAGGTCGTATTCCAAGTAAATTTTCAACTGCTTTTTATCTAAGGAAATGGTGCGAAATTGAAACAGCCAGACAGTCTTGTGGATATAATGCAAAATATTCATTGCTTGCTTCTTACAGAAATCAAGGTTTAGAGAAAGGGAAAGGAAAGAAGCCTCGCAAAAGTACCCTTTAAGGACAAAATACAAAAAAAAACCAACTTATTTATGGCTAGTTTAGTCAAGACGATGAAATGGGATTATGTACAGAACAAACGCAGTCCTTAATGAGTTCTAATACTAATACTCTAGAATACAAACCAGCGTACTCTAGCATCGGCATAATACCTGGTTCGGGACATCCGCGGGAAACCCGGGGACACTCTTTCAAAAGAGCAAATAAAGCCTGTCCACTTTTCGCTAAGCTGATAGACACATCATAAATCTATCAAAATGCAATCACCGCATAAAAAAGAGTTACGCCAGACATCCCAGCGAAACCAGTCTTACCAATCTCTCTGCAAGCTTCTGCAACCTCCTTTTCAAGAGCGCCAACTTTGTTCCTCTCGCTTTCACTGGCCATCGATTCCTCCTCCGATGCGGTCCTTACACGAGCCAGCTCCTCCGTCACGTGTGCTATATTCTCATCTTTCTCTTGTAAAAGTAGTTCGTATTCCTGAATCTTTCTTTCATTTTCTCCGGAAGCGCATTTGATTATTTCAATTTCATGTTTAAGTTCTGTCAAGCTGTCACTGTCTCCTTTTGATAACTTCAATTCGTGTTGAAACGCTTCAGTCTTCTGTTTAATCTCATTCTCTTTATCCCTCAGCATTTTCTCTAATTCCACCTTACTTTCTTCAAGTGACGATACTTTTTCGATACTTTCCAAAAACTTGTAGGACAGTTCTTCTTTCTCACACGATATAACATCTGAATCTTTGACAGACTTCTCTAATCTTTGTTTTTCTGCATCAAATTCTTCCATTTTTGAATTCAAATGCTCCTTTGACAATTGCAAGCTGTTTTGAAGGTCCATAATCATTCTTTGCTTTTCTTGAATATCGCTCCTTTGCATCTCAGCTTCATTCATAGAAGCTTCCAAGCTTCTACTAAGCGCTGCTAGTTCATCTTTTAATTCTGAAATTTCAACATCTTTATTTCTATTTTTCTCATTATCTGAACTTTCCAGCATTTCAAATTGATTTCGTAAGTCAAAAATTAAGTTGTCCTTCTCTCCTAATTTTTCTTTGAGTTCATTGATGATTATAGTGCTACTTTTGTTTTCCGTTTCCATTATCATTCTGTCTTCCTGCAAGTGGCTAAATTTAATTTTTTCATCTTCTAATAACTTTGATAGTTCCTCCGCCTGTTTAGAAAACCCAATTAATTCCTCAATTTTCCTTTGTTGCTCATCGTTTTTCGTTTCAAAATCCTTTAGCAACGAAACACGATCACTAGATTCTGTTCGTAGGGTCTCCAGTCTTTTTTCTGCATCGTCGTTTCCCTGTCTCAGTTCCTTACCAATTGCTTCTAATTCTGAGCATTTCTGTTCATTGACCACAAGTTCTTCTTTTAACTGTGAAATCAACAACTCCTTTTCAGCTATAATTTCCAAATAATTTTCATTATTGGTCTTTTCAGGGTCAGAGTTATTCTCATCGACATTTTCGATAGGGTTTCTTTGTTCCATCACTTGTTTCTTCAGCTCTTCCACCTCGACATTTTTCGCTTGAAGTTCATGCTTTAATTGTTCATTCAAAGCTCCGACCTCGTTGAACTTCTCCTTGATCTTCTTATAACCCTTCTTGTACTTATCAAGGTCATTTGAGCTTGCCTTTTGATCTTCTTTAACAGCAAGCTCTTTCAGTCTGGCTAATTCTTCGTTTAACTTTGTCTCCTTGCACTTCAACTCATCTAGCTCAGTCTCAACTTTAAATATCGTGGCATCTTTCTCCTTTAAAAATGCATTCAATCTCTCAGTTTCATCAAATAATTCCTTCCTTTCTTTTTCCTTTTTATCATCATCTTCGCTACGTTCTTTCATTCGTGCATTTAAACCTTCAAAGCTTTCTTGCAACTCCTTCAGTTCTTGCAACACGTCATTTTTCTCTCTTTTCACACTTTCAAAGGCTGCCTCCTTCTCGTCTAAAGCGAGCCTCAATTTGGCGATTTCCCCCAGCATCGAGTTTTCATCTGCATCTTTCTCCTCGTGACCCTGCTTCTCAGAAAGAGCATGGCGCAGGTCTTCCAGCTCTGTTCTGAGAATTTCAACTTCCTTTTTACTTTCTTCGTTGATGCTTGCTATTTGCTTCTCGTTCTCCTCAAACTCTTCCACAGAGGAGACCTTTTCCCTGAAGTTTGATTGCAGAACCTTTACCTCTTGCCGTTCAACTTCTAATTCCTCTTCCAATTGTCGTATTTTCGCATTCAGTTCGCTGATCATTTGAGATTCTGCCACTTCTGCAATCAAGGTGGACCTATCTGGGATATCTTCGCTTTCTGGCTCTGTATTCACCGCGATGTCTTGGGTGTCTTTTGGCCCAGTATCAGACTTCAGCACTGACAACTTCAAGATAAAAAATATTTTTCTAATTAACAGAAATTATAAATAGGAATAAAAGGCCTTGAATTGTGCGATAAAAATTTAAACAGCATTAGAACCAGTATAGCAAATGAGCCGCAATATTGAATGGTGCAGCATGAAAGTGCTTTGAAAACCAAAGATCAAGGATAACGAAAGGAAAGCACTTGATACCAAGATTCACTGAAATGGTCATGAATTTGATTCAAAATGATTTAAAAAATGTAATGAAGTTGAAAAAGCCATGCATTCAGCTTGAAGGAACAATAGCAGTTCCGAAATGTAATTACAAAGGTAGGGAGGTTGAAAAACGGCTTCTGCGCCAATAATCGCAAAGAAGTTTTCCATAACAGCGTGAGAAGCAACAAAAGGTGTTTAGCAAGTGATCCGTTTGATGAAAAACAGACCTCATTAGCGAGAGCATCAAATGATTGTTGCTGCTTTTCCAACTGATCTTCAAGACATTTCAGCTTCTGCTCTCTCTCCTAAAGGGAATTTTAAAATAATGAACACGCCAATTCGGAAAATAAGGCGCACTAACGTTTATGAACGCGAATCAAATTATACACTGCAAAGTGAATCAAATAACGGAAACCAAAATTGAAAACCTGTTGGACTCGCACCCATGTGCAAAATCGCAAAGAGGTAATCTATTTCTTCATAAAATGGGACATTTAAAACAGCTCTTGATGGAGAAAGGAATAATGAGGATATTTTAAATACCCGCTCAAGGCAAAACTCCAAGGAGGGCTCTAGCGTAGAAAGATAAAAATACCATTTTGCTTCGGCATTCATCATCATATTTGACCTGTAGTAAATCGTGAGTTTTGAAGAGCTCTTCGATCTCTGTTTCCTGGTGCTAAATGAAAAAAGCTGCTAATAGCACACAAGTAAAAGGCAAGAGCAATAAAGTGTGAATCAACATTGGATCAATTAAAGCAACAAACTTTACGGAATTATTTCAGCGTTTGAACTCCAGTCTGAAAAATTGCCTACGTAATTTTCTAGTAAGATCTAAACAAGGTTCTAGCTACTGCTTTCTTGAATTGAGGCGGATTTTACAATTTTCATTGTGTGCTTCTAGCGCTCACCATCTTTTTACGATGGTTATCTCTGAGGGCCAATCGGACGTCTTGGTATATGTAAAATTTCATATGTCGAATATCGTATCCAAAGTCATAGGTCAAATGTCATATGTCAAATCTAATATGTCAGATGTCAATTGTTTGTCACGTCTCATATGTCATTTGTTAAATGTCATATGGCGTGTCTTGCCATGCTATGTTAGCTAACAATAAGTCATGTCTTTAATGTCCTTTCACGATTATACACACAAAGATAGAAACTAAAGAGTACCATCTTCTCTTCATTTAATGATTGCAGCGTGGAAAGAAGCTCATCAACTCTCCCTTGAAGCTTTATTGATGATGCTTTGTCATCCTAAAAAATTGATTGGAATTAGGAAAGAGCTTTAGTATTTTTGAGCTGCCTGCCACTTAATACTTTTGAGCTGCCTGCCGCTTGCTGCCGAGGCTCCATTTTGAACCATGTGCTCTGTTAAGTTATCAGAACCAATTCCCTTTTTCAATGATGAAATTAGAAATCTAGATCAATTTCTACTGCTATCTCTCAAAAAGCAAAATATCCTTCAAATGGCAAAAACATCTGAAATAGTATCACCACAAAGCCGTATCCTAGCGAAGACTCGTAAGTCACAATGTATTAAGCAAATAACCTGTTTTATTGGTTTAAGCGATGGGTTATCTATTGAAAAAGTACCACAGAGGCCTTGAAAAAACAGCGAAGCCAGACAATGACTAACAGCCGGCAGGTACATAGCCTAAAGGAGATGGAACGGAGCAACAAAAGCAGGCTTGCGCTGAAAGGCCCAACAAGGTGCAACAGCCACTGATACTAGCTGCAAAATTTTGCATATTGCAAATCAAATGACTCCAGAGTTAACTTCTATAAATGCGTCTCCCACTGATTACGTCATGGTAAACAAACCCTGCTTAAGACAGGCCCCCCTGTAAAAGGTCAAGAGCAGGAAGGGTGTGCCATGAAAATTGACACCCCGTTAACAAACATAGCACAATGAAGATAACTAATTCAAAGACATTCCCAGGTGTCACCCTGCGAAGCTACATAATTCATATCCATCAACAAATGTCCAGCTTTATACTAATTCAGCCAAAAATAATAACATTATTATGAACAAGGAACTTCAGGTTTATATAGAATTTAGGAAATGTGTATGCTCTAAACATTTAATAAAGTTGCATATGTTTACTTTTATTATGTTTTACTGACATTTTAAATTGTGTTCGTTTAGATGAAAGTTTGAATCTAAAATAAAGTACGAAAAAATTAAGATTTTACAGTGTAATTACCTCTTTTTCTAACTCGCTTTTTATCAAATCTTTTTCGGTGTCACCCAGCTGCTTCCTAACGACCTCTAGTTCCTTCATCATATTGACCTTTTGGTCCTTCAAATCCTTTCGAAAACAGTTGAATTTCACTTTTGAAACAATCTCACAAAGATTGCTATATTTACTTTTTTAATGTGGTGTTTATGAGCACCAAATCGATCGGTTTTTATATAAATCAAAACATTATAATCATAAAATTAAAATTAATTAAAATTAATTAATATTATTAATATGAAAACTATTGTTACAAAAATAAGTTTCACATTTAACCGTGCTAATTTTTGAAAAATAAACATAGATGGTAGTTTACGTCGGTATTACCAAAATGTTTTATCGGCCAAGTGGAGTATTTATAAGAAATTTTAATCAAATCATTAAAGGCTTATGTTAATTTTGCAAATCTTGCAAATCTTGTTAATATGAAACAGGAAGGCATATAAAGTCTTTCTTAACTGTTTCCTAAAACAAGCATAAAAAGTGTTTAATTTTAACAGTCAAAGCATTTATGGTGATTTAAATTGCTGATTTAAATTGGTTAATTAAGATGAAAAGTAAAGGTTATGTTGATCTCGTTTAGTTACAGAAAATCGGATTCTTCTAGCTGTTCTTTTGATTATAGCTTATAATATTTAGAAAGCTATTTGAAAACGCACTTTTGATAATGAAGGGATAATTGCCTACAATGTCTGGGCTTTTCCAGGGAACGAACAACAAATGAAACCTCACCTTAATCTCGCTTTGGAAACTGCCATTTTGTCCTTCTTCGCTCTCAAGTTTCACCCGAAAGCATCTAGCTCCTTTCTCAGTTCTTCGTTCTCCATTTGTAAAGTCTAGTTTAAATTTAAATCAGACTGAAGTTATGCTGAAAATGGGCGAATGGAAAGTACGAGAACAAATAAGGTTAAAAAGTAAATTAAAAGGCTCTTCTAAGGAATGTCTGTAGTAGAGGTTAAAAAGTACAGAAACAGAAAGGTACGTTAAACAGTAAAAAATACAAGACATTAAACTATATGGCCACCCATGTCACTGGATGATGACAACCACAGGACGTAGCTTAAACGAGCAGAACACAATAAGCTGTGCAATGCAGAGGGTAATTGAACACGGCACTGCACTTGATAACAGTTGATTCTATGATGTGTATGTTTGTGTCGCTGTATGAAAGGTTGCTTAATACTGTGTGCAGTTCTCTGGTACCGTACAAGTACAGAGAGAGGTGTCAAATGTTGAGGAAGTGAGTCGAAGCCTGGCCTTCAGCCGTCTACCAATGCCTGTTCAGGTGTTCATCTACAGTGTATGAGTGTGACAGTGAAGCCTCTCTTGCAGGCAAGATAGAATACCGTAAACGAGGTACTGGATTGTTCGTGCAATATTGCATGCAGCATTCGTGGGTGTGTATGCATCAGAGCACGGATAAAAGTACAGTGCAAAACGCGTCTGCAAATTGCATTCTTTGTTTAGGTGCGTAATGTACCGCGTTGCATTGTATGGTGGTATTCTGCGACAAAGTGTGTGTCATGTGCATGTCAACAAGTACAGGGCCTTTGAAACACAGTGCTACAGTTTTAACAGCACACGCAATGCTGGGTTATTGTACATATTCTGTTCGCAGAGGGCGGCAGAATGTACGAGGCGGGTGTTATGAAACGGAGGCTAGGTTGCTATGGCTACGAAGAGCGTTCGGTCACGGACCTTGTCTCCATTCATTTCCTCCAATGATTGCCGCCTGCCAGAACTGATTTTCATCTTGTCTTTCAGCTTCTAAAAATCAACCCTTTTTCACATTTTCTGAATATTTTAAACATAAAATTACTGCTAGTATAAGTTGCTGCTTAGAATTAAGATTGAAAATTTTATCATCAATTTATCCATTTGATAAAAAACTCAAAGCCACGTTTTCTCAAAACCTCAAATCTCAAAACAAAGAAAACCCTTAAACTTCTAAATAGATGCGCAAAAGTACAATGGTGAGTATGATACTTAAATAGGAATTCTTGATTTTAAAACGAATATTATACGTTTAGGAAAAGATGCAAGCTTATTATCGTTAGATAGTTTAGAATTATGAAATTCAATTCATGCACTGGAACTTGGCATTAATCTGCCCAACGAAAGGAGTATTTGAATAGATAGATCAGGGATTGTTGGGTTCTGCAAGCAATGTTTAACATTTCATTTGAGCTTGCTGCAATATGATTAAATCAAACAATCAATGAAACATTGATCACGTGTGATTGTTGATGATTGGCGATAGCACTGTAAAGGTAGTGATTAGATAACTTGACGTTCAAATAGGAAAAACCATTAGTGATCTGCGTTGCGTGGTAGGAATGGCATTTGATTCAAGTGGTGAAAGGAGATTAAATAGTGACGCAATGTTTGGATATGGAAAAGGACGACATACAGAAATCTTCCTTTACATAAGAAGATGAATTCCACAATTACGAGTTAAGAGAAACACGAAGACATAAACAATGCAGTTTGACAGCTTATGTAATAACGAACAGCCATTGGGCAATATATGAGCACGTGGGTTTACCAAGTGTTTACAGAATGACCCTGGTGGGGGCTCGTTTTAAGAGAATCTTTATTGAGTTTGCGTCAGGCATTGTTATTCAACGGTAGATAACTTATTGTCAAATAAATTATCAAGTAGTAGAAAGTGGCAAGCAAAGTTACAAAAAACATACGTTGCACTGGCAAAAGGTACAATGCTCTTCATGTAAACATCAATGGAAATTTTGCTAAGAAAATTTGTTTTTAAGAGGGAGAGCAAATTCGTAACTGCTATTTGACAAGAAATGAACTAAAAGAGCCGTCTTTTGAGCAAATGCAGCATTCTTTTCCCATAAAAGTAAAGGACAAACCTTGTTGGATTGCATTACGGTTTTCTTCTCCCGCTGCAAGTTCTTTACCATTAATTGAAGCTCACTTTTATCTGAAGCCAGAGAATTCAACTGTGTTTTCAGCTCCTAATTTTAGTAGAAAATAAACATTACTTCAGTAAAACGATTTAACACTTAGGCGGCACTTAATTATTTATATCCATCATCATCAAAAAGATAATTTGGAATTTTATTTCAATCTTCAAACAGCAGCCATGAACATTTTGAAGATGTCGCCTTCTCAGCATTACTCATAAGAAAGTTAAAAGGAATGATAAATGGTGGTCAATAACAGATTTAAATTATTCATAGACTGTTGCTAGGGTATCCTTACATCCATCGAAACTAGAAACACAAAGAGCATCCCAAAATTTAAGATACAGAAGCAAAACTAAACGACGAATCATCAAAAGTTTCTGATTCTATGAATTTCAAAAGCCTTGACTTAATAGCACCAAGCTATAGTTAGCAAGAAGTTTGAAGCACAGCGCGTCGAGTGCTGTATCGCTTGCCTCTGATAAATGAATTGCAGCACAATTAAAACACGACTAAAACATTTTGAATAATGTTAAATATAAACCGTCGAATTAAAATTTCAGTTACGGCTATTACCATACCAACAAGAACATGTCAAAGCTGGGCTTGTCCATAAAGTAATTCGAAGAACACCAATTTCAATTATACAGAAAGCAACAAAGTACTCACTTCTTCCAGGGTGGTGGCTTTCTCCAGTTTACTCTTTGCACTTTTAATCGACCTTATCATTTTCTCTTTCTCCTCTTTGAGCTTTCTTACCTCCTCGTCGAGTTGCTTAAAAATATTTGCATTTATTACATACAGTTAAAATCTGTGAAAAGCGTTCAGTGAGAAGAAATTGTGAAACAGGGGTTTATCTAAAGAAACAATGAAAAACAAGGCAAACTGTATAAGCCAGTACAAAAACCAAAACTAGCAGCAGGAATAGACTTATCTTAAAGGTAAACAAACTTTGAACTATTTCATGTTAAAGATCATCATGAAATATTGCAGTACCTTCGAGTATGCATTACTTTCGTCTCTTTCTGTACTGAGCATATTCACATACTGGTGAAGTTCCTAGAACAAGAAATATAATTATTACTATAACATGTTACATGTAATATGGAAAAAATCTTAAAATAAGTAGTAGAAGATTATTTGTATGGAACAAATATCACCACATTCTAGGCATCAACATAATATGATAAACCACAATATTGAAGAAACGATTTAGAATATCATTTACACATTCAATGGTAGAACAATCGACAGCTACCGGCAAAATATAGACATCAAAATATCCAGAAAGCGGATTCTAGAACTACATATACCTCGTTTTTGGCAGTGAGTTCGTCGCATTTCTTTCTTAAAAAGTTGAGTGACTCATTTTGCGCCTTCAGTTCCACGCTGTTTGCCTCTGCCTTCGCCCTGAGTTCCTGAAAAAGCAAAAAATCTTCAAGTAAATAAGTTATCAATAAATCTGCAAATATCCATCCACATTTTCTACAAGACATTGTCTTTGGGATATATATATATACTTTTAGAGTCGTCTTGCAGTTGTAAGTGAAATATATAAAATTAAATCAATAAAAGGGCCTACCAAATCCACAATACTTATCAATATATTTATTAAAATACTTGTAAATTTACTTTTGCTGGAATTTTAGATTCGATAGAGTAATAGCTACCTGGTTTTCAGCCAATGCTTCCTCTGAGGCATCCCCCTGTTTTGAAAAGGAGTCCAGCTGTTCCTGGAGTTCATCAATTTTAGCTTGCAAGGTCTATCGTAAAAGATATCCAATTCAAGATATGTTATGTGACGATAAGTGACGTTCAGTATAATATATCGGATATGAAAGTAAGAAATTTTGCCTTTGTTTAGCCTTTGATCAGGCTGTTCAATTTCATGATGAGCTCTACAACTACCATTTAGAACTAACCATAACATTTGCTCAAAGTGAAAAATTGGCATGGATACTGGACACTTTTGAGTAGGGCTCATTAAATATTGATAACTTACTTATTCACTAGCAATCGTTTTGATTCTAAACTGCTCAAACGAGAGCATCGTGTCATGTCATCATTTGTCATTCCAGGACACTAAGTTTACTGTTGTCATACAACTTGCTGTTGACACTAAGTTTGCTCTTGACATTGAACGCTGTTTTATTTCAGAAGCCGATAAAGGCTTGCAGAGAGCTGGTAGTAAATCCTCAAACAACTTGGCAGTATACTCACTAGCCCTTACTATACTGCAATAAAACAATAAACGCTACAATATCATTGCCAATATACACACCTTGTTTGTTTCTGCATCACCGCCATTCGTTCTTGCCGATGTTTTGTTGCTTTCTTTCTGCAATTCCTAAAGGATAAAAAATCACGTTACTAGCTCATTACAATGTAATCAAAAGATTACACCTTCACATAACTAGAGCAAGCAAAATTAATTTTTCATCGAAAAACTTGTGATGAGACTTTATAGGTTATGATTGAATGAAAAAAGTTGTGATGAGAGTTAATGTCTAGTCCATCTATTTTCCCAACTTGTGTGACAGTTTCTCGAGCTTCGTTTCTTTCTCCGACCTCTCCCGTTCTTTGCAAACTTCAAAGTTGTGTCGACAGAAACAACCATCATTTAATAGCTCTCATAAGTTCATCTTCAAAACTAAAGACAGACTTAAAAATGCAGTTTGCTGACATGACTGAGGATAAACTCCAACAAACCAATGTTACAATAGGCCAAATGAATGTATCATCGTTACTGTAAAACTTTTAACCAGCAGTTTTTGACGGAAAAAACTGAGCTGTTAAGCGGAAGAAGACAACTTTAATCTAGGAATCTTGGAGTCTACATAGCAATGCGTAATCCTGATTTTTTTTAAATGCAAGTTCGTTTTTTCACTTGGAATCTCCTAAAGGAAGATGGGCGTTGATTGGCTACAACATAGTCAATCACACCACTCTCCTCCGCAACCTCTCGTATTGTTTTTGATCTACAACCGTTCAATTGTTCTTTCAAGATTTTGGTTATCTTCTGACGAATGCATACGCTGAGAAGTCTGTAACAAAAACCTTTTAGTACACAAAAAACAGTTCTGTGGCTGTCTTCAATTTAAATTCCTTATGGTACACAATATCTTTTTCGACATTCCCTTCGGTTTCTAACCCACCTGAGATATATCGATCCCAAGATATATCGAAGCTGAAAGACATTATATACTGCCATTGGGATTTATGACCATAAATTACTAGTTTCCAAGCTAATCATTCTACAATAAATTATTATGCTGCGACCAACATCTCAATAGCTAAATGCTACTTCTATGGATCTGTGGAATCCAAAGAACAATGCAAGTTACCGCTCACCATTATTGTCTCCTTCAACTTGAGGATTTCGTCCTCCCATCTTTCATGTTCTTTATCGTGATCTGCAGCAGCCAATTCTAGGGCTTCTTTCAGTTGCTAAAAAACATCATTTACACACACACATTTACACACTAATACAGAATAAATTAAATATAGTTATCTTGTAGCTACCACAGGTGGAACAAACATAACAGTTAGTTTTCTTTTTGCAAGAATAACTTGCTAAAGGGAAATGGAGAAAGGGTACTAAAAGTGGATGCAAATTTAGCTTTGCAAGCTTAAATATTGATCCCAAAATACAACACATTATGTATATAGGGTAGCCCATTACAATTACAAATTTCTTATTTCCAAACAAACTTTCCTAGCAAACTTTTCCTAAGAACAAATGATCTGCAGCCCCTTGGTCTCCAATGTCTGACAAAATAATATTTTATGATACAATCTATTTACCGTAAATTCTCAAATTGCCCCCTCTAAAAATCGCCCCCCTCAAATAAGCCCCCACCCTAGAACTACAAATTTTCAATAAGCCCCCCTCGAATAAGCCCCCTCTCGATTTGTTGATTTTTGAGTCCTGAGGTTGCCTTTGGTATTTAGTGAATTACCACAAAAATTTATATTGTTGTTAATATTTCATCAAATGCTACTTTATACTTGGGTTATTTTTTATGTATATTATGAAAAGAAAGAAATTTCAAAAATTATCTTTTCATATGGCATGTTTCAGGAAATTTTATAAGCCCCCCCTCGAATAAGCCCCCCTCAAATAAGATCCATCCAAAAATATCGAAAATAAATAAGCCCCCAGGGGGCTAATTCAAGGATTTACGGTAAAGGTGACAAGCTTCTTAAGCATTGGCTCTGGAAAAAGCAACTTGACAATTGAAAATTCACTCAAGATATAAACTTCACTTAAATACTACAATATAATGGTCACTGATGTGGAAACTGTGGTTAAAGTTTTGAAAATGGTTGAATATGAATGAAGCATTATATTTGTGTTCAATACTTGCCTGTGCTTCAGTTTTTGCTAGCTTATATTCAGATTGGACCATCACCAACGTTTGATCAACTGTCTCTTTTTCTGCATCCACTCGTGCTATCTCTATATTAATTTCCTGCAAAATTAGATGCTAAATTAATAACATTGCATTTAAAGCTTCAAAATTCGCATTGAGTACTCCAAAAAGTATAAAGGAGAGAGTGGTTATAACAATACATCAGAATTAGTGCTACATAATGTTGATAGAGAAATAGTATTGAGCAATAGCATTAAATAGTTATCATTTTCAAAATACCTCTCTCATAGACTTGTTCTCTTGTTCCAACTCTGTGCATCTTGTTCTAAGTTTGTCATTCTCTTGCAACATTTGCTGGCCAAGATGAGCAGCCATTTTTAATTCTCTTTCCTTTTTCTCCAGTTCTTCCTTCTTCTCAAATTCTGCAGTAACTCCCCTGGAAAGCCATGCCTTTTGCTCCTGTTCTAGCTTTTCCATATGCTCTTTTTGGTGCTTTATTGTTGTGTTTAAGTCTTGCAAAGAGCAAAAAACTAAGATTTTAGCAAGATTAAATTTCAAAACAGTTATCACAGCTATGAACATCAACATAATCTTACAGAGCAGGAAAACTTCAAAATCACATTCAAAATCAGTAATGTTAATCCAAAGTCCTTTTTTCTGGCAATCCCAGGGCAGAAACATAGCTTAGTTAAAGTTTCTGCTATGTCAATGTTGTTTTCGCTAGTTGCTTAAACACATATCACATTAGAATTGTGTGTATTGTAATCAGCATTCTATTATTTGCCCTATCAATGGAACCATTTTGAATTTCATCACAACTCTAGCATTTCTACCAGACTAGAACATCAGAAAATATTTGGATACGAAAACGGTGTTGCAAACATGTTTTTCATGATTGAAAAGTAAGACTTTACTTTTTATCATGTTTTCAAAAGAGTTATGTTGTGCTTTGTCTCATTGACTCAGCAATTTCACAGTTTACAAAATAACCATGTGACCTATAAACACATTACAGGTGTTAATGTAGTAATATATCTCTCTATGACTTTGGGTGAAAATTAATGTTACTGAGCTTCTAGCTAGCTTAATTGCACTTTAAGGCCTATCACATCGCCTAAACATAATATCCCATAGATATAAAAAGTGTCGTCAATTTGAGGCACGCTAATAACACCAAGTTGTATGAGGAACAACACTACACTTTAGGCTACAAAAGTTGCATTTTTTTGATGAATTGGTGTTAAAAATCAAATTTTTACCTTCAGTTTTCTTTTTTAGATCTTTCATCTGACTTGCTTGTTTCTTTACGTACTTAATGAGTTCTTCTTTTGGGAGAGCATCCAATTTCCCCATTAATTTTGATGGTGTTGTTGACTCCTTCAACAACGAAGCGGGTTTAGTTATCTTTGCTTGAAATTCCAGTAGATCATTTTCGATAACAACATAAACTATGAGATGGATTTCTATTTTGGAGTTTGATTACTTATGATTCTTACAACAATAGACTGGGAACGCATACCTTCACTAATATACAAAACGTAAACAAGAAATTAATGTAAAAAGTTCTGAATAAAAATCTAGCTTGACATACCGCCATTTTGCCTGCTCGGGTACAAATCAATATAATTCTGTAATCATGTAACAACTTGAGTCACCAATGTTTCTTAACTGAGCAATCTGTATAAGAGAGGGTAGAAAGCATTAAAGACCACAACAAAACTCAACCACCGGCAATTAGGCCTAAAACGTATGGACGTGATTTAATTTTCATTGACAACCAACACAGCTCTGTTTTCAAAGCATATTATTGAACCTTGATATATTAATTATGACCAGTATTTACTCAAAAATAAATGATTTAAAAATACCTTGCATTTATAAGACTGCCATCTTGCTGTCAACTTCCGCCATGTTGCGTGTACCTGTGCCACATCAAAATATTCGAATTTCTGGTAGCTAAGAAGTCTGGGCTCAGGAATTTACGTCATCGGTACCAGCGGAATGTTTTCGCACGTGGTCGAGTTGGAAAGAGTTAATGATAACGTGGCAAATAATTCTAGAATACCTTGATCGCACTAGTTCTAACCAAAAGTTCACTTAGTAAATTATGAAAACCTTGCTATGATATTGAATTGTGCACGCTGTCTTCTCTCAGTCGAAAGGGCAGGCCTCTTCCCCTTTAACGTCAGAAATGTCCGGGTTCCTTCCGTCTAGTGGTGTAAAATTACTTTCCTTCCAACCAGGAACGCCTGAGAATATTAGCACAAGAAAGGTAAAAGCACAAGGAACAATCGCAAAACAATAACAACATCAAAAGTATTAAGCTATTAATTGAGGATATTATGTGTAAATGACCCTATTAGACACTACATTTTCTAAATCAGATTTGGCTAGTGGTGCGCCGAAGGGTTTTTGAATGAGGGAGGGGGTGTAACATGAAAAAATTTCCTGACAGGGTTGAATATAGATAGTAAATCACAACGCACATATTTAACACCCTAGTACCGTAGTGGTTTCTTTTTCTGTCCAAGCTGGACATAACAAAGTATCAAACTGAACTTAACTTTTTGTTTTTAAGTAGATTGAAAGTTAGCAGGTTACTTGCTAAATACCCATGTTATTCAGTCTAATAACCTCAACGAAAACGGCATTAGAATTAATTTGGATCCCTGGAAAGTTAGGGTCAGGAAATATTCACGCCATTAAATTTTATCGATACACATAAAGACATACAGTCCTCCATGATATACATTTAGATCTTTTTTCTTCTAGTTTCAAGAGCTGACCAGCTATCTGCAACTTCACTTTCGATGCGAAAAGGCAGACGTAATTTAAATCTTCCCCGAAACAACGACACTCTGTTTATCTCTTGTCACAAAGACCAAAAGTCGTTCAAGGGGAAATTATAATTTGCTTTCAAGGGAATTCAAGAATATTGCTTGGCATCCCTAGAAAACAGAGCAAAATTCAACCTCATAACTTTTAGGTCTATTTATTGCCTTGTCTTGTGAAAGGCTTTAGGGGCGATATCTCCCAGTCTTCCCTGGGTACCAGACTCACTATAACAGACTCTCTAATATTCTACCCATACCGTAAATCCTCGAATTGCCCCCCCTCTCGAATAAGCCCCCACCCTAGAACTGTAAATTTTCAATAAGCCCCCCCTCGAATAAGCCCCCCTCGGTTTGTTGATTTTTGACTCCTGATGTTACCTTTGGCATTTTAGTGAATGAACACAAAAATTTATATTTTTGTTAATAATTTTATCAAATGTTTCTATATACTTAGGTTATTTTTTATATTATGAAAAGAAATAAATTTTAAAAATTATCTTTTTATGTGGCATGTTTCAAGAAATTTTACAATAAGCCCCCCTCTCGAATAAGCCCCCATCCAAAAACATCAAAAATAAATAAGCCCCCAGGGGGCTAATTCGAGGATTTACGGTATAGTGAGTCATGTACCCAGGGTACTCCCAATCAAACGTCACGAGGCGGTCATTAGTGTAAACGAGCCTCACGGAAGCTTCATTCATACTGACCAGGGTTGTACCATATTGAAAGGGACCTTTTCTTAGGTGGGAAACCTGGGGGACGTCTTTGCCTAGTTATTTCATGAGGTCAGCAGAGTGGTATCGTTTTTAGCAGGAACAGCTACACAGCCGGGATCCCCTTCACTGCCAGGGAAAGGCATTTTTAGCTGCTAAATATCTTTGGTCAGTGCCTTTTTATTCACATTTTTGTCTCCGTTTTGATTGATTCGTTTAGAGAAGCATAACATTTGCCCACTGATTGGCCAATTGTAGATTCAGCGTCCATGTTTCGCTTTTCAATGCCTATGAAGATAAATATGAGCTTATGCATTTTCTCTACGAGTAAATCTTTGCCATTCAATCTTTGTATATCAGGAGTGATGTTTACTTAATTAATACCTTCTGCGCGCAATTTAATCGTACTCGTTGGAATTAGGAAAGTCTCAGAAATGCAGTAGTTTGTTTATTCAAATTAAGCGTCTCCCAGCTCATTGTTTTTCATTATCTGTTGAGACTGAAAGTACGACGAATTAAGGCCATTGCCTGCCAAGTTCCGTTGCCTGAAAACAGTATAATGTCAGTTCTGTTTTATGATGTAGGTAGAACTCAGAGGTCTTTCTTGTACATGATTGTGAACCCTGTAGATGTTTCTGACTCCCTGAGCGGCTTGGAAGGTTTTTAGGTCCTGCAGAGACGGCAAGATTTCGCTTTTAAGAAAGTAAATATTGTGTTCAGCTTAGCTTGTATAAGTCACTAAATATTAGAAGCTTTGAAGTAAATGCTCATTTTTTAAATGTTTCAGAATAAACCTGAGTGTGAACTTGAAAAGACGTGAACTGACAATTGCCTTTGTGAGTGACTCCCTTGGATCCTGAAGCATACTTATTTTTGTTGTATCGTCCACGTCTAGTCATTCGAGTGCTACTTAATGACGAGGTAATTTTTGTGTAGAGTCATCAGTCATGAGGAGTCACATTTGCTGAAGGCATGGGGAAATGATAATTGTAAATTGAAGCAGCAAAAAGTCAGTTTACTGAATCAAATAAAATCTCCGTGCCAAAGAGGGTCTCTAAACCCAAGCTAAATCCCACATGAATGCAAAATTGTACCTGTCTTTGTTGACGTTCTGTCTGGCTCGAGCTGAAATGGCAGGTGGATACAGGAAGTGTGGACACAAGGAGCGACGTTGCAAAGAGGAACTAAAAGTCTTGAAGACTCAGAATATGATGCGGGGCAACTTGGTAGAGGGAATAGAGCTTTCGCCAACAAGGAGAAGCAACAGCAGTAATGGCCCACACATGAGTCGAGACGACGCAGGCATGATGCTTGCAAACGCCAATGCAATCGATGCTGAATCGTCGACAAACCTTCAAGTAACAGAAAGCACGCGGTCTAGGCCGCAAAAGAGGTATTTGATTGCCGTGCTGCTGATTGTAGCACTCATTGGAATTGCACTTGGCATCATTCTGTGGCGCGTAAAAAGTGAGCAGCAAGGTTTGTTAGGCGTTAGAAGTGCTAATTACCTTTCATGTAATTCTTGTCGAAAGAGTACGAAACTTACTTTAAAGGAAGTCCTACAATGCCTGCCAAAATTCACACAACGTTTTGCCTATTTGCTTCCGTAGCTACGGAGGAGCCACGCATCAAACTAACGTAATAGAAAATCATTGCGATTTATACTGCTGAAATTACCATAGTTGAATAAAAAAAGGCATCTAAAAGGTAGATTGAAGCATGCCGTGTCCGATTCTGCGGTTTGTTTTAAGATATCAGTCCATTTTTTGGGGTTATCAACGATTATCCTATGTGACCTGAGATTATCCTATTTGACCGCGTATCCTATTTGACCTGTAACGCTACCGACATGATTGCAATGGAATATTCGGCTCAAAAACTTTTTACCCGTTTTCGGGCCCGATTTTCATTTTCGAGCCCGATCTTGCTTTTGCTTGCTGTTGAGCAAAAACGTATGCCATTTTCAAATAGAGCGACCTGTCAAAACAGCATGACACTAAATACTGGTTTTCATATATCGTAATTCGTCGGCGATGATCCCCGATGCTAAAAGCAGTATTTGAGCGCCAAAACTACAGTTCCGTAAAAAGTTTGGGAATGTGGCTGCTGACATAGGCCAGTCAGAAATCCAAGGTCAACTTTTGATGCTAATCGCTCTTTTGCGAAAGATAAAGAAGAAAGAAAAAAATGATATCCATGAAAACAGCATCATCTTCTTTATCTTAAAAAGGATCAGGCATATGTTGCAAAAACTGTGATTCGTTTTATCCTCAAGAGGCAGAAAAGTGCAAACAGCCATTTCCTACCAAACTACTGTCTAGACAAATGCCGCATACCAAGCACCTCACTTTAGACGTAACATTCCTGATCTATTGTTCTCGTTGCTATTGTTCGTCGGGAAGCGTCGGGAAAGTCATTTTAAAGCCTGGTTTCCATATAGCCAATCACAGCATGTGCTCATTTAAAAAAAAGACTGTCAGCGACATGTCTGTCATCGATCCGCGACGCATCGCAGGCAGCCTTCCGATTGTTACGGCTATATGGAAACCAGGCTTAAGCCATCGCAGACGTCGTGGACCATCGGGAAACTGCATCGGGGATCATCGCCGACGAACTACGAAATATGAAAACCAGTCTCGATGCGTGCTCTTGCACTTGCTGTGTACTGTTTTCTCGAGTGCGTCTTTATTCAGCTTCCGGCTTACTAGTAGCTTTTACTAGTATCGCGCGGTGACTTTTGCTCGTTTCGCGCAAAATGAATTTTATCGCGCGGTAGTTTCTGCTTGTCTCGCGCTGTTTTTGTCCAAGGTATATTGCGCAATACATGCATTTTATAAGAAACCGAATCGGATTATAAGAATCCTGATAACAGAGACACCGGACATTTATGAATGCTTTTGAATATTTGAACGCAAAAAGGAAAAAAACTAAATCAGAAACAACAGAACAAAACAAGACGAAAAAGAGCTCAAATGTGCTTCAGTTTACGCTGAAGTTTGAAGATAATTATGCAGCTTAATAAAGACAGAGGTTGAACGTAAAACAATAATTTGTGTTGAGCGTTGGGAGGCTGAACCAGCTTTTGATGGATTTAAAGAATTGCGTTTAGATTAGGATATGCATCTTGATACAACATTCATTTATCTGCTTTAGATTATGTTTTCTAGGTGGAGTAGGTGAAAGGGGAGATTCGCGAAAACCCACTCGGTCACCGGTTGGTATGTATTCTCACATTCACCCAGTTTTTACTTGGTGTTTCTTTTCATCATCCAAAAGCGGGCATCTATCGAAGAAGTGTGGCTTGTTAAGAAAGAAATCAGCCAAAGACTACGCACTTCACCACTACACTTGTTGCACCAAAAAATTGACTAAGGCGTCATGGAAAGAAGAAGGTCTATTGCTGTTCATTAGAATCCTACTTCATTTGAAGCCGTTTCTTTAGATAAAATTTCCAGACTCTCCGAAGATATTATGTATACAATTCCTTTAAATATAAAACCTTTGGGTTTATTTGTTGTGATTTTGTTATGACAGAAGGTCTAGATGATTTATTCTGAATGCACCATATGGGCGAAAGCATTGCCCCTCGCTGTCATGACGTCATCTTTCAAGCCTGGACTGCCTTTCGCTGACACCGCAATACGTCTAGTTCTGTTTACGATTTCCATCTTTTCACTGTCTAGGATGCTATCAAAAGTTTTTGTCAAGTTTTGGAAATTTCAGTTCACCTGGATTCCCAACGAGATTAATTGGCACGACATGCAGATATCAAATCACAGTGCCATTTCACCAAGGTGTCCTGGTAAACTTTCACGTCTTTTCGTTGCCAAAGTCAGTCGCTTGCAAGTATAACGCTGCAGTTGAGATATACGAAGACGGCGCTTTGAAGGCGCGACTATGCGGCAGTGGCTTGAAGACCTTCCAGTCTTACAGCAACAGTATCAATGTGGTGTTCAAAGCAGATTCATCTTTCGCCAGCGAATACAGTGGGTTTCAGGCGACCTTCATTGCCACTAGGAAAGGTAATAACATGAAATGTCCTTCGCAGTAACCCCTTCACATTATGCATCTGGTGCGTGCGGATTTCTTAGGGTGTTGAGCAAATGTGATCATAGAAGTCTAGGATCCCGCGGTTTAGGTATAGTAAGATTTGCTCTTCATGGACCGTGTAGATCATCAACATACCATCGAGAAGAATTATTCCGATCATGTCTTATAGGATGATGTTGATGGCATTATTGGTGTTAAGAAGTGGGCTTGGTCTCGATACTCTCCTGCATCCTTCTCCTGCCTTTGAATCTCTTAGTACTCATGTCTAAAAATGCCTGGGTTGCACTACGCCTTTTCCCTCCAGGGACTATTATACGTAAAGAACGCAAAGAAAATAAGCTCAAAAATCTCGTTATCAACACAGAAAAGGTATCTCTTGCATGAGACCGTCTCTATATCCTCGGGGGCCCTATATTATGGTTGATTTTATTCATTTCATTAATCAATATCGTGGGCCAACATAAAATTATCATTTCTTGGAAGGAAGAAAGCTTGCTTTTCTTTGCAGCGTGCAATTACACTGTGAACCTGGCATCGCCCTACTTCAGCACACCGCGATTTGGTATCGGCAAGTACCTTAGCGACATCGAGTGTCATTACTTTTTCGAGTCTCCTGTTTCCAAATTGGTGTCGTTGCTCTTTCTTCACCTTGACATTGAATATGGAAAATATTGTGCATACGATTCAGTCAAAGTTTACGATAACAAAACTCTGGTACAAACACTGTGTGGAAAGAGCTATACATACACGCCTTGGATTTCCAAGAGCAATCGTGTTGCTGTTGTTTTCAGAGTAGATGGCTCAATCTCTGGCAAAGGATTTCGAGCAAAATACAGTGAAGTAAGCAGATGTACGTAAGCTATCAAGATTATAACTATTCAACCTTAATAATCATAATTTTGTTTAATGTAACAACAATAATCATGGTCATCATAATTGTCACTGTTGTGTCATGAAAAAGATCGTCACAGTCATTCCCATTACTGTCATATCATAACTCTACCAGGTTGTCATAAACACCCACATTGGCTGCGTTTTAAAGTTTTGAAGCTCATTAATGATACCTTTATGTCGTAGCTTGCTTCCAAACCTTCACGTCTGAATCTGGCAGCTTCTTTTTCTCCTTTACAACCATTTCGAGTTTTCCGGATGGCTGTATGTACCGCATCAAGGTGCCCCGAGACAAGGGGGTGAACATTGATTTCAAAGAATTGAACTTGCCGGAAGACTGCCTTAAAGCTTCTGTAGTCATTTATGAAGACAATCCAAGACCTTATTACAAAACGGAGAAGGCTGTGCTGTGTGGCCGGGGGCCAAGGATGTTCCAGTCTTTCAGCAACGATGTTTATATTGCATTCCGGTCAACCCTAAAGAGCTTTCCCAATCTCTTTGCAACCTACAGTGCAACCAAGAAGGGTAGGTTATTTAATTTTGGATTACATAAACCCTCTAAATCCAAAGGCAATGCTATACCTTGCAAAAAATGAAAACACGATTGTTACATGATTATCTCCTAAAACTGGTTCACACGTCCAGAGTGATATCTATGCAAAGCGGAAAGCAGGAAATGTTTCTCAAGCAAAATTGCTATTTTTTTTCTTAAACAATTTAAATATAAGACTATGCAACAGCTAATTCATATGGCGTCATTTATGGCGAAAAAACACCCAAGGTCATCGAGTCACCTCTATTAATTGGTCTTATACTCTAAAAAAGGGACAGGGAACAAGCTAAAAGAGTTATGTAGCCATAATATATGAATAAATGTGGGGTAACTTCATTCAATGAAATGGTTTTATTTCTTTCATAAAGTATATTGTAGCTTTCATAATTATCCTGTGGGCAAGATCAATCAACAATGGAGATATAAACAGAAGCAGTGTGCACAAGGATCTTTAATCGACTTGTCTAGACCAGGAATCGCCGAAAGTTGACCAAGGAGATTGCACTCCACTATGTCGTACAGTGGGCTACGCAGGAGAAATGTTTTTAGTGTGACGAGGATTGAGGCATTCTCGTGTGATTCTTCGTTGCTGTTCGTACATTAATAATCCCATCCATCGACTACGTACGCTGTCGGATTTTCGAAACCTAGAAAGTCTTATTTTACGTACAGAGAACATAGTGCCAGGGAAGAGACGATGTGCCTATTGCGTGTCTTGATTCCAATCAACTAAAGTCTAATGGAAACGTACATACATATATGGTGGTTGGTTAATTACGTAAATGATGTAAGCTGGCGTGGGAAAGGAAGGGCTAGGCCAATTATGAATAGCTTATGAATAGAGGTATAGGTAGGTGTGTCAAATGAGAGGAAATGTTGACATAGTGATGAGGTAGTGATGTAAAGAGGTGTCTATAGGTAAAATGAGCAGGGTGACTATGGCAATATATGAGAAAAAATGGGACTTAATGGAATCACTAGATGTTCACGTTTTTCTGCTGCCTTTCCGCAAACGCAGGCAAGGCTATCATAGCCAAAATAATGCCTGAATTTGTGCTTATTTAGTGCGGCAAATTTTAGACATCGTTTGGCTCATTATACAACACCTAAGGTATCATGAATGTCACAAATAGATTTCCCAAATGGAATTTACTTACACCTGCCTCATTGGCACGGCTTACGTCTTGTCCAAAGCCTTCATTCGTAGTACACGGGCATCTTTAATGCAAAGTCACCGTTAAAATTCCTTCAATCAAAACTTTATTTATTAACTGTTTTAATTGAACTTCTCTCTATTCCTCTCTTCTTCTCTAGTCTGCAACTACACAGTAGAAGCTGAGTCGCCAAGATTCTCGTCTCCCAATTACCCAAGCAACTATCCAAGCAATCTTTACTGCCAATACTACATCAAAGTTGATTATGGTAAAGTGGTAGTGATCGAATTCGAGGAGATTTTCTTGCAATGGAGCCAATCGTGTGCCAGTGATGCATTAATGATTTACGAGGATGGTATCATGAGGGATAGGTTTTGTGGATACCTTCCCCGGAAGAGATGGTACTCCACTGGCAGCTCAGTAACAGTGGTACTCAAATCAGACACCTATATCACAAGATCAGGCTTCTTTGCTTCATACAGATCTGAAAAGAAGTGTAAGTAATCAATATGTTCTCATCATCACACAGTTGACAGAAATGAAACTCTTAGTCGCGCTATTAAACGTAATACATTGTCAACAAAGGTTGCAACGGAACAATTGACCTAACTGGAAGGAGATACTTACACGGGAACATTTAATGTCAAGCAAGATATATCAATCACCTAACAGTGAAATATAAAAACAAGTAAAGTATAATATAGTTTGAAAATGGCTCTGAAAAAAGCAAACATTTTACGACATACTAAAAGCTTTTTCGTCTGACACTCCACAGAGCATAAAACGTCAGAATAAGGTTCCGAAAGAACACGATGGAAAATATATACCCAGCTGTGGATCGAAATAAGCCAATCAGAAAGACGCAAGCACAAGACCGGTATAGTTGACCAATCAGTGCCGCGAGCCTAAAGAAAAATTACCAATGGAGTCCAAGAGAGAAAAGGAACTTCTTCTGTCTACACAATGGCGGCTTTTTCGTTTTTATGTAGATCGACTCCAAAACTGAACCAACAGTTGAACTGATTTGTAGATAGGGTATCTCAATGCAAAGCTACTTCTCAAGCAGATTTCTTTTGATTGCGTTTTGTAGCCACATCAAACCACATTCCCCTAAAAGCATTTGTTTCCTTTTCATCTTTCTGTCTAGACAAGGAGAAAACAAGTACGAAGCTGAATTTCAGCTGTCTTGTTGTTTCTCAGAGACAATGAAGGAAATATTTAGCACGTAGCCTCTTGATTGGAAATCAATTGGCATCGTCTTTGTAATCTTGTTCTTGTAAAATGTACGTTTTTTGGACTGTGTATAAACAAAAGAAAAAAAATTGGAAATCAAAGGACCTGAAGTGTGCATGCGTATTTGACTTTCAATTGGGTGTGATACAAAGTATATGATTGGAGAACAAAACAAAATTAAACAATAACAATAAAATTTGAAGTCGATGAGAAGTACATATAGAAGCAGAAAATAACACAATTGCAACAACAAGATTGCAAGATTGATTGTTAGGGGTACAAATAGAAACATAACAACTTGTTTTAAAGTGATACACCATGGATGATAACGATTTTCCTTTTTCCTCAGATTTTAACGAGCTGCTACAGTCAAATTCGGGCAGCTTTTCATCGCCTGGTTTTCCGGTAAATTATTCGAGCAACATGCAATACAGTTATTACATCATAGTTCCAAACGGCAAGGGAATCAGAGTTCATTTTGACCCATTTTCGCTGCAGCAGTCAAAACGTTGTGTAGACGACTACGTCCAGATCTATGAATTATCTGGTGGGAGTTTCAATTCGAAGGAGCTGGCCTGCGGAAATGGTGCAAGGTCATTTAAGTCCTACAGTAACAGGCTGTTTGTAGCCTTCAGGTCATCGTCTTCAATGAGCGGTCGTTTTCAAGGGTTCAACGCCACTTTCAGCTCTATCAAACAAGGCAGGTCATGATGCATATCTTTCCCGCCTTAATAGCGTAGAATCAGACAGAAACGAGGTCATAGCTGTTGGTATGGGCTCGTGTACTCTGGATTAGCATACGTCTGAGTGCGCAGTCTATGTTAGTTATTGATAACAGAGAAATATGCATAACAGGAAGTTGATTGCAGCAAGTAAGGGTATCTTAATATTTGGAAAAAATAAGTAATTCACGTTACTCGGTAGATCTGTACACACTTTTCTCTTTATCAGAATAAAGTCTATAAAAATATTGAGGCTCAAAGTTGCTGAAATTTAAGAATAATGCCAAGCTCAACCTTCACCAAGATTAAAATTTCTCCTGAATCTGATTTTTCTCCCAAAGCAAAATAACTGTCAAAACAACGCTTCAAACATGTATGATGTATATACATATACATATAACAGGCTTGTAGAGATAAATGATGTAGTCTTATTTTGATGTAGTATATATATATATATATATATATATATATATATATATGTATCATATATAATTATAAAATTATATATATCATATATATTTATATCTATTGCTCTGTGCTTTTTGCACATCGAGCGCTGTTATTTCAGAATAGACAAAACAATCTAGAATATATATATCATATATATATATATACGGAAAAAATGTGTGTAACAGACAACGCTCACATGTCTAAGTCATCTTGCAATGACCCAATCAAAACATCTTGCTTGCGTTAATCATCCTTCTGTAAATAGAATCAGTGGGTATGTGAGCCCAGGCTCGACACTGCTTCTTTGCTTTTTAGCTTGCAGCTACAGCCTTACCGAAACATCGCCAAGATTTGCATCGCCCGGCTACCCAGATCAGTACCCCGTCAACATCTCCTGCCAGTATCACATCAAGGTTCCACTGACGAAGGCTGTGCGAATCCATTTTGAGACATTCCTGCTTCAAGGTGGAGAGGGATGTCCAGCCGACTTGGTTAAGATTTACGAGAACGGTCTTCTGCAAGAAACACTGTGCGGAAACAAATCGAAAACGGTCTGGGAGTCGCAAGGGAGCGAGGTCCTGATGCTGTTCGAATCCGACGCCTCCTTCACAAGCAAAGGGCTGGATGGCTACGTCACAACCATTCTCAGGCGTATGTCATCTCTAAACCACTCTAATATTTATTTCGCATTTTTGGGGCCAAGTTCAACTCAAACGGTCAATTCATTGACGCTCTACTCAGATATAAAATCATTCCATTGGGCAGATTTTCCTTTTACTCTCTGCTTTTAACTAATACATGCCTACACTTGTTTTATAGCTGTTTATCATACATTTACAACAATTGTTGGAAATTTCTCTTCCCCGGTACCCGGAGGGTATCCGAAAGACAGCAGATGGATCTATCATTTGAAGGTACCAAGTCGTAAGGGAATCAAAATCGACTTTCCCGTCTTTTCCTTGCCACCTTCAGCCAACTGTCAGAATGATTCAGTAAGAATTTACGAGGGGAACAAGTTTTCACGCAGCTTGAAGGCAGTCTATTGTGGCAAAGGGGCACGAAGCTTCCATTCATACAGTGAAAATGTTTATGTGGAATTACGTTCGTCTTCGATACATTCCAGTTCCCATCAAGGGTTCCACGCTATCTTCAGGGCAAGCATGAAAGGTGATCCATTTTATTATACCTTGCCACGAAGGCTTTATCTGTTAATCTACAGTACTGACTAACCATGGCCATCCGACATTAATATGTGAACATTCGAAACCTCTCCCCGGTTGTTGTTCGAATCCCCCTGCTATTACTTAAAATCAAATCGATTTGGAAAATTTCCTCAACCGATCTGTGTCTTTCAATCTCACCTATTTCCCACCACCTTCATCATCAATATACATGTATCAATTTCCAATTCCACTCCCTAATTATTACTACCCGCTCCGATTATTTGGTTTTTTTATAGCCTTAAACAGCTCTTGTCTTTCCGAGGCTAACATGTCTATTTTGTGTATGGGGTAGTTTTTCAGAGTAAATCCTTTATCCACAGAAGGGGTTAAGCCCACGCAGCGGGGTTTTTGGGGATAGTTAGTGTCTTAATGTCACACCATGATAAATCAACATGATTTGTAACACATTGTGTTTCACTATGTTACACTTTTGCATAGGGTACCAAAACGCATATTACTTCGTCAATATAGCAAAACTGTCGTTAAATGTTGTCTTGATTAATGGAGTTTGGTGCTTTTCGAGGCAAAAATCATATTGGCAACTATGCATCAGGGCAAAAATCATCTGCACCACCTCATCTCACGTCTTACCGGAATGAGTACGCTTCATGCTTTGCACACGTTTTACCAACTGTTAAGTTGCATTTCCGCTTTATTGCCATCAGTGAAACATTTAATCGTACGCGTCACACAGCGATTTCAGAATGGTATTATCAGAATAATAAGAATAATAGCTCCCCACGTGGTGCGGGTATGCTAATTATGCTAATTTACTTATACCTTGTTTATGACAAACTCGATATTCCTCCTTCGAACACAGCTTGCGATTACAAGATGACCGGCTCATCCGGAACATTCGCTTCTCCCGGTTATCCGCACGTCCATGCAGTGAACATCACTTGCAACTATCAGATCGAAGTTGAAGCTGCCAAGGCAGTAGAGATAATTTTTTCACGACTCTCAACAATTTCACAAGACGACTACACCTGCAGAAGCAGCGAAATTAAAATATACGAGGACAGCATCCTGATGAAAACTTTGGATCCATGTCGATTCCCGGTATCTTGGAAATCGAGAGGGAATCGACCTTTGGTTATATACCGGTCCGAAATTGCTGGTGTTTTCTTCGCCTCGTACAGAAAAGTGGAAAAACGTAAGTACATGGTGGAGGGGGTGATTTGATTAAAAAGCCTGACGATAAATTTTAGTAAGGAGCTAACTAGAGCCTCTAAGTGTGAAGTTGAACGAATGTATCCGGATGATGAAACATTGTGCTCTACCAATGCCGAAATCTATAATGTTGATGCGTAAAGCTTTCAAAGAGAAGGTATTAATTATTAATTATTAATTAAGTATTAATTACGCAACATTGTAGTGTGAGTATTGAAAATACGGTCGACAACTTTGACATAAACGAACGGGAGTAAAAAAGAAATTAAGTCTATAGGAAATGTACGTAAAAATTGATTAACAAATGAAAGTCAATTGTAGTACATGTTTAAATCTGGAAAACGTGCACTGCGACAGATAGTGGATTTCTTAGTTACAAAAAATTGTCAAGCAATTAATTCATCAAGTTGGCTAAATGGGCATGTTAAATGATCGCAAAAAAGCAAATTTTAGAACACGGCGAGCCAAGACTGAGTTACTTGCAAGAATGAAGAAGCAATAAGAATGTGAACAAATAAGATAGAGTTTGTAAACACAAAAGTATAAAAGAATTTGTATCAGACTGAAATTAACTGGCTCATGTGACAAACGAATTTGCTGTATCTTTTTCATCGTTCCCAGTGCTAATTAGAAGAAAAATTACTCATAAAGGTTCTTTTACAAGATCTTGCTAATTAGACACTTTAACTGGAGCAATTTTTATGTTACAGAACCATAACTTAATCATTGTTTCTTGATACTAGATGAAAATTGTGAGGCTAGCCTAGGGAGTCTCATTTTAATGCCAAATGACCAAGCTATTGTTTAAGACGACCAGCAAAAGCTGCTTGTAAATTTTCTTTCCACGTTGTCACTTCCTTTGCTTCCTCCTTTCCTTAGCATGCTGGCATGTAATGAATTCGTCTTATGGCAAGTTTTCTTCACCCGGCTTTCCTGACAAAAACCCAAGCACAGACCAGTGCATCTATGAGATCACCGTTCCAACTGGAAAGGGTGTCAAAGTTAACTTTCAAATGTTTGCATTTCCCGAAGTGTCACCCTGCTATGCTAACAAAGTTGAGATCTTCGAGGAGAACACAGAGTTTTACAATTCAAAGGCGGTATTCTGTGGCAAAGGAGCTAGAAGTTACCATTCATACAGCAACAAAATTTTCGTTTTATTTCAAGTGTCTTTGTATCAAGGCATGCAGCCAAAACATTTTTCTGCCACTTTCGAAGCGTCTCAAAAAGGTAAGTTTTTAATGTCAGTATAGTTTTTTCAGTTTGAATCAACTGCTAGTAGTTCGTTTCTCTTATCTAAATACAAGATTTGCACACAATGATCATGTTATGGTGTTGCTCAGCGTCCAGAGGTTTGTAATATTGCTACTGTTAGTGAAGAAAACATTTTCGAAATAAGCTATTTTCGAAATAAGCTATTTTGCCAGAAATAATATGGAAAATGGCTGGCTTTATCTTTCTGGAAGCAGTTTACAACTCGGTATGTAGAATTCTCTCACATATTAATTGCCAATTGCGCTTCACTTAATTACTTTTTACTTTATTAGTAGCTTCATTCATAAAATCAGCACGAATTTTCTAGCCTGCAACTATACAATAACAGATGGAGCATACTACTTCACTTCTCCCGGGTACCCGAACAAGTATTCAGGCGATGTGAAATGTCATTATCGTATTCAAGCTCCGTACGACCGAGCAGTGGCATTAACCTTTCGGGAGTTCTCTTTGCATAATGGGACCTTGTGTTCAAATGACTCATTGACTGTCTCTGAGAATAACTTTTTTGTGAAACATTTCTGTGAAAGGACGGGACCGTTTAAATGGACTTCACAAGGTAGCGCAGTTTCAATGGTTTTCAACTCGGGTGCCTCCAGTACCAGTTCTGGCTTCTATGGTTATTACGCAACGGCTACAAAAGGTAAATTAATGTATAAATAAATAAGACCTGAATGCACATAACCAAATTTTTGTACAAAACCTCAAGATGCCGGCTTTTTCTTAAGAGATTTACAAGCAAACCAAATGTGATAGTAAGATTAAGTGTTACCTACCAGAATGTCTATGCCTATGGTATAAATTATTAGCAAAACATTTTCTATGCATATTGCATAATTTCTATATTAACTATGATTGAATGGTTCACTAAAGTAAAAGTTTCTTCTCCAATACTGAAGTGTTCCTTGGATTACCACACAATGAAAGCTAGGCCAAGATATTAATGAAGTTATTGCTGGATTTTCATAATTTTGGATAGCAGAAATCATGACACGAAACTCTTTAGTTGAACCAGATACATAAATGCTTTAAGCAATAAAATGAGTACTCTTGTGACTTCGTAGCCTGTTACAAATCATATGAATCCGAGGCCGGTTCATTTACGTCTCCTGGCTTCCCGGACCAGTACCCAAGCAATGCTACCTGCGAATACCTGATCACTGTGGAGGAGCAGAGGATAATCGACATCACTTTCGTTCGTTTTGATGTGCAGTATGATGACGAATGTGAGCACGATTCGGTTCAGATATTTGATGCTACGGACTCTAGCAAACGGTCCGCTGCAAAATTTTGTGGGACCGGGAAAAAAGGATTCCGGTCCAAAGGGAACCGGGTTCTTGTGCGGTTTCTCACTGATTCATCGATTTCCCGCTCCGGATTTGCAGCTGAATACCATTCGCTACGAGTGATTGGATGATTGTCCTGGAGTCGATGCACTATAGTCGAAGCATCTTTAAAGTTTCTGTATAATACACATCAACCAAAACGCTATCATTTGATTGAACAAAGAGTTTGCATTTACAATAATATAGAGTTTTAAGGATACAAAGAGCTTGCTACTTAATATTTCAAAAGAACGTCATTGAGTTGCAAAATTTGATGATTTGCTTTTCAATGAATCTTTAATGTCCACTTTCTCTTATTTCAAATTTGCCTTATGGCCTGCATCCTTTACCGAGTTTCTGTCTGTCCACGCCAACACCGTTAGTACTTCGTTGTAAACTAGTTTGTTAATATGGTGAGAATAATAAACAAGTTCTCAAACTGCAGTTTACAAAAAGATCCGAAAAGCTTTATCTACAAAAATGAGCCTATGGTTTCGAAATAGACATTCGTCAAAACAGTTTTTAAATCTGCCTTTATAATGCTGACAGAATTTGACAGTTGTTTTATCTGTTGTTCTTTGTCAGCTACCTTTTGACAAACAATAAGTGGCCAGCAATGAACTCTGTGTTTAATATCCACTGTCTTAGGCCACAGTGCTTCCAAGGCCATGGTCTTTAGCAAAGCTTCTTTCGTAAACATAGGCCAGGTAAACGCGATACACCTTTCATCAGAAGTCTTCAATGATCGAACTCTGTTTCTAGAAGCATTCCAATGCCAAGGGAGTAATGCATCAATGGACACTTCTGTACACCTAAACCACCAGGTGATCCCGAGTGAATGTGGTATACTCTTGTGAACGTAATTCATGTAAGTTTTACATAATTTAATAAGACAAAATTATCAGCCCCCTATTAGGTCAGGCCAATGCTTGCAGCTTGCATTCCAGCTTATTACTCATTGGAAACCACTTTCGCCGCTTGCCTAGTTCCCAGTCCCCAAGGTGCAGGTCACCAAAAGATCGTGACACGACGCCATTTTGCAATAATTTGAGTCAATGAGAGGGCGATACAGTGTGAATATAAATTTTTGGGTGAAACTCTCAGCCTTTGCTTCACACACAGTATATACTCTTGCGAAAAGAGAAGATTAATAATGGAATGAAGACATTGGCAGGGTCCGTGTTTGTGTTTTCGTCAAATGTATTACTTCGAAGAGCGGTGAAAACCCATTAGATTCCTGCAACAGTGCACAGTGAAGGGAATTTGGAGAGCGGTCATGCATGGATAAACACCAAAGAGAAGCTCATTGTTGATAATGAGATGTTAATATTAAATATCCCCACTTTTCTACAGTTTCAGAAATTAGTCTATGCACTAAAAATTAAATATTGTTAACATCTCTAGTACCCGAAGCATTTTGAATTGCTGTTACTTATGATACAAGATTAAGAGTTCTGATCTTGGACTTTTCACGCTGCCTACTTTCAGTAAATCCACGGATGAATAAAATATGGAGTAAATATTTAATATAAACTCCAAGTCTTTTATAAGCGAGTATATTTGTTCTAAACGACGTGGGTAATGGCTGTGTGGCAGAAATTATGAATCGCTTTTTGGGGTGTCTTTATAAGGTAGGAAAGTAGATATTCAGTAAAGGTAGTTTCATTTCACTCCAGGAAGAATCTTGATTGATTTCAAAGCTTCAACGGCTCCTTAAAACGGAAGTAGAACAGCTAGCGAGTTCATACTGCGGGTCTCGCATTGCGGAGCTTGCATTGCGGAGGAGAAGGGTTGGCACAAAGACTATATGATAACTGTATTCTCTACCTTTTATTCCTTTAAATGACCCTAACCGGCCTGTCACAAAGTGCCAGGTACCGCGGACCTGTCAGACGTTGGTGGAAAGAACAGGGCTGTTCCATAATTGCAAAGTAAGGCCCCACACCAACGAAAATTAGCCGCCAGCGTAACGAGTGTTTCTACTTTCAGGCACAAGACTGAGGGCTACCACGTAAATTTTCAGTCGACTAGCAACTACGATTCACGAACATCTTACAGCTATAACTGATGTATGCTCTTTGGAGCATCCGTGTCCACCCGTGAGTGTTTGCATTGTACGGAACACGAGTATCTTGAATTCAGCAATGGATTAATAGAATCTAAAAGCAGATTGCAACTAAAAAAAATTGAAATACTAACTTAAACCCGCTTACGATTAAGTAAAATATGTAAATTTGAATACCTATTTATTTGAAATATTCTTCATTTCTAGAGAGTCTGCACCTTCCTTTGCATCAACTTCGCTGGAAGTTGACAGGATATGTTTCTCAGCATCCTCTTCTTCCAACAGCGCCTCTTTCTCGCTTTTGTCGTCAAGAATACTTTGATACCCGTTACCTTCTGCCCATGGCTGTTTCTTGCCAGATGCAAAGAGCAAGAAGATTACCGTGCCTACCGCATAAACGGCTGCGGACAGGAAGAATATTATTTGCCATTCTTCTCTGGTCTACAAAAAGATACGAGCAACATTTCAGAGTGCTACAGCAAAACAAATGCTTTTGCCGAAGAGATGAGGAGAGATCAACATCTATATTAAGGATAGATCACTTCAACAAAGCAAATACTTTTGCAGTACAGCTGAAGAGAGATCAACATCTATATTAAGGATAGATCACTTCAACAAAGCAAATGCTTTTGCCGAAGAGATGAGGAGAGATCAACATCTATATTAAGGATAGATCACTTCAACAAAGCAAATGCTTTTGCCGAAGAGATGAGGAGAGATCAACATCTATATTAAGGATAGATCACTTCAACAAAGCAAATACTTTTGCAGTACAGATGAAGAGATGTTAATATCTATATTAAGGTCAGGTCACTTCAACAAAGCAAATACTTTTGCAGTACAGATGACGAGAGATTAAGTCTATATTAAGGCCAGGTCAGAACCAATGGGTTGAGGTCGCACTTTATCTCAAAAATCATCATGGTGTTGATATGACGCTGTTTACAATGAAACACAGTTACTGACGTATACAACCATCTGTAAGCGTACACAAAAACTTCCGTTGTAGAAGATGGTTAAAAACCTAGGCAGCTGTTTCAAAAAAGGCAAAGGAAATTATTGGAAGCTTTTACCTACACTCAAGAATAGACAATAAATGATTAACTTATAGTTGTTAGCATCAAGTGACGAACCTCGTTGGTTGTGACGAACCCAACAACAAGCGGGCTGATGATTCCAGGAATTGTGGCAAAACAATTGCTGATTCCGAGAAGAAGGCTGGCGTAACGCGGTGCTATGTCTAGATGATTGACAATGAAGCCACTCCATGCCAGGCCGCCGAATCCGACAGCCATCACCAAAGCAAAGAGGGCGACATACTTGCTCGTGCTGAACCCGACGACTATCATGAAAACCCCCTGAAATGCGAATCCTAAAATGGAGAAGCGAGGAAATGAGGGAGGCAGTTTGCCCTGATAGATCGTCAGGGAACCCCCCCCCTGGCATATAAACGGTTTCATAAGCACGAGTACAGTTCATCGGGGGGTTAATGAAGCAAATATCCTGGTGTTGGTCGAAGAGATCCATGCAGCATTTCAAATCAATAACATCATAAAAATTGTTTGCCTCTGCAGATTTATTGAGTAGATAGATTTGAATGTCGAAGAACAAACTGGCAATTGCTTGCTAAGCTTCTTGTGTGTGATTAGCATGCTATCAGAGCATCGAAATAGCAAGAAACAGCAGAAACATATTTTTGCACAGTTGAGTACTTTCTAATCCGACACTCCTCAGAGTATGCAAACGTCGGAAATTGACGAAAAGCTGCAAAGTAAATAGCCAGTGCTGATCGAAATAAGGGCCGTGGGGAGCGCCTATGCGTCACTCTAGTAGGTATAAATCATTTCCTGCTTCTACAGAACATTAGGCACAAACCGAGGGTGTTGAAGAGCTTTCGGACAGAAGTGGTCGACATTCTGCCTGTGGAGCGCAAAAAGTCTGCAAGCCTTCCTCCTGTTTGAACAACTATTATCATGACAAGGTATGGTAGAGATGAGAGGAAACCGGTCTACGAAAAAAGGCAATATCAGCATCAATAATAATAAAAATAATGAATACAACACCATAATGCCACTCAAAGAGCCTTTAATGAATGCAATTTTGGTTGAAGTATCTCTATACTTGATCGCACAAAGGAAATTTATTGAAGACCTTTAAAGAAATCTGAGAGTTGATACCAGACGACATTCAATGAAGTTAAAGAGGAGCTTTCTCCCATGCAACACAGTTTGGCCCATGTATATGGCTCTGTAAAACGACTTGCTTGAAACCCTATACTGATGACTTCCTTGCCAAAACCAGCTATGCAAAAACAAGAGTCACAGTTGCCTACAAAATTCTACTGCACCTGAAATAAAATGTATCGTAAATATTGCTATACTACCTTCTGTAGATCAAACTTTAGAATCAGCTTGAGGTATGTCGGAAGTGATGTAAGCAGCGTGTAGTAGCCCCAGTTCTCTGTGAAATGGGCGATAATGATGGCCCACACGGGGACAGAAGTGAGCAAATCCCTCCAAGGAACCTCTCTTATCTGCAAGGAAGCAAAAAATAAATTCCATTGATAACAGACTTTTGAAAAATTGGTGCAATGAGAAGCTTGGCTTTCTTTACTTAGCCTTAAGATCTAAAACGGCAGAGTGAAAATAAAACTTGATGTTTTTTCCACCTTTGTCAAGCAAGAACAGGAGCTTGGTTTTTTATCATTTATTGATGTAATTGATCAACAGTCGTCTCACTCACTTTTGATTCAGTCTTGTCCTCTGCCAATTCTTCTCTGAGGTATTGAATTTCTTCATCAGTAATTGTTGGGTGATCAAAAGGAGAGTCTGTAACCAGCCAAAACCAGAAAACACTCCAAATTATGGCAAGAATGCCTAGAAAAAAACGTTGTGCTTGAGAAATGCTTTATACAACACAAACAACAAAACTGGTAAGGTGAATAAAAGCATGGGCATGCCCTTAAACAGTTTATTTAGAGTAAGTTCCATCTGGGGTACTTCCAAGTGATTAAAACTAATCAGTACTCTTGAAAATTATGGCCTATTTTAATACTACATTCTGTCAAGCTGTGCCATTCAGTCTGATACTGTACAAGTTTTGGATTGTATCTCACAAGCATTAACTTACTAGAGTTTAGCGATGAAGCCCAAAGGATATTATAGACATATTTGTAATAAGTCAAAACCAGTGAAAGTTTGACACTTTTTACCAAAGAAATAGAAAACTGAAGGCCAGCCATGGTTATGTGCCAATGCTCCAGATACTGTCATCCCAATGACTGTTCCCGCAAATGGGCCTAAAAAATGATTGATCTGTCAAAAGAGTGACTCAAACAAGAAGATTTACATTCCTGAAGGGAATAAATTCTCCATCCTCCTACCTATGTCAATACATTTACAGATGTTTAGTAAAAGAAACAGGCCAATTGCTAACATTTTCAAACCTTGTAAAATCACTTTGCCAAAAAATTTGAAAGCAAGGCAAAAGCTTTATGCATTCTAAACTGCATGCTTAGTATGAAAAGTATGCAATGGGAAATGAATGTTATCACTATGACATAGATAAACCAACCTGAAAATGATATTGATGAAAGCTTGCTTCTCTCCATTGGTGGAGCCCATCTGCTCCATATTGCATGCATGCATGGAAAAGTGACACCCTTGAAAGCAAACCCAGTATTAAACAAGAAAGAAAAGAAATCCAGTCTTTTGCTAACAAAATAACATAACAAATGCAGAAGAAAATTTCTTTTAACATATTAGAATGCATGTATACGTAAGAATTTTAAACTTGTATGGCCATTTAACCAAGGGTCTAAAGCAAACTTCAGTGCAAATAATTACACTGCTATTCAGCATTTTTTGGGTTAATCCATTATCAAGCATTCTTTATATTAAAACTCACAGTAAATTACCATCAGTTCAGGCAGCAATTCAGATATATCTATAATTGATACTACAATCTGTAGTGCAAAGAGAGAATGAAATTTCTGATTACCTCAAAGAATCCTTCCAAAACTCTAACAGCAATAAGCAAGTACATGCTAATTCTTGCTGCCACTGGTGTCAGCAAAGTAAAAAGCCCTGTCATTAGAATGCCCCCACCAAACAGAGTCTTTCCACCAAAATGAGCTGCGAGGTAGCCGCCAGGGATTTGAGTAATGATGTACCCATAGAAAAAGGAGCTCAGAATAATGCCTAAAAATCAAACAAAAGAACTGTATATTAAAGGCCAACATATGAGATGTTGTATGCTAGTATACAATATCTAACTCTGTTTGAACAATCATACTGGGGCTAGGGCATAGAGAGTGTACACTTTTTAATGCTTTAATTTCAAGTTATATAGGTCCTTGAAAACCAAAAAGAATTTTTTTCAGTTTTTAATTGATCAAAAATGAGACATTAAGTCTGAAACATGACACATAAAATACAGCATAGGGATGAAAAGGTGAAGCTACAATGCTTTGTTCACAGATGATTTGTTAAAAGATGATTTGTTGCAACGCTGTTAACATAAAGTTCTCAGGACAATTAAAAAGTACCTTGCTCTCTTGTGTTCCAAGTAAATTCTGGTGGCTCCTAGAAAGAAAAATAATAATATAGATAAATACAGCACATTAAAATAAATAGCCAATGTTCTCTGATATATACGAACAACATTGTGAAGGCTGAAAAATGCTTTAATAAGAACATGCATGTTTAGCCAAAACCTTCTAGTTGGACAAGGGTTCTAAAATCAATTAAAAAGTTCTTATCATGATTCTATCATTTTGCAAAAGGCGTATGTCAAGAGCATTTAAACTAGATTTCACAAGTCTTAAGGGCTTTCCCAGGACTTGCTAGGCTAATACAAGGTCAAATTAAAAACACATTTGTCTTTGTGATTGAATAATTATGAATTGAACCTACTGTAAGAACAGCATGGCCTGTAGAATTGGTAACAGTTTTATTTGAAATCATAGCAACTAAGGCAACACTGAGGTTGACTCTCAATGAATAAACATTGAGGAACCCAAGAAAGCTTAGAATTGCCAGCAAGTATCTTTTGGGTAACCAACTGCATGTAACCCTCCATTTTTGGCGATGTCTCTTCTGGGCCTCCTCACTTGGACTTTCCTCTACATCCGAGTGATCCATTTTGCAGCCAACATCTGAGTCACTTTATTCAGACTTATCCTGAGTTAAATAACAATTCAAATACAAGTACTTTAGAAAAATCATCAAATCAAAACATTGAATTCATGAATAAAACAGTCAATTGCCATTTGACTCCAAATCCACAAGGCTACAAGGAAAGCAATAACAAATAAGATCTAGGCAGATGCTCCTGTTGATAGGTCCACAACTGGTGGATACTGTAAAAACCCACATACAAGCTGCCCCCCTGCACATGGGACCCACCCCTAATACAAGCCATCTGCATGTATTTTTGAAGACTTACTTGAATTTTAGATGAACCAAAACAAAAGTATTCTATTTTCTACATATAAAAAGACATAAAAATGATAATTAATGGAAAACAATCACATCTCGGTAATTTCCAATGAAAGAGGACTTTTTCATTTGTTTTGTGTGCAGAATTGTTATGTTGTTCTTTAATTGTTACATGATTATTACAGCCTCCTTTTACAAAACTTTGACCAGCATTGAAAAGATTAGAAAGACCTTAAAACATCTATTTAGCAATCATTTAAAGGGCCTAGACATGAAGCTGTGATGGCTAGAAAGCACAAATGTCTTGATATTAAACATGTCTCCAGTTTCCTTGCTAAAAATTTCCGTGATATGTTTTTCTTACTTGTACTGAAACCTTGACTTTTCACTTAGCAGATGTAAGTTAATTTGGCAACTCAAAAACTTGCTCCATTGCATAACAAGCTTCTAGATTTACCTTTACGCTACAATTTATAGAAACGTAACTTCATTTATCAAGAGTGTTATTGAAAAAAGTTTCAGATCACAAAACCAAGTAATGATTTTGGTTTCATGGGCACAAGGTGCTGCCCATGGGTGCTATGGAATTGTAAATAAGATCACAGTATTACTGTAAGATTAAGACTGTTATCATATTTTTTAATTAACTTCACAAACTTTCATTTTGCAATTTCTAACCATTTCATTTACCGAACAAAATAAAAGTATCATGTGGATTAAACTTTGCGACTTTATTTCCACGACCAAACTTTACGACTTGGAGTGAGTATCAGGCAAATTGGTTTGCTAACATGAGAAACCCATCTGCTGTTTTTATTTTAGACCGGCCTTTTCACGTTTAAGTAAACATCAGACGACCTCTATCTATGACGTACCTTCACTGCAAATTAATCTCCATTTTGTATCGACGCATCGCTTTCTAGAGTGATCTAATTTTTGTTTGTTACTGTTCATGGTTTTTATTGTTGAACGAGGTTATAGGGAACTTCTTCCTCTCTTGTTGTTGTTGCCGTTGTGCAGACAAAAGTTTTTTAGCAGGTGTGTAAGCGGCCTCGTTTCAAATCCTCCTAAATCATCAGTTACAAAAAATTACTTAGAAACTTAATATGGCAGATTATAATGTACCCTCAAATGACCTTCGCCTTTAAACGAATCATACCCCACCCTGTGCTAATTGATACTCTTTGTTATCTCTTATGCTCATTATCAAACAGATAAGAGAACTTGTAAAGATAAAGGTAATTAGGATCCCTCCTTTGTGCATTTGCCACTATCAAACCAAAATGAACTTGAATCAAGTTAGCTTTAAATGCCTTTTATGGCTGCAACTGAACCAAAAGCCGCTTGCAAGCCTACTCCTTTACTGTCAAACACTTCTTTGCCAAAATTGCAGTGGCTGAAAACGAACAGGATGGAAACATCTTGTCCTACCCACATCATAAAGAGCCAGATTTTATTTCTACAACTTATTCTGCTTAACCATCGTCATTATAAATTAGCAAGTTTTAAAAATTTCTTACCTCTAACTAACTAAAGCTCAGACTCTATATATATATCTCAGTATTACCCCAGTCTTGCACAAAAGAGAAATCACAGTCAAATTACCTCACATCAAATGTCGAGCAAGCGGAATCACAACTTTTGAAGTAAACAGAATGTCTCGTTGAATTTGCGCGTAGCAGGTGAATTGGCCTGATGATTCGCCTGTGAGCATGGCCTAACAAGCAGCCCAAGGCCGAAGAAGAACTTTTTGATGCGAACAGAAAGAATTGATAGATGATGTCATCGGAATAAAGCAGAGCCAGGAATGGTCTTCAAGAGTAAAAACCAGAACCGTCAGAATAGGGGTCATTTTACAGAGGAATAACAAGAATGCGATTTGTGGCACAGAAAGAGTCAAGGACTCTTCCATGACTCATTTTCGCCAAAATGGCAATAGCAACATTCGTATATTTGTGAATTGAAGGATATTTAGTTGCCTTGGAAAGAAGGTTTGCCAAGTCCGATTTTTGTTGCTGAGTGGGAACATCTGCGTCAAGAATCACCTGTCGCTCAGATTATGACCCAACACGAAAGCCGAGTCTATCAAAACCGGTGGGAGGAAAACAATTGAACAATAACCACGCTAACTGATCTGCAAAACAACTCGCTAGCAAATATTATGAAGCAGGACAGACTTTTGAACGCTAAGTTCTCGCCATAGCTATGTTTTTGTGACTCTTTTGTGTGAGGCTTAAACACCACAAAAAGATAATTCAAGAAACTTTGTCTTGAAGACTTCACAAATAATGGGATTTTTTATGGGCACTACAACTGTAAAATGAAATGACTGCTATAGATTTCTGGCTTTGTTGTAAATGCAATTCTTGGTAAAAATGTCTAGTAAGCAGATCCTAGGTTTATGTAAGATCTAGGAAAATCTATGTAAGTTTAAATCCAAGATACTAGCCAGTAATGTTGTGGGGTGCGATTGAGCGAAAATACCAAAATTAGAAATGAATACATCTGAAATTGATCTGAAATGATAAAGAATTGGAAAAAATCTCATTTAGAAAAAAACTGTTTTCCAAAATCTTCTGCAAGGAAAAAGCCCTTTCTGTGGCAGTCTGGAGCCAAATAAGACATGGAACAAACTTCTCGATTTCAAGCAAATGTGAGATAATCATACCCTTATTATATACACCCGATCAAACATGTTATAATAGACTACACTCTTAAAGATAAATGCAAATTGACAAACAGAGCACTTCCACCAGCACTTACATCAATGGATGAGGCATTTAACTTGAGAAAGGGTACGGGGACGTGGAGCTTTATCCTTTGTAAAGCATTATCTGAGAGGCATAATTGCCCACACATATACGACGTTAAGCAATACAAACAAAAGACATACGGATACAGATCCCTAAGAACAAATCAAATTCTTTGCCACAGTATCAGCTATGCTGCATGGAAGTAGCTCCAGGCATCATGTCAAATACATCTGAAGCATTGCATTAGTTGTTGGAAATAGACTTATGCCACTAAACAATGTCTGGTTTGACTTCATTGCTAAATTATACTCTATCTTATTAAGACAACCTTGTAGTTCCCTAGAGGTCTGGTCTTATAGGATTGCGTCACCACTTGCAATTTTAATTGCCATTTCACATTGACGAACCATCAAAGTAAATTAAAGGACATGACGGATACGGCAATTTGCATTGTTCTAATATGTTTTTTAACGTACTTTTAGCAAAGAAATTACTTTCAAATAGATTCAGCTCCCTCCTAAAATACAAAGCTACAGAGCCTTACTGAAGCAGAAATTCTTCCATATCAAAAATCGTGACAAAACAAGTTTGTCAAATGGGAGTGGAGAAAATGTAGGGGATGGGTGGAGCTGGTTAGATACTCTCAACCGATATTGCAAATTTGTTTGCATTGAAGCAAGTGAGGGCAAAACAACTTTCTGGTTTTCAATTCGAATTAACATTGACGAGGAAAACTGAAGGCTCAACTTGTGGAATATACACAAATAAACAATTAGTCAAAGTTGTTGGATCTTAGGAACAAACTGAACCAATGAAATAGAATACATTGTTTGAAATGATATACTACAACCTATTAAGAATTATGTCAAATAACTTTAAAAACATCTATTTATGTGCAGCCATGACCGGTCTACACTAAAGGCCAACCTACTCTTACACTACCTAAAGGAAATAATTCTCGTATAACTACTATATATTATATACCAATGGATTCTAGTATTTGCACTAATGATCATACCTAATATATTAGTGCGACTCTGACTTTAGGCCACAACTGGACAAATCTGAATGGATGCTGGTTTGATAAATTTAAATGAATTTATGATTACTATGGGAGTAAAATTTTTGTCCAGATAACCTATCTTCATCAGCCAGATTGGAAAGCACAGAAAAAGATCACTTCAAACGTCCGTGCTCCACGGATATTCTCTACAAAAGTGAAAGAGAAGACTGTGAAACCAAGATGAAAATTTCAATGGAAAAAAACCACAAACGCTATAAAATAATAAATGAAAATTGCCCCAGAGGTTTGCACCCTGCTTGTAAAGATCGGGTAATTTTCACCAAACTGAAGTCAATCTGCATGTGACACAAAAACACTTTTGAAAAAAATACACAACATTTCTAACGAGTTAGCAACGGCCTACCCTGGGTACCAGATCCACTACTCCTTGATACATAGTGGGTCTGGTACCCAGGGTAGCAACGGCCAATTTAGGACAACAGAATTGCAGTGCGATTGGATTCATCTGTGCAAAAGACCTAGACGACAAACATCGTTCTGAGGTGCTTGTTGCAACAAGGGTTATCATCGAAGTTACCCAAAGGTAAAAGTCACATGCATCAATAGTTATCGACTTGGTTACAAATTAACACACCTGTCCGGAAACTAAGACCACCCGGAAATTTCATACGTTATCTTTTATCCCCTTTAAACGAACAACATTAACAACAAACAACAACATATGCACCATTGTAAAATTCAATAATAATTGATTTTGTTAGCAAATTTATTCAAGAAACACTCCAACGTCGTAGCACCGGCATGAACTCATGCTTCCTGGCAACCTACTCCTGACAAAGATACTCCTGACAGAAGGGCCTAATCAAAACGAAATCATTCTTCTCCAACAATATAAAAAAGCTTAACACACACGTTTTGTACCTTCTACTGTGCCATGCAAAGAAGGAAATAACACGAGGTTATCTGGTTTCTATTTCAGATGACACTTGTAGTTATTATACTTTTATTATACTATTCAACAAGAAAAAAACTCTCAAATGGCCATCTTCACTTACATGGTTAAACTGGGAAAACTGCTAGTCTCACAAATGTGATTAATCAGTGTGTGACATCGCTTGTGCGTGATTGTCTTGCAATCTGGCAGAAACGACAAATCTTGTTAGAAAAAGCAATATACGGTCTTGATTGTCCAAGAAGTCAAAGGCAGGAGCACAGTGAGACGTTTTAAAAATATTCGATCAAGATCAGGGTAACTTACTACCAAACTAGTTGACTTGATTGTTCTTCTGCTCTTCATTGCTAGAGTTTTACCCCATCCTTACATTGATTCTACTAGTTTAAGACCCGCTTTCACATAATGTGCCATACAATGTCACTACTTTTGCATTTATAAAATTCTTACTCACTGATGAAAAGTACTGAATAATGACATTACACAATGAGCATTGTTTTCCTGATGTGCTCTGAACTGTGATATCGAACTGAAAGTCAAGCACATAAAAAGACATTACTCATGTCATAAAAACAATGCGTGGTTACATCTCTACCTCTGCATTGGTATCCTTGCTTTCCCATTCGCCACGAAAGCGGTAGGCTACAAACAGCACACGTCGGCAGCCTGGGAAAAAGGAAGAAGAAATAAACAAAGAGGCAGGAATAAAACTGAAGTCAGCTATGTTTCGTATGCTTCTGTGTTCTCTTGCGCGACCCAAGTCTCTCTTCTGTAACATGAAACCAAGGGTACAAGCTAGATTGAGGATAAGATACATCTGGAATCAATCTTGTCTGAAAATAATTTTAATAGATCGCATCCGGTGCCTGTAAGTCTGTGTATAAAACTCATAATTCTTATCTCAAAAGAGTTTACTTCTGTATTGTTTAAACGTCCTGAGACAGAGAAACGCTCTTCCGATTTACTGAAAAAAATGACACGAAAACTTGGCAAGGAAGAAGTGGTTAGACACGCACGGCTTGGCAAAATGCTGGGCGACAAACAAGTGTCCATTGTAGACATGAAGTTTTAGGCCATTTTGTTCGTATGTCCCTTTTCTTGCCACTGCCGGTGGTACATGGAAGTATCTGTTGAAAGATATCGTACAGTCAAGGAAATATCTCTACCCACATTGTCTTATGTGGATTGGACTACTGGTGTTACTAGAGAAGCAACTAAAAGAGTAAAAGACTCTTAGGCAACGAATTTAATATTATGCCTTGAATAAGGATCAAAACGGAAAATTATGGTAAAAATAGGCCAATCAGAAACGCGAACACTTGACGTATACACCATACAAATACTCGATTGGTCTATTTCGATCCAAACTTGGGCACACACTGCTCCCTGCCCAACAAAAGGTTTGCTATTGCTTGAAACGTTTACTTGCTCCAAAGCCAAAATAAAATGAAAGGGATGAAGAATATTGAAGAAAGTCGGTTCAAAGCGGTTCAAAATAAAATATTCTGACCGTTTCTTTCCAAGCTCCTCAGATTCAATAATCAACGCTGAAGGCTTGCTCGGACTGTATCCCACTGGGGATGTGAGTGACCACTGGCTGGCAGCTGCTTCTTGGGGAGAAGAAAACGTGAAATTGTCAAGGGAAACAGTATACAAAAATCACAAAGGCCTCTTCACGCGAGCCGAAATCCGACCGGTGTAAATACAGACGGATTAAGATTGGCAGGGGAAAAATCCTGTGTTCAAACGTAATCTTGTAGAAACGATCTCCAGTGACGCGAAACGCAATTCTTTAAGGGGTTAGAAGAGAAGATGACTTGGCGTTGATTCCAAGTGGCACTACCACGCAGATTTGGTAACCGGACTTAATTTGCATTAGCGCCCGAACCATGATAGAATAGGCCGGTTGGCGTACTGGTAAATGGGGAGGAGCTAACTAACGCTCGTTTCATCTTCACTCAGGTGCATAGGGCATAAGCACTAAAAAACTTGGAGAATCATAAAGAAAATATACAGAATAACGTACTATAACGTACTTAATATTGCACTGTTGGAACGCTTTGGAGTCGTTGCTGAAATGAAAAAGACACGAATTGAATATGTTTAAAACAAGTCAAAGTAGAACAGCATTTTTTCAACCACAACTGAAATTTTGGTGAGAAAACCAGTTTCTCCAAGGCTCCCAAACGCGCTAGGGCGGCGCTGCATCTCTGCAGGTAAGAGAACCTAGAATCTAAACAGGGGAGTCAATGCCTGGCAACAAAAAATATGGAACTGCTGACGAATAGTGGTGGTTAACGTTTATTACAGTTAACCTTGAACATCCGAAAACTTGAGCAACGCTTCATTGGCCATCAAACTCTTTCTATTGAATAACAATTGAATACAAAATATTAGACAGTCAAATCCGGTCTACACCAATTTAGGTCCGGCCGGGCAAGGTAAATAAACCACGATCGTTCGTTACACAAAGAATAGGCGGGAAAACTGTGCATTACTGCACTTCTTTTTCACTCACCTATTGAGATCATAGATTTGGAACCAAAATGAAACGTGTTCACTCTTCCTAATTCACTTTTGGCCTTCTTCTCGTAAGACGAAGGCTCGGTGTCAAGGTTTGTCAAATCTCCTTTGAAGTCATGGTCCTCGTTATCTATGTCATATAGACTCCTTGGCCGAGGTCTCCGTCTGACATCTCTAGAACTTTCTTTGGGAGATGGTGACGGCTTATCTTGTTTTTCCTCTAAAACCAAAACAGGTGTTTGCTCCACGCTTTTACACGCAAGCTCTTTCAAATGAGTGACATCATTTTCAACCAGATTTTCCTCTGCTACGTCATCAACCAGTCCGCTGGACTCATTAATTTCGTCGCTTTTTGCATTTTCTACAGAAGCGCTCTCACATTCTTTAACTTTGACATCATCAACGGAAGTCGTATCCGAATCTGTTTTTTCAGATGTCCTGCACTCATCTGGATTTTCCAATATTTTGGTTTCACCTTCCCCAAGAGATAAGTAGCATGGCACTTTGTCACTTTTGACAAAGGTCTTCGGAATAAATGCGTTTTGGAAATCATCGTCGCTATCTAGGGGTGTAGCAGGCTGCACTTTAATATCTGGAGCTATCCCGAGTTGTCGCTGGGGAATCACTATTTTTGACTCCGGATGGTTCCGCTTTGTAATCACAGCCCGTCTCATGTTGGCCCCTTCCGACGCCACTTTTGCGATAGCTGAGTCCAGATCAGTAACGAATATATGCCTTTGTGTTTCTAGAATGAATAAACTTGTCTTTATCACACGAGAGACCAAATTTTGAGTGTTGTTTGAAGACAAAAACACAATCATACATTCTTAAATAAAGTACAGTAGATTTATGACAAATATAAATAAATATAGTACAATACAGTAGATCTAAAAACCAAAACTGACATCAATACAGAAATTGTGAATTATTGATGTTACTGTTCCAACTTCTGTTTGCGTCGAACATTTACATAATGTCAAGCAATGTACCAAGGAATACAAATGACCTAAATGCAAATTAATGCCACGTATCATGAAAAACAAACTTAGCATCGTGATGATACTTAGCATCGTTGAACAATCCTTAAAATACAAGAGTGTACAGAAGAGACTGATGATTCAGCATCCTTCATAGCTCTGCCGAAGGATTGCAGACAGTACTTGCTCAACCACCGCTAGAGTCCCTTAGATAACAGATACAGCAACGTCAGTCTTATAAGAAAGTGAGACGTTAACACCGACAAAAAATGACAAAATGACAGAATGACACAGAAAGAGAATTTGACGGCTCCACGGTTGGCAGCCGAAAGAAGTTCTTGCCTTTTAATGTCATATTTAATGAAGGTTTATGAGTAATTTTATCACAAACAATGAATGATTGTAAAAATTCGTTTTCTTGAGCGGGCAGCGATGAGGATTTGAATTAAATTGAATAACATCAGGAGGAAGGCTCTAACTTTATATGGACTCTGGATTCGACTATAGATTCGTCGTAGAATGTGGTGTATATGCTTCGTAGAATCTTGCGTAGATTCGTCGTAGATTCGAGTATAGATTCGCCCTAGCATCTGGCGTAGATTCGCCGTAAAGTATAGCACAGATTCGCCGGCAGCTGGATCAAAACGAAACAAGCCTAGTCATATTCCAGTAGAGCCCACTTGCTTGGTCAAGAAGATCAACCGGAAGACCCAAAGCCTGCAAGTCGCGTCGGCGTGCTGAATTGCCGCCATCGAGATCAGATTTGTCAGCGACCCGCAACTCGAAGTGAACCTAAGATTGACGCTGAGAAAGAAATCTGAAACTAACCTTCGTACCCTGCCTATCGTGGGTGACCAAAACAACGAGGCGAAGAGAGTCGTAATTCCTCTGATCAGGAAAGACTTCACACCATTCTGTTCGGAGCTCGTTCTCGCGTTCTCACAATAACGTGAGAGAAAGCTGGGCTCAAACGGCTACACATCGCAAATAAGTTCTAAATAGCCTGGACAGATGTAGCTACGCGACCTGATTGGTCTACGTGGGCTTTACGTGGGGCCACTTGAATGTCATGGAAAGGCCCATCGTACATAATTGATCGCAGCAGATCTTAAAAACGTCTCAATCTAATCTCACGTCCAACGTTAGTAAAAAAACTGGACAGCGAGCAAACATGTGACAGAACACCGTAGCTATAAACAAATGCATCATGCTGCAAAAATTGTGCTGAAAAGCGGAACTTTCTTATTTGCACCCTTGAAGAAGATTTCTTCGATCAACAAAAGTATGCAAACATCAGAAAAAGACCAAAACTGACCAAATAAATGGCCCGTTGGCAAACGAAAACAAAGTGCAAGGTTGCAAAAAAGAGCGCGCGATTGGTTGTCTAATGGCCAATTTTAATCTACTCAACCTTCCTTTAGAAGAGCCTGTAGGAACAGCGATTGTGCGTGGGTTTTTTCCTACTTTGATGCAGATTTGACTTTCCAACGTCGATGTTGATTCATTCATATTTAACGAGCAGAGAACTCGAAGTCAGAGGAGTGTTACAAAAGACGAGTGTTGAGTTTTACTGAGCTTACCTGGTTATGGTTACATGGTTACAAAGTTAAACTACATGGTTAAACTACATGGTTACAAACACGACAAAAAGTTAACAAGGAAACGCAAATAACAACAGAAAGGAAAGGTGTGTGTGATGCGCTGAGGGCTGAATAGCGCCCGTGCGATTAAATAAACAAAGAATAGAAATGAAGCTAAATAAACAAAGGATAGAACAGTTATTGCAGTGATGAATGGAAATGCGAAAAATAATGTGAGTGCTATACGCCTAAGACAAGTAAAGTATTCACTACAAGCCTAGGTGTAAAAAGGAACTTTGAATATTATTGCCCAGCATAGCTAATAGAAAACAAATAAGAAAGACATAACGAACAAGTCCTTTGGTTCCTACGAAGATATCACTTTGAAGGGTGTAGGAATTTTTCCGGGCTTTGCTAATGACGTAATCATAAGCGCGCCAATCTGTTTGCTATGTATGACTTGTGAATAAGGGAGAAATTCAATGGAAATAAAAGAGTATTTTTGGCGATGATGAAGAAAACAGCATTGCCAAAAAATGGACGAGCGGCTGAAAAATTTTTAATAGCAAACTAGTAGAAAAACTGGCAGTTTCACATTACAAAAAGTGATTAGATATGATGGAGTGTCAGTAGAATCGTTGTTAAAAATGAAGAAGAAATGAACGAAGAAGATGGCTCAGTGGTAAGAGGCGTTGACAACGTACCCAAGGGTCCGTGGTTCGAGTCCCTGAAGCTTTGACACTGCTTTTGCCGCACATAGCATTTCTTATGAAAACATTACATCGATGATGTTAACATTTTGGTCCCCGAATGGTTTTCTCAAAAGTTTACTTTGAGCTCCATTTAAATCGCTTGAAACATTTGTTGAATAGCAGTCTTCAAAAAATTGAAATCCCTAAAAAGATTTAGAGTGAATTTTTAGACTTTCTTCTACTTTATTTGGATAATGCAGCATTTCAAAATGCCAGCCACTTCAAAACCTCACAGACGTTCACAGGTTTTCAGGCAATACCGTGTTCATAGGTCATTATTCTACTGTTATTTTCACTCTAGTGTATAAATGATACATAAATAGTACCTTCACTCTGTTCATCTTTAGCTTGTGTCTCTTTACTTTTGACTTCTATTTTCAGCTGCAATCGAAATGTACATATTGATAAGTAAAAAAATGAGCCAGTTGTTTAACACTTAATAAATCACACATTATTATTTAAGTCAGGGACCCCTTCCTTCTCACCCCGAGCAAACAAGAAGATCGCGTGCATCCTTGCCATTAATCGGCTTGGAAAAAGGTAGAAAAGCAAGACAAATTCTCACCTTGGAGAAACCATCGTTTCACTCTTTTTTACACAAGAATAAAAAAATTTCATCTATTATAAATGAAATATGCTTTTCCACGTGTTCATAAGTAATTCGATTTGGATTCTGGCTGTGGCGATTTACAGGTTAAAAATGATGAAAACATCACACTCTGAATAACAAGAGCCCGAAAAATGGAAACACGTGCCACTTTAGGGTTTAATTTCGCCAAGCAAGAGAAGTCTTTTAAACGTAAACAGCAAATGATCAGCTTTTTGCCAACCCAGCCTTAAGAAAACTGTCATCTTTAAATGTGGCAGAACTTTTTAATCGATTACAAAGCTCCCTTGAAACTAGATCACTCCTGAATACATTATCGCGGCTGCTGACAGTTAGAAATTGCCTTAGCTGCTCTAAAAAACTATCCTCTTTCAAATAAACCCTTGCTTTCTAAACTTTGAGATTCATAGAAGCAACTTAAACAATCTTAGCCGCACTTGCCAAACATCTTACGTTTTCTCAAGGTGCAATTATCTAATTCAGCGCCATGGATACAAATAAATGGCCTATCGATGTTGGCCATATTTCAGAATTCCCAATGGGAATTGCGGGGGCGCCTTGATGCCGTTGAAGCCTGTGTCCAGAGCATAGCCATCTGTAAATAGTCTGTACCACTTATCACGTATAGACCTTCTTGTGATTAGCTTATCTTGCTGAATTCGCTCTGGAAATATGTAAGCGCAAGATCGGCTAACTCTTGGAAGAACAACACCTCTGAACACACAATCTAACTTTCATTTCGGATATCTGTAGCAGTTAAAGGGAGAAGAAGATGGAAAGAACTTTTAGGGCAGTCAAGTAGAACTGGCAGTTTAGTGTTGGTCCTAGTGCTCTATAATTACCAATACTTGTAAAGGAGGCTGTTGATGGTAAATTCTGAAGCAAATGCGAAAATTTTGAGAAATTTCAAAATATACAAATTCTGACAGAGAACTACATTGATTTCATAAAGAACTACATTTCATTTAAATGTAGCCATCCAAAACGCCTTAATTTGTAATTTAAAATGTCGCAGTAATGTCTCTGTGAAACACTCTTTATACATAGTCCCCATTCAGACAACTTTCGAAGTACCGCTTTGAGCTTTGTTTTAATTCTGCTACCCGAAGCACAACATCTCTACCTAAGCTAGATACTTGAACATAAACACAGATAATATTTCAAATGGTCCACCGAGCCATTACAAGACCATGTGCATAACAAAAACAGATAATATAGTCTGGGGCATCGGTAGGAATCTTTCTTTGGGGTGTTAATGCTTTGGGTGCCGAGTGAAGCAAATTCTCTGTATTAAAGAAATAACACATTAAAGGTGATATTCTATAGTTAAAGAGTTGGAGTTACTTCCTCCTCTCTCCTCCCAGAAATTCCTAACCAAAATAAGCACCCTTAGAGAAATTTCATGAATTTTTCTTTATCAACCTCCTGGCATATCCTGTGGCTTTCTCCTTTATAAATTTTCTCTACTTGGACACATCGTTTACTTTCCTTACGTCCCCTAAATGTTTTTCGTTCATTTTACTTCAATCCTCATGTGCAGATATAAAATGGAATAGCCCATTGTCTAAAAGTCTGTGGTTGAAAGAACCCATTGTGAAATACTCCAGCGACCTAGGGTGAACGTATCTTTCGTTGCGCGTGGCTAGGGCTTGTCAGTCGATTCCAGTTCTTGATGCGAACAAACTAGCAAGACTATACAAAACAGACATCAGTCAAGACAATTCAAAAACGATCTGTAGATAAATATCCAACTCACTCGATCACGCACAGCGGTTTCAAAGTGTCAAGGTAGGGGGCAGAGCAGCGAGACAACGCCTTCTCGGAAGGCCGAAAACGCCCCTTTTAAAAGATTACAGGCTTCTTTGCATCCATGTTTATATGCAGGTCGGTTCAATTAGCCACTACTAAATAAGCTACTAGGTCGGAAAAGATTTCAATTAGCTACTATGAAAAGATGCATATATCATTACAGACAAGAAAATTAGCAAAGGAGCCTTTTCAGAGCAAGATGCCAGGCAAGTGTATCACCGAATGCCTTTGTTAGAGCAAAATTCGTCATTGCAAATGCATAACCGACTCTTGGAACAACATACTATAGGAGTAGGCAATCTTGTTACATTTTGAAGTTTATATATTGCAGAGCGAACTCCCAGCTAGATAATCCAGATGTGGTAAAGAATCATCTTCATTCTTCTGCGGTGCTATGTTCTGCCTCCAGTCCCGAAGCCTTATAATAAAGCCGTGGAAAGTTGTTTGTTTTCGATGGATGTAGTGGCACTGTCTAGGAGGGTAACTTACAGGGTAAGTTTTGCATATCAGGGTGGTACATGGACTGACAATAGGTAGTGCTATAAATGGGTTACACTGGTCTAGAGGAGTTGTGACCGAGGCGGATCCAGAGAAAGCTTTAAGCAAAAATTCATGCCAAAAACAGAGACAATTAAACATTTGCTGGTTCCTAAGAGTATGCTATGCGCAATTAACCACAGTTGACACATATTCGCGTAAAAGTAGCTTTCCTTCGTTGTCATCCATGTTGTTATGAAAAAATTAAAATTTCCACACTTATGAGAGTTTTTAGACCTATCTTTGAAAAAAGTTGGGGGCCCTTGCTCAATCAGTCGACAGCGAGACGGCGATTTAATGCACTGTTTAGCAGGACACGAGAGGACGCTGCTGATAGCTAAATAGCAAAATACTGATAACTGATCTGATACAGAAGTATGTCGCAACAATAACAGCAATAGCAAAATATTATTAATGCAATCATATATATTATGCAATCATATAACATACTTATTAATAATATGTATAATTCACATATTATTATTACATTTAATTTGATGGTTGCTTTCAAGCACTTATTTTTTCTGTGAAATTTCCGACTCAGGCTTCAAAATTAAACTAACTGCTGAGTTAACTATATCTTGGAGGTGTGTCACCCCCCTACATCCCCCATGGCTACGCTCCGGAACATAGTAAATAGTGGCCACAATTCCATTCTTACCCCTGTCTGAAAAGTAGCAGGTAAGAAAATATCTTGTTTTTGGGTTGCCAACAAAATTTCAAAAGGCTACTTAGGCCATTAGCCTGTTGCTTACAACCTTGCTTGCTTGCTTAGGACCTGGAAGTCTTTACGACTCATGCTGAGTTTATGGCAGGCATGGCATGGAATTATTGCTTCCTTACAGACATAATCAACAAAAATATTCCAATATAAGCAAGAAAAAAAGAGCCAACTTGTGAAGAATTTACATTATTAATGGATTAAAAGGGCCTACCAGCCACGTAGCAAAATAAACAAACCTCTTTCTTTAAAATACCTCTAGTTGTCTCAAGACTCACACTGCTCTGAAACGATCTCCTGAAAGCACTCTTTATCATTTCTATGTGGCATGTCTCCAGTTCCTATAGAAACACTAACTTTTTTCAGTTTGAATTCAGTTGAAAGGTTTGCGCTTAAACATAGCCAAACCTATGCACATACAAACATGTTAAAAAGACACGAGGCTTGGCACCAAGAAAACACAAAATAGCAGATCTATGAATCAAATATTTTGAAAGTATAAAATTTGTCCAAATTAGGACTCAAAAAGATTTAATTGTAAAACACTCAAGGTTACACAGCAGCAATGTTGCTAAAACATCTGTTTGGACAGCCAATTCCAAGGAAGAAATAAAATAAAAATTGTTTGAATATATATAGATGCAAGAAAATTTTTTCTTTTCATTTCTTTTCATATCTTTTCACATACGAAAATTAAATTGGAGACACATTTTATAGGTTTTGCTAAAAATTTCTAGATTTGATTATCCATTTTTCATGTTGATGAAAAGGTTCAAATTTAAGAGCAAACAAGCTACTCCTTTTACATCCTTTCTATTCTAAATTATTTGAAAAAGTAAGGATTCTGTCTATATCAAGAAAAGATATTAGACAAATTTCTTTGAGCACAGAATGATGGAGTTGAAATGTTCCAGTTGATATAGAACAAAGTTGTATGACAAAGACTTGGATTCAGTACTTACAGATCCAAGCACAATGTTCTTATCATCAACTGAAAAGCCATCAATACTGAGATAAGACTTTGGCTTTGAATTGACATTGACCAGCTTAATATGAAGCTACAAAAACAGAAAAAGTAAGAGAACTCAAAAGCAAACATTTTCAGGAAGAGAGCACATGTTTAATGCTACCTGTCTCTAGAAACATAGCTACTCCCTAAAGCTGTATAACATATACTTGTCTAGATGGCCCTCTGTTATTGACCAAGACTTATTTGCTATAGAAAGACAGAAGCTCTGAATAAAAGAAATGATGCTAGGCTTAACCTTCGCAAGAAATTAGCCCATTCTTCTGAAATCTGCAGGCCATTTGATGATAATGCAAATATTTTAATATTGCTAGGATTTTCTAAACAAACTAATTGTGGCTAAGCTACACCAAGTGAACCAATAGCTCAGCGGTAGAGCACTTGGCGTACAAAGTCAAGGGTCATGAGTTTGAGTCAGGCTCTGGTCGGCTAATTTTCTGTACTCTCTATGATTCTAAATATCAATTATTTAGTTAACATCTATAGATAGGCTCCTAATTTAACAACACACAAACACTCTAAAACAAATATTCCTTGGATCATCAATTTGCAAAAATATCATGAACAGCCACTATATGTTATTTATTCGTTTTGCTTTTGAAACCTAAGGACTAAACAAACAAAACAAATTAAAAATAACCAGAGCAAGTTAACCTACCAAAGGCATTACTGATTGAAGTTTTAGTTGAGTAGTCAAGGATGGCTGGTCAGCTTGTGTGAACTGAATCTGCATTCTCAATTCCTCAACATGACACTTGACCATAATATTCTGCAAAGTGGGATACAGAATATTGCATCAGAGCAGGTGAGTTGCTCTGAACATACTTCTCATACTTTTCATGTGCTAACTGGCAATAAAAGATGCTGGCCTAGACAATCCAGCAAATGGATTCATAAAAAGGATTGTGGCCCAAGTTTTGCCAACCTGACTATTTGCAAAAGCAATAGATTGTCAAATCTGATATTAAAGACTTTCCACATCACACCATCAGTGTCTACTCACAGACATAGGATGCCATCAATGAAAGGAGGTGCGAGAAGGCTTCAGGCTACATGTAAATCAAATAGAAGCTGGGAAGTTTAAGACATACAAGAACTTCAATAGATTGGGCTTTACTGGAACAAGCTTAAACAGTACTAATCATGGGAAATGGAAGAGAAAAGGCGAATGATATAAAAATAAAAGGCAAGGGGCAAAAAAGCTATCTTGTCATCTTGACTTTTTGTAAAGACAAGACTAAAAAAAATTAATCCACATACTATTTGGTTATTTGTAGGTGGCTGCTCTGAGGTGATGTCCTTTACTTCAAACCTGAAAGAGTCCTTGTCAATATCCTCAATTTGAACTTTCGCCTGTAACAAAAGCACTGCATTTAAATATATAACTTGACTTAGCTTAAGACCTAATGCAAAATGAGGTCTACCGCTATTTGCGTGCGGCAAACAACACAACTTACATCACTTGTCGAAGATAACAACCTTCCGTTCATTTTCAACCTCCAAGCATCAAATGTGTCCTTGGCATAACAAGTGCAATTCTGGAGCAGCCAACGGGCGAGTTTGTTAGCCCATATGACATCTTTTGCATCGTGACTCCTGACTTTACTCGGATACCTGGCATCTTTTTGTGCAACGTGATCATCTTCAGACCTAATTCCAGTGGTTGACGGTGGCCTAGCTCTCGAGCTGCAGGCACGCTTTCGAATAGAGTAGATTCCTAGGAAAAGGAGCAAGGCGTGAACAGATAAGAAATAGGCCTTTTCGTAAAGATTGGTTATTTCCCATGCACGCAACAAATCAAAGCTTCCTTCCACCTGTCCATCCATCTTGACTTTGACTTTTGGGAAACAAATCATAGATGTGGACAGGGAGTTGATTTGTTATTTTACCGCTTCTGCGCCACCGCAGCTACTAGCTCGACCCAACAGCGGCTCGACACACCACTACATTCTTGGCTTGCAAATGGTTACGATGGCAAAGTTAGGTTTATATTATCGCTTTAAAGTTGAGAAAAGGATGTGGAATAGCTGCGACTGTGTAACTTGATGTTCACTTTTCACGCACTTGAGAGTTGAGGAAATTGCTTGCCTTGTCTAGTATTACGGAGACCACGTAACTCAAAACAACATTCTTTGCGACCAAACTGTGCCTTTTTGCATAACTTCGCTGCAAATTTGTTCTGTTTTTGCATACAACATGATTCATCATTCTTTCATGGTGTCGATGTTATTGTTGACGCTATTTTCCACATTTTTCCTATTAAGATTCCTGGATGAGCTTTTAAGTTGCTCTTTTTTCTTCCATGTCAAAAGTTTCTGCCTTATTGAATACAGATCAGTTTAAAACGCTCTTGTACACACTAGCACCCTAAACGTTTCAAGCTAGCCTAGTTTTTTTTAAATGCTAATGTTCAAGTTGTTTAAGAGTTTTATGATGTTATGTATGAGTTCTGTAAGATGTTCAAACTATATCCATGGAATATGTTATACATTACCTAAAGCAACGGTTCCTCCATCTGTGGATTCAACGATTCCTTAAAAACGACATCTTATTACATTTGTTTCAAATTCCTCTGCTGTATTTACATCAGGGAGCTGTGTTCTTTGCTTTACTCCTGTTGAAAACGGCTTTCTTCATTCTTCAATTCATAAAAAACAAACTTTGGTCATGGGGAAAAGCTTTTGGTTATCGCGGATGAGATTAATCCAATTATTGAAGTATGCGAAATCTAAAAGTTTTTTGTGATATGACGAAGGTGACAATCTAGATGTGGGATTCAAGCCGGTTCGACGGTTATTAAATTCTCATTTGTTCAAAATGACATATAAACGCTTTATAATTGCTATTTAAAGTTAATGATAAAAGTTAGCATAGAAAAACCCAAAAGCAATAAAACTAGTACTCATGCTCGGAAGAAATGAGCACGTAATGATAACAATAAAGAAATGATAATGACAAAAGCACTTTTATTGCGCCATATATCCACCGGGCTCACTAACACATTTCAATTGAAATCATTTAAACTTATTAAATGCAAATGTTCACATTGCTTTATTAAAAACCAATGTTAAACAATCCATTCAATTATATATAAGGTGTGTAGGTAACGTATGTATGCAGTTGGTATTACCTAATGGAGGATTTGTTCCAAAAGAAACCTGCAACATTCGGGAAGGCGTCCTTGTCCTCCCTTTTTCTAAAAACAGTTCATCATATGAAGATTTAGTGGAACAAGAAGCCTTATGCAGTTTTAAGAACTCCTTTGATATGTTGATGCCAGGTTTTTCAGACATTTGAAAGTTAACATAAGTAATTAGCAACCAATGGAGTTTCTTCCACACCGGTTTTACGTTGCAGCGTTTGCTTTCACCCGGAAAACGTCTTGCTACAGCATTCTGGGTCTTCTGTAGCTTTTGCAATTAACATGACAGTAATCCATATAACAGAGAACTGTTACAGTCAATTCTTGGCATGACAAGAGCGTGAAAAGCTTTTTCCGTAGCGTCCTTAGGTAGGGATCTTCGAGCAAGGCAAAGTTGTGCAGATGATATCTAGCTGATTTGGCCACTGCTTTCACATGTGATTTCAGTGCTAAATTCATATCAAAATAGCACAAATATTCCTTGCTTTTTCATTGGATTCAGTGACACTGTCGCCAACGTTTGGTAACTTGTTTGAGAGTTTTTTGCACTGTTTGTTTTTACCATTGTTTAGAATTTTAGTTTTATCAATATTTAGTCTAAGCTTCCTTACCAGCAGCATTCATGCTTTGATATCTTTGATACAATCTTCAGTTCTTGACACAGAAGGACAGGCGCTTTCAATATTAGGTATGAATGTAAATGTAAACTTGGGTATCATTGGTATAGATGTGAAACTGTAATTCTTTCTTACGCGTGATATGTCCTAATGTATAAACTAGAAACAGCAATGATCCCAATACTGAACCTTGAGGAACAGCACAGGTCAGAGTCATCTTCTTTGATGTAAATTTGTTTATTGTTTATTTCAACAGTTTTAAGATCTGTTAGATAAAACTCAAACCTTTTAAACTCACCTCCCAATACACTGCAACTTTCATTGAGACGTTTGAAAAGAAAGCTGTAATTTACTGAATCAAAAGCGGCGGAAAGGTCTAGTAACAAAAGGATGTAAACCCTTAGATTTTCCATTGTCACAAGTAAACAATTCTGGACTTTCAATATGGTGGTATCAGTACTATATCCTTTCGTGTATGCTAATTAAAAGGGTTGGTGTTTAAATAGTTTGATTTCAAGCTGCTTTCTCACATATTTTAGAAGCATAAGGCAAGTTGGAGACAGGTCATAAAAATAAGGCTTTACGATATTAGACCAATCTTTTCTAATAATGGGGCTAGCAGGGCGAATTTTAAATTTTTTAGGAATAACTGCTAATAAGTGTTTCAATTATTCGAGTCATGACATTTATGATTATTCTTGGCAATGACGTAGAATCTATCAAGAAACTAGATCTAATCGCAAAATGTTGCTGGTCGCTTTAATACCAGATCCCTAACGTTGGCCGCAAGAAGCACGCTGAAGTAAGACAAAAGGGTTCTATGTTCAGTTCTTCTGCATTTCACATCTATGTTCAGTTCTTCTGCATTTTCACATCTATGTTCAGTTCTTCTGCATTTTCACATCTATGTTCAGTTCTTCTGCATTTTCACATCTATGTTCAGTTCTTCTGCATTTTCACATCTATGTTCAGTTCTTCTGCATTTTCACATCTATGTTCAGTTCTTCTGCATTTTCACATCTATGTTCAGTTCTTCTGCATTTTCACATCTATGTTCAGTTCTTCTGCATTTTCACATCTATGTTCAGTTCTTCTGCATTTTCACATCTATGATTGTTCGCAGCAATAGTTTGGTTGATAAAGACCTGAATTTTCTCATTGTTTGATTCCATATGATTTATGAATTCGTCGGAAAGCTAGAAAACCGACTTATGTTACGGCAATTGATTTAGGCCCAGTTTCCTTTTTTGCACTTTGTTGAGAGAATTAAACTCTCTTCTTGACACAACTTGGTCTACGAATCTTGTAACAGTTGCTTCACCCTTTGCATAGGGTCCCAAGGGATGCAATCGGGATTATGGCCTTTGGTTGCTTAATAAATGCTTGCATTATTCACATTGCAAATTATAATTGACTTCGCAACGGCCAACAATACTGGAATTAAAGAAATAGTTGGTTTTGAATATACTAAATGCTTTACAAGAAAAGTGTTCCTATTTCAGAAATTTTTCTGCGAAAATAACTATTATTGTCGTCATTCGATTTCCTATATTTGAGAGACATTGGAAAGGAGACTGTAGTTACTGCATTACTTGACCCCCTGTCTGCCCTGAAACCTCCATAGAGTTATGAACACCTTACTCTATGGAAAGCTCCAATTCACTTCCGCATAAAAACCACATGATAGAAAATCCTTTAGCAATAAACGCCCTTTCTGTTTTGCCACAGAGAAACTGTAAACACGAAAGAATAAAGAGCCACTGATTAAATCACAGCAAATCCGATTAAAACTGCCTCGAATTCAGCGAAGCCAATCTTAAGGGCGCCAGAGTCTGCTGATATTTGGTACTTTATCAGTATCCTTTGCAAATAAAAATATATATAACTAGTGTTATCGTAGCAAAATCATAAACTTGCTCTCCCTGTTGTCAGCTTTTGGTCATTCTCTGACGTTTGTGTACTCTGGAGTATGTCCAACAAAAAAGTACTTCCAATAAGTAAAAATTGTGTTGCTACTCTTCCATGTTTTTTTAGTATTGAGTCTGGAAGAGGCTTGTGTGGTCGTGATTTTAAAGGTTCCTGCGTGGATTTTCCTTTGAAACATTTTGAGGAAGCAAGCTGTATAAGACTACTTTTGGAATAAATTGGTATGATCCATGCATTTGGGGTATTCTGTCAAGTTATGACAAGTGTGGCAGTGACTGCATTTAAGGAAACACCGGAAGCCCTTTGTGAGTAATTCGATCTTATTTGAATTTGGTAGGCTTGCCTGCAATGAATCTATAGTTTGTTGGCGATTTATACATGCATGTCTTGCAAGTTACTTTCCTTATCAAGGAGTATGCAACGTTGCAGCCATGTTAATTAAATACACTAATCTCCTAAACAGTATGATACGATGTGAATAGAAAGGTTGTTGAAAATATAAAAAGAACGTCAGCAATAAATCTTATTATAAGGTAATAAATTATCGAGCCTGCAGGATTCATCCAGGAATCCTAGGCAATTTCTGTAGGAATCCTAGTCAAAACCCCTCGCTCTAAACCATACCGGATCTTTGGTTACTATGAGATCATACTTCTTTAAAAACAAACACTAGTGGACTTGTATCGTTAAACCTATCAGTGAAAGATCCTTTCAGAACGAATACGAATAGTTCCAAAAAGAATTAGGGTTGTAGTTAATGGAATTTCCTTCTGGTCCACCCCTGGTGCCAGAGCAACATTTCCAAGCCATTCTGTTACAGCCTGACCCGTGACTCATAATAAGATTCATTGAAACAAAGGCCCTGTAAAATTATTAAATCACATTCAACAAAGAAGAACAACCATGACATTTTACTGGATAAAGAAACACCGCAGTTGAGATTTCCTTTGGTAGCGAAACGCAGTTGCAACTAGCCACACTAGCATCCTAAAAAGAAAGGATAGCTCAAGTTTGATAACTATGTAAGGAGTGACAGGAAAATGGTTTATAGTAAAATGCTTCATACGCTGCAAATCACTGTCTGTCTATTTTACGTCTTATTTCAGAAAACGACTATTAAATGCCCGAGTGTTTTAATGAGCTTTGCTATGAACAAAATCCAGGATGCAACTTTGCGTCGCTTCACGTTAGCAAAACAGGCAGACACAAACCGCGGTGGGGAATTTCTTAAACATCGATTGGAGCTGTGAAATGCGAAGACACGTGGAAATCAGAGGCGAAGATCACTCTCTCATCAGCTTTAACAACTGCTGCAAATTTTCCTTCGCAAGGTGGTTTACAAGACAACAGCCAGCAAGAGTTTCCCTGACTCGACATGTTGAAAGCTGAGTCAGCACCAAGCGGGTTGGTCAGAACAGCGTTAAGGCCGTTCACTCGCGCGCTGCATTCGTCATTTGCTCTGCAACGTTTGTTCACGAAGATTTCTATGCTTTCATCCTCTGCAAAGTCAGTTTTCGTCGACTTGATGTAGTAAGAATGGTCATCTTTGCTGCAGGTCTTTTCAAGAATGACATCAAATTTTACTCCTTTATTTTGCAGAGTACTGGCAGATACAAGGTTCCCAGGCGAATGAACAAAGGGGTGAAAAACAATCATGGGGTGTGTCCTCCTCCTCCCCCTAGAATCCTCTTCATTGCCCTCAGGTCTACTGCCTTCCGCTGGTAGAGAGGTCTTCCTCTGGCGAAACTGCTTCACAAGGGCGTCGCCATTTTGACACACGGCCTCTTCAGCTGGCTCAGGAGGGTCAGCCGAAACAGTTTTCCAATCTGACCCGCTGTAACCGCATCTTTGAACAACTGCCTCATAGCGATCTAAAATGTCTGCAATTCTGTTCACCATGAAGGCGGTGGGCAGCAAGCTGGGGTCCCCATTTTTTACCTAGAGTGCAAAAGTGAAGAAGCATTTGTAAAATTTCACACTGATTAAAAAGCGTTTCTGTAAAATAGGCTCAAGTATCTACCCAAGAGAGCCCAGAAACCTTCAGGAATTCATTCAGTTCATGACCGGGTCGGCTTCCCCAGTAGGAAGATTAAAGAGAAACGATGGCTGATTGCAACGATAAGGTATTTGCCAGGGCAAGGCTCTGTAGCATCTTCAGCAGCAACAGACGCACCCGCGTATACGCACAAACGACGCGTTTCTCCTTTTGTGAATTACGTATGGACAGCGGCATAAACACATGTCGACGGGTCTCATTTCTCTGGAAACCAATTTCAAGATAAATAACAAACATTTCGAAGGCTATGGTGCTTGATAAGGTAGCATCCTGCACACCTCCGTTTCTTTTCTGCACTGTGGACACGCAACGACTCCATTCTCGGTACTGAGAACCTCCAGGCAACTGAGACAGTAGGTGTGCATGCAGGTCAAAGATTTCGGCAGACGCATTTCAAGAAAGCAAATCCCGCACGCAATTTCATCTTTAAGGTCTTGAATTAAAAGCCGTCGTGCTTCTTTCGTATCCATCATTTCACTGAAGCTGTTTATTAGCTGGAATGCGGAAAAACTGACAGCCAAAAAACTTCTCATTTGTTAGTGTTTGTAGAAGCTACAGTCAGTGAAGTGAAACTGTTTCCCTTGACAACGCCCAATGCATTGTGCTTCAAATCCTGTCGAAATCATATTCATGAAAGGAAATCAGAATCAAGAATTTTAGTACATGATTGCTTGACAAATCACTGTTTAGGTTGTTTGTTGAATTGCTTGTGCAACACTAGTATAATAGAGAAATTTTGTTGTCATTTAAAGTTCTGTTCATCTTGACACGAATAAATAAATAGCTGATACCAACAATCCAACAGGAGGATTTCTTGTTATTTTGTACGCTCGCCGGCATTAACTGAATCATATTGAGCCCACTTTGAAAGTTGCTTCTGCTTCTTCGATTTTTAAATTCATGCGGTTGCTTTTCGGTTTTGATGCCCACCTCGACAAAAATGAAGCTAGTGAACCCCGATTTAAGAAAAACACTTGCGTGTATGTAGTGAAATTATCAAGCATTTTACACAAATGATCACTTTGATAGTTCGATTCTTAGAGATCGATACAATGCTAGTAGTATTGCACCCGTAGGCTTATGCTGATACCAGTGGTGTAAACACGCTGATGTCATTTGTCCTATATACACTGGGTCAACTTTCGATCCTTTCACTAGAAGTACCTATTGTGTTATGACTAGCCGTTTCAGTTTTGCTACAGACAGACGTGATGTAAACGGGAAGCCAATTCGTATCGCTTTTAAAAATATTCCGGAGCAGTGTAAACGGTGTCTGATACTGATAACCGGAAATGAAAAGCTTGGGTGAAAGAGAACAACGAAAGGGGGGACATTATCTTCAAGGTCTTGAAATTCACAGCAAAGCTAGATCTATGCACCGTACGGCAATGGGGCTGATCTTGCGTGTTTCCTTCCCACCTCCTTGCTAGTAACAAAGGAAGAATTTGTGTAAGCGAAATATCATAGTAATATTGATTATTATTTCGAGAAAACAAAGAAATATGTAAGAAAATGAATTGGTTTTGCTGGATTTAGCCTGTAGATACGCTTTCATGTCAAGTTGTGTGATTCAGAAAGGAATCTGTAGGTATCAATTTGCATTAACTTGCATCCATTTGCTTCCTTCTAGAAATGAAATAACAGGAGCATATCTTGCGGTTAGACAAACAATGACCAAGTATATCAAGTCTTGTGATCGAGTTGACAGTGAAGAGTTTCCTCTAAGATCGCGAGGAACTTTGAATACGGAAGGAATAGTTCGTTTCAATTGCATTCCTACTTTGGCAAACGATTATTTTGCAAAACAAGCCTTTTTGTGCAAGGTTGGTTGGTTATTGATAATACCAATAATTCGTCGTGTTTCCGCTTCCTTAAAAAGTGGTTTTTTGTGAAGTGTACCGCAATTTATCAAGCAAATTACTCAGCTTTGAGCATTTGTAAATACGGAATTACTGCATCTTAGAAAAAGAACTTAAAAAATATCGCATTGCCAATGCACGATAACATTCTTCAACAGCAGTACAATAACACATTTTTCTTTCGCGTATATGAAAGTTGAAAACCTCTCTCAACTCAAAGGCAGAGAAAACATATTTATTTACTATGAAATGGGCAGCAGAACCGTTAGATCTGACCGACATAAAACCGTAACACTACGAGACCAACAAGCTAAATGGTAGCAGCACGTACTGGACAAGCGGTTCACATGAATGCGAGTTTCTGCCAAGATGGCAGAGAATGGAGACCGGGAATCAAAGGTAGAGAAAATCTTGGATTCAAAATGGGATTGCTTTTGGAGTAATATCCTGCTAGCGGTTGCTGTGTTGTCTAGTGGTCATCTGACCATGACCCTGTTAGAATAACAAATAATGAATTTTCATCTTTATTGCATCTGGAAATTGGTAGACAAAATGGTTATCCTTCTGGATTGGCTCAGAATTCCAAGTCAATGAAGAACATGATGGGTGTAGCTATAACAAAGGGGTGTGGTCAAGCAAAAATTATATTGCCACTGATCGACTTTTTAACAAATAAAATATGAAACGCTAATAGCCAGTTTGTTACAAGCTAACACAATGATGAAACACTGTAAAGAAAGCCTTATATTTTAGCAAATGGGGCCTCTCTTCAACAAAAGGCCCACTCAATGGCGCCAATGTGCCTATGCCCAAGGACAAATCGAGTGCTTCTTGGCTCGAAGGTGGGGTTGTAAAATATGAAAATGCTAATCGTGAATTACCGAAACGACATGTCGCTTTGTGCTGAATGGGGTGGTGATTCACCGGCTTGGGTTGTTGATGGGGTGTGGCTTCTCTCCCGGTCGATGCACCCCTGCCTACGCTATCTTCTAATATGCAAGACCTGCTATCTCCTATGTCATCTATGGGCAGTTTGTTTGAAATTCTCCTCCTCCTCCTCATCACCCATTCTCCTTTTTGTAATCCCCGCATTCCTTCTCACGAGGGGCACAAGGTTACACTCCACTTAAGCGAAGGCTCGGTTCAGACGTCGCATGTGTCGCATACAGGCCGAGTCAAATTCAGTAAATCAAGTAAATCAGCCAAATCGGCTAAGCTTTTTTAGGTTTGACTCAAGTTTATAATGCTCTGTTGGGTTGATTCACAATAGCATTCGTTGACCATTATAGTCGGGTTTAAGAGAAGGCACAGTTAGAAATTATGCCACCTTTAGATTAAGTATGATAAAGGCAAAATTATAATCCATGTCTATTCAGACGATACAATAGTGTCGAGTCAGTCTGATGTTGGTCCGTATTTTCTGCTCGCCAGATCGTACTGGGTCCGTGTATTTCAGGTTACGCGCCAATAATCTGGCTTATAACTCTGTAGATGAGTCTGTGTTGTACTTGCGACGGATTCAAATGAAACTAACTGGACCCAAAGGCCTTGCATTGAAATGACCTTCTAGAGTCTAATACGTTTACTGCCAGCCAAGCATCTTGAACGGTTCTCCTAGTATACCACGATTCACTTCCGCTCTTATTACTTGCGACGGATTCAAATTTAACTAACTAGACCCAAAGGCCTTGCATTGAAATTACCTTCTAGAGTCTAATACGTTTACTGCCAGCCAAGCATCTTGAACGGTCCTTCTAGTATACAACGATTCACTTTCGCTCTTATTACTTGCGACGGATTCAAATTAAACTAACTAGATCCAAAGGCCTTGCATTGAAATGACCTTCTAGATTCTAATACGTTTACTGCCAGCCAAGCATCTTGAACGGTTCTCCTAGTATACCACGATTCACTTTCGCTCTTATTTTCTCAGTACCAATTTTTTCTCAAAGCTACTACTTGACATCGACATTGATACTAGAGTCCGTATAGGACAAATAATCCTGCAAAAACCTAACCAAGAGACCTCCCTATTCGATTGAGGTCTTTCCGTACACTATCCAAGCTTGTATAGTTTAAATCTGTTCTTGTTGGCATATTTAGAATGTCGCTCAAATTTAAGTTCTTCAGGCTGGTGCATACGTTTCTCTTTCTGTACGTTAGGTTATGTACTGACATTATCCTGCTCTCATCATCAAATACCTATTTAACGATTTTGAACACGAATCTCGTTCATGATAATAATCTTAGATTGCAGGGACCCAAAATTTATAGTTTATGCTATAAAAAGTAGTAGAGAACACTTAGTAGAGAGCATTTGGTGTTTGATTGGTAATTAAAATGCAGCTTCCTAAATGCAATTAGCTCTTGTCTTTAAATATCTAATGGAATATCTCCTTGTTGATTAGCACGAAAATGCTACCAGAAATGACTGCATTGCAAACTCGTTAAAAATATTGTTTCGAAATGAACTTTTGCTATTATCATCATTATTGGTATCATTTTCATAATGACTCATATGCATAGCTTTGCTGTGTTTCCCGGTGTAGCAATAGCTTTCTTGTGCCATTGTTACTTTAGAAAGAGTTTTTTTGTGAATGGGCCTACAGGCTGAATGGAACCTAACAAGCGTAAAAAATGTTGCGGATTACGTGTTAGGAAATAGGACTGAAGTCTTTTTCTGAACTCACTCTCTGACTGCCAAGAGTAAGCAGTTTTTTCTTAGATAATAACTTTGCACCTAAATTTCAGTAAAACCTAAGAACAATTAGGAAAACAAACTTACTTGAATTATATCAAGGTTTATTGAAACTTATAAAAGGCTCTTCATCAGGACTTTAGCAAAGTGAGAGAAAAGGAAGAGAAGCTACTATCACCACTTTCATGTGAACGAGGAGTACTCAGTTTTGTAGGTCTCCATCTTCATTATCATTAATATGTAAGTGTTGGCTTTTATTCTATCTATATCGGTACCGCGTGTCACTTAAGATGATTTCATAACCAGTGAATTCGCTTGTTTCATAATATAGGTACCCTGGGTACCAGACCCACTATGTATCAAGGAACTCGTATCAGAGAATAGTGGGTCTGGTACACAGGGTATAATATAGAGTGCTGGGGCTAAAATTGAGGGAAAGGTAGAAATCAGTACGAAATCGCGAAATCATTTTAAGGATTAAACTTTTATAATAGTTGTATAACTTGTATAGGACATTGCCTTTTTAACGCCTTTCTAATATGTAGTTGTATTTTCCCTATTTAAGTACTTTAGCAATGATTCTTAACTTTAATGAGGCTTCTCTTTAAAGCAGCATATGTTAAACTGATTTAAATACCCTGTATAAATAATGTTTAAATAGTTATTATTAAAATTGCTAAAGGAATCTATGTATTGGAAGATCACACTGCCAAGGATATAATCATGCTTGTTCCAACGTCTTAGTTTTGGAAAGTTCTCAATAGGCATGCACATACTTTATTGGTTTGGGCAAGGTTTTGCTAGATAAAGTTTGGTGATGTTATGCATTGTAAAGAGTGGGGAACACTTTACGAATCAAAGTGAAAATAACTCGGCCTTTATGCACCTGCCTCATGGTCCACGCCACGAACTTTTATGGTACATTTTATGGCTATATTGGAATTATTTTCTTCGCAAAAAGTGAGGGGGGCCATGGCCCGGTAGCGTGGGCCCTGTGAAGGTGGTGCTTCGATTTCAAGGTGAACGCATTACTAGGACATCTTGCATTCACAGTGTATTTGTCGCGGTTATGTAGGGGGGGGGGGGGGGGGGGGGGGGGGGAACGTAGTTTATTCCGGGGACATCCGGTATGGTTTTGATCGCGCTGCAACGTAACCTCCTGAAAACTACCCCGTAAAAAATCTTTTTTATAAGAACACGAGCCTCAAAAGTTGGTCAAAAGTTAAGAAAAAGTTAAGAACAAACTGAGAGTGACCGCCAAGGTACATGCTATAAAATTAAATTTTCAAAGATGTTTTTGAAGTGCCACTTCTATTTGTTGTTGTTCGCTATGCTATGATAAAAACATGTAGGGCTATAAATACCCTATGAAGGAGGAGAAGCTGTTGTTTTACACCTAGGGGTTGGTTTAAGGGCGTGGGGACTCGAAACCACCCTGAAATTTAAAAACAAATTAAATCCCGCCAAAGATTTTCGCAAAATTGGGATCATTTAGCCTGAACAAAAATCTACTGGTTCTTATAAAAAGGAGTGTAGTGTGAACAAGAGTCTTAATGGTTTCCCATGGAGAACAAAATAAAGTCAAGATTGAAAATGGACTTTCCACAAAAGCCAAATAGTAGTGTATGCCTTGTAAGTTCTGTGATGTTATGAAAGAAAGAAATTTGCTCTAGTTTGAAAGACGTTGCACTGTATTGACCATTGGTATTGACCAATCTTCAACTCTCGGTCTCGAGGGTTGAATGAAAAAGTACGTGAATTATTTTGAATAGCTGTGCAAACATTAAGGACAAACTAATTGATTTCGAAGTCTTTTACAGCCCGCAAATGAAGGCACCGTTGTCCTTAGCAAACAACAGTATTAACATAGAAAAACTTTTAATTCTCGTTCAGTTTTCTTTACCAGGTAAGATTGACCAAAGCCAAAATTAAATTTAATGCGAAACTTACCTTAGTGTCTTTCCTGCACGTGGGGCATCGTATTTTTTTGTTTTTTCCAATACTTCTTTTTAAACATCCTAAACAGAAAACATGGTAACACTTGAGTGTCTTCGGAGAGACCATCCGCTCAAAGCAGACAATACAAGTTACCTCGTCGACAATAGAATTATGAAGACTGATTTCGCGGCTGCCAGGCATCATCACTGCGAAAATTTTCCCTTTCAAAGTGTTTTGAAGTGTACTTGGCCTGGTCTGTTGTTAACTGCCATGATTAAAGGATAAAGCAGCAACATTCGCCATCCAGGAAGTGGCTTGTGTCTTTAAGGCAACGCCACTTTTAGAAAACAATGCATGTTGGTCTTTCTAATGATGCCTCAACACATGTTAGAGCACTTGCGATATCCGTTCAAACGCGGCACGCTTCCTTCACCATGGAGAAGGTCCGGCGACAAAGCAATTTCTTTCCTTGAAACAGCGAGGCGGGGACGAAATTCGCACCCAACTACTTGCGGCTTAACAAAATCCCTGCCCACGGTAGATTGATTGAAAAAATATGGGGAGGAAGGTAAGAAGTGTAAACATGCACTACACTATATCGGATTTTAATAAACGATGTAAAAATTCCTAATTGCAATAAACGCAACAATAAAAATCGCACTCGCAGCTCTTGTGTAAAACGCAGAATACGGAATTGGAAGCAGAAAACGGAGTCGGAGCCGATTGACATCGGTTGAAATTAGTGCTAGCTAAATTTTGATTCATTCAAATTCTGCCCACATTTTTGGAGAATCCACTTTTCTTTTCAAGTGAAGAATATAAAAAAATTGCTACAGTTCAGTATCAATTTAAAAAACTTGCGGGATTCAAGATAAATCCCTTATAAAATCTGGGAGAAATGCCCGTGGGTCTTGCTCTGTAATTACAGGATTCTCATTCCAGCATTTACTATGCAAGCAGACATATAAGCACATGAAAAGCCAATTGCTAACAATTCGCATCATCTTATTGTTCCTGATGAGCTTCTCACATGATAATTACATTAATAAATGTTCATATTTATTAGTAAAAGCCACATAATTGGAATCGTCAGAATCGGTTTTGGCATTGATATGAGTATTACTGATTTGTCATTGACTTTGATGGCCATACCGTTTTAGTTGAAGACCTTCTGTCAATTGAAGCACTCGCAGTAAAATTTTAAAAAACCCATCAAATAGGCATACCCTTGCCAAAAATATATTCCTTGCAGGGGAAAGAATGCTAGATATCCAAGCTTGATTTGTTTATCACAGTACTATTGGAAAGAGATTAGGCTATGAAGTTTGAAGAAAGCAGTCGCTGCGTTCAAACGCACTTACTCGAAAACTAAAGCAGAAGGTTCTTTGTTGAGTAATATAACAAAATGCAGCTAAGAAAACAGTAAGAAGCTTTCGGGAAGTCATGCCTACCAACATCAATTACACGTGTTTATTTATGTTTTCAAAGAACTGTTTGAGGGGCAAGACTTTGCAATCATTTGTTTACTGACCCGAATGTGGTCATTAAGCTGTAAGTCTCTGGTAGTTGATGACAATGGAACGACCCTTAAAAGAAAACACTAAACAAGAAGCAAAAATTTGAACCCCAACACATGGTCATTTTCTGTTAAAGCAACCTCTTTGCGACGGACACCTCTGTACAATGGACAAAGGACAACATTAGAAAAGTAATTTATAAAAGGAAAACCACATTTCTAGTTGGTAACAGTCAACTCATTTCATTTCACTTCGACTAAAATGGAGAGCTGCAATAAATGTGGCTGTCGCAAAAAGAGTTTCTTCCTGTCTTCCAAAATGACAGGATATGCTTTTATTGCTTCATCGTCATATTCAGGTTTTTTTATTTACCTCTTTTTTTCTTTATTGATTTCTTTTAAAATTTGCATTTAAATTGAAGCTTGGCTACGTGTTCGCACAACATGGCCATTCTGTGGCCCAAGCGGGTCAGATTACGAAATAGATTCATCTTGGGAACGGGGCCAAAGAGGTTTTACGAAAGAGACCCTTGGACATGTTTCGCGCCAAATTTGATTACATTGCAAGGAAGCCGCGAATGCAGTGATGCAACAACTTCACCCATTGGATACAGACGGAAGCAACGATCTTTTATGGTAAGAACAAGCAGATTTTCTTGCCGATTGTTTGCTTTGTGAAGTTTCTCAACAAATCAATGGGTGTCTTGCAAACATTTGAAGCATTCATCGTCGAAAAAGTTTCACTGGTTATGCGAGCCGGTCCCGTTTAAGTTATAGAGATAAAGTAAAGGAAAGGATAAGAATATTGAGGCTCACAATTGCTAAAATTTAAGAATTAGAACAGAACCAAGCTCAAATTTTATCAAGACTAATATTTTTTCGTAACCTGAGTTTTCTCCCAAAGCAAAAAACTGTCATTATGACCGTATAAGGATCTGATTTTGTATCATTAGATTTTGCATTTTAATATCCAATCTGTTACTCTGTTTGTTCTTGTTGAAATTTAGGATAAAGCAACATATCAAAAAATATTAAATATTTTTCTTTGATTTTAAGGCAAATTTACTCCTTGTGGTGGGCAAGAATATTTTAAGAATAATCTTAGACTCAAAATCGAATTTTTTTTATAATACTGAGGCTCGGCAAAAAGGGGTTCTTGTAAAAAAGTGTGTACCCCTGACCTCTCCGTCTTTAAGCAAATCTTGAAGTAGTGGATTAGCGCCCCCTTTTTACTGCATAATTTAACTGCATAACTTTTAAAGCGCAAAACAATTTTTAAACAACATTAACTAACATCAACAAAGCAGTTATGAAGATATAAAATCAGGCTCAAAAGAGGATTTCTAGGAAGTACCAGGCTTATTATAGGGTTTATCGTGACTATACTTGTTCAAGTCGAACTTCATCAAGGTAATCAAACCCTTGAACGCGATCAAAAGAACATCTGTAAAGTTATGCGGTAGCTTGTCCCAAATGTTTAAAACCGTCATGAATAAAGTTATTTGAAGTTTTTATGGAAAACTTTTAATTCAGTTTCACAAACCAAGGTTTTCGAGCGTTAGAATTTGCAAATCGTTGAATTAGTTCAGCCTTATCAGTTGATTTAGCTGCGGCATTTGCTATTGCCTGCATTGCCAAGTTCTCGAGTTTTTCTTGGGACAGTTTGACATCAACTGGGTTTTTGTCAATTTAAGTTATTTGGCTGCGTTGCTACCTCAATTTTATGTGATACTAATAGCAAAATCAATAAGGTCATACGCCCACTTTTCTGTTATTGTGAATCTTTTTAAGAAACACTGATATTCTAAAAAAATTTCACAAAATCTCGCGGAGCATCCCCCTTGGAACAAAATTGTTTAGAAACTCTTAGTTTTTTGCTTAAAGTTGCACACCGTGGGTTTCGCCATTGGAACTCACCCAAAGATTAAACGTAGGGCATATAATCTTAAATTGTGCTTAAAATTCTAGCTAGCCTCCTCCGAATGTGAACTGAAAATAGTAATTGGGTAGGCCCATCCTGAGCTCTTATTTGAGCGATGCTTTAGTGTAATTGAGAGAAAGTCCAACCTTCTCTGGCAAAGCTCCCTCAAGTAAAAACATATTCTTTGTCTTCTTGGTAGAAGTAGCACTATGGGTTCGTGGAGTTCTATGGCAAGTCACCGTGTTCTTGTGGGTACGAGCAGGGAATTTAATCAATAGTTACATTGCTCTTGTGAAGTCTTCCTTTATAAAACGATACTTGTAAGAGACAAGATGATCTGCAAACTGTCTTGAAAAGAGGATTTCTCTTCAAGTTCCGAAAACACTAATTTACAAGAAAAGTAAGTTGTGGAGAAATTGATTGAAAAGCGTTATTTCAGCTGCCAGAGAGTTTGCTAATCGGATCAAAGTGTACAAACAGTCAAGATTTATTACAAAATAAAACCGATAGAACATTCAAGTTCAATTGCTGATGGTCTTCAACAGAGTCCACAATGACAAGGTGAGATATTCAATTACATTTGCGTTACTAATAAACTTGCTAGGTGAACAAGACTGAATCGAGTTCTCCGAGGCCGTAGGGTAAAGTGGGGCTGGCAGCATTTGAGAGGCTGTCAATCTAGATTCTGAACCCAGTCAACGTGACGCGTATTGAAATAGGCGACAGCTCCAATACAAAGCCCTACTTCTGGTTGCATGGTCATGAAAACGAGTTAAAGATCTTTCTTATCTAAATCCCAACAACAGTCTTTTGAATATTGAAGAACAAAAAAGGACCACTCATTGAAAATTAGGTTGTCGATTGCCCCCTTCCGGCCATTCTACATAGACGGGGTATAAGTGAGGCTCGCACTTGTGTTACTCTGAACACAACTCTATTTAAAGCTACGCATGATGTCTTCAGGCACCAATGAATAGTAGCATAGTATTAGTATTAGTATTAGTATTAGTATTAGTATTAGTATTAGTATTAGTATTAGTATTAGTATTAGTATTAGTATTATTATTAGTATTAGTGCTGTATTTAAAGTCTGTAATTGCTGCAGGACAATTATGGTGAATACAAGCAGCATCCCGGTGCATTGTTGTTTCCGTATAATTCTCTGGAAATAGTAAATCTGCACACAGGTTTTCTGCAGTATCTTACTGTTTCGTCATAGCTCAGTTTCCGGTACCTTTGTAGTACCGAAGTCTCTTAAGAATTTGTCTCATTTAATTTAATTATCTTCTTTAGCCACGTATTTCTAGCTGTGAATCCAATACCATTTGTACTGAAAAGCTTGTGACATTGCCACAATTGGTTACTAGTAAGCGTTTTTATTGATTGAATATTGGCGCATTAGCTTATTTTTTGCCTTTCGTAGCGTACTGAAGTAGCCTATATGCATCAGCGTGCTGTTCTAGAGAAGGTTAATAGCTTTCGCAGAAACTTTAGGCTTCTAAGATCTCCTTCCTATTCCGTCACACCTACCAAAATTCTTGGAACGCAAACAGCATGTTTTTTGAAGTCACAAGAAAGAGCTAGCTGACGTTTTGATAGTGAAACATCTATTGACCCATTAAAAGCCATTTTCAGAGAAAGTTCTTGCAAAACTTACATTTGGAGACAAGCAAACATGATGCGTTTATTTGAACAAGAACAATCCTATGGAAGGGATAAGAAATTGGATTTTGTGTTTTTGGTTATCATTTTTTCGGTTATAATTCATTTCTCTTTCATGCTTAGCATGGGAGGTAGCATTTCAGTTGTGAGCTGAACTGAAAGCAAATTTTTGAAAGAGTAGTCGCTCTACTTGCTAATTAGACTGGGTGGGAATAGAAAGTAATGCTTTCGCCAAACTCAGTAAGAACTTTTGATACACTTTGACAAGGAGGATGATGCTTCTTAGGATCCTTGTACCATCATTCATTAAACGTATTTCATATAAGTTGGCATCCATATTTTCTCAGTAGTAATTGCCATTCAACATTAATGCTACCTTGATAAACAATGTTTTTAGGGTAATACAGTATCAGCTGGTCATTCTATTGGCAATTGCAGTCACGTGGGCAAAAGGTGAGACAACGTTCCTTTCAAAATCATTTCTTTATTACACACCGTTATATTTTGGCGAGATCCCTTTAAAACAATCTAGCTAAATGCTTTAAAACCACTGAATTGCGTCCTTCATAAGGATCCCATAGTTGCCAGCATCTCTGTAGATTATATAATGAAGGCTTGATATAATTGGAATTATCCCTTGGCAGATCTGAGCAAATCTCTAATTGAAAAGCATTAGAAAGGCATTTTAGGCGTTTAACTGTTATAGTTAAGGATTTCCATACAAAATCTTGTGTACGAAATCGATAATGCATTCAAGCGTTGATATCTTATAAAAAGTCTGAAAACATTGTCTTAAGCTGATTGATAACGATTCCAAGCGAATCTGTGTTAATTGTTATCAACCAGAGATGGCTCATTATGAAGTCATAGCTCTTCTTTTAACGAAGAATATTATTAGGAAATGTTCTCGTTCGTTCCACCACAGCGCAGTCACACGTGACGTGCGATCGAACGTATAACAAGATCGGCTGCTTTCAAGAAGGAAGCATTGTGTCTAACTTGCTTATAACTGATCGAGAAAGAGGCGCAAAGTCACAAGGACATACCATTACATGGCACGAAATCGAGAAATACCTTCACAGGTAAGTATATCAAGGGCATTACTATCGGAATTGGTCTTAAGACCGGTCTCCTCTAGGCGATATTATAGACTTCTGAATGTTATTCTATTAATGTCTATTTCTGACGCTTTTCTGTGATCGTCCTTACTTTGCCACCAAAGCTGTGAGATTCATTTCACGCTGTCTAAAAGCTTACCGTGGTTATATAGGTTAGAAGTTCGACAATCGTCAGAAGTCTGACGAAAAGTAGAACTTTGCTAAGGTTATACTCCCATCGCGATCATACGAACCTAATTACTGCGCATATGAAGTTGCGAAATTTGCTGACGATCTTCGTAAAAGTCGTCGAATGGAGATCCTTAGAAATCTTATAGGATATTTTCGTATAGTATGAAAGACTTGAACTAGGATGATTGAGTTAACCCTTCCATGATGCACCAACCTTCAATCGTTGAGATAGAAAATATTACTATGGTGCTACTTGTTGATTAGGACAACGAGCAGTTCCTTCTCCCTTTCTTCTCCCATTTTTGCATTCACAAAAGTGGTGATTATCACTATGCCATAATTGTTCACATCATGACATACGTAGACTGCCCCCACCTGGATTTAGCTGAAGTTTTTGCTCTACGTCATTGTCCTGAAATTCTCAATCATAGATTGAAAGAATAGATATCATAATTTGTTTTTTCCTTCATACTTTTTCTCATACGTAACTGGAAAGCCTGGACTTTTAAGGACGGAGTGCTTTTATTAACGGCTTGTGATATAATCGTATGGAACTATTATTGTTATTATTATTATATTACTAACTATTATTATATTATTGTAACAAATTACTGTATTCTTGTTAGCTTAGATTGTTTCAACTTGTCAGTTAAGCGTAATAATTCATTATACCGATTGAAAGCCAATATGTTAATTGACTGTTCATATCTATAGATAAAAATATGATGGATGTAATAAATAAAATATAATATAATATAATATAATATAATATAATATAATATAATATAATATAATATAATATAATATAATATAATATAATATAATATAATATAACATAATATAATATAATATAATATAATACAATATAATATAATATAATATAATATAATATAACATAACATAGTATGAATATTACATGAAAATTATATCAACATACATATATGTCAAGCAGATTGCAGAAGGAGAAAAGCCAGACTTGATTCAGTGTCTCACAATTTATAAATGAATTTAAATAATACCTGTTCTATGTAAAGTACATTATCTATAACTGTATATAAAATATTTATGCTCTATATCTATATCAAATTTTTATCCGTAGCTATATGTGAAATGTTGATAGAAGTAAAATTCTAGCGATAGTTATTCAAGAACTTTTCAGATACAATTAAGCCATTTCAAGCCATACAATTAAGGCCCCCAAATCATTGAACAAAATCTCCCCTCTAGCTTAGCATGTCGGTGCAAACTGGAGGCAGAAAAGCATGGCTTCACTTACTTTGGAATACGGTATTATGGACTGTGCTACGGAGGAAATGCTGCTAGCATTGAAAACGCGAGAACTTCCACTGAATGCTTCCAAGGCCAAAGCTACGGCAATTGCAATGATACCAACGAAGCTGAGTGTGGTGGCAGGGCCAACGCTGACTACATATATTCCCTGAAAAAGGGGGTCAAGGGTAAGTTTTTGTATGGATCACCGGTGAGGCAAAGCTTAATTCAATCGTGAAATTTTAGCAAGAAATGTTAGGCTATGCAGTGCGAAATCTGGCTGCAAATGTTTTTGGATCGAGGACTTGGCTTTTTATGGTTGTTGCGGTGAGGGAGTCTTTTGATGTAATGAATATGTTTATAAAAATAATAACTGCAATGATTTTGACTTTTACACTCCGAGGTAATGGAAAAATACCCAAAGAATCTAAAAATAGCTTTGTTTGAATCTGGTTTTACAGATGAGCACCGAAAGTGATTGAGATGGGATGCTTTAATTTGATGTATCTTAGTCTATTTTTTCTCTGCAAATATAATATTGTAGAAATTCCTGGTCATAGGACTAAAGATGTTTTGATTATCTTGTTCTCAAACATGACTCACTATAACAACAACAATAGCAACAACAGCAACATTCACTCATGGCACTCACTAGAGATTTGCATCAGTAGAGCTAAGATGATGCTTTTTGCTATAAATTTTTCCAAAGCATCAGTTCGTGGGCCCCCTATAAAATCTGGCAAAATGGGCCCTATCTTTGCAGAAAAGGGCCCCATTTTAGGCCTTACGGTATCCCATTACGAATGATAAACGTCATGGATGACATCAAAACTGAGGTTGAATATATTGTCATTGCGTGTGGTTGTAGAAATGATTGGGTTAAAATTAAATTGTGATGTTTTTAACTTGAGTATGACTTGTTAAGGTTATGGAAGGGAAAAAGGGATTTGGATCTTTTAACATTATGGAATTCTCTGTAATTTCTATTTCTCATAGACCCAGGCGCAGTTTCTATCCACAGCATTAGTTGTAGAGTTCACTTAGATTTATGCCTGTGGCGAGGGTCGAAGTTAGCAACAAAGTAAAGGAGTTGTGATTCAGTAGTTAACTTTAAAACAAGCTCCGTCGTTAACTATTTCTTTTACTCAAACCATGGCATTAAGATTACTGGTTTCTTGGAATGCAAGGGAAAAATGCAGCTTCTGGTAGCATTTGATTCAAATGGTTTTCAAAATGATAAACGTATAAGTTTTGTGAAAATATCGTATGTAAGCATGTATTGAGTCTGAAATGCAGACAGAAAACTATTTTTAACGGATGATTACCAAAAGTTCAAGGGAACCTTCTTGTTATAATTTAGCTATGATTTTCTTAGCATTCAGACATGAAATTTTCGTACAGCTGTATAGAAAATGAATTTGATGAAAATATCTGCAAGCTGGCCCCAACTGCTACCATAGAATATCTGATAGTGATAATAAGAACGCTAAATCTCCATTTCGAAGCAGTTACCCAGCAATTGGGTATCAACAAACCATTATTTTGAGTTCAAGTTTTGTTGGCTTTTCCTGAACTTTTGCTTGATTCTTCGCTATTACAAGCCTTTTCTATTTTGGGTTTTTGATAGAAAATTTGGACAATCCAATAAGCGTTCAATGAATTCCTCATGGGAACCACACCTTCTGCAAAAAGAATCAGTATACTTTCTTCTGTAGTTTGCTATTAGGTCTGCAAACTTTAGTTCAAATTTTAGTAGGGATGAGGCTTCCTCACACTTCAGATATTCTTTCATTTTAAATTTACTATCCTATAAGAATCTGAGGTTAGTTTTCTTCTTATTTTATCTTTGTTTTCTACAAGAAGGTATCTTGCGCAAAATTACTAAAATCTAAATCAGACCGAATTTCATTATTTAATGTTAAATTTCAATTATACTCCGCTCCCATTTGTAATCAACAGCTCAACTTTGCTATTCCAGGCACATATGCTATGTTGCTTAGAAATTAACCGATTTTGATGAAGTTTTTACTTGACCACGTCCCAATTTTTAGACCACAACCCACCTGGGCCCCTCTCAGTTCTTCATGGCCGGTTAAAAATTCTGAGCCTGTCCGCCACTGGACACTTAACCCACTTTTCCAAGGGGCTGCTGTGCTCTTTAATTGGGTGTTGCATAAAGCAGCATTCACCCTCCCAACCCTCAATTTCGATTGCAGATGTCAATGGAGGCTATAACGAATGGAGCCAATGGTCTGGTTGTTCAGAAGAATGCGGAGGAGGAAAGATGGTTCGAACGCGAGCATGCGATAACCCGGAACCGCAAGGCAGTGGAAATGATTGTTCACGACTCGGAAACGATACGGAATCGGCGGACTGTGGAACAGCCCCCTGTCCAGGTATGGGCTAAACTACTAAATGCTCAAAGCATGCTTCATTCAACATGGTGGGGAGATTGAAACAAGCAGGAGGATTTCTCCTGCATTTGTCATTGCAATTAAGTCTAATTTTCAATTGGGTGCCTCAAATACTATGTTATTTGTGAGTCTCAAAAACGGAATCATGTCATTTGAACTGTAAGTATTACGTAAAGCTAGCTGGAGCAATAAACATAACCCTTTCAACTTTCAAGGCAGAATAAAAGTTTAATTGAACTAAATAAACAAGAACGATGTTTTTAAGGCAAAAAACCAGGAGAAGTGGACCTTCTGAATGATGTTCTGAAAAAAACATGTTATGGGGCATAACTGGGGGCTGGGCCATACGGCCCTTCCAGCTATCCAAGGAACGATAGTTTTTTGAATCAATAAAATAACTCATTTTAAACTGCATATAAATCACATAAACAAAGTTCTTTTATAACTACAATTCACGCCAAACACTTCAATCATAATCTCTTTATGGTAGTCTTTCAAACAGTTCGTCTTCTCCATCAAGCACAGCCCTTTTTGCACTTTTCACAGCCCATGCGGGTTTTTTCCCCACAGTGAAAAGAGCAAGGAGGATTTGGCCTTGAAACAGGCCAACGGTTGACACAATCAGTTAGGACATCTGCCTGTGATGTCATGTCAGGTGCTTTGCGTAGCAGCTTATTTTTGGTTCAGATGATGCCTCAATGCTTGCCCCCCCTCCCTCTTTCTTTCTCTGCATCGTGGCCTCTGCAAGTGAGTGCGAAACTAAGCATGTAAATTGCAGAAGATCAAGCTGCTTCGCAATTTGCAATGTACAACACCATGCATTTACGACAGCTATGTCCAGAATAAAAAAAAAGAAACGCAAATATATCCTTTCCTGCATTTGTGATGGAGACGGTAAAGAGCTTGAAACATGTCAAACAGGTCAACACCTTCCGTTCCTGCATTGAATGTCACAACAATCTGTGGCCTTGGTACCTCAACATTCTTGCTTTCCTTCTTAGACCATCTCCGAGCCACATCATTTGGGTGGGTGTAAGCATAATTTGATGCTAGCTGAATGAGCTTCTTAACATACCAGCGGACGACAGTAGTGCCAGTATTCGAATCTACTGCCCCAAAGAATGATCTTCTCCCTCCTTCTTCAGCTCCTTTTCACTTTTCATCACCTCAGAGCATCCTCTTAGACGATCTTGGCAACAACAGCACAGATGCCCCATTGTTTCAGTTTACTCAGAAGCTCTGGAAATGTGAAATAGTTATCAAAATTTACCTTGTAGTTCTGGCTCTTTGGCAAATTACAGCACATTCTCAAAACTACATCTCCAGCTCTTTTTTCCAATTAGGTCAACTGGATTGATTCTGTCCACTTGTTGAGGGTCTAGGGCAATTTCTGCCTCAAAATCATAGCAGAAGCCATTTTGGCCATCTTGGGTTTCTTTGGGAGATACCTGCAATATTTTCCCTTTAAATGGGATAATCTGCTCATCAATAGAATTAATTTCTTCAGGCGGCACAGCCAAACAATTTTCCCTCTGAATTTGAAGCAGTACCATGCACTGTTGTAGAGCAAATTTATGGCCTTTGATATGGCACCTAATTATAGCATAAAGGGCCAAAGTGTAAAGGGCGAATCTACAGTCGTGTTTATAAGCTGCCACTTACAATTTCAAGATAAACGTATCTTTTCGAAGGCCATTGACATTGAAGGAATTCATCAAATGTTTCTAGAAATAGTTGCATGACCCTTCGTCAATTGTGTTTCGTAGTTGATGGTGGCTTTTCGGATTGGTCATCTTGGGGCAGCTGCAGTGCCAAATGCGGCCCTGGTCTTCAATACAGGACACGATCATGCACCAACCCTTCCCCCAGTCATGGCGGGCGTTCTTGCACAGGGCCTACAAGCGAGTCCAAACAATGCCAGTCCCGTCCATGCCCAGGTAAGTGAACTTTATATTGCCAGTTTTTCCTTGCCTCAAGTCAACCATGAGACCTCACCTTGTCCTCTAATCTCGTTCTGCGTTGAATATTTGATCAAGGCATTTTTGGTGAGCACATTTTACAGGTAATTGCATTTTCTGGATCAAAATGGCACTTTTCTTACCACCTGTTTGCTGTGAATCTATAAAAGTTTACTTTCACTTGACGCAATTAGACGACTGCTTTTAAATATTGCCTATAGTAAATGGTGGCTTCTCAACCTGGTCATCTTGGGGCAGCTGCAGTGCAAAATGCGGCCCTGGTCTACAATACAGGACACGATCCTGCACCAACCCCCCACCCAGCAATGGTGGAACGCCTTGCTCAGGTACCACGCGGGAATCTAAACAATGCCAGTCTAAACCATGCCCAGGTAAGTGAAGCTGAAAAGATTTGGAAGCTGACAATTTGTCAACATTGGTCAAATAACAGTAGCCAGGAACGTGGGAAGCATCTAGAATGTTGGTGCTATGTTCAAAATGGGGCATATGATCAGTACCATTTTGTACTTGAAAGTGGTCCTTTTGGCTCTAGTGGAGACACTTTTAGGTGGCTTGCTAAAAGGCAGAGGGGGCATGGTTCCCCTGGTCTCCCGGTTCCTACATCAATGCCAGTAACTCGCACTTTATATAAACTTGTTATAAATTTTCATCGTGATATCATCTGGATGCACCAAAACAACATCTATCGACACCCTTTTCCTTAACAATTTCAACGCTTGATTGCAATGTTTAAATAGTTACACGTTTCCTTAGTTGATGGTGGCTTTTCGGTTTGGTCATCTTGGGGCAGCTGCAGTGCCAAATGCGGCCCTGGTCTTCAATACAGGACACGATCATGCAATAACCCTTCCCCCAGTCATGGCGGGCGTTCTTGCACAGGGCCTACAAGCGAATCCAAACAATGCCAGTCTCGTCCATGCCCAGGCAAGTTACTTCTGAAATTGTCAGCTTTTTCTTCTTGCCTCTGCAATTACTTCTTGGGTAAGAATTAAAATAGTAAAGCATTATTGGAAAGGCCATCCTGTATTCATGAAGTTTTCTTCTCTAGGTTAATAAGACAATAGAGTTTTAAAAAGATGATGTCACAAAGATCTATTGTAGGGATTTTCATTTTGGATCCCATAGCCTAAAAGCTAAATAGTCTATATTAGTCGAAATACCGCTCAATAGTCAATATTAGTCAATTGTATTGCAACTTGGCGGAAATGTGGCCACATTTGCATTGGCTTTTTTCGCATCAAACCTCTGTATTTTAGTCTCTGTTTACAACTTAACGAACAGAACCAAAATAACAGTGAAATATTGGTAGGCTTCAAATCTTTCATTGACCGTATGTCAACTGGTTTTAGACATATCAAGCCAATTTTGTATAATTTGAAGAATTTCGGGATGATCTTTTATGTTATGTGGTTCAAATTTAGAAATTCTAAAAATAGATTTTTGGTGACGTCACAGTTTAGATCTCTATTTGCTTTCATGCAGCCAATGACCATCTTTTACATACCACAAACATGCTGTCACTTCAGGAGGGTTAACTACAATTTTCATATAAACGTATTTTATTTTTAAGTAGTTTTGCTTTTGAATTTCTAAATAAATTAATACATTTACTTTTTAAATTTTGCATATAGTTAATGGTGGTTTCTCTACCTGGTCGTCTTGGGGCAGCTGCAGTGCCAAATGTGGGCCAGGCCAACAGTTCAGAACACGATCATGCACCAACCCCCCACCAAGTAATGGCGGACATCCATGCTCAGGATCCACTAGAGAATCCAAGCAATGCCAGTCGAAACCATGCCCAGGCAAGTCCTATACCGTAAAAGCTCTATTAAATCCCCCTCTCTGATAAACCCCCTTTCAAACAAAAGTTTTAAAGTAACCTCCCTTTTTATTAAGCTGCCCCATCGCATTTCCATACAAGAAAGACTACAGAGTGAAGTGCAATGATTAAGTTATAGCTCATGATGCATTTTATCGTAATATTGGCTGATATCGTAATATCGTAATCATCGTAAGCTGAGACTTAAACTATTATTGAATTCTATGATATATTTTCATTTTTAGATATAAACTTGAAAATTATAGGAAAGTCAAATTCATTTTGCATCCTTGATCTTGTTTTTTCTCAAACAAGCCACCTCTCCAATAAGCCCCTCTTGAACCTCGAAAATGAAATAAGCCCCCAGTAGCTTAATAGAGCGTTTACAGTAGTAAATGGGGAAAAGTTTTCACCAAGCCTCAAAGTTTCATTTTTGTTCGCAAAAGCATATTAAACAATTTGTGGATCTGTTCCTTTTTGTTGCCTTGAAAAACAGCTTCCACAGTTCAGCCTTAAATTTGTTATTGAGATTAAAATGATTGAGAGAAGACATCGCTCAACCCTGCCCTGAAAAGTCAAACGAAAGCGATAATCATTTTAACCTGGCTTCATATTGGCATTTATATAACCACACTTTAATTCGAAGCTTTCTGCCCTTCCGCCATCTGCACCACAACACAAGGTGAAAATATACAGTTTTAGGACTAAAAAGATCTGAAAACTGCCAACCCACCGGTATTGGTGGCATGACTGTATTTTGTGAAAACTGTTACACCTTTTAAATGTGATATTGATGTCCTGGATATATCGGGACAACTGGACATTTGGAAGAGACATCAAGTTAGGCGCATCTTATTAAATACCCAAAGAATAACTAGAGTATTTCTGTACACTTGTGTAGTTGATGGTGGTTTCTCGACCTGGTCATCTTGGGGCAGCTGCAGTGCCAAATGCGGCCCTGGTCTTCAATACAGGACACGATCATGCAATAACCCTTCCCCCAGTCATGGCGGGAGCTCTTGCACAGGGCCTACAAGCGAGTCGAAACAATGCCAATCTCGTCCATGCCCAGGTAAGCTGCACACGCCAAAGCACGTTTTACAATGCTATATCAGATCAGTTTCATCATACTTTTTACCTTGAGTCTTGAAAGCTTTTTAGTCACGTCCCAGACTTTTACGCTGAATGCCAGGGCAGGATATCATTTTTACAAGTCAAAGCACTAAGGTTTCTTTTAGCTAGAACGATCCCTAGTGGTCTTGTGATTTATACATAATGCATTGTTGCTCAGTGGTATACATTCCACGCCTTGTATGCAGAACATCACGCCTGACTACATACTCATAACGAAATTAAGCTACTAATGCCAAGAAATTTTAGTAAGCCAAAAAAAGATGTCCCACCTCAACTGAGATAGTATTAAAATGTGGTATGCAACGAGAAGCTTCTTCTTTAGCGAAAGGAAGAGCCTAGTTTTTATTCAAATATCGTCGTTAGGAACCTACTTTTGCAGTAAATTATAACAGCACGACAGTTGCAAAATACATCCAAATGTTTTGATAAATACCCATTCCTATAGTGATTTTGAATTAAAATTCTAACAGATTTAGCCTTAATACGAGTAAAACATTCGGATTTAGATAACGATAAGAAGACATCAAGAGCTAAGGTACGGGCTCCAAATGCAACAAGCTATTTTTGAACTTTAGTGGGGAATTCTCGAATGAGACATAAATAGCCAGACACCTTACTTCTCAAAATTGAGTCTCGACCAAAAGTGATGATTTTGCGAAGTGAGTTTCTGTCCTAGCAGGTCTTTTCACGATCGCCTTTAATTATCTTCGTTATCAATATCAAATTAGCTTTCTCCGCATTGACTACCAATCCAAAGGCAGTCATATAGGCACAGGGTACGACATCTAGAGATTTGCAAATTGTCTTTTTCAAAGATTGCGAAGAAGTTTTTAATGATTCTAGCCGGTAGGGTCTCAGATTTCCAAGCACCCACTGTTCCCAAAAGCATTTCTATTCTGTTATTGTTGCTCCAGGCTTCAATACGCTAAAACCTTTACTTTGCCATTGCAACGATTTCTGCTGAGCGTAATGGTACTGATTATAGAGCAGACTACACTCACCAAGGTCCATCAAATATCTTCTAGCAATAAAATGTGATACATTTCTGCAGTGTTTACTTGAAGATTAATGACTTTCTGTCACAGGGTCTCTCTTAAGCATGCCTCCTCCCCCATAAGGGAACTCTTACAAAGAATACAAATTGTTTCTTCTCACATGATACGAGTAGAGGATTCTACTTTCATAAAGCTGAAATCCTGTAATAAAATAAGCTTGAATTTATCTCGGATCTTATATATACATTTCCCAGCGGCATAACGACGTGTTACCTTCAAACCCTTCCTTATAGTTAATGGTGGTTTCTCAACCTGGTCATCTTGGGGTAGCTGCAGTGCCAAATGTGGTCCTGGTCAGAAGTTCAGAACACGATCTTGCACCAACCCCGCACCCAGCAATGGCGGACGTCCTTGCTCAGGACCCGCAAGGAAGTCCAAGCAATGCCAGTCTAAACCATGCCCAGGCAAGTTGAACAACTGAAAAGAATCCATTGAAATGCAACCGATAGTACATTCAAAAAGATATTCATGCTGACAACCTTTCGATTGCTGCCAACTAACAAGACCTTACTTGTTTGCTCAACTTGTGTGTGTGCCTCAGGGTTCTGTCATGGTGCCTCTGATTTTCAATATTTACCTTGGGGATATCGATTTAATTCTATCTAGTTGCGGAGTCAAGAAAAAGTTGTAACCCCCCTCCGGAGGCATTTTTATGACTAAAACCTTCCTCGTTACCAACTCAAAGCAAAACATTGTCTTCAATTACCTTCGTAATAAACCTTTCTCAAATATGCCATTAACAGGCAAAAACTTCCTCCAGCTCCCAGTCGTTTTTTATGGATTCTGTCAAATTGTATGATTTGCACCCATGCAGGCGAATCAACCATTCATTTTCAGAAATTACATACGCAAATTTTTGTCTAGAAAAATCAGCAAGTGTACCACTGTTCTGTCTAAGTGGTTGCATGACAGCTTAACAACATAAAGAAGTTGACTAGACGTAGTTCTATCTGATAATTTCGGTTGTACAGAGCGCACCAATTTTAAAATCCAGAATTGACAACAAAGTAATCAACCAGGGCGAATAGTAATATAAGTACATGATTATGTACTTGAATAAACTTATTAATTATGTCGCAAGTGACAATAGTCGTACATAAAAGAACTAGCGAAAGGCTACGTTGCTATCTACACGACATAGTATGCCTAATTAGAGGAAAATGTCTTCATCATTTCTTAGTTCAAAGATTCCTTTCCTATATGAATGCTATTCAAGGAAAGCTAAATAGTACTACTTCAACATTCTTTGAATAAACCATGATACTAGAGCCCACAAAAACACATTCTAGCTGCTCAAATCAAATGATAAAAATGATACTAAATCTGAAATTAATTAAAACGATATTCATTGTTCAGTGCCCTCAAATAAAGTACAAAATTTAGCTTTCGAAAATCAAAACTACCTCCTTTGGCATAGTAAGCATCCAATATCTAATGGCGCCCACCGTAATAGAGAAATCACGAAAAATTCTCCAATTTCAAACTCAAATAAACAGTTGGAAAAAAGAGAATGTATCTTCAAATAATTTAGCAATTTAAGGCTAAGCTTATGTCAGAACTTAAAAAAATTGAGAGTTACCGGAGACAATGTAGTTTTGTCTAACATTAACACCCAGACGTTTGCTGACTAACTTTCTTATGCATAATTTCGCATAATTATGCATAATTTTTGCAAAGCAGATCGGAATGGAATCCTGTACATAATCTGTTCAGGTATAAACTACAGATAATCTTGCCACAGAAAAGTGACTTTTGCATCATAGTATGATGTATCTCTTTTGGCTACAATGATTTAAAAGACGCGTAATGTAAACTTTTTTCAGAAAAGGTTTTGCCATTTTAGATTATCATTACTTAAATAGACCTGGAATAAAATAAATGATTTCTTCCGAAATATTTTCCTTAGTTGATGGTGGCTTTTCGGATTGGTCATCTTGGGGCAGTTGCAGTGCCAAATGCGGCCCTGGTCTTCAATACAGGACACGATCATGCAATAACCCTTCCCCCAGTCATGGCGGGCGTTCTTGCACAGGGTCTACAAGCGAGTCCAAACAATGCCAGTCCCGTCCATGCCCAGGTAAGAAGGTCACCCACGAGACCTCCCCTTGTTCTCTAACCTCTTTCTGCGTTGAATATTTGATCAAGGCAATTTTGGTGAGCACATTTTGCAGGTAGTTGCTTTTTCTGGATTAAAATGGCAGTTTTCATACCACCTTTTTTCCGTGAATCTATAAAAGTTTACTTTCACTTGATGCAATTAGACGACTGCTTTTAAATATTGCCTATAGTAAATGGTGGCTTCTCAACCTGGTCATCTTGGGGCAGCTGCAGTGCCAAATGTGGCCCTGGTCTACAATACAGGACACGATCCTGCACCAACCCCCCACCCAGCAATGGTGGAACGCCTTGCTCAGGTACCACGCGGGAATCTAAACAATGCCAGACTAGACCATGCCCAGGTGAGTCTAAAAAATCAGGAATCGTTTTCGAAAGGGCTAAAAGTAACATTTTTATTTGCAACAGTATTTGATAATAAAAAAGGTTGCGTTTTCTTTTCATTGTCTTGACAAAAAAATTCCCTACTTAGTGTTCTTGACTATTTTTGAAATTTTATTGATGTACAACAATCATCTTTGGATTTCTAGGTCGTATATTGTAACCTTACACACCCAAACAACTCGAAGCTTCGCTAAGACGTTACCAATTCATATCTCCATCATCAATATCCACTTTTACTCCAACTTTACCAACTGTTATATGACGACTTCCTTTATACTTTTCATTTTAGTAAATGGTGGTTTCTCAACCTGGTCATCTTGGGGAAGTTGCAGTGCCAAGTGTGGGCCAGGCCAACAGTTCAGAACACGATCATGCACCAACCCCGCACCAAGTAATGGCGGACGTCTATGCTCAGGACCCGCAAGGGGATCCAAGCCATGCCAATCCAAACCATGCCCAGGTTAGTCCATTAGATCGGGAATCGTTTTGCGGAACCTCAAATTTGCATCTTTATTTGCAAAAGCACTTGAAAATATGAAATGTTGTATTTTTCTTTTGTTGTCAAGAGAGACAATTTCCAAAGTAAGGGTTTAGAGCAATCTTGAAATTTAAAAATGTAGAGAAAGCGTTTGTGTCTTTCTGTGTTGTTTGACCTTATAGATTCATACAACTTGACGCTTTTTAAAGACTCTCGCCTAAATTGAACTTATAATCAATATCCCGTTTTGTTAAAATTTTACGAACCGTTATCAAAAATCCCCTTCAAACCTTTCCTTATAGTAAATGGTGGTTTCTCAACCTGGTCATCTTTCGCCTAAATTGAACTTATAATCAATATCCCGTTTTGTTAAAATTTTACGAACCGTTATCAAAAATCCCCTTCAATTTTTTCCTTATAGTAAATGGTGGTTTCTCAACTTGGTCATCTTGGGGTAGCTGCAGTGCCAAGTGTGGGCCAGGCCAACAGTTCAGAACACGATCATGCACCAACCCCGCACCAAGTAATGGCGGACGTCCTTGCTCAGGACCCGCAAGGGAATCCAAGTCATGCCAATCCAAACCATGCCCAGGTTAGTCCAATAGATCGGGAATCGTTTTTGCGGAACCTCAAATTTGCATCTTTATTTGCAAAAGCACTAGAAAATTTTAAATGTTGTATTTTTCTTTTGTTGACTAGAGAGACATTTTCGAAAATAAGGGTTTTGAGCAATATTGTAATTTCATAATGTATAGAAAGCATGTTTGGCTTTCTGTGTTTTATGACCTTACAGATTCAAGCAACTTGAAGGTTTTTTAAGACTTTCCCCTAAATTGAACTTATAATCAATACCCCGTTTTGTTAAAATTTTACGAACTGTTATCAAAAATCCCCTTCAAACTTTCCCTTATAGTAAATGGTGGTTTCTCAACCTGGTCATCTTGGGGTAGCTGCAGTGCCAAGTGTGGGCCAGGCCAACAGTTCAGAACACGATCATGCACCAACCCCGCACCAAGTAATGGCGGACGTCCTTGCTCAGGACCCGCAAGGGAATCCAAGTCATGCCAATCCAAACCATGCCCAGGTTAGTCCAATAGATCGGGAATCGTTTTTGCGGAACCTCAAATTTGCATCTTTATTTGCAAAAGCACTAGAAAATTTTAAATGTTGTATTTTTCTTTTGTTGACTAGAGAGACATTTTCGAAAATAAGGGTTTTGAGCAATATTGTAATTTCATAATGTATAGAAAGCATGTTTGGCTTTCTGTGTTTTATGTCCTTACAGATTCAAGCAACTTGAAGGTTTTTTAAGACTTTCCCCTAAATTGAACTTATAATCAATACCCCGTTTTGTTAAAATTTTACGAACTGTTATCAAAAATCCCCTTCAAACTTTCCTTTATAGTAAATGGTGGTTTCTCAACCTGGTCATCTTGGGGTAGCTGCAGTGCCAAGTGTGGGCCAGGCCAACAGTACCGAACACGATCATGCACCAACCCCGCACCAAGTAATGGCGGACGTCCTTGCTCAGGACCCGCAAGGGAATCCAAGTCATGCCAATCCAAACCATGCCCAGGTTAGTCCAATAGATCGGGAATCGTTTTGCGGAACCTCAAATTTGCATCCTTATTTGCAAAAGCACTTGAAAATATGAAATGTTGTAATTTTCTTTTGTTGACTAGAGAGACATTTTCGAAAATAAGGGTTTTGAGCAATATTGTAATTTCATAATGTATAGAAAGCATGTTTGGCTTTCTGTGTTTTATGACCTTACAGATTCAAGCAACTTGAAGGTTTTTTAAGACTTTCCCCTAAATTGAACTTATAATCAATATCCCGTTTTCTTAAAATTTTACAAACCGTTATCAAAAATCCCCTTCAAACTTTCCCTTATAGTAAATGGTGGTTTCTCAACCTGGTCATCTTGGGGTAGCTGCAGTGCCAAGTGTGGGCCAGGCCAACAGTACCGAACACGATCATGCACCAACCCCGCACCAAGTAATGGCGGACGTCCTTGCTCAGGACCCGCAAGGGAATCCAAGTCATGCCAATCCAAACCATGCCCAGGTTAGTCCAATAGATCGGGAATCGTTTTGCGGAACCTCAAATTTGCATCCTTATTTGCAAAAGCACTTGAAAATATGAAATGTTGTATTTTTCTTTTGTTGTCAAGAGAGACAATTTCCAAAGTAAGGGTTTAGAGCAATCTTGAAATTTAAAAATGTATAGAAAGCATGTTTGGCTTTCTGTGTTTTATGACCTTACAGATTCAAGCAACTTGACGCTTTTTAAAGACTTTCGCCTAAATTGAACTTATAATCAATATCCCGTTTTGTTAAAATTTTACAAACCGTTATCAAAAATCCCCTTCAAACTTTTCCTTATAGTAAATGGTGGTTTCTCAACCTGGTCATCTTGGGGTAGCTGCAGTGCCAAGTGTGGGCCAGGCCAACAGTACCGAACACGATCATGCACCAACCCCGCACCAAGTAATGGCGGACGTCCTTGCTCAGGACCCGCAAGAGAATCCAAGTCATGCCAATCCAAACCATGCCCAGGTTAGTCCAATAGATCGGGAATCGTTTTGCGGAACCTCAAATTTGCATCCTTATTTGCAAAAGCACTTGAAAATATGAAAAGTTGTAATTTTCTTTTGTTGACTAGAGAGACATTTTCGAAAATAAGGGTTTTGAGCAATATTGTAATTTCATAATGTATAGAAAGCATGTTTGGCTTTCTGTGTTTTATGACCTTACAGATTCAAGCAACTTGAAGGTTTTTTAAGACTTTCCCCTAAATTGAACTTATAATCAATACCCCGTTTTGTTAAAATTTTACGAACTGTTATCAAAAATCCCCTTCAAACTTTTCCTTATAGTAAATGGTGGTTTCTCAACCTGGTCATCTTGGGGTAGCTGCAGTGCCAAGTGTGGGCCAGGCCAACAGTTCAGAACACGATCATGCACCAACCCCGCACCAAGTAATGGCGGACGCCCTTGCTCAGGACCCGCAAGGGAATCCAAGTCATGCCAATCCAAACCATGCCCAGGTAAGCCATTTTAATACTGATAAAATCCTAATTCTTTGCTTCTTTGCTTCTTCTTCTTGCTTGCCATTTTAAAATCCTAATAGTTTTCTTCTCATAGAACAAGATCTTGATATCAAGACCAAGTGTTTGCACTATTTTTCCTTATAGCAGTAGTTTCTTAGTCTCTTTGTTTAGATCTGTACTTCTAGATTGCATTAGAAAGATGCGCAAGAGTAATTTTTTGGAAGGAATCTTATCTAATTCTGACGTATTTCGAGCCTTACTCTGTAAAGAAGACCCATGAGACAATGTGTTTCACTTTAGCACTGTGGACAGATCTTCATTGTTTTCGCGATCCCCTTCTTGGGAATTCTCCAGGAAGTCTACCAATAACGTTGCTGGAATTAAACTTTGATCTCAGAAAAAACCAATCAGAATTTCTTCTCTTTGTTCTTAACTGTATAACTGGTCTGAAACAATCTAAAATAATCTGAAAAAATTCTGAAATAATCTGAATTAATCTGAAATAATCTGAAATAACATGAAATAATCTGACCTGAAGGAACTGCGCCATTTTGCGTCTAGCAGTTCTGAGGCGACTGTCAGTTTACAAGACAAAGCCTTAGAAAAAACATGCATTGTTTCCTAAATGAAAGTCTTGGAGTAAATGGACATTTTTTTTCTTTTGATGTCCCTTTGTGGTTGCTTAAAATTTGAGAGGTTTGCAGTCTCAAGCAATGTTTTTGCAGGCTTTCAACTTCGCAAAACAGTTTTCGTTTTCTATTGGTATCCAGGCCCACGTATATTCAATAACCATGACAGTGTCTCTGTCTTTTTTCAAAAGAGTGTATCTTTTGTTCCAGTTGATGGTGGGTATGGCCCATGGACATCTTATGGACCATGCAGTGTCACGTGTGGCTCTGGCTACCAAACGCGCACGCGCCAATGCAACAACCCAGCTCCGGCACACGGAGGAAAAAATTGCAACCGACTTGGGTCGAACTTCCACATGATATCTTGCCGAAAGCCTAGTTGCCCAGGTAGGAATTAGTTGATAGCCAATGAAAGTTAATCGTCGATGATGATTGCTTAGAAAGAAGCTAATCGAGATCATGCAAGAAGATTTTCGTATGGTGACCATGCCTACGTACTTTCAAAAACCATGACAGTGTCTCTGCCTTTTTTCAAAAGAGTGTCTCTTTTGTTCCAGTTGATGGTGGGTATGGCCCATGGACATCTTATGGACCATGCAGTGTCACGTGTGGCTCTGGATATCAAACGCGCACGCGCCAATGCAACAACCCAGCTCCGGCTCACGGAGGAAGAAATTGCAACCGACTTGGGTCGAACTTCCACATGATATCTTGCCGAAAGCCTAGTTGCCAAGGTAGGAATTAAATGAGAGGATCTAAAGACGAATCATTGCAGTTGGAGGCAGGGTCGTTGATAGACACCCCGGGCCCGGGAGCCAAGCTCTGGGGCGGGCCCTTTAGCGCCGCAGTCGAAATATTTAACTGCAAGACCTATATTTTGCGGGGCCCCGGACCTTTACGCTGTTTAACCCCCCTCTCTACGCTCCAGGTTGGAGGGCATGAAATGTTAATCTTTTCCCTGAAACTTGGCTAAAAAACTCCTTACATCATTTATCAAACGACCAAAAGAAGTCATTAGTACAAATCTACTATTTCAGGAGCATTTTAAAGCTCCCAATTGTATGTCATGATATTTAAAGTCAACTTGGTATCCTTTTTGGGGCGAGAACGCTGGTTAATCTGGGGGATGATCTGCCTATTTGCATGAACTTTTTTATAAATTTGACCAAAACTTGTAACATAACCAGCTATCCCCTAATCATTTCGAAAGTCCATATGCTCCAATCACGGGAAAATACCCTTTCAGTTGATAATATTCTCGAGTGACAAAACCCGAATGCAACTTTCTGAAATGATTTATGACAACCCATGGAATTTTCTTTTCAGTTAATTTTCTTATAGCCAATGAACCCATGTTTATATGATGACCAGGCCCACGTACTTTCTGTCTTTTTTCAAAAGAGTGTCTCTTTTGTTCCAGTTGATGGTGGGTATGGCCCATGGACATCTTATGGACCATGCAGTGTCACGTGTGGCTCTGGATATCAAAAGCGCACACGCCAGTGCAACAACCCAGCACCGGCTCACGGCGGAAGGGATTGCAACCGACTTGGATCGAATTTCCACATGATATCTTGCCGAAAGCCTAATTGCCAAGGTAGGAATTACATGAAAGGATCTAAAGACGAATCATTGCAGTTCAACGACGTCAAATGTTCATCTTTTTCGTAAAAATTAGCTCAAAAAGTCTTTTTAGGTCATTTATCAAACGACCAAAAGAAGTCATTAGTACAAATCTACTATTTCAGGAGCATTTTAAAGCTCCCAATTGTATGTCATGATATTTAAAGTCAACTTGGTATCCTTTTTGGGGCGAGAACGCTGGTTAATCTGGGGGATGATTTGCCTATTTGCATGAACTTTTTTATAAATTTGACCAAAACTTGTAACATAACCAGCTATCCCCTAATCATTTCGAAAGTCCATATGCTCCAATCACGGGAAAATACCCTTTCAGTTGATAATATTCTCGAGTGACAAAACCCGAATGCAACTTTCTGAAATGATTTATGACAACCCATGGAATTTTCTTTTCAGTTAATTTTCTTATAGCCAATGAAGCCATGTTTATAAGATGACCAGGCTCACGTACTTTCTGTCTTTTTTCAAAAGAGTGTCTCTTTTGTTCCAGTTGATGGTGGGTATGGCCCATGGACATCTTATGGACCATGCAGTGTCACGTGTGGCTCTGGATATCAAAAGCGCACACGCCAGTGCAACAACCCAGCACCGGCTCACGGCGGAAGGGATTGCAACCGACTTGGGTCGAACTTCCACATGATATCTTGCCGAAAGCCTAGTTGCCAAGGTAGGAATTAGATGAAAGGATCTGAAGACGAATCATTCAAGGTTAATCGTGGATGATGATTGCTTTGAAAGGAACTAATCGAGATCATGTAAGAAGATTTACTTAGGGACACCACTTAAAGTAAACAACGAAATGTGAAAAGGTTGCTACTTCCGAAAGAGTTTTGAAAGAAGCTGCTTTATTCAGCTTTAAAGAACTTCAAATGCGACAACAATGAACAAATGCATACCCTTACAAATGCAGACCTCTCATGCTCAAATAATTTTTCAATCTGCCTGTGATATTACCCTGATGTATCAAAGGTCAGTTGATATGTATAGACCTGCAGTTGCTGGTGAAACAATGTCTCATTGTGTTTACGAATCTTAGTGTGATTTACTTGGGTTGGACCCTATTTAGATTGTCGAATTTACTAAACCAAAACTATTTTGTCTACAGTTTTGCCACCGGCAACTGTGCTGCGGCTATGTCAGAATAGAAACAGAATGGTATTTTGCCCGTTCGGGAAAATAATCAGAATAGAACATGCTATGTACGGCCGGTTGAACCGTCGAGATTGTCCCATGACGAATCGCATGTCAAAGGTCAACTGCAGCGCATCAGGCAGCCTGCGAAAGACGAAGTCCTTGTGCGATGGCAAACGTTTCTGCGCTCTCAGTGCAAATAGTGCTGTCTATGGCGACCCGTGCGCTGGGACTTACAAGTACCTTGAAGTTCACTACAGATGTGTTTGGTGAGTTAACAATTCTCTTGTTCCTTCAATTAATTTTGATGACCTCCAAGACTCACCTTTGACCCTTCACCTCTAACCTCGCATGAACGAACCAGTCTATCAAGCCGGGTTAAACGTACATGTTGCTTATTGAATGCCTTCTTTTACTGTGATGATACTTCATTTATTGGCCAAATAAACATCCGCTGCAACATTTCTACCCACCAATAGGAAGTCCCTTCTTATCGAAAACCAATGGATGTAATCAGAATCCTGCACACAAGAGACGTTCCTTGGTTTTTAGACAAAGCTCTTGCACTTCCCCCAAATCTTTCAATCCCTGCGATGATCTTCCTTCTACGATGTTAAACTACGATGAATTCTTTCACGTTTTGCTCACAAATTTTATTTACGATTTTGCTTTGGTAATGATTTTCAAGAAACAATTTTTATATATATATATTATTTATATTAAAAGTATTAATATTTTTCATTTCCTTTTGCAGATTATACAAAACAGCTGATCGAGAGATATTCTATAGCCACATGATCGAGAATTGAATGCTAACGTTTCTGGTGATTAATCAATTAGAGAATTCATAATCAAAACCAAATGCTTGTAAAGATTTCCATAACATGGTACTTTAGACAGCTACTGACGAAATGAGCCTTTCTTTTGCAAATCTTCTCCACATCCTCCGAAATTAGGACACTCAGTAATCAACAACTCTAGAATTCATATGCGGAAAGTATGGGCATGATTTCTTGCACGAAATAAAGAGAATACGGATTGGAAAGGAACGACTGAGCAATGAAGGGTAGAGTAGGGTTAATTAGGGAAGAGTAGGAGACTGACTTTATATCACACTACAGGACAAGTCATGACACGACATGACACGAAAGAAAAGGATAGAGACGGACAGGACTCAACACAACAAGACTCGACTCAACACAACTCGAAATGACCCGACATGACAGTACACGACACGACATGATAGGACAGGGTAGTGTAGGGTTGCTTGGATGACATTTGATTGAAAAAACTTTTGCTGGTTCAAAGGGCGCGTTTACTTCAGCGCATAGTGAATGTGAAATCAGCTCTTCATTATTTTGTTGTGCTAACCAACTGAAATCTTTTCCTTGAAACCTGATTACTCAAGAGAATATGACACACATTCAGCTAATGAGTAGCCACTCAATGCAATTTTGGTGCACCTCCTAAAAGACTGTTGTTTCGACGAGTGAAGTAACCTTATAGGCTATGCGCAAGAGAATTCGCTCATGTGATCCTTGTTTATAAATAGTTTCAGGTTACCGTATTACAGCTATGTGTATAAGCCATCGAAGTTGATGTAAAGACGAGTTAGGGTATGTTCGAAAGGTGTAGGTAGCCCTCAAACCCCCCCCCCCCTAGCGGGAGTAGCCCTAGAGGGATAAGCTGTGAATATTAGTGATATAGCTCGTCAGAAAACCAAAACAAAGCATTACTCACAATCAGTGGTGGACCCTCGACTCTGTTTCACATGTTCTAACGATGATGCTGTTTATCTCTTGACGAGCCCTACCCAACAAGCGACGCTTGACAAAATTGCTTGTCTACTGTCTGTCCAAGGGACCCATTAGTTGACACTCCTCGCTTCTGAATTGTCGCTGTTGCTGCAATAGATAAAATGTTTATCCAGAGGTGGATCCAGAAATATAAGTAACCGATGCAAATAAGGGGGCATGGGGGCTTCACCCCCAGAACATTTTCTGAGACCACGCCCTTTAAGCTCCCAGAGAGCATAAGCACAGCCTTTTAGATACATTTGGTCAAACGCCTTTGCCCTGCTCCATTTTCAGTTTTTTAAATAAAAAATTCTGTTGTTAGGAAACTATTTTTGGGTTTTTTGATTAGCATGTAGAGCTGCAATGAATTTCTTCTCGATCGTTGTTTGCAATGATGTTATCTTTGGGCGGGCTTTTCAGGCGAAACCGCAACGAACAACATCAGTGAAAGGAATATTGCTTTATATCAAACTTTAGACTAAATCGGTCAACCGATGCAAAACGCTGACCAACTTCGCTCAGAGGTCTGGGGACCGATGCAGTTTAGCTATCCTTTGTTGAAAAGAATTGAGCTGTCAAAGCCATCATGATTGACACCGACGCACTAATCAAAATGGTTGCGCAAGATTTGTAGGCTTCGGTTGCTCTGTTCATATGATTGTGGCTTAAAGGTTTCTACGGAAGTGAAGGAGCAGAGGCATGCTAGAAAAAGGAAATGGGGCTGAGACTGCGCGAGTATAGCGAGAAATGGCTCAGGAAAATGGGGGGATGACAGGATGTGGTGAAATATTAATATCATCTGACGAGGAACTGCATCAGTTGGAAAAGCGATTTGTCGTAGCTGTGCGGCCGTACAACATGCAGAAATAAAGTTATCTGAATTTGTCGAAAAATATAAAATCGATCTGGATCCGCCCTTGTATTTATCTCCACTGCTATCTGAAAGAAGCCTTTAATTGAGGTCTATGGCAAGCAAACATAGGCTAAAGGTGGCACTTACGTTACCTTCAAAATGTATAGGAAAAAATACTCGTGTGTCCAATCATTATTCATTTACTTACTAAAGCAGAAAGCACTAATTGAGGATTAGAGCCAAGAGTACCTCAATCTAAAAGTGGTATCTTAAAGTAGCTTTTTATTTCTCAGTTGTTATATGCCTGTGTTTGTAAATAAGAAACAAAGAAATCGACAATGGAGGCGAAGTACTTCCAACAGAAAGATTTTCTCACAGGGGAGGGGGAAGGGGGTGATGATTTTTACTTCTTTTTGGTGGACAAGATGATTAAAAGTGGATTGGCTGCATGGACTACTACATGTTTTCGTTACTAAGCAAAACATTTCTCCCTATATACTATTCGATCGATTTATGTCAGATATTTCATTGTGTAATTTTACTGATGCCAACAGTGAAAAATAGTTCACAATCAAGTAATCTGGACTTTTTCGATAGAAATTTGACTTTGAGAGGATCATAGACGACAATCCTTGGTAGGGCTACAATAGGTAGGCATAGGACATTTGACTACTCGCGCACAAAAAGCATCTTGTTGGCGTTAATGAATCAATTCGAAACAGATTTGGTTCAAGGAGATGGTTGGAAGATGGAGGCCTTGTAGCCTTGAACTTAAAGTTCATCAAGATCAGATTGAAACTAAATGTGTGTTATCCTTTTCCCCTTCAATTCCTTGATACACAGTGGGTCTGGTACCCAGGGTACCTCCAATAGTGCTGCGGCCCGCATTGTCAATGTGCATCCCTAGGCTGTACTGTAGGGCATGTCCTTCTGAGTACTCAGTCAGTTTCTATTTTATAATAACTTCATTCTGTTTTCATGAAGAAATTCCGAAATAAAGGTGCCCAAGTTCCCTTCCAGGCACAGTCCTATACAAAGCACTGCCCACGGTGCGGAGGTTTTCAACGGCTACGTCACATCATCACGTGATACGTTTCCCGCCAAAATTTAACCCGTCGCTTTGAGGGCTTAAAAACACCATTTGATGAAAATATTTTGCAGACATGATTAGTCATTCGTTAAAATAATAAAAACTTGCTCCAATTTAGGTACACGCTTTTTTATAAGGAACCATTTTATAAGGAACAAAAAACCAAACACGTGTATAATCTGATGATTTGAGGTCTATGAATAAGGAACTTTTGGAACTAGGCCTTGGGGTAGGTTCCTTATAAAAAAGCGTGTATAACAAATGCTGCTTTTCAATAATTACTATCACCAAGGCCTAATGTAATAACGGAGCATTTAGGATTATTCACTTTAGATATTGCCCATAGTTTAGACTTGTTTTTCTTCGTCGTGCTATTCTAGCTATACTCTTTGTTAAGCATATCTTTAGGAATTGCATTTATGTCATAGCTCTTTTAGGCTAGTTTATTCAGGAAGTTCTTTCGCTTTACAGCATATGCCTACCATTTGTGAGACAGCACTTGAATCTTAGGCACTCTATCTGCATTTACGTATGTCCACCGGAATCACCATTGAGAGACAATACTTCTTTATTTAGATAATTTAATGCATGTATTCGCATGAATTTAATGTATTTAATATATTAATAATTTAATATATGTAAGAGCTTCGTGTTTACGTTAGAGAACAGACATGGATAAGTGACGCTAGTGTAGGAAGAGTGGATTACCACCAACACAAGAGTCTTGTGAAAGCTCTTAGTGTGTCGTATCGTTTTGTGAGGCGTTTTATTAAGTACTTGAGAGAGACTGGGATGCGCCTTCGGATTTATCACACGTGTTATTAGAGAGCTCGTAGGGATGAGAGTCGCACAAGCATTGGCTATAAAGTATATTAAAGAAAATTAGAGTATAGTAAAGATGAGAAGAGAACCTCAAGACGGTCGTCATTTTTGTATACCGCTCGTGCAGTGTCCCTGCCACACATGTCAACGTCGAACATTTGACACTAAGATTAGGACTGGAAGCAAGTACCGTTTATCGCTTTCATGCCAGTGTGACAAATTGAACGATTCTCGTGTTAAAAACTAAATGCCAAAAAGAGATCCCTGTCTGAACACACGGTCATTGTGTGAAGCAAATTGAAAGAGAGTTCTTGCTGATTGTACAGAGTCCACAGGCAAGATGGAGAAGCTGCCATTATACCTTTATTCTGTGAGTCACAGATTCTGCACTGAATCGATAACTGCAGCGAATATGTATAGAAAGTGTGCACGTCAAAATGCGTTCCCCGGGGCCCGCGCTTGCTCTCGACTGCCCTGTAAAAGTTATTCTAGAATATTGTGACTCCACGGTCACCGATACAGTGTCGAATATTCAATCCATTAAATTGCATTGGGAGCGTATGCCGCACATTGTATTTTGTGAGAGGGGTTGATTTACCCAGATTCGTGGTGGATAAATATAGGAGGCATGCAATAGTTGCACCTGCTTGCATGCAAAAATTTCCTTTGGCTAGCACCATATGGATACTGTCCCTTATCTCATTATGAATAGCCTTTGATAAAAAGAACTGTTCTCTTATCTATGAATCTCAAATGGACAGTATTGTATACCCTTTTTAGCGTGGAGTGAAGTTCTACTTTAAAACGGTTTCTCCCCAGTTATGTGCCTAGACCATTGAGATTGGGGTGCTTAAGAAAAAGAGTGACCAACTATCCTTTTTGACCAACTTTTTCTCCACAGTTAATTTGTTCAACATTTTCAATAAGTTGTTCAAAGTTCCCAATTGACGTCAAGTTCCCCGATGCAAGAAGAACGTTCTTGTTGTTCCTGGAAGCCTCTCCCCCTCTGACAGCACATCCCTGTTTCTACCTAGGCTCGGAAGCCCTTGAGTAGCCGTGGGGTATGCAAAATGTGTTTCTATCTACTGATGACACTTTTGATTTTCATTTTTGCATTAACTCACAGATGTCGGTTATATCTAAGGTGAGAAATGAATTGGGCATGGCATTGTAAGCACCATTTTACAGACACCACAACCTTTAAAGGTACATCAGTACGATATGACTTTCCTAAACAATTTGCTACTGTTCTTTAATAAAATGCACAGAGTTTGAAGAAAAGTTTGAGCCTTTGCAACTGGCTAAAATTTTATTGGCATTACTAATAAAAAATAAACGTAAGTATAAAAAGGACTTTAAAAAGAACTATTGAAAGGACTATAAAAGGTCTATTTTTTGATGAAATACACAACTCCTTTTGAAGCAATTATCGATTGCATATAAAAGGTTTGTTACAAGCACACTACTTCTTTCATCTTTTATTTATTTTAAGTTTCATTGGCAAATATCGAAACTAAACAGAGTCGAAATTGGAAATCCTCCTTTCTGACATTCATGCAAACTGTAAGCTTTATTCTTTTGTGCTTTGCTTGAGCCTAGTTTTTTTATTTGAAAATATATAATTGATTTTCGTTCGAGAGTAAATTGGAAACCCAGTTTCTTCGATTAGGAAAATTGCTTTCTTCTGAATCAATTCATTCTGCCATCATTTTAAGCAAAATATTGGATACAATTAATAACATATGAGAAACGCAAGATAAATCGATTTGGAAGTGTTAGATCAGCTGTAAGAAGGTTTGCTGGTCGCATCAAAGAGAGCAAATAATGGGCATTTATAAAGAGAGAAACGTAGAAGAAATGTCTAATACTGGCATGCTTGAAGAAGATGGGAATGGCGAGGTAAGGCTGTTTGGTTCTGTTCCTTCTCATTGTTCTGTAATGAGATTTCATGAATTTTTCGCAGAGAATTTTTTATTTCAACCAGAGTTCATAAAAAACATAAACACAACTCAAAGTAGCTGCTATTTCCTGTTGTTTAATGGACGTAGCATCAAATTAGGTATGGTGAGCAAATGTGGTGAGCAAGTATGGTGAGTAAGTATCGACTGCTGCAATACTTTTTCTTATCAAATATTTGGTTACAAAGTGTTGAAGGAAGGCTAGAATTTCATTTACACTGGCAATCAAAAATAAGAAATTTAAATTGATTAATCTAAACTAGTTTTTTCAAAATTTCTACCTAAAACGTTTTTTGAATCAAGCAATTATGGCTACGACTATGGATATACCACTGAGTCATTTTAACAAAATCCAGAAAATGTTACAGTTGGCCGGAGGAAAACTGCAGTGGAGAAATATAAGATAAAATTGGGATAAAAAGCTGTAAAACATTACTTAATAATCCATGCTAAGCTTAAATTCAGTTTTTATGCACAAGCATTTGACAAAAGGAACTTTTGTTCAATTAAAGACTTTAAACGTGTGTTAAACAAAAATTATGTTATTAAATTATTTACTCTTCTTATGCTGTTTCTTAACGAAGCCCAAGACAATGCGATTAGCTCAGGAAATAAGAGGAAGTTTACGATGGCGATGAATGTCGCTAGAGAAGGGTTTGAAGATTTTTAAGATTTATAGTTTCATGTCAGTTGTCTAAATGTCATTTTGGTTCAGTCGACATTAACGCTACCTTAAAAAACAATGTTTCAGCACAGTACAGTATCAGTTGGTGCTTCTGTTGACAGTTGCTGTCGTGTCGGCCAAAGGTGAGACAAATTCTTGTCATTTTCAACTTTTATGGTGCGTAAATCATAGGGGATAGTTTGAAGATAAGATATCACGTTAACACAGCAGTTGCACGGTAAAGACGTCTTCGGTAAAGTAAACGACAAACCAGTATGCAGGAACTGATATGAATTATCTGTAGATGAAATGATAGTGATAAAGCGATGGACTAAATTGTTGTTTGCACAAATGTTGGATAGTAATAAGAATTCATAGAAATAATAATTCATAATAATAATAATTCAAGATAATAATAATAATTCATAATGATAATAACTCATAAAGATAATAATTACAAATAATTCACATTTGACAATTCATAGCCAATCTGGCTCTTGGAAAACGCACAAGGCAGTCTTCGACAGCCTATGGTGGGACTTCCTCCAACGCGGTTGATGGAAGCAATGAGGGCAACTATCATAAAGGGTCCTGCACGCATACGCAGAGAGAATCGAATCCGTGGTGGATGGTCGACCTTGGTGGCTTCGAGCAGGTTGGAGAGGTCGCAGTAACAAACAGAGCAGACTGTTGCTCGCCAAGGCTTCGCAATGTGGAGATCAGAGTTGGGAATGGCACAGAGGGACCGGCCGGAAATCAATTGTAAGTGAATCGAATCCACATGTGAAGCAGCACCATCAAACAATTTGTGCAAGCTGATATTGGCACAATTACCACTCGTGCCCCCTTTTCAATTACCCCTATTCTCCCATCCCGGTTTTGCAACTCGTTTCTCGGTACCTAATCGTACGATCTTAGTACTTAATCATGGAACCCTTTTTGAAGAAAAATTGATTATTTTCCAATTGCCTCTTCCTTGGCTTAGTGCTGTGGGAAAGGCTGTACCTATGACCTTTGTTTGCCTCTCAAAGGTAATTTGAGCTTGTGTTAGCCCTAATTGCAAGTAAATATTTTGTGTTTAGATGCATTTACAACAACGGAGCCGTTGGAACTGGGGAAAGAAGAGCATTTTACTGCAAAAATGCCATTGTAGGGAGATTTGTTTATGTGACATTGAGAGCTGTCGAGTTCTTGACCTTGTGCGAAGTCGAGGTCTACGGGACGAAGCTTGGTAAGCTATCTTCAGAAGAGTGGCCTTAAAGTCAGCATGTAGACAATTCTATTAACTACCATCAAAGACAAGGGAAGAGGCAGAAGAGAGACTGGGCTTTTATGTTGTTAAAAAAGGATTTCTGCGCAGGAATAGTTTTGCAGAACTTGAAAGCAAAGTTAACCTGGTTTGGTTTCAGCGCGATGAAGTGTAACTGCTGTTGTGGTCTCAGCGCAAAAACGAGGCTAAGCATGTCAGACAAGGGAAAGTGTAGCAGAACAACACTTGAAAGGGTGTCGAAGCGGGTATCTCTTCTGCCTTTACTCTATTCTGTGCTGACATCGAATGGAAGAATTTGACATAGGGCAAATAACATTGCTCATTGGCAGCCTTTCATCATGTTGATTCCTGGGCCAGATCCTTTAGTTTTCTCATTTAATCCAGTCCATAATGTTTCGTGTTGGAAAGCGTTGACAAAGAGGACGGTTAAGAGTTATAAGAGACAATTTCTTTAAGAACGTGCCGTATTTGGTGCTTTTTGAAAGAGATTTTGCTGCATTAAAAAAATCCCTTTGAGATTATTCTTTATAAGGCCGACCCTAGACTGTTAGATCTTCAAATGCCAAAAACACGTAAGAATGCGTTTTGTAGTTTGATAGCTGTTATAGTAGTTTATAGCACAGAATAGAGTAAAGCAGCACAGCAGTTGCACGGTAAAAACTTCTTCGGTAAAGTAAACGACAAATCAGTATGCAGGAACTGATGCAAATTATCTGTAGATAAAATGATAATGATATAGTGATGGCTTAAGTTGAAAACATTTGCACAAATGTTGGATAATAATAATAATTCATAATAATACAAATAATTCACATTTGACAATTCATAGCCAATCTGGCTCGTGGAAAACACACAAGACAGTCTTCGACAGCCTATGGTGGGACTTCGTCCAACGCGGTTGATGGAAGCAATGAGGGCAACTATCAAAAAGGGTCCTGCACGCATACGCAGAGAGAATCGAATCCGTGGTGGATGGTCGACCTTGGTGGCTTCGAGCAGGTTGAGGAGGTCGCAGTAACAAACAGAGCAGACTGTTGCTCACCAAGGCTTCGCAATGTGGAGATCAGAGTTGGGAATGGCACAAAGGGACCGGCCGGAAATCAATTGTAAGTGAATCGAATCCACATGTGAAGCAGCACCATCAAACAATTTGTGCAAGCTGATATTGGCACAATTACCACTCGTGCCCCTTTTTTAATTACCCCTATTCTCCCATCCCGGTTTTGCAACTCTTTTCTCGGTACCTAGTCGTACGATCTTAGTACTTAATCATGGAACCCTTTTTGAAGAAAAATTGATTATTTTCCAATTGCCTCTTCCTTGGCTTAGTGCTGTGGGAAAGGCTGTACCTATGACCTTTGTTTGCCTCGCAGAGGTAATTTGAGCTTGTGTTAGCCCTAATTGCAAGTTAATTTTTTGTGTTTAGATGCAGTTACAACGACGGAGCCGTTGGAACTGGGGGAAGAAGAGCATTTTACTGCAAAAAAGCCATTGTAGGGAGATTTGTTTATGTGACATTGAGAGCTGTCGAGTTCTTGACCCTGTGCGAAGTCGAGGTCTACAGGAGGAATCTTGGTAAGCTATCTTCAGAAGAGTGGCCTTAAAGTCAGCATGTAGACAATTCTATTAAATACCATCATAGACAAGGGAAGAGGCAGAAGAGAGACTGGGCTTTTATGTTGTTAGGAAAGGATTTCTGCGCAGGAATAGTTTTGCAGAACTTGAAAGCAAAGTTAACCTGGTTTGGTTTCAGCGCGATGAAGTGTAACTGCTGTTGTGGTCTAAGTGCAAAAACGAGGCTAAGCATGTCAGACAAGGGAAATTGTAGCAGAACAACACTTGAAAGGGTGTCGAAGCGGGTATCTCTTCTGCCTTTACTCTATTCTGTGCTGACATCGAATGGAAGAATTTGACATAGGGCAAATAACATTGCTCATTGGCAGCCTTTCATCATGTTGATTCCTGGGCCAGATCCTTTAGTTTTATCATTTAATCCAGTCCATAATGTTTCGTGTTGGAAAGCGTTGAGAAAGAGGACGGTTAAGAGTTATAAGAGACAATTTCTTTAAGAACGTGCCGTATTTGATGCTTTTTGAAAGAGATTTTGCTGCATTAAAAAATCCCTTTGAGATTATTCTTTATAAGGCCGACCCTAGACTGTTATATCTTCAAATGCCAAAAACACGTAAGAATGCGTTTTGTAGTTTGATAGCTGTTATAGTAGTTTATAGCACAGAATAGAGTAAAGCAGCACAGCACGGTAAAGACTTCTTCGGTAAAGTAAACGACAAATCAGTATGCAGGAACTGATGCAAATTATCTGTAGATAAAATGATAATGATATAGTGATGGCTTAAGTTGAAAACATTTGCACAAATGTTGGGTAATAATAATAATTCATAATAATACAAATAATTCATAATAATAATAAATGATAATAATAATAATTCATAATGATAATAACTCATAAAGATAATAATTCATGATATTAATAATTACAAATAATTCACATTTGACAATTCATAGCCAATCTGGCTCGTGGAAAACACACAAGACAGTCTTCGACAGCCTATGGTGGGACTTCGTCCAACGCTGTTGATGGAAGCAATGAGGGCAACTATCAAAAAGGGTCCTGCACGCATACGCAGAGAGAATCGAATCCGTGGTGGATGGTCGACCTTGGTGGCTTCGAGCAGGTTGGAGAGGTCGCAGTAACAAACAGAGCAGACTGTTGCTCACCAAGGCTTCGCAATGTGGAGATCAGAGTTGGGAATGGCACAGAGGGACCGGCCGGAAATCAATTGTAAGTGAATCGAATTCACATGTGAAGCAGCACCATCAAACAATTTGTGCAAGCTGATATTGACACAATTACCACTCGTGCCCCCTTTTCAATTACCCCTATTCTCCCATCCCGGTTTTGCAACTCGTTTCTCGGTACCTAATCGTACGATCTTAGTACTTAATCATGGAACCCTTTTTGAAGAAAAATTGATTAACTTCCAATTGCCTCTTCCTTGGCTTAGTGCTGTGGGAAAGGCTGTACCTATGACCTTTGTTTGCCTCTCAAAGGTAATTTGAGCTTGTGTTAGCCCTAATTGCAAGTTAATTTTTTGTGTTTAGATGCATTTACAACAACGGAGCCGTTGGAACTGGGGAAAGAAGAGCATTTTATTGCGAAAATGTTGTTGTAGGGAGATTTGTTTATGTGACATTGAAAGCTGTCGAGTTCTTGACCCTGTGCGAAGTCGAGGTCTACAGGAGGAATCTTGGTAAGCTATCTTCAGAAGAGTGGCCTTAAAGTCAGCATGTAGACAATTCTATTAACTACCATCAAAGACAAGGGAAGAGGCAGAAGAGATACTGGGCTTTTATGTTGTTAAGAAAGGATTTCTGCGCAGGAATAGTTTTGCAGAACTTGAAAGCAAAGTTAACCTGGTTTGGTTTCATCGCGATGAAGTGTAACTGCTGTTGTAGTCTCAGCGCAAAAACGAGGCTAAGCATGTCAGACAAGGGGAAGTGTAGCAGAACAACACTTGAAAGGGTGTCGAAGCGGGTATCTCTTCTGCCTTTACTCTATTCTGTGCTGACGTCGAATGGAAGAATTTGACATAGGGCAAATAGCATTGCTCATTGGCAGCCTTTCATCATGTTGATTTCTGGGCCAGATCCTTTAGTTTTCTCCAGTCCATAATGTTTCATGTTGGAAAGCGTTGACAAAGAAGACGATTAAGAGTTATAAGAGACAATTTCTTTAAGAACGTGATGTATTTGGTGCTTTTTGAATGAGATTTTGCTGCATTAAAAAAATCCCTTTGAGATTATTCTTTATAAGGCCGACCCTAGATCTTCAAATGCCAAAAACACGTGAGAATGCGTTTTGTAGTTTGAAATTGCAATGCGGTAAGGTAAAAGTCATAGATGATTTCAAAATACAGTTTGTTTTTAATAGAAAACTTTGCAAGAGGAAAGCCGACACGACAATCTTCAACATATCATGAAGGAATATCAAATAGGGCCGTTGATGGCAACCCAGATTCAAACTATGCCGGCGCGTCCTGCACACACACCAGGCTAGAGCCGAGAGCTTGGTGGCGAGTGGATTTACTTACCCCCCGAACAGTGCAAAAGATTGCCATTGTCAACAGAGGTGACTGTTGCTCAACGCGGTTGAAACAGATTGACTTCAGGGTGGGAAACATAGACTCTCCGTTCAGAAACTCGCTGTGAGTCGGTTTGTCTCTTTCTTTTCACTGCTTTGAAATTGCTTCTCTACCATCTCTTCCCCTCTCTACCCTCTACTCACCACTCTCTACTCACCACTCTCTACTCTCTACTCACTACTCTCTACACACCAGTCTCTACCCTCTACTCACCACTGTCTACTCACCACTCTCTACTCTCTACTCACTACTCTCTACTCACCACTCTCTACCCTCTACTCACCACTCTCTACTCACCACTCTCTACTCACCACTCTCTACCCTCTACTCACCACTCTCTACTCACCACTCTCTACTCTCTAATCCCTATTTCTTCTGTAGATGCTGATTCGCAGTTGTCTTAAAATTTGCCACTGCACTTTTTTATTGTCCTGCAACCAGGCTATTAGGCTGCACCCCGTAACTATCCCACACTTCTCTAATGCACACTGCTGCCATAGACTAGACAAAGACTATTCATCGCTGTGAAATCTTTTCGGCAAGACCTTGCCTCCCTTGAGCTTCTCTCTTCCTTTTGGCCTCCCTTTCCCAGATTCTCCCAAGGCAAAAACAATCGTTTATTTCAATGGGTACAACCAACTTTATCTACGCACCTGTACCAAGTTATTATCAGGTATTACACCTTTTTATCATATTTCTTATCGTTTTTATTTTATTTTGATTATCACTGAGCGTGCTTCGATAACCTTCGACACTAGGTGCCACTATCGCGAGATGCCAATGCTGCCAGGAATTAAGACGTTCATCCACTGTTCGAAACCAACCAGTGGTAGATTTGTTTACGTGGTGCTGAGGGGAAAGGACTTTTTAACGCTTTGCGAAGTAGAAGTGTATGCTTAGAAGCAGAACGAGAAAGGTGGGTACCAAGCCTTTTCTGTCTACAATGAAGTGCACGAAAGGCTTTCGTAAAGCAAATTTCGCTAGAATAGCAAAGGCTAGAATATTAGAGTATACTTCATTCTGTCTATCAGTCTATCTTTAAAAAGCAAATAACTAAGCAATAAACAGTCAGATATATATTCATGTTATGTCAACGTTCGCTACAGGTGCACTTGGTGAGTTGGCAATGCCCTTGGTTTTGTCCAATGTCTTTGCTTGACCTTTCATCTAATGGGGTTCTATTTGAATCTGTTACTGTATTACGGTGCTAGACTCAGAGCCTGTGGTGACTGAGATGCCGATCCTGAAATGTGTTTGATGTTGAAATGTGTAGCAGTCAAAATTTGTTTTACCTATTGCTTGTCAAAAGTACTTGGAGAATCCAAACATTTTCATTCGACAGTAGACTTTTCTTCCAATTTGAATTTAGAGGACGCCTATATCCTTTAATCAAACAATACATCCATGCATCTAAATGAAATGCTTCTTCTAATTAAATCGCATGAATTCCAGTAAATCAGTTCTACTCATTACTGTTCCAGCATTACTTAAAGGGGGAAAAGAGTAACTAACCCAATTGAGTGTTAGAAATCTTTTGACGATTTATGACCTTTTTAGTCATCGACCTCTGTATACAAAATTGCATCAAACAGGCATTGTTCTTTTGTTTTGGGGACACTGTTCCAATTCAAAATTCTATACTGCATTCCCATCGATTCCTATGCAGATGACTAAACGTTCATTTTGCCTACATATTTGCGTTTTTCTCAATTAGTGTTGTTTTGCAGCTAACACAGTCCAATCAAGGTTAATTCTTCTATTTTCTATTTCAGAGTATGCAGTGGATGGACCTGATGCTCTCTATAACAGCAAAATGATTGAAATAGAAAACATAAATTAGATTTCTAGTGGTTAATCAATAAATAAAGTGATTTCTGATTAACCTATCGATTATAAATTTTTGTGATGATTTCCTTGAAATGATACCACAACCAGCAGTTGACCAGATGGTTCTTTCTCTTGCAAAGCTTTGTCATGATCATAAGCAACTGATCGGTCAGTACTTCACAAACGTTTGGTTCATATACAGAGAGTTACGGATCGAAAAGAAAATAATTAGACTGGGTAAGATAAGGCGATGATAACGCAAATAAGGCGAAAGCTTTTCTGGAAGTAAAGTTGCACTTGCTCTGAAAAGAGATGAAGACGTTTTATGGTGCTTATTGGAGTTTCAAACTAAAGCCCTTAAAATGTAATCTGATATTAGGCCTAAATAAAAATGTATGTGATTTATGCACCTACATAAATTTGTTTAATTAACTCTAAACTTTATTTAAACTTTAGCAACTTCACTTGAATAAAACTATAAAAACCTGTGTTTTAAGAAAGGCTCAAGATAGTGGAATTTTCTGAGGTACAGACTGTACTAAGCTTCATGTCTTTAACTAGAACCATATATTTAGAGTAGAAATATTTTCACATTGAAAAATTCAGACTCCAGAATAATTCTACTCAGAATGAAGTCGTTCCATGGCCTATCTTCTCTTCAGATGTTTAGGTCAAAGCAACACGCTTCTTACAAGCTTCATCGCAAATCAAGAAAAAACAAGATAGACTTACAAGATATCACTGAATGCATTGCTGTGTCTGCAATATAGTTAGCAAACTAGCTGGCATAGGGTTGCTCTTAATCAGAGACTTCTTAGACCATTCTCAACCCACGAGCCAAGAGGCTTACATCAACCCAGATCTTGCAATAGCGATTGACCCTTCACCTCTAACCTCGCATGAACGAACCAGTCTATCAAGCCGGGTTAAACGTACATGTTGCTTACTGAATGCCTTCTTTTACTGTGATGATACTTCATTTATTGGCCAAATAAACATCCGCTGCAACATTTCTACCCACCAATAGGAAGTCCCTTCTTATCGAAAACCAATGGATGTAATCAGAATCTTGCACACAAGAGACGTTCCTTGGTTTTTAGACAAAGCTCTTGCACTTCCCCCAAATCTTTCAATCCCTGCGATGATCTTCCCTCTACGATGTTAAACTACGATGAATTCTTTCACGTTTTGCTCACAAATTTTATACGATTTTGCTTTGGTAATGATTTTCAAGAAACATTTTCAATTATATATTTATATTATTATTTTATATTAAGTATTAATATGTTTTATTTCCTTTTGCAGATTATACGAAAAAGCTGATCGAGAGATATTCTATAGCCACATGATCGAGAATTGAATGCTAACGTTTCTGGTGATTAATCAATTAGAGAATTCATAATCAAAACCAAATGCTTGTAAAGATTTCAATAACATGGTACTTTAGACAGCTACTGACGAAATGAGCCTTTCTTTTGCAAATCTTCTCCACATCCTCCTAAATTAGGACACTCAGTAATCAACAACTCTAGAATTCATATGCGGAAAGTTTGGGCATGATTTCTTGCACGAAATAATAAGAATACGGATTGGAAAGGAACGACTGGGCAATGAAGGGTAGAGTAGGGTTAATTAGGGAAGAGAAGGAGACTGACTTTATATCACACTACAGGACAAGTCATGACACGACATGACACGAAAGAAAAGGATAGAGACGGACACGACTCAACACAACAAGACTCGACTCAACACGACTCGAAATGACCCGACATGACAGTACACGACACGACATGATAGGACAGGGTAGTGTAGGGTTGCTTGGATGACATTTGATTGAAAAAACTTTTGCTGGTTCAAAGGGCGCGTTTACTTCAGCGCATAGTGAATGTGAAATCAGCTCTTCATTATTTTGCTGAGCTAACCAACTGAAAACTTTTCCTTAAAACCTGATTACTCAAGAGAATATGACACACATTCAGCTAATGAGTAGCCACTCAATGCAATTTTGGTACACCTCCTAAAAGACTGTTGTTTCGACGAGTGAAGTAACCTTATAGGCTATGCGCAAGAGAATTCGCTCATGTGATCCTTGTTTATAAATAGTTTCAGGTTACCGTATTACAGCTATGTGTATAGGCCATCGAAGTTGATGTAAAGACGAGTTAGGGTATGTTCGAAAGGTGTAGGTAGCCACCAACTTCGCTCAGAGGTCTGGGGACCGATGCAGTTTAGCTATCCTTTGTTGAAAAGAATTGAGCTGTCAAAGCCATCATGATTGACACCGATGCACTAATCAAAATGGTTGCGCAAGAGTTGTAGGCTTTGGTTGCTCTGTTCATATGATTGTGGCTTAAAGGTTTCTACGGAAGTGAAGGAGCAGAGGCATGCTAGAAAAAGGAAATGGGGCTGAGACTGCGCGAGTATAGCGAGAAATGGCTCAGGAAAATGGGGGGATGACAGGATGTGGTGAAATATTAATATCATCTGACAAGGAACTGCATCAGTTGGAAAAGCGATTTGTCGTAGCTGTGCGGCCGTACAACATGCAGAAATAAAGTTATCTGAATTTGTCGGAAATATGAAATCGATCTGGATCCGCCCTTGTATTTATCTCCACTGCTATCTGAAAGAAGCCTTTAATTGAGGTCTATGGCAAGCAAACATAGGCTAAAGGTGGCATTTACGTTACCTTCAAAATGTATAGGAAAAAATACTCGTGTGTCTAATCATTATTCATTTACTTACTAAAGCAGAAAGCACTAATTGAGGATTAGAGCCAAGAGTACCTCAATCTAAAAGTGGTATCTTAAAGTAGCTTTTTATTTCTCAGTTGTTATATTCCTTTGTTTGTAAATAAGAAACAAAGAAATCGACAATGGAGGCCTGAGGCGAAGTACTTCCAACAGAAAGATTTTCTCACAGGGGAGGGGGAAGGGGGTGATGATTTTTGCTTCTTTTTGGTAGACAAGATGATTACAAGTGGATTGGCTGCATGGACTGCTACATGTTTTCGTTACTAAGCAAAACATTTCTCCCTATATACTATTCGATCGATTTATGTCAGATATTTCATTGTGTAATTTTACTGATGCCAACAGGGAAAAATAGTTCACAATCAAGTAATCTGGACTTTTTCGATAGAAATTCGACTTTGAGAGGATCATAGACGACAATCCTTGGTAGGGCTACAATAAGTAGGCATAGGACATTTGACTACTCGCGCACAAAAAGCATCTTGTTGGCGTTAATGAATCAATTCGAAACAGATTTGGTTCAAGGAGATGGTTGGAGGATGGAGGCCTTGTAGCCTTGAACTTAAAGTTCATGAAGATCAGATTGAAACTAAGTGTGTGTTATCCTTTTCCCCTTCAATTCCTTGATACACAGTGGGTCTGGTACCCAGGGTACCTCCAATAGTGCTGCGGCCCGCTTTGTCAATGTGCATCCCTAGGCTGTACTGTAGGGCATGTCCTTCTGAGTACTCAGTCAGTTGCTATTTTATAATAACTTCATTCTGTTTTCATGAATAAAATTCCGAAATAAAGGTGCCCAAGTTCCCTTCCAGGCACAGTCCTATACAAAGCACTGCCCACGGTGCGGAGGTTTTCAATGGCTACGTCACATCATCACGTGATACGTTTCCCGCCAAAATTTAACTTGTCGCTTTGAGGGCTTAAAAACACCATTTGATGAAAATATTTTGCAGACATGATTAGTCATTCATTAAAATAATAAAAACTTGCTCCAATTTAGGTACACGCTTTTTTATAAGGAACCATTTTATAAGGAACAAAAAACCAAACACGTGTATAATCTGATGATTTGAGGTCTATGAATAAGGAACTTTTGGAACTAGGCCTTGGGGTAGGTTCCTTATAAAAAAGCGTGTATAACAAATGCTGCTTTTCAATAATTACTATCACCAAGGCCTAATGTAATAACGGAGCATTTAGGATTATTCACTTTAGATATTGCCCATAGTTTAGACTTGTTTTTCTTCGTCGTGCTATTCTAGCTATACTCTTTGTTAAGCATATCTTTAGGAATTGCATTTATGTCATAGCTCTTTTAGGCTAGTTTATTCAGGAAGTTCTTTTGCTTTACAACATATGCCTACCATTTGTGAGACAGCACTTGAATCTTAGGCACTCTATCTGCATTTACGTATGTCCACCGGAATCACCATTGAGAGACAATACTTCTTTATTTAGATAATTTAATGCATGTATTCGCATAAATTTAATTTATTTAATATATTAATAATTTAATGTATGTAAGAGCTTCGTGTTTACGTTAGAGAACAGACATGGATAAGTGACGCTAGTGTAGGAAGAGTGGATTACCACCAACACAAGAGTCTTGTGAAAGCTCTTAGTGTGTCGTATCGTTTTGTGAGGCGTTTTATTAAGTACTTGAGAGAGACTGGGATGCGCCTTCGGATTTATCACACGTGTTATTAGAGAGCTCGTAGGGATGAGAGTCAAACAGAATCGCACAAGCACTGGCTATAAAAGTATATTAAAGAAAATTTGAGTATAGTAAAGATGAGAAGAGGACCTCAGAACGGTCGTCATTTCTGTATACCGCTCGTGCAGTGTCCCTGCCACACATGTCAACGTCGAACATTTGACACTAAGATTAGGACTGGAAGCAAGTACCGTTTATCGCTTTCATGCCAGTGTGACAAATTGAACGATTCTCGTGTTAAAAACTAAATGCCAAAAAGAGATCCCCTGTCTGAACACACGGTCATTGTGTGAAGCAAATTGAAAGAGAGTTCTTGCTGATTGTACAGAGTCCACAGGCAAGATGGAGAAGCTGCCATTATACCTTTATTCTGTGAGTCACAGATTCTGCACTGAATCAATAACTGCAGCGAATATGTATAGAAAGTGTGCACGTCAAAATGCGTTCATGTATCTTTGTTTATTCTTAGTGCAACTAAATGACCCCGGGGCCCGCGCTTGCTCTCGACTGCCCTGTAAAAGTTATTCTAGAACATTGTGACTCCGCGGTCACCGATACAGTGTCGAATATTCAATCCATTAAATTGCATTGGGAGTATATGCCGCACATTGTATTTTGTGAGAGGGGTTGATTTACCCAGATTCGTGGTGGATAAATATAGGAGGCATGCAATAGTTGCACCTGCTTGCATGCAAAAATTTCCTTTGGCTAGCACCATATGGATACTGTCCCTTATCTCATTATGAATAGCCTTTGATAAAAAGAACTGTTCTCTTATCTATGAATCTCAAATGGACAGTATTGTATACCCTTTTTAGGGTGGAGTGAAATTCTATTTTAAAACGGTTTCTCCCCAGTTATGTGCCTAGACCATTGTGATTGGGGTGCTTAAGAAAAAGAGTGACCAACTATCCTTTTTGACCAACTTTTTCTCCACAGTTAATTTGTTCAACATTTTCAATAAGTTGTTCAAAGTTCCCAATTGACGTCAAGTTCCCCGATGCAAGAAGAACGTTCTTGTTGTTCCTGGAAGCCTCTCCCCCTCTGACAGCACATCCCTGTTTCTACCTAGGCTCGGAAACCCTTGAGTAGCCGTGGGTTATGCAAAATGTGTTTCTATCTACTGATGACACTTTTGATGTTCATTTTTGCATTAACTCATAGATGTCGGTTATATCTAAGGTGAGAAATGAATTGGGCATGGCATTGTAAGCACCATTTTACAGACACCACAACCTTTAAAGGTACATCAGTACGATATGACTTTCCTAAACAATTTGCTACTGTTCTTTAATAAAATGCACAGAGTTTGAAGCAAAGTTTGAGATTTTGCAACTGGCTAAAATTTTATTGGCATTACTAATAGAAAATAAACGTAAGTATAAAAAAGGACTTTAAAAAGAACTATTGAAAGGACTATAAAAGGTCTATTTTTTGAAGAAATACACAACTCCTTTTGAAGCAATTATCGATTGCATATTAAAGGTTTGTTACAATCACACTACTTCTTTCATCTTTTATTTATTTCAAGTTTCATTGGCAAATATCGAAAGTAAACAGAGTCGAAATTGGAAATCCTCCTTTCTGACATTCATGCAAACTGTAAGCTTTATTCTTTTGTGCCTTGCTTGAATCTGGTTTTGTTTTATTTGAAAATATATAATTAATTTTCGATCGAGAGTAAATTGGAAGCCCAGTTTCTACGATTAAGGAAATTGCTTTCTTCTGAATCAATTCATTCTGGCATCAATTCAAGCAAAATATTGGATACAATTAATAGCATATGAGAAACGCAAGCAAAATGGATTTGGAAGTGTTAGATCAGCTGTAAGAAGGTTTGCTGGTCGCATCAAAGAGAGCAAACAATGGGCATTTATAAAGAGAGAAACGTAGAAGAAATGTCTAATACTGGCATGCTTGAAGAAGATGGGAATGGCGAGGTAAGGCTTTTTAGTACTGTCCTTCTCAATGTTTTGTAATGAGATTTCATGAATTTTTCGCAGAGAATTTTTTATGTCAACCAGAATTCATAAAAAACATAAACACAACTCAAAGTAGCTGCTAGTTCCTGTTGTTTAATGGACGTAGCATCAAATTAGGTATGGTGAGCAAATGTGGAGAGCAAGTATCGTCGTAATATCAGCTCCAGTTAGAGGGAGGGGGGCCAACCCTAAGCGACTGTTGCCGGGTAATGGTGACGTGGCTACATGCTTAATGCCGTGACTTCGGATTGCTGCAATACTTTTTCTTATCAAATAATTATTTACATAGTATCGAAAGAAGGCTAGAATTTCATTTACACTGGCAATCAAAAATAAGAAATTTAAATTGATTAACCTGGTTTTTTCAAAATTTCTACCTAAAACTCAACAGTCATAGCGTCTCGTTCTTGAATCAAGCAATTATGGCTACGACTATGGATATACCACTGAATCATTTCAACAAAATCTAGAAAATGTTACAGTTGGCCGGAGGAAAACTGCAGTGGAGAAATATAAGATAAAATTGGGATGAAAAGCTGTAAAACATTACTTAACAATCCTAAGCTTAAATTTAGTTTTTTGCACAAGCATTTGACAAAAGGAACTTTTGTTCAATTAAAGACTTTAAACGTGTGTTAAACAAAAATTGTGTTTTAAAATTATTTACTCTTCTTATGCTGTTTCTTAACGAAGCCAAGACAATGCGATTAGCTCAGGAAATAAGAGGAAGTTTACGATGGCGATGAATGTCGCTAGAGAAGGGCTTGAAGATTTTTAAGATTTATAGTTTCATGTCAGTTGTCTAAATGTCATTTTGGTTCAGTCGACATTAACGCTACCTTAAAAAACAATGTTTCAGCACAGTACAGTATCAGTTGGTGCTTCTGTTGACAGTTGCTGTCATGTCGGCCAAAGGTGAGACAAAGTTCCTTTCAAAATCATTGTCCCTTTTTATTTGACGGCTCATTCTTGTCATTTTGAACTTTTATGGTGCGTAAATCATAGTCTGATTTTGTTTCATAGTCTTGTTTAGATTTTCTATGCATTCCAAGATAGAATTATATTCAGAGACCTTGATTTGTAATGATTTGAAATCACCTTCTAAATGGTTTGATTTGGCAAACGAAGATCAAACTCAGAAACTGATAGCACCAGAAACTCATTTGACTCCATACTCATAACATTGTTTCGATTGGTTATATCAATGTTTAATTGTCTTCTTCATTAACGTTCACTGTCTAAGTTAAAGATAATCTTGTCCTGCTCATATCGGCTGGACGAAATCACCAAAGTCTCCTACAAGAGGATATTATGGGTTCTCGACTTTTCAACTTGCTCATCAGTAACACATTCTTTGTTTTAAAGGTACGCTTTAGTAGGATTTAAACAGTAAGCTAGGCCACCAAAGGAAGCCCACAATGCAACATAAACGATGAATCATCTGGCTCAATACGACTATTTTCTAAAGCAAAGTTAACACCTTAAGAATCCTATCAGAACCCTCGCAAGCTTTGCTTCTATAATATACGATATATAAGAGAAAATTCTGTGTCGAAGGTTCTAGAAGAAGCTAAATATATCTCCTTCGCATTGTTGTTAAAGAGAACCACCATTTTCATTGTTTAATAGGGATCCCACATGTGACATGTGATCGAACGTTTAACAAAATTGGCTGCTTTGAAGAGGGAAGCGTTGTGACAACTTTACTGATTACCGACCGTGCAGGAGGTGATCCCAAATCTCAAGGGCATTCCATTGCATGGCATGAAATTGAGAAATACTTTCACAGGTAAGTACCTCAAAATCATTGTAGTCGGAGGTGATTTCAAGTGGAGGCATTCTACAAAGATACCTTTTTTCTTGTCTTGACTAAGAAAAAAGAGGCAGACAATGAAGGGTTCTTGGAGAAAGTTCAAGTGTTCTGGTTCGATTTTGTTCTTAGATACTGCCTTTGATAATTTTTTTAAAACACACAAAACTATTAGTGCCAGACACTTTTGTACAAACCTGGAGCTAAATTTCAGGGACAAGCATCGTGGCTGAAATTTAGTAAGATTGGGTGGATGTTAAAACTTGAATCCTTTTATGTTTCGATTAGAGCAGGCGTCTTTTTAAGCTAGAGTGTTGTTTCATACGTAACAGTCATGTCGATTTTCAATTCTAATCAGACTGGTAGACTTGACTGGTTGTTTAGTTGCTAAAAATCAGTTTGAACAACCAGAGGGAACTTTCCCTTCAGTCTAGCCTGTCGGTGCAAACTGGAGGCAGAAAAGGATGGCTTCACTTACTTTGGAATACGGTATTTTGGACTGTGCTATGGAGGTAATGCTGCTATCATTGAAAACGCGAGAACTTCCATTGAATGCATCCAAGGCCAAAGCTACGGCAATTGCAATGATACCAACGAAGCTGAGTGTGGTGGCAAGGCCAACGCTGAATACGTATATTCCCTGAAAAAGGGGGTCAAGGGTATGGATTTTTTTACATTGTCAATTTGTCACCTCACCCGATTCGCAAAATGTTTATTCATTTATTTTGTACCGCCACAGGTTCTCTTTGATGCTTTCTTAAAATACAAAAAGCATATTGTTGACGTTGAAAATTGTGGTAACAAAACTGCATTCACAAGAAGGATCTTTTCAAAACTTAGCTGATTCTTTGCAGATGTCAACGGAGGCTATAGCGAATGGAGCAAATGGTCTGGTTGTTCACAAGAATGCGGAGGAGGAAAGATGGTTCGAACGCGAGCATGCGATAACCCGGAACCGCAAGGCAGTGGAAATGATTGTTCTCGACTCGGAAACGATACGGAATCGGCGGACTGTGGAACAGCCCCCTGTCCAGGTATGGGCTAAACTACCAAATGCTCAAAGCATGCTTCATTCAACATGGTGGGGAGATTGAAACAAGCAGGGGGATTCCTCCAACAATTATCGTTTGCATTTCCATATTACCAAAATTTATGTCATTTCACTTTACAGATTGAAGCAAATCTAGTCCCCGTAAATTTGCAAAGGCTTTCTATTTTGCAAAATGAGCATTTTGACGATTAATGCTTTCTCGTATTCATTTTATTGCATTACATTGCATCGTTTTATTACACTTTTGTCTAATGTTTTCGTGCTGTCTCAGTTATCGCATATTTCACAACAAGCATGTGAGAAAATAACAACCGAAGGGTGAAATTTAGATTTTAAATCTTCTCCGCATTGATAGGGCGCCTTCTTTTTTTAAGAAAGATTTCTTTTTTAGCATTCCCAGAAATGGTCTTGATATTAATTTACATCTATTCTTAAACAAGTAAATGCCAGAGTATATACATTTTATTTTAAAAAATGAATCTACATACCTCAAAAGCACCCCGTGTGATCATCATTGGTGTTTGGTTGAATTTTTAGTGGATGGTGGTCTGACAGAATGGAGTCTTTTTGGAGCCTGTAGTAAGACCTGCGGAGGAGGAAGCATGATAAGAACACGTAGCTGCACAAACCCTGCACCAGCCAACGGAGGAAAGGACTGCGGAGGAGCTGCAATGGAGCTGAGACTCTGTAATGAGCACCCGTGTCCAGGTTGGTCCATTAAGTTATCGTTATCGCAAATGAATGTAAGAATATTAAACTTTTGGGTGCAGCAATAGACCAGCAACGTAATAAAATGAACGTATTTAAGCTTTTGCTTAGAAGCTGAGTAAAAGGTAAAATTGAACGAATATGAATATAGACGAATCTAAGCAAATCATTCAATTTAATGAAATCGTTCATCTCGTTCACATCTTAATCATTGTCCTTTTATTTTGATATTTGATTATTATGAAACAGCTTTTAATAAATAATAGGCAATAGCTTCGAACAATAGCATAGGCAACGCTTGGCTTGCATTATATTTATTATTGGTAATTCACATTATTCGGTTTCAATAAGCTGAAGTATGCATATCTAGAGATTGTACTAACTTTAAGTAAAGGATGAGAGATAGAAGTGGGAATGAAGCAATCAGGTGCCAAAGAGTGGGGTTTGACGCAACAAGTTTACAAAGAGTACCTGTTACGGGTAAAATTTATGAGAGATCGTTCAATATCGCACCCCTGATTGTTCTGCAGAGATGGGTAGACTCAGAAACCAGAAAATTGGTTTGCATTTATGATATTCTCTTGTAATATCGGCCCTGTAAAAATACATTGAACACGAAATCTGAGGGAGATTCCTTCTTTCTGTTACATGTTACGTATATAAGGCATTAGAGTTACCAAAAGGAAAAATGAGGTTTAAAACTGAGCCAATGTTGCAAAGGTTAAGTAGGAAGTAGCAATGTATGCAATGGACAGTGTTTTGTTGAGAGTGATCATCACCGACCAGCTGTTGAATGCTAACTCACAGATCTGACTAAAAATCGATTTCTGATACAGAAGAATGCATTTTACATGGTATTAAATAAATTAATTTGCAGTTGATGGTGGATTTTCGGAATGGTCCGATTTTGGGTCATGTTCCGTCACGTGTAGCACAGGGATCCATCGCCGAGAAAGGTCTTGCACCAATCCAGCCCCGTCGAACGGTGGGCGTGACTGCAGGGGACCGTATGTTCAAGTCAAAGAGTGCGATATGGGTGGATGCCCAAGTGAGCCATTGCCAATCTTTCTTGAACTCAGACTTTAGGCCTGATTCACACTTGTCGGGAGGGAAACTTTTTCTGATATGTAAGGAGGGGGAGTAGCCGCTTTGAAGATGATTAATATGATTATAGAAAATATTTGTTGTATATTATTGTTCGTTGTTGGTGATGCAATAGCAGTGGCAATAGCAGTGTTCATTTTGCGTTATAAGAGTTTATCTAATACCTAGTCTGTAGAACATATTATATAGCAAATATGAAGGAAGAAATATATTGATTTACTTTGGTATTATGTGGAATATATGAGCCAACATAATTAAAATATGAAATTAGTATTCATCTAATTTTCAAGCAATCTGTCATATAACAATGTGATTGTGTTATTGCTCATACTAAAACAACTATTTGAATAAAGTAATACAAGGCAAAACATCAGTCATCATTTTCTAGTTGATGGTGGTTATGGAGAATGGCAGGCAACTGGAGAATGCTCAAAAACCTGCGGAGGGGGAGAGCAAACCTTTAAGCGGAAGTGTGACAGTCCTGTGCCACAACACGGTGGCACAAACTGTTCTGTTCTTGGGCCTGCCGAAGAGAAACGAGTATGCAACACACACCCATGCCCAAGTATGCGAGCGAAGCTCAATCTTGTTTAATCATGCTCAATCTTGTTTAATCATGCTCAATTTGCTCAATTTTACTCAATCTTGCCCAATCTTGCTTAGTTTTGCTCAATCTTGCTCAATCTTGTTTAATCATGCTCAATCTTGCTCAATCTTGTTTAATCATGCTCAATCTTGTTTAATCATGCTCAATCTTGCTCAATCTTGTTTAATCATGCTCAATCTTGCTCAATCTTACTCAATCTTGCCCAATCTTGCTTAGTTTTGCTCAATCTTGCTCAATCTTGTTGCCTCATTTTCATCTACTTGCAATGATAATTTATTGTGCCCCAAGAACAGGTCTACCTTCTATCCACTACGATTTACACGTTTTGTTTAAATCTGCACTTCCTGGCTTTCTAAAGAACCAAAGACCGTACTTTCATAGGCATGAAATTTTATCCTCAATCTGGCGATGATTCATTTCTGTGTAGAACCTCTTTGGTCATTACTATAGAAATATTAAGTTCTTATTCATATAAGTTGACTACTCTTTATTCTTATTGGCGTGGAGAAGCTCTCAAAACTGGGAGGTTAGCGTGCGCGAAAATCAATCCCACGTGAGCGGACCCACAATTCGCGGGATTACCTGACTGTGGCCTCTCATCCGGGCTATGTTATATATGAGCGCTTTCAACGCAAAAGTTGCCCGTGTATACAAGACTCTTGTCAAGCTTGCAATCAACTTGGGTGAACTCAAGTCTTCATAACCCTCTGGCATTTACTTTGAATGACTAGCATTTATTTCAGTTGATGGCGGATTCTCAGAGTGGTCGGCCTTTGGCAACTGTAGTGTTTCGTGTGGCCTCGGCTTCAGATACAAGAGAAGGCAGTGCAATAATCCAATGCCGGAAAACGGAGGCGAAGACTGCGAAGGAGCGCTAATGGAGGCAGAAGAATGCAACCTCCGTCATTGCCAAGGTACGTCACTCGAAGCATAAATGTCCAAACTGAAGCATACTTCAGTAGAGAACTCGACACACTTGTAAAAATATGCCGAGATAGACAAAAAGGGATTCTTAACTGAGAAAATAAATCAGGGTTTATCATGAGCCAAATATCACAGGTTGAGTCAGCCATCTTTCGTTAGGTAACTTGGCGTATCGCAAGTCAACGAGGCAGTCTTCGACGTCCAGCGGAGGAGAATCATCCAGAGCGACTGACGGCAACCACGATGCTAATTATGCGAAAGGATCATGCACCCATACAAACAGGCAGGTGATGCCGTGGTGGCGGGTCGACCTGGGAGCCCGCCATCGGATTGGCCGCATCAAGATAACTAACAGAGCCGACTGTTGTGCAGGCAGACTTCATAAGATAGACATCGTAGTGAACGACGAGGACAACATTGATGGAACCATGTACGTACAAATGCTTGTTTCTGCACCACTTTCTGTGTTTCTTCTTGTCAGCATGTCACTCTATAGAAATCTGCAACTTCGAATACGTGCAGTCTACATAGAGAACTATATAGTCATGTGTAGGTTGATAAAGAGCGCCGTACCGTTCCACATTCGTCTAAGATACAGCTCTTGTCCGACAATCAGTCCAAGATTCTACTTGCTGCCATCCCAAATTGCTTTTCTATTTATCTAATTGGCTTGTTTTGTTGCTGTTGCTGTTAATGTTGTTGCAGTTGTTGTTTTTCGTGTGTAGCAATGAATCAGAGAAATGCCATGTAGGAGAAGACCTTGGAAGCAAGCCTGCAAAAGGGATGCTTGAACATTTTCATGTCTAGTTGAGACCGTCACCCAGTAACATCTGTTTTAGGTGCGCTAATTTCCCGGGACCCTTGAGAGCCGGCGAGAAGAAAACGCTGTATTGCAGGACTCCAGTATCAGGGCGCTACGTATTCGTGCTGCTGCGCGCGGAAGAGGCTTTAACCCTCTGCGAAGTCGAAGTTTACTCACCAGACCCCGGTATTGAATCATTTCTTTATGCCATTTTTACATTATCGTCGTTTTGCATATTCTGTACACCATATCGCTTATTTTCCTTGGCCTACCTCACTAAAACACAGGATTGGCTGATATAGTGTTCTTACTAACTCAATGACCAACCAACTACACCATAAACGTGACTGTGGGGAGAGGGGGAGGATGGTTTGAAGATAAGATATCACGTCAACACAGCAGTTGCACTTCACAAGTAAATGACAAATCAGTATGCAGGAACTGATGTAAATTATCTGTAGATGAAATTATAATGATAAAGTGATGGCTTAAATTGTTGTTTGCACAAATGTTGGATAATAATAATAATAATTCATGATGATAATAATAATTCACATTTGACAATTCATAGCCAATCTGGCTCGTGGAAAGCGCACAAGGCAGTCTTCGACAGCCTATGGTGGGACTTCGTCCAACGCGGTTGATGGAAGCAATGAGGGCAACTATCATAAAGGGTCTTGCACGCATACGCAGAGAGAATCGAATCCGTGGTGGATGGTCGACCTTGGTGGCTTCGAGCAGGTTGGAGAGGTCGCAGTAACAAACAGAGCAGACTGTTGCTCACCAAGGCTTCGCAATGTGGAGATCAGAGTTGGGAATGGCACAGAGGGACCGGCCGGAAATCAATTGTAAGTGAATCGAATTCACATGTGAAGCAGCACCATCAAACAATTTGTTCAAGCTGATATTGACACAATTACCACTCAAGCCCCCTTTTCAATTACCCCTATTCTCTTATCCCGGTTTTGCAACTCTTTCTCAGTACCTAATCGTACGATCTCAGTACTTAATCATGGAACTCTTTTGAAGAAAAATTTATCAACTTCCATTTGCCTCTTCCTTAGCTTAGTGCTGTGGGAAAGGCTGTACCTATGACCTTTGTTTGCCTCTCAAAGGTAATTTGAGCTTGTGATAGCCCTAACAGCAAGTTAATTTTTTGTGTTTAGATGCATTTACAACATAGGAGCCGTTGGAGCTGGGGAAAGAAGAGCATTTTACTGCAAAAATGCCATTGTAGGGAGATTTGTTTATGTGACATTGAGAGCTGTCGAGTTCTTGACCCTGTGCGAAGTCGAGGTCTACAGGACGAATCTTGGTAAGCTATCTTCAGAAGAGTGGCCTTAAAGTCAGCATGTAGACAATTCTATTAACTACCATCAAAGACAAGGGAAGAGGCAGAAGAGAGACTGGGCTTTTATGTTGTTAAGAAAGGATTTCTGCGCAGGAATAGTTTTGCAGAACTTGAAAGCAAAGTTAACCTGGTTTGGTTTCAGCGCGATGAAGTGTAACTGCTGTTGTGGTCTAAGCGCAAAAACGAGGCTAAGCATGTCAGACAAGGGAAATTGTAGCAGAACAACACTTGAAAGGGTGTCGAAGCGGGTATCTCTTCTGCCTTCACTCTATTCTGTGCTGACATCGAATGGAAGAATTTGACATAGGGCAAATAACATTGCTCATTGGCAGCCTTTCATCATGTTGATTTCTGGGCCGGATCCTTTAGTTTTCTCATTTAATCCAGTCCATAATGTTTCGTGTTGGAAAGCGTTGACAAAGAGGACGATTAAGAGTTATAAGAGACAATTTCTTTAAGAACGTGCCGTATTTGGTGCTTTTTGAATGTGATTTTTTGAATAAAGTTTGTTTTTAATAGAAAACTTTGCAAGAGGAAAGCCGACACGACAATCTTCAACATATCATGGAGGAATATCAAATAGGGCCGTTGATGGCAACCCAGATTCAAACTATGCCGGCGCGTCCTGCACACACACCAGCCTAGAGCCGAGAGCTTGGTGGCGAGTGGATTTACTTACCCCCCGAACAGTGCAAAAGATTGCCATTGTCAACAGAGGTGACTGTTGCTCAACGCGGTTGAAACAGATTGACTTCAGGGTGGGAAACATAGACTCTCCGTTTAGAAACTCGCTGTGAGTCGGTTTGTCTCTTTACTGCCATGAAATTGCTTCTCTACCTTCTCTTTCCCTCTCTACCCTCTACTCACCACTCTCTACTCACCACTCTCTACTCACCACTCTCTACTCACCACTCTCTACCTCTACTCACCACTGTCTACTCACCACTCTCTACCCTCTACTCACCACTCTCTACTCACCGCTCTCTACTCACCACTCTCTACCCTCTACTCACCACTCTCTACTCACCACTCTCTACTCTCTACTCACCACTCTCTACTCACCACTCTCTACTCTCTACTCACTACTCTCTACTCACCACTCTCTACCCTCTACTCACCACTCTCTACTCTCTAATCCCTATTTCTTCTGTAGATGCTGATTCGCAGCTGTCTTAAAATTTGCCACTGCACTTTTTTATTGTCCTGCAACCAGGCTATTAGGCTGCACTCCGTAACTATCCCACACTTCTCTAATGCACACTGCCATAGACTAGACAAAGACTATTCATCGCTGTAAAATCTTTTCGGCAAGACCTTGCCTCCCTTGAGGTTCTCTCTTCCCTTTGGCCTCGCATTCCCAGATTTTCCCAAGGCAAAAACAATTACCATCTGTACAAATCTCTAACTGGGGCTGTAGCCGCTTCTTTTGTCTCCCTACTTCATGGGTACAACCAACTTCATCTACGCACCTGTACAATGCCATTATCAGGTGTTACCCCTTTTTCATATTTTTATCGTTTTTATTTTATTTTGATTATCACTGAGCGTGCTTCGATTACCTTCGACACTAGGTGCCACTATCGCGAGATGCCAATGCTGCCAGGAATTAAGACGTTCATCGACTGTTCGAAACCAACCAGTGGTAGATTTGTTTACGTGGAGCTGAGGGGAAAGGACTTTTTAACGCTTTGCGAAGTAGAAGTGTATTCTGCGAAGCAGAACGAGAAAGGTGGGTACAAAGCCTTTTCTGTCTACAATGAAGTGCACGAAAGGCTTTCATAAAACAAATTTCGCTAGAATAGCTAAGGTTAGAATATTAGAGTATACTTCATTCTGTCTATCAGTCTATCTTTAAAAAGCAAATAACTAAGCAATAAACAGTCAGATATATATTCATGTTATGTCAACGAAAGCTCATTGGTTGATTCCAGTTGACGGTGGCTGGTCGGAATGGTCAAAATTTGGACCATGCAGTGTCAGCTGTGGAGGAGGAGTCCACTACAGCAACAGGAGTTGCAGTAACCCATACCCTGCAAATGGAGGTCTTGCCTGCATTGGAGATACCAGCCGAACAGCTGTGTGCAATACGAACAAATGCCCAGGTACCATGCCTTTCCAGTAAGCAAATAGGCAAATAGATATTAGTTTCTATGATATTTTGCTTTTGAATAATGTAGACTGTCTTTGACATGCTGCTGTTAGCCATTGATAAACATAAGACCCTACTGTAGGAAATTAAATATATTTGGATTCATTTGTTTCAGTCGATGGTGGTTTCTCAACTTGGTCATCTTGGGGCAGCTGCAGTGCCAAGTGTGGGCCAGGCCAACAGTTCAGAACACGATCATGCACCAACCCCGCACCAAGTAATGGCGGACGTCCATGCTCAGGAACCGCAAGGGAATCCAAGCCATGCCAATCAAAACCATGCCCAGGTAAGTTGAATATGACTCAGCTCATCTCTAAAGTAATCGAAATAGTAACAGTACTTGCTTCTGGAAAGCAATCTCGCGAGTAAGGCCGCATGTCACGTGTCACCCACGTGTCAGCAGCACTGAGTTTACAAAAAGAACACAGTGTCCACTTTACGATGGCCTTATCAATTCAAAAGCCCATTCTTATAGACACGCACAAGTGCCTGGGTGCTTCAACGATGGCCGACTTCTGCGTCAGATGACTGCAGACAACGTGCGCATGGGACACGACAAACTTTTGTAACTTCAGCCATTAGTGAATTTCCCCCATATCATTTTCATAAAAATCAACGCCTTGCATTACAGTTGATGGTGGGTATGGTCCGTGGACACGGTACAATCGGTGCAGTGTGACATGCGGTATCGGAGGCCAAATACGCACGCGCAAGTGCGACAGTCCGACGCCTGCGCACGGAGGGAGAGGCTGCAAAAGACTTGGACCGAACTTCGAAAGGAGGCAATGCCGAAAGCGGCGGTGTCCAAGTGAGTCTCGCCTTCATACGGTTATGCTGTATTCGAAAGTCATCAGAGCTTGTATTGGCAAACTGTAAACATTCTGGAACATTGTTCTGGCTTCACTTGATAGACTATTCACAACTTTTGATTAATCGTTTTGGAAGTTAGGACCAATTCTGTTCAGGGCGCTTCGTAGGCCATTTTGAATATTGCATCACCGCTTCTCTGCATCAAGATGCCCTTTGCCTACCACTGTTAAATAATTAGGCTTCAACGTAAAAGCCACGGTTACTAACTTTGTTACTTTAGAGGAGAGAGACCAAAATTTCCCCTTTCTTTCCTATGAAGTAGGAACATGGCAACGGTTGATTACGATTGGCCTAAGCAACAACATTGCATCTTGTTCTCTCTTGAATCCAGCTAATTTGCCAAAACCAAGATTTAGATCAGAGTGAAAAAGTTGGTTAAGCGGCAGCCAGAACAGAATGTCTGCTTATAGTTTGTTGATATCTATGTTCCTTCATTAATTGTTTCAGAGCCAGTCTCCCCTGTCTTCTATCGCCGAGTTTGCGAACGTGGTGTGCTGAAAATCGCGTGTCCCGTCGGCAGTCGCATTCGAATCATGCGTGCCTTGTATGGACGGAAAACGAGGTCGTATTGTAACCGTGCATGGTTTAGAGGCTACCCTCGTACGAACTGCAGAGCGAGAACATCAAAAGCCGTCATGCAAAGACGGTGCAACAGAAAAATGGCTTGCTCGGTTCCAGCACAGAACTCGATATTTGGTGACCCCTGCGTGGGAACTTTCAAGTACCTTGAAGTCCTCTATCGCTGTTTTGGGTAGGTTGATTGACCCATGCTCCATTTGAAGTCCATGCTGTATCAACGAATTGACTGAGCACGAAATTTAAAGCATACCCTTTGGCCCTGTTGGTAACTTACTTATTAATTGACTAGAGAGAGGTACTACAGTGAAGAGGGGTTAACGGAGGGGCTTGGACTTGCGGCCGTTGGAGTAGAGGGCAGGTGGGCATCTGCATGCAATTTAGCGATCTTGACATGGAAGTTCAGCACAATTTGTCACCTCCGCCAATTTCCTACATCTTCTCCTCTACCAACGAACATTTTACCAGTGGGTACTGTCTCAAGGATACTGTAAAACCTGTGCAGTTTAACGGAAAACTTGATGATGGAATCTATTAATCAATTTTGGTGGAATCTATTAATCAATTTTGGTGGAATCTATTAATCAATTTTGGTGGAATCTATTAATCAATTATCCGCGAATAAGGTAAATGAAGAGAGAAGGCCTATGCATCATTTTTTTGAAAACCAAGCTTTGTTCTTGTGACATAGTACGAGCACCATCTATGTAACTTTATCAGAAGTCAGCTAGTCATAAAGTATTGTCAATCTTGTTGTTTTGCAGCTCCTCCGCGCAAGCATTCCAGACGCAGCTATGCGAACGCCAGAGTAAAAAGATCTCCTGCCCATTTGGGAGAAAACTGAGGATACAACAGGCCATGTACGGACGCTTGGATCCGCACAAATGCGCGAAGTATCGCCCAATTGGAAAGACTAATTGCCGTGCGAGAGGCAGCCTTCGGAAGACAAGATTGACGTGCAATGGCAAGGCTTCCTGCGTTCTAAGAGCAGATAACTCCATCTACGGTGATCCGTGCATCGGGACTTTCAAATACCTCAACGTTCGCTACAGATGTACTTGGTGAGTTGGCAATGCTCTTGGTTTTGTCCAATGTCTTTGCTTGACCTTTCATCGAATGGGGTTCTAATTGAATCTGTTACTGTATTACGGTGCTAGACTCAGAGCCTGTGGTGACTGAGATGCCGATCCTGAAATTTGTTTGATGTTGAAATGTGTAACAGTCAAAATGTGTTTTAGCTATTGCTTGTCAAAAGTACTTGGAGAATCCAAAAATTTTCATTCGACAGTAGACTTTTATTCCAATTTGAATTTAGAGAATGACTTAGGACGCCTTTATCCTTAAATCAAACAATACATCTATACCTACATCTTAATGTAATGCTTCTTCTAATTTAATCTCATTAATTCCAGTAAATCAGTTCTACTCATTAATGTTTCAGCATTATTTAGAGGGGGAAAGAGTAGCTAACCCAATTGAATGTTAAAAATCACCCGATGATTCATGACTTTTTTAGACATCGATCTCTGAATACACAATTGTACCAAACAGGCAGCGCTCTTTTGTTTTGAGGACACTGTTCCCATTTAAAGTTCTATACTGCAATCCCATCGATTCTTATGCAGGTTACTAAACGTTCATTTTGCCTACATATTTGCGCAGTTTTTCTCAATTATTGTTGTTTTGCAGCTAACACAGTCCAATCAAGGTTAATGCTTCTATTTTCTATTTCAGAGTATGCAGTGGATGGACCTGATGCTCTCTATAACAGCAAAATGATTGAAATAGAAAACATAAATTAGATTTCTAGTGGTTAATCAATAGACAAAGTTATTTCTAATTAACCTATCGATTATAAATTTTTGTGATGATTTCCTTGAAATGATACCACAACCAGCAGTTGACCAAATGGTTCTTTCTCTTGCAAAGCTTTTTCATGATCATAAGCAACTGATCGGTCAGTACTTCACAAACGTTTGGTTCATATACAGAGAGTTACGGATCGAAAACAAAATAGTTAGACTGGGTAAGATAAGGCGATGATAACGCAAATAAGGCGAAAGCTTTTCTGGAAGTAAAGTTGCACTTGCTCTGAAAAGAGATGAAGACGTTTTATGGTGCTTATTGGAGTTTCAAACTAAAGCCCTTAAAATGTAATCTGATACTAGCCCTAAATAAAAACGTATGTGATGTATGCACCTACATAAATTTGTTAAATTAACTCTAAACTTTATCTAAACTTTAGCAACTTTACTTGAAGAAAACTATAAAAACCTGTGTTTTAAGAAAGGCTCAAGAAGGTGGAATTTTGTGAGGTACAGACTGTACTAAGCTTCATGTCTTTAACTAGAACCATATATTTAGAGTAGAAGTATTTTGACATTGAAAAATTCAGACTCCAGAATTATTCTACTCAGAATGAAGTCGTTCCATGGCCTATCTTCTCTTCACACGTTTAGGCCAAAGAAACACACTTCTTACAAGCTTCATCGCAAATCAAGAAAAACAAGAAAGACTTACAAGATATCACTGAATGCATTGCTGTGTCTGCATAATCGGTCAACTGCCTGTAATGAAGTTAGCAAACTAGCTAGTATAGGGTTGTTCTTGATCAGGAAATAAGACTTCTTACACCATTCGCAACCCACGAGCCAAGAGTCTTTGCAATAACGGTTGACCTTTAAATGAATGACCCCAGACCAAATTTTTCATACTGAAAACTACTTCTGGGACCCTTCAAGCAAGTTTACTATTCTCTGGAGACGGAGTATTTTGAGTTCAAGAGCAAACACCAATAGACTTGCCTCAAAACTCTTCAGGAACTAACTCAGGCTTGCTGATCAATTCTAAAAAGATTCAGTCTTTTGGGGGTTCTAGAAAAATGCCTTTTGAAATCTGACTTGGTGTGCAACATATACCTAATATAACTAAAAGAACGATATAAAAAAAACCGTTTTGTGCATTTTGCTCTAATTAGAGGTTATAGTAGCAATTTTGAAGGTGGGCAATAGAAGACTGTGTTGACCCATTTTTGGTTATCCAGTTTCGGCTCCAAGAGACTCAAGCTAAGCCTAACAACTTGCGCGAATCAAATTGTCCCTGCCTTGAGCCAAGAAAATGTTGAATACTAGAGCAGTGTCTTCTTTTCTTTTATCGCAACGTATACCCAACATAAAGATTGTTTGAACTTCTTGCTTTTCTTGAAAGACACCTTTTTTTATAGATGTGCCAATGAATTTCTCATTTGCATCTGAGCAAGCCTATGCTCTAAAAATAATTCTAACCCGATGAAACATATCTTAGTTTTTTTAGTTCGGATAGATGAGAGGTCTTGAAAAATCTGTTAAATAATTCTAACTAATGCCCTACTATCTGTAAAAAGCTTAAAAAGCTGTAGTTTCGTGCCGAAGGAATTTTCTTGCAGGGGGTGAGTACAGGAAAACAGAGACTGGCACACCAGTCGTTAGAGAGAGCCTAAATTCATTCCTCGTTCGCAAAACATCACACATTAGCACTTTAAGTTGTGTATAGAGGAGCTAGGGGAGATTCTACGGTTTTGACAGACAAGAAATACATTTTCTTCAAGGCAGAGATTGCAAAGAAGCCAGGAGTGATATCATTTCCAACTTTTAATGTTAATCTTTCTTAGCAATTACAAAATAAATAGTACCAACTATGCGTACAACATAATTTAAAAAACCTCTTTACATCAACTTTTGCTAACACGAAAGATGCAGTATTTATATCTATAAAAATATACCAGTCAGTTTAGTTGTGAATCGTACATGCATTTTCGAAATATTTACATCAGTATTGCGAATTCGTTAAAACTGGAATACAGACCCTGTCGTATGGAATATTTTTTATTCCTTGCATTCTTTCTGGACTTTGAAACTTTAGCTGGCAAAACCATCATTTTCTGTTTTAACCACTGTAGCAATATTTCTTTGGTATTGTCGATGACGCAATGCATCGAAATCAGAACTTGCATGCTTTTTTACAAACAATAGTAGTGGGTAATACAAGAAGTTAAAAATCTGAATCACAGTACATCACACGGGATCAAGGTCTGTAGCCCAGCAGAGGCAATACATGGTCGATCATTAAATGATTAACTCTAAAAAATCAGCCATAAAATCACAGTGCAAAATCACTAACTCACTTGGTGCGACGTTAAAATACGTTTAAATGGGTGCTCAAAACACATATTTACTAAAACACGAAAGTCTCCATAAATTAATCGCCTTTCTCCTTTCGCTTGCGTGCGATTTGTGCTTCTAATGACTTCAGCTTTTTCATAAGATTGTCTTTCTGCAACTGGGTATCGCTGAGTTGCTGCGTCCGCCGCTTAATCAACTCTGAGCCGACATTCCGCTCTTTCAGTTGCTCAATGTTCGACGCCAGGTCAGCTCTTGTCTTCATCACGGTCGCCAACTCGGCGTTCAGGTTATCCCCTCGTCCCTCGAGGTCTGATATTTGAATGTCTAGCAGCTCCGTGGGGGTCATCAATGTTGGTTTCAGGGAGGAAACCCGTCGAACCCTGCAAGAAGGAAGAATCGTCACAGCTCGCTTCAAAACATGCATTGGTGTGGACATGTCATTTGTGAAGATTAAACACCTGATCTTTCCGGATAGAAATAAACATACAATGGGTTCAGTTTTAAGTATAGACCAGGATAGAGCTGTCTGGAAATTCTTAGAAAATATCTCATGAATAAAGATCTAATTAAGGCATAAACAAATCGCTAATTAACATATGAAGCGAAGAGAACTCTACACGTACGGTTGTTTCGGGGCGGGATGCAGTGCGGGGCCGCTAAGCTCCTTCAGTCGCTTCTGCGCGAATTTGTCTTCCTCCTCCGTAGCTCCGATACCTGCGACACTGCGCAAGTAAGCTCGCAATTTTCCATTGTCGATAAACTTGTTGCTCTTCGAAATCCTTTGTATGACAGCCTTTGGAAGGAAAAAGAAGGAAAAGTTCATATGAGCGGATACAAGAAGTGAGTTCAGACTTTATACAAGCTCAAAGAAAGTCATTACACATTCCATTACATAATAAAACAAAGCAGATCTTGAAGTTCTAAACATCAAAGATAAACAATTCAGTACCCTGCTAGATGCACAAATGTCAGCAATAAAAAAAAAAACTATGCATCTGTTAAAAAACTACGTCAAAAGGAAGAAGGTACGAAGTTGCCTAAAATTCAAGATTTTGTTTTTAGAGTTAACATTTTAAGGGACTCACCTCATTAGAAATGTCCTTCTCAAGAGGTTCGTTGACCTTGACATTGAAGAGTTCTTCGACAACATTAAGCCGGTGACTGGTTGTTTTTGCGTGTCTGAATGCATTGTGTAGGGGATTCTGTGCATTGGTGGTAGCTTGTCTCGAGGAGCCAGTGAGTGTGTCGACAGTTGGTGATGACCTGGACCGTCCGAAGAACATATCCTGGCAGCAGATTCGCAAGGCCTGTTTGAAAACACAACAGTCATGTTAGATTCGCAAGGCTTGTTTGAAAACACAACAGTCATGTTAGATTCGCAAGGCCTGTTTGAAAACACGACAGTCATGTTAGATAAGGAGACGCAATGATGTAAGACAGGGCGAACGAAAGTGGGAGAAGGTGGAGGGTGGATTGAAGCTTTATCAAAGCAGTGGATTGACAAGTAGGGACACAATCATTTCAGGAACGAAGGAAGCCGATGATTATTATGTATGAGAATAGCTCCAGTGACAATACTTCCATCACTTTGGGAATCAATGCAAAAAGAGTCTCGGTGGCAAAATGTGATCATGGCATTTAAAGCATTGAAATGGCACAACAGGGAAAGGGAATACCAGAATACCAAGCTGAAGACAAAATGCAAAGTGGTTTGCTTACCTTGTAGAATTCTCTCAAGAAAAGTGGGTTGTTATCATCAATCAGGTCATCAATCTTCACATGTGCCATGCAATGCAGCACGACCACGATGAAGTCGCCAACGCTCTCCATTCTTTCCTGTCTTATGAATAAGATTCTTCTCGAGCGCTCAAAGAAGAATGAGTTCCTGAATGCATTCTTGGTGTAGTTGTTGGGCGGTAAGCTGGACGCCAGGAGCAGGGTGACTTCTGGGATAGCCAAGTGTTGTTGTAGCAGTTGCGTGACGAAGACACCGAATCGGTAAACAACGAAATGGGTGGGGCTCAACTCGTTTATATCCACTGGAATGAGTTCTCCCTTGCACATCCATTGCGCATCCTGGGCGTTAAGAGAAGGAAAGGACATGAAACAGGCATTTTCTGCTGCAGGGGGAAGTGGGTTTCTAACGAAAAAGGCATTAAAATGTGCCAAGGGAAATCAATTCTACGATAATTGAAAGATTCTGCTAATATTGTTTGTAATCACTAGATATGGACTAGAAACAACCAATAACTAAAATAACGCATGAAACTAGTTTTAGTATATGTGTATCACTCAATGCTTAAAGGTCATTCTCGGAGCGGAGTCCTAAGCAGCCAAATTGCCAACACACATCACTAAATGCATGCTTCTGAACACACCAAAGCATTGAATTGGTAGTTGAGCGACAAGTTACGATGGATGCGTACCTTGATATCAATATACGGCCTGCCTCCTTTGGCTCCAGCAACGCCCGCATCACCAGAGCCGCTCTTTACCAGGTCCTCGATCTTGTTGACGGTGTCAAACAGAGGCGATCCCAACAGCATGTTTAGCCAGTCTTGTTCGGTCATTCCTTCTGGCAAACCGGCAGTTAATATTGGGACTTCTATGGCAACAAAGAGAGCACAATTACGCATGCACCGTAATAAGACTATCCCAATGAATGCTTGGAATCAAACAATACCTAAACTCTTGTGGCACTCTTAAAAATCGTCCGAGAAGCATAGACATAAATACTTCTATCCACTAGAATAACGTCAAGGCTCGTTTCATGGCTCGTTTCATGGCTACTTAAGACGACGCCTAAATACAACTCTTTTATGCTTTACAGCTTTCCGTGTCACCATTTTCTAAGGGGCACTCCTAATAAACATAGATAATAGTAATAAGGAATAAGTCTTAAGAGAGGCCTATGTTCTAAAAGAGACCCTAAGTCCTAAAAGTGGAATAAGTCCTAAGAGAGGGCCTAATCCAAAAAGAGGCAAAAGTTCAAAGAGAGGCCTAGGTGAAACTACTCTTTCGAAGCTACAAACGATACCTCCACTATCCATTCGCTGGGGCATAGGAGCTGCGGCTGGTTTGGCTGCCAATCGCGAAACAGCCATTGAAGAATCCTCCACAGCAGAAAGCTTCTGTGCTGGCCCAGCCGTGCCATAGGATTCTTCTTCACCTGCTGGTGACTTACTAGCCTCCGACTGCTTTCTTTTGCGCCTTCTTTCCTCAAGCTTTTGACGAAGTGCCTCTTTCGTTCTTTCCTGTTCCTTCTTCAGATTTTCTTCGAACTTCGACATATTTTCAAGATGTTCCTTCATTCAGTTTCTGTCGTAATGTAAAACAAAAACTTGAAAACAACCGAAAGCAAGGCTCAATGAGCTCTTTTACTAAACAAGAGTGCTGAGACGAATTTGAGACAGTGTCCGCAGTTGAAACTTGTGTAAAAATTATCAAGTAAAACCTTGGGACATAAACAAAAAAAAGCAGGTTTAACTAATCCATTGGCTTATGAACCAAATACCTGTATGTTTATAAAGCCAGTGCAAATAAGTTGCTTGGGAGGATGAAAACATCTAGTGGAATGAAACAAAAAATATCTTGTATTCTAGCCAGTTTTCTGTTGAGGTTTCCAAGCTCGCTAGACAAGGGTCGAAAAAAAGGGAAAATTACTTTTACAAATATTACTTGAATTCAGGTCTTTTCAAAGTGAACATCATACCTCCTTTTCAGACTCATCAGCCTCTTTCTGGGCACGGTCATGCTTCTCGGCTTCCTCTTTTCTCCTTTTCGCAGCATCCTTTTCAGCCTCCTTTTCAGCCGCCTTCAGAATCTCCTTCTCACGTTCATCTTCGAGTTCCTGCTCAAGTTTCCTAAAAGAGGGAGAATAAAAAGTTTTTAATTACTTTCCTTACTGAACAAGGGAGCATAGATTTAATTTAGGATACTTATCACCAATACTTATTCTGGCTTTTCGAAGAACAGGAAAGTTCTGAATACGGATAATTAAATACAGCATGTATGAAAAAGAACATGAGTTGGCAAATAGCAATCAATTAAACTCGAAAAATAGACATAGTTTTACACACAAAGTATGATTTCAAAAAACAGCTAAAAATAAAATCTATTTGCATCTGTATGAAAGAAATGAATATTGAAAGTTTAATTGTTCGGTGAAACTTGCACTGTGCTACATTGCTTCGCTTTATCAAAGTTTACACAGCTCCAGACTTTCAAGAAAAACTTTAAAACTATCAAGACAGACGTACCTGAGTTCTTCTTTCATTCTTCTTTTCTGTTCTTCATTTTGAAGCCTCATGTTCTTCTTCATATCATCGATCTTCGAGGCAATTTCGAAGGAAGCATTCTCTCGATACGACTTCGCAGCCTCGGCAGCTTTTTCTGCCTGCTCTGTATACTGTGCTACAAGCTCCTGGAATCAGATTAAGAATAAACTTTGTTAGGAAGGTTCAATGGAGGCAGTGACGTAAAAACTAATTGATCTTACAGAGACAAAAGCTGGGACTGTCAATAATACTTTATAAAAAAACCACGTGTCGAAAAGAGAGAAGAGCGGCAATTTTACATGTGCTGGGGGAGGGAGTGGGGAGAGAATCTTAGCCTAGTCTCATTATTAAGAAAAATGGAGACAAAAGTGATGACCTCGTCTAACTGGAGAGTCGTGCAAACTGAATTAACTGAATCTCCTTTCACACTGTACAATGAAGAGTTCATCTACCATAAAATTACATTCCACTCAACAGAGGTTTATGGAATAATGGAGGCAAGACCCGTTTCTGCAAATGTAAAAGCTCACCTCTTCTGAAGTTAGGTCGTGCATTGATCCTGCCAACTCGTTCATTTGCTTTTCACGTAACTCCAACCGTGCGTGCGCATGTTTTATTTCAAGAGATGACAAAGGATCGTTCTCTGTCTCCAGAAGCTTCTTTTCCGTCTCTCTGTCGAATTCCGCAAGTTGTTTCTAATACGACAACCCAATCAAAGTACATCAGACTTTAGCAATAGTCATCATCCATTAATCAGTGTCAATCAGAAAAATATTTCCAGCCAAGGGTCAATTATTACGTGGGCTATCCATTAACGATGATAGTATATATCATAAATGTGAATGTATCATCAGTGATAACATCATCAATGATCGTAAGATCAATAATCATAAAAATCAATGATTACACTATCAATGATTGTATCATCACGTATGATTGTATCAGCAATGGCCATCAGTGATTAAACTGAGTAACACAATCACTTGAGCACTGATTTGAGACTGGTGCAAACAACACAATTGACAACCTTGGCAAAGTAGTCCAGACCGAAATGGCTGTTATGGAAATCAAGCACGCATCTAAAACCTAAACAGATTTCCAAACAAAAGGCATCAAAAAGATGACCTACCTTATGCTTGAGTTTCAACTCCGCTTTGCGCTGAGACAAATCAGTGCTACTCAAAGACCCTGCTTCGGCAATCAAGTCCATGAATTCCTGCAGCAAAAGATTCACATCAACAAACCTGGAAGCAGCCATCAAACACGGCAAATTCAGGCTGTCTTTCTTTGAGAAATTAATAAAATGCTAGCCTCCCAGCATAAAAAATTGAGCCCGATAAACAATTGATGCTAAATACAATATCTAATTTAATACTAAAGGCACTTCAAAACCATTAATTTTACCGCAGATTATAATCAAGGCAGTAGCGGTGGTAGAAAATGTCTGCATGTATCTGAATTTTGGAAAAGCATTTTTATGGTATGAAAATTGTGTGCAAATTGAGTAGGCACTCATATATCAGTCAGATACTCAGATACAAAAAATTAGATAAAATTTCAGAGAAGCCTCTTACTTTTTCTTGCTTAGCGATCAGTTCCTCTCTATCTGCTTGCCTGCTCTCCTCCATAGCAGCCCGTAGCTCGACACGCGCAATTTCCTTCTCCCGTGCGAATTGCTCCTCCTGCTCGGCGCGTTCACGCATGTGTCGCTGCTCAAGCACTTTGTAAATAAGGGTTTCCGCATCTTTGGGGTCTCCTTGGGCAACCCGCTCGGCCAGCTTGTCGTTTTGGACATCTCGGAGCTACGAAGTAAACAAATTGCATGGCTCAAGATACATTCAATGGTAGGCTAGTAAAGAAACCTCAAAGAAATATGCTTAAATATATATTATGAGACGTAGTGGGGCCCATTTGCACTGCGGAGGTTGTCATGTGAAGTTCAGACAAGATTTGATTGGTCAAGGTCGCGGATACGATAACGTCAGATATCTTGTTTGGAGGAGCTGGATGCCAGCCTCATGCTTTTAACCTAACAATCAAAGCAGCCGACAGATCTTCTAAGCACACAACACTGTACAACCACTGAATATGAAGTGGAAACTGCTACAACACTCAAGTAGTGTTTGAATATGAAGTAATCCTATATAGGTATGAACCCCTGGGTTTCTCAAAAAGCTCACTCTAGTAGCCAAAAAGACGCAGCGTATCAAAGCAAGGGGGGATGAATACCTGATCGTTCTGAAGCCTGCTTCTCTCCTGCTGTTGCTTCATCATCTCTCTGGCCATTTCCGCGTCGTGCTTCATCGCCATGGCAGCGGCCCTCTTCCGCTTCCGATCCGCAATCTTGTCTTGCAACGTCGAGATCTGCCTGTTCTTCTCCGAATCCATATTCCTCTCAAGCAGGTCAAGTTGTTGTTGATGTTCACTCATCAGTGCCGCCAACTGTTCATCTGACAAATCCTTCTTGCGCTGTTCCATTTCCTTCTCGAACTTGGCACGCCTCTCTTCCATCGCCTTCTTCTTCTGCTCTTCCATTTGCGAGTCGATTGAATCCTGTGCCATCTTTGCATCTTCGTCTAGTCCCTGTTTCATCTGGTTCACTTCAGCCGCGTGGTTCACATCCATCGCCACTTGCTTCTGCTCTTGCTTGTCAAGCAGATCTTCTTGCTGCCTCTTTTGCTCTTCACTTATCGAAGACGAGGCTATTTCCTTCATGTTGGCACATTCATTGCCACCCATTAGCTCAGCCTATAAACAACAAACGCTCCACAAATTACTAGTAATTTACACCCACGTCTTTGCAATGAATATTACTTTTTGTCACCTGTCACAAGGCACTAAATGCGTGTCGAATAAGCGGTACACACTTCTTATACCTAAGACTGGACAGTTCTCTATACAAATCATTATCTCTGTGCGTCATTAAGGCAATTGTTTTCTTGTTATATCTGTTTCAAGGCTTCAAGGTGCTGCACAACGTGATCTTTTCCACTTGAAACTGAGCAAAATAGGAGTTCGCAATGAAAAGGATCCACAATATTTACAATAGTGGCATATTAAACAACAAGAAATAATGTTAAGGCTTCAGATCCGAATTCAATACCAAAGAACAAGTCCGATATGGAATGATATATTTTGTTGTATCACAAGTTACCATCAATCACCCAACAAGTAAAGCACTGTTAGTTACCTGTTTTGCAGAGAGAGCGTCCAATTCCTTCTTTAGAGCTGCCTCTTTCAGCTTCTGTTCCCGCAGCCTCTTTCTGGCGGCAAGCTTGGCTGCAACAACAGCCTGGCTATATTCCTGCTGGTTCTTGAACTTGTCTTCCATTTCACCGGCTTCAGCAAGGAATTTCTCCACCATCTCTCGTTTCTCCTCGTCGCTCATCTCGGGTTTCTCCCTCACCATACCTGAGACCAGCCTCTTCTTCTCCTCGTTGTCAACTTCCATAACAGCGGCCATTATACTGTCGTCGGCCAGTGTCTTGTCAACATCCTCCTCCGCGGCTGCAGCGGCCAGGTATTCTGCCTTCTCCTCCTCAGTCATATCTGCGAGATCCGCAGCCCTGTGCTTTCGCCTTTCCTTTCTCTCACGTAGTTTATCCTTCAAAGACTGCTGTTTCTTTGCTTGGTTCTGCCAAAAAACAGCACAATTAGAACGAGCTATTGTTAAAAGGATAATCCTAAGTAATGGCCAGAAAAATAGATATATAACCAAGCCAGCCAATATCTTTGTTTTCAGGCCACCTTGATTTCGCACATAGATGGTACCCTAGATCTCGATTATCCAGGTGTAAAGATTCCCTAAAGTCGCTAACAGTCTAATAGTAAAGTAGCAATCTAGATAGATAGAGCTACTGTAAAAAGGCATACATTTTTGAGGTCATTTAACTGCTCTTCGGCCTTGGGGTTGTTCAGAATATTCATCTCCCTCGCTCTCCGCTCCATCTCCGCGTCAATCTCAGCCCTTCGGTCACTGCTCTCTGCCTCCATGTCTTCTTGGTAGGCCCGCCTCAACTCGGCTATCAACTTCTCTTGCTCTCTCTCCAGGTGCATCAACTCTCTTTCAAGCTCGTCTTCACTCGGCATCTCAAGATCGATGATGTCCGCAACGCCGGCTGCCTTGGCCTCTTCCATGTGTTTCCTAAAGTTGAAAGGTAAGGTCAAAGTTATACCCATGTTCGAGATTGTCCCATATTCGATATAGTCCCATATTCGATATTGTCCCATATTCGACATTGTCCCATATTCGATGTTGTCCCATATTCGATATAGTCCCATATTCGACATAGCCACAAGGTTGATCGAAACATTAGGCCACCAATTTCTAGATAGCATTTTATAGTAAATAATTGGATTCCAATTTGATGTTAAGAAATGATGACGCTCAAAATAACACCGCTTAACAAAGGCGCAGCTCGTTATTCGGCGAATACCTTAGCAAACGCCAAACAAATCGCTTCTTTGTTACACCACCAACCCCCGCATAGATGACCAATAACTGACAAACGAACCTCATAAGTTCACGCCTTCTGTTCATCCTTTCCTTCTTCAGCTTGGCACGCTTGTCCCTCAGCCTTCGTTCCTTCTCCTCGTGTATTGCATTCGTTTCATCCTGCAACTTCTTGGCATACTCTAATATAATCTCCTCTCTTTCCTCTTCTGAGGCATTTCGCAGTTTCTCTTTCAGTTCCTCCTTGATCTTGGCTGCGACCTTCTCTTTCTTGTTCTGAATGTCTTCCAGAACCTCATTGATCTCTCTAATCTCCGACTGGCGCAGGTCACCCTCGAGCTTCGCCGACTCCATCATGTGTTTCTCCACTATTGCCTTCATGATTTCCTTCCGCTTTTCCTCTGTTAGCTCTCCAGAGGCAATGACATCTCTGATATCGACTTGATGGCTCGCAGTTGCCTCTCCAAGCCTCGATACCTCCACTCTGGATAGGATATCATCTGCATTCAATGATTCCTTTGTTCGTTCTGGCACAGCAAGGTGATCATAGCTGCGGCCTAACGCCGTCTCCCGCATTATTTTACCCTCCGTGCTCATTATTGACGTTTCTGTGATGTTGTATCTTTGGCCTAAAAAAGGTTGGCTATATTGCTTACACATTTAAATATTATGATAATTTGTGCCGATCGAAGTTTTTCAACACAAAATAAATTGAGTCTGCAATTATTCAATATGTTTGATAAGAGACAAATCTTAGTCAGGGTGTTTCTTAAAAGTAAAAAGCCACACAATCTTGTGACAAAACAACCTTACTTGATCCACAATCCTCTATCGAAATTACGCTGTTTTGCTAAAGCAGCGACGAAGAACAGAATCCTCTTAAGATTCCTTTAACTACTATGTAGGTTAGTATTTTAACCATTTGGAGAACTTTGCATCTGTTCTCTTCCTCAAAGTTAAACAGCAGGACATCAAATTGTTTGAAATGCTGCCAAAAGGAAAGTTAAGCAGTATGATATTAAAGAAGTGCTCTAGGTGCTGCCCAAAAGGTCTCAATACAGTACCTGATATGATGTTTGTTCCAGCATACTGTCTCTCTGCACCAACAGGCATCGGTCTAGCACCTGCTTCACCGACCATACCAAGAGCTGTGCCACCCATCAAAGGCGCCAATTCTACCGCAGAAATAGGCCCGTTTTCGCTGATGACTCTAATCAACTTCTGAAGCATGGCAATCAGTTCGCGACTCGATTCCGAAGTGGCGATGTTATCACCGTATGAACCAGGCAAGATGGCGTCATAATCACCGGCATGGTACACTGATGACGTCAGCAAACCCTAGGCAACCAGCAAGATACTTAATACAAATACATTGGTATAATGTGAAATGACATTCCAATGTTATTCATTTTCGATGCCTCCAGATTTTTTCAGGTCATGATGCATCAGGGTCAAAAGTCAAGGGTCAATGACAAAAAACTCAAAATGAAAACTGACTGAAAACTCAAAATCAGTCCTACAATTGTCCCTGAAAATTAATAGCTTTAGAGCAAGTTTATGCCTTGATCCGAAATCAATTTCAATTTAGAACAAATTCAAGACAAAAATGCCAGTTAAACTAATCATTGCTTTGACGGCATGTGTTTAATCAAGATATCGCTTTCAATACCTCAGAAGTCGAGATCATGGACAGAGCTCTTGGTGTCCCTTAAAAATACGCAAAGAACTCTTTGCAGATGTTACAATCTACAAATACTTGTTTTACAAAAACTGTTTTTGTACATAGAGCGACGACCAAACATGCAAACAGTCATCAAGGTAATGACACAGCTAGGAGACAAAACACCGCACTTACTTTGGCTTCGTTTCCACTCAAATCGACCAGTTCTCTCATGTACTCCAGCGACTCGTGCTGTTCATCCAGGGTTTCCATTCTGGTCTGGAGCTGGTCTTTCAGATCATTCCTCAGCCTTGACTTTGCACTTTTGTATCTTTCAGCAATGGTCTCTTCTGCATCCGGATTCATGGCACCCTAGAATAGGACAGATGGTTTCTCTATAACAAGAATTGCGACTTCAAAATGACGCAGTCTAGTTTTAGATGACACGGAGGAACAACTTTATCGAGTATAGTCACAAAACAGACAATAACACAAGGCCACTGCATCATTTTCCGTGCATTTAAATTCTGTTTTACGCCTGATACATGCCACATGAGTGGTCCAATGTTCCCATAAATCACTTTCCCAAGGTCTTCCTGATATCACATGACATTCCTACCTCGAGTTCTTCCATCCTCGTCTTGTACTTGTTTTCTTCCGCCTGGAGCTTGTTGAAGAATCGCTCCACATTCCCGGAACTTCAGGTGAGACTGCTTATGCTGCTCCTCCCTGTCGCGCTCTTCGTTGTCAAATTGCGTCAACACAGCAACCACATCAGGTGGTAGCCCCGACGCATGCTCAATGGCGGCTTCACTTCTTCTCTGCAACTCGCGATTGCATGCTTCGGCAATCGAGGAAATGCCTGCCAGAAAAAGTTTAAGCTTAGTCATTCGAAGTTTAGCACCGAGGCATCTTACACAGAAAAACTAGATCTAAAAAGGGGTGCTTGATGAGCCCAGAACTATCTTCTCGAATACCTGTTTGGTTTCGTTACCCATCCTGCAAGCAAAACCTAACTTGACCACAACAATAACACAGAGGCAAGCAAACCAATTTTATCAATCTTCCATAAGATCAGGTTTGGATGACGAGGTCCAGATAGTTCCCTGTTTACATGTAAAAACCAGAAGATAAAGCAACAATAATCTCGAGTGTAAACAGTTTAGTATAAAGATCTCTTACTCTCGTTGATCGTTTCCTGCTTTTCGATCACTATCTGCGCAGTCACGTCTTCATCCTCCAACATTTGTTTCACCAGCTGCGTCTCAACCGATGTCAGCTCATCCTCTCTATGGCGCTGTCTCCTCCAGTAGCTTCTACGGCCGACCAACTCTTCTTCCAGCATTTGAAGCTTAAAAAGTCAAAAGCCACATGAAGTCATTTGAGGTCAAAGGCCAATTCCAATTTGGGGTCAAAGGAAACTGGATAAATACTAGCAAACGTGCCGCGGAACAAGTAAACAAAGACCCTATGAATTATTTGTAAACATTCGGGAAGATTGCCCAAAAACTTTTTATAGTCGATCCATTGATTCGCCTTTGAGAAAGCAAACGAAATTGGGCACGGAAAATAGGCTTGAGAAGTTGGAGAAAGAACTGAAGCTTGCGCTGTTTGACGGTCAGTTGGCAAACAGAAAGTGAGAACACTTACAGATCCATGTGGAGGTTTCTTTTTGCGCTGGTTCTGACTTGACAATGACGTCACAGGCTCGGTGGCGCCCAGCTCGTGGTTGTACCTCGCTCCCACTACAGTTGACAGTTTGCCCATGACAGGGTCGACAATCTTTTCGCCCAACTGGATAGCAACTAACCCCTCGCCGTAAGGATCTTCAACTGACCCACCAAGTGGTATCAAGCCTTCTCCACTTTTGTCCTTCTCCACCCCCAAAATCGGCACATCCAGGCCAGACCCGAAGGGGTCTTTCATCGAAGTGCCGACGAGGATTGGCAACAACTGTCCCGTAGTGACGTACTCATACATTCCGGGGGAGCCGCCACTCTCCTCAAGAACAGTTGCTCTTTCCCTTCGCCTGGTGATATCGAGATGGTCCCTTATCTGCAGCGTTTTCATGCGGCTTCTCGCCTTGGTCAGGTCCTTTGAGCACGTCTCAAGAACATTCTCCTCGTGCCTTCCAGAAGTATGCTCGCTGCCCGTGAGGCCGTCGTTCAGGTCACGCAGCGCGTCAAGAACCTTCGACTCGTGGTACAACTCGTTCACGTCCATCAGCGCTCTGAAGCCTCCAGCGAACCTCTCCACGTTTCTCTCCTCCACATCACTGAACCGAGCACTGGTGACCTTCAGCTCCTGCTCAGAGGCAGCTTCGACAAAGCCGTCATAAAGCAGAACAGGGACAGCCAGCGGGGAATCATCCTCCAGCACAGTGCCACCGACAGGAATCACTGTCCCAGAGAAGGGGTCGATTGTGACAGCGACGATTGGCACGGGCCGCTCCGTAATGCTGTCAACCATGACAGATCCAAGCTCAATGGCAATAGGGAGACCAGTGACTGGGTCGTCATGGCAGCCACCGACCGGGAAGGCGTTGCCTAGAGCAGAAACAAAATTGTTTAACTTAGAAGAACATAGGCCAAAGCTATCAGAGTTAACTGCTTCAAACATTTTACTGAAAAAATACTCTAGCTCGTAATCGTCAGATCTAAACAAAGATAACTTCAAACAGGTAGGACAGTTTTTACGAATTGAGACCGATATACGTTATAGATTTAGCTGCTACCAAAAATAAAGCCATCCTCGGTCCTCCACCTTTAGTAGACAAAATCCTCATGTATCCACACTGTCCGCTATCAGAAAGAAAAATCATCTCTAAAATGTAGTATTCTACTAAAATAGAACATGGTCCCACCTGTCACAGGGTGGATCGTCATTCCTAGAATTGGCACAGGTATTCCTTTGATTGGATCCGACATCGACCCATTCAGCCGCATGTCCCCTCTTTTGTCAAGCGGGGCCAAGTGACAGTCGACGGGCTGTCCAGTGCGGGGGTTGACTGGGAACGGGATGTAGGGTATGAGGGGCTCCGAGGAGTTTGTCGCCTCGCCGTTGGCACTGTCCGTGGTGAGTATGAGACGGGACGAAACAGGGTCGTAGGCCACGTTGCCTAGAAGAAGGTGACAGTGTCACGAAACGGTGTCATGAAAAGTAATGACAAATAATGGAATTCAAATAATGCTGGGAATATGACAAGAATCACTAGACAGAATATTGAAAAAATTGCTACATGCAGAGAAAAGAGCATTGCATGGCTAATGGTGTCGAAGAAATTGTAGAGAGAGGTGGAGAGTCCTAAGTCATTAAGGTTCTTCGTATGGTCAGCAACAGAAAAGCAACTCAGACTAAGCTTTATTGGCTCTTCAGCTCAACATAGACACATCAACTCATTTAGATCGACCTCTGCTTAACCATGCGACTTGATAATTCGTATGGTGTCCCCCTACCTTCAATTGGCATCCCCCTTGCAGTAACCGGGTGGACAAAGAATCCAGGGGGTATCTCAACCTTGCATGTCTCACCACCTCTTCTTGCATCGGGCAACCAGAGGAAAACTTCCTGTGGATTCGGCATTATCAACCCTGTCTTCGCGTCCATGTACACAAGGTTTTCGTCTTTGATGCTTCCATCAGCATTGAAGAGCTTCTCTCTCACAATGGGCTCCATGCTTTGGTCAACAAGCATGGCCCCCGTGCTTTGCCCGAGAAGTCCCCAGCAGCCCCGTCTCCTGGCCTCGCTTGTCAGCTCAACGGACAGTCGTTCGACCAACGCTTGCACCCTCGCACCGACACTGAAAAATACCACGACATCAGTCAATTGCCATCAAGTACAGCAACGATATTTGAAAAACAAAAAGTAGAAATAAATTTCTCCAGGTTACCATCTTTCATTTTAAGAGCATATTTCTAGTCATCTTATTAGATCAAAGTGGTAATTGTGTATCAACAAATTAGAGACCACACCAAAATATAACAATACCAGCAGGGCATAAAATCAATTTGTTGAGTATTGAGAGAACATGATCAATCTATACAGCCTAACAGAAAGCCAACCATATTTCAAATGTATGAATGTGGAAATCGACGGTTTTTAGTTAGCAAGATGGAGGTCCTTTCTTCGACACTGCTGGAGAAATGTAAGGGTAGCTAAGCCTATGTTTGTGTTATGTTCACTCAACATTTGTAACAAAACAAAGAGCAATACCGATGCTGTAGATTTTCATCGAACTCGTGCTCCTCACTCTGCTCCTCCGACTTTCCTCTGCTCAGGGCGTAATCTTTCAAGATTCTGATAGCTTCCCTCAACTGTGACATGAAGGCGACCTGGTGATTCTCGCGGGACTTGTTGTCCTTATCAAAAATGTCTCCCTGTTTCGACAGCACTTCATGGAAAGTTGATCCAATCTCTTTTCTTCGCTCCAGCTCTCTTTCGAGCTACAACACAGAGCACCGGGGGAAGTATTACGAGCAGTGAAAACGATGGCAATTAAATGGTGTGTCAAAGCATGCAGTTGCTATTTAAAAATGTGACTCTCTATTAGATGCCTAGATACTCGAAGAAGGAAAATACAGTTTGCCTGTTTCAGCTGACGTCATGTTTCAAAAGACTACAAGCTATCAAATCACAACCCATCACTGTTACCGCAATTGTTGTTGCTCTCATTGCCCATCAACCCTGAGCGCATGCGTGAATATCGGAACTTGTTGCTGTTTGTAAAACGAGCTGACGTGAAGGGAAACTTGAGCCTTTTAAAGCTTGTTTCAAGAAGTGACTTGCTTTAAAAAATGGCATCCAAAAGAAGCGGGGAAAGAGCAACTGATAAAAATACCTCTTCGCGTTTTCGGTCGAATTCCAGCAAGTCCTCCTGCGTAGCCAAAGCAGATCGTCCTTTCAGATTCAGCTTGGCTACCCATAATCCTTTGAGGGACTCGGCTTGACCCTGGATCTTCTGATATAGTTGTTTAACCTATAGAGAAGGAATTTGCCTTGAAGAGTAAAACTTTGAAAAAAGTTTATTTTGAAGAAAGAAAAGAACTTTGCTTTGAGGAAAGGAAAGAGTTTCGGAAAAAGATTTCAAGGGCGTCTGACCAATTAACAGCTAAGATTTTTGTAGGAAAGTCTATGCACAAAAAGACCTTAATTTAAACTAAAACAAAAACGCCTTTTATTGTGACCAATAAAAATGGATCGTATTCAAATCTGGCTAGTCTAGGTCTCTGGCTAAATCCATAGCAATGGAGTTTTATAAACTATAGAAACATGGAGCATTTGGAAACAAATGAGTTATTGTTTGAGATTGAAGAAGCAAAAAACAGCTTTCACAAACCCACCTGATCTTTCTGTTTGGCTAGAGCAGTTGTGACGTCACTTGACTGCTTCGAAAGAGTCGTGAAGAAATCTTTGGTGCTGAAGGCTTCCAAATCGACCTGTTGGTTGTAGTCCCAGAATTCGTCGCCTTTGATGTGGACATCGTCCACGCCGACAACCTGGCCCTCTGAGGTTCCTTGCAAAGAGAAAGAACATACCATGAATGCTGTGTTAGGTAGAGACAGAAACAGAAAGAGAGAATCGCAACATTTAGCGACGTAGTGTCGTACGGAGGGAGGCTTGACTGAAAGCAGGGAGTTAGTCTTTGAAAACAATCTTGTAGTCTGCAGAAACTTCGGAAAGTTCATTTCGCAACACATTATATTTTTCTACAATTCATCTCCATCTTTCAAATTATGGAGTTCATTTGGTTTACGTATGATAAACGTGTAAAGCAACTTTCATAAAAAAGGACAAATTTCACGTGAAAATAACAAACAGGAATTTTCTACATAATGCTTTTAGTGCATGGATAAAGACTCTTTTTTGACACAATCAAATAAAATTTTTCACTATTTTTAAGATGCTTGGTTTGTTGTTCGAAAGAACATTACTTTAAAAGTTAATTAGTACAGACACTTCAGGCTGTGAAACGTCAGACTTGGATGGTGTTCTACAATCTGCACATCTTCAACTATTAGGGAGCCCCCTGCATTCACTAAAATTCCTAAACTTATTTACCTGCACCACTAGCGATGGCTGGGGGTGCCTGCTCGTACTCTCCGAGGATTTGGCTGTGAATGTTCATCTTTTTGACAGGGTGAACTGCTGATCCTTTTGATGAGTATTTATCGAAATCGTAGCCAGACGCCTTGGAACGATATCTCGGATTCAGGTACATTATCTTTCTCCAGCCATGCTTGCGGAATATCATCTACAGATGCAAAGATGACGTAAACAAGACTATGTATGTGAAATGGGTGTGTGAGACAAAAACATTTTACAAATACCTTTAGCCTGCTTTGGCCACTTAATAATTCCTTCATTGAAAATGATTAAAGAATAAAATATCTCAAGGTATAATTTTAGATTCCAAAAAAATTACTCTGAATTCTTTAAATACTGCTGAAGATAAAGCATACAGAAATATAAGCGTAAAATTTAATTGGCACGTTATTATTTGGGTCTTGCCTAAAATTTCATCTCCAGCATCAATCAAACCATCAAAAGGGTGACCATAAAATCATCAGTGTGTTGGTGGTGGAATACCCTGGATACCAGACTCACCATGTGTAAAAATAGAGATATTTTACATAGATATTATATAGACATATTCTGTATTATTTTACATATAGTGCGTCTGGTATGCAGGGTACTAGGGGAGCAGCAAGGGAAAAGAGACTACAGCCAATAAAAAGAAATTATATTTCAATGGCTATAAAGAAAGATGATCTGATTATTTCCTCACCAGTGCAATTGCAAGGACGATCACAAGGAGGAAGAAGCTACCAAGCATCAGTCCAATGTAAAGCCAGTCGGGTGTGATGAGAATGTTGCTGTCGATGGCGATGCCATTTTGGATGATGGTGATGAGTCGCGGGGTGGTGGGGAAGAAAGGCCCGTCTTCAGCACACTGTGCTCCCTTGGCCATGACGCGGATGAACTGGGAAACAAGGAGCAAACAACTCTAAAGTTACTGTTACTCAAAAGCACTGTTTAACATCCTCACTACAATCAGTATTTGACAGAGTTACAGAGAGGAAACATGATGGACAATAGCTCATAGACAAGCTAGATCTGTCATGGAAAATCTTAACATCAAAAGATAAAAAATATAAGCTTTTTAATCGACGGTGGATGAGAAGCACCGTTCAAGAAGCGGAACTATCCATCTTTGCTGAATCTTTCTTTCTGTTCCAGTTCAACAACTATAGCGAACCTTTCTTGGTGACAGCTTTTATTTATTTTATTTATTTCCGTTGCTTTATAAAACATTCAAATACTGCAACATTCAAATACTGCAACATTCAAATACTGCAACATTCAAATACTGCAACATTCAAATACTGCAACATTCAAATACTGCAACATTCAAATAATGCAACATTCAAATACTGCAACATTCAAATACTGCAACATTCAAATACTGCAACATTCAAATACTGCAACATTCAAATACTGCAACATTCAAATACTGCAACATTCAAATACTGCAACATTCAAATACGTACCATTTTGCTGTCGACGTTAGAACTAAGCTTAAAGACATAAACGCCAGCTTCACTGAATTTGAAGGAGAACAGAGTTGAGTTGGTCTTCATGAGTCGATGTCTTTCGGCCATATCCTTGAAGGCTCCAAAATCGAAGTTGGGATTGGTGTTGTACAGGTTGCCTTCATCGTACTCGGGGAAATAATTGTTGCTTACACCAAACAGCATGGGCTCACCATGCAGCAGGCATACGGTTGGGTTCGTCACACCGGTCAGGTTGCTGCTAGCAGGTGCCACGGTGGTGGAAATGGCCCTTCGGCGACGGGAAGGCGCGGCTGTTGGAGAGGCCGCCGCATTGAAGTTGAGCAGTGCATCCACAACGGCGGATGGCGGATCGTATACGCCCAAGAATCCACTGGCTTTGGAGAAAGAAGGGGGGCAATTCAAGCTGTATACAGGCATTGATCATCGCCACATACGTATTTCAACAAACAACTGAATTATGCATGGTTAGCTTCATGCAACAAGCTTTTGTTCGACCGATAATAACTGGAATTAATTAGAAGCTGCAGGGGAAGATGTGGCAAAGCATAGTAGAAATAACGTGGAAACATAGTTAATAGGAGAAGAAGGCGGCTGGGCATCAAATGAACCCGAGATGTTTAGTACACTTCTATCGAAACAGACCAAGCAAGAAGTCAAATAGTTCCAATGTTCCAAATTTGAGTTCACATTTCGCTCCATGGGATGCATCATTGCTATTTGTCACAACAACAAAAAAAATTGATGGCAGCTCCTTTTTACTTACCAGTCAGTTGAACAAAATAGCAGGGGTATGCCTTGTCATCTATCTTCTCGCACTTGTCAATGCTGAAACTATTTTTCAAGCTGGGAACAACCGAAATCTGGCTGTATGGGTATTCCTTGATCTAAAACAAAGTAAGGAGAATCAGCTTTAGAACAGCAATGTACTTAAAGGGAATAGAGGCATAGATCAAGCACTTTCTAAAAAAAGACAGTACAGAGACTGTGCAGTGTAGTCACATTGTAACTGTGCACGTGAAGTAGATTAAAAGGCAAATCGCGTGTAATCTACAGTGGAAGTGACCACGTGAAATGGTAGACGGATACTTGTGATTGGAACCGGTCGAAGCTGAGTGAAACCGCATCATACCCATGAACCCGGTTTAAGAGCCGTCCTCGGGCCCGAAAGAATAAAAGAACTTATGATAAGAAGTGCCCGAATTACGTACGATTAAATTGTTTGCTCCAGTAAGTCGTAGCTTTGGAGGCGATGAGCACACATACTGCAGACGCTTCTTGTTCTTCTGGCGACAACTCTTGCCACAAACCTTGTCAAGATCTTCCACCTGAAAGCGAGAAGAATAATGCTCATGTCAACAGAAGTCACACAAATTGTTAATAACTTGCAACTTGCCTACCTACTTAGTATTCGCTTCTTGATCCACGTGGTCCTTGTGAACTGCCAGAAGGCACTCAGAATCAGTTTGTTCCATAATATTCTTTAAAACTACATTTCTCAACTTCGAGGTTCTGATGATACATTTCAAGAACGTGGAGCAACATTAAGTTAAGACTGTCCTTTTTTCTACCAATTGCTGAAGTGTTAAGCTCTATAATAACACGGGTACATCAGTAACAAAATAAATCTATCTACTCCTGAAACGACAGCCAAATTGCTTTTCGATGCCCGCCAAAAGTGTTGGAACAGTCCAATCATCTTTCCTACTAAACGTCTCCCCTCCACCATATACAATGTTGGTTTCCGACTGGAAAATGACAACAAATGTATGTCGGAGCGCAAATTGTGTAACCCATGTTTAGCGACATGTTCACCTACCTTCACAACATTGTTTAAGGGGGGAGGGGGTTCTGTCTGCTTTAAATAGGGAAATGAAGTGAAAATATGCATTTATTACGAGTACAATCTCGGTGTTCCAACTACTTTTGGCGGGCATTGTATCTACTCCTGAAAGGAACTCGTTCATGATTCACAGAAATGGCAATCTACATACCACGCATTTGCACAACCCGAGCTGCCGGTCGTAGCCAAGGTACTCTGAATTCTTGCAGACCTGTTGAGATCAGATGTTGATGAACAATTTTAGACATGTTTGAAATGATTTATAATTCTAGAGAGCGAGCAAAGTACCGCTCTACTTTCCATACACTTGAGCACTATCAACAGCATCAACAGCGAGACCACTAATGCAATGCAAATTAGCCTCCAATAATAAATGGTAACTTATCCTTCCATATTATGTTACGGCTAAAATGGCCTAGCAAATGAGTTAAAGCACTAAACATAAACATCTGTATAAGTCACAAGCATTTTTCTTTTATCTCCATTTACACTTTGTATAAAAACATCATCTTCACTATTGATCACAATCTTGACACTGGATCCATCACAAATTCAAGAGAATTCCCTACATTGAGAAGCGATCTCGTAGCCACACCTTCTACTCGCCATAGCTCCGCATTCTCCCCAGTTCTTTTATAATGAGCATGCTTGACAATCAAAATGGAAGCAAGCATCTATCAACAAGACAAACTGCTTCTGTGCTATATGTGGCAGCCTTCCTTACTTCATACTCTCTAACCAACTTCATTTTTAATTTACAATTTATCACTCAACACAACCATACAACGACTTCCTTTAGTACAGCAGCTTATAACAACGAGCCAGAACTTTCTCAAAATGGCCTACCTTAGCCTTGCAGTACTCTTCCCATTGCTTCTCCGTAAAGCACTGTCCGTTTTGAGTTCTGCTAGTTAACTCCGGACAAAGTGGATAAAACTTCCGGACACAATCCTGCTTCCTGCCGGACAACACCTGATATCCCTTTTCGCATTCGCACGTTTTATCACTCGGCTGCAAAAACATTCAAAAGTGGAAGTCATGACAAAATAAGGCACAAAAAAGACTAACTACAATCCTTGCAAAACTTAGTTGGAGCTCCGTGAGATTTTTGTGACCTAAAGATCCTGGGTCTCATTTCCCTTGAGGGTGCAACACGCTTTTCACCGAAAACATTGTTGGGTCGTTAGGGTGAAAGCCAAAGCTATGTGAGAGTATTCTTTCAATCTGTATCTGTAGGATTATTTACAATAGCGTTACACAATTTTTTTCGTTTAAGGGACTTGTGCGAAGATCAAATTTGAGCAATTTGATCCGAGATTTTTTGCAGATATACTTTAATTGATAGAAAAACTTATAGGTTTAAAGTGTTTCAAAGAAAAATCAGGATTGTAAATATGCATTTCATATACTCTAATAGACAAGGATCGGAAGACAGCTGGTATGCGCATTACATGTAGCTGAGGACAAGGATAAATATTACGATGAAATCCAATCTTACCATGAAAACTCTGTGAAGGCCGTTACAGCGACACTTTTGCTGACCTCGATAAGGCTGCTGGGCTTGTCCTCCGCAGTGGAAGCAGGCTACCTGTCCAGTAAGGTGGTTGTAGTGGTCAACCGCGCATAGGAAGCATTTGGAGACATCGCCTGCATACCTCTCGTTGTTGTACGTCCCGTTGGGACAGGCTGCTGGCAGGACACTACCGGATTGGCAGTAATAGCCCGGGGGGCAAGGGTACGACTTGGTAAAGTTGACTCCATGCGCTGTGCCATTGGCAAGTGGGTAATCGGTGGTAGCACCTAAAATGGGGTTCTCTAAACTGTCATTTTTTTCTCAAAAAATCAAATAACAAACACCAAAAAAAATTTCAAGGCTGTATGTCGCTTCGCTATTTACTCTTGAAAAACAAAAGGAGAATTCTGCCTTAAAAACAACAGAAATAAGTGTTTGCGGATGTAGGTTTCATTGCCAGAAGCTGATCGAATACTTTACTGGGAAAAGCTAAAACTTGGTTAATTGCATTTTCGTTGATTTTTACCAAAAAGGAAAGAAGATCACGCTTGTAAAAAATGATTAATACTCAACAGGAAGTATACCATTTTGACACTTGCATAATTATAGTAGAAGGACTTTACATAATGTCCGCAAAAGTCATCAAATAGAAAAGCAAATGAAAACGGAACCAACCCTCGAGACAAATGACTCCAGCTCTGCATCTTAAGCACTCTGCTCTGTCTGACATGTTGCCATAGAAACCTGGCTTGCAGATCTCACACGTGTCCGAAAACGTCTGCCGCAGGGCGCTTTCCCTCTCTCTGTACCCTTTTGAAGCAAAAAAAAGCTTAATAATAAATTGTAATTGTGGAGTTGGAATTTTTGGTCTGAGAAATGCCCTAGATAGATATTTTTCCCTCGATCTGCCTCTCCCATCTTCCCCAGGAACCCCCTTTTCCAACAACATTAACATATTCCTTATAATATTAATGTATCTTGATAGAAAAAAGGTATCTAGAAAGTTGGATGCAAAAGGACAACTGCCTTGGTAGTATACGGTGAAAAAGTACAGAAAATGGGGTTGCTTCTGAATGCACCTAAGAAAAATTGCTTGGGACACTTTTCGCTATTTGCCCCGCTGGCTTTACGAAGTGGTCATGATACCCCCCTTTTTTGAAAAACTGTCTCTTCCCATTGTCAAACTCTTTAATCTTATCAGTTTACTTTCACCTTAATCATATTTCCTATAATTGTCTTGTCTTTAACCACTTGAAATAGTAAACTTGCAAAGCCAATATCTAATAGAAAATCATTGGAAGGGCTGAGGTGACACATTCTGCTTCTCAATAGAAATAGGAAGGGGTATTCGATTGACATACCTGCCGGACAAATCTTGGGTACGACTGTGCCAGCCCGGGTGGCATTACAAGTGTCTCCTCCTTCGCAGTAATGACCTTTCGGACAGGGAATTGCTCTCTCCGATCTTTCCGGGCAATAAAAGCGTGGCGGGCATGGAAGTTGCAACTTCGCCTCGGGGCAGTAGAATCCAGCAGCACATGGTCTTGGCTGTGCACTGCCGTTGAAGCAGAACGAGCCGTTAGAGCAAGGCGTGTAAAACGTAGAGGCGTTTAATGGGCAGTAGTTTCCTGGTGGGCAGGTAATGCAGTCATTTATGTCGCGGCCCTTTGTCTCATTCCGGTAGGTGCCTGCTGGGCATGGTTCAGGAACCAATACACCTTCTTCGCAGTAGTGGCCCACTGGGCAGTGGTTCTGGGAATAATCAGCAGTTCCTGGAAACCAAATTGATCATATGATGAGTCAGACACAATATATTGGGGTTACTCGATGTTCAACTGAGTTTAAAAAGAATGTTCTTTGTTGATTGACTATAAGAACTCAATATTCTACTTCCTGTTAAGTAATCATGAGCATTGCTAAGCTGCATACTTCCCTATGTAAATTGGTCTTCATGGGAAGGGGGTGATAAACAGCAATATCTTACCATTAAGTCTGCACCAGTATCCAGCAGGGCACGAATTGCAGTAAGACTCGTCCTCGGCATATGAGAAGTTGTTATATGTGCCAATTCGGCAGGGCATTCTGTCCATGTTGTAGGGACAGTAGAACCCAGCTCCACATGGCATTGGCACTGTGTTGTCGTCCGTGCAAATATAGCCCGGCTTGCATCTTTGGCAATCGGAAATGTTGGCTCTACCAGTTGTGGTGATCACAAGGCCCCTCGGACACTTGATCTTGTCTAAGGTTCCCGGAGGACAGTAGAAGCCGATGGGGCAAATCTCGCCGATTCTCGGGTCAGTAGGCCAGGGGTCCGGGCTACCGCGTCTGCAGATGTAGCCACCGCTGCAAAGACCCGCGATGATTCCGCGTTGACAATAATGACCCGGTATGCAAGACCTGCATTGAGTTGACGAATAAAGGCCGGTTTCGTTTGCGTACGTGAACGTCCCGTTTGGACAATAAATCGGTACAATTGTCTTATTGAGACAGAACGTGTGTGGCGGACAAGAGGCGGGCATTGATGTGTTACCCCTGCAGAACTTCCCGGCCGGACAATCGATGCACTGCCAAGAGCCCTCCGAGGGCTGGTATGTTCCCGGTGGGCAGCCTTTGGGCACCGAAGTACCGTTTCCGCAGTAGAATCCTCTCGGGCAAGGGTAACCAGTAGGATTCGCAAACTTAATTTCAACTGATTCCGGACAGTAAAATCCTTGGGTACATATTCCGGTCGGCTCATTAAGCCCGGGTATTTCGCAGAAGTGACCCGGATCACAAGGGGCGCAATCATTTCTTGAGGCTCCGCCAACTGTTTTTCTCACAGTACCGGCAGGGCACAAAGTGGCATTTAGAGCACCGGTTAGACAGTAGTGACCGGAAGGACACAGTGCTGAGGCCGGGTTGGGCACTGTCTGGCCCAGGACACAGAGGAAACCGGCATGACATTCGCCGGCCGGGGCAGCAAGCCCTGTATCATTGCAAAACTTACCCGGGGGACAAGCAAGGCAATCGGCTGGCCGCGATTTGTTGAGCTTCGGCTGGAAAGTGCCTTTGGGACATGCCACACCTGATACGGTCGATGTTCCGTTGCCGCAGTAATGACCGACTGGGCAAGACCGGGGATAGACTGTCGCGAAACCCGGGCAGGTGTAGCCCGCTCTGCACGTCAAACAAGAACCTAGACCCGGCGTGGGACTATAGGCCCCGGGGTCACATGCCCTTTCTCTCAATGCCCCAGCAGTACAGTAGTGTCCGACCGGGCAAACGTAGCCCCCACCAGTCAGGTTGGTCGGCTTTGGAGTTGTTGCCCCTGAAAGAAGTTTTATTGAAATTCGTCAAATGTTGAATAACAATCTTAAGAAAAAGAAGTTGTAGGAAAATTTCAGCAAATTATTTCATTACTGCTAGAATTTCTGGATGGCAAATGATTTAAGGGCACTTAATTCTAATGACAAAGAACACGGCGAATCATTGGTGGATATATTGAGAATGGTGCTGATAATCAGTTGGGAACACATCGCCAAAATCACATGAAATAAATAGTCACTGTCTCTTAACAGCAAGCACAAATCACGCAGAAGCTAAAAATGCCATAAATCGGCAACCAAAAATAATTATGTCAATCGGCAAAGATTATAAACCATAAGAATAACTGATGAGCATGGATGAATTGCTGAGCTTGGTTGATGCTAAAACAGCCACTCTAATCGACAACCTACCAAGTACGCAGATGAACCCTGCGTCACAGGTCTGTTCTGTCACCCCGGACCCCGCGTTTGGATCACACCATTTACCTGGACTGCAAGGTGTGCAGTCGGACAGGTTCTGAGAGCCAGTTCGATTGGCAAAGTAGCCACGCGGACACGGTTGGGGCAGGTAGGTTCCTTCTACACAATAGTGGCCGAGGGGACAGCGATTCAAGGGCGGGTCTGGTCGGCTGGCCGAGCCATTGCAGAAGAAGCCAGGCAAGCAAAGGCCTTCGGGATTGCTCAGGCCCCTTTGCTGACAGAAATACCTTTGGTGGGAAGAAAAAAACAGTTAAAAGATCAATAGTGAAAAAAAGAGGAAGAAATGTCACTAAATCATCCCTCGTTTTGAAGTATCGGGTTTCAAAGTTGTAGAATCATAGAATCTACATTCGGGAATCGAAATGGGAGATAGCACCGGGTTCTCAGAAAAAACCACTAAAGCTTGCATGAAATTTGATGGTGTGTCGTCAAATATTTGAACTGAAAACAAAGATAAGAAAATAGGTAACAAGATGGCATTCATTCAAATTCAGTACCTTGGCGGGCAAGAATCACATTGCGAAGCTCGGACTAATCCAGTCCGGTTTGACCAGGTTCCGGGTTGGCAGCCGAATTCTCTGGCATACCGCGTTCCTGTCGGGCAGTATGATCCGGGCGGGCACTCTCTGCCGACCAGGGTGGTCACAGCAACCACGGTATTATCGCAATAGTACCCGGCTAGACATGTCTTACATGACGTCATTCCGGTGTTGTCCTGATACGTTCCGTTTTCGCATCTTCTTGGGAGGCCATAGCCAATTTGACAGTAATGGCCTTTTGGACAAACGAAAGCGGGAGGGTACTGAAGCCTCTGTCCAGAGGGACAATAATGTCCGTTTCCGCATTGCCCATCCGGACTTGATAGGGCCGTGTTATTGCAGTAAAATCCGGCCGTGCAGTTCACACATTGACTACTGTTTTGCGCACGTAAAATTGGCTGGTATGTTCCGGGCTGGCACGGGCTTGGCACTGATGACCCTGTGCCACAATAATAGCCAGAGGGACAATCTACTTCTCTTCTTGATATCGAGCCATTAGGGCAGTAGTAGCCTGCATCACACTGGCCCCTGGGGTACGCCAACTCAGGGGTGTCACAATACATCCCGGACAGACACGGTTGCATCTGAGCAGAGCCGGTCGGACAATAAAATCGTGGCTGACATCGCAAGAACCGAGCACTGTCTGCCCTCGCAGGGCAGTACCAGCCTGCATCGCAGCTGTTTGTTGGCCTCTCATTTCCGAATCCTTCGCAGTACTTTCCGCCTTCGCAAGGGAGACAGGCGCTGTCATTCTGCATTCCAAGCTTATCGTTGAAAGTGCCTGGCGGACACTTGTACTGGTAGGGCTCTCTCGTCCCAGATGGGCAGTAGTGTCCTTTTGGGCAGTTATTAACAAGGTAGTTCGATGTCTCGTTTAGACAGTAGTATCCAGGCGGGCACGTAAGGCATGCACTGAGCCCTTCCACGTCGGCATAAGTTCCACGAGGACAAGCTGCAAATACACGATCACAATTGAAGGCATTCGTAACAAAAAGTCTTTCTGCTTCAAACAAATAATGTTTCATTCAGAGTAATGAATCATATACAATTTCGTTTAATGTCTTAGTTCAAATTGATGTAAAGTACATGAAATGTTTTCACATTATTCCCTTTAATGCCCATATATTCTCTTCTGATTTAACCTGAACTTTTTATTTTCATTTTTAGTGCGAGAAATTTGCGTGGTGTGATTCAGTGAAGTTAGGAACACCCTATGACCATTAGTTTTGCAATTTAAACCTTCTTGTCAACAAACTTTTCACATACCTTCTTGTCAACAAACTAGTTGAACTGACATTTGCATTAAATACATTCGTATCATCTTATGGATTCCCGCGAAACTATAAAAAGTTCGCAAAAGCAACTGCTTATAAAATTTCTTTAGCATTCCGCAGCAAGCAGGAATAACCATATCCGACTTTGATGTGACCAAAATTAATAAAATGTCAACTTTCTCACCGGTATATGTTTTACTCCCGGTCGGACAGTAGCTTCCAGCCGGGCATTTGCCTCCAATACTCAAGTGACTGAAGGTGGCTGGGCAGTGTGTTAGGTTTGTCAGCTGCGGAGTGGCTGTATGGGATCCGGATACACAATAGTAGCCCGGGTCACAGTCTCCGCTGACTGTCGTCATATTCCAGCGGGCACAGAACTTTCCGGGCTCACATGGCAGACATTCACGCTCCTCCTTCAACTTCAAATTGTTGCTGTACGTCCCCAGGGGACATGGCCTCCAGTTATTTCCTGTCCCAGAGGGGCAATAGAAGCCCATTGGGCAAGGAAAGATGCCGGATTCATTTTGGCCTGAAACGGCAAGTATCAATTAAAATTAAAACATCTTTTTTAAGAATTAGTTCAATCACTGCCACTATCAAAGATCATAGTTAAATACAATTCGTAAATAGAGAAAATATTAGCGCTATAGGTAAATCATGACTTTACTGGTTGTGAGATGAGCAGAATGAACTTGAAAAATGAGCAGAGGATGTTTTTATCGGCAACCGAAACAATTTAGCTTTAAAGTTGCAACTTAAACGTTAAATGACTGATATAAATGTTCTAATAGCACAGCAAGATATGCTCCCAAAGTAAACAAACCAAACAAATAACTGTAATGTACCAAGGGGCTTTCTAACAATTGAAATGAAATGAGCCTTGCTTGACAAGAGTATGTTTATACCTGGAATAACATGCTTCGAGATGCAGTAATACCCATCAGGGCAAGTGACGCAAGAACTAGCCATGGGCCAGCCCGTGTAATTCCCGTCCGCACAGTTCTGCGGCTCGGCACTTCCCATGGGACAATGCATGGCGGAGGGACAAACAACAGCCTTGTCACTACTGCTTCCAGTTGGACAATAATGTCCCGGTGCGCAAGGTCCAGTTGGGGCTGTGAGCTTGGTTGTGGCACAGTAAAACCCTTTCTGACATTTGGGACACTCACTCGAAGCAGTGAGACCTGTGCCGTTTGAAGCAGTACCGTTGGGACACTCTTGTGGGTATTCAGTTCCTTGGACACAAAAGTGCCCGGGTGGGCAGAGAACTTGGGTCCGGGACGAGGAGCCTACCGGACAGTAATAGCCCGGATCACAATCGTCGACCGGCTGGACAAGGCCCGTAGTGTTGCAGTACTTCCCTCCAGTGCAGTTGTGACAGTCTTCTTGACTCATACCAAGGTAGCCAGGCCTAAATGTGCCAACAGGGCACTCGATTGGTTCGTCTGTCCCTGTTGACAACGATATGATGATATTGGTTATTGTGCGTATGACTCGCTGAAAACACCTAAATTGAGATGAAACTTGGAAAAAATAAGGCAGTGAAAGCCATTATTTTTTTCCTTGTCGTGTCACGAAACTTTATAAAGCAATTACTTGAAGGGAATGGAAGCATATTTAATTGGCAAAGAGACAGGAAGCTCAAACTGTCAATAAAAATTCGACCAATTACAAGTGTCCATCCACCATTTCACGTGGTCACTTTCACTGTAGATTGAATGTGATACGCTTGCGAATCTACTGCACGTGCTCAGTTACAATGTGACTACACTGCGCAGGCCCCATTCTATTTACTTCTAGAAAATGCTTAATATGTGCTTTAATTCCCTATATTTTCAAGATGCTTCAATGGTACAACTAATGTCGAGTACAGAATAGGCATGGTGAATGGGGGAGACGTGACCTTACTGACCTTGGGGGCAATAGCGACCAGGCGGACACCGGTCTCCGTCAATGCCTGCCCTTGGGGTGGTGGAGTTGATTCCCCGGCGGCAGTAATACCCACTGCTGCATGGCCTCCAGGGGTTCGCCAGGCCTGTTCTGTCGCAGACGAACTTGCCGATACAAGGGATGCAGTCAGAAGCAGTCTTGCCTTGCGTTCTGTTCAGAAACGTGCCTAGACCACAGGGGTATTCGGTTGCAAATTTGGTACCAGGGGGACAGTAATAGCCAACCGGACATTCGTATGAGCCAAAGAGAGACACAGGGCCATAGGTTGCGTTGCAGAAATAACCAGTGGGACAGGTCTTGCATGTCGGCTTGGCCCATTCATTTTGGTATTCACCCGATGGACAGGGTTCTTTGTTAGCACTGCCAAAGGGGCAATGGTAGCCGGGAGGGCACTGGTACTGGGTCGCATTGGTGGCGCTGGAGGTGCAGTAATAGCCTTGGTTGCATCTGTTTGTAGGGACCGGGAGGCCTTCTCCTCCGCAGTACCAGCCAGGAGTGCATGGTTGACAGTCAGAAATGTTTCTAGTAGAAAATTCAATGCATTATTATAAAGTCCATTACTTCATTAACAATTTATAGAAACTATTTTAAATCTTTTACAACAGCACATAAGCTCTTGCGCACATTTTTGCAGAGAAGAAATAATTTTTAGCTTATCTTGCAGATTACATTTTAGGCTAATGTAACGTCTTTTAGGATGTTTACAACTATTCATTATTTGGAAACAATCTCATTGACATTCATGTGCTCCCTCTTTTAATACTACTTGTCCAAAATCACTCGATTCATAACAGGAATTCTATGGTTAAAAAACTATGGGTTGAATCTTAATCACTCGTTTGTCCATGGAATACAAAGAAATCAATTTCCAGGGTATACTGCAAACCAAAGTTGATCTTTAGATGAGACATGAAAAGTGAGCTGATTAAATCCCTTGCAAATACTTACGCGTTGCCTGTTGAATTGAGAAAAGTGCCAATTGGACAGTTCGTGGGCACCTCAGTGCCTAGTGGGCAGTATTTTCCACGGGGGCAAATATTTCCAGTGGTACCATCAGTGGGCGTGGCTGAGCTCGATCGCAGAGTGCAATAGTAGCCGGCTGCACAGTCGTACGTTGGAGACGACAGTTCATCGTGAGCGCAGTATTTACCCCCTGGGCAAGGCTGCTGACTAGAAGAGCCATTGGGACAGAAATGTCCGGTTAAGCACCTAACCATGGTCGCATTGCTAGCGCCACTTGGACAATAGTATCCACCGTAACAGTTGGCAGTAACACTTCCCAAGCCGTATCCATCACAGTACTTCCCTGGATCGCAGGGCAGGCAAGCTGACGAGTTCGTCTGGGTCGTGTACGGGTTGTAGGTGCCTGGCCAGCATTTGTGCTGACGGGGGTCGGTGGTGTTGAGTGGACAGTAATGCCCCAGTGGGCACCTGTATGGGCTGTACAGCGTAGTGTTTTGGTAGCAGTAATAGCCGATAGGGCACGACTTGCAGTATGTTTTGCCTGCCTCGTTTTGGTAGCTTCCAGGTGGGCAGCCCAAAGGCTGTACTGACCCAATTGGACAGTATTTTCCAGGGGGGCACACGCCACCGAAGCCTGGAATGAAGAGAGCAACCTGACATCAAATTTTGGTATTTGCGAATGGCAATCCTTTTTCCTGCCTGCTTGCATATCAAAATTGGGCAATTACAGAAAATTTAGGAATCGAAGCAGTATTAAATATTTGAAAATGAGTATCAGGTGGTTGCAAGGCAGAGGTGAGAAAATCTCCTCGAGTCTACGTAAGTACCTTCAATAGGTGTGCAAATTCACTTAAAATACTGCGAATGAATCAGATATCCAATCTCAGTGAAAAGAGAATGCTGGTTTTAAATAAAGTACAAATTGATTTCAATGGTGAAGAAACGCTGATCTTCACCGACTTTAAGCAACTTGATTTCTCAATGAATAAAAATGAAAGGTCTCTAAAGCAACAGTATCCATTTTTCATTGTATAGCTGCATAAGATGTCCACTCTCCATTTAAACGTGGCTTATATGTAAGAATGGACATTTTTTCAGAAAATAGTTTTGTTAGAATATAAAATCCTAAAAAGCAAATAAATCGGGAGCCATTATATTGAGCTTCAGACATTTCCATCGATCAGCAAGTAGTTAAAATGATGTTCGCAAAACTAACTTCTGTCGAAATGCATCAAGTAGAGAATGCTTGGCACCCACCTGTATGAACCCCCCTGGTGCAGTTGCTGACGAGCACTGATCCATTCGAGTATATAGGGTCTCTCCGGTCGACCCCTGACTCGCAGTAATAGCCACCGTCGCAATAGCCGCTCGGCTGAAGGGCATTCAGAGCCGCGCAAAACTGGCCGCCGGGGCAGTCCAAACACTGGCTTGATGTTGAAAGTCCGGTATTGTTGCTGTAGGTTCCTCTGGGGCAGGGTTGCCAGTCCAAACCGGTGATGGGCGGGCAGTAGTAGCCGCTTGGGCACGGAGCAATACCGGGATATGGCACAGCAGTGGTGTTTATTGGCACACAGTAGAATCCAGCCGGGCAAGGACTGCAAACAGAGTTCCGGGTCGTGTTCGTGAAATAGCCCGGATTGCACTGCTTGGGGGTCTTGCTCCCTGCAATTCATTCAGAGGGTAATTCACTTTCACGATTCACGTTATATTGCTTAAATAATCATTATAATAAATAGATGGAAATTAAAAATTCTAAAAAGAAATTTTACAAAACATTTAAAGATGCGATGTTTACAAAAAATTGTAACGAAGAACTGACCGGTAGGACAATGCAAGCCAACTGGGCAATCAACCGGATTATCAACTTTAGATCCGACCGGACAATAATAACCCTGACGGCACGGACCACTCGGCTCGGTCAAACCATTCTCTCCACAGTAAAACCCGGCACTACAATTTACACATTGATCTTCTCTCCACAGCTGAGTATTGTTACTGAATGTCCCTCTTGGGCACAGCATGGGAGTCGCACTGCCTTGGGGACAGTACCTTCCAGCAGGACACACAATCTCTTGCGCAACCTTTGAGCCATTTGGACAGTAAAAGCCTTCTTGGCACGGCCCAGAGTCATTGTTTCTTCCCGGGATGTCACAATATCTACCGCCAAAGCAAAGAGTGCATTGACTTTCCATCGCGAGTCGTGTTGATAACCCAAGACTACCTATCGGACACTTCTTTGGTTCGGCCGTTCCGACCGGACAGAAATGGCCAAGTGGACATTCGTGTGCATTCGCTCCTTCCATTGGCGTCGAAGTCTTTGCACCTGTTTTAGAAATGATTAGAAATCATACATTGTTTTTGAAATAATTGAATAGTCTTATTTCGTACACATTTTTTTAAATAAGGGAAATAGCTAAAGCTAAAAGGTTTTTGGATAGTAAGAAAACTGGGAAGATGATGGAATTCAAAGCCCCTTTGCCAAGCTTTCTCAGTGTCGGGGTAAAACCCCTTTCTTAGAGGTGGGTCCTAGCATTTGTTGTAGAAAATATTGTATTAACTTCTCCATTCAAATCACTAGCCCTTCTCAAGCTCTCTCGATGTAGACGGTTTATGTAAATAAAAGTTCCAATGGATTCGTACACACAGTTCAAGGGGGAGGGATGCATGGATTGGGCTGTGAATGGGCAGTTTATCTCAAGGCCCTCCCCACTCGCCACCCACCCCTTCCCCCGAGTCCAGTACAATTATGTGCACCGCACAACTCACCTGATTTGCAAAAGTATCCAGCATCACAAAGAGTGTTTGGATAAGAAAGTCCTTTTTGTCCACAATAATATCCCCCAAGACAACTGGTGCACTCTGATTGGTTAGCAATACCAGTTACATTGTTGAATGTCCCAAGATCGCATGGGTATTCTGCACTGAACTTTGTCCCAGCAGGACAGAAGTACCCCTGAGGACAAATATAATGAGTGTAGTTGACGACCGGCCCAAACGTAGCATTGCAGTAGTATTGTTCCGGACATGTTCTACAGCTTGATTGTGTCAGCTGATTTTGATAGGTGCCGGACGGGCATGATTCCGGATATCCTTTGCCTCCAACGCAGTAATGTCCTGCCGGACAAGCAACAGCTGTCCTGGAAATCTGTCCCGCCGGGCAATAATAGCCGGGACTACAGTCACCCGAGGGAGCGGGCAAACCACTGCCGTTACAATACTTTCCAGGAGTGCAGATCTTGCAAAACGATTCATTCTTGGCAAGTTTGCTGTCTAGGAAGTAGCCAGGGTTGCAAGCAATGGCTGATATTGTGCCTTCAGGGCAGTAATAGCCTCTTGGACATTCGTCCCCTTCGCTTATTCCGACCGGGTTCGGTACTTGAGAGCGTAGGTTACAGTAATAGCCGGCAGAGCAGTTGCCGGTCGGACTGGCCAGCTCGTTCGACGCGCAGAACTTTCCGCGCGGGCAGGGCGACGGCTCCGCTGAGCCTGTTGGGCAATAGTATCCGGCCAAGCATCTGCCGCCATGTGTGAGTGTCTTGTTCGTTACCGCACTGCCGTTGCAATACCAACCCGGGCTGCAATACCCACTAGGCCACGACAGTCCGTAATTTTCGCAGTACTGTCCTTGCGGGCATGCCCTGCATGAACTCGTATTCTTCTGTCCGGTCTGACTATTGTAGGTGCCTGGCGGGCATGGGTACTGGTATGGTTGCGTTGTATTAGCTGGACAGTAATATCCACTTGGGCAAATATTAGGCAAATAGCTGACTGTCGTTTCCGGGCAGTAGTAGCCAGCTGGGCACGTTACACAGGTACTTTGGCCTGTTTTGTTGTTGTGTGATCCCGGTTGGCACGCAATGGGGCTTGCGGAGCCTTGTGGACAATAGTGTCCTGACGGGCAAATATCCCCAATGCCTCTGAAGGTCTGACCAAGAAGAGACCCAAATGGACACGTGTCATTGGTCAGGTTGTAGCTGGTGACGTAAGGCTGCGACAGTGAGGACCCTGAAACGATCGAACCACGTGACATTTCTGGGCAGAAAACGCCGTGTGTAGTTGAAAGAAAACCGAAAGTCAAGAATTAGTCCAAGCAGTGAAATGTTTAAGGTCCAGTGCAATATCCAGGCAAGCAAGCCCGGACGAGGTGAATCATTACATATTATTGTGCCTACTGAGTGCCAGCCCAAATGCAGAGCTGTTTGGCTCAATGTATCTTCAATCGCTTTTGAGAAAACATCATAATAAGCGATTGAAAATGGATCAACAAGCCTTGGTGACGCCTTTCAACTCTTAAAAGTTTGAATCATTCACATGTTTCGGCCTTGAAAATAGAGCAGTAAAAAACCAAAGACGTACCTATTTTGCAGTAGTACCCGGGTGAGCAAAGACCGTTCGGTTCAATGAGCAGTATCCCGTCGCAGTACTTGCCAGGGTCGCAGCTCTTACACTGACCAACCTCGGATAACCGCGTCTGATTACTGTACGTTCCTGGCGGGCACTTCCTCCAGTCAGATCCAGTACCAGCCGGGCAATAGTAGCCGGGGGGACAGTCGTGATATCCCACCGCAGTGCTGTTGTCACCAGTGTAATTCAAAGGCAGGCAGTAAAAGCTATTCGGGCAAATGAGGCAAGACGAGGCACCAGTGAAGTTTGTGTAGTAGCCATTTGGGCAAGGTTCTGGCCGAGGACTCCCGGTCGGGCAGTGGAAACCTTTTGGGCATGTGATTGGGGCGGGCACTTTTGAACCGGCCGGGCAATAGGAGCCGTTCTGGCAAGGATTGGTGACCTGACCAAGTCCTGCTGTCTCACAGTAATAGCCTTGGAAAGAAGGAATCGAAATAGCTTGCAAGAACTGAGCGTAAAAATGTACAATAACATGCAAACAGTTACGTGAGCTTAACAATTTGCTTTGAAAATAATACTGAACAAAAGAAGAGTATATATATCAAAAGGTGTAAATATTGTCTCTATTGGAACAAAGTTGAACGCGAGTAGAAAACGAGGCAAAATAACGCTGCAAACCTGGGGTACACGTGCGACATTGGGACTTGAGCCACCTGGTGGAATTTGGCTGAAATGTGCCTGCTTCGCAGAGGGTTGCCTCACGAGACCCAGCTGGACAATAGGTACCAGGGCCGCAAGGTACCTGACGAGAACTTGACGATCCCTCCGGGCAATAGTGGCCAATTTCGCAGGGTCCGCTTGTCCTGTTCAAGCCGGTCGACCCGCAATAGTCACCCGCAGTGCAGTTTGTACAATCCGAGGCGCTTATTAAGCCTACGGAAAGAAACAAGATATTTCAATAGTTAAAAAAACTATTCCATTGACAGTAGCCATAAATCGGCACTGGGAGACAATCTAGAGCCTTGCCTGATTCCAGGAGACAATATACTTCCAGAGCCTTAATCAATATATTAAAACCAACCTGTCTGGTTACTAAATGTTCCAGCCGGACACTTGTTTGGCTCGCCAGTGCCTTCCGGACAGTAATGACCTTGCGGGCAAATGTTTGCATCGCTGCCTTGGTTCGGAGTTCCTGAGGTGGCATTGCGGCGGCAGTAATACCGTGCCGCGCATGTCTTATTGGCGCTTGGCAATCCTGAAAGACGTTAACATCAATTAGACAACGACGTTCTTCGATTCAACAATTTCGATTAACTGATGATAAGACTGAGCCTGGTAATAGATGCCTCAGTCTTACAATCTTGAAAACATTGCATGAAAACATTTCTTCAATCCTTTGATTTGATAGGAAGCATTCTGTCAAAATCAATCGAAGTATAAATGTTCTTTAGTTTGTATCACGCGAATCTTTCTAGAAGCTTATTCTAGCTTCTACCGCCATGATAACTACCATACACATGTCATTGCACCATGTTATGAAGGGAATTATCAATTAGAAGTTATCCTACCTGTTGAAGGACAATATTTGCCAGGCTGACAAGTGATGCAGTCACTGAGGCTGACTCTTTTTGTCTGGTCATTATAAGTGCCTTTTGGACATGGATATTCAGTGGCACTCTTGGTCCCATTGGGGCAGTAGTACCCTTGAGGGCACGGATAGCTGTGGTAGTTGGTCATGTTCTCGTACGGACAGTAATACCCTGCCATACAGGAGTAGCAAACAGATAAACGTTCGATTGGAGAGTATGTTCCTGGAGCACATCCTTTTGGTAGGCTAGTTCCGACCGGGCAATAATGACCGACCGGACACTTCCCACCCTTACCGGTTTCTCTTCCATCATAATAGAAGGGGCATGTTTCGTTGAACGTGGCATTGCAAGCTGTGATATTAACACCAATCGGATTCGCTCTGTCTACTCCATACAAGCACCAATGTCCCGCCTGACAAGGCCCGGTCGAATTCGTGGCACTTTCCAGTGCACAGTACTTTCCTGCGGGACAAGGTTGGCAATCCTGCAACTTGCTGTACTGCTTCTGGAGCCCGATAGTTCCACGCGGGCAAGCACGCAGGTCATGACCAGTTCCCGCGGGACAGTAAAACCCTTGCGTACAAGGAAGCGGTACGCCCGAAACCAAACAGTAGAATCCCGCGGGGCAAGGCTGGCATTGGTGGGCATTTGTGTAATTGGCCATCATGTTACTTGGACAGGGCTTTGGCGCAGCAGTACCGCCGGGGCAATAGTGCCCAATTGGGCAGTTATGAGCGGGGGGCTCCCGCTGAGAGGAACCGACCGGACAAAAGTACCTGCAAAAGTGTAACAAATCCAGCTTATTGAAGTGGACAGGAATCAGAAGCAAAGACTGAATCCAAACGGAGTATAGAATCCTAAAGCCAAGAAGCTGGCTGAATAATCACTGTTAGGTTTTATTACCTGGGCAATTGTTCCGTCTTGTAAAAGGATTTTTCATTTCATTTACACTTGATACCCAAATCCAAAGAGGTGTGAAGACAGCGAACTTATAGCAAGCTTTGGCTTAAGCGCCATTACATTATTCCAACACTCACAACATAGATTACAAAAATATTATATAATGGATGTAACAAAACAAAATACGATGCCGTAATTAAAGCAATCAACATTTGGGGTGCGGGCAAACTTACCCTGGGGCACAGTCTCCTGTAGGGGTACTCAGGCCGGGGGTGGCACAGTACTTTCCACCAGGGCAGGCCCAGCAGTCGGTGAGGTTCTTTCCATTGGTTGTGTTTCTGTAAGTGCCATTCGGACAGTTGGCCGGCAGCACACTTCCTACGTCACAAAACTGACCCTCCGGACACGACAGCCAGTCTCCTCTGGCAGCTCCCGTGGGACAGTAGTATCCGGCCCAGCATGGACCACTTGGCTTTGTCAGATTCAACTCGCCACAAAACTGTCCCGCGGTGCAGTTGTAGCATTGGCTCTCTGACTGCAGCTTCAACTTGTCACTGAATGTGCCACGTGGGCATGGGATTGGCGCATCGGTCCCCAGTGGGCAGTAAAATCCTTTGGGACATGGTCCTCCGTTTGTAAAGTTGAACGAACCAGCAGGGCATTCACAGGTGGGACATGTGCAATTTGTCATATTCTTGTGGTAGTCAACGCCAATAGGTGTCACCATCTCCGGGGTAGACACAAAAGCTCCGCTTCGGCAATAGTAGCCTTAAAGAGTGTGGCAAAGAAGAAAATTAATTTAAATCATAGAAATATAGAGAGTAGCATGTTAGCGAAGATAAAGCAATTGGCCATACAGTGTTTGCTTTTGCAAAATACTAAAATTGATGATTTTCATGATATAGAAATTTCAGTTTCGCTTACACCTTGAAAAATGTTTTCTCTGGCTTGAATATTAAGTCCCAGCTAAGTTAGAGTGTAGTTTTGACACAGACAACTAGTTAAGTGATGTATTATGTTCCACTTTCCTTGCCAATTATCAAATCGTCCCAGCTAAATAAGAGTGTAGTTTCGACACAGACAGCTAGTTAAATCATGAATTATGTTCCACTTTCCATTAAGGGCAAGTGCAATCTCTGGTGCTCAAATGGCAAGTTACTCGCTGGTGGCATACAATTGCGAACTCACCTGGACTACACAGCTTTGTGTACCACGTCTGTCCTTCTAAGTCGCAGTAATACCTTCCCGGGCATGGTGTGCACTGGGTGACAAGGGATATCCCAGTCACGTTGTTGAACGTTCCTCGGGGCATTTGAATTCGTTTGCAAACTTGGTACCGGGCGGGCAGTAGTGACCGCTCGGGCAGATGGAGGCGTTGTAAGAAACCAGTGGGGAGACGGACGCATCACAGAAGTAACCGGCCGGGCATGTCTGTAAAAAGGAAAATTGTTCGGATGTTTAGGGACACATTGTCATTAAACTGTGGCAAAAGACCGCAATATTACATACAGGACAAAAAAGTGGGGTAAAATAGTGCACATGACAAAACGAAGCATTACCTTGCAAGATGACTTCTGCACCTCATCCTGGTACGTTCCTGATGGACACGGCTGCGGAGTGGTCGCCCCTGCCTCGCAATAGTAGGCTTTCCAGCAGTCGAAGGCCGGTGGGTCGGGACGATCTTGTCCGTATGGGCAGTAGAATCCTGCATTACACTTGGCTGTCGGCAGGGTGTTGCCCCAGCCCATGCAGTAATACCCTTCAGTGCAGCTAACACAGTTGGTTACATTCGTGTTTCCGGTTGTATTTGCGAATGTGCCCGGAGGACACAGGGTGTAATTGTGGCTTCCGGTCGGACAGTAGGCACCAGTGGGGCATATATTGCCAGTAGCACCGTCAGTGGGGCTCGGCGACGATGCACCAGCGAGACAGTAGTAGCCCTCGGAACAGTTTCCGATTGGCAACGCGAGGCCCTGGCTAGGACAATACTGACCTGGTTTGCAAGTCAAAGGTTGCGGACTGCCTTTGGGACAATACGAGCCAATGGGACAGTGGCCTCCTCCTTGGCTGAGGGATCCTGGTCTGGCAGCGATTGATGAATTGGAGCAGAAGTAGCCAGGGTCACACATGTCGGTGACTGCATTCAAACCTAGGATGAAAGCGGACATTTACTTATCTAAACCAAATTGTGCAAGTCTCCCAATAATGGCGCTCTCTACGTATAATCTTGTATTCAGCTGTTCGATATTTGTATATAATAATAGCCACAGATTTTGAGGGAAATCTGCAAATTTGATTTGGCTGTCTTCTTTGAAAACCAAAACCTATCCTAAAATGAAACGAGTCCACAACGACAAAAAAATACCAACTGCTGCTTTTCATGGCAAAAGTCGAATTCATACTTCAAAGGCAATGGAGAAGGCTAGCCCATGAAATGACAACTCAATGAGACATCATTGGGTAACGGCATAAATAACTTGAAATGTGCATGTATGTACCTTGAAGTCCACAGTAATATCCCGGCGTACATTCTTGGCAATGGCTTCTGTGCCACCTTCGAGTGAGATTGTTGAAGTAGCCGGCCGGACATGGGTTGGTATCAGCAACAGTAGCGCCTTGTTCGCACCAATAGCCAGACGGGCAGTCAATGGGATAGGTGGAATTAGCAGGACAGTAGAATCCTTTTGGACACACCGGACAACTTCCCTGACCAGAGATGTTGTTGTAGGTTCCAGCAGTGCATGGGATGGGCCAGCTTGTTCCTGCTGGACAGTATGTCCCTGGCGGACAGATCCCACCGTACGTTATGTTGACAGGCGCTACGTCCGGTGAGCCTTTGTTGCAATAGTAGCCGACAGAACAATCTCCGGACACAACTGTTTGGTTCCCAGCAGCGCAGTAAGACCCGGCCAAGCATGGATCACAGTCAGCAACCTGGGTCAGGTGGGCCTTACTGCCCGGTGCATAGGTGCCTGGGGGACACGGCGTGGGGTCCACAGAGCCTTGTGTGCAGTAATAGCCACCAGCCGGGCAGCCACCGAATCGCTTAGGGGTCAAGGTATCTTCAGCTGGGCGAATGCTGGTTGCACTTTCCCGGCAAAAGTATCCGGCGTCGCATGGACCAGTGACACTATGCTTGGTGACATCGCATCGCAGTTTTGCCGCCGGAGCATTTGCTGCACTGTGCTTTAAGTGCCAAACCTGGCGTCGCACCAAACGTTCCAGGGGGCATGACTGTCTTATTCCTCTGAATTCACTATCAGTACCAATGTGACAGTAGTACCCTTGCGCGCAAGGCATCGGAGAAATGGTCCCGGACGCACACTCAAAGCCGGCAGGACAAACATCGCAACTTGATTTTCCAGTTTCGTTTGCGTAATGTCCTACAAAAAAGGTGTGAAAACCAAACTGAACAAACAGCGAATGCAAATTCTATCACAAATCACAGCAAATCTAAAGATAGCAAAGCCGTGACGTCATGATTTAAAACATGCTTGAAGATTCATACCAATTTCGCATGCTATGGGGTCTGTAGTCCTTGCTGGGCAGTAATGGCCCTGATAGCATGGTCCACCGACTGTCACGTTGTTTGGATTCGGCATCCTGTTGCCCCTCTTGCAGTAATACCCTGCAGAGCACTGAGCAGTCGGTGCAGTGTTGTTGGTTTCAGAGCAGTACATGCCATTGTCGCAAAGATGACAGTCGCCTACTGCTTTGCCCCCTGATGTTCCACTGAAAGAGAGTAAGCGATAGTTAAGGCAATATCAATCATGCTAATTGCAAAATGAATGCAGCTGCAGAGATCAGAGCGGGGGTCGAGACCGTTTTCCATGCTGAGTGGTCTAAAAACTGAGCCTTGATTGTGACTTTTAAAAGATTCGAAACTAGTATATCAGATCAATCAGAAGCCATAGAATGGTTTTGGGAAAACCGATCTTTCCCCATCAAGAAGGCGAACGACGCCGTATATATTAACATAAACGCAGGCAATTTGTTCATAAGATGTTCCACACAGTTGTCAACAGAAAAGAGGCATCGATAGGAACTTTGCGTCTCATTATGAGAAAGACCTTCACTGGCTAAGAGAGTCATCAAGTGACGAAGAAGCTTTATGACATTTTCTGTCGGTCATGCTGCAGTGAGAGGAAAGCTTGAGATTCAACAGAACTCTTCGCCACTGACAAAGGTAAGTTGCTGGGTCAAGAAAAATAGGCCTAACAACTAGCACCAAATAGATCGGATGCATTAAACTTACAGGTAAGTGCCTTCGGGGCATGGTACTTCGTAGGTTGTTCCAGCTGGACAATAAAACCCTGGTGAACAAAGCCGCCCCCAAGAAACCCCATCCGTAGGGGTACCATAGGTTGCAGAGCCAAAGCAGATATGACCAGCTTGACAGTCACCTGAAAAATATTGGGTGTGAAAACTCAGTGCGCCTTGGTCCAATCTGCCCTTGAAGGCATGAATAAAATGGGGTAGTTATCAACTTATCAAGACTTATCAATCAGCTTTAATACGAAAATCCAACACAAATTAAATTGACCATTTCAATGATGTATAGCTGATAAAAATGTAAGTACAATGGCAAGATCATTCAAGAAATCAGTATGCCCTGTGAACTACTTTTGAAAACCTTGTTCATCATAAATGCTTTACTGAACATTACTTATCATAAAGATTTGATGAGATTTTGAACTTTAGATATTTGTCTCAAAATACAACTATAACTTTGACTAGATCATCCTTTCCAAAAGCAAGACAATTACCATATAGTTTACTTGCTGTTCTAAACGGAGACGTGAAAACTAAAGGCTATTTCATGAAGATAGAAAGCAAAAAACAGTACCTGTAGGAAACGTCTGAGCTGACGGGCTGCAAAACTTTCCTTTGGGGCAAGGAAGACAAGAGGAGGAGAGGTTCTGCACCGTGAAATTGTTGTACGTTCCGACCGGACAAGCAACCTCCACCTCACTTCCTTCCGGACAGTAATAGCCTGCACGGCACGGTTTTGTTGTGGTTAGCTGTGTTGTGTCACAATAGTGCCCAGGCCTACAAGGAAGGCAGCTGCCTCCGCGTTTGAACGGCTGGTACGTGCCCACCTGGCAAGGACGCTGTGACGACGAACCAACGGGTGCATAAAACCCAGCATCAGATTCGGTTTGGTTTGGCCGGTCTGATCCGGCACTGCAGTAAAATCCCGCCCAACAAGGACCTTCCGGACTAGGGCCACTGGCTTTCATGCAGTAGTAGCCCGGATCACAAGTGCGACAGTCTTTGTCGTTGGTGGCACCCGACGTGTTACTGTATGTTCCTGGAGGGCACGGCTTTGATACCCAACTTCCCGTTGTACAATACCCTCCAGCGGGGCAAATGTTTCCGGTTGTTCCATCTGTAGGGGTGCTAGTATAAGCACCACCGGTACAAACGTAGCCGGGTCACACTGGGCTCTTGGGTTAGGAAGCCCCTGGGCGTCACAGTACCTAGGCAAATTGAAGACCATTTAATCAAGGTACTGACGTTTACAAAAGATCATAAGTATCTCTGAACACAGTATCAGCAGTAATGCCTAATTAAAGCGAACACAATTTCTACGAGTCTAGTTCGGCGCCTCATGGCCATCGAAGCAAGACTGGATTCACTAGCTGCACAAACGGAAAGTTTATACGCAAATAAAGTAGACTCTCGAATAAAATACAGCGAACAGTTTGGAAGGCTACCACCCTTGTCTATCGATGCGAGCGACTTTACATACGAGAAAATCCAGTCTCGTACTGACTGAGATTGAGAGCGTAAATATCATCTCCGAAAGCAATGACTTACCATCCTTTGTCACATTGTGTACAGTTCTCTCTGTAATGCAACCCAGTCGAGCTGCCGTATGTTCCGATGGGACAAGGCTGAGGATCCGATACGTTGGCCGGGCAGTAAAAGCCACGTGGACAGTCAGTGGGCGTGGCAGTACCTTCTCTGCAGTAACTTCCAATTGTGCAAGTTTTACAAGAGCCTACATTTGGTGTGCCGTAAACATCAGTGTAGGTGGCTTTGGGGCAGGGCAGCTGTTGAGGGCCGTACGAGCCGATAACCAGTGCGGAAACGCCGTCTGTTATGTTGGTGGGACAGTAGTAGCCTTTGTCGCAAAGCAACGTTGGGGTGGTGGTCTTCTCCCTACAGTAATAGCCAGGCGTGCATGGCTTACAGGCCGCAATACTCGGTCCATTCTCATCTGAGTTGTATGTGCCGACAGGACAAGGTATCTCAACGGGCGTTGCTTTGAAATCAAAAATAATGATTTGAGAGAGAAAGGAGAGAGGTATTCAGTGTGATGAGAGCAGAAGAGCCTGAAGCCCAAAACACAACACAACAGCGATTTACAATACTGAGCGACCTTGATTTGTTTGTAAAAGTACAAAAATCGCTACACAATCAAAGAATTGTTCAGCTGATAACATTCAAAGATTTTCACACATTCTTTAGATGAATGTCATTACCATGCTCTTTTCCAATGAGTTCTACGGCAAAAGACCTTAAGGTGCTACGAAGTGGTCCTATCATACACTTATTGTGCCATCAACTATACACTTCGACCCTGGAATACCCTCCTGAGGCATACGCTACCAGCTAGGCAAGCAATCGCTATTTACTGCACTCACCTGCAGGACAATAGTGGGCAGTGCTACAGTTTGTTGCTTCGCTCAGAGCTTTCAAACCTCCACCACAGTACTTCCCGGGGGTGCACTTCTTGTTTGCATACATGTCAAAATCAGCAGTCGTCTCGTTGTCACAGTAATATCCAGGCGGACAAGGCTATTGGAGTGAAAGATGGAATTAACCCCCGATATTGTTCATGCAGGATACATTGGGTCATTGTTAAAGGGATATCTCGCATTGAGTTGAATAAGAAAGGGCTGAATTCAGTTAAATTGATAATACTGTTTGGCTTATTTCTAGGGAAGGGTGCTGATAGAATATCTTACCACTGGTACTTCACGATGTCTCTATTCAAAACGACAAGGTTTATTCATACACATTTAGCTATAAAAAAAATTCCCAACTATTCCCGGATATCGTTATTTGACGCTGACCAGATATCACACTGATTATATCCACAGAAGTTGGAAGAAAGAAAGACGGTGCATACCTGACAAACGGACTGTCCGGCTTTGGTGTAATAGCCCGTGCCACATTTGAATGGGGTGACGGTGGCATTGTGACAATAGAACCCGGCAGTGCACGACAAGCAGTGCGCTTGGTAACCGGCTGCCGTTCCGACGTCTAGTCCCGATGTGCTGTTGTACCCGTAAGGCATGTAAGTTCCTGGAAATTCGATTCATGGTGAGTATTTCTTATTGGTACTACTTATAAAAGTACCAGCATCATTGTTAATCAACAAAGTACACGAACTCTTTTGTAGGACAGAACAGAATAGGCAGCATGAGTCGCATAAGGGATAGTCCCAGTTTCCAGTCGCATAAGGGATAGTCCAGTTTCAGTCGCATAAGGGAAGTCCAGTTTCAGTCGCATTAGGGCAGTTCCAGTTTTCAGTCGCATAAGGGAAAGTTCCAGTTTTTAGTCGCATAAGGGATAGTTCCAGTTTTTACTCAACAATGTCTTAAAACTTCAAACTTGAAGACGGTTGTAAAAACAGCTGACGTGAAAATTACAAGAAAAAGCTTTACGGCACAACTGAGATTATCCTTAAGAGAAAACATCAAATCGCGTATAACTTGCAGATTAATAAAGCACAAGGACGTGTCATACCTATCGGACATTCGTATGGGGTGACTGTTCCCTTTTCACAAAAATGCCCTTGGGTACAGGTTTTGCATTGCGACTGGTTGAAGAGTCCCCAGCCCGGGTTGTATGTTCTGTTCGCACACGGGAACTCGGTTGCGAACCGGGTCTTTGTTGGGCAGTAGTATCCTGGTGGGCACAGGTCTCTTGGTGCTGCTTCACCCCCTGGGCAGTAGTACGTGGTACAGTCTGTACATTGGCTCTCCATAAAAAAGGCTACTGCTATTAGTGAATGTGCCAGGGGGGCATGGAAATTTGGTTGGCGATGGTGTGTGTTCTGGACAGAAGTGACCTTGCTGACATGGCTGCCACGGGCTTGTCGGGAATCCGGTCGCCCATCCACAGGAGAATCCGGGGGGACAGGGCGTACATTCCTCCGGTCTGGTCAAGCTGGTGCTGTTTGTGTATGAACCGGGAGGGCACGGGAATTGTGTATTTGTTATGGTGCCATTGGGGCAGTAATAGCCTTCCATGCACGGATCAGTAGACGCATTTTGTCCGGCTCGCGGACAGGAGAACCCGGCCGAGCAAGATCTGCAATTGAGGATGTGACCGGCTCGGGTGTATGGATTATAGGAACCGGGCGGACAGGGCAAAGGAGCAACGGATGCTTGACCGTTTGTACCATCCGGGCAATAGTGACCGACCGGGCAATCAATGCACTGGGAAGCATTAACCAATCCGCTCAGACTGGAGTATGTGCCAAGAGGACATGCAAATCTAGTCCCTGCTCCAGTTCCAACAGGACAAAAGTAACCGGGTGGACAGGCGTTTGAAAGATCGGGAGAGCCTTGCGGGCAATAAAAGCCGGGTGCACAAACAACACAGGCATCGGACTCGGACGTTTCCGTTGTGTTTGGACCATATTTGCCCGCGGGACATGGGAACTCGCGGGGAAACTTTGTCGCTTCTGGGCAATAATGACCGGCCGGGCAAACAGAGGTGTTGTAGTTGATTACACCCGGACCAGTGCAGTAATAGCCAGGCATGCATTTGCCGCAAACTGTTGGTGCTTTGGAGCCAGTAAACAGGTTATATGTCCCGGCTGGGCAAGGGTGGAACAGCTTGCCATCGCACCATCCGCCTGCTTTGCATTCTCCTGAAATATCAAAATGCGGTCATTATGAATGTCGCATGCATTATTTTGTGAGGAATCAGATAAACACAGAGGGTCTGGAACAGGGGGATCCGGTCAACAGTGGGGATCCGGTCAACAGTGGGGATCCGGTCAACAGTGGGGAACCGGTCAACAGTGGGGAACCGGTTGAGTCCTGACAGTAGAAATCAACAATTAAACTTCTTGGGATCATTGACCGGGAAATCAATGAAAAAAGCGAGAACCGTAAAGATTACTTGGTGTACTAATCATAACAGACAAAGCATTGCGCAGCATAATCATTACGTCACACAAAGCAGAAAGGATAGAAGCAGGGGCCTTCGATGTCAGTGATGAGGTTGAGAAATCCTACCGACCTGACGCGGGTGTGGACGAATTCGATCCAGCCGGGCAGGTGTACCCGGTATCGCACAGCTTGCAGGCGGCCCAGCCCGGTTCAGAGTAGTAGCCGGCCGGACACTCCACGGGATCTGAAACAAACAAAAAACCCGTCCATGACCAAGGATGTAAATATAAATTAACAGCCTATAAGTACTTAAATCAATCTAACGAATTAGAAGAGCTTGGAAGGTCTGCATTTGCTCCATCATTTTCGTATGCGACACTGCCTCTTACTTTTCTATTTGGGCGAAGCTAATACATACTGTTGACAATTTCAACTTTGATATTTTGGCATCTCAGTGAAACGTCTAACAATCACCATGTATAGGGTAATTTCAGGCGATCCCCACAAAACTACTCTTGTGAAACAGGTGAATGCTCTCCTCTACCCTGTTACTACAAGGCTGCCATAATTTTTTTCACCGACAAAAAGACAGTTCGTAGAATAGCAAGCCCTCAGCGGCTGAACTCCAACGTTACATCTCTTTCATGGATAACGCAAAAGCCGTGAATGGGTGTCTCCCACCGATATATGCTGAAAGGCCTACTGTAGGCACAGAAATTGGCAGCAAGCACCACATACCTGCAGGATTGCTGCACTGAAAACCAGCCTTGCACGTCTGACATGTCACTGAGTTGATGACTGAAAACTGACCAGGATGACACTGGATTGGTCCACTTGTCGTCAGCGGGCACCTAAACCCCGGCTGACACTCGGTGCATCTGATCTGACTCCCAAGAGAGTATGTGCCGTTGAGGCAAGCCGTCCTAATTTCACAGCAAAGCGGAATTGAATCACACAGATGTATAAATAATGGACCGATAAATTAAAAGCTCTACCAGCTTTGAAAGGCTTAAAATAAAAGAAAGACGGGTTACCATCCTAGCAAAAAGTAAATGCGATGTACCCGTTATATTTCAGGGGGGTCAGCAGGAGACATGCATACCATTGTTCTGTAAGGACTGGTAGAGGGGGAAGAGCAGGAGGAGGGCCAACATAGACATGAATGAAAACACCATGGAAGGATACAAGTAACAAGCAATTATGATGTAAAGGAGATGGCTAAGGATGTCTGTGGCGCAGTATGGTTGTCGACCTTCGAATCGAAGATGGCACATTGATTCATTGACTGAACAATATAGACCACGTTTAGGCTCAAACACAAAATCAACTATACATTGCTGTGCAGGTAGTGCCCCCGGGAACATAATGATGCAACAGTTGGGAAATACTTACATTGTGTCTGTATTCTTGTTAGGACATTCATACCCAGGGGGACAAGGAGTACATTTCGTCGAATTGGCTAACGAGAAGGTCCCTTCGGTACAGGCTGACTCCTCGCTTGCGTCCGTTTTTGGACAATAACTGAAAGAGAAATGAAATCAAGTGCCATTAACAAGATGTATAGCCACTACAGGACTCACTCTGAGAACTTCTTGATAGAAAGACTCATTATAACACAGAACCAAAAGAAGCGAGAACCCCGCCCTGTGAATCTCGTGCGCAATTGCACGCTCCACTTTCATTATACCAATTTAGTAATCATTGGAGGGAGGGGCTAATGTGACCATTCGTAGCCCGTGACAAAGTGGCTATCAATCCAACATTTACTGCCAAGGCAAGCACGTCCTTGTGATACGTATTAGCTGCTAAAAAAACTTTTTAACCAACTTGTAGGAAGCCTCGAAGAAACAAAAAATTACACGATAAATATTGTATGAAAATCATCTATCGAATTAGAACTGACAAAACACAAAAAATTGTAGATATCTTCCTACGATGTTGGCATTGGTCATGGGAATATCATCAGAATATGAAGCGAGGAAGCCCGAAAACCATACCAAAACAAACGGAGAAATAGAAAGACTCGAGCAAAGCACTCACAATCCAGCTCTGCATGGTGTACATTGGATCCGGCCCGCAACAGCATAAAACCCAGGCTGACATGTGATCATCTCATCTGTAGTAGTATTCGGACAGGCGTGGCCTTTCGGGCAAATGGTGCACTGGGACTGACCCCCGGTGCTGAACTCTCCGGCAGGGCAATCTACTGGGTTGGCGGTACCAGAAGTACACTCTTTTCCAGCAGGACATCTAGTGCAGCTACTGGCTGACGCGGGGGAGTACGTGCCCGGTGAACAGTCGATCTCAATGTCAATTCTACGAAAGAAAGATACCAACAATCCTAAATAAGGTGGGTTAAGTCCTTTAGGTTCAAGTGTCTAAAGTTTAGGTGCATATTTAAGCTGTAAATATCTGACAAACGACAAGCAAATCTTTATGCCATAATAATAAATGACAAACAGGAGGAAAGATTGTGCAAAAGATTGATAGGTAAGTGAAGGAATTGTGTTATTAAAAAAAATGCAAAAACATCAACAAGAAAAACAAGTACGAGAACAGGAAGAAAGTTTAAGCAAATGTGTTCAACAAGATTTGCTTCGTTTTAGAGCACGTACGTCGTGTAGGGACAGTATTTTCCAGCCAAACATGGGGTGCAAATGAGGCTTCCAGCGATTGAATATGTCCCATTTTGACAGGCCACATTCTGGCCAGGATTCGATGCGTTTGGACAAGCGGACCCAGCTGGACACTGGATGCATTTTGTCACTCCCGGGCCACTGATCTCTCCTAACAAATGACAAAAAGACAATTGTTATAGATGCAATTCAAACACAACTTAATTTGACAAGATACCAAAAGAGCCTGCAGTTATCATAACAACCATGATTGAGATTACATTAGTTGAACCCAGGAACCAGGAAACGGGAAGATTTCTTATTTGAGTCACATGAATTTTCAATCTGGTGAACGCAGCTCTTCAGTAATTTAGATCCATAAATAGCACTGCCACGACTCTAAACTCTAAAAAAAAGTTGTTGAATCTCAAACACCACAACTTAATCAAATAAATACTTTTCCTTGGACACCTCTAAGCTCTAGACACGCAAGTCAATAAATTATTGGTAGTTCAACGAGTAGTGATAGGTTTTACGAATTTCAATATTTTAATACCCAGCCAAAATTTTAATCATGGCATAGATAATTATATTTTGCTTAAATCACACTTTAAAGGAAGCTAACATTGAACTTATGATCGCTGCTGGCATAAAACACAACGTTTTGTAACTACATGACACCTGTAACTCGGCTATCCTTCGTTTTAGAAACAATATGAGGAACACATACCTGCCAAACATGGTTGCGGTGCGGCCGTTGGATCCGGACATTTGTAGCCCCCGGGACATGTAAGACAGGTCAATTGAGAGACTGTATTCTGATACTGTCCGGCAGGGCATGCCTGGGGGTAGCTTGAGGTTGTTGGGCATTTGCTTCCGACCGGACACGGAGTGCACGCTGTAGCACCGGGTTTTGAGTATTGTCCGGGATTGCATGCTATTTCATCTGCAGTTGGTGATGAGCAGTAATACCCGGCACGACACAACAGGCAGCCGGTTCCATTGGAGCTTGGTATTTTCCCGGTCGGGCAAGTAATGGGTAGTTTTGAGCTGGACTCACAAACCTGGCCGGTTCTTTTGTCTGGGCACACCAAGCACGTTTGCACTGGAGAGTTTAAGAAAGCAAATTGATGTAATGTTAAAATTCACAAACAAAGTTCATCCACAGAAGAGAACATTAGTTAAATGCTTGGGTGAAAACTAGCTTGATCCGATAAAAAGCTGTAAATCTTTTCAGTTCAACATCAAGCTTGAAAATAACTTTTGAAACATGATTCGTGTTGAAGGGTTGGCCAAATCCATCAAATGACTATACTGGATGGCAAATATGATCGACTCACTTGAATCTGTGCTGTAATAAAATCCAGTAGCAACACTATATGGGCACGGCTCTTTATTTGTGTTGTTTAAACAACTGTATCCAGCAGGACATTTGAGACATTCTGTGCTGTATTGTGGGGCATAGGTCGCTAAAAGAAAAGCCCTTGAGATCAAAGCAAGAGTTTCGAGCATAGCTAAATTAAAAAGCAGAAGAGAAACAGTGTAATCAATAGCTCTCCTAGCAGCAAAACGCCATGTTAGGAAAATTTTGCTTTACAGCAATTTGTGTCAATTTTGCCAGGATACACAAAAAGTAGCATACAAACCTCCACTGCATTTAACTGGAGGAGAAGTTGGCTGTGGACAAGCGTATCCGGCAGGGCATGCTGTGCAGTTTGTTGTGAATCCACCCAGAGAATATGTGCCAATGGGGCATTTGATCATTGGAAGACTGCAAAATATTCCAAAACCATGTAAATGACACAATTTTTCATAAGTGGAAACTGATGGAGAAGTATTTTAGGATTGAAAAGAGATTCTATAGCAACTCAAAAATATGGGAAGAGATGGAATCTTTTTGTGAAAGAATCAGCTTTTATATGTCTAATCAGCCTTGGCCATTTGAGGCAGGTAATCTTTTATGCCAGCCTCTGTGCCAAGCCTATTACATGTAACTAATGCTTCAAGAGCTCCCTGCTTCACTCAGGAGTGTATAATAAATATGGCAGTAAACAAAATGGTTCAATTAGCTTGATTTTATGTGTCTGTCAAAAGGTAACAAAGGAATTACCTTGGGTTGGGACAGTAATACCCTGCTGCACATGGCTCACATCCTGTCCCATTGGCAAAACCATGAAGACCTGTGGCACACAACTGGCAAGTTGCAACACTGCTTGGCGAGTAGTACCCTTTTGTGCATGGAACGGGGCTCTGTGCAGGATCATGACAAGACATGCCATTTGGGCAAGGAAGGTACACAGCTGCTCCAGCCAAACTAAAAGAAAAAGCATAGAATAAGTAAAGGAAAAAAACTGAAGGAAGTATGAGGTAATTTGGTAGCAGAAAAGCTCTTACACAAATCTTACTGCACAGCAATGACAATTTCAAAACTACTGGAAGTAGAAATTTTTCAACAACAAAACTGCTGATTTATTTTTGTCATTCACATGTAACATGAGGAATTGCTAACTGATGAGTATACAAACAAAACACATCTTGTATATTTGTGCAGCCATCAGAGTCAAGAAACCTTTTTCAGAGGGCCTTTAGCAAGCTTTCTCTCAGCAAAAACTTTTGGAAGATTTTTAATCAAGCAAGGAAGAAGTGTGTACCTGTAATTCCCTGTTCCGCACATCAAACATAGCATTGCCCCCTGGGGGCTATAATATCCCCTTGGGCATTCAGTGCTATTTGTTTTACTTGCACAAGACCTTCCAGCTTCACAAATGGGACAACTACTTTGGCGAGTGGCACTTGCATAATATCCATCTGGACAGGGCTCTGGGGATACACTTGCAAGAGTGGGACATTTGTGTCCCAATGGACATTCTGTGCACACCCCACTAGCAAAAGTAGCATATTCACCTGTAAAGAACATCATAAATTAGCTTCTAACTCCTTTGGAAAAAACATGCTTTTGAATATTGAAGAAATATGAACAAAATTCAATACAACAGAATAAGGTTTGAAAGGCTTCATAAAAAGTTGAAACTGCATGAACAACTCACATGGCTCAGAACAGAGAAGGGGTTATAAACAAGTATTGACACTGTTAGGTTGTGAATATTATTTATTAATCATGATTCCTTCAGAAAGGTAAATTGGGCTTTTGATTTTTCTCGCTTTTTGTGATACTTAAAGCTTTAGCCTTCTGAGTATTAATTGCCTTTAAAAGCTGAAGAATCTCTCTTCTTTACAAATAAAAGTTGACATGTCTTCAACACAAAACACCATTATAAAGTAGCATAGAAAAACAAAAATGTTCTAACCTATGGCGCACTGAGTTGGTGAGGCACCATTTTGACATTTATGCCCAGCAGGGCATGGCACACATGTAATATTTCCAGCTGCACTATAATAGCCAACTGGACAGGCAGCAGGTTGTGATGATGCCATTTGACAACTGAACCCTTCAGGGCAAATAAAGCAAACAGTGCTGCCAGTTGTATTTGAATAAAATCCTAGCGGGCACTGTTTAGGAAGCTCTCCTCTGTTAGGGCAGTAAAATCCAGCAGGACATGGCTAAAATATAAAATAAATAGATTTAAGGAAAAATTTTGTGAAACAGAGCATTCTTTGATTCTGTTTGATAAGAATCTTGCATACTGCACATGCATAGCAAGAAGCAACCTGTCTTTCAAACATCTTATATTATTTAATGTCTAGTCTGTATGAAGTCAAGTTTGTCTATTTTATGCAGACTAGTCGAATAATATAAGTAGAAAATAACAACAGCATAAGACAGGTATGCATACAATAAGGTGAACTGCACTGTAAATGAAAAAGGAAAAAGGTGAATTGCATGGCTTCTTTTACATAGAGTGTGCTTCAGTTTAAGATAATAGCATAGAGATTGTATAGATAGAGATTGAGTGGTCAATATGAGCATGCTTTACATGGAGAATACTTAAGGAAAATTGATTTAGATACATACCTTGCATGCTGCTAAATCTGCCTGGTTAGTCAGATTGTTGTAGTAGCCAAGAGGGCATGGAACAGAGGTGTTTTTGTCTCCAGGACAGCTAAAAAAGCACAGTCAATTTAGCAACAAGAAAATGGATCCAGCCAAAACCATAATCCTTAAAGACTCTTCAATAGATACCTGCTTGTTGAGTATTCACATAAAATTTAATAACCCCATGTAATGACATGTTTCATCACATTCCATAACTGGGCACAAAGTTTTGCAGCTCATGAAAAGTTTGCAAGAATATATAATCAAATTGTTAGAGAAGTTTCATCATTTTATTGGTTATTCATGACTCTCTTGAATAGCCTGATATTAAAAAGGTCAATTCAGAGAGTTAATGCAAACTTGAAGAAGATTCAGGACTTTAAAAAAAACTTTATTTCAAAATTTCTCTATGGATGACACTAAATGAGAAAAATAGGTAAATTTGGTTAAAAACATTTACGCATCATAAACAAAGTATTTGCACAATTTCTTCATAGAAATGTCCTTAAAAAGCCAAATATCGAGATTCTAATGCAAGTAAGATTAGAAATAAATGTAAATAAAGACCCTGGCAATGTAAATAAATTGGAAAGTTACTCTAATACTTGAGCAAAAGTAGGATAGAACAAAACATGTCTTTAAATCATACTAGAATAGATAATTATAATGAAATTGTTAATGGAACTATACTAATTTCCAAAATAACTATGAACATCAACACTTTTAGATGTACTCTTGACACTCTTGTTAATACCCTTCAAAACTAATGAGGTCCCATGACAGCTTTTATCACCTTTCCACAAAAAGCAATGATTCAAATATTCAAAAGAATGCAAACCAAAGGTGTTTTTCTTAAGGTTCTGTTTGAAGCAACAGGCTTCGTTTTGTATCATGGTCAGTGAACATGATGCTACAGAACCAGAATCCTTGATGAAGCACTGTATACATGGTCACAATTTTGGCTTTGATTGAAACATATTTGAAGAATACTTCTGAGCAATCAAATTAACTCATCCAATACTTAAGGCTATATTTTTTCCAAATAAGAAGGTGATAAGTCAATAAAACAAATTATTTGGTAACTGAGAGGCAATAACATGATAAAAATCATTGCAAAAAGTTATGGTGTCATCCTACCAATATTATGTGATGATAACAGAATATTTTTTTTTAATAACTAGAAATAGCAGAACCAATTTTTGAGTTCTGTATCACAAAGCACTTGTTCAAAGAATAGTTTATTGCTGAAGATGGTCCTCCTATACAAGTTTGACCTAGTCATATGAAGATATTTGGGGTCTTGAAAAAGAAACACTTTTATTAATAACCACTGGGTCCAACAAGTATAATTTGCTACAGCAGTCTCCAATTAGCTGAAGCAGTATCATTTGCCTCTAATGGTCTTGCTGACAGTCTATTTTAATGAAGAGAACACAACTGACAGTTATGGAGACAAGTAACAACTTAAGTTACTAATGTTTACTTACTAGTGTCCAGGTGGACAGTCATAACAAGCCCAAGTTCCATTAGTGTTGTGGTAGAATTTCCCAGGTGTACAGCTGCTTGTAGCTAACAGAAATTGAATTACAATTATAAAAAGGGATGGAAAGCTACACATTTACTACCAGCATACACTTTTGTGGCGCACACTGAGTGAAGTGATTATGGTGCATGTGGTTTATTCAAAGGACAAATTACTACGAAAAACACTATCCTAGAACGTCTTGAAAACACCTCACTGTTTAAAACATCTAAGAATAATGAGCTTACTAGCTATACCAAAAAATAATTTCAGACAAATTTAGCTACATGGATACAAATGTTCATTAACAGCGAAATTCGAAGCAATGGCATCATATTTAGACATTTTTACACTGCTTCAAAGTCACACCTACGCTATACATCAGCGTTGCAATAATTTTTAATAATTAACGTTGGATATCACATCTGTAAAAATCATGATAAATTCATGGTAGCTAGTGAGCAATAAATCGTTGAAAAGCAACCAAACATTGTACAGGACGCACAGAAACAGATTTCACAACAACAAAATTTACAATTACTCACAATCGGCATGGAAGCAGCATAATATCAGGACAAATGCTCCAATTATTAAGAATTGTTTCCATAGTTGCTGCATGTCTCTTCTCTCTCTTGAGCCTTATAACATCCAATCTTGTATCTTAAACGTATATCTTCAAACTAAAATGTCTTGTACGGCTTTGTTGCACAGTCAGTTTAGATTCCCCATTCAAAAAACGATCAACGCTTTGTCAAGGAGCATTTGCAAAAAGCACAAGTTTGTTTCGAACTTTACATAGACACGCTAAATTTGCTCCCCACTATCTGCATGTAACAATAAACTTGAATGTTTCATCCGCATATTTGCAGACTATAGCGTCGTCCATTTTGAAAATCTTTATCAGATTGACCTAAGAGTGGTCCCCGGAGGTTTCTCGCGGGCAAACCGCGAAACGAACAATGAGTTATGGATGAATTTTGCAGTTTCCTTAGCAACGTTATGTTTTGTTGTTTCGAAATGGGCCCACGCTAAGAGAAGTTTCAAATTTACTTTTTGGACAACTGAAACCTGCTTTTTCACTGATACTGGGGCAAAGTATAATAAGATATAATTGCTAAGAAAGGAATCGTGTCGTTGTAACAATATTCTAGGCCTCCAAACGTAGTCTTTACCCAATTTATGACTTTCCACGTGATACACACTGTTGCCCTGCAACGAGTCAATATTGTCCTGATGCAAAAACATCAACAAGCCGGGGGCAGACAATAGACCAAAAACGATGCTAATTTGTGTAGAATCAGCACGTTGGGAATTTTTTACGATCAATAACTATTGTTTTTGACGTCAGCAGTTGATGACCGCCTCAGGAACGAACAAACATTTCCACATAAAACCCGGAATTCTTGTATTTAAAAATTTGAGTCCAGCATTTTCATTCAGTTTACTTTCAATTTATGTATTTGAGTTAATTTTGTTCGTTTGAACTTCTTTAAAAGCATTGAGTCATGGTAAATAGCGGTTTTCCACGGGCTGTTGTCTGTTTTTATGTGATAAATTGGCTTTCCTGTGATCAGACATAAACTGCGAGGTTAAAACATCATGTGTGCAGTTTCCTTGAAAGCCAATCAGATTAACGGAGGTATCATGATGACTCAGTAATTTTTGCAATTTGGGTATTAGCTTTCCATTTATCATGACTCAATGCCCTTTGAATGGAGCACAAGGCAGTTTTTACCTGAACAGGATATTTGATTATTGACTAGGTACTTGATTATTGAGAGGAATAGGGGTTATTTGCTTCTGCCCTCTTTCCGTTTGTCACATCGTAAAAGTGATTGTTAGGTGCTTTCTTTAGTCAAGTCTGCGATTAAATAAAAATAGTCCAAAAAGAAGAATTAAAAAAGGGAAAACTTTTAGCGTTGGTCGACTCGATAAGCATTGTGTAATATATTGTTTGTTAGTTTTAGGTTTTGATTGTTTCCTACTGGCATGGGAAACGATGCTTCCTTCGCGATGATTTCATGATAACCCTGAAACATTGATCATCTATTACTCAAAGCGTTGTTTGATATTAGCCAACTTCTTGAACCTTAATCACATTATTTTAGACAACTTTGCTTTCATTCAAGTTACCACTACGATTGTTTTTCTGATGAAGTGGTAAAATTGTAATTAAATGCAATATTTTTGTGCCCCATTTTTATTCTAAACTAAAACGTGAACGGCAATATTTGGGCTTCTGATTCACCAGTTTGATATGAAAAAAGCTGATTAAACCAGATGACTTACCTGGTTATTAAACCTAGGCCTTGATTAAAAACAAAATAGGGTTAATTTGCCGAAACTATTTTGACACCCGGAGTGAACACATGATATAAATATTGGCCATTTTATTCCAGAAGCAGAAAATCATGAACGACAAAAAGCATTACAAAAAAAGTGTACGATGTTGTCTTTTGAGATGTAAAGACAAGAATGAGACCTTCGCTATGCAAAGATTTGCGATATAATAGCTTTGGATAAAATTAAAAATCTTGTACGAACAAACTTCTTTCATGAACAAACTACAACCCTAACAGCAGTCTGAATGAAATACCAGTTGCTAACTCTGCTCCTTTTTCACAAACCCCCTTGTTGTTTATGGTTATCAATATGTGCGAAATACGTCAGATTAGTGTCCAGACCATTTTCATTTTCATTCAAGGTACTTGACAGGGTGTTCCATACAAAAGCAACACCTTCCTCAACAGTGCAAGGCGGTATATAGAACAATATACGCCCAGCTAACAACTTCATGTGGATTAAAGCTCCAGGTCAATCGCTGATGCGCTGAGATCGGTCATTTTTTATCGCTGAAAAAGGATATGAATAATTTACACTGGCAGAACAGTGCATGTTTAAAGAGATGAGGTTTCTATATTGACAGACAAAACATAGCGACCTAGGCATAGAAGCTAGCAGGGAGGGCGATAAATTGCACGGGTCATGCTGCGAGTCTAACTTAAAAACCAAATTTGTACGAATTAGAGGCTTTGCCTGGCCTCTCATTGAATATCTGAGGATCCCGAAATCGTGAAATGTGACTGCATTTGTACACTCATAGGAATACTCAGAAACCATGAATAGGACACGAACAAGTCAAAGTACGAACTAGCAACTTTGTAACAATTTTAATACAAGCCGGTATTCTTCTATTTGCAGTTCCCTAAAAACCAACAGAAGTTTTAATATTTGGGTGTGAAGATTTTATTCTGCCATATCAGTACCGCGAACGGTAGCTAAAGTCGAAATTGAACTTCTAGGGATGTCTGTCCTATATAACGAAACAATAGCTTTCAAAGGTCCAAATATTTTGGGAAAACTTTGCTCTTTAGCTTGGGGTAAAAGTTCGTTATGAAAACAATATATTAAAATCATTCTTTCTAAACTTAAAACAGTTAACAATAATTTAAATCATAAAATATAAAACTCTAATCTACATTAAAGCAACTACTACGAAATATCAACAAAAAAGCAGTGCAAAAAATTGCAGGGTAAAGTGAACACGAAATGTCCCTCAATGCCCCAAACGCGTGAAGGTGTTTATGGCTTCACTCCTTCGTGCACAAGAAACTATGCTTTCCTCGTTAGGTCCTACTGTCATACTTGGAAGGTGGGTAAAATGCCTATAGCGATGTCCACAAAAGGGCCCTAAATGTCAAGGCTACACGGTTGTGCTAGGTTTAAAAGTAACACGTTGCAGAGACAGTGGAGCAATTGTGAGGATTCATTGACCGACAAAGGCCAATAATTAGAAAATGCAGGAAGATAGAAATGTCTCTCAAGTCGGTAGAATGTTGTCATTCAAAAACTCTGTTATCGGCAAGGGCGGCCTTTTGCAAAAAGGTAATATTAAAATTTTCGGCGAGAAGTTAATGGGCAATCCATCCTTAAAAACATACACAAATCTTATTTCTATGCAAATATCTACCAAAGTGAAGATCGGTCAATGATACCAATTTGTATACAAGATCGCTATAACAACAATGAATAGTAAAATTTCAATAAAGAAGTCCCGCCTGGATTATCCAGGGCATTATCAAAGGTCAAAAACCCCATACGAAGACTTAAAAAGACCACTGACGTTTCATTCTATCTTTGCATACTGTCACGTGCGATTTACCTGCTTCGCAAGGTCCGTGCGGGGCATACAGAACAACGTACCAACGAGGTATCAACAACTGGAGTTGCCTTTTCTTTAGAAAAATCCTTAGCTCAGTCTGTTCATCAAACAACGTCGAATCAGAAGACGGACAATTGCATAGCATTCAAAGCTGTTTTGGGGGAGCATCTCCTGCCTTGTCAATCACTCTTACGTCATCCGTAGTCGCCTATCCTAAGGCGCGGTGATATTGCTGTGTTTTGAAACCTACGCGGTTTTTAAAGGCAGTCACAAGTTCTCAAACCAGCCATTCGTGGTACACTGTCGTTTCCTCTTCGCAAACACTGTTGCTTCTCTGGATCGGAGGCAACATTGGCTTGTTGCGTAAATAGTCATTGACAGCGCTCTGGCTGCGCTTAAGATTAAAAGTCCTGGGTAGTGAAGAAGTACTTCCTTTATTGCGCTTCAGCTCCGCGAGCAATTCCGCACATCTCTGCGATTTCTCGCGCTCTGTATACGAACTGACTTTATCTGTGAACGAAGACGGTACATCGGAAGTGTAGCCATCGCGATAAAACGGCGTCTGCGTATTACCCACAATACTTAGATTGGTGTCCTCAGAAAGATTTTCCCAAGAGTCATCTATCTCAACGCCTAATTGCTTCTGCATTTTCATGATTGACCGGAAAAGATCTTCGTTGTCCGTCGACAGTCTATTGTTTTGGTAGCGTTCCTTCCGCGGCGAGTTGTATATGGGTCGGCCGTAAGTCCGGCGTTTCGGTATGTCCCACTCATAGTGCTCGTCGTACGACCCAGAGGGCATCGCGCGGCGAAGCGGCCCGGGTGAACTGCGCGTTGAGATGTCGCTCATGACGTCAAAATCCTTGAACCTGAAGCCCGAAGTGAGCGGCGGCATTGAGTTGAGCACGGACTCCGTGTCCGAAGTCGACGGTGGTTTTCCCTCTGACTCGAAGCCACTGGAGCGGATTTCGTAGGACCGCAGCGAATGCTTTTCGACCGAGTCGTTGCTGGCCCTTGGTGAAGACTCCTTTATCGCCGTCAACGCGCGGTCCACCGTTAATAGCTTCTCGCTGCTGATTTCGTCGGGGAAAGGCGAGCGCACCGGGTAGCCTGGCTTTGCGGATGGATGGCGCAGACGCGACGCCGGACCGTTGGAGAAAGGCCGGCGATCACTTTCTGCGGTCGAATTCTCCGACGACGCGTCATTTGGGTCTTCGAACACGTTTTCCTTCGATCCCTGTGGCGGCGTGCCCGAGTCGCTGTTAGCATCCTTACTCTTGCCCAAATCTTCGTGAGACTTGCCGCGGCTTGATTCAGTCGGGCTGCAGGAAGGATCGAGGTTGCACCGGTCGGCTTCCGTTGGACTAATCAGTCTGATTTTGTTCTCCTCCTCGTGCGGAGAGACGTAAAAATCGACATCTGACTTCTTCATTTTCGGCGTCGAAACAACATCTTTCGATCCAAAATCACTCTGGGACCGGCAGAACTGATCGTACGAGTCGATCATTTTCGACTTCTTCATCTTGAAAAACTTCCGATCAATCGTGGGGAACTTGGAGTCGACGAAATCCTCATCCTCGGTATCATAATCCTCGTTTTCAACCAGCGTCTCAGTGGTTATATCAATGCCATTGCCGTTGGTCATCATCCCATTGGGCAGCGACGCGCTCTTGTAAAGACTCGCCTTTGGCGCCTTCATCGGTCTCGTACCAGGCTTCCGAGGAAGCGTCATGCACCTTCGATACTCACACGCGCACTTCTCGGGACTCTCTGAGAATATCACATGGGCGCTCGACTCGTAAAGCAGCTTTTCATACTCCACGCCGTCATAGTCACTGATCAGTTTGATCGGGCAGTTGTCGAAATGAAACGGCTTCGACTTCTTCGGATTCTTTTTGTATAAGGCTTTGTCCCCAACAACCTTGAGGCCATTAGCTGATTTGATCGTACCGTTGCCATTCCTGGTAAGACGAAGGAGATATTAAGTGGTCAGAAGAACCAAACCGGCCACATCTTTATAATCAGAAGTGGCAAACTTAAGAAACAATCGAGGTTAAATATACCACCTCTTCTGGGTGTCGCGAAGGGCTCAAACATCGTCATTAACAGAATGACCACAAAAAGGCAGCTTTCTAAATGCTTGAGCAATTTTAGTAAAAATTTAATCACCAAAGAGAAATCTATGTCACATTAATATGTGGTTTGTCGCTACGGGGAAGAACACTCTTTGGCCTATAACTGCAGTACCGAAATTCCACTGCCATTAAACTCGTGGTCTTCAATTCATTCAGCATAATGATGTTATCATTAAAGTAATTCTAAAGAAATCAAGATTCACACAAACAAAATGAGAGTGAACAAGAATGTCAAAAAGGATTCGAACTTGCGTAGAAACCAGAATTAGCTTAACTTTAATTATGTAAAAAGTGTGGACAGATTAAACATAATTTCGTAACAACATTACGTGAAAATGTATGTGCCATAAATTGAATTTAGTTATTTCAGATAAGATTCGGCAGGTGAACATTTTACTTACCCCAAGGTACTGTCCTGGTCACTCTTTTCATCTAACAACTCATCTAAAACAACAAAATATTGTATTAACAAAGTTAAAAAAACATATGATATGAAATTTTTATATCCTTGACTCACTAGTTTAGATTAGATTATGCAGAGGTGTATAAGAAAACATTTACCAAAAACTTAAAATTAGCACCTCAAAAGTTCCAATTAAATGGATGGTTATTATAAAATACACTAAACGAACCTTTTTCATCTACGAAATATGCACAGTGAAAAAAATCGAGTGCATGTTGGACTATTTTTAAGACAAAGAATTTAGAACAATATAGATCTTATTCAATGCTGCTAGGAAATTTTCTCTCTTTACATCTCTTACTGCAAACAATTTCACAGTAAAGATATTAAGCACTGGCTATGAGTTCTCAAGCTCAACTTCAACCAGTTAGGAAATGCTATTAAATGTTTGCAAAACGCTTTCAGAAAAGTGGATAATTTTGGCCTACCTCCACGATTCCGACGAGAATGCGAGCCGCCGAGTCTGCCAGTGGCCCGCAGGAAGCACAACAAGCTGATGATCAAGATCAGAACGAACACAGAGAAGATGATTCCGAGGATGATGGCTGGCCACGGGTCATCTTGCTTCCCTTTGGACTTCGAAGCAAACAGGGGTGGGACTGGCTTATTGTCTTTCGCTGTGGAGGAGAAAAGCGCGGTGAGAACCAGCCCAGAAACTAGCAATTTACCTCAGCTTAATATAATAATGCTTAATATAGCTTAATATTAATCTAAATTTTGCATAAAATTAAAGCTAGTGTATATTGCATAAATGAATGTGGGAATGAAATAGCAACAACAATAATAGCGAGCTGCTGACAAAAATGACGACAAAAATACTCTGTGGTATGTATGATTGATTCTTCCTACAAAATTCGTGTGATTATCGTTAAGACTTTATATATTTAAGTTAATACCCGGCCATACAAAAAACTGAATAACGCTTCTGACACTGGCCTGAATTTCAGATACATTAAGCTAGGTAGCCAGTTATTCGGTGACCTTCTGAAACTCGGCAAAAGCCACCCTAACAGTAACTATTGTTACACCCCTTCTGAATTCCAGCTTCCTTACCTATTGGTTTGGAAACAGTTGGAAAGACGTAGTTACTCCTCCACACACCAACTGCATACATCTTGAAGGCAAATGCATGACTTTTCGTGTCTTCACTTCGAAGGAAGTATTTATCAGCCTTTCCGCCTACTTTGATTGCAGTCCAGGATCGGTTCCCGTCACTTTTCTCAATGACGAAATAATCTGGCGACGGGCGACCCGGAGCGAAAACATTCCTCCACTTGAACAGAAAACCCTTCTTGGTTACATTGACTTCCAACTGATAGGGAGCTAAGGGTGTTTCTTCTGTGAATAGGAATTGGGTTAAATAAGAAACTACATTTTAAAATAACAGGAAAGGAAGGTGAAAGTTGGCGATAATAATTTAAAGAGTTCTAGGTTCCAGAAAAAGGTGTCTTTTAGTCGTTTAAAGACTAAGCAACAAAATAAATCGCTGATACCTGTCTTGGCATCTTTGATTGCCTTGACCCCAGTGCCATTTTTATACACAATGTAGGCATCGCTGAACGGGCCTAAACCATGCTTGTTTTTGCCTCGCAACCGGAATATGACGTCACGGCCACTCAAGATCCCTGTGATATTGACAGTCTCGTTTCCAAACTCCCTGAACGAGAAGCTTCTCCATTCGTACTCGGAATCATTCAGACGCCGATACCACAACTCGAAGTTTTGCACAAGGACGCCACTGTCTTTAGGGGCCCAAAATAATCTTGTGACGGCAGGATAAGATTCTGTGGTGACATTAACTGGCTTGTATGGAGTTGCTAAAACGAACAGATTAAAATTAGTTATATCTGCCAAGACAAGGAAAAAGAGGAAAAAACACAATGCTTTACTCTTCTTTCAGATGAAAACCAGCTCTTTTATATCATAATAATGAGAAAAACTTGCCCTATTAATTTAAGCCAAGCTTTATATCGTTCAACTTCACAAGCATAATAAGATAACCGAACGAGCAACGATTTCCTTTTATCAGAGTCATCCACTTGCAGCACAAATTTGAGTTCTTAAATGACAACGCAATGGTAGAGAGGATAATGGCCTTGTCTGATTAATGAAGACCGAGTGTAAATGATAATTCTTTCGGTGGTTGACAACAAACAGTATCCACTCACTCAGAAAAAACAGCCTGAAGTTCCGTGAAATCGAACCGGCAATAGAATTAATGCTGCATCGGTAATCGCCATGATCAGATAGCCTCGCATCCATGATAGTGAGTACCCCGCTTTTGGAAACGGAAAATCGTTTCCTATGACCAGGTATCTCACGATAATACCACGTGATATTTGGCTTCGGATACCCTGTAGCCATGCAATCGAACGTTGCATTTGCTCCAATTTTCACTTCTTGCATAAACGAAGGTGTGTTGATGAATTCAGGTGGAACTGCAAAAAAGCAGAAAATCAAATGACGAAACTGTTTGGTCTACTTGCAATTTAAACACGCAACAGCAGGATATTTCTTAGATTGTATTAGTTCTGTAGCCTTGGCACTAAACAAGGTTTCGAAGCTTGGATGCAAGATCAGTCCTAGACTGGCAAATCAGTTGACGCAACAAAAATCAAATTCATTACGTTTAATGTGTAATCACAGCTCAACTTCTACTCTAAAATTGAATCTAAGCATTTCAATGTATTAAAAACCTCCCCCCCCCCCCACCCCCATTTTAGATATTTTCAAAAATGCCAACAATTATTAGATCCCCGTACAATTAGGAACGTAAGAGTGTTACTAAAAGCACATTGCTTACAACTACAATCTTGGAGAGAAGCTCTTGTCTTGCAAAACTAGAATACTAAATACAAGTAGTCCTTCACCAGGAGTAAATTTCTTAAAGTCTGTTTCAATAACCAGTCCTGTAGAAGTATATACCATAAATAAATATACTTAATTATATATTTACTATATATCATACATAGTAAACAATTACAGTAGAAGTAATAATGAATAAATCCATACTTAAAACTGTCAACGTTGTTTGTTTCTTCTCCCCAGTCCATTTGTTGACAGGGGTGCAATAGTAGATCCCCTGGTCCTCTCGCTTGACCTGCTCTATGATTAAAGACCCGTTGGGGTTGATCTGGTACCGGGGGTCCTTTTGAAGCTGCTTTCCCTTGAACTCCCAGGTTACGTTGGCGGTAGGGTTGCCAATAGCAACACAAGGCATGTACGTCGCATCACCAGCAACAACAGAAACCTCGGGAAAGTAGTAAATGATTTCTGCACGATCTACGAAAAAGACGAGTATGATTATGAATTGATAAACATCGATTAAATCAAGAAGATTTAAAGAAAAAATATAAGAATCACACGCCAGGGGTTAATTCTCGCATAATAACAGAGTGCTGTCAGAAACATACGCCCTATTCGTGAGCAAATACGCGCTAACAGAGTGTGGGAACATAAATGGATATTTGAACAAAAATAAGATATCCTTACACGACAAGCCTCTGTTTTCTTGGTGAATTGCATAAGATAATATCACGTTCACACAACTTTTGGCAGACAGGTTTGGACAAAAAAGAGAAAGTAGACCACTCTGGCGTTAAAGCAGTGACTCCAAACGACTGACACATGTGATTTCATTAAACTATTAAGTATTTGACTGCTAAACAACTTAACATCACACGTCGATAAGGCCTAACCAAAAGCCACCTTGGGTAAAACAGGCAATGGGGACGGTCAAAATATTCACAGGACAAGAGCCAGCAAGAAGAAGTCTTGAGCTGCTAGCACAGATGGTGGGCGATGCACCCAGTCAAACATTAACAATAAAAAACTGCCTGAAATAGTTTTCAGTTAACGAAAATCTCCCCAACAGAAAGGTAAATAAACATGTTTAGACACCACATTGGTGAATATTTTTAATGCTTCAATCGCATTTTAATTGGTGAATCACAAACTTTGAGCATCTAAATGGATTTCTAATTGGATTAAAATGGGAGAGAGAGGCCGAAATTGCATGCAAAACGAGGTCCCAGCAACAACACGATACAGGACACCGTGTCATGTATCAGCTGTGAATTGCTGCAGGACAAACAACGGTGACACTAGCATGCGAGGTCGTGAAATTCTAAGCCGTGCAACACTGAAAGACTCGGGGTTTTCTCTTAGTTCCGACATCCAAACAAGAACAATGGCGACTAAAGATAAACAGCTGCTTGTTACTAAGAACAACAATTAAAACAAGCTTAGTTTTCAAGGCCTTTTCAAATTTGTTGTATTTTATGGTTAGGTGATGTTTTTATACAAAAGACAACCATCTCATCAAGTTTCAAAATCTTCCCAGTTGTGAATTCTGTGACCTTGTGTTTTTGGAAATTCTACACACCCATACAGCGCCGAAGGGTAAAATCGCCTTTCCAAATGGACACAAGTAATGTACAAAACTAGTCCCGAGAAACCCCTGACCTCTTTGTTTTATTGAGAATTTTCTACACAACAGGCATGAATTTATGATTGTTCAGAACCACAAAACGTTTCAGTAAAGGTCTCCACAAATTCAAGTTCGGCATGGCAGCTGAATTGCACTTAAATGTAGCTTAAGTAATTGAGCTATTTTAGAAATAAAAAAGACACTGATCTGCTTCAACACACTTGCATATATGAAAAACAAACAAAAACAGATCGTGGGAAATTGCCGAGAATATAATTGACAATATGAATTTTCGCAATTAATCAAAAGGTACCAAAAGATTCTTTTGCTCTACTGAAATAGACAAACAATTGGCGAAAGATTGTTTTTGACTCGTTTTGTGTTTGAGGAGGGGGGGGGGGCAGAAAAAACTAACTTGCCATGCTTGTAGATTTGAACATACAAAAGAGTCTTAATTGGGCCTTGATGGGGAAATAGCCCTTCCTGCTAAGCATGAGTGAACTAGAATTTTACTGACTGTAGACAACATTTCAAAAGCTATAAAATTCACCATCTGCAACTTACACTGCACATTGAAAAACATCTGATATGTGGTAATCTTGAACTCGCCGTCCACTATCTTCACGAAGGAGCACTTGTACGACCCTGAGTCGTTTCTAACCGCACGGTTGATAATTAGGGCCCCGGTGGCAATGTCCAGGGTGAACCTGGGGTTGTTTTTAGCCTCAGCGCCACTTGGCTCAGTCCATGTCACCTTCGAATTTTGATCCACAGGTGTCCGACCGCATGGAATGGTCTGCATTTGGTTTTCAACAGCGTTGATATAGTGTCCGGGCAGCACAGAAGAGGACGCTAGGGGAGGATATGAATATCAGCGAGACGTTTGCAGAGGCCACGAACAAATGACCGAGTATAGCACTAGTCAACTAGAAAACGGGAAATTGTAAGAATATTTGGTTGCAAAGATCTTCACTGAAGCCATTAGCATCGCTGTGATCATGAATTGTCCCTTATTTGTGGCGCAGCTGTAGTTCACACATTCGGTGACGTCAATAAAAACTGCTTAAATTCATAAGAACGTAAACAATATTAACTGTTTTAATAATCTTACCATTAGAAGATACCATTAACATCATTATTAAAAAACCATCATTATGATTATAACTATTACGATAAAAAGATGAAACACTTACTTTTCACAATAAGGTCCATGACGGCATGATAGGTCCCGGCATAATTTGTTAGAGAAACCTGGTAACTTCCGCCGTCTTCTCGATGCAAATCCTTGATTGTTAGGCCTTTCGTTGTTACTGTAAAACGATCTTTAGGTACAGCCACTCCATCCTTCGTCCACTGAATCGTCGGAGGTGGGTTGCCACGCACGTAGCAAGTCAAAAGAACCGTACTTCCAACAACTTTGTCGATAAACTTCTCCTTGGGGCCATCACAAAATGGTGATTCTGCAAAAGCCGAAAACTCAGCGATAAGAGCGGGAAAATATCATAATCAAACTTCGTGACTAGAGGACTAACTTTCCTTCAATCAACATTTGGCCAAAATGGATTGTTGACCAAACATGACATTTTGCCAACTAAAGTTAAATTTTCTACAAAAAGCTTCAGAATTGCAAAAACAAACTTTTTACAGCACCCTTAAATTTGGTTTATTTCGTTATACGCCTTTAAAAGGTTTTCTATATTGAAAAAATTCTTTCGACTGATAACCATCTCTGTGGCAACAACTGTGCTAAAATTAGTGTGCCATTTTTAGACTAACAGAATAAATTTCTACCTTCCAGTTTTAATGCCACAAACATTTTAAGACCTTATTCTTTAACACTTTAATAACTCATCAATGCAAATGTTTACAGTTCTTGACAACACAGCAATATAAATTCTTTCAGTATAAACTACCATTCTTGAAGCATAGTGTATGTCCCGTGAGCAGTTCTAAACTACACACTTAAACTTTAGCAAATGTTATGGTCAATATTTCGAATTCAATATACGATGTTTTCTAGGACAGCGGGTTAGATCTTCCTATGTTTGCTTAATAATGAATTCCAAGATAAGGACTATTCGATGGCTCTAAATGCTACCATTTTCTCATTTAGGCTGTAACTTTACTAAGTAATACTTAGGTCATAATCTATATTTGAATGTGATGAAGCTATGCATACGATGAAAACAGAACTCGTACTGCAGCGTGTGCGTTTCTAGGTACAGATAGCACTTTTAGACATTTCGAAAAGATTTACATTCTTGATACAATTCATAAGCTGCCTTCAAAATTGGATTGCTGGACAATTTGTTGTGCAGTGGTGGTCATCTTTTTTAGACGTCTTTGCGTCTGAAAACTGTTAACTAGATTGTCTTTGACATCAAAAAGGGCTTTACTATCCATACAAAGAAGTCAAAAATTCATAAACCGTTAAGTAATTATGTTTAAACATAATCGTCGCCACCAATTCATGGATCGGAAAATCTCCACTAAACGCCGCCTCTTCCACAAAAAAAATATAGAGACAACCAAAGAAGTCCCACTCCAAGATGGAGGAGAAAAGTATTAGAATTTTCCAACACAGCAGGTAAACAGAATCCTTGAGTAGGTAGATAAAAGTTGCAACTTTGGGACCTTTTCGTCGACTATGGTAGCATACCCTCTCGGGCTTTTAACCAAAACACAGATCAATCAGCAGAGAAAAGCTATTTCAACAAGATATATTCTTTGCCCTTAACGACCATGCCCCAATATCCGCCCTGTTTTGCAATCCTCGAAGCTCTTTTTATTTATTCTCACTAACATGTTACACTGATGAGAAGTTATGCACCACAGTTATGACTGCTTGCAACGTTCACTGTTAGTCATGCTTCTAAATACTTCCATTTAATTTCCTTCTTAACACTTCCATTTAATTCCCTTCTCAATACTTCCATTTAATTCCCTTCCTTTGTTGCATCTCTTGCAAGGATTGAACGAGCTTGCCCACCACGCCCATGTCTACATTTCAGTCTACCTGTTCGAGGGCTTTGTCAAAGATCGTTGGGTATGACGCCAGCTTACAAAGCCCCAAAACCTGTTTCAATCCCACAACTTCGTACCAAATTCAATACCAAAACAAAATAAACTATCAGGCCTATATCGAATCAATTTATAAAAATTAGGCAAGGCTCTGTTGCAAATATCATCTCTCAGTTTTGGCCCGGTACCTATCCATGTGGAAAAATAACAAAAATAAAGCGATATCGTCACTAAACTAAATATTTGCATTCGAGCATCCCCATCATAAGAAAGTTTCATTGACTCATACAATGCACTCTACGCAAGTCCATTGCTGAAAATCACTGAAGCATTTTGCGGGTGGTCCTATTCTAAAGACATATTAAAAAGAACTCTTTATATTACGATTCTTGTGGGAAAATATGACGAGGCCTTGTATAATCAGAGTACAGCGGTAACAGGAAACTAAGCTTAATTGCTCAAATATTTGAAAAAGGCCCCTCTGTTTCAAACTAGTGAAAAACCTTACTCCCACAAACCATATACAGTTTTTAAAAACCCAATGTTCAGTTAATAAACAATTAAGCCTTCCCAAAAAATTACTTTTAGCCAAGACTTTTGCTAAAGATCCCTGCCCCTTGCAATCATTTTCTATATAATTTGAGACCAATGATTCAAGCATGTGACTCAGATCCAGTTTTTTTCTTGGGCAAATAGCTTTTAACCACAAAACAGCTTGTTTGTTTACACAGACACCATTTTGGGCCTGACACAACAAGTAAGCAGCACTCTGCAACCAGAAAGCATTGCAAGCCTTCTAGGCCGTAATCTAGGGTTGCTATGGAGAACTTTGAAAATTGTTTACGTTTTATTGACAATAGTAAAATCCCACAATTTCATTGCAAAAAATTAGAGTCATGGCCAAGTCAACTGCAAAAAACTACCATAAAGACATTCTGAGACCAGTAACTATGAGATGATGATGAAGTTAGAAAACTTGAAGCTCCTACAAAAATCAGTGCATACTGTTTACTTTTTTATGACAACAATCTTCTTTTTATCAACATTTATCAATTTAATTTTTATTAACTTTAACTCAATTACTGTCTGGTGAAATTTGAATACAAATACTTTAACTGCTTCAATAGGATACAGTAACATTTAAAAGCCATTACAATGTTCACATTTACATACCTGATGATTGTTCTCCTGTACTTCTAAATTTTTCTAAAATTATAAAATTTTGGTTTATTTGCGTATATTTTTTAATATAGAACTTTAAGTAATTTTATGAAGACTTTAAAATTTAGGGTTTAAAAAATTCTTATCCCTTGGGGCTTACTTGAAAATTTTAGCACATTTAACATCATCGTGCAGTTAAGAATTTCAAACTCAAGCCTCATATAAAGCAAAAACTGAAGTTCCAGCTAAAAAGTTTTTCAACCAACTTTTGCTATTGAAAAACCATTTGTAACAGTAATTCAAGAACAAGAACAATAAAAATTGTACAGTAAAACTAAAACCATTGTGCACATAACTTAAAGTGTAGATAAAATAGAAAAAAGATACTTTGGCCTTAGTAAGTTATGTTTCCTTTAACAAGAAAATCAATATGAAAATAAAGGAAAATCGTTAAGCTCTTACAGCAATCTTTAGCGAATGTTAAAGGTTTAGAATAACTTTTAAAATTAAAAAACTTGCAGCTTTAAATCTTCAAAGAAGACAATCCCAACAGTCCTTCATTCTGATTAGAGTCAATTCATTCAGCAAACAGAAATTATCTTGCATTTTTTCAGTATGCAAAATAAACAGCAAAACATTCCATTTTGCCAAACCAAAGTAAAGTGACTTTTCCTACATTGCTATGATAAGTCCAATATCATATTATCTAAATAACAAATTAAAAAAGCATTTTCAAACAAACTTACCAACAACTTCAAGCTGTATTGGAGGACTGTATGATTCAACTCTTGTTGTTGAATTAACAACTTTACAGAAGTATGTCTCTCCGTCTCCAAGATTCAAATTGGCAATCTGCAGGTTCTTCTTATATACCAATGTCACCCGATTCACATACTGCGCAGAAACAATTGGAGCGTTTTCTTTAGATTGACTCACTATATAAACATTGGTATCATTCCGTATCCAGTACACCTGATCAAAGTAAGCTTGATCCACATCACATACCAAAGTTACTTTGGATCTTACTGTGGCAGTGACCACTTGGCTGGTAGAGGTGGTTCTCCTGTCTTTTAAATTCGCAGCAACTGCAATGGAGATAAGAATTTCCATCACACTAAACTAGAAAACAGAAATACCAAAATCCTTTGCATACATAAAAATTAGTTCTTTCAATCTGAAAAAATGGAAACTTAGCCTCCATTCGTATAATAAAGGCATTTCTTAAAACCATTGTTTGCTTCTGTCTTGTTCTCATGAAAGTCAAGTTAACATCATAATCCGATCTGATGGTGAAAGCCAGACACAGTTTTTTAATTTAGCATTTCTTTAGAGTTAGAACAAAGCATGAATCCATTTCTTAACAAACAAATATGCAGATTAAAGGCTATCCAGGTAAAATGGCAATATGAAACACCAAGTAAATTATCTTTATTGATCATCATTTTATTGTAAGATTGATCATGGAAAAAGAAATTATATTGCTTGCAGTTGACAACCAAGTTATACAAGAACAACAAATCTTACTTCTAAACACAAAAACACATTGTTTAAAACTGGTATGCTTTTTATTATTACCCATTTTTATTTATTATTAATTTTTATAATTACCTAAATTGTGAACACTTTGGTTTAAAAAGCAATTGATATATTTTATATAAGGAGCTGACCTTTACAGGGCATTTATTTTGGATAAGGTACTGAGGATAAGGTTGAGATTATCACCTTGAAGTCAATATGAAAGGTTGAGACAAATCACCTTATATTATTACCATTCTATTCCTTAACATATATAGACTTTTAAACATATAAAAGCTTGTTAAGTAGGAAAGCTGAATTGAAACCAGCTGCGCCAAAAGTGTATGTAATTTGTAAAAGGTGTTGGTGAAATTTCAATTAAGCCATGAGCTCATTCTTTCCATAGCTGCATCAAGCGTGCAAAATTCTTGACTTTTGTACCACTTTCAAGCCTGTCAGCCTTTAATCAGATTTGTTGAAAACAAAAGAAGAATACTTAAGCTTGCTACCTTCAATTCCACCATCATATTATTAGAGTTTCACTCTCTAACTTCAGATGCACGTACACTAAACAAATCTGATAAATCATACGAACAGCAACCTTTTATTTCAACAAGAAGGCTAGTTTCGGAAGAACAACAATGTCATGAACTTTGTTCAAAAATCATGCCCAACTAGTGCCAAGGGAAACGATATTTTTAAGCTTTGCCCAGTTGCAACTTGGATCTGCCGAGAACTTGAATTAGCCTTTCCATTAGGAAAACATAAGTTGCCGAAAGCGTCAGGGAGCGTAATAATTGGGTTATGAATAATCTGCCCAAAAAATAATGGAAAACAATGTGTAATCGCGACTTTGTCGGCCATTTTTGTTATTTACGTCCGATCCTTGAATTGAAATCAAAATTATCGATTACATGAAAATTGGGTTAGAATTACTGAAAACAGATTATACTTGGATTCGGCAGTGGATTAGATCTAGTTACATCACACGGTAAAGCTTCAGAGCTGTATTCTCGATTATTTCCTGAATTTGAAGGTTTGAAAACCAGGAAGGCAAGATCGGCATCAAGAAATCTAACATAAAGAATCAATATGTTTTCATACATATGGAAGACTTTCCTACATATGACAATTCCACAGTTTTCTAACAATCATTTTAACGAAATGTAGAAATTTCATTGCTGCTTTTTAAGAAATTTAATATCTTGTTTCACGGTGCCACAAAAAGGAAATTTGACCCTAGCTTCAATCCGTCAACCTGGATGCCTCCCCGGCGTTATAAAGAAGTCTTCACTTTGAGTTTGATCCACCAAGCATATGAAAATTGAATAGAAATATATAAGTTAAAATGCTTACCAACTGCAATCAGGCTTGAAACCAACACGTAAGTTACGAATTTCATTCCTTCAGCATGATTTGACATCAAGAGGATCTGAAATAGACAGGTCGGGTGAGAATCTTAAACTTGCAGTGTCTAGATGGAAAATTGTCCAAGCATTGATCTGAACATCTGTGATCCGAAAAACGTTGTTATGTCGCTCTAAAACTGCTAGTTTGTACAAAATTCTGTGTTTTCCTGGCGAGGAGAAAGTCAAAGAAGTTTCACGTAACCAAAAGCAACCCACAGCGAGAGTCGTCTTGTTGATCTGTTCATGATTGGCTTCCTACAATGAACACGTCTGACGGGGGGCGCACACTAGCGTCACGGAATTTTCGTCTATCAATGTAACTGGAGAAATAGCACCTATAGCCTCGTGAAATCTTTTACTTGCAACACAAGTCGAGTTTCATAATCTTAAACAATTCGGGACTAGAACTTTTAACTAGGTTTTGCAAAAATCTTGGATAAGTTTGGCACGATGTATGTCGCAGTTACCCCCTTCGTATTTGTTGATTTTGAATTATCACAACAATGGTATGAATCAACCAATTGCAGAGCATACTCTGACTCACTTCCTTTTATAATGCAAATCAATGCAGTTGCCGACAGCCAATCAAAATTTGCGCTGCTTTTTGAACCTGTTTGTCAAGATGAAAGAGGGTTCGTGTCACCCTTCAATATCTATTCAAATCTTCGGTAAAAAAGAAAGGTGCCAAATTTTTAACGAACAAAGATAGTTGATTATAAAACAGTGCGGTTGATTATTTCGATAAACAACAAGATTATTCATTAAAGAGCATGGTACAAAAAATATCAAAAACTGTACAAACCCCGCCAACAAATGTTATAGAAATCAAGTAAAGACAAGGAAATCCACCCTTTCTTCCTGAAATAATGTCACTTTTATCGTAAACAAAGACATATTCAATGAGATTTGTGGATAGTATTTGGAACAGTCCCTCTGAATAACTGATAGTGATGTTGCTTTAAGTAGACTTTGAAACCATTCAAGGTTGAATAACTTTATTTGGGAAAGTTCGTGAAATTGTAATTCTTCGAGCAGATGTGACTTAATACAGCTTCCAGGTACAGAAGGTGCTGTTAGACATTTAAAGCTAAAAATGACCCAAAATTCCTTCGCAGACTACTTCTAATAAAAAAATCGAGAGGTCCATCATTTTTCCTAGACTGAGTGCTCCAGACTCGTAGAATTCCAGCAATCCATCAATCTTTTTTAAATGGATCTGAACACGGACTGTTAATATTTTTATCGTTTTCAAATGCATTTTTTAGCAAAGGGATGTGCTTGTTTGGAGTTTTTTCGGCTGCGCTTTCAACAGGCAATCGTGTTGAAAAATAACGGGGAAAAACTCGCAAAATAAAATAATTATACAGGCCAAGTGCGTACCTCTAAATTATAGAATTTTACATTCAGCATCCCTGAGTGACGACGTCTACGAATTTTCGTCGTTTGAAAATTACTTAACAGTATCAGAATAAAATTCAGACAAAAAGTGAGGCAGGTGCCATCAAAAGTTATGCATGACCTTCAACATCTTTGTATCATGCACAGTTCTTGAGTTGTGTATCTTCAATTCGTGGTGAAGATTAATTCCCATTGAACAGTCATTGACGTAAATATCACAATGTCCCTTTGACCAGATAACGATAAGGCTCTATCACCGTCGTTTCGGCGACTATAAAAACACAGATAGAATAGGCCTATGCTTCAAGAAGACTGTTCACTTGGGTTTTCGCTACCATAGAGGTTTAGGAGATAGCAATTCTGATGAAATAAAGCAATTTTCCCAGGGTACAGTTGATTATAGAAGGAGCAGAGTATAGATTTGCCTATTTCCCTCTTTCTTTACGGCCGTTTTTACATTTAATGCCCAATTAATACCCAATATTCTCAGGTATTTCTCATTTATTTACGGCTGTTTTTTCGTATCAATGCCTAATGAATATCTAATGTTTTGAAGTATTTTTCTTTTTTACTGCCGTTTCTATACCAATGCCCAAATAATTACTCATATTCTGAGGTATTTTCCCTTCACTTTCAGCCTTTCTTATATCAATATAGTTTTTCGTATGATGCCTTTCGGCTTAAATGTTCATGTTTCACTAGCATCTTCTTATATCATAAACAAATAAGGAATAATGCTTTCATGCGCTGAAAAACTTCTCAATAGCTTCTGAATTTGCTCAAGTATTGCAGTGATATTGCAATGATGAGTAACTACCAAGTTTGCAATACGAGCAAAGAGAGAGTGAGGAGGAGCTGATTCTATGTTGAGTAACTATATCCAATGTTGAGTAAATGCACTAGCGACAGAACACATGAAGTAATTACTCAAATAACCCTCTAGAAGCAAGAAGGAGAAAAAGCTAAGGATAAGACTAAGGACAAGCTCAAATATGGCTAAAAAATCATGAAATGCGCTTCATTCTAATGACAGGTCGAAAAAGTCCACAAGCTACATGGAAAAGAACGCGCTTGCATGCATAAAAAATTTATAGGATTGTTAATTATGTTAGCACGTGGCACTGCCAAAAACAGAGATTTCCAAAAGTTTATGAATCTCCGCAAAAGCGTATGAGATGTTCCAGTCAATAATTAATGAGGAAGTTAGACAGCTATCTGATGAAGAACGCACATAGAGAAAAAGAACTTTTTGAAATTTGGTCAAGTTTTTGTGTGTGAAGCAATAATGAGTTTTCGTATGTGAAGTTAGAATTTTCACCTATAGAATCTAAAATGCCGATTTTGAACGTAGTTTAAAAATTTGAAGACTCAATTGCATTCTGGAGAAAATTGAATTCAGCAATAAATTAACAAGTTCTGCAAAATGGCATAAACTGAATTGACAAATGACTTGCCAAGGTTTGGTGCTGCATTCTTGGAAATGACATGTTAGTCTGTACATGATTAGATTACAGCAAATACACACAAGGATCGATTCCAAATTTATTCTGCTTGGAGCAAGCAGTTCTACAGGAATGACTGATTTCCGTAGATGAACTGTTTTAAGGAATCAGGGTTTCCCTTCTATTATTAGATAAGAATGATTACAAAATATGGATAACGGCCTAGTAATTTTGCCCCCGTTTTGGAACGTCTCGAAATGGACATTAGTGTTGAGACCCTAATATTCACCTCTCTTGGAAACACACAATAGCTCCTAGCGCAGCCCCTAACAAAATCAAGGCAAATTGGCGTTGACAAGACAAGAGCCTCGATTCGAAGCCAAAAGTGACTTCGCCCACCTGAAAATGACGTCACACACAAGAACGAATGTTTGTAAGAACATGAAATTTAGAGCGAGCATTTTCGGAGACGGGAAGGGGCTTCCTCCCCTTTAGCGATTTTCACTTGGGTGCGAGTAAAGGTGCAAAAGTGCAATATTCCCACCAAGATCATTATCACAATATGCTGCCCTTTGAAGTATTCGCTGATCTCGCTTCTGTCGAGGTTTTAATCGCGACCTGACGTCCCTATGAACTGCTTAGTTCCCAGTCTCCGCACTACTTTTACAACGCTGACCCACGTCCATATGCAAAAATCAACATTGGTTATTTTGTGGGGAACTTTAATTATGCAAAAGGGACTCAAGAGCCGGTCTGAGGCAGCCGGTAAATAATCCCCCGCTTTTGTGCCACAGATCAGAAGGACTTTGCTATAATCCTGGGATTTTCGTAGGACTGAAGCCTAAACAGTTCAACGACTTACACACAAACGTATAATTTGTGCTAGGCAAAAGAGCTGTGGTGAAGTAAAAATGTAATATTCTTCAATCCAATTGCGATTCTATGTTGAGCGTGAACTGTCACTGAGGAGTTTCGGAAAGTGACAGAAACGAATTCACCCATTTAGTTACTGTCCAGAAAAAGAATCATTTACTTGTTTCGACACGAGATTCAAATCACAGATTTGCGCGCCTTTAACAAAAGTAAGCCATTAATCTGGGGTGTTACTTTTTGTAAGGATATGTCAACAAAAGCACTCACTACCTAAAAAGCTCGGATATAAGAAGTGGCAAAAACGCATCAGTAAGACCCTTAAACAATGAATGTGCGAGGGGTGAAAGGACATTCTTAAGGTGAAAGGTCATTTTCTGGCAGGTCAGTTTCAATAGTTTCAGCAAATCCTAATCAGAAAAGTGCAGACTTCTACTACTAAGAATTCACACATACTGATTATATAATATGACCTTCTCATTCTCTTATCAGTTTTACTGGGTTTACTGAAGGTTTTTACTTTCCCTAAATGTTTGTCAAATAAAGTAGCAGAGAGGAATTATAGCAGTCGGTTTTGTTTAGTCTTTGGCAACAGGTACGCTCCATTTCTCACGCTTCTTCGAGATAAGTAGAGCTGAACAAGCTTCTTAAAAAGCAAAACTCCACGAGACTGCAAGATGGCACCAACCTCCCAGTAGAGGCGAAATTAGACAAATTAGCCAACTATGAAATAGTGTCAAGGCTGATTGAACAAAACAGGCATTGCAGCACCAAGACTGCTATGACGTAATGTTCCCAACTTGCCACCGACGCAAGACGTAGTTCCAGATTTCAGTGTTTGGGTGGCAGGCCAATACAAAGCTGCCGAGAAAAAACAACCGCCAGATAATCTTAAACAAATTTGTCTTAGTAACATCTAGCCTGTAAATTTGTTTTATGTAAACAAGAAGACCCGTTCATTAATCAGAGTGGTTTTTGACATAGGAGACGCACCTCTTCTACACCAGAAAAAAGGAAAACTTCCTGCACGTGTTTTTCTAACTGTCAACTGAACAAAGAAGAGCATGCTCTCGCTTTTGGCAGTATACCTTATTAAAGTAGTATTCCATTCACTCATAAATTCCATCCCTGGCGACAAAAGGTGAAATTTGCTTCTGGATGTGTTTAACTTAAAACATGCATATTTCCATAGGGTAGAAGCGTTTAACATCACATAGAGTACTGTTATCAACAAGGACCCTATTAGAAATAAAATCCAAAAAATGATAGTTAGTAATAATGTCAATTCTAGAAAAGAAATTTATGCAAACACTCAGTAGAACTAAAGAATCAAAGATAAAGTCATGGGAAGGATGGTAACACCTGGATAAGAAGGATCATTGACTTTATGAAACAGTGTGAAGGATGGGCCTAGTAAATATTTCAGTTAGGCTTTGCAAGTTAGGTTGCTAATACATTCCCTGTCATTCTTGCAAGTTGTGGTCATCATTTCATCAAAGATTCCTTAAACACTTTGTTGCTTAAGATATGATCGTGTGACGAAGCTGCCTTAATCATTTGCAATTTGCCAGTTGCAGTAGGTAAAAAGATATTTATTGGCGTTCTCTCGATCGATGGTGACTCTGTCCATGGGCTCCGACGCAGGTTGGAAAGTGGAGGGGCCAAGGAAGAATTTAACAATCATAACAAAGATATTTAGAAAAGCTCTATTGTTCTACAAAAAAGTGCGGGGGTCATGGCCCCCGGCCCCCTCAAACTAGTCGGAGGCCCTGGTTACTTTAGCGAAGCGCGTAGCGCAATCCGACAACTCTATCAAATGGGGATTTTCAGCATTATAAAAATGTCTTCGTTACCATAAAGATTTGGAATATAATAAAGCTACAACAAAACAGTACCAATATACCCTAATGTCACGACTCAATTCTATTAAAAATTCCGCTTGAAGAGACCCATCTCAGCCATTAAACGTACCAAAGATCATTTTTACCAATGTAAGGCCCAAACAAACACAAAAGATTTTTGAAATAAAAGAATCAGATTCGTCGGTAGACAAAAATGATCCTTCAGGGTAAGAAATTCGATCAAATTACTACTTGTAATACCTTTCAGGATCTATGTTAGTATTGGGTTCAAGCTACTGTCCCTATCATCCCTTCTGTACCATGGCAAATCTGCATAATCCAGCTTGAGCTCAAATCTGTTTAAACAGGGGATTTTGCAGCTAAATATTTGGGCTGAAGCTATATTACGCTAGCTGTTGAAAAACTTCTTATTGTTCCGTTTTATTCATGCACCGTCTTTCGTGAATGTAGAACTCTTTGTTAAAATATGTGTGGGAAAATATTTGCATTGTATTCATGTGATCGGAGCAGTACGTCTCGCTTTGGTGTGGGTGTGGCATCGTTCTGAGGCCAGGATGGACGGTGCAAATATTGAAACGGTTTAAGACTTCAAAAGTCGGCATGATTTGAGTAGGCACTCATGCGAGAGGGTCGCATCCTCCCCCTCCCCCTCCCCCTGTTATAAAAAACTCAATTAAAGCTTGGCTGTTCCCTCCTAGTGACTACGTTAGTGAAAGCGACATAAACTATTAACATGGCGTTGAATTGCTATGGCCGGCCTAAATAGCTTTTTAATGAAGTAATGTCCATAACATCTAAACAAAGCAGGTCTCCAATACACCGTAGGAAACTTGGCTAAGGAGAAAATCCTGCCCAATATGACCCAGCATCTTTTGCATTGCGACTATTCATTGTTGGTGAAACTCGTTTCATTAATGTTTCATGGAGCTGTGATATTTCGTAGTTCTATGACCATGAATGAACAAATCGTAGTTTACTCACTGACTGCAGGTGACAGAGATCGGAGCACAAGCTATAAGGCTATAGACAGTACGTGGCTCTTTGTCGCCATAAGAGTGTATCCAAGCCGCGAAGTCTAGATCTTGAGTCACACGCAATATAGCAATCATATGATAATCTCAGGCCTTTCGCAAGAAAACCGTGCTTAGGTACCGGGACGCGACATTGAAGCCACAACATAAAGAATAATAATCATTCCTTCAGGAATTGAAATCCTAGGCATCTAAACATTAAGAACCAAAGGAAATCATTGGTAGCCCAAAGAACAAAAAAAATTCGTATTCCGAATTACCATCAAAATTTTTGCTGAACTTCTGTGCTTCACGTTTTGATGCTAGGAAAAAGAAAGCCTTGTTTTCAAGCCATCTTGTTATTCTTCTGGTACCTCTTTGCTTATCTTGTGAATCGCTGCCTCCCACTTTGAAACGTTTCTTGAACCTTTGCCAACTTGATGATTAGAATTCACCTCTCCTTATCATCAATAATCTTTATCAATCCGTTGTTTACCAACTTTTGGTTTTTAATAAAAGTCTGAGGTGACCACATACTGAACCAGTTGATAATACACAAAACGTTTTAATTTTAAGCGAGGCAGAAGAAGAAAGACCGGTCTGTAATATCCTATTAGGATGACTAAAAGGGAATTACCACAGTTATATTTAGTGGTACGAATGATTTTTTCACACACTTGTTTTTTATAAGCAAAATGCAATAACGAAACTGCGGAAGTCTACGAGCTAGCGAACTGCCTTTTGCAGATAACGAAGTAATAACCAATAACGATCAATTCAATCAAGTAACGTTTTCGTGGTGAGGTACTTCTGTCTCTCAATAGATCGAGGGAGATAATCTGCTGCTTGCTTAAATTGTGATCCATAAAAGTGAACAAAGAAACTGAGCCTACCATCCTTTCCTAGCTTGGCATAAATCAAGATGATTCTAGGCTATCTGCTCAGTGTATTGTAAAGATGAATTGTTTATCATTCGTGAAACAAGGAATCGATGGCGTGCTGGCAGAGCTGTACGTCTTTGTGTTATAGAACTTGACCCCAAGCTTGCTGCCCCAACCTTGGGGTCATGGTGGGGTAATTATCTTCGCATGATGCATGATTCTGATAAGATCAGTTGCCTAATAATCGCACAAAAAGTGTAATTGGAAGTAGCATCCTCAAACTGCAATGTTATGTAAACCAGAACTGTAATTTTTGTCAGTCAAATTAGTTGAGCCAACCACTACCCCTCTTGAGTTTCCCATCAACCATAATGTCTTTATCAGCTTGTGGCCATTTTCCGACGTTTGTATACTCTGATGGGTGTCGGACGAAAAAGTACTCAACTATGCTAAAATCATTTTCCCTGCGCTCGTGAAGTATTGTACCCCAAAGCATTTGCGCACATGCTGCTTTTGTAGCTAATTCATGATCACTTCATGGTTGTTCTCTAGAAAGAGGCACCCTCAAATGTAGCTGGTTGAAATCGTTGGCACACAAGGGCAGAGATTCAGACTAAGTAACGAAACATGCATAGATGTCCGCATATTGTAATAAAATCACGTTGACAGCTAGCGCAAGCCGTACACTCCATGTCTAGACCAAAATAAATGTGCTCAGCATTTTACATACAATGCATCATTCAGAAACGAAACCCGATCTACAAATGGAATGTCTTCTTTTTCATTTTGAAGTCGGAACTGGGTTTGCAGCCCATTTCCCTGTCACGATCATTTTGTGAAGTAAAACAAATTATACAAATATTTTTTATTACAGGAAGGGACAGAGGGTTGGATTGTTTACTATCGATAGGATGTGCTTTATTTTACATATTAATTCCCAGTTCCTCCATTTCAATGTTATATAGCATTTTAGGCTGCGCCTTGTATCAACCTGTTTTGCCTTGTGGGTTCTTTTTTAAACATGCCATCTTCTCTTCGTATCACTTTCCCCCTTATAATTAACACGACACATTTAAATAGTTTTTGATGCTCGAGATATTAGTTTCAGAAAGCACCATTTTCAGCATCTAAAGAAATTGGAATTGAAATGATGTTACAAAATTAATGATTTATGCTTTGGTAGAAGTGTCATGAGATAGAATGAGGCCAGGGTTATTATTTGGTCACAACAACGAGGTGAAATTTTATGGAGACAGGCGAGCCCCCTTTTCTGGGGAACCATCTAGTAAATAGCAATGCTTGCCTTTTGACACGCTTGGAAGAAGGGGCTTTTTATGTCCTTCAAGGAGCATCGCGTGTCCTAGTCATTTTAAAAATCATCAGGGGCGGTTGCTTGGAAAGTCCAATGAATAGCGTTGCCATGCTGGATGGAATCTCTTAAGAGCAGTCATCAATAAAAATGGCCTCTTTTGTAGGCGATATCAAAACTCGATCAAAATAAGCCAATTAATAATGACTGTCGTTTTGGCATAGATTAACGAGGCCATGCAAAATAATGGCAAAGAGAAATGATCGTATACGCAGAAATTTGCAACAATTATGAAAGTTGATTGCAATCCGTAGCTATCATTAGCAATTTTGAACTGATCTATAATGAGTTGTGTTTGCATGCAGGATCTTCCGAATCTATGGCAACTAGGGGGTGATACTTGTAGGTCTAATTAAGCCCTTAATCTTGACCTTGACGTGCAAAGCTAGAATTTTCGCATTTGGGGATGAATAACGCAACTTGCCAAAACCTGGCTTGAAGTTATGAACACGAACTGATTTCGAAATTCACACATGTCTACTTTCTTCACAATGAAGTTGCCGTCAAAATTCCAAAGTAAGGAGCTTGATAAAAATGGATGGTTTCTAGTGACAAGCAGAGTGGCGATTCAACAGCCTTGGCTAAAATCAGTTTGCACGGGACATGTCCTGCATTTGTTGGCATGTCCTGCAAGCCAGTGCATGCACAGACATCATTTAGGACCGTTGAAAATCTAAAGAGGCTCGATCGGTGATGCATGGGGTATCAAAAACAATTCAAAAAGCAATTAGCACAAACCGTTTTGAGATGCTGCTGCCTTCCCTCGAGATTTGTTTTCAACCTTTGTACGCAAGTCCAAGATTTCTTGCAGTATGACTCCAGATTCGCGTTCCAGTCTCGCTGTAATTTGATCCTAGCGTGAATTCACATCACAAAAAACTATCCTCTTAGCACTATTAGGCCTTTGTTAACTTGTAATCGTGCAAGCATTTATTGCATTAATATTTTAACAAGCGTATTTTGTGGCTCTAGTACTTAAACGGCCACCAGATCAGTGAATAACGTTATTTAATTAGCTTCACAGGACAAAGCTATCCCTTCCAAGCCTGACCCCCCTGAAACGGAGCGCAAACGAAAACACACACAATGCACTGCGTTTTGTTGAGAAAAGGAAACAATGACCCTAGGACTATCTTTTTGTAGCTTTTCAAAGGAATATAATTCATTCCTAACTTCTTTACCGAATATTTTTGTAAAAGAGAAAGTTGTTTCTGCTGTTAAAATATTCTTTTAATAGGCAGGAAAGGCGAAATTTGCATTTGAAATAATAGCATTGAAGGTCTTTAGTGAAACGGCTATCGACATGCCTTCCTTCTCGATGAGACAGCGAGGGGCCTATTGTCTCATAGTCCTTTACGCTGGGTTGCCATAACAAGATTTCCTACTTTTGCGTATGATACATTCAAAGAGGAATATCTCAGTTATTTCGGGTCATTCAATTGCCTTGTCAAGAAATATAGGTGGCACGGCATACCTTCGAAAACACGCGCAACATTTTTTCTTTCGTTTCTTAACGTTTTGACACAGAAGAAAGGAATAAATAACAGAATCATCTCCTATAACTATCTGCATAGGCTGTAGTATGTGACTGAATGTATTAATCTTTTTGCGGTAACATACAATGCCCGCCAAAAGTAGTTGGAACACCGAGATTCTACTCGTAATAAATGCATATTTTCACTTCAATTCCCTATTTCAAGCAGACAGAGCCCCCTCTCCCCCTTAAACAATGTTGTAAAGGTAGGTGAACATGTCGCTAAACATGGGCTACACAATCTGCGCTCCAACATACATTTGTTTTCATTTTCCAGTCGGAAACCAACATTGTATATGAGGGAGGGGAGACGTTTAGTAGGAAAGATGATTGGACTGTTCCAACACTTTTGGCGGGCATTGTCTTTTTGCATTCTTTCTGTGTGCGAAAGACTGACATGTAAAGTATAACTACTCTAGGGTTTTTGGGGGCGAGCATTCCAATGGAATTAAAATCGAAGGTGTACGACTAACGTGTGACGTCATAATCGGTATATGTTCAATGTTCCGTCTTATTTTCTTGGCAATTACTGTTGATTGCCGGGAAAACAAGTATATTTTGAAACAGGGAAGGTAAAAGCTTGTTTTAAACAATGGCTAGTACAGCAAATGTCCACAGTATGCTCTTATACAGCGGCCATTACAACATGCATCGCAGTGACAACCGTGCCTCGATAGAACTTTGACTAGACCAGCATAAAAAGTTGAATTGAATTGAATTGAAGTGTCATTTCTTCAACGTTTAACGGTTGGAAAACTTGTGAGTTTCGATGAAATACAAAGCAGTTAAGATTCAAATCTCCCAAGTAAATAGTTAGATAGGTGTGCATCACGATATATGATGTTGCAGGAAATTTCTTTGAACAATAATAGAATAGAAGCTGCATATTTTCATGATTTCTCCACGCTCAACGCTTTTCTGATAGTAACATATTGAATGATGTCATTTGAACTTTCAAAGTGCCGTTGAACGTGAAATTTTCTCTTGTATCTTGACGTAAGAAAGGAAAAGCCGAGAAATAGGTTACTCACAATGTTGATTAAACTACTGCACACTCCTGCATGACATTTTCAAAATAACAAGTTAAAGGAAAGTCCTGCTGTGGATAAATCTTCAAACATTTTCCAACCGTTACTCGTTGGTTGAATGACAACGAAAACGAGCAGCATCAACAACAATAGTGCAAGAAACAATGTTATAGTGTTCAAGACAACAAAAGGCTTGCAAAGCAACGTGCACAGATGGGGACAGCCTTTTGTTTCTCCGGTGGTATTTGAAAGCGGAAGCTAAACATTCGCCATCGTACATTCATCAACTCAGTCTCGCGGTCGTCGAAAACACCGTTCTTTACGAAAGTTATTGGGGCCTTGGATGTCGCAAAGATATGCCTATCTTTTTCAAAGAGAATGTTCTTGCTATATGAGGTTTTCGGGGCCGCAAAATGAACAATATGGCCTTCAAAGGGAAGTAACATATCGCTCCAAGGTAGAATTATTGGCGAGTACCTGAAATCATTCAGGAATTATGTCTTTGTCCTCCACACCAAGCCAAGCATATGAACGTGTAGCAGGAGAAAGAAATGACTTAAAAATGAACTGAAGAGGATCGAAAATGAATATTTTGCCACATTTTGCTGGCCGACATATGCAAATGTTGCGTCCCTTTCGACGACCTACGACAACAAGTTTTATGGTGGCACCTGAAAAGACTGCTCTCCCTATTTTGTTGTTCTCTAAGCCAGATTTTTCAAACTCATGTGAAATACAAGGTTAATACATTGCATAAAAACTAATAATTGTCTTCAAATATGATTTCAACTTGATTGTCTGCAGATTATCAAATTAATACCTCAACACCTCCATAAACCTGTAAAATGGGGCCAAAAATGGGCCATTGAGCAATTATGACGTCACGAGTCAACCAAATCACAATTTTGACTTCACCAATGAAATGAGCACCACCGAAAACCCCTATAAAGAGCCTTTTGGTCATGCTCTATTTGCCCGCCTTTGAAATTGGTAAAAGACAATGCCCGCCAAAAGTAGTTGGAACACCGAGATTCTACTCGTAATAAATGCATATTTTCACTTCAATTCCCTATTTCAAGCAGACAGAGCCCCCTCTCCCCCTTAAACAATGTTGTAAAGGTAGGTGAACATGTCGCTAAACATGGGCTACACAATCTGCGCTCCAACATACATTTGTTTTCATTTTCCAGTCGGAAACCAACATTGTATATGAGGGAGGGGAGACGTTTAGTAGGAAAGATGATTGGACTGTTCCAACACTTTTGGCGGGCATTGTCTTTTTGCATTCTTTCTGTGTGCGAAAGACTGACATGTAAAGTATAACTACTCTAGGGTTTTTGGGGGCGAGCATTCCAATGGAATTAAAATCGAAGGTGTACGACTAACGTGTGACGTCATAATCGGTATATGTTCAATGTTCCGTCTTATTTTCTTGGCAATTACTGTTGATTGCCGGGAAAACAAGTATATTTTGAAACAGGGAAGGTAAAAGCTTGTTTTAAACAATGGCTAGTACAGCAAATGTCCACAGTATGCTCTTATACAGCGGCCATTACAACATGCATCGCAGTGACAACCGTGCCTCGATAGAACTTTGACTAGACCAGCATAAAAAGTTGAATTGAATTGAATTGAAGTGTCATTTCTTCAACGTTTAACGGTTGGAAAACTTGTGAGTTTCGATGAAATACAAAGCAGTTAAGATTCAAATCTCCCAAGTAAATAGTTAGATAGGTGTGCATCACGATATATGATGTTGCAGGAAATTTCTTTGAACAATAATAGAATAGAAGCTGCATATTTTCATGATTTCTCCACGCTCAACGCTTTTCTGATAGTAACATATTGAATGATGTCATTTGAACTTTCAAAGTGCCGTTGAACGATGAAATTTTCTCTTGTATCTTGACGTAAGAAAGGAAAAGCCGAGAAATAGGTTACTCACAATGTTGATTAAACTACTGCACACTCCTGCATGACATTTTCAAAATAACAAGTTAAAGGAAAGTCCTGCTGTGGATAAATCTTCAAACATTTTCCAACCGTTACTCGTTGGTTGAATGACAACGAAAACGAGCAGCATCAACAACAATAGTGCAAGAAACAATGTTATAGTGTTCAAGACAACAAAAGGCTTGCAAAGCAACGTGCACAGATGGGGACAGCCTTTTGTTTCTCCGGTGGTATTTGAAAGCGGAAGCTAAACATTCGCCATCGTACATTCATCAACTCAGTCTCGCGGTCGTCGAAAACACCGTTCTTTACGAAAGTTATTGGGGCCTTGGATGTCGCAAAGATATGCCTATCTTTTTCAAAGAGAATGTTCTTGCTATATGAGGTTTTCGGGGCCGCAAAATGAACAATATGGCCTTCAAAGGGAAGTAACATATCGCTCCAAGGTAGAATTATTGGCGAGTACCTGAAATCATTCAGGAATTATGTCTTTGTCCTCCACACCAAGCCAAGCATATGAACGTGTAGCAGGAGAAAGAAATGACTTAAAAATGAACTGAAGAGGATCGAAAATGAATATTTTGCCACATTTTGCTGGCCGACATATGCAAATGTTGCGTCCCTTTCGACGACCTACGACAACAAGTTTTATGGTGGCACCTGAAAAGACTGCTCTCCCTATTTTGTTGTTCTCTAAGCCAGATTTTTCAAACTCATGTGAAATACAAGGTTAATACATTGCATAAAAACTAATAATTGTCTTCAAATATGATTTCAACTTGATTGTCTGCAGATTATCAAATTAATACCTCAACACCTCCATAAACCTGTAAAATGGGGCCAAAAATGGGCCATTGAGCAATTATGACGTCACGAGTCAACCAAATCACAATTTTGACTTCACCAATGAAATGAGCACCACCGAAAACCCCTATAAAGAGCCTTTTGGTCATGCTCTATTTGCCCGCCTTTGAAATTGGTAAAAGACAATGCCCGCCAAAAGTAGTTGGAACACCGAGATTCTACTCGTAATAAATGCATATTTTCACTTCAATTCCCTATTTCAAGCAGACAGAGCCCCCTCTCCCCCTTAAACAATGTTGTAAAGGTAGGTGAACATGTCGCTAAACATGGGCTACACAATCTGCGCTCCAACATACATTTGTTTTCATTTTCCAGTCGGAAACCAACATTGTATATGAGGGAGGGGAGACGTTTAGTAGGAAAGATGATTGGACTGTTCCAACACTTTTGGCGGGCATTGTCTTTTTGCATTCTTTCTGTGTGCGAAAGACTGACATGTAAAGTATAACTACTCTAGGGTTTTTGGGGGCGAGCATTCCAATGGAATTAAAATCGAAGGTGTACGACTAACGTGTGACGTCATAATCGGTATATGTTCAATGTTCCGTCTTATTTTCTTGGCAATTACTGTTGATTGCCGGGAAAACAAGTATATTTTGAAACAGGGAAGGTAAAAGCTTGTTTTAAACAATGGCTAGTACAGCAAATGTCCACAGTATGCTCTTATACAGCGGCCATTACAACATGCATCGCAGTGACAACCGTGCCTCGATAGAACTTTGACTAGACCAGCATAAAAAGTTGAATTGAATTGAATTGAAGTGTCATTTCTTCAACGTTTAACGGTTGGAAAACTTGTGAGTTTCGATGAAATACAAAGCAGTTAAGATTCAAATCTCCCAAGTAAATAGTTAGATAGGTGTGCATCACGATATATGATGTTGCAGGAAATTTCTTTGAACAATAATAGAATAGAAGCTGCATATTTTCATGATTTCTCCACGCTCAACGCTTTTCTGATAGTAACATATTGAATGATGTCATTTGAACTTTCAAAGTGCCGTTGAACGTGAAATTTTCTCTTGTATCTTGACGTAAGAAAGGAAAAGCCGAGAAATAGGTTACTCACAATGTTGATTAAACTACTGCACACTCCTGCATGACATTTTCAAAATAACAAGTTAAAGGAAAGTCCTGCTGTGGATAAATCTTCAAACATTTTCCAACCGTTACTCGTTGGTTGAATGACAACGAAAACGAGCAGCATCAACAACAATAGTGCAAGAAACAATGTTATAGTGTTCAAGACAACAAAAGGCTTGCAAAGCAACGTGCACAGATGGGGACAGCCTTTTGTTTCTCCGGTGGTATTTGAAAGCGGAAGCTAAACATTCGCCATCGTACATTCATCAACTCAGTCTCGCGGTCGTCGAAAACACCGTTCTTTACGAAAGTTATTGGGGCCTTGGATGTCGCAAAGATATGCCTATCTTTTTCAAAGAGAATGTTCTTGCTATATGAGGTTTTCGGGGCCGCAAAATGAACAATATGGCCTTCAAAGGGAAGTAACATATCGCTCCAAGGTAGAATTATTGGCGAGTACCTGAAATCATTCAGGAATTATGTCTTTGTCCTCCACACCAAGCCAAGCATATGAACGTGTAGCAGGAGAAAGAAATGACTTAAAAATGAACTGAAGAGGATCGAAAATGAATATTTTGCCACATTTTGCTGGCCGACATATGCAAATGTTGCGTCCCTTTCGACGACCTACGACAACAAGTTTTATGGTGGCACCTGAAAAGACTGCTCTCCCTATTTTGTTGTTCTCTAAGCCAGATTTTTCAAACTCATGTGAAATACAAGGTTAATACATTGCATAAAAACTAATAATTGTCTTCAAATATGATTTCAACTTGATTGTCTGCAGATTATCAAATTAATACCTCAACACCTCCATAAACCTGTAAAATGGGGCCAAAAATGGCCATTGAGCAGATTATGACGTCACGAGTCAACCAAATCACAATTTTGACTTCACCAATGAAATGAGCACCACCGAAAACCCCTATAAAGAGCCTTTTGGTCATGCTCTATTTGCCCGCCTTTGAAATTGGTAAAAGACGTCTTTTTGCATTCTTTCTGTGTGCGAAAGACTGACATGTAAAGTATAACTACTCTAGGGTTTTTGGGGGCGAGCATTCCAATGGAATTAAAATCGAAAGGTGTACGACTAACGTGTGACGTCATAATCGGTATATGTTCAATGTTCCGTCTTATTTTCTTGGCAATTACTGTTGATTGCCGGGAAAACAAGTATATTTTGAAACAGGGAAGGTAAAAGCTTGTTTTAAACAATGGCTAGTACAGCAAATGTCCACAGTATGCTCTTATACAGCGGCCATTACAACATGCATCGCAGTGACAACCGTGCCTCGATAGAACTTTGACTAGACCAGCATAAAAAGTTGAATTGAATTGAATTGAAGTGTCATTTCTTCAACGTTTAACGGTTGGAAAACTTGTGAGTTTCGATGAAATACAAAGCAGTTAAGATTCAAATCTCCCAAGTAAATAGTTAGATAGGTGTGCATCACGATATATGATGTTGCAGGAAATTTCTTTGAACAATAATAGAATAGAAGCTGCATATTTTCATGATTTCTCCACGCTCAACGCTTTTCTGATAGTAACATATTGAATGATGTCATTTGAACTTTCAAAGTGCCGTTGAACGTGAAATTTTCTCTTGTATCTTGACGTAAGAAAGGAAAAGCCGAGAAATAGGTTACTCACAATGTTGATTAAACTACTGCACACTCCTGCATGACATTTTCAAAATAACAAGTTAAAGGAAAGTCCTGCTGTGGATAAATCTTCAAACATTTTCCAACCGTTACTCGTTGGTTGAATGACAACGAAAACGAGCAGCATCAACAACAATAGTGCAAGAAACAATGTTATAGTGTTCAAGACAACAAAAGGCTTGCAAAGCAACGTGCACAGATGGGGACAGCCTTTTGTTTCTCCGGTGGTATTTGAAAGCGGAAGCTAAACATTCGCCATCGTACATTCATCAACTCAGTCTCGCGGTCGTCGAAAACACCGTTCTTTACGAAAGTTATTGGGGCCTTGGATGTCGCAAAGATATGCCTATCTTTTTCAAAGAGAATGTTCTTGCTATATGAGGTTTTCGGGGCCGCAAAATGAACAATATGGCCTTCAAAGGGAAGTAACATATCGCTCCAAGGTAGAATTATTGGCGAGTACCTGAAATCATTCAGGAATTATGTCTTTGTCCTCCACACCAAGCCAAGCATATGAACGTGTAGCAGGAGAAAGAAATGACTTAAAAATGAACTGAAGAGGATCGAAAATGAATATTTTGCCACATTTTGCTGGCCGACATATGCAAATGTTGCGTCCCTTTCGACGACCTACGACAACAAGTTTTATGGTGGCACCTGAAAAGACTGCTCTCCCTATTTTGTTGTTCTCTAAGCCAGATTTTTCAAACTCATGTGAAATACAAGGTTAATACATTGCATAAAAACTAATAATTGTCTTCAAATATGATTTCAACTTGATTGTCTGCAGATTATCAAATTAATACCTCAACACCTCCATAAACCTGTAAAATGGGGCCAAAAATGGGCCATTGAGCAATTATGACGTCACGAGTCAACCAAATCACAATTTTGACTTCACCAATGAAATGAGCACCACCGAAAACCCCTATAAAGAGCCTTTTGGTCATGCTCTATTTGCCCGCCTTTGAAATTGGTAAAAGACAATGCCCGCCAAAAGTAGTTGGAACACCGAGATTCTACTCGTAATAAATGCATATTTTCACTTCAATTCCCTATTTCAAGCAGACAGAGCCCCCTCTCCCCCTTAAACAATGTTGTAAAGGTAGGTGAACATGTCGCTAAACATGGGCTACACAATCTGCGCTCCAACATACATTTGTTTTCATTTTCCAGTCGGAAACCAACATTGTATATGAGGGAGGGGAGACGTTTAGTAGGAAAGATGATTGGACTGTTCCAACACTTTTGGCGGGCATTGTCTTTTTGCATTCTTTCTGTGTGCGAAAGACTGACATGTAAAGTATAACTACTCTAGGGTTTTTGGGGGCGAGCATTCCAATGGAATTAAAATCGAAGGTGTACGACTAACGTGTGACGTCATAATCGGTATATGTTCAATGTTCCGTCTTATTTTCTTGGCAATTACTGTTGATTGCCGGGAAAACAAGTATATTTTGAAACAGGGAAGGTAAAAGCTTGTTTTAAACAATGGCTAGTACAGCAAATGTCCACAGTATGCTCTTATACAGCGGCCATTACAACATGCATCGCAGTGACAACCGTGCCTCGATAGAACTTTGACTAGACCAGCATAAAAAGTTGAATTGAATTGAATTGAAGTGTCATTTCTTCAACGTTTAACGGTTGGAAAACTTGTGAGTTTCGATGAAATACAAAGCAGTTAAGATTCAAATCTCCCAAGTAAATAGTTAGATAGGTGTGCATCACGATATATGATGTTGCAGGAAATTTCTTTGAACAATAATAGAATAGAAGCTGCATATTTTCATGATTTCTCCACGCTCAACGCTTTTCTGATAGTAACATATTGAATGATGTCATTTGAACTTTCAAAGTGCCGTTGAACGTGAAATTTTCTCTTGTATCTTGACGTAAGAAAGGAAAAGCCGAGAAATAGGTTACTCACAATGTTGATTAAACTACTGCACACTCCTGCATGACATTTTCAAAATAACAAGTTAAAGGAAAGTCCTGCTGTGGATAAATCTTCAAACATTTTCCAACCGTTACTCGTTGGTTGAATGACAACGAAAACGAGCAGCATCAACAACAATAGTGCAAGAAACAATGTTATAGTGTTCAAGACAACAAAAGGCTTGCAAAGCAACGTGCACAGATGGGGACAGCCTTTTGTTTCTCCGGTGGTATTTGAAAGCGGAAGCTAAACATTCGCCATCGTACATTCATCAACTCAGTCTCGCGGTCGTCGAAAACACCGTTCTTTACGAAAGTTATTGGGGCCTTGGATGTCGCAAAGATATGCCTATCTTTTTCAAAGAGAATGTTCTTGCTATATGAGGTTTTCGGGGCCGCAAAATGAACAATATGGCCTTCAAAGGGAAGTAACATATCGCTCCAAGGTAGAATTATTGGCGAGTACCTGAAATCATTCAGGAATTATGTCTTTGTCCTCCACACCAAGCCAAGCATATGAACGTGTAGCAGGAGAAAGAAATGACTTAAAAATGAACTGAAGAGGATCGAAAATGAATATTTTGCCACATTTTGCTGGCCGACATATGCAAATGTTGCGTCCCTTTCGACGACCTACGACAACAAGTTTTATGGTGGCACCTGAAAAGACTGCTCTCCCTATTTTGTTGTTCTCTAAGCCAGATTTTTCAAACTCATGTGAAATACAAGGTTAATACATTGCATAAAAACTAATAATTGTCTTCAAATATGATTTCAACTTGATTGTCTGCAGATTATCAAATTAATACCTCAACACCTCCATAAACCTGTAAAATGGGGCCAAAAATGGGCCATTGAGCAATTATGACGTCACGAGTCAACCAAATCACAATTTTGACTTCACCAATGAAATGAGCACCACCGAAAACCCCTATAAAGAGCCTTTTGGTCATGCTCTATTTGCCCGCCTTTGAAATTGGTAAAAGACAATGCCCGCCAAAAGTAGTTGGAACACCGAGATTCTACTCGTAATAAATGCATATTTTCACTTCAATTCCCTATTTCAAGCAGACAGAGCCCCCTCTCCCCCTTAAACAATGTTGTAAAGGTAGGTGAACATGTCGCTAAACATGGGCTACACAATCTGCGCTCCAACATACATTTGTTTTCATTTTCCAGTCGGAAACCAACATTGTATATGAGGGAGGGGAGACGTTTAGTAGGAAAGATGATTGGACTGTTCCAACACTTTTGGCGGGCATTGTCTTTTTGCATTCTTTCTGTGTGCGAAAGACTGACATGTAAAGTATAACTACTCTAGGGTTTTTGGGGGCGAGCATTCCAATGGAATTAAAATCGAAGGTGTACGACTAACGTGTGACGTCATAATCGGTATATGTTCAATGTTCCGTCTTATTTTCTTGGCAATTACTGTTGATTGCCGGGAAAACAAGTATATTTTGAAACAGGGAAGGTAAAAGCTTGTTTTAAACAATGGCTAGTACAGCAAATGTCCACAGTATGCTCTTATACAGCGGCCATTACAACATGCATCGCAGTGACAACCGTGCCTCGATAGAACTTTGACTAGACCAGCATAAAAAGTTGAATTGAATTGAATTGAAGTGTCATTTCTTCAACGTTTAACGGTTGGAAAACTTGTGAGTTTCGATGAAATACAAAGCAGTTAAGATTCAAATCTCCCAAGTAAATAGTTAGATAGGTGTGCATCACGATATATGATGTTGCAGGAAATTTCTTTGAACAATAATAGAATAGAAGCTGCATATTTTCATGATTTCTCCACGCTCAACGCTTTTCTGATAGTAACATATTGAATGATGTCATTTGAACTTTCAAAGTGCCGTTGAACGTGAAATTTTCTCTTGTATCTTGACGTAAGAAAGGAAAAGCCGAGAAATAGGTTACTCACAATGTTGATTAAACTACTGCACACTCCTGCATGACATTTTCAAAATAACAAGTTAAAGGAAAGTCCTGCTGTGGATAAATCTTCAAACATTTTCCAACCGTTACTCGTTGGTTGAATGACAACGAAAACGAGCAGCATCAACAACAATAGTGCAAGAAACAATGTTATAGTGTTCAAGACAACAAAAGGCTTGCAAAGCAACGTGCACAGATGGGGACAGCCTTTTGTTTCTCCGGTGGTATTTGAAAGCGGAAGCTAAACATTCGCCATCGTACATTCATCAACTCAGTCTCGCGGTCGTCGAAAACACCGTTCTTTACGAAAGTTATTGGGGCCTTGGATGTCGCAAAGATATGCCTATCTTTTTCAAAGAGAATGTTCTTGCTATATGAGGTTTTCGGGGCCGCAAAATGAACAATATGGCCTTCAAAGGGAAGTAACATATCGCTCCAAGGTAGAATTATTGGCGAGTACCTGAAATCATTCAGGAATTATGTCTTTGTCCTCCACACCAAGCCAAGCATATGAACGTGTAGCAGGAGAAAGAAATGACTTAAAAATGAACTGAAGAGGATCGAAAATGAATATTTTGCCACATTTTGCTGGCCGACATATGCAAATGTTGCGTCCCTTTCGACGACCTACGACAACAAGTTTTATGGTGGCACCTGAAAAGACTGCTCTCCCTATTTTGTTGTTCTCTAAGCCAGATTTTTCAAACTCATGTGAAATACAAGGTTAATACATTGCATAAAAACTAATAATTGTCTTCAAATATGATTTCAACTTGATTGTCTGCAGATTATCAAATTAATACCTCAACACCTCCATAAACCTGTAAAATGGGGCCAAAAATGGGCCATTGAGCAATTATGACGTCACGAGTCAACCAAATCACAATTTTGACTTCACCAATGAAATGAGCACCACCGAAAACCCCTATAAAGAGCCTTTTGGTCATGCTCTATTTGCCCGCCTTTGAAATTGGTAAAAGACAATGCCCGCCAAAAGTAGTTGGAACACCGAGATTCTACTCGTAATAAATGCATATTTTCACTTCAATTCCCTATTTCAAGCAGACAGAGCCCCTCTCCCCCTTAAACAATGTTGTAAAGGTAGGTGAACATGTCGCTAAACATGGGCTACACAATCTGCGCTCCAACATACATTTGTTTTCATTTTCCAGTCGGAAACCAACATTGTATATGAGGGAGGGGAGACGTTTAGTAGGAAAGATGATTGGACTGTTCCAACACTTTTGGCGGGCATTGTCTTTTTGCATTCTTTCTGTGTGCGAAAGACTGACATGTAAAGTATAACTACTCTAGGGTTTTTGGGGCGAGCATTCCAATGGAATTAAAATCGAAGGTGTACGACTAACGTGTGACGTCATAATCGGTATATGTTCAATGTTCCGTCTTATTTTCTTGGCAATTACTGTTGATTGCCGGGAAAACAAGTATATTTTGAAACAGGGAAGGTAAAAGCTTGTTTTAAACAATGGCTAGTACAGCAAATGTCCACAGTATGCTCTTATACAGCGGCCATTACAACATGCATCGCAGTGACAACCGTGCCTCGATAGAACTTTGACTAGACCAGCATAAAAAGTTGAATTGAATTGAATTGAAGTGTCATTTCTTCAACGTTTAACGGTTGGAAAACTTGTGAGTTTCGATGAAATACAAAGCAGTTAAGATTCAAATCTCCCAAGTAAATAGTTAGATAGGTGTGCATCACGATATATGATGTTGCAGGAAATTTCTTTGAACAATAATAGAATAGAAGCTGCATATTTTCATGATTTCTCCACGCTCAACGCTTTTCTGATAGTAACATATTGAATGATGTCATTTGAACTTTCAAAGTGCCGTTGAACGTGAAATTTTCTCTTGTATCTTGACGTAAGAAAGGAAAAGCCGAGAAATAGGTTACTCACAATGTTGATTAAACTACTGCACACTCCTGCATGACATTTTCAAAATAACAAGTTAAAGGAAAGTCCTGCTGTGGATAAATCTTCAAACATTTTCCAACCGTTACTCGTTGGTTGAATGACAACGAAAACGAGCAGCATCAACAACAATAGTGCAAGAAACAATGTTATAGTGTTCAAGACAACAAAAGGCTTGCAAAGCAACGTGCACAGATGGGGACAGCCTTTTGTTTCTCCGGTGGTATTTGAAAGCGGAAGCTAAACATTCGCCATCGTACATTCATCAACTCAGTCTCGCGGTCGTCGAAAACACCGTTCTTTACGAAAGTTATTGGGGCCTTGGATGTCGCAAAGATATGCCTATCTTTTTCAAAGAGAATGTTCTTGCTATATGAGGTTTTCGGGGCCGCAAAATGAACAATATGGCCTTCAAAGGGAAGTAACATATCGCTCCAAGGTAGAATTATTGGCGAGTACCTGAAATCATTCAGGAATTATGTCTTTGTCCTCCACACCAAGCCAAGCATATGAACGTGTAGCAGGAGAAAGAAATGACTTAAAAATGAACTGAAGAGGATCGAAAATGAATATTTTGCCACATTTTGCTGGCCGACATATGCAAATGTTGCGTCCCTTTCGACGACCTACGACAACAAGTTTTATGGTGGCACCTGAAAAGACTGCTCTCCCTATTTTGTTGTTCTCTAAGCCAGATTTTTCAAACTCATGTGAAATACAAGGTTAATACATTGCATAAAAACTAATAATTGTCTTCAAATATGATTTCAACTTGATTGTCTGCAGATTATCAAATTAATACCTCAACACCTCCATAAACCTGTAAAATGGGGCCAAAAATGGGCCATTGAGCAATTATGACGTCACGAGTCAACCAAATCACAATTTTGACTTCACCAATGAAATGAGCACCACCGAAAACCCCTATAAAGAGCCTTTTGGTCATGCTCTATTTGCCCGCCTTTGAAATTGGTAAAAGACTGTTTTTTTGCATTTCTGTGTGCGAAAGACTGACATGTAAAGTATAACTACTCTAGGGTTTTTGGGGGCGAGCATTCCAATGGAATTAAAATCGAAGGTGTACGACTAACGTGTGACGTCATAATCGGTATATGTTCAATGTTCCGTCTTATTTTCTTGGCAATTACTGTTGATTGCCGGGAAAACAAGTATATTTTGAAACAGGGAAGGTAAAAGCTTGTTTTAAACAATGGCTAGTACAGCAAATGTCCACAGTATGCTCTTATACAGCGGCCATTACAACATGCATCGCAGTGACAACCGTGCCTCGATAGAACTTTGACTAGACCAGCATAAAAAGTTGAATTGAATTGAATTGAAGTGTCATTTCTTCAACGTTTAACGGTTGGAAAACTTGTGAGTTTCGATGAAATACAAAGCAGTTAAGATTCAAATCTCCCAAGTAAATAGTTAGATAGGTGTGCATCACGATATATGATGTTGCAGGAAATTTCTTTGAACAATAATAGAATAGAAGCTGCATATTTTCATGATTTCTCCACGCTCAACGCTTTTCTGATAGTAACATATTGAATGATGTCATTTGAACTTTCAAAGTGCCGTTGAACGTGAAATTTTCTCTTGTATCTTGACGTAAGAAAGGAAAAGCCGAGAAATAGGTTACTCACAATGTTGATTAAACTACTGCACACTCCTGCATGACATTTTCAAAATAACAAGTTAAAGGAAAGTCCTGCTGTGGATAAATCTTCAAACATTTTCCAACCGTTACTCGTTGGTTGAATGACAACGAAAACGAGCAGCATCAACAACAATAGTGCAAGAAACAATGTTATAGTGTTCAAGACAACAAAAGGCTTGCAAAGCAACGTGCACAGATGGGGACAGCCTTTTGTTTCTCCGGTGGTATTTGAAAGCGGAAGCTAAACATTCGCCATCGTACATTCATCAACTCAGTCTCGCGGTCGTCGAAAACACCGTTCTTTACGAAAGTTATTGGGGCCTTGGATGTCGCAAAGATATGCCTATCTTTTTCAAAGAGAATGTTCTTGCTATATGAGGTTTTCGGGGCCGCAAAATGAACAATATGGCCTTCAAAGGGAAGTAACATATCGCTCCAAGGTAGAATTATTGGCGAGTACCTGAAATCATTCAGGAATTATGTCTTTGTCCTCCACACCAAGCCAAGCATATGAACGTGTAGCAGGAGAAAGAAATGACTTAAAAATGAACTGAAGAGGATCGAAAATGAATATTTTGCCACATTTTGCTGGCCGACATATGCAAATGTTGCGTCCCTTTCGACGACCTACGACAACAAGTTTTATGGTGGCACCTGAAAAGACTGCTCTCCCTATTTTGTTGTTCTCTAAGCCAGATTTTTCAAACTCATGTGAAATACAAGGTTAATACATTGCATAAAAACTAATAATTGTCTTCAAATATGATTTCAACTTGATTGTCTGCAGATTATCAAATTAATACCTCAACACCTCCATAAACCTGTAAAATGGGGCCAAAAATGGGCCATTGAGCAATTATGACGTCACGAGTCAACCAAATCACAATTTTGACTTCACCAATGAAATGAGCACCACCGAAAACCCCTATAAAGAGCCTTTTGGTCATGCTCTATTTGCCCGCCTTTGAAATTGGTAAAAGACAATGCCCGCCAAAAGTAGTTGGAACACCGAGATTCTACTCGTAATAAATGCATATTTTCACTTCAATTCCCTATTTCAAGCAGACAGAGCCCCCTCTCCCCCTTAAACAATGTTGTAAAGGTAGGTGAACATGTCGCTAAACATGGGCTACACAATCTGCGCTCCAACATACATTTGTTTTCATTTTCCAGTCGGAAACCAACATTGTATATGAGGGAGGGGAGACGTTTAGTAGGAAAGATGATTGGACTGTTCCAACACTTTTGGCGGGCATTGTCTTTTTGCATTCTTTCTGTGTGCGAAAGACTGACATGTAAAGTATAACTACTCTAGGGTTTTTGGGGGCGAGCATTCCAATGGAATTAAAATCGAAGGTGTACGACTAACGTGTGACGTCATAATCGGTATATGTTCAATGTTCCGTCTTATTTTCTTGGCAATTACTGTTGATTGCCGGGAAAACAAGTATATTTTGAAACAGGGAAGGTAAAAGCTTGTTTTAAACAATGGCTAGTACAGCAAATGTCCACAGTATGCTCTTATACAGCGGCCATTACAACATGCATCGCAGTGACAACCGTGCCTCGATAGAACTTTGACTAGACCAGCATAAAAAGTTGAATTGAATTGAATTGAAGTGTCATTTCTTCAACGTTTAACGGTTGGAAAACTTGTGAGTTTCGATGAAATACAAAGCAGTTAAGATTCAAATCTCCCAAGTAAATAGTTAGATAGGTGTGCATCACGATATATGATGTTGCAGGAAATTTCTTTGAACAATAATAGAATAGAAGCTGCATATTTTCATGATTTCTCCACGCTCAACGCTTTTCTGATAGTAACATATTGAATGATGTCATTTGAACTTTCAAAGTGCCGTTGAACGTGAAATTTTCTCTTGTATCTTGACGTAAGAAAGGAAAAGCCGAGAAATAGGTTACTCACAATGTTGATTAAACTACTGCACACTCCTGCATGACATTTTCAAAATAACAAGTTAAAGGAAAGTCCTGCTGTGGATAAATCTTCAAACATTTTCCAACCGTTACTCGTTGGTTGAATGACAACGAAAACGAGCAGCATCAACAACAATAGTGCAAGAAACAATGTTATAGTGTTCAAGACAACAAAAGGCTTGCAAAGCAACGTGCACAGATGGGGACAGCCTTTTGTTTCTCCGGTGGTATTTGAAAGCGGAAGCTAAACATTCGCCATCGTACATTCATCAACTCAGTCTCGCGGTCGTCGAAAACACCGTTCTTTACGAAAGTTATTGGGGCCTTGGATGTCGCAAAGATATGCCTATCTTTTTCAAAGAGAATGTTCTTGCTATATGAGGTTTTCGGGGCCGCAAAATGAACAATATGGCCTTCAAAGGGAAGTAACATATCGCTCCAAGGTAGAATTATTGGCGAGTACCTGAAATCATTCAGGAATTATGTCTTTGTCCTCCACACCAAGCCAAGCATATGAACGTGTAGCAGGAGAAAGAAATGACTTAAAAATGAACTGAAGAGGATCGAAAATGAATATTTTGCCACATTTTGCTGGCCGACATATGCAAATGTTGCGTCCCTTTCGACGACCTACGACAACAAGTTTTATGGTGGCACCTGAAAAGACTGCTCTCCCTATTTTGTTGTTCTCTAAGCCAGATTTTTCAAACTCATGTGAAATACAAGGTTAATACATTGCATAAAAACTAATAATTGTCTTCAAATATGATTTCAACTTGATTGTCTGCAGATTATCAAATTAATACCTCAACACCTCCATAAACCTGTAAAATGGGGCCAAAAATGGGCCATTGAGCAATTATGACGTCACGAGTCAACCAAATCACAATTTTGACTTCACCAATGAAATGAGCACCACCGAAAACCCCTATAAAGAGCCTTTTGGTCATGCTCTATTTGCCCGCCTTTGAAATTGGTAAAAGACAATGCCCGCCAAAAGTAGTTGGAACACCGAGATTCTACTCGTAATAAATGCATATTTTCACTTCAATTCCCTATTTCAAGCAGACAGAGCCCCCTCTCCCCCTTAAACAATGTTGTAAAGGTAGGTGAACATGTCGCTAAACATGGGCTACACAATCTGCGCTCCAACATACATTTGTTTTCATTTTCCAGTCGGAAACCAACATTGTATATGAGGGAGGGGAGACGTTTAGTAGGAAAGATGATTGGACTGTTCCAACACTTTTGGCGGGCATTGTCTTTTTGCATTCTTTCTGTGTGCGAAAGACTGACATGTAAAGTATAACTACTCTAGGGTTTTTGGGGGCGAGCATTCCAATGGAATTAAAATCGAAGGTGTACGACTAACGTGTGACGTCATAATCGGTATATGTTCAATGTTCCGTCTTATTTTCTTGGCAATTACTGTTGATTGCCGGGAAAACAAGTATATTTTGAAACAGGGAAGGTAAAAGCTTGTTTTAAACAATGGCTAGTACAGCAAATGTCCACAGTATGCTCTTATACAGCGGCCATTACAACATGCATCGCAGTGACAACCGTGCCTCGATAGAACTTTGACTAGACCAGCATAAAAAGTTGAATTGAATTGAATTGAAGTGTCATTTCTTCAACGTTTAACGGTTGGAAAACTTGTGAGTTTCGATGAAATACAAAGCAGTTAAGATTCAAATCTCCCAAGTAAATAGTTAGATAGGTGTGCATCACGATATATGATGTTGCAGGAAATTTCTTTGAACAATAATAGAATAGAAGCTGCATATTTTCATGATTTCTCCACGCTCAACGCTTTTCTGATAGTAACATATTGAATGATGTCATTTGAACTTTCAAAGTGCCGTTGAACGTGAAATTTTCTCTTGTATCTTGACGTAAGAAAGGAAAAGCCGAGAAATAGGTTACTCACAATGTTGATTAAACTACTGCACACTCCTGCATGACATTTTCAAAATAACAAGTTAAAGGAAAGTCCTGCTGTGGATAAATCTTCAAACATTTTCCAACCGTTACTCGTTGGTTGAATGACAACGAAAACGAGCAGCATCAACAACAATAGTGCAAGAAACAATGTTATAGTGTTCAAGACAACAAAAGGCTTGCAAAGCAACGTGCACAGATGGGGACAGCCTTTTGTTTCTCCGGTGGTATTTGAAAGCGGAAGCTAAACATTCGCCATCGTACATTCATCAACTCAGTCTCGCGGTCGTCGAAAACACCGTTCTTTACGAAAGTTATTGGGGCCTTGGATGTCGCAAAGATATGCCTATCTTTTTCAAAGAGAATGTTCTTGCTATATGAGGTTTTCGGGGCCGCAAAATGAACAATATGGCCTTCAAAGGGAAGTAACATATCGCTCCAAGGTAGAATTATTGGCGAGTACCTGAAATCATTCAGGAATTATGTCTTTGTCCTCCACACCAAGCCAAGCATATGAACGTGTAGCAGGAGAAAGAAATGACTTAAAAATGAACTGAAGAGGATCGAAAATGAATATTTTGCCACATTTTGCTGGCCGACATATGCAAATGTTGCGTCCCTTTCGACGACCTACGACAACAAGTTTTATGGTGGCACCTGAAAAGACTGCTCTCCCTATTTTGTTGTTCTCTAAGCCAGATTTTTCAAACTCATGTGAAATACAAGGTTAATACATTGCATAAAAACTAATAATTGTCTTCAAATATGATTTCAACTTGATTGTCTGCAGATTATCAAATTAATACCTCAACACCTCCATAAACCTGTAAAATGGGGCCAAAAATGGGCCATTGAGCAATTATGACGTCACGAGTCAACCAAATCACAATTTTGACTTCACCAATGAAATGAGCACCACCGAAAACCCCTATAAAGAGCCTTTTGGTCATGCTCTATTTGCCCGCCTTTGAAATTGGTAAAAGACAATGCCCGCCAAAAGTAGTTGGAACACCGAGATTCTACTCGTAATAAATGCATATTTTCACTTCAATTCCCTATTTCAAGCAGACAGAGCCCCCTCTCCCCCTTAAACAATGTTGTAAAGGTAGGTGAACATGTCGCTAAACATGGGCTACACAATCTGCGCTCCAACATACATTTGTTTTCATTTTCCAGTCGGAAACCAACATTGTATATGAGGGAGGGGAGACGTTTAGTAGGAAAGATGATTGGACTGTTCCAACACTTTTGGCGGGCATTGTCTTTTTGCATTCTTTCTGTGTGCGAAAGACTGACATGTAAAGTATAACTACTCTAGGGTTTTTGGGGGCGAGCATTCCAATGGAATTAAAATCGAAGGTGTACGACTAACGTGTGACGTCATAATCGGTATATGTTCAATGTTCCGTCTTATTTTCTTGGCAATTACTGTTGATTGCCGGGAAAACAAGTATATTTTGAAACAGGGAAGGTAAAAGCTTGTTTTAAACAATGGCTAGTACAGCAAATGTCCACAGTATGCTCTTATACAGCGGCCATTACAACATGCATCGCAGTGACAACCGTGCCTCGATAGAACTTTGACTAGACCAGCATAAAAAGTTGAATTGAATTGAATTGAAGTGTCATTTCTTCAACGTTTAACGGTTGGAAAACTTGTGAGTTTCGATGAAATACAAAGCAGTTAAGATTCAAATCTCCCAAGTAAATAGTTAGATAGGTGTGCATCACGATATATGATGTTGCAGGAAATTTCTTTGAACAATAATAGAATAGAAGCTGCATATTTTCATGATTTCTCCACGCTCAACGCTTTTCTGATAGTAACATATTGAATGATGTCATTTGAACTTTCAAAGTGCCGTTGAACGTGAAATTTTCTCTTGTATCTTGACGTAAGAAAGGAAAAGCCGAGAAATAGGTTACTCACAATGTTGATTAAACTACTGCACACTCCTGCATGACATTTTCAAAATAACAAGTTAAAGGAAAGTCCTGCTGTGGATAAATCTTCAAACATTTTCCAACCGTTACTCGTTGGTTGAATGACAACGAAAACGAGCAGCATCAACAACAATAGTGCAAGAAACAATGTTATAGTGTTCAAGACAACAAAAGGCTTGCAAAGCAACGTGCACAGATGGGGACAGCCTTTTGTTTCTCCGGTGGTATTTGAAAGCGGAAGCTAAACATTCGCCATCGTACATTCATCAACTCAGTCTCGCGGTCGTCGAAAACACCGTTCTTTACGAAAGTTATTGGGGCCTTGGATGTCGCAAAGATATGCCTATCTTTTTCAAAGAGAATGTTCTTGCTATATGAGGTTTTCGGGGCCGCAAAATGAACAATATGGCCTTCAAAGGGAAGTAACATATCGCTCCAAGGTAGAATTATTGGCGAGTACCTGAAATCATTCAGGAATTATGTCTTTGTCCTCCACACCAAGCCAAGCATATGAACGTGTAGCAGGAGAAAGAAATGACTTAAAAATGAACTGAAGAGGATCGAAAATGAATATTTTGCCACATTTTGCTGGCCGACATATGCAAATGTTGCGTCCCTTTCGACGACCTACGACAACAAGTTTTATGGTGGCACCTGAAAAGACTGCTCTCCCTATTTTGTTGTTCTCTAAGCCAGATTTTTCAAACTCATGTGAAATACAAGGTTAATACATTGCATAAAAACTAATAATTGTCTTCAAATATGATTTCAACTTGATTGTCTGCAGATTATCAAATTAATACCTCAACACCTCCATAAACCTGTAAAATGGGGCCAAAAATGGGCCATTGAGCAATTATGACGTCACGAGTCAACCAAATCACAATTTTGACTTCACCAATGAAATGAGCACCACCGAAAACCCCTATAAAGAGCCTTTTGGTCATGCTCTATTTGCCCGCCTTTGAAATTGGTAAAAGACAATGCCCGCCAAAAGTAGTTGGAACACCGAGATTCTACTCGTAATAAATGCATATTTTCACTTCAATTCCCTATTTCAAGCAGACAGAGCCCCCTCCCCCCTTAAACAATGTTGTAAAGGTAGGTGAACATGTCGCTAAACATGGGCTACACAATCTGCGCTCCAACATACATTTGTTTTCATTTTCCAGTCGGAAACCAACATTGTATATGAGGGAGGGGAGACGTTTAGTAGGAAAGATGATTGGACTGTTCCAACACTTTTGGCGGGCATTGTCTTTTTGCATTCTTTCTGTGTGCGAAAGACTGACATGTAAAGTATAACTACTCTAGGGTTTTTGGGGGCGAGCATTCCAATGGAATTAAAATCGAAGGTGTACGACTAACGTGTGACGTCATAATCGGTATATGTTCAATGTTCCGTCTTATTTTCTTGGCAATTACTGTTGATTGCCGGGAAAACAAGTATATTTTGAAACAGGGAAGGTAAAAGCTTGTTTTAAACAATGGCTAGTACAGCAAATGTCCACAGTATGCTCTTATACAGCGGCCATTACAACATGCATCGCAGTGACAACCGTGCCTCGATAGAACTTTGACTAGACCAGCATAAAAAGTTGAATTGAATTGAATTGAAGTGTCATTTCTTCAACGTTTAACGGTTGGAAAACTTGTGAGTTTCGATGAAATACAAAGCAGTTAAGATTCAAATCTCCCAAGTAAATAGTTAGATAGGTGTGCATCACGATATATGATGTTGCAGGAAATTTCTTTGAACAATAATAGAATAGAAGCTGCATATTTTCATGATTTCTCCACGCTCAACGCTTTTCTGATAGTAACATATTGAATGATGTCATTTGAACTTTCAAAGTGCCGTTGAACGTGAAATTTTCTCTTGTATCTTGACGTAAGAAAGGAAAAGCCGAGAAATAGGTTACTCACAATGTTGATTAAACTACTGCACACTCCTGCATGACATTTTCAAAATAACAAGTTAAAGGAAAGTCCTGCTGTGGATAAATCTTCAAACATTTTCCAACCGTTACTCGTTGGTTGAATGACAACGAAAACGAGCAGCATCAACAACAATAGTGCAAGAAACAATGTTATAGTGTTCAAGACAACAAAAGGCTTGCAAAGCAACGTGCACAGATGGGGACAGCCTTTTGTTTCTCCGGTGGTATTTGAAAGCGGAAGCTAAACATTCGCGCCATCGTACATTCATCAACTCAGTCTCGCGGTCGTCGAAAACACCGTTCTTTACGAAAGTTATTGGGGCCTTGGATGTCGCAAAGATATGCCTATCTTTTTCAAAGAGAATGTTCTTGCTATATGAGGTTTTCGGGGCCGCAAAATGAACAATATGGCCTTCAAAGGGAAGTAACATATCGCTCCAAGGTAGAATTATTGGCGAGTACCTGAAATCATTCAGGAATTATGTCTTTGTCCTCCACACCAAGCCAAGCATATGAACGTGTAGCAGGAGAAAGAAATGACTTAAAAATGAACTGAAGAGGATCGAAAATGAATATTTTGCCACATTTTGCTGGCCGACATATGCAAATGTTGCGTCCCTTTCGACGACCTACGACAACAAGTTTTATGGTGGCACCTGAAAAGACTGCTCTCCCTATTTTGTTGTTCTCTAAGCCAGATTTTTCAAACTCATGTGAAATACAAGGTTAATACATTGCATAAAAACTAATAATTGTCTTCAAATATGATTTCAACTTGATTGTCTGCAGATTATCAAATTAATACCTCAACACCTCCATAAACCTGTAAAATGGGGCCAAAAATGGGCCATTGAGCAATTATGACGTCACGAGTCAACCAAATCACAATTTTGACTTCACCAATGAAATGAGCACCACCGAAAACCCCTATAAAGAGCCTTTTGGTCATGCTCTATTTGCCCGCCTTTGAAATTGGTAAAAGACAATGCCCGCCAAAAGTAGTTGGAACACCGAGATTCTACTCGTAATAAATGCATATTTTCACTTCAATTCCCTATTTCAAGCAGACAGAGCCCCCTCCCCCCTTAAACAATGTTGTAAAGGTAGGTGAACATGTCACTAAACATGGGCTACACAATCTGCGCTCCAACATACATTTGTTTTCATTTTCCAGTCGGAAACCAACATTGTATATGAGGGAGGGGAGACGTTTAGTAGGAAAGATGATTGGACTGTTCCAACACTTTTGGCGGGCATTGTCTTTTTGCATTCTTTCTGTGTGCGAAAGACTGACATGTAAAGTATAACTACTCTAGGGTTTTTTGGGGGCGAGCATTCCAATGGAATTAAAATCGAAGGTTACGACTAACGTGTGACGTCATAATCGGTATATGTTCAATGTTCCGTCTTATTTTCTTGGCAATTACTGTTGATTGCCGGGAAAACAAGTATATTTTGAAACAGGGAAGGTAAAAGCTTGTTTTAAACAATGGCTAGTACAGCAAATGTCCACAGTATGCTCTTATACAGCGGCCATTACAACATGCATCGCAGTGACAACCGTGCCTCGATAGAACTTTGACTAGACCAGCATAAAAAGTTGAATTGAATTGAATTGAAGTGTCATTTCTTCAACGTTTAACGGTTGGAAAACTTGTGAGTTTCGATGAAATACAAAGCAGTTAAGATTCAAATCTCCCAAGTAAATAGTTAGATAGGTGTGCATCACGATATATGATGTTGCAGGAAATTTTCTTTGAACAATAATAGAATAGAAGCTGCATATTTTCATGATTTCTCCACGCTCAACGCTTTTCTGATAGTAACATATTGAATGATGTCATTTGAACTTTCAAAGTGCCGTTGAACGTGAAATTTTCCCTTGTATCTTGACGTAAGAAAGGAAAGCCGAAAATAGGTTACTCACAATGTTGATTAAACTACTGCACACTCCTGCATGACATTTTCAAAATAACAAGTTAAAGGAAAGCCTGCTGTGGATAAATCTTCAAACATTTTCCAACCGTTACTCGTTGGTTGAATGACAACGAAAACGAGCAGCATCAACAACAATAGTGCAAGAAACAATGTTATAGTGTTCAAGACAACAAAAGGCTTGCAAAGCAACGTGCACAGATGGGGACAGCCTTTTGTTTCTCCGGTGGTATTTGAAAGCGGAAGCTAAACATTCGCCATCGTACATTCATCAACTCAGTCTCGCGGTCGTCGAAAACACCGTTCTTTACGAAAGTTATTGGGGCCTTGGATGTCGCAAAGATATGCCTATCTTTTTCAAAGAGAATGTTCTTGCTATATGAGGTTTTCGGGGCCGCAAAATGAACAATATGGCCTTCAAAGGGAAGTAACATATCGCTCCAAGGTAGAATTATTGGCGAGTACCTGAAATCATTCAGGAATTATGTCTTTGTCCTCCACACCAAGCCAAGCATATGAACGTGTAGCAGGAGAAAGAAATGACTTAAAAATGAACTGAAGAGGATCGAAAATGAATATTTTGCCACATTTTGCTGGCCGACATATGCAAATGTTGCGTCCCTTTCGACGACCTACGACAACAAGTTTTATGGTGGCACCTGAAAAGACTGCTCTCCCTATTTTGTTGTTCTCTAAGCCAGATTTTTCAAACTCATGTGAAATACAAGGTTAATACATTGCATAAAAACTAATAATTGTCTTCAAATATGATTTCAACTTGATTGTCTGCAGATTATCAAATTAATACCTCAACACCTCCATAAACCTGTAAAATGGGGCCAAAAATGGGCCATTGAGCAATTATGACGTCACGAGTCAACCAAATCACAATTTTGACTTCACCAATGAAATGAGCACCACCGAAAACCCCTATAAAGAGCCTTTTGGTCATGCTCTATTTGCCCGCCTTTGAAATTGGTAAAAGACAATGCCCGCCAAAAGTAGTTGGAACACCGAGATTCTACTCGTAATAAATGCATATTTTCACTTCAATTCCCTATTTCAAGCAGACAGAGCCCCTCCCCCCTTAAACAATGTTGTAAAGGTAGGTGAACATGTCGCTAAACATGGGCTACACAATCTGCGCTCCAACATACATTTGTTTTCATTTTCCAGTCGGAAACCAACATTGTATATGAGGGAGGGGAGACGTTTAGTAGGAAAGATGATTGGACTGTTCCAACACTTTTGGCGGGCATTGTCTTTTTGCATTCTTTCTGTGTGCGAAAGACTGACATGTAAAGTATAACTACTCTAGGGTTTTTGGGGGCGAGCATTCCAATGGAATTAAAATCGAAGGTGTACGACTAACGTGTGACGTCATAATCGGTATATGTTCAATGTTCCGTCTTATTTTCTTGGCAATTACTGTTGATTGCCGGGAAAACAAGTATATTTTGAAACAGGGAAGGTAAAAGCTTGTTTTAAACAATGGCTAGTACAGCAAATGTCCACAGTATGCTCTTATACAGCGGCCATTACAACATGCATCGCAGTGACAACCGTGCCTCGATAGAACTTTGACTAGACCAGCATAAAAAGTTGAATTGAATTGAATTGAAGTGTCATTTCTTCAACGTTTAACGGTTGGAAAACTTGTGAGTTTCGATGAAATACAAAGCAGTTAAGATTCAAATCTCCCAAGTAAATAGTTAGATAGGTGTGCATCACGATATATGATGTTGCAGGAAATTTCTTTGAACAATAATAGAATAGAAGCTGCATATTTTCATGATTTCTCCACGCTCAACGCTTTTCTGATAGTAACATATTGAATGATGTCATTTGAACTTTCAAAGTGCCGTTGAACGTGAAATTTTCTCTTGTATCTTGACGTAAGAAAGGAAAAGCCGAGAAATAGGTTACTCACAATGTTGATTAAACTACTGCACACTCCTGCATGACATTTTCAAAATAACAAGTTAAAGGAAAGTCCTGCTGTGGATAAATCTTCAAACATTTTCCAACCGTTACTCGTTGGTTGAATGACAACGAAAACGAGCAGCATCAACAACAATAGTGCAAGAAACAATGTTATAGTGTTCAAGACAACAAAAGGCTTGCAAAGCAACGTGCACAGATGGGGACAGCCTTTTGTTTCTCCGGTGGTATTTGAAAGCGGAAGCTAAACATTCGCCATCGTACATTCATCAACTCAGTCTCGCGGTCGTCGAAAACACCGTTCTTTACGAAAGTTATTGGGGCCTTGGATGTCGCAAAGATATGCCTATCTTTTTCAAAGAGAATGTTCTTGCTATATGAGGTTTTCGGGGCCGCAAAATGAACAATATGGCCTTCAAAGGGAAGTAACATATCGCTCCAAGGTAGAATTATTGGCGAGTACCTGAAATCATTCAGGAATTATGTCTTTGTCCTCCACACCAAGCCAAGCATATGAACGTGTAGCAGGAGAAAGAAATGACTTAAAAATGAACTGAAGAGGATCGAAAATGAATATTTTGCCACATTTTGCTGGCCGACATATGCAAATGTTGCGTCCCTTTCGACGACCTACGACAACAAGTTTTATGGTGGCACCTGAAAAGACTGCTCTCCCTATTTTGTTGTTCTCTAAGCCAGATTTTTCAAACTCATGTGAAATACAAGGTTAATACATTGCATAAAAACTAATAATTGTCTTCAAATATGATTTCAACTTGATTGTCTGCAGATTATCAAATTAATACCTCAACACCTCCATAAACCTGTAAAATGGGGCCAAAAATGGGCCATTGAGCAATTATGACGTCACGAGTCAACCAAATCACAATTTTGACTTCACCAATGAAATGAGCACCACCGAAAACCCCTATAAAGAGCCTTTTGGTCATGCTCTATTTGCCCGCCTTTGAAATTGGTAAAAGACAATGCCCGCCAAAAGTAGTTGGAACACCGAGATTCTACTCGTAATAAATGCATATTTTCACTTCAATTCCCTATTTCAAGCAGACAGAGCCCCCTCCCCCCTTAAACAATGTTGTAAAGGTAGGTGAACATGTCGCTAAACATGGGCTACACAATCTGCGCTCCAACATACATTTGTTTTCATTTTCCAGTCGGAAACCAACATTGTATATGAGGGAGGGGAGACGTTTAGTAGGAAAGATGATTGGACTGTTCCAACACTTTTGGCGGGCATTGTCTTTTTGCATTCTTTCTGTGTGCGAAAGACTGACATGTAAAGTATAACTACTCTAGGGTTTTTGGGGGCGAGCATTCCAATGGAATTAAAATCGAAGGTGTACGACTAACGTGTGACGTCATAATCGGTATATGTTCAATGTTCCGTCTTATTTTCTTGGCAATTACTGTTGATTGCCGGGAAAACAAGTATATTTTGAAACAGGGAAGGTAAAAGCTTGTTTTAAACAATGGCTAGTACAGCAAATGTCCACAGTATGCTCTTATACAGCGGCCATTACAACATGCATCGCAGTGACAACCGTGCCTCGATAGAACTTTGACTAGACCAGCATAAAAGTTGAATTGAATTGAATTGAAGTGTCATTTCTTCAACGTTTAACGGTTGGAAAACTTGTGAGTTTCGATGAAATACAAAGCAGTTAAGATTCAAATCTCCCAAGTAAATAGTTAGATAGGTGTGCATCACGATATATGATGTTGCAGGAAATTTCTTTGAACAATAATAGAATAGAAGCTGCATATTTTCATGATTTCTCCACGCTCAACGCTTTTCTGATAGTAACATATTGAATGATGTCATTTGAACTTTCAAAGTGCCGTTGAACGTGAAATTTTCTCTTGTATCTTGACGTAAGAAAGGAAAAGCCGAGAAATAGGTTACTCACAATGTTGATTAAACTACTGCACACTCCTGCATGACATTTTCAAAATAACAAGTTAAAGGAAAGTCCTGCTGTGGATAAATCTTCAAACATTTTCCAACCGTTACTCGTTGGTTGAATGACAACGAAAACGAGCAGCATCAACAACAATAGTGCAAGAAACAATGTTATAGTGTTCAAGACAACAAAAGGCTTGCAAAGCAACGTGCACAGATGGGGACAGCCTTTTGTTTCTCCGGTGGTATTTGAAAGCGGAAGCTAAACATTCGCCATCGTACATTCATCAACTCAGTCTCGCGGTCGTCGAAAACACCGTTCTTTACGAAAGTTATTGGGGCCTTGGATGTCGCAAAGATATGCCTATCTTTTTCAAAGAGAATGTTCTTGCTATATGAGGTTTTCGGGCCGCAAAATGAACAATATGGCCTTCAAAGGGAAGTAACATATCGCTCCAAGGTAGAATTATTGGCGAGTACCTGAAATCATTCAGGAATTATGTCTTTGTCCTCCACACCAAGCCAAGCATATGAACGTGTAGCAGGAGAAAGAAATGACTTAAAAATGAACTGAAGAGGATCGAAAATGAATATTTTGCCACATTTTGCTGGCCGACATATGCAAATGTTGCGTCCCTTTCGACGACCTACGACAACAAGTTTTATGGTGGCACCTGAAAAGACTGCTCTCCCTATTTTGTTGTTCTCTAAGCCAGATTTTTCAAACTCATGTGAAATACAAGGTTAATACATTGCATAAAAACTAATAATTGTCTTCAAATATGATTTCAACTTGATTGTCTGCAGATTATCAAATTAATACCTCAACACCTCCATAAACCTGTAAAATGGGGCCAAAAATGGGCCATTGAGCAATTATGACGTCACGAGTCAACCAAATCACAATTTTGACTTCACCAATGAAATGAGCACCACCGAAAACCCCTATAAAGAGCCTTTTGGTCATGCTCTATTTGCCCGCCTTTGAAATTGGTAAAAGACAATGCCCGCCAAAAGTAGTTGGAACACCGAGATTCTACTCGTAATAAATGCATATTTTCACTTCAATTCCCTATTTCAAGCAGACAGAGCCCCTCTCCCCTTAAACAATGTTGTAAAGGTAGGTGAACATGTCGCTAAACATGGGCTACACAATCTGCGCTCCAACATACATTTGTTTTCATTTTCCAGTCGGAAACCAACATTGTATATGAGGGAGGGGAGACGTTTAGTAGGAAAGATGATTGGACTGTTCCAACACTTTTGGCGGGCATTGTCTTTTTGCATTCTTTCTGTGTGCGAAAGACTGACATGTAAAGTATAACTACTCTAGGGTTTTTGGGGGCGAGCATTCCAATGGAATTAAAATCGAAGGTGTACGACTAACGTGTGACGTCATAATCGGTATATGTTCAATGTTCCGTCTTATTTTCTTGGCAATTACTGTTGATTGCCGGGAAAACAAGTATATTTTGAAACAGGGAAGGTAAAAGCTTGTTTTAAACAATGGCTAGTACAGCAAATGTCCACAGTATGCTCTTATACAGCGGCCATTACAACATGCATCGCAGTGACAACCGTGCCTCGATAGAACTTTGACTAGACCAGCATAAAAAGTTGAATTGAATTGAATTGAAGTGTCATTTCTTCAACGTTTAACGGTTGGAAAACTTGTGAGTTTCGATGAAATACAAAGCAGTTAAGATTCAAATCTCCCAAGTAAATAGTTAGATAGGTGTGCATCACGATATATGATGTTGCAGGAAATTTCTTTGAACAATAATAGAATAGAAGCTGCATATTTTCATGATTTCTCCACGCTCAACGCTTTTCTGATAGTAACATATTGAATGATGTCATTTGAACTTTCAAAGTGCCGTTGAACGTGAAATTTTCTCTTGTATCTTGACGTAAGAAAGGAAAAGCCGAGAAATAGGTTACTCACAATGTTGATTAAACTACTGCACACTCCTGCATGACATTTTCAAAATAACAAGTTAAAGGAAAGTCCTGCTGTGGATAAATCTTCAAACATTTTCCAACCGTTACTCGTTGGTTGAATGACAACGAAAACGAGCAGCATCAACAACAATAGTGCAAGAAACAATGTTATAGTGTTCAAGACAACAAAAGGCTTGCAAAGCAACGTGCACAGATGGGACAGCCTTTTGTTTCTCCGGTGGTATTTGAAAGCGGAAGCTAAACATTCGCCATCGTACATTCATCAACTCAGTCTCGCGGTCGTCGAAAACACCGTTCTTTACGAAAGTTATTGGGCCTTGGATGTCGCAAAGATATGCCTATCTTTTTCAAAGAGAATGTTCTTGCTATATGAGGTTTTCGGGCCGCAAAATGAACAATATGGCCTTCAAAGGGAAGTAACATATCGCTCCAAGGTAGAATTATTGGCGAGTACCTGAAATCATTCAGGAATTATGTCTTTGTCCTCCACACAAGCCAAGCATATGAACGTGTAGCAGGAGAAAGAAATGACTTAAAAATGAACTGAAGAGGATCGAAAATGAATATTTTGCCACATTTTGCTGGCCGACATATGCAAATGTTGCGTCCCTTTCGACGACCTACGACAACAAGTTTTATGGTGGCACCTGAAAAGACTGCTCTCCCTATTTTGTTGTTCTCTAAGCCAGATTTTTCAAACTCATGTGAAATACAAGGTTAATACATTGCATAAAAACTAATAATTGTCTTCAAATATGATTTCAACTTGATTGTCTGCAGATTATCAAATTAATACCTCAACACCTCCATAAACCTGTAAAATGGGGCCAAAAATGGGCCATTGAGCAATTATGACGTCACGAGTCAACCAAATCACAATTTTGACTTCACCAATGAAATGAGCACCACCGAAAACCCTATAAAGAGCCTTTTGGTCATGCTCTATTTGCCCGCCTTTGAAATTGGTAAAAGACAATGCCCGCCAAAAGTAGTTGGAACACCGAGATTCTACTCGTAATAAATGCATATTTTCACTTCAATTCCCTATTTCAAGCAGACAGAGCCCCCTCCCCCTTAAACAATGTTGTAAAGGTAGGTGAACATGTCGCTAAACATGGGCTACACAATCTGCGCTCCAACATACATTTGTTTTCATTTTCCAGTCGGAAACCAACATTGTATATGAGGGAGGGAGACGTTTAGTAGGAAAGATGATTGGACTGTTCCAACACTTTTGGCGGGCATTGTCTTTTTGCATTCTTTCTGTGTGCGAAAGACTGACATGTAAAGTATAACTACTCTAGGGTTTTTGGGGGCGAGCATTCCAATGGAATTAAAATCGAAGGTGTACGACTAACGTGTGACGTCATAATCGGTATATGTTCAATGTTCCGTCTTATTTTCTTGGCAATTACTGTTGATTGCCGGGAAAACAAGTATATTTTGAAACAGGGAAGGTAAAAGCTTGTTTTAAACAATGGCTAGTACAGCAAATGTCCACAGTATGCTCTTATACAGCGGCCATTACAACATGCATCGCAGTGACAACCGTGCCTCGATAGAACTTTGACTAGACCAGCATAAAAAGTTGAATTGAATTGAATTGAAGTGTCATTTCTTCAACGTTTAACGGTTGGAAAACTTGTGAGTTTCGATGAAATACAAAGCAGTTAAGATTCAAATCTCCCAAGTAAATAGTTAGATAGGTGTGCATCACGATATATGATGTTGCAGGAAATTTCTTTGAACAATAATAGAATAGAAGCTGCATATTTTCATGATTTCTCCACGCTCAACGCTTTTCTGATAGTAACATATTGAATGATGTCATTTGAACTTTCAAAGTGCCGTTGAACGTGAAATTTTCTCTTGTATCTTGACGTAAGAAAGGAAAAGCCGAGAAATAGGTTACTCACAATGTTGATTAAACTACTGCACACTCCTGCATGACATTTTCAAAATAACAAGTTAAAGGAAAGTCCTGCTGTGGATAAATCTTCAAACATTTTCCAACCGTTACTCGTTGGTTGAATGACAACGAAAACGAGCAGCATCAACAACAATAGTGCAAGAAACAATGTTATAGTGTTCAAGACAACAAAAGGCTTGCAAAGCAACGTGCACAGATGGGGACAGCCTTTTGTTTCTCCGGTGGTATTTGAAAGCGGAAGCTAAACATTCGCCATCGTACATTCATCAACTCAGTCTCGCGGTCGTCGAAAACACCGTTCTTTACGAAAGTTATTGGGGCCTTGGATGTCGCAAAGATAGCCTATCTTTTCAAAGAGAATGTTCTTGCTATATGAGGTTTCGGGGCCGCAAAATGAACAATATGGCCTTCAAAGGGAAGTAACATATCGCTCCAAGGTAGAATTATTGGCGAGTACCTGAAATCATTCAGGAATTATGTCTTTGTCCTCCACACCAAGCCAAGCATATGAACGTGTAGCAGGAGAAAGAAATGACTTAAAAATGAACTGAAGAGGATCGAAAATGAATATTTTGCCACATTTTGCTGGCCGACATATGCAAATGTTGCGTCCCTTTCGACGACCTACGACAACAAGTTTTATGGTGGCACCTGAAAAGACTGCTCTCCCTATTTGTTGTTCTCTAAGCCAGATTTTTCAAACTCATGTGAAATACAAGGTTAATACATTGCATAAAAACTAATAATTGTCTTCAAAATGATTTCAACTTGATTGTCTGCAGATTATCAAATTAATACCTCAACACCTCCATAAACCTGTAAAATGGGGCCAAAAATGGGCCATTGAGCAATTATGACGTCACGAGTCAACCAAATCACAATTTTGACTTCACCAATGAAATGAGCACCACCGAAAACCCCTATAAAGAGCCTTTTGGTCATGCTCTATTTGCCCGCTTTGAAATTGGTAAAAGACAATGCCGCCAAAAGTAGTTGGAACACCGAGATTCTACTCGTAATAATGCATATTTTCACTTCAATTCCCTATTTCAAGCAGACAGAGCCCCCTCCCCCCTTAAACAATGTTGTAAAGGTAGGTGAACATGTCGCTAAACATGGGCTACACAATCTGCGCTCCAACATACATTTGTTTTCATTTTCCAGTCGGAAACCAACATTGTATATGAGGGAGGGGAGACGTTTAGTAGGAAAGATGATTGGACTGTTCCAACACTTTTGGCGGGCATTGTCTTTTTGCATTCTTTCTGTGTGCGAAAGACTGACATGTAAAGTATAACTACTCTAGGGTTTTTGGGGCGAGCATTCCAATGGAATTAAAATCGAAGGTGTACGACTAACGTGTGACGTCATAATCGGTATATGTTCAATGTTCCGTCTTATTTTCTTGGCAATTACTGTTGATTGCCGGGAAAACAAGTATATTTTGAAACAGGGAAGGTAAAAGCTTGTTTTAAACAATGGCTAGTACAGCAAATGTCCACAGTATGCTCTTATACAGCGGCCATTACAACATGCATCGCAGTGACAACCGTGCCTCGATAGAACTTTGACTAGACCAGCATAAAAAGTTGAATTGAATTGAATTGAAGTGTCATTTCTTCAACGTTTAACGGTTGGAAAACTTGTGAGTTTCGATGAAATACAAAGCAGTTAAGATTCAAATCTCCCAAGTAAATAGTTAGATAGGTGTGCATCACGATATATGATGTTGCAGGAAATTTCTTTGAACAATAATAGAATAGAAGCTGCATATTTCATGATTTCTCCACGCTCAACGCTTTTCTGATAGTAACATATTGAATGATGTCATTTGAACTTTCAAAGTGCCGTTGAACGTGAAATTTTCTCTTGTATCTTGACGTAAGAAAGGAAAAGCCGAGAAATAGGTTACTCACAATGTTGATTAAACTACTGCACACTCCTGCATGACATTTTCAAAATAACAAGTTAAAGGAAAGTCCTGCTGTGGATAAATCTTCAAACATTTTCCAACCGTTACTCGTTGGTTGAATGACAACGAAAACGAGCAGCATCAACAACAATAGTGCAAAAACAATGTTATAGTGCAAGACAACAAAAGGCTTGCAAAGCAACGTGCACAGATGGGACAGCCTTTTGTTTCTCCGGTGGTATTTGAAAGCGGAAGCTAAACATTCGCCATCGTACATTCATCAACTCAGTCTCGCGGTCGTCGAAAACACCGTTCTTTACGAAAGTTATTGGGCCTTGGATGTCGCAAAGATATGCCTATCTTTTTCAAAGAGAATGTTCTTGCTATATGAGGTTTTCGGGGCCGCAAAATGAACAATATGGCCTTCAAAGGGAAGTAACATATCGCTCCAAGTAGAATTATTGGCGAGTACCTGAAATCATTCAGGAATTATGTCTTTGTCCTCCACACCAAGCCAAGCATATGAACGTGTAGCAGGAGAAAGAAATGACTTAAAAATGAACTGAAGAGGATCGAAAATGAATATTTTGCCACATTTTGCTGGCCGACATATGCAAATGTTGCGTCCCTTTCGACGACCTACGACAACAAGTTTATGGTGGCACCTGAAAAGACTGCTCTCCCTATTTTGTTGTTCTCTAAGCCAGATTTTTCAAACTCATGTGAAATACAAGGTTAATACATTGCATAAAAACTAATAATTGTCTTCAAATATGATTTCAACTTGATTGTCTGCAGATTATCAAATTAATACCTCAACACCTCCATAAACCTGTAAAATGGGGCCAAAATGGGCCATTGAGCAATTATGACGTCACGAGTCAACCAAATCACAATTTTGACTTCACCAATGAAATGAGCACCACCGAAAACCCCTATAAAGAGCCTTTTGGATGCTCTATTTGCCCGCCTTTGAAATTGGTAAAAGACAATGCCCGCCAAAAGTAGTTGGAACACCGAGATTCTACTCGTAATAAATGCATATTTTCACTTCAATTCCCTATTTCAAGCAGACAGAGCCCCTCTCCCCCTTAAACAATGTTGTAAAGGTAGGTGAACATGTCGCTAAACATGGGCTACACAATCTGCGCTCCAACATACATTTGTTTTCATTTTCCAGTCGGAAACCAACATTGTATATGAGGGAGGGAGACGTTTAGTAGGAAAGATGATTGGACTGTTCCAACACTTTTGGCGGCATTGTCTTTTTGCATTCTTTCTGTGTGCGAAAGACTGACATGTAAAGTATAACTACTCTAGGGTTTTTGGGGCGAGCATTCCAATGGAATTAAAATCGAAGGTGTACGACTAACGTGTGACGTCATAATCGGTATATGTTCAATGTTCCGTCTTATTTCTTGGCAATTACTGTTGATTGCCGGGAAAACAAGTATATTTTGAAACAGGGAAGGTAAAAGCTTGTTTTAAACAATGGCTAGTACAGCAAATGTCCACAGTATGCTCTTATACAGCGGCCATTACAACATGCATCGCAGTGACAACCGTGCCTCGATAGAACTTTGACTAGACCAGCATAAAAAGTTGAATTGAATTGAATTGAAGTGTCATTTCTTCAACGTTTAACGGTTGGAAAACTTGTGAGTTTCGATGAAATACAAAGCAGTTAAGATTCAAATCTCCCAAGTAAATAGTTAGATAGGTGTGCATCACGATATATGATGTTGCAGGAAATTTCTTTGAACAATAATAGAATAGAAGCTGCATATTTTCATGATTTCTCCACGCTCAACGCTTTTCTGATAGTAACATATTGAATGATGTCATTTGAACTTTCAAAGTGCCGTTGAACGTGAAATTTTCTCTTGTATCTTGACGTAAGAAAGGAAAAGCCGAGAAATAGGTTACTCACAATGTTGATTAAACTACTGCACACTCCTGCATGACATTTTCAAAATAACAAGTTAAAGGAAAGTCCTGCTGTGGATAAATCTTCAAACATTTTCCAACCGTTACTCGTTGGTTGAATGACAACGAAAACGAGCAGCATCAACAACAATAGTGCAAGAAACAATGTTATAGTGTTCAAGACAACAAAAGGCTTGCAAAGCAACGTGCACAGATGGGGACAGCCTTTTGTTTCTCCGGTGGTATTTGAAAGCGGAAGCTAAACATTCGCCATCGTACATTCATCAACTCAGTCTCGCGTCGTCGAAAACACCGTTCTTTACGAAAGTTATTGGGGCCTTGGATGTCGCAAAGATATGCCTATCTTTTTCAAAGAGAATGTTCTTGCTATATGAGGTTTTCGGGGCCGCAAAATGAACAATATGGCCTTCAAAGGGAAGTAACATATCGCTCCAAGGTAGAATTATTGGCGAGTACCTGAAATCATTCAGGAATTATGTCTTTGTCCTCCACACCAAGCCAAGCATATGAACGTGTAGCAGGAGAAAGAAATGACTTAAAAATGAACTGAAGAGGATCGAAAATGAATATTTTGCCACATTTTGCTGGCCGACATATGCAAATGTTGCGTCCCTTTCGACGACCTACGACAACAAGTTTTATGGTGGCACCTGAAAAGACTGCTCTCCCTATTTTGTTGTTCTCTAAGCCAGATTTTTCAAACTCATGTGAAATACAAGGTTAATACATTGCATAAAAACTAATAATTGTCTTCAAATATGATTTCAACTTGATTGTCTGCAGATTATCAAATTAATACCTCAACACCTCCATAAACCTGTAAAATGGGGCCAAAAATGGGCCATTGAGCAATTATGACGTCACGAGTCAACCAAATCACAATTTTGACTTCACCAATGAAATGAGCACCACCGAAAACCCTATAAAGAGCCTTTTGGTCATGCTCTATTTGCCCGCCTTTGAAATTGGTAAAAGACAATGCCCGCCAAAAGTAGTTGGAACACCGAGATTCTACTCGTAATAAATGCATATTTTCACTTCAATTCCCTATTTCAAGCAGACAGAGCCCCTCCCCCCTTAAACAATGTTGTAAAGGTAGGTGAACATGTCGCTAAACATGGGCTACACAATCTGCGCTCCAACATACATTTGTTTTCATTTTCCAGTCGGAAACCAACATTGTATATGAGGGAGGGGAGACGTTTAGTAGGAAAGATGATTGGACTGTTCCAACACTTTTGGCGGGCATTGTCTTTTTGCATTCTTTCTGTGTGCGAAAGACTGACATGTAAAGTATAACTACTCTAGGGTTTTTGGGGGCGAGCATTCCAATGGAATTAAAATCGAAGGTGTACGACTAACGTGTGACGTCATAATCGGTATATGTTCAATGTTCCGTCTTATTTTCTTGGCAATTACTGTTGATTGCCGGGAAAACAAGTATATTTTGAAACAGGGAAGGTAAAAGCTTGTTTTAAACAATGGCTAGTACAGCAAATGTCCACAGTATGCTCTTATACAGCGGCCATTACAACATGCATCGCAGTGACAACCGTGCCTCGATAGAACTTTGACTAGACCAGCATAAAAAGTTGAATTGAATTGAATTGAAGTGTCATTTCTTCAACGTTTAACGGTTGGAAAACTTGTGAGTTTCGATGAAATACAAAGCAGTTAAGATTCAAATCTCCCAAGTAAATAGTTAGATAGGTGTGCATCACGATATATGATGTTGCAGGAAATTTCTTTGAACAATAATAGAATAGAAGCTGCATATTTTCATGATTTCTCCACGCTCAACGCTTTTCTGATAGTAACATATTGAATGATGTCATTTGAACTTTCAAAGTGCCGTTGAACGTGAAATTTTCTCTTGTATCTTGACGTAAGAAAGGAAAAGCCGAGAAATAGGTTACACAATGTTGATTAAACTACTGCACACTCCTGCATGACATTTTCAAAATAACAAGTTAAAGGAAAGTCCTGCTGTGGATAAATCTTCAAACATTTTCCAACCGTTACTCGTTGGTTGAATGACAACGAAAACGAGCAGCATCAACAACAATAGTGCAAGAAACAATGTTAATAGTGTTCAAGACAACAAAAGGCTTGCAAAGCAACGTGCACAGATGGGGACAGCCTTTTGTTTCTCCGGTGGTATTTGAAAGCGGAAGCTAAACATTCGCCATCGTACATTCATCAACTCAGTCTCGCGGTCGTCGAAAACACCGTTCTTTACGAAAGTTATTGGGGCCTTGGATGTCGCAAAGATATGCCTATCTTTTTCAAAGAGAATGTTCTTGCTATATGAGGTTTTCGGGGCCGCAAAATGAACAATATGGCCTTCAAAGGGAAGTAACATATCGCTCCAAGGTAGAATTATTGGCGAGTACCTGAAATCATTCAGGAATTATGTCTTTGTCCTCCACACCAAGCCAAGCATATGAACGTGTAGCAGGAGAAAGAAATGACTTAAAAATGAACTGAAGAGGATCGAAAATGAATATTTTGCCACATTTTGCTGGCCGACATATGCAAATGTTGCGTCCCTTTCGACGACCTACGACAACAAGTTTTATGGTGGCACCTGAAAAGACTGCTCTCCCTATTTTGTTGTTCTCTAAGCCAGATTTTTCAAACTCATGTGAAATACAAGGTTAATACATTGCATAAAAACTAATAATTGTCTTCAATATGATTTCAACTTGATTGTCTGCAGATTATCAAATTAATACCTCAACACCTCCATAAACCTGTAAAATGGGGCCAAAAATGGGCCATTGAGCAATTATGACGTCACGAGTCAACCAAATCACAATTTTGACTTCACCAATGAAATGAGCACCACCGAAAACCCTATAAAGAGCCTTTTGGTCATGCTCTATTTGCCCGCCTTTGAAATTGGTAAAAGACAATGCCCGCCAAAAGTAGTTGGAACACCGAGATTCTACTCGTAAAATAAGTGCATATTTTCACTTCAATTCCCTATTTCAAGCAGACAGAGCCCCCTCTCCCCCTTAAACAATGTTGTAAAGGTAGGTGAACATGTCGCTAAACATGGGCTACACAATCTGCGCTCCAACATACATTTGTTTTCATTTTCCAGTCGGAAACAACATTGTATATGAGGGAGGGGAGACGTTTAGTAGGAAAGATGATTGGACTGTTCCAACACTTTTGGCGGGCATTGTCTTTTTGCATTCTTTCTGTGTGCGAAAGACTGACATGTAAAGTATAACTACTCTAGGGTTTTTGGGGGCGAGCATTCCAATGGAATTAAAATCGAAGGTGTACGACTAACGTGTGACGTCATAATCGGTATATGTTCAATGTTCCGTCTTATTTTCTTGGCAATTACTGTTGATTGCCGGGAAAACAAGTATATTTTGAAACAGGGAAGGTAAAAGCTTGTTTTAAACAATGGCTAGTACAGCAAATGTCCACAGTATGCTCTTATACAGCGGCCATTACAACATGCATCGCAGTGACAACCGTGCCTCGATAGAACTTTGACTAGACCAGCATAAAAAGTTGAATTGAATTGAATTGAAGTGTCATTTCTTCAACGTTTAACGGTTGGAAAACTTGTGAGTTTCGATGAAATACAAAGCAGTTAAGATTCAAATCTCCCAAGTAAATAGTTAGATAGGTGTGCATCACGATATATGATGTTGCAGGAAATTTCTTTGAACAATAATAGAATAGAAGCTGCATATTTTCATGATTTCTCCACGCTCAACGCTTTCTGATAGTAACATATTGAATGATGTCATTTGAACTTTCAAAGTGCGTTGAACGTGAAATTTTCTCTTGTATCTTGACGTAAGAAAGGAAAAGCCGAGAAATAGGTTACTCACAATGTTGATTAAACTACTGCACACTCCTGCATGACATTTTCAAAATAACAAGTTAAAGGAAAGTCCTGCTGTGGATAAATCTTCAAACATTTTCCAACCGTTACTCGTTGGTTGAATGACAACGAAAACGAGCAGCATCAACAACAATAGTGCAAGAAACAATGTATAGTGTTCAAGACAACAAAAGGCTTGCAAAGCAACGTGCACAGATGGGGACAGCCTTTTGTTTCTCCGGTGGTATTTGAAAGCGGAAGCTAAACATTCGCCATCGTACATTCATCAACTCAGTCTCGCGGTCGTCGAAAACACCGTTCTTTACGAAAGTTATTGGGGCCTTGGATGTCGCAAAGATATGCCTATCTTTTTCAAAGAGAATGTTCTTGCTATATGAGGTTTTCGGGGCCGCAAAATGAACAATATGGCCTTCAAAGGGAAGTAACATATCGCTCCAAGGTAGAATTATTGGCGAGTACCTGAAATCATTCAGGAATTATGTCTTTGTCCTCCACACCAAGCCAAGCATATGAACGTGTAGCAGGAGAAAGAAATGACTTAAAAATGAACTGAAGAGGATCGAAAATGAATATTTTGCCACATTTTGCTGGCCGACATATGCAAATGTTGCGTCCCTTTCGACGACCTACGACAACAAGTTTTATGGTGGCACCTGAAAAGACAGCTCTCCCTATTTTGTTGTTCTCTAAGCCAGATTTTTCAAACTCATGTGAAATACAAGGTTAATACATTGCATAAAAACTAATAATTGTCTTCAAATATGATTTCAACTTGATTGTCTGCAGATTATCAAATTAATACCTCAACACCTCCATAAACCTGTAAAATGGGGCCAAAAATGGGCCATTGAGCAATTATGACGTCACGAGTCAACCAAATCACAATTTTGACTTCACCAATGAAATGAGCACCACCGAAAACCCCTATAAAGAGCCTTTTGGTCATGCTCTATTTGCCCGCCTTTGAAATTGGTAAAAGACAATGCCCGCCAAAAGTAGTTGGAACACCGAGATTCTACTCGTAATAAGTGCATATTTTCACTTCAATTCCCTATTTCAAGCAGACAAAGCCCCCTCCCCCCTTAAACAATGTTGTAAAGGTAGGTGAACATGTCACTAAACATGGGCTACACAATCTGCGCTCCAACATACATTTGTTTTCATTTTCCAGTCGGAAAACCAACATTGTATATGAGGGAGGGGAGACGTTTAGTAGGAAAGATGATTGGACTGTTCCAACACTTTTGGCGGGCATTGTCTTTTTGCATTCTTTCTGTGTGCGAAAGACTGACATGTAAAGTATAACTACTCTAGGGTTTTTGGGGGCGAGCATTCCAATGGAATTAAAATCGAAGGTTACGACTAACGTGTGACGTCATAATCGGTATATGTTCAATGTTCCGTCTTATTTTCTTGGCAATTACTGTTGATTGCCGGGAAAACAAGTATATTTTGAAACAGGGAAGGTAAAAGCTTGTTTTAAACAATGGCTAGTACAGCAAATGTCCACAGTATGCTCTTATACAGCGGCCATTACAACATGCATCGCAAGTGACAACCGTGCCTCGATAGAACTTTGACTAGACCAGCAATAAAAAGTTGAATTGAATTGAATTGAAGTGTCATTTTCTTCAACGTTTAACGGTTGGAAAACTTGTGAGTTTCGATGAAATACAAAGCAGTTAAGATTCAAATCTCCAAGTAAATAGTTAGATAGGTGTGCATCACGAATATGATTTGCAGGAAATTTCTTTGAACAATAATAGAATAGAAGCTGCATATTTTCATGATTTCTCCACGCTCAACGCTTTTCTGATAGTAACATATTGAATGATGTCATTTGAACTTTCAAAGTGCCGTTGAACGTGAAATTTTCCCTTGTATCTTGACGTAAGAAAGGAAAGGCAGAAATAGGTTACTCACAATGTTTGATTAAACTACTGCACACTCCTGCATGACATTTTCAAAATAACAAGTTAAAGGAAAGTCCTGCTGTGGATAAATCTTCAAACATTTTCCAACCGTTACTCGTTGGTTGAATGACAACGAAAACGAGCAGCATCAACAACAATAGTGCAAGAAACAATGTTATAGTGTTCAAGACAACAAAAGGCTTGCAAAGCAACGTGCACAGATGGGGACAGCCTTTTGTTTCTCCGGTGGTATTTGAAAGCGGAAGCTAAACATTCGCCATCGTACATTCATCAACTCAGTCTCGCGGTCGTCGAAAACACCGTTCTTTACGAAAGTTATTGGGGCCTTGGATGTCGCAAAGATATGCCTATCTTTTTCAAAGAGAATGTTCTTGCTATATGAGGTTTTCGGGGCCGCAAAATGAACAATATGGCCTTCAAAGGGAAGTAACATATCGCTCCAAGGTAGAATTATTGGCGAGTACCTGAAATCATTCAGGAATTATGTCTTTGTCCTCCACACCAAGCCAAGCATATGAACGTGTAGCAGGAGAAAGAAATGACTTAAAAATGAACTGAAGAGGATCGAAAATGAATATTTTGCCACATTTTGCTGGCCGACATATGCAAATGTTGCGTCCCTTTCGACGACCTACGACAACAAGTTTTATGGTGGCACCTGAAAAGACTGCTCTCCCTATTTTGTTGTTCTCTAAGCCAGATTTTTCAAACTCATGTGAAATACAAGGTTAATACATTGCATAAAAACTAATAATTGTCTTCAAATATGATTTCAACTTGATTGTCTGCAGATTATCAAATTAATACCTCAACACCTCCATAAACCTGTAAAATGGGGCCAAAAATGGGCCATTGAGCAATTATGACGTCACGAGTCAACCAAATCACAATTTTGACTTCACCAATGAAATGAGCACCACCGAAAACCCCTATAAAGAGCCTTTTGGTCATGCTCTATTTGCCCGCCTTTGAAATTGGTAAAAGACAATGCCCGCCAAAAGTAGTTGGAACACCGAGATTCTACTCGTAATAAATGCATATTTTCACTTCAATTCCCTATTTCAAGCAGACAGAGCCCCCTCTCCCCTTAAACAATGTTGTAAAGGTAGGTGAACATGTCGCTAAACATGGGCTACACAATCTGCGCTCCAACATACATTTGTTTTCATTTTCCAGTCGGAAACCAACATTGTATATGAGGGAGGGGAGACGTTTAGTAGGAAAGATGATTGGACTGTTCCAACACTTTTGGCGGGCATTGTCTTTTTGCATTCTTTCTGTGTGCGAAAGACTGACATGTAAAGTATAACTACTCTAGGGTTTTTGGGGGCGAGCATTCCAATGGAATTAAAATCGAAGGTGTACGACTAACGTGTGACGTCATAATCGGTATATGTTCAATGTTCCGTCTTATTTTCTTGGCAATTACTGTTGATTGCCGGGAAAACAAGTATATTTTGAAACAGGGAAGGTAAAAGCTTGTTTTAAACAATGGCTAGTACAGCAAATGTCCACAGTATGCTCTTATACAGCGGCCATTACAACATGCATCGCAGTGACAACCGTGCCTCGATAGAACTTTGACTAGACCAGCATAAAAAGTTGAATTGAATTGAATTGAAGTGTCATTTCTTCAACGTTTAACGGTTGGAAAACTTGTGAGTTTCGATGAAATACAAAGCAGTTAAGATTCAAATCTCCCAAGTAAATAGTTAGATAGGTGTGCATCACGATATATGATGTTGCAGGAAATTTCTTTGAACAATAATAGAATAGAAGCTGCATATTTTCATGATTTCTCCACGCTCAACGCTTTTCTGATAGTAACATATTGAATGATGTCATTTGAACTTTCAAAGTGCCGTTGAACGTGAAATTTTCTCTTGTATCTTGACGTAAGAAAGGAAAAGCCGAGAAATAGGTTACTCACAATGTTGATTAAACTACTGCACACTCCTGCATGACATTTTCAAAATAACAAGTTAAAGGAAAGTCCTGCTGTGGATAAATCTTCAAACATTTTCCAACCGTTACTCGTTGGTTGAATGACAACGAAAACGAGCAGCATCAACAACAATAGTGCAAGAAACAATGTTATAGTGTTCAAGACAACAAAAGGCTTGCAAAGCAACGTGCACAGATGGGGACAGCCTTTTGTTTCTCCGGTGGTATTTGAAAGCGGAAGCTAAACATTCGCCATCGTACATTCATCAACTCAGTCTCGCGGTCGTCGAAAACACCGTTCTTTACGAAAGTTATTGGGGCCTTGGATGTCGCAAAGATATGCCTATCTTTTTCAAAGAGAATGTTCTTGCTATATGAGGTTTTCGGGGCCGCAAAATGAACAATATGGCCTTCAAAGGGAAGTAACATATCGCTCCAAGGTAGAATTATTGGCGAGTACCTGAAATCATTCAGGAATTATGTCTTTGTCCTCCACACCAAGCCAAGCATATGAACGTGTAGCAGGAGAAAGAAATGACTTAAAAATGAACTGAAGAGGATCGAAAATGAATATTTTGCCACATTTTGCTGGCCGACATATGCAAATGTTGCGTCCCTTTCGACGACCTACGACAACAAGTTTTATGGTGGCACCTGAAAAGACTGCTCTCCCTATTTTGTTGTTCTCTAAGCCAGATTTTTCAAACTCATGTGAAATACAAGGTTAATACATTGCATAAAAACTAATAATTGTCTTCAAATATGATTTCAACTTGATTGTCTGCAGATTATCAAATTAATACCTCAACACCTCCATAAACCTGTAAAATGGGGCCAAAAATGGGCCATTGAGCAATTATGACGTCACGAGTCAACCAAATCACAATTTTGACTTCACCAATGAAATGAGCACCACCGAAAACCCCTATAAAGAGCCTTTTGGTCATGCTCTATTTGCCCGCCTTTGAAATTGGTAAAAGACAATGCCCGCCAAAAGTAGTTGGAACACCGAGATTCTACTCGTAATAAATGCATATTTTCACTTCAATTCCCTATTTCAAGCAGACAGAGCCCCCTCTCCCCCTTAAACAATGTTGTAAAGGTAGGTGAACATGTCGCTAAACATGGGCTACACAATCTGCGCTCCAACATACATTTGTTTTCATTTTCCAGTCGGAAACCAACATTGTATATGAGGGAGGGGAGACGTTTAGTAGGAAAGATGATTGGACTGTTCCAACACTTTTGGCGGGCATTGTCTTTTTGCATTCTTTCTGTGTGCGAAAGACTGACATGTAAAGTATAACTACTCTAGGGTTTTTGGGGGCGAGCATTCCAATGGAATTAAAATCGAAGGTGTACGACTAACGTGTGACGTCATAATCGGTATATGTTCAATGTTCCGTCTTATTTTCTTGGCAATTACTGTTGATTGCCGGGAAAACAAGTATATTTTGAAACAGGGAAGGTAAAAGCTTGTTTTAAACAATGGCTAGTACAGCAAATGTCCACAGTATGCTCTTATACAGCGGCCATTACAACATGCATCGCAGTGACAACCGTGCCTCGATAGAACTTTGACTAGACCAGCATAAAAAGTTGAATTGAATTGAATTGAAGTGTCATTTCTTCAACGTTTAACGGTTGGAAAACTTGTGAGTTTCGATGAAATACAAAGCAGTTAAGATTCAAATCTCCCAAGTAAATAGTTAGATAGGTGTGCATCACGATATATGATGTTGCAGGAAATTTCTTTGAACAATAATAGAATAGAAGCTGCATATTTTCATGATTTCTCCACGCTCAACGCTTTTCTGATAGTAACATATTGAATGATGTCATTTGAACTTTCAAAGTGCCGTTGAACGTGAAATTTTCTCTTGTATCTTGACGTAAGAAAGGAAAAGCCGAGAAATAGGTTACTCACAATGTTGATTAAACTACTGCACACTCCTGCATGACATTTTCAAAATAACAAGTTAAAGGAAAGTCCTGCTGTGGATAAATCTTCAAACATTTTCCAACCGTTACTCGTTGGTTGAATGACAACGAAAACGAGCAGCATCAACAACAATAGTGCAAGAAACAATGTTATAGTGTTCAAGACAACAAAAGGCTTGCAAAGCAACGTGCACAGATGGGGACAGCCTTTTGTTTCTCCGGTGGTATTTGAAAGCGGAAGCTAAACATTCGCCATCGTACATTCATCAACTCAGTCTCGCGGTCGTCGAAAACACCGTTCTTTACGAAAGTTATTGGGGCCTTGGATGTCGCAAAGATATGCCTATCTTTTTCAAAGAGAATGTTCTTGCTATATGAGGTTTTCGGGGCCGCAAAATGAACAATATGGCCTTCAAAGGGAAGTAACATATCGCTCCAAGGTAGAATTATTGGCGAGTACCTGAAATCATTCAGGAATTATGTCTTTGTCCTCCACACCAAGCCAAGCATATGAACGTGTAGCAGGAGAAAGAAATGACTTAAAAATGAACTGAAGAGGATCGAAAATGAATATTTTGCCACATTTTGCTGGCCGACATATGCAAATGTTGCGTCCCTTTCGACGACCTACGACAACAAGTTTTATGGTGGCACCTGAAAAGACTGCTCTCCCTATTTTGTTGTTCTCTAAGCCAGATTTTTCAAACTCATGTGAAATACAAGGTTAATACATTGCATAAAAACTAATAATTGTCTTCAAATATGATTTCAACTTGATTGTCTGCAGATTATCAAATTAATACCTCAACACCTCCATAAACCTGTAAAATGGGGCCAAAAATGGGCCATTGAGCAATTATGACGTCACGAGTCAACCAAATCACAATTTTGACTTCACCAATGAAATGAGCACCACCGAAAACCCCTATAAAGAGCCTTTTGGTCATGCTCTATTTGCCCGCCTTTGAAATTGGTAAAAGACAATGCCCGCCAAAAGTAGTTGGAACACCGAGATTCTACTCGTAATAAATGCATATTTTCACTTCAATTCCCTATTTCAAGCAGACAGAGCCCCCTCTCCCCCTTAAACAATGTTGTAAAGGTAGGTGAACATGTCGCTAAACATGGGCTACACAATCTGCGCTCCAACATACATTTGTTTTCATTTTCCAGTCGGAAACCAACATTGTATATGAGGGAGGGGAGACGTTTAGTAGGAAAGATGATTGGACTGTTCCAACACTTTTGGCGGGCATTGTCTTTTTGCATTCTTTCTGTGTGCGAAAGACTGACATGTAAAGTATAACTACTCTAGGGTTTTTGGGGGCGAGCATTCCAATGGAATTAAAATCGAAGGTGTACGACTAACGTGTGACGTCATAATCGGTATATGTTCAATGTTCCGTCTTATTTTCTTGGCAATTACTGTTGATTGCCGGGAAAACAAGTATATTTTGAAACAGGGAAGGTAAAAGCTTGTTTTAAACAATGGCTAGTACAGCAAATGTCCACAGTATGCTCTTATACAGCGGCCATTACAACATGCATCGCAGTGACAACCGTGCCTCGATAGAACTTTGACTAGACCAGCATAAAAAGTTGAATTGAATTGAATTGAAGTGTCATTTCTTCAACGTTTAACGGTTGGAAAACTTGTGAGTTTCGATGAAATACAAAGCAGTTAAGATTCAAATCTCCCAAGTAAATAGTTAGATAGGTGTGCATCACGATATATGATGTTGCAGGAAATTTCTTTGAACAATAATAGAATAGAAGCTGCATATTTTCATGATTTCTCCACGCTCAACGCTTTTCTGATAGTAACATATTGAATGATGTCATTTGAACTTTCAAAGTGCCGTTGAACGTGAAATTTTCTCTTGTATCTTGACGTAAGAAAGGAAAAGCCGAGAAATAGGTTACTCACAATGTTGATTAAACTACTGCACACTCCTGCATGACATTTTCAAAATAACAAGTTAAAGGAAAGTCCTGCTGTGGATAAATCTTCAAACATTTTCCAACCGTTACTCGTTGGTTGAATGACAACGAAAACGAGCAGCATCAACAACAATAGTGCAAGAAACAATGTTATAGTGTTCAAGACAACAAAAGGCTTGCAAAGCAACGTGCACAGATGGGGACAGCCTTTTGTTTCTCCGGTGGTATTTGAAAGCGGAAGCTAAACATTCGCCATCGTACATTCATCAACTCAGTCTCGCGGTCGTCGAAAACACCGTTCTTTACGAAAGTTATTGGGGCCTTGGATGTCGCAAAGATATGCCTATCTTTTTCAAAGAGAATGTTCTTGCTATATGAGGTTTTCGGGGCCGCAAAATGAACAATATGGCCTTCAAAGGGAAGTAACATATCGCTCCAAGGTAGAATTATTGGCGAGTACCTGAAATCATTCAGGAATTATGTCTTTGTCCTCCACACCAAGCCAAGCATATGAACGTGTAGCAGGAGAAAGAAATGACTTAAAAATGAACTGAAGAGGATCGAAAATGAATATTTTGCCACATTTTGCTGGCCGACATATGCAAATGTTGCGTCCCTTTCGACGACCTACGACAACAAGTTTTATGGTGGCACCTGAAAAGACTGCTCTCCCTATTTTGTTGTTCTCTAAGCCAGATTTTTCAAACTCATGTGAAATACAAGGTTAATACATTGCATAAAAACTAATAATTGTCTTCAAATATGATTTCAACTTGATTGTCTGCAGATTATCAAATTAATACCTCAACACCTCCATAAACCTGTAAAATGGGGCCAAAAATGGGCCATTGAGCAATTATGACGTCACGAGTCAACCAAATCACAATTTTGACTTCACCAATGAAATGAGCACCACCGAAAACCCCTATAAAGAGCCTTTTGGTCATGCTCTATTTGCCCGCCTTTGAAATTGGTAAAAGACAATGCCCGCCAAAAGTAGTTGGAACACCGAGATTCTACTCGTAATAAATGCATATTTTCACTTCAATTCCCTATTTCAAGCAGACAGAGCCCCCTCTCCCCCTTAAACAATGTTGTAAAGGTAGGTGAACATGTCGCTAAACATGGGCTACACAATCTGCGCTCCAACATACATTTGTTTTCATTTTCCAGTCGGAAACCAACATTGTATATGAGGGAGGGGAGACGTTTAGTAGGAAAGATGATTGGACTGTTCCAACACTTTTGGCGGGCATTGTCTTTTTGCATTCTTTCTGTGTGCGAAAGACTGACATGTAAAGTATAACTACTCTAGGGTTTTTGGGGGCGAGCATTCCAATGGAATTAAAATCGAAGGTGTACGACTAACGTGTGACGTCATAATCGGTATATGTTCAATGTTCCGTCTTATTTTCTTGGCAATTACTGTTGATTGCCGGGAAAACAAGTATATTTTGAAACAGGGAAGGTAAAAGCTTGTTTTAAACAATGGCTAGTACAGCAAATGTCCACAGTATGCTCTTATACAGCGGCCATTACAACATGCATCGCAGTGACAACCGTGCCTCGATAGAACTTTGACTAGACCAGCATAAAAAGTTGAATTGAATTGAATTGAAGTGTCATTTCTTCAACGTTTAACGGTTGGAAAACTTGTGAGTTTCGATGAAATACAAAGCAGTTAAGATTCAAATCTCCCAAGTAAATAGTTAGATAGGTGTGCATCACGATATATGATGTTGCAGGAAATTTCTTTGAACAATAATAGAATAGAAGCTGCATATTTTCATGATTTCTCCACGCTCAACGCTTTTCTGATAGTAACATATTGAATGATGTCATTTGAACTTTCAAAGTGCCGTTGAACGTGAAATTTTCTCTTGTATCTTGACGTAAGAAAGGAAAAGCCGAGAAATAGGTTACTCACAATGTTGATTAAACTACTGCACACTCCTGCATGACATTTTCAAAATAACAAGTTAAAGGAAAGTCCTGCTGTGGATAAATCTTCAAACATTTTCCAACCGTTACTCGTTGGTTGAATGACAACGAAAACGAGCAGCATCAACAACAATAGTGCAAGAAACAATGTTATAGTGTTCAAGACAACAAAAGGCTTGCAAAGCAACGTGCACAGATGGGGACAGCCTTTTGTTTCTCCGGTGGTATTTGAAAGCGGAAGCTAAACATTCGCCATCGTACATTCATCAACTCAGTCTCGCGGTCGTCGAAAACACCGTTCTTTACGAAAGTTATTGGGGCCTTGGATGTCGCAAAGATATGCCTATCTTTTTCAAAGAGAATGTTCTTGCTATATGAGGTTTTCGGGGCCGCAAAATGAACAATATGGCCTTCAAAGGGAAGTAACATATCGCTCCAAGGTAGAATTATTGGCGAGTACCTGAAATCATTCAGGAATTATGTCTTTGTCCTCCACACCAAGCCAAGCATATGAACGTGTAGCAGGAGAAAGAAATGACTTAAAAATGAACTGAAGAGGATCGAAAATGAATATTTTGCCACATTTTGCTGGCCGACATATGCAAATGTTGCGTCCCTTTCGACGACCTACGACAACAAGTTTTATGGTGGCACCTGAAAAGACTGCTCTCCCTATTTTGTTGTTCTCTAAGCCAGATTTTTCAAACTCATGTGAAATACAAGGTTAATACATTGCATAAAAACTAATAATTGTCTTCAAATATGATTTCAACTTGATTGTCTGCAGATTATCAAATTAATACCTCAACACCTCCATAAACCTGTAAAATGGGGCCAAAAATGGGCCATTGAGCAATTATGACGTCACGAGTCAACCAAATCACAATTTTGACTTCACCAATGAAATGAGCACCACCGAAAACCCCTATAAAGAGCCTTTTGGTCATGCTCTATTTGCCCGCCTTTGAAATTGGTAAAAGACAATGCCCGCCAAAAGTAGTTGGAACACCGAGATTCTACTCGTAATAAATGCATATTTTCACTTCAATTCCCTATTTCAAGCAGACAGAGCCCCCTCTCCCCCTTAAACAATGTTGTAAAGGTAGGTGAACATGTCGCTAAACATGGGCTACACAATCTGCGCTCCAACATACATTTGTTTTCATTTTCCAGTCGGAAACCAACATTGTATATGAGGGAGGGGAGACGTTTAGTAGGAAAGATGATTGGACTGTTCCAACACTTTTGGCGGGCATTGTCTTTTTGCATTCTTTCTGTGTGCGAAAGACTGACATGTAAAGTATAACTACTCTAGGGTTTTTGGGGGCGAGCATTCCAATGGAATTAAAATCGAAGGTGTACGACTAACGTGTGACGTCATAATCGGTATATGTTCAATGTTCCGTCTTATTTTCTTGGCAATTACTGTTGATTGCCGGGAAAACAAGTATATTTTGAAACAGGGAAGGTAAAAGCTTGTTTTAAACAATGGCTAGTACAGCAAATGTCCACAGTATGCTCTTATACAGCGGCCATTACAACATGCATCGCAGTGACAACCGTGCCTCGATAGAACTTTGACTAGACCAGCATAAAAAGTTGAATTGAATTGAATTGAAGTGTCATTTCTTCAACGTTTAACGGTTGGAAAACTTGTGAGTTTCGATGAAATACAAAGCAGTTAAGATTCAAATCTCCCAAGTAAATAGTTAGATAGGTGTGCATCACGATATATGATGTTGCAGGAAATTTCTTTGAACAATAATAGAATAGAAGCTGCATATTTTCATGATTTCTCCACGCTCAACGCTTTTCTGATAGTAACATATTGAATGATGTCATTTGAACTTTCAAAGTGCCGTTGAACGTGAAATTTTCTCTTGTATCTTGACGTAAGAAAGGAAAAGCCGAGAAATAGGTTACTCACAATGTTGATTAAACTACTGCACACTCCTGCATGACATTTTCAAAATAACAAGTTAAAGGAAAGTCCTGCTGTGGATAAATCTTCAAACATTTTCCAACCGTTACTCGTTGGTTGAATGACAACGAAAACGAGCAGCATCAACAACAATAGTGCAAGAAACAATGTTATAGTGTTCAAGACAACAAAAGGCTTGCAAAGCAACGTGCACAGATGGGGACAGCCTTTTGTTTCTCCGGTGGTATTTGAAAGCGGAAGCTAAACATTCGCCATCGTACATTCATCAACTCAGTCTCGCGGTCGTCGAAAACACCGTTCTTTACGAAAGTTATTGGGGCCTTGGATGTCGCAAAGATATGCCTATCTTTTTCAAAGAGAATGTTCTTGCTATATGAGGTTTTCGGGGCCGCAAAATGAACAATATGGCCTTCAAAGGGAAGTAACATATCGCTCCAAGGTAGAATTATTGGCGAGTACCTGAAATCATTCAGGAATTATGTCTTTGTCCTCCACACCAAGCCAAGCATATGAACGTGTAGCAGGAGAAAGAAATGACTTAAAAATGAACTGAAGAGGATCGAAAATGAATATTTTGCCACATTTTGCTGGCCGACATATGCAAATGTTGCGTCCCTTTCGACGACCTACGACAACAAGTTTTATGGTGGCACCTGAAAAGACTGCTCTCCCTATTTTGTTGTTCTCTAAGCCAGATTTTTCAAACTCATGTGAAATACAAGGTTAATACATTGCATAAAAACTAATAATTGTCTTCAAATATGATTTCAACTTGATTGTCTGCAGATTATCAAATTAATACCTCAACACCTCCAAAACCTGTAAAATGGGGCCAAAAATGGGCCATTGAGCAATTATGACGTCACGAGTCAACCAAATCACAATTTTGACTTCACCAATGAAATGAGCACCACCGAAAACCCCTATAAAGAGCCTTTTGGTCATGCTCTATTTGCCCGCCTTTGAAATTGGTAAAAGACAATGCCCGCCAAAAGTAGTTGGAACACCGAGATTCTACTCGTAATAAATGCATATTTTCACTTCAATTCCCTATTTCAAGCAGACAGAGCCCCCTCTCCCCCTTAAACAATGTTGTAAAGGTAGGTGAACATGTCGCTAAACATGGGCTACACAATCTGCGCTCCAACATACATTTGTTTTCATTTTCCAGTCGGAAACCAACATTGTATATGAGGGAGGGGAGACGTTTAGTAGGAAAGATGATTGGACTGTTCCAACACTTTTGGCGGGCATTGTCTTTTTGCATTCTTTCTGTGTGCGAAAGACTGACATGTAAAGTATAACTACTCTAGGGTTTTTGGGGGCGAGCATTCCAATGGAATTAAAATCGAAGGTGTACGACTAACGTGTGACGTCATAATCGGTATATGTTCAATGTTCCGTCTTATTTTCTTGGCAATTACTGTTGATTGCCGGGAAAACAAGTATATTTTGAAACAGGGAAGGTAAAAGCTTGTTTTAAACAATGGCTAGTACAGCAAATGTCCACAGTATGCTCTTATACAGCGGCCATTACAACATGCATCGCAGTGACAACCGTGCCTCGATAGAACTTTGACTAGACCAGCATAAAAAGTTGAATTGAATTGAATTGAAGTGTCATTTCTTCAACGTTTAACGGTTGGAAAACTTGTGAGTTTCGATGAAATACAAAGCAGTTAAGATTCAAATCTCCCAAGTAAATAGTTAGATAGGTGTGCATCACGATATATGATGTTGCAGGAAATTTCTTTGAACAATAATAGAATAGAAGCTGCATATTTTCATGATTTCTCCACGCTCAACGCTTTTCTGATAGTAACATATTGAATGATGTCATTTGAACTTTCAAAGTGCCGTTGAACGTGAAATTTTCTCTTGTATCTTGACGTAAGAAAGGAAAAGCCGAGAAATAGGTTACTCACAATGTTGATTAAACTACTGCACACTCCTGCATGACATTTTCAAAATAACAAGTTAAAGGAAAGTCCTGCTGTGGATAAATCTTCAAACATTTTCCAACCGTTACTCGTTGGTTGAATGACAACGAAAACGAGCAGCATCAACAACAATAGTGCAAGAAACAATGTTATAGTGTTCAAGACAACAAAAGGCTTGCAAAGCAACGTGCACAGATGGGGACAGCCTTTTGTTTCTCCGGTGGTATTTGAAAGCGGAAGCTAAACATTCGCCATCGTACATTCATCAACTCAGTCTCGCGGTCGTCGAAAACACCGTTCTTTACGAAAGTTATTGGGGCCTTGGATGTCGCAAAGATATGCCTATCTTTTTCAAAGAGAATGTTCTTGCTATATGAGGTTTTCGGGGCCGCAAAATGAACAATATGGCCTTCAAAGGGAAGTAACATATCGCTCCAAGGTAGAATTATTGGCGAGTACCTGAAATCATTCAGGAATTATGTCTTTGTCCTCCACACCAAGCCAAGCATATGAACGTGTAGCAGGAGAAAGAAATGACTTAAAAATGAACTGAAGAGGATCGAAAATGAATATTTTGCCACATTTTGCTGGCCGACATATGCAAATGTTGCGTCCCTTTCGACGACCTACGACAACAAGTTTTATGGTGGCACCTGAAAAGACTGCTCTCCCTATTTTGTTGTTCTCTAAGCCAGATTTTTCAAACTCATGTGAAATACAAGGTTAATACATTGCATAAAAACTAATAATTGTCTTCAAATATGATTTCAACTTGATTGTCTGCAGATTATCAAATTAATACCTCAACACCTCCATAAACCTGTAAAATGGGGCCAAAAATGGGCCATTGAGCAATTATGACGTCACGAGTCAACCAAATCACAATTTTGACTTCACCAATGAAATGAGCACCACCGAAAACCCCTATAAAGAGCCTTTTGGTCATGCTCTATTTGCCCGCCTTTGAAATTGGTAAAAGACAATGCCCGCCAAAAGTAGTTGGAACACCGAGATTCTACTCGTAATAAATGCATATTTTCACTTCAATTCCCTATTTCAAGCAGACAGAGCCCCCTCTCCCCCTTAAACAATGTTGTAAAGGTAGGTGAACATGTCGCTAAACATGGGCTACACAATCTGCGCTCCAACATACATTTGTTTTCATTTTCCAGTCGGAAACCAACATTGTATATGAGGGAGGGGAGACGTTTAGTAGGAAAGATGATTGGACTGTTCCAACACTTTTGGCGGGCATTGTCTTTTTGCATTCTTTCTGTGTGCGAAAGACTGACATGTAAAGTATAACTACTCTAGGGTTTTTGGGGGCGAGCATTCCAATGGAATTAAAATCGAAGGTGTACGACTAACGTGTGACGTCATAATCGGTATATGTTCAATGTTCCGTCTTATTTTCTTGGCAATTACTGTTGATTGCCGGGAAAACAAGTATATTTTGAAACAGGGAAGGTAAAAGCTTGTTTTAAACAATGGCTAGTACAGCAAATGTCCACAGTATGCTCTTATACAGCGGCCATTACAACATGCATCGCAGTGACAACCGTGCCTCGATAGAACTTTGACTAGACCAGCATAAAAAGTTGAATTGAATTGAATTGAAGTGTCATTTCTTCAACGTTTAACGGTTGGAAAACTTGTGAGTTTCGATGAAATACAAAGCAGTTAAGATTCAAATCTCCCAAGTAAATAGTTAGATAGGTGTGCATCACGATATATGATGTTGCAGGAAATTTCTTTGAACAATAATAGAATAGAAGCTGCATATTTTCATGATTTCTCCACGCTCAACGCTTTTCTGATAGTAACATATTGAATGATGTCATTTGAACTTTCAAAGTGCCGTTGAACGTGAAATTTTCTCTTGTATCTTGACGTAAGAAAGGAAAAGCCGAGAAATAGGTTACTCACAATGTTGATTAAACTACTGCACACTCCTGCATGACATTTTCAAAATAACAAGTTAAAGGAAAGTCCTGCTGTGGATAAATCTTCAAACATTTTCCAACCGTTACTCGTTGGTTGAATGACAACGAAAACGAGCAGCATCAACAACAATAGTGCAAGAAACAATGTTATAGTGTTCAAGACAACAAAAGGCTTGCAAAGCAACGTGCACAGATGGGGACAGCCTTTTGTTTCTCCGGTGGTATTTGAAAGCGGAAGCTAAACATTCGCCATCGTACATTCATCAACTCAGTCTCGCGGTCGTCGAAAACACCGTTCTTTACGAAAGTTATTGGGGCCTTTGATGTCGCAAAGATATGCCTATCTTTTTCAAAGAGAATGTTCTTGCTATATGAGGTTTTCGGGGCCGCAAAATGAACAATATGGCCTTCAAAGGGAAGTAACATATCGCTCCAAGGTAGAATTATTGGCGAGTACCTGAAATCATTCAGGAATTATGTCTTTGTCCTCCACACCAAGCCAAGCATATGAACGTGTAGCAGGAGAAAGAAATGACTTAAAAATGAACTGAAGAGGATCGAAAATGAATATTTTGCCACATTTTGCTGGCCGACATATGCAAATGTTGCGTCCCTTTCGACGACCTACGACAACAAGTTTTATGGTGGCACCTGAAAAGACTGCTCTCCCTATTTTGTTGTTCTCTAAGCCAGATTTTTCAAACTCATGTGAAATACAAGGTTAATACATTGCATAAAAACTAATAATTGTCTTCAAATATGATTTCAACTTGATTGTCTGCAGATTATCAAATTAATACCTCAACACCTCCATAAACCTGTAAAATGGGGCCAAAAATGGGCCATTGAGCAATTATGACGTCACGAGTCAACCAAATCACAATTTTGACTTCACCAATGAAATGAGCACCACCGAAAACCCCTATAAAGAGCCTTTTGGTCATGCTCTATTTGCCCGCCTTTGAAATTGGTAAAAGACAATGCCCGCCAAAAGTAGTTGGAACACCGAGATTCTACTCGTAATAAATGCATATTTTCACTTCAATTCCCTATTTCAAGCAGACAGAGCCCCCTCTCCCCTTAAACAATGTTGTAAAGGTAGGTGAACATGTCGCTAAACATGGGCTACACAATCTGCGCTCCAACATACATTTGTTTTCATTTTCCAGTCGGAAACCAACATTGTATATGAGGGAGGGGAGACGTTTAGTAGGAAAGATGATTGGACTGTTCCAACACTTTTGGCGGGCATTGTCTTTTTGCATTCTTTCTGTGTGCGAAAGACTGACATGTAAAGTATAACTACTCTAGGGTTTTTGGGGGCGAGCATTCCAATGGAATTAAAATCGAAGGTGTACGACTAACGTGTGACGTCATAATCGGTATATGTTCAATGTTCCGTCTTATTTTCTTGGCAATTACTGTTGATTGCCGGGAAAACAAGTATATTTTGAAACAGGGAAGGTAAAAGCTTGTTTTAAACAATGGCTAGTACAGCAAATGTCCACAGTATGCTCTTATACAGCGGCCATTACAACATGCATCGCAGTGACAACCGTGCCTCGATAGAACTTTGACTAGACCAGCATAAAAAGTTGAATTGAATTGAATTGAAGTGTCATTTCTTCAACGTTTAACGGTTGGAAAACTTGTGAGTTTCGATGAAATACAAAGCAGTTAAGATTCAAATCTCCCAAGTAAATAGTTAGATAGGTGTGCATCACGATATATGATGTTGCAGGAAATTTCTTTGAACAATAATAGAATAGAAGCTGCATATTTTCATGATTTCTCCACGCTCAACGCTTTTCTGATAGTAACATATTGAATGATGTCATTTGAACTTTCAAAGTGCCGTTGAACGTGAAATTTTCTCTTGTATCTTGACGTAAGAAAGGAAAAGCCGAGAAATAGGTTACTCACAATGTTGATTAAACTACTGCACACTCCTGCATGACATTTTCAAAATAACAAGTTAAAGGAAAGTCCTGCTGTGGATAAATCTTCAAACATTTTCCAACCGTTACTCGTTGGTTGAATGACAACGAAAACGAGCAGCATCAACAACAATAGTGCAAGAAACAATGTTATAGTGTTCAAGACAACAAAAGGCTTGCAAAGCAACGTGCACAGATGGGGACAGCCTTTTGTTTCTCCGGTGGTATTTGAAAGCGGAAGCTAAACATTCGCCATCGTACATTCATCAACTCAGTCTCGCGGTCGTCGAAAACACCGTTCTTTACGAAAGTTATTGGGGCCTTGGATGTCGCAAAGATATGCCTATCTTTTTCAAAGAGAATGTTCTTGCTATATGAGGTTTTCGGGGCCGCAAAATGAACAATATGGCCTTCAAAGGGAAGTAACATATCGCTCCAAGGTAGAATTATTGGCGAGTACCTGAAATCATTCAGGAATTATGTCTTTGTCCTCCACACCAAGCCAAGCATATGAACGTGTAGCAGGAGAAAGAAATGACTTAAAAATGAACTGAAGAGGATCGAAAATGAATATTTTGCCACATTTTGCTGGCCGACATATGCAAATGTTGCGTCCCTTTCGACGACCTACGACAACAAGTTTTATGGTGGCACCTGAAAAGACTGCTCTCCCTATTTTGTTGTTCTCTAAGCCAGATTTTTCAAACTCATGTGAAATACAAGGTTAATACATTGCATAAAAACTAATAATTGTCTTCAAATATGATTTCAACTTGATTGTCTGCAGATTATCAAATTAATACCTCAACACCTCCATAAACCTGTAAAATGGGGCCAAAAATGGGCCATTGAGCAATTATGACGTCACGAGTCAACCAAATCACAATTTTGACTTCACCAATGAAATGAGCACCACCGAAAACCCCTATAAAGAGCCTTTTGGTCATGCTCTATTTGCCCGCCTTTGAAATTGGTAAAAGACAATGCCCGCCAAAAGTAGTTGGAACACCGAGATTCTACTCGTAATAAATGCATATTTTCACTTCAATTCCCTATTTCAAGCAGACAGAGCCCCCTCTCCCCTTAAACAATGTTGTAAAGGTAGGTGAACATGTCGCTAAACATGGGCTACACAATCTGCGCTCCAACATACATTTGTTTTCATTTTCCAGTCGGAAACCAACATTGTATATGAGGGAGGGGAGACGTTTAGTAGGAAAGATGATTGGACTGTTCCAACACTTTTGGCGGGCATTGTCTTTTTGCATTCTTTCTGTGTGCGAAAGACTGACATGTAAAGTATAACTACTCTAGGGTTTTTGGGGGCGAGCATTCCAATGGAATTAAAATCGAAGGTGTACGACTAACGTGTGACGTCATAATCGGTATATGTTCAATGTTCCGTCTTATTTTCTTGGCAATTACTGTTGATTGCCGGGAAAACAAGTATATTTTGAAACAGGGAAGGTAAAAGCTTGTTTTAAACAATGGCTAGTACAGCAAATGTCCACAGTATGCTCTTATACAGCGGCCATTACAACATGCATCGCAGTGACAACCGTGCCTCGATAGAACTTTGACTAGACCAGCATAAAAAGTTGAATTGAATTGAATTGAAGTGTCATTTCTTCAACGTTTAACGGTTGGAAAACTTGTGAGTTTCGATGAAATACAAAGCAGTTAAGATTCAAATCTCCCAAGTAAATAGTTAGATAGGTGTGCATCACGATATATGATGTTGCAGGAAATTTCTTTGAACAATAATAGAATAGAAGCTGCATATTTTCATGATTTCTCCACGCTCAACGCTTTTCTGATAGTAACATATTGAATGATGTCATTTGAACTTTCAAAGTGCCGTTGAACGTGAAATTTTCTCTTGTATCTTGACGTAAGAAAGGAAAAGCCGAGAAATAGGTTACTCACAATGTTGATTAAACTACTGCACACTCCTGCATGACATTTTCAAAATAACAAGTTAAAGGAAAGTCCTGCTGTGGATAAATCTTCAAACATTTTCCAACCGTTACTCGTTGGTTGAATGACAACGAAAACGAGCAGCATCAACAACAATAGTGCAAGAAACAATGTTATAGTGTTCAAGACAACAAAAGGCTTGCAAAGCAACGTGCACAGATGGGGACAGCCTTTTGTTTCTCCGGTGGTATTTGAAAGCGGAAGCTAAACATTCGCCATCGTACATTCATCAACTCAGTCTCGCGGTCGTCGAAAACACCGTTCTTTACGAAAGTTATTGGGGCCTTGGATGTCGCAAAGATATGCCTATCTTTTTCAAAGAGAATGTTCTTGCTATATGAGGTTTTCGGGGCCGCAAAATGAACAATATGGCCTTCAAAGGGAAGTAACATATCGCTCCAAGGTAGAATTATTGGCGAGTACCTGAAATCATTCAGGAATTATGTCTTTGTCCTCCACACCAAGCCAAGCATATGAACGTGTAGCAGGAGAAAGAAATGACTTAAAAATGAACTGAAGAGGATCGAAAATGAATATTTTGCCACATTTTGCTGGCCGACATATGCAAATGTTGCGTCCCTTTCGACGACCTACGACAACAAGTTTTATGGTGGCACCTGAAAAGACTGCTCTCCCTATTTTGTTGTTCTCTAAGCCAGATTTTTCAAACTCATGTGAAATACAAGGTTAATACATTGCATAAAAACTAATAATTGTCTTCAAATATGATTTCAACTTGATTGTCTGCAGATTATCAAATTAATACCTCAACACCTCCATAAACCTGTAAAATGGGGCCAAAAATGGGCCATTGAGCAATTATGACGTCACGAGTCAACCAAATCACAATTTTGACTTCACCAATGAAATGAGCACCACCGAAAACCCCTATAAAGAGCCTTTTGGTCATGCTCTATTTGCCCGCCTTTGAAATTGGTAAAAGACAATGCCCGCCAAAAGTAGTTGGAACACCGAGATTCTACTCGTAATAAATGCATATTTTCACTTCAATTCCCTATTTCAAGCAGACAGAGCCCCCTCTCCCCTTAAACAATGTTGTAAAGGTAGGTGAACATGTCGCTAAACATGGGCTACACAATCTGCGCTCCAACATACATTTGTTTTCATTTTCCAGTCGGAAACCAACATTGTATATGAGGGAGGGGAGACGTTTAGTAGGAAAGATGATTGGACTGTTCCAACACTTTTGGCGGGCATTGTCTTTTTGCATTCTTTCTGTGTGCGAAAGACTGACATGTAAAGTATAACTACTCTAGGGTTTTTGGGGGCGAGCATTCCAATGGAATTAAAATCGAAGGTGTACGACTAACGTGTGACGTCATAATCGGTATATGTTCAATGTTCCGTCTTATTTTCTTGGCAATTACTGTTGATTGCCGGGAAAACAAGTATATTTTGAAACAGGGAAGGTAAAAGCTTGTTTTAAACAATGGCTAGTACAGCAAATGTCCACAGTATGCTCTTATACAGCGGCCATTACAACATGCATCGCAGTGACAACCGTGCCTCGATAGAACTTTGACTAGACCAGCATAAAAAGTTGAATTGAATTGAATTGAAGTGTCATTTCTTCAACGTTTAACGGTTGGAAAACTTGTGAGTTTCGATGAAATACAAAGCAGTTAAGATTCAAATCTCCCAAGTAAATAGTTAGATAGGTGTGCATCACGATATATGATGTTGCAGGAAATTTCTTTGAACAATAATAGAATAGAAGCTGCATATTTTCATGATTTCTCCACGCTCAACGCTTTTCTGATAGTAACATATTGAATGATGTCATTTGAACTTTCAAAGTGCCGTTGAACGTGAAATTTTCTCTTGTATCTTGACGTAAGAAAGGAAAAGCCGAGAAATAGGTTACTCACAATGTTGATTAAACTACTGCACACTCCTGCATGACATTTTCAAAATAACAAGTTAAAGGAAAGTCCTGCTGTGGATAAATCTTCAAACATTTTCCAACCGTTACTCGTTGGTTGAATGACAACGAAAACGAGCAGCATCAACAACAATAGTGCAAGAAACAATGTTATAGTGTTCAAGACAACAAAAGGCTTGCAAAGCAACGTGCACAGATGGGGACAGCCTTTTGTTTCTCCGGTGGTATTTGAAAGCGGAAGCTAAACATTCGCCATCGTACATTCATCAACTCAGTCTCGCGGTCGTCGAAAACACCGTTCTTTACGAAAGTTATTGGGGCCTTGGATGTCGCAAAGATATGCCTATCTTTTTCAAAGAGAATGTTCTTGCTATATGAGGTTTTCGGGGCCGCAAAATGAACAATATGGCCTTCAAAGGGAAGTAACATATCGCTCCAAGGTAGAATTATTGGCGAGTACCTGAAATCATTCAGGAATTATGTCTTTGTCCTCCACACCAAGCCAAGCATATGAACGTGTAGCAGGAGAAAGAAATGACTTAAAAATGAACTGAAGAGGATCGAAAATGAATATTTTGCCACATTTTGCTGGCCGACATATGCAAATGTTGCGTCCCTTTCGACGACCTACGACAACAAGTTTTATGGTGGCACCTGAAAAGACTGCTCTCCCTATTTTGTTGTTCTCTAAGCCAGATTTTTCAAACTCATGTGAAATACAAGGTTAATACATTGCATAAAAACTAATAATTGTCTTCAAATATGATTTCAACTTGATTGTCTGCAGATTATCAAATTAATACCTCAACACCTCCATAAACCTGTAAAATGGGGCCAAAAATGGGCCATTGAGCAATTATGACGTCACGAGTCAACCAAATCACAATTTTGACTTCACCAATGAAATGAGCACCACCGAAAACCCCTATAAAGAGCCTTTTGGTCATGCTCTATTTGCCCGCCTTTGAAATTGGTAAAAGACAATGCCCGCCAAAAGTAGTTGGAACACCGAGATTCTACTCGTAATAAATGCATATTTTCACTTCAATTCCCTATTTCAAGCAGACAGAGCCCCCTCTCCCCCTTAAACAATGTTGTAAAGGTAGGTGAACATGTCGCTAAACATGGGCTACACAATCTGCGCTCCAACATACATTTGTTTTCATTTTCCAGTCGGAAACCAACATTGTATATGAGGGAGGGGAGACGTTTAGTAGGAAAGATGATTGGACTGTTCCAACACTTTTGGCGGGCATTGTCTTTTTGCATTCTTTCTGTGTGCGAAAGACTGACATGTAAAGTATAACTACTCTAGGGTTTTTGGGGGCGAGCATTCCAATGGAATTAAAATCGAAGGTGTACGACTAACGTGTGACGTCATAATCGGTATATGTTCAATGTTCCGTCTTATTTTCTTGGCAATTACTGTTGATTGCCGGGAAAACAAGTATATTTTGAAACAGGGAAGGTAAAAGCTTGTTTTAAACAATGGCTAGTACAGCAAATGTCCACAGTATGCTCTTATACAGCGGCCATTACAACATGCATCGCAGTGACAACCGTGCCTCGATAGAACTTTGACTAGACCAGCATAAAAAGTTGAATTGAATTGAATTGAAGTGTCATTTCTTCAACGTTTAACGGTTGGAAAACTTGTGAGTTTCGATGAAATACAAAGCAGTTAAGATTCAAATCTCCCAAGTAAATAGTTAGATAGGTGTGCATCACGATATATGATGTTGCAGGAAATTTCTTTGAACAATAATAGAATAGAAGCTGCATATTTTCATGATTTCTCCACGCTCAACGCTTTTCTGATAGTAACATATTGAATGATGTCATTTGAACTTTCAAAGTGCCGTTGAACGTGAAATTTTCTCTTGTATCTTGACGTAAGAAAGGAAAAGCCGAGAAATAGGTTACTCACAATGTTGATTAAACTACTGCACACTCCTGCATGACATTTTCAAAATAACAAGTTAAAGGAAAGTCCTGCTGTGGATAAATCTTCAAACATTTTCCAACCGTTACTCGTTGGTTGAATGACAACGAAAACGAGCAGCATCAACAACAATAGTGCAAGAAACAATGTTATAGTGTTCAAGACAACAAAAGGCTTGCAAAGCAACGTGCACAGATGGGGACAGCCTTTTGTTTCTCCGGTGGTATTTGAAAGCGGAAGCTAAACATTCGCCATCGTACATTCATCAACTCAGTCTCGCGGTCGTCGAAAACACCGTTCTTTACGAAAGTTATTGGGGCCTTGGATGTCGCAAAGATATGCCTATCTTTTTCAAAGAGAATGTTCTTGCTATATGAGGTTTTCGGGGCCGCAAAATGAACAATATGGCCTTCAAAGGGAAGTAACATATCGCTCCAAGGTAGAATTATTGGCGAGTACCTGAAATCATTCAGGAATTATGTCTTTGTCCTCCACACCAAGCCAAGCATATGAACGTGTAGCAGGAGAAAGAAATGACTTAAAAATGAACTGAAGAGGATCGAAAATGAATATTTTGCCACATTTTGCTGGCCGACATATGCAAATGTTGCGTCCCTTTCGACGACCTACGACAACAAGTTTTATGGTGGCACCTGAAAAGACTGCTCTCCCTATTTTGTTGTTCTCTAAGCCAGATTTTTCAAACTCATGTGAAATACAAGGTTAATACATTGCATAAAAACTAATAATTGTCTTCAAATATGATTTCAACTTGATTGTCTGCAGATTATCAAATTAATACCTCAACACCTCCATAAACCTGTAAAATGGGGCCAAAAATGGGCCATTGAGCAATTATGACGTCACGAGTCAACCAAATCACAATTTTGACTTCACCAATGAAATGAGCACCACCGAAAACCCCTATAAAGAGCCTTTTGGTCATGCTCTATTTGCCCGCCTTTGAAATTGGTAAAAGACAATGCCCGCCAAAAGTAGTTGGAACACCGAGATTCTACTCGTAATAAATGCATATTTTCACTTCAATTCCCTATTTCAAGCAGACAAGCCCCTCTCCCCCCTTAAACAATGTTGTAAAGGTAGGTGAACATGTCGCTAAACATGGGCTACACAATCTGCGCTCCAACATACATTTGTTTTCATTTTCCAGTCGGAAACCAACATTGTATATGAGGGAGGGGAGACGTTTAGTAGGAAAGATGATTGGACTGTTCCAACACTTTTGGCGGGCATTGTAGGTATCCCGATGGCACTGCGGGGCAGCAGTCTGCACAGGTGCGGGTAACCAATGCCATTAATGGTGGGTGTCACGTGAAAATTTTCACCATGATAACAATGTGAGGGATGCACCATTTCTTAACCTGGGTATACGATTTCACAGGAAACCCAGTGAAATATTGACAACTACCTCGCGTGCACTCCAATAAAGTTCCGTTGAGATCTACTAATTTTTGCAGGAAGCTCATAAATTCTGGATACGTTTTCTTTGCTGTTAACTACATTGGACTCTGAAGGACGAGTGCTATTTCTATGTTGTCCATTATGTAACCTAGTGTTGGCTATGAACGATGGTCACACAAAATAGAAAAAAGGCAAAAAGGCATTCAAGTTGTTTTAACAGCCTTCGAAAATCGTTCAAATTTTGCCTTCTTAAGCGGAGTTGTGCTCTTGTAGACAACAGACTAGGTATTACTGTCCTGCCTTCAGACAAACAGTGTATAACATTGGAGTGAGCTGGTGCTTTGAGGGCATTCAACGAAAGCGCTTCTAAATGCCTCTCCTTAAAAATATCTTCGACTCTGAACACATGCAAAGCAATTTCGAAGTTTCTTTCGCTCCCTATAAATCTTCGGTAGTTGATTATAACAAGCTCCTGCACAGCACTCACTCATACATTGCTGCTCCCGGCAAAATACGCTTCCCCACACTCCCGGTAGGACCACTTGACATCGCTAATGTAGACAGTGGAATGTATCTTGTTTTCCTTAGTTTTAGAAAATTAGCTAATATTTCTAAGAGCGGGCCTGGAAACAGCCCATCTAACCATAGCCAGAGTAAAGTACGAATAAATACCTTCTTGCCAATGACCCCAAAATTATGCCTTTCCCTACTATATATTCCAATGAAACGGCCTGCAAGAACACTTCCTCTAGTGGCACAAATCTCCGGAAACTCCAAAAGGCCAGATTCAGCACTGAAACAAAATGATCCACCGCGATTTTCACTTGGTGCTGACAATGACTAGTTCAAATCTGGGACGCACAAAGGAACAATCTATTCCTTAGTGCACTTGGTTCTCAAATATCTTTAGCTTTCTATGAGAAATTGATGTTTCGTTTTCAGCAAGGTCTTCTGCTTTCAATTCGAACTTTTGTCTGAAAGCGATAAGAGCCCTTTCGGAACTGCCTAACAACGCCGATCGGCAAGACGATCAGAGAAGTGTTTACTTGTTTTTGTCCTATGAAATATTGACGAACGTTTCTCTTCATTCAGCCAGATTCGATATGGATTAAACAAGCCAAGCATACAAGAAACAGTTTCGGAGTTTGAATAAATATTTGCTCCACTTCACTGTCAAACCCTGTTTCGTTGTCATAAGTAACTCGTTGAGTCAACGCACGTGACTTTGTTGTCATGACAACTCTTGCCATTCCTGTTCCTTAAACCCTCTGTAACTGATCCTAACCCTTTAGAGGCGTGTTTAAAGCGAATACCGAGTAAACTATCCACGAAAAAAGAGGAACTGGGAAGTGTTGGAGAAAGTACTATTATTGGAGAGGGTACTATTCTTGAAATATTACTTGTCATTGCCTAAAGTACATAGTTTAATGGGCCTAATATGTATGGAGCAGTTTCAAGGGTAATTGCATTGGGGAGTATCTGGATTGAGGGGCTGAGACCCGCGATGTCGAGAAATCCAAGCAAAACTACTTTCACTAAATATTGGTCTGTGTTTAGTGCTGACTCATTCTCTATCATGTGTCACTCAATCAGTATGATGTCATGGCTCAGACATCATAGGGAGAAAGGGGTGTGGGGTATAGATTTGTGACTGTTTCTGTACCGTAATGATGACAAACTCCTGAAAAAAATAAATTACAAAGTTTAATTTGCTAAAGGGGCTCTTTGTTGCACAAGAACATCGTCATGTGCCGATCATTCTCACTCCAGTCTCTTTGCCAAGAGCTTTTGTTGCTATCGAAAGAACATGGCGCCGGGAAAAGTTTGCAAAGGGTTTTTCCTGTCGATATAACGGAGTTCACCTTCCCTAAAACAGAGGCTGCAAGGAACAAGAGAGTTGTAAAATTGTTGAGAAAGCCAAGAATAAGAATTATGGATGGCGTTTAATTAATCATTGAAGAAGCAACGTGAAGCAACTTTAGTGGCAATGCAACTATTTCTAATTTCCATACAAAACTTCCATATAGGATAAAAATCTCTGTCCAAGAGGCTTTTCTATAACAGCTAGCTAGCTCCTCAATAACACATTTTAGTTCATGGTTGTGTTCAATTTGAACGAGATTTCCTACACCATGTAGACGAGGCTTTCGGTTCTGAATTCTTCAACAGTTATTTCGAGACTTTTTCAAAACAATTTTGCTCTTCTACAAGAAAGTGGTGTACTAAAGGTAGTGATACTTTGCAACCTGTCACAAAGTGAAGGGAAACATAGTGAGAAAGTTGCATGGTTTTGTTTCAAAAACAACCCTATAACAGTTAAGAATTTACTTACTGATAATAAAACGAACTACATTAACTGTGTTAAATGAAATAAGAGAGATTCATTTCAAACCGCCATCGCTATCATTGTCATAGCTTATATAACATTTATGAAAATTCATTGAACACGCTATGACTCATTTTCCATCAATTTTCAGCTAAATGAGCTTTGAAAGAATTCTGGAAGTTCTGCTGCGGAAGATTTTTAAAAATTCAGGAAAAGATTGATAATTTTGCAAAGAAAGTGGATTCTATCTTGATTATAGAGCTTTATTCTAATGATATTCGTGACAAACATTGTATTGAAGACGGGCATTCCAGTGTCTCATCGCATAGACAAAAGTGGCAGGTACGTTTGAACAAGGGATTGTACGTTCATGAAAAATGAAGCGGTAGCCTAATTTGAATAAATCGGTTCGTTGAAATGATGACAAATCATTTGGAAAAAGCGGTCATTTGATGCATGGGTAACCACAAAATGTGTTTTAGGCATAATTTTAATCATGCTTCAAGACAAGCAGACTGTAAACAACAGCAGGTCTAGTTAATATTTCATGAATTCATGCCAATAGCTTGAGGCGCTCTAGCATTGCACGTTGCCCCCATCTTTTGAACGGGGAAAGGCCTGCTACGTACACTTGGCTTCGCAGTTCATTGTAACACCAAGTAATTCATTGAAGCATATGAAAGGCTTTCAGTGACGGGGGCAGGGTGATGGGGCCTCATCACTTTTTGCAAATGATGGCTTTTTGAAACTTTTAATGATCATATTTAGCATATCTTCCTTGCATTTTTCTTCTATCATAGTTTGGCACCCTACTTTTTGGTTTCATCGGAAGCCCTGGTATACATGTGCAGGCATTCCGTGTTTACATTGCATTTCTTTGAAAAACCCTAAAATGGGGGTTTACATTTTCCAAAATTTATAACTATGAAAACGGGGGGGGGAATGATATTTTGCATAAAATACATAATAAGAGGGTGTGTTAGTAAATGGAAATGGGTATGCAAAATTTCTGAAAAATAGCCCGTGTGGATTCTCCTGATAATGTTGAGGGCTATAAGCCCGAGTTTACAAAAATAATTTTACACATTTTAACAAAGTAATAAGTAATATTCATTGACACAATTTTCCTGCAAAACTCTCCTCTCAAACACACTCTTTATCTGTATGTTTATCTAATGGTTGTTGCTGGATTGACAAGTGGGCAAATCTGAAAGTTCAATAGCTCAAATGTCTGGATGAGTTTGGAACATATTGTTAGAGCCATGGGGGTCAAGGAAGCTGACTTTTAAAGAATTCTTGTTTGGAGCTACCTGAATAACAAAGCAGCCTACCACTTTTTCCGTATAGAACTGTGAGGTAGCTAAAAGTCCAATTTTCAGGGTCTTCTCACCTGATATTTAAAAAAGTACTTCACATGATTGTGGTCTTTGAAGCAAAATAATATTTCTCGTAAACGGATATAGGCAAAAGTTATTTCATATTCTTTCCAAAAAGAGGCGCAGTCGTTTCGTTTGCGTTAGACTTACGGATAACCGAATCCCACTTCATTCGCAAAAAAACCACTACCTTTGAGATCTTTTTTACAAAAATCTCAATCAAATTGATTTAAATTACAAACAAATACAGAACTATTGGAAGGGAGAGGATAAACTGTTGCAGGAGAGGCATAAAAAGGCTGATAACGTGACGTATGACTCTAAACTCAAACCCTGGGTATGACTCTAAACTCAAACCCTGGGTATGACTCTAAACTCAAACCCTGGGTATGACTCTAAACTCAAACCCTGGGTATGACTCTAAACTCAAACCCTGGGTATGACTCTAAACTCAAACCCTGGGTATGACTCTAAACTCAAACCCTGGGTATGACTCTAAACTCAAACCCTGGGTATGACTCTAAACTCAAACCCTGGGTATGACTCTAAACTGCATATGGTGATAGGGCCAAAGTTCGGGAGAACAGTGGTTTTGAAGGGCGTGGAGCCACTCCTTTGTCATTATTGCTCCCAGGTCTGCCCTGAGGAGTAGTACCTGCTAGGGTTTCTGCCAAAGGTTATACGGAATCTACCCCCAACTGCCCCATTGGGTTTCTTCGGGATGGAAAAAGGCTACTAGAGTCTGTCCAGAAGTAAAATCAGGAGTTGAGCTCCAAATGCGGTTAGGTAGTGCTGAATGTATTGCTTGGCTCTCCTTTGGGCCACACTAACGAGGCCGAGAGGGGGTCCTGTCATCTGGAAAAACCAAGGACCTCCACACACCTTGCCCAGGCCTGCGTCCTGGATAGGTCACTTCGGTATCGCTGTCTATCTGTCACAAACAACGCGGGAGACAGCATTTGCGAGTTATAAGCCAGGACCAACTGGCCAGGCCCAGGCGCTGCCTCCTACGATGGGAAGGACTATGGCAGTCCTACCGGTGTGCTACCATCTGCCTCAAGCTTGCGGGAAACAGCCCGCATCCTGTCCCTTCATTAGTCAACCCCTCAGGTCCAGTGAGCATCCTGAGTGTGTATGCTTCTACACTCTGTTCATCTGCCGAGGGCAAGGACCAGTTCTACAAGGAACTTGACGCCACAACCAGAAACATCCCAACCTCGGGACAGCTACACTTGCTCAGCGATTTCAATGCCCGAGTGGGTTGAGATCATGTCTCTTGAGCTGTATCGGCCACTTTGGTGTCGGCAAGCTAAACTATAATGTACCTCGGGATAGCCAAAACACTCCTCGTCACCACGCCACAATCGGGTAAGCTGGCTGCACCCTAGATCCCACCACTGGCACCAGCTAGACTTTGTTATCATTCGGAGATGCTCATTGAACTGCATTCTCATCATACATAGTTACCACTGTGACACAGACCATTCTCTGGTCGGCAGTAAGGCACGCCTCTAGCCGAAGCAGAACCACTGATTCCAACAGTAAGGTGGCCCTCGCATCAGTGCCATCAGGGCGGCAGTAATATCTGACCAGTGCGAGCGTTTCGCAAGCTCTATAAAAGAGGCCTCAAAAGACTATGGAGAGAGAGAGAGAGAGAGAGAGAGAGAGAGAGAGAGAGAGAGAGAGAGAGAGAGAGAGAGAGAGAGAGAGAGAGAGAGAGAGAGAGAGAGAGAGAGAGAGAGAGAGAGAGAGAGAGAGAGAGATAGAGAGAGAGAGAGAGAGAGAGAGAGCCCTAGCTTATATTGCTCGACTAGAGCCAGGAATTGTAGCAAAAATAGCAGCTCTCATCAAATTCAAAGAGGAAGCCTTCTGGAGAGACATATTGCACCAAAAATGCCAGAAACGACACCCAATCGATCGCTCAATGCAGTGCCAAAGACTACTGGCTCAAACTCTTGGGATGTATCCAGCTTTCTGCTGACTGTGACAATATTCGTAGCATGTATGATGGCATGAAGGAAGCCTTCGGCCCAATTGTAAACAAGATTGCATCATTAAAATCAACCACTGGCGACATCATGACAGAGCGCAGCAAGCAGATGGAGAGGTGGGCTAAGCACTACCAGGAGCTCTTCTCATGAGAGAACGAGGTCCTAAACGCTATCATGGAGAAGTTGGGCATCCCACCAACTCAGCAAGGCTATCTATTCTCTAGGCCGCAGCAAAGCTCCAGAAGAAGATGGCATCCCACCCCAAACCTTCAAAGTAGGTAAGAAGACGGGTCTCCTTCGCCACCATCTCCTGCAGTAGTGCTGGGACGCACGAACCCGTCATTCTGTACAAGAATCAGGGTGACCGCAGCGACTACAACATCTACCGTGGAATGTCCCTCCTAATTATTGTTGGGAAGGCTTTCGCCTGAGTATGCCTCATCAGGCTGCAGTTCCTTACATAAAATTTGCACCCTGAGGCACAACGTGGGTTCAGAATTGAAAAGTCAACCAACGACATGATCGTCTCCCTACGCCTTTTCAGTCTGCTGCAGAAGATTGAATGTCCCCCAAGCCCCTGAGTATGATCACGTCTTTCCATGAAAACATTCAAGACACTGTTCAATACGATGGCTCTTCGTTAGGCTCCTTCCCATTCAAGAGCGGGATAAAACTGGGGTATGTACTTGCTCCTACTCTATTTGGCACCTCCTTCTCTCTGCTGCTATTCCACGCCTTCAGGCAGTCAGAGGTTGGATTATACCTTCATACCAGAAGCGATGGCAGCCTCTTCGACCTTGCCAGCCTACGTGCCAGGGTTAAAGTGTGGAGGGTGCTCATGCGAGAAATGCTCTTTGCCGATGATGCAGTACTGACAGAACAAGCATAACAGCGACTCCTCGACAGCTTTGCACATGCCTGCAAAAGGCTTGGCTTGACCATCAGCCTAAGGATACCAACGTTCTGGGCCAAGATAATGCAACCAGTACCCCAAACATAACTATTGGCGATTTCACCTTCGAGGTAGCCTATGACTTCACTGACATCTCAAGCAACCTCCTCCTAAAGCCTAACTCAACAAACACATTGGTAAGGCGTCAACTGCCACGGCTCGCTTGGCAAAAAAGGTCTGGGACAACAAGATGATGAGCACCAACACGAAACTGGAGGTGTGCCAGGCTTGAGTGCTCAGCACGCTACTCTTTGGCAGCGAACCATGGTCACTTTACTCCCACCATAAGCGCAGGCTCAACAACTTCCACCTGCACAACCTTAGAAGAATCCTGGGAATTATCTGGCAGGACAGAGTTACAAACAAGATCGCATTCGCAGGATATTTGTTTTACTCATTCAGCGTTGACCCTGGTGGCTTGGTAATGAAAGGCGAAGGGACGATATAAAGATTCCCAATGACATCCTATTCGGCGATCTTGCCACAGGCTCTAGACTTGTAAGAAGAGCCTGTTCCACGATACATGTTTGTAAGAGACATGAAGGCTGGAAACTTTGACCAAGCCGCCTGGGAATCAGTTGCTGAAGACTGCGGCAGCCGGAGAAGTGATGTGAAAACATGCATTGAGAGGGGCATGCATTGTCTCCTGATACAGACGGATGCCAGCAGTACTAGAAACAGGTCAGAAGTAGAACTCAAATTTGTAGAAACCCTAGCATACGCAGCCAAGAGATTGTGTGTTTATCTCATTAAGTTAGATAAGCAGCACTATCTATAAGCTTCATTTGACTCTATGTGAGGCCCTCTTATTTGAAACTCTGTTTTGAGTTTATAGCAGTATCCAAAGTGTTAGCTCAGGCTGTAAAGAATTGTGTGTAAATAAACTGGGAAAAAGTGTTAAAAAATGATAAAACATATCATGTAGTCTGAAGGCAATCAGTTAGCTACATCTGCTTTTCTCATATTCACAGCTGTGATTTTCCAAAACTCTTTAGGTTTGAGTGATGTCTCAGGAGTGCTGGTCACACTATCAGAGGACTTTCTCTGTGCTTTAGAACACTAAAGGACAGATGCCCCTTCTTAGACCCACAACCCACAACGTTGTGACTGCAGGCCCATTTTGCTACTAAGCTATATAGTGTCCCTGGCAAACATAAATAACAAAGAGAACAATGTATAAATAAAGGCAAAATTGATGTTTGTCTGAAAATGCTATCCCATTCCTCTGATCTTGTCATAAAACATTAACCAATATTACTTTTCTTGCCTGTAGCTGTAGGAAATAAAATAGTCATCATATAAACTGCAATCAATAGAACAAAAAATTGACACTGATAATAACCGAAGAAAGACTGATTTTGCAATTATTTGCAGACTATTCCTCAGCAAATAACCTAAAGAATAAAACAGAACTGCCTTAAAACACAAAATGTTTAGAAAATATGTTACATATATATATATCCACCAGAGATTAATAGAGTCAGGTAATTAAAATCAGTGCTAATTTCAAACTGAAAAAATTCAGAAAAAAAATCATAATAACTATCAGTAAAGAGGCATGCAAGTGTAATCAAACAAAGAGCTTCTTAAAATATAGGGTATGAAAACTCAGACAGTTATGAGCTAAAATTGAACACTTCGTAGAAAGCTTAATTTAAGAACAAGAGTAAAATACTTAAAATACATGTCAAAAATTTGTCCAACATCTAAAACACTTGGAATAGTTAATAACATACTGCATTCCATACAAGACTTCTTCTTTTGGAACTTACTAATATACTAAACGTACTAGACAGGCATAAGCAACTGTTTAGGAGGGCTGCCTATTTAGCTAATCAAGACATAGTTGTCCTAACCATAGACATTCTGCTATGCAACAACAAGGCCTTTCGTTTTACTAACATTACTAGGTATCAGTTCATAGAGTAAAACTATGATATACCAACAAAACCTTATTTAATCCTTAATTTACATCCTTTCTAGTTAGCCCATTTGGATATGATGGCAAGAATGTGAATCAATATGGTTGCCCCAATCTCCTATTCCCTTCCCTATAAGTCCCAAGGGGCCTCCTCATGGGGCCTGGACCACCATGATGAAATGCTTGACCTGCCCTTTGAACTGTGCTGTGATTAAACATAGCCCGTGTTCTAAGATCCATAGGCGAAAAATCAGTATTTGATCTGTTAAGTGTAGCTCTTCGATTTCCAGCACCATTTAGTTCTGGTGAATTTCCATATGGACTGATATCTACACCAAAGAAATTTATTTTTCCAGGTCTATCTGTTTCTTCACTTCTTTTGCGACCAGGAGTGTCATCATCAGAAAATGACCTTGTAAAAGATTGACTGTGACTTGCATTAGGAGACTGACTTGCATTAGGAGACTCTGATCCAGTACTTTGTGGTTTGCAGCTTATGGGACGTCCAAAGAGCTTCAATGAGTCAAAAAGTTCACAAGCATATTGAACGGAGCACTTGTCTTGGTAGACAACAAAGCCAAATCTTCTTTGCTTCCCTGTTTCTCTGTCTTTGGGGATCTTCACATGTTCTAAAGGGCCACCCTTGAGAAAATGATTTGCCAGGGTAAAATTGAATCTTAAGCAATATTCTGTATTTCATTGTACATTATCCACATTCTTTGATAAGAAACAATTTCACTCTGCTATTCAACATGTAATGCATGTCGTTTACTACTACACTATTTAAGAACTTAACAAAGCATACAAGCATCTTATAACAAACTCAAATTTAACAAAATGAGAAAGCAAACCAAATTCAAAAAACAAATCATGTGAAGGTACACACTTCCTGAAAATGATTGTAAAGGTTTATTCTTTATTATAAATATTGTAAAGGTTTACTCTTTATGGTTTATTTTTGAGATTTTATACATTTGCAAAAAATTGATTCTGCAGCTCTATACTGTCTGGGTCTTAGAGTGCGCGCATATCAGCTAAAATAAGATGTACAATCACATCTCCTGGATTTAGATAAATTTAGATTTAGATTTAATCAATTTGATTCAAAATATTAAGTAAAAACGTCATAAAGAGCTACACAGAGGAGGGGTAATAAAATTGGACATAAAATTTGAAGGAATTCTTGAAGAGTAGCGCTCTCAAATACAGGATATACTGATACCTGAAGGAATAGCTCCCAAAGTATTTCCTCTGTAACGCTTGAATGTATCCCACTGACAAAAACTGTGCGCGTGTTATCGAAAAAAGAATTGTTGGCTTTAGAACCTTTCGACATTCTGTAAATCAGGGAGTTTGCATGCAGTTTCATAGAGCTTTGGAAGACTTTTCGGTGAAACTTTTCCTCGTCCTTCGGTTATTGAGAAGCTTGTTCAAAATTCAGAAGCAATTTTCAAAACTATTTGACTTTCCAGTCCGTCCATTCATGTCCCTAAAAAATCACAGTTTCCTCAGTGTAGGCAAAAGAACTTCGACTCCAAGCAGAAACAGTGCGACAACAGAATCATGAAAAAGAGGCTTACGCAAAGACGAGGCATGAGGTTTTCCCAGGGTCGAGGCTGGAGTTTATTTGTTGTGATGGTGAAATTTTCAGTTATGCATAAAACAACAACTTTGGTAATTAATGATAACATTATAAAAAGAATAGCATAAAATGGCAATGGGTAAGTTGGAGGGAAGTGAAAAGTCCCAAAGCAAGCAGAAAAAGAAGGAAAAGGAGATACTTCCCACCAAGGTAGATCTTTCTTATTAATTTTTAATTATTACTTTCGATCTTGTGCGGAAGGTCGTACATCACATGCAATGTTTAGTTAGAAAGCGAGTTTCGGGATATTGATTGGCCTGGATTTGTTAGTGCTCAACTAACTAAACTGCAGCAATTTATATTTTTCAATGTGAATAGTTAATTTAAAGGGAATCTAATCATTCCAGTTAAGTTTTTCACTATAAATATAAATATTTTGTATGGTCATGAAATATCATCTTTACATGAAAGTTAATTTCATTGTTAGTAGGGCTGGCAAGAAAATTTTGAGCATTCTTATTAAGGCAAAAACATGGAATAAAACATAGAACTGGGGCCATTTTTGCAGGCCAACTTAAAGTTTGAAACTAATTCATGCTACTCATGCTGCCTATTTTTTAGATTCTTTCATACAAATTGCATGACAAAATGTTGCTTATAGAATATGGAGTTACATAATTATTAAATTAAATTTGTTTGAACTCTTAATTAGGGTGCGTGAAATTTGTAGAAGCTCTAATAAGTAGGTACTGTGCTGAATGAAAGGTATGTATAAAAAAGGCTGTGTTTTGGGATGTGATTGCTACTACCAGTGCCAAAATATCCCAACATCGCTAAGTCTTATGGCAATCCCCATTGATGGTTTCTTTTTGTTGGCTGTTTTGTTGTTCTCTTTTCTATTTTCTATTTTTAGAATCTTCCATTTCTTTTTGATAGATGTTTCTATCAATCTTCTTGGTTCTTCAATAGAATGTCCATACTGGCTTGAACTGTTTAGCAATCTTATTGTTCTTTAGGATTAATTATATGAAGGGTTAATTTGCTAATACTGTTTATGAATGTAGACTCATATAACTTTTGTTTTTAAAGTTGGTGATAAGGAGACTTCCAGCTTCTCTCACGGAAGAAGATCTAAAAGAGATCTTTGATGGGATTCCTGAATATGATCACTTTCGATATGTGTCCCCAGATTACAGGTGGGTGAGCTTGAAGTTTTTAATTGAGAATTTAGTATGCTGAATGAAACAATGTTATTCCTGTGCCCATAAGCATATCTTGAGTGCATATTATAGAGGGGGGAGTTTTCATATAGAGAGCAAGCTTCTTGAAAGAATTCCCCAAAGGTTTCTTGAAGAAAGAATAGCAACAACAGTACTGGCAACATTATATAATTTTAGTAGGCCTGTAATAAGAAATCAAAATGTGTTACATATGAATATGAATTTTTAAGTATTTCTTTTTTAGTCTTTTTCCACACGTATTTTCAAGAGCATACATAAATTTTAAGAGATTTGAGGATGTTACGCTCTTCAAGAACAAATTTGATGGCTTCATTTTCCATGCAGGAAAAGGTATTTGCATAAATTTTAAATACCACTTTGGTTTTGTCAAAAATTGGTTTGGATGTGGGTATTTTTGTTTGTCTTGTAATTCTGAACTCAACTTGCTTTTGAGCATTTTAGTATGTGTGTCTAGAGCAAGAAAGGGGAACTTATACAAATCATACAAGCAACAAAAATTGTAGTTATAGGCAAAGAGAAGCTAGCTAGTATGTTAAAGATGTGACTGTTTAAGAGTTCTAGAAATTGGGGAGGTCAACTCTGGGAAGGTTTTTTTGAATGAACAAAGATAGGCAAAATGCAATGCACTAGAAGATTAATTGTGATTGACGAAGATGGCGTCTCAGATTTTGTGGTTTTTAAGTAGTGTCTTGGAACATGGACCAAGAAGCTTTGCGGGAAGGACCAAGCTCTGCCAAAAGAGTAACACTTGCTTTTTGGATCAGATTTGGACTATTATGTGCAGATTGGGAAACGTTTTGATGCTATGCACTTGATAAGCAACATTCTTTTATTCTATTGTTAAGGAGATGAAAGCAGTGCTGTTGTTGAAGTCGCACCATTTCAAGGTATCCCACGAGAGAGCAAAAAGAGAAAGGATGTCAAGATTGGGACAATTGTCAAAGGTTTGGGTTTTTTAAGCTATTCATTGACTGATTAAAGATGTCTTCTTAGTTTCCAGTATTTTCTTTGAAGCAGTGAACAATTTAATTTTTTGTTTTTTTTTTACAGATCCTGACTACGAGGCATTCTTGGAAAGTCTCACTAAGGATGATGAGCCTTTACCGAGTGCAGAGGTCTATGTTGAGCAGATGGAGTCAATTAAAGCGAGTGGTGGGTTATCCCTTGAGTCACTTTAGAGACTTCATTTGGTCAATTGGAATGTATGTGCTAGGGTTTATATTATGCTATAATCAGCAGTGGAATTGATAATTAAATATTTGTTTTGAGTTCTCAATTGACGTATTAAAGTGATAATCTACATGAGAGTTTTTATACCTTTTCAACATTTCCTGAAGCGTCTGCTTTGAGGGTTATTTTTTACGTAGAACACAAAATTGTAAAAAATTGAAATATATCTCCTGGTACAATATGATGTTTTGTTTGACTTTGTGAAGTAACTGAAAAGTGTTATGTTGTTTTGTCAATAAGGATCTGGGGAAAAATCACAGACCCCTCTTGTGGAATTTTTGAACAAGAAAAGGGCAGCTAAGAATGCTAGCAGACAAAATGCTCTGGTGAGACTTTATTTCCTGAAACTTTATCTCCTTTTTAGTATTTCAATGTAATTGCCATAATTTCTTTTGACTTTTGGAACAGGAACCTTTAGTTGGGGCACTAAAAAGACCTTGCAAAGTTTCTTGTGTTTTGCCATGGGAAGACAAAGGTTGAACTGTGTCTTTAATAAACAATGAACTCTGTTTGAATGCTTTTTTATTTTGCACCTGACACCTTGGAAAATTGATTGCTGTTCTTAGCAATTTCAAAAGCACATATCTATGTATTTCCTGGTTAACTAATCCTACGATTGCTATTTTGGCATTGTAAGTTTCCATGGAAGCTTTGCCACGATATTGAACAAAACCTTTTTTTTTCTTTTGCATATCTTAGTTGTAAATCAATTTGCGAAAACAGAATCATATATGGCATGTTATTTGATTATTGTGTTTGAAAGATGCGGAGTCTTGAAGAGGGCATGCGAGCATTTGGTGTCCCAGATAGCGTTAACAGTAATCATACATACCAAAGAGTTGCTTTTATAATTGCCAGAAACAGCGGAGACATGATTTTAATTGAAATTCTGAAGTTTTATAAATTTTGTTTACATGTTTTATGGTAGCATAGCCGGCTGCTGTAGTGCGAAAGTATTTTAGTTTGATGGTTATTTATCATTTCGCAAGCATTGTGGGTTTCCCGCCAGAGAGTCATTCAGGGGGTTGGCGATGAGCTTGACCCCAACTGTCCATGTGAAAGAAAATAGCTTGGTCATCCAGGAAATCTAGTGTTGATAATCAACCCTGCAATTGTTGCCTAGCTTTTAACCTGCAATTTAGTTACGTTTGTTGCCAATGGGTTTTTGAAATAAATCGCGTGGTTCTCAACGGCCTACAAACAGCCTCCACAAACTAGACTATTTAGACATGTCAATGATTTACGGCTGCAGATGAAACAGTGGAAAACGACGAAATTCTTTTAGGACCACGTCTTTTTATGATATGAAACACTCTCTTACCTATAAGAGTTGTCTATGTTAGCAGCAATTGATGCTGTTCAAAGGCTTGGGGCAGTTTCTAAAGTGTAAAGTTTTGGGGGAATTAGAGTAACTCATGAAGATCTCACCTACCATCATTTCTCGATTTTGGCGAATTAGAAAATCGACCCTGGCGAGAACTTGAGGGACATGACCCCCCCCCCCCTCTCCCTGTAGCGCTGCTACTGTATACAAAAACATCTTACATATAAGAACTACGACATAACTCTAGCCCCTTGGCAGCCATGATAAAAGCTGAACATTTATTTTGGCGTTCAATAATCACATGCTCTCCGTGACTTGTCTCAAAGTTTTTTGCAAAAGATTCAACGTGCAGTTTGAACGATTTAAGATACAGCAGAGATCTGAGAACGATATATCAGTAATCAACGTGGATTCTCACATCGTGGTGGTAGAGTTAATTCTTTCTTTATTTTGTTGCTTGTATTGTAGCTTATTCCTCCTTTTCTGTTGTTGCATATAAAATTTCACTTCATTGTATTCGCTAATTTGATTCATTATACATTATACGTGATGCCTCAAAAGCATTCTAACTTGATTTGCGTGGTAGTCGAATTTGAAATAATAAAATTTGAAGTAAAAGAAATGAAAAATTTCGTTTGTAGGAGAATGAAAGGCGTATGAGACGAGAAAAGGAATCGAGCAGGGACTCAAAAGTAAGACAATTTTGCTAAATTTGCAACGTAACCAAAGTTTATTTTATAGTTAACTTGCTTGTTATTGCTGGCTGTGGACAATAAATGTGACCAAAAGTGTTTGACTTTTTCGATAGAATATATCGTGTTATGAAGTATCTTTTTGGTTTGAATATATTGTTGGTTTTAAATGAAAATTTAATTAGGGTGCGCTAAGTTATTAGTTGAATTCTATGTTAGGTTGATCACAAATTTATATGGGTTAAGTTGCCTGTTTATAATCACGAGCAAGTGTTACTGAAAATATTTCAATGAGCAATTTTCAGCATATGACGTTGCGGGGCAGTTTTTTTCACGCATATAACGGCGCTGAGGTGTTATTTGCCTCGTTTTTATGTGTTGTGAGGCAAACCTATTGTTCAAATAATCAAATTCATGACACGAGGGTTTTTTCCAGTCTGCGAATGATGGTCGATATTCGGAGGAATCTAAGAGAGACAAAAGCGACCTGTAAGTCTCCTTCTGATTGCCCCTTAACCTTTTGAATATTCATAAAATATCCAGTGTTAACAATCATTTAGCCATCCAGTGCAGACTGCTAGTGGTAGCTGCCCCTGAACTTAGATGAAGAAGCTACTGGTAACCAGAAGAGGTCTCTGTGTCACTTCCTAGATTAGGCGAGTGGGATGCTACTGTTATTATCAAGATACTTTGGGTTTCTGTTTTGAGTCAAGTATATCTTGCCACCGAGTGTTGATTCAAATCAAGAGCTGTATCCAAGAAGAGATCGAACAATTTTCTGTCCGTGCTGAATTTGAAAGCGTTGAGGAAATCTGTCGTCAATTTCAAAATCGCTCCGTGTCCGATGCTTCTTGATGATGTAAAGCAAAGATAAGATTTTGAGTTAGATATCGAAACATGTACGTTTCGTTTCAAACCGATTACTTAACCCTTTTCAAAATTAAGTTGTTTTTGATTGAGATTAACACGCCAACGAACGAAGATGGTTGTGTTTCAAGAGCAAGGGATGATATTGCTAGCTGACAAAGAAAGATCGATTGGAGTCGTTACCCGTGACGTTTTATTTTTAGAACAGAATGAGGAACGACATGGAAAATATGAAATACCGTAAATCCTCGAATTGGCCCTACAAATTTTCAATAAGTCCCCCCCCCCTCGAATAAGCCCCTCCCTCGGTTTTATGATTTTTGACTCCTGAGGTTGAAAGAAATTTCAAAAATTATCTTTTTATGTGGCATGTTTCCGGAAATTTTATAAGCCCCTCCCCCTCTTGAAAAAGCCCCCCCTCGAACAAGCCCCCCCTCCAATAAGTCTATCCAAAAATATCAGAAAATAAATAAGCCCCCAGGGGGCTAATTCGAGGATTTACGGTATGTCCCCTATCTGAGATCAGCTAGTCGAATAGAAATTGCATGTCTTTGAAATTTATGATTTCTTGACCCATTTTCAGTCATTATACTTTCAGTCATTTTTGATGTCATGTCGTTTTGCTAATTGTAGGAACAGCGAAGGCAAGGGGTCTCATGATAAGCGGGAAAGCAAGAGGAAGGATGACCGAAGGGAAAGAAGGGTAGGCCTTCAAAGGAATAAACTCAAATGACTCCTATTTAATTCTGTTGACTAGCGCTATTGACTTAGAGTGTTAGCCAAAAGGTGCCAGTTGGTTTGAACTTTGCATATATAATTAATGTGATGATACCATATCACACTATTCTCTTACTTTCAGCGTTCTATCTTTTATTCTCCATACCTCCTGCTAGGGCGCTAGCAACTATCGGCTTTTTCTGTCTGTTAATCTCTTTTCTATTGCAAGCTGGTAATTCAATCTCAATGTTTAGGGCAATTCTGGGAAGAAAACGAGGCATGATCAACGTGACCAAAAAGACTCGAGGGTATGAATTAATCTTCATGGAAATATTAGCATAATAAATTCTTTACTTTGTCGTATAAGATTTAGAAGCAAGTTTGTGTATCCTTCTTTATCCTTTAGAAATATTTTCAAGGAACATTTCTCTATTGTAAGTGGATTCTAGAAATAGTTTTCAAAACATTTCTTTTTGCGAGGTTGAAAATTTTGAGAAAGTTAGAGTTCTAAGAGTCTGTTCTAGAATTAGACAAAGTTCTAAGAATTCCGAAAAAGATTTCACAAAAGCGTTTGAAGAAAAGATGGGATAAGCACCTTTGTCATTAGATTTCTATGAAAAAATCCAAAAAGAGATCAACCAGAAGCTTTCTAGGAAGCAAGTATCAAAGACGCTTCTAGCAGACTATGATGTAAACACCAAGTGTAATTCTCACGAAACAAGTAAACAACAAGCAAGAAGATTCCTTAAACCCATTAATAATTTTAGTTTTTATGTATTTTAAGTTCCGCAGGACACACATAGATAACATCTGCTAATGTGTTTTTTGTCCGATATGAATACTTGTCTTTACTGGTTGACTTTAAATTGTAGGAAAATCCTGCTATTGAAACACTCTTATCAACATGCGTCCTCCCCCCTTTCTATCGTAAAACAACAGAAGCGTTATCTAATCCCCAAACTTTCAACTTATTCCGTTCGGAGCACATTTTACTCATTCTGTTGTAGAAACAAAATTTGAACCAACTCAGAGATCTTTTAATATTAAAAAGTATTCTTTTAGTGCTTACCAGTACTTGTTATTCACTGCGATTTTAATGCCAGTGACAAATTCATTATGTAATAGAAAGATTTCTAATCGTGGTTTTGGCAGGAACCGAAAATGAAAGTTTGCAGCATTATTTTCGCTATTATTGTTATCATTATTTAGTGGATATTTATACAAGTTACGAAGCGAGAGCTACTCTTGACTGTGGTCGTTAAATGTTGTTCAATTGCTTTTACGTCAGGTTAGCATGAAACTAAATCTAGGTGCAATGTGTTTACCAGGAGCAGAAATCACGCAAGCAGGATGATGACGATAGGCCTACGAGTGCCAGATCAGACGCACCGAGCAAGCGCAACGATGGTCGCAGCAGCAAGAGAGAGGACAGGCGCCAGGGTGGCGAGAAGAGATATCGAGATGACAAGAAGGATGACAGAAATCCGAAGCGATCAGAAGATTACAGTTCGTCTTCCTTCATTTCATATTCTTTCATGTTTAAGAGCAACCTTCTTGAGAGGAAGTCATGTAAAGTGCCTTCTAGTCAAGCTATTTGCGATGCCAAAATTACTTGGAGCATCACACCCCCAAATATTAATTATGTCATTTGTCCTCTTCCCACTTCAATCCCCTACCCCTCCACCTAAATTAGACTTTGCGATAGTCTTGGTAGTAAATATCATTCAAAGTACACAAGAAAGAATGTTTTCTTATACGATACGTCATTTTGTAGAAGCCCAAGATTATTCAAGAGGGAAGGGGAAGGGTGACGTAATATAATATAGCAAGCATCGAAAGAATTATATAATTTGCTATTGCTTTAGCCGAAAGGAGGCTTTTTCTCTAGTAAGAGGCTCAGTTACCAGTGACGCATTAATTTTCTATACTTTCAATGCGGCAACTGATTTGAATTGAATAATTAAAATTGAAAAGTAGCAAAGTGGTAATTTTCGGTTTCGTAGAAAAGCCAACGAGAGCCGAGCAGATGAAACAAGAGGAGCAAAGACCGAGAAGGAAGTCGATCGAATACGAGGACCCGAGCATTGTGGCATTCGGAAAATCGCTGGAGACGAATAAAGATTCGGGAAAAAAGACACAGGGTGGCGATGGATCCAAAGTTACTGCAGCCGATAGACCGAATAAGGACGAGCAAGAGAGGTGGAAGGGGAAAGACACAGGCAGAGGCTACAGTCAGGCGGATGACGGAGACAGAAAAACGAAGAATAAGGTTAGAAAATGCTGCTTTCCTTTAAAAAAGTACTCTTCTAGCTTATAGTGATTTTTTAGTAATTAACAAACTTTTACAACGTAGCTGATTTGTCTAAAGTGTAAATTATCATTTCTTTAGTTCATTCCCTAACGCAAGTTTTATTTTTTTCTGTTTTATTTCTGAGTCATTACTTTCTAAATCGTTTAAAAACGTGCTTTTAACTGTGTCTAATGCAAGAATTCATTTATCATTTTCCAAAATAGGAGAGACCTGCCATGGCTATTTACAGACCCCCAGTTGCAAGGCATGACAGGAGTAAGCCAAAAGGTGCGAGTAATGCTTATTTAGAGGCCACACTCTTTCATCAGAAGCAATGCATTCAGCATTTGAGTGTTGTATCTACATTTTGCAAAAAATGGGCCTGGATATTATCTGCAGTCTATGTTCCTGTGATAGTGTCCTGAAGCTGATTCAGAGACCTATCAAAATCTTTGGCAGGGAGCGTCCTGTTGGGCTCCAATGCAATATTTACATACCCAAAAAGGCTCTAAGTTGTAATGGTTCCCCTTATGAAGGCTCCCCCCTTATGACGTCACCAGCCAAAGTTATAGCAGTGGCCTTTTTCTCTAGATGACCGAACTAGTCCTGACAAAGGGAGAATTAAATCTCCAACTGGTACGAAGTCTCCCGAAAAGAAATCAGAGCGTCCACAAGAAAGAGGCTATAGTAAAGACAGACCAAGGCCATACAGTTCAGAGAAGGAGTATGACAGAGATCGCAACAGAGAGAAAGAGAGGCGAAACAGGGAAAGGGAGCGAGAAAAGGAGAGAGAGAAAAAGAAAGAGAAAGATCGAGCAAAGGATGTGAATGTGAAATAATTTTGAAAATCTGAATCGCCTCCTTAAAGGTATGGTTCATAAAACATACATGAATTATATTCTCTGGAGCATTCGCTTAAAGTTGAAAATTTCGTACTGGTATATTTTTGCGATTTTTGAACAAGGTTTTCATAAATAATGTTTTCCAATTTTTTTCGATCTGCTTTTCCTTTTACACCCTCTCGGTTAACAGATTGCCGGAAGTTCTTACCTCCCAGCGTTGGTGTGGGAGGTCAGAATAACCGACGTGTAACAGTCAGCAATGCACCTCGGGGTGAATTGAGGATGCAGTGTATTGGGACATTCTAGCACACCCTGCTTAATAGCAATGCGATGACCTGCCTCTAGTTTTTGTTTTCTATGCTGTGACGAAACTTTTGTGACCAGTGTGTTTCATACAGTGCTCGCAATAAGTGCTTTGAACGTGGTAGCGGTTTCAATTCTCAATCTATTTACTAGTCAACCCTTTAAAGATATGTGTGATATGATAAATTGTCATGCTTCCTCCTCTGGTCTATCGATAAATTGTTATATATGCATGTTGATTAACCCTTTCTGAAAAATCAAGCTGAGAGTAATCAATCAATAATAGAATTGGGTGAGGGAAAGAGCCTATTTCCATGAAAAATGGTTTTTATTTTCAAAACTTTTCGCAAATATTATTGTTTTTGATAGTCGTTTCTAAACTCTAAATTTAAATGAATTTGCAATTTTCCTAATGCTACTATGTTCAAAGTTTTCTGTGAGTGTTCAATGCAACTCATTGGTTGTCAATGCGGTTTGTTCCAGGACGATTAAGAGTTGGAGATGGCGTTGCATTTCAAGACAATGGAGCTGGGAAATTTCTTTGCGTTCCTCCTGTTGTTATGGATTTGAAGAACTTTCATTATTCAAAAATGTCTGTTTAATTCATGCAAGATTGTCAGAGTCCAGGCTGCTCTTCAAAGCCAAGGATAGACTCGTTCTTTAGTTCGTGTTTATTCTTCATTTCAGATTAAAAAGAAAGTGATATGATGAATCTGTTTTTTCTTCAATTTCTTCCCAATTATTGTATACCAAAGATAAAGACGCAAGTATAGATTAAGGAAATTTGAATACTATTTTGTCACAATTCTCCAAAATTTCTACTGTCAATGAACGATGCATTAATTTAAAAATCACAATTGATGGACTAGGATTGGATTTGATCCCTTGGTTTAGCCGATGAAAATCTTTTTAAGACAACATGGGGCCTTTTACTGTGTACAACTATTTCTGCACTCTTAGTTACAATGTTGACCTCTGGTAATTTGATTTTTGTTCTTTGGTCAAAGTGGCGATCCTAGCACACTGATGCATTTCGATAAACATTTTTCTTTGAAGGTGTTCCTATATTTTCACGCAGAAAATTTCATAGAATCAAAATCTATTGAAACACTTAAAGAGTCATGTTTGATAAAATCACTTCGTCAACCAGAGCTGGCAAATAGAACATCCTAACCAAAGGCCCTTGCATATGTTTTGGTACCCTGGGTTCCAGAGCGTCAGTGTCGAGGAAAAGGCGTCGATGAAATAGGGGGCTGCGGGAGAGTGCGGAGGAGGAGAGAAGAGGAAGACGTCGACACTGACGCTCTGGAACCCAGGGTAATGTTTTGGGCAAAAGCATAGGAAAATGGCAAAACAGCAAAGTGAAAAGATTGTTACTGAGGAAATGATTTCCTCATACACGTATCTGTAACAATCCGAATTCAACGTATTCCAAAGCCAATTTAAGAAGATACCAGATCAAATATGTTTATTTTGAATCTATAGTTATCTAACAAGAAGGATGGTCTTCGGTTAATGATTTGTTTATATTATTGGTAATTATATCATAATATGATATTAATATCATTGGTAAGTGATATTAGCATATTCAGGTAATTGGCGAAAGGATGTCGAAAAGTCCCCCAAAGCTGAATAAAAAAACATTACAATGATGGGCGTCGGGCAAAGAAGTTCTTGGAAATGGAAAATTCCCGCTTTTCCGAACTGTTTTAAATGGCAAAACAAATTAAAACAGCTCTTTGAAAAAATCGCTTGATTAGAGGGCTGTGAATCTAGAAAGCCTTCATAAAACCAAAAAGACTTTCGTTTGACTGGTTTGACGGCCTTCGATTCTTCGATTCTTATTACCCTTAAATGTTTGAACAAGTGCTTCGCGGTACAGAACCAAAACACCCAGAAAATTCAAGAAGTTGTTTTGTTCCTTCTCCATAGTAAATTTTAGGGCTGGACGTAACGAGTTGAGTTTTCCATGAAAATTGTCACACTCCAGCTCCGAAACAAAAATGACGGACGTGTCGTCAACATAGCGAAAATAGACCGCGGGCTCTTTGGTTTGTTCAAAAAGCTTGTTTTCATAAAAGCCGACAAAAATGTTAGCTACCGTAAATCCTAGAATTGCCCTCCCCCCCCCTCGAAAAACCCCCCTCGAATAAGCCCCCACCCTAGAACTAAAAATTTTCAATAAGCCCCCCCCCTCGAATAAGCCCCCCTCGGTTTGTTGATTTTTTACTCCTGATGTTGCCTTTGGTATTTTAGTGAATTAACACAAAAAATTAATGTTTTTGTTAATAATTTGATCAAATGTTACTTATTTATTTTTTGTATATTACGAAAAGAAAGAAATTTCAAAAATTATCTTTTTTATGTGGCATGTTTCAAGAAACTTTATAAGCCCTCCCTCGAATAAGCCCCGTCCTCGAATAAGCCCCCATCCAAAAATATTAAAAATAAATAGGCCCCCAGGGGGCTAATTCGAGGATTTACGGTAATGCCGGTCCCAAAGGGCTACCCATTGCTACTCCATCAATTTGTCTATACATTATGTTGTCGAATACTAATACATTATACATTATGTTGTCGAAACTAAATTCCACTCCACGAGTGGCAATATGCATGAGCTCTTTGAAAACTTCCTCTGAGAATGGTGGGCAATCAAGATCGCCACGGTACAAAGCATCAGCGCAGATCCCTATGGTCTCATCAAGGGGCACGTTTGTAAACAAACTGCTTATGTCGAAGGAGCACATGAATGTTTTGGCAGGCTCAAGCTCTAAGTTTTGGATAAAGTTTGCAAAAGTAAAGGAGTCTTTGATGCAATGTGAAGGATATATTTTTAAGACCGGGTCCAAAATTTTGGATAGCCACTTTGCTAACTCATGTTTTGAAGATCCAATCATAGACAAAATCGGTCGAAGCGGGACCTTTTTGGTAAGCCATACATACGCAGACGTTGTGGTCCTTTGGCTCTGAACCTATCGAAAACTGTACGAGCCAAGGATTTTTGGCGGACTAACTCTAAAAGACGTTTTTGTAGTTTCTGCTCGATCTTAGCCATATTGTCATGCTGAGAGGCATCACCCAACTTAAGAAACTTGGTTTTGTCAAAGAGAATATCTCCCACTTTACTGACATAATCAGTTTTACTTAAAATGACGACCCCAGAACCTTTTTTCAGGTTTTGTGATTAGGATCTGTTTGTTGGCCCGTAAACTTTTGATGGCTTGAAAATGTTCCTTATGCGTACTAAAATCTCCAAGGTTATGGTATGTTCATGGTATATTCACTATGGTATATTCAATGGGCCAACAGCTGCATGGACACAGAAAACAGGTGACTCCGACGTATTTAGCCGCCATACGAGGCGTTATCGGGAAGCGATGCGTAAAGTGACGTCATAAAAGAAAGATGAAAGGGCAGGACACAACAACAACACGCGGCGAAAATGTCGCAAAGACGTGTCTGCCCGGAAGCCCAAAGGACGATGCTCGCATTTTGGCCTTGTTAAGCCTTCAAATTTCATGAAAAAAGGCATCAGTACATTTCTCAAGGTAAAGTTGCAATTTTAAAGTTTTATCAGATTGCATATATCGCTTTTGTGAAACAGAATGGCAAGGATTGGTTGACAGGCTTTGCCCAATGCTGCTTCGTCGTACTGGCGGCGAACACGTTTCCGTGTGTTATCGTCTTTCACGAGGCGAATGGTGCTCTAATTTGCAGAATTGTAATTACTGCATGCCATGAAAGTGCAAACGTAAGGCGGGACCTGCTATTCCACGCTGTGTTGAAGTCCCTCTGGGGGTTTTAAACAAGGAAACGAGAATGTAAACAAACTTTCCGATTTGATTTGAGGAACGAAATGGACTCAAATTGTTGTGCAATGGTTCGGAACCAAAGTTTGCAAAGTTTTCTATTTTGAAATCAAACTTTCCCACCCATTTAAATGGAAACACAACAGAAAACTTTTTTTCAAAAGTTTGTTGGTGAATTCGTCCATGAATTTTGCAATTTTTATTATCCTTTTTGTTCCCAGAAGCTAAACAGCCAAGCAACCATCATTATTAGAATTAGATAAAGGGAATTGGGATTCAGTCGAATACCTACTTATTGTGATCTTAATGTGAAATGTCATTTTTTGGAATTGGAGTACAATAAATGTTTAAGATCAATTGAGCACTAACTGTGTGCATTTCTGATAACACAGTTATTTCTAGAAAAGTCACATTATATTCAGCATTTCATGTAGCTTTCAGTATTGCTACAGATACTTATGGCAGCCATTGTTTTTTAAATGTAGGGATGAAATGGCACTTGTGAGAACCTGCAAGGCAACTGCATTCACTGCAAATGCACCAACCCCACAGCCGTTCAGTGGCTTCAAGACTTTCCAGAATCAAGTTGCTGGACATCTTGAAGTGAAGAACAGACCATGTAATGCTCATTTTATTTTAACCACATTTTAAATTGACTATGCCAAGCAGCTTGTTTGGATATAAAGTCTTGTCAGTTGTAAAATATATAGGGGTCCCAGCTCTATAGAACTTTTTTTAAAAAAAGGAATGCTTAACTAGCTGAGAAAGCAAGCATGTTGATAACAATTTATAGCTGGGGCGGGACTATCTATGTTTACAAGGATGGCTAAAAAAGTCAAAAAGGCATTCAATGAGTCTATTTCATCAATTAAAGTTTAAAATTTCATTCTTTATTTGCACTTGAGTTTTTGTGAACTGATTTCTTATGGTAAGATCCCAGAATGAAGTATTATTTCTTCTTCTAGGTTTCTTGATGGACAAAGATGGTCATGTTTTAAAAATGGTTGATTTTACAAGGTCAACTGGTATTGTAGAAACTGCCTTTTTTGAGAGAATCTTCAATGCAGACGATGAAGAAATGGAACTTAAGGAACTCCAAAAGCTCCTTCCAAAATACTATGGAGTGCAGCAAATAAACATAAATGGTGACAAATGTATCCTTTCTGTGTGGTTATTAAACCTTTGCACAAATAATCGTCTTCAACCTTTAGCTGCCCTCAGCAAGTTTTCCCAGGCAGTTGACTTTCCTTTAGGATAGCAATGACTAGAAGCCTAATTATCACCCAAAAGATATACCTTCTTTAATAGCTAGAGATTCCTGATATGATACCTAGGAGACAGCTGACTAATCACTAGCAAAATGGTATCACACACATTGTACAAAATGTTTGTGCCGGCAACCATGCTGAATATTTTCCTTTAACTGTTACTAGTTTGTTACATCAAACTCGAAAACCTTCTTGCTTGCTTTGCAAAACCTTCAATCATGGATATCAAGATAGGAGTGTTGACTTCCGACCCATTTGCAGACAGCGCCAAGGTTCAGAGAGAAGCAGCAAAATATAAGTACCAAAAGGAACTAGGATTCAGAATATTAGGGTCAAAGGTATGATATTATAGTTTTGACTGATAATTTGTGATTTTTTATTCTTTGACTTAAAGTTTTGGATGTTGTCTCTATTTTAATTATAACTATGTGCAATGAATTTCAGTCATACAGAATTCAAAATGGCAGGACAGACTTTCATGACAAAATAGCATGCAAGAAATTCACACCAGATGATATACCAAAGCGTAAGATATCAACATATGCACACATTCTTTTGGCATTTTCTATGTTCTCTTCAATCCAAGTATTTAGGTCAGTGGACTTTGCAAGATTGTGATGCCTTTTTATTGAAAGATATGCATCAGTAGAACATGTAACAAAAGATAATTTTTTGGACAGATATTCTTCTTGAAGTATTATATCAGCCTTGCATTATTCGAAATATTCAATGTTTTAAGTCACCTAGAAATGAACATGACTCCTCTAGACTTGTTTTCAAAATGAGAGTTATTAGATGACATTTATATGGCTCCAGGGTTCTTAATATTTCTAATGTGTTACTGATGTATACACATATGAGCTGTTAAATGCCCAAAGCCAAATTATCTCAAAGGGTTTTTATTAGTCTGTTATTTATAAACATCAAACATTTTGCTAGCCTCTGGTACCAATTGAAGATAATTAATGGCAATATCCTTCTAAATATGCTTTCATTATTATATTCTTACTTGATTGTTGAAATAGTAATTGCAAGTTTTATGTTTGTTGTACAGATGTATCTCATGTTCTGGATCTGAAGAACATACCAGCTAGAATATACCTTGTGAAGAGAATAATAGAAGAGTTGAACAAGTTGAAAGATTGGTTTTCACATCAAAAGCGAGTCAAGTTTTTCAGTAGCTCCATATTAATAGCATTCGATGGAGAAATCACTGAATATTCATGGGAGAACAACAGGAACTCTGAAAATCTTTCAAAGTATGATGTTGTGGTTAAGATGATTGATTTTCCTCACACATATATTGACTTAAATGAGACACCATCATTGGATAAAAACTACCTCTTTGGTCTCAAAAGGTTGATTCAAACATTTGAATGTGTTTATCATGATGCAGCAAGCGAATGATTTTTGAGCAGTATTGTAGACACGCCCATCACTTGAATACTTGTTGCATGGGTGTATTGGTAATGTAATCATTCATTTAATCATTCATATTAGAATTCATATCATGATAAATATTACTCATATACATCCAGCTTATTAAGAACTGTGACTTGTTGTTTATCAAAAATTGTAATTTGGCCACTTTGTTTTAAGCTTGTTTTAGGCAGAATAGTTTACAGAAAAATAGTGCTTGAAGGTCTCTCGTGAAGAATTAACTCATTACATCAAAATATTTGCAGGAAATATTTTTGCTGTGATTTATGGAAAGTATATTTTTAAAGTGTTCAATTAAATCAATTTAATGTATATTAACTTGCCCCCACCACAATTTTAATAAAGCTGATGAGATTTTGAGCTTTTACCAGATTGCCTATGTATATAATATTAAACTCTACGCAAGAGATTTATGTTTGTTAAATGTTAAAATGATTATTTTTTTGATTTCTCAATACAGCTTCAGAGACTGTGCCATATATTTTGTTTGTTTGCTTTATCGTATTGATGCTGTAGTTTCTTTCGTTTGACAATTGTAAAATGTAGAATCAAACTTTCAATCAAACTTCGGGTGTAATCACCTTAATATTCGTAAGATGAAAGCAGCATTGATTCTGTCATGTGTTCACTTTTCCTCTAAAAATTCCAACCCTAAGACATTGAGAAACTAAGCATGGATCAAATATAGCTCTTTTGAAAAGCTTTGTGCTTTCTTTGCCGCCTAAGAATTTTTTAAACAGCCGCCATTGAATCTATTATTTGGGTAATTGTGTTATGTAAACAAGTGCTTTGCGGTACAAAACTCCTCAATGGCAAGAAAAAGCGCAAATACGTCATTTATAGAAAATATAGCGTTCCTGGAATCAGGAAGAATTGCAGGTATCAGGCAGTGGCGTAGCGTGAGTTGCAGAAGTGGGTATGCGGGGAGGGGTCCGGGGTCAAGGGGCAACGGCCCTAGGGGGTACAGGGGGAGAAGCCCCCTGAAGCTATAGCTTTTTAAAACCACCTGATTGTTAAAATAGCGTTCTCTTTACATTCTTATCATGCCCAAACAGAACAACTACAACACAGTTCGAAATGAAGATTATATAATTAAAACATGACAATTTTTGACAACAACAAGACATTACAAACATGACTATGTTCAAATGAATTAGGCTACAATCTCTGAGCTGATAAACAATCCAAGATTTTCTATAAAATTTAATGTTCGTGGCTATGATAATAATTATAAACAACATGCAGGCGAAAATGGTATTCTAAAAGGGCAGACCCCCGTACCACCCCTATTTGCGTACCCTACCTATTTGGGTACCCTCACTTGGCACTCAAGCTAAAATGAAAAGCATTTGTGCAATCTTCTGTCTCTATAAACCTATTATCCATATCGTCTACTTGTTCGAATCCATATGTCGAAGACTTATGCTGAGATTCAATTCAACTAGGGCATGCGGATCGGCATCTTTGTTGAACGGCAAGCCAAGTCACGTGATCAGATGCTTATCAAGAGAACACGAAGCAAGCTGAGGTCAGTTGCTTCCCTTTCAAAGCTCTGTCCTCAACGCTGTGAGTAAATAATTGGAGCAGTCTCTCGTTAGCATGATAGATTATTCGTTGATACAACATTCTATCCTATTTTTTTTGCAAAATTTTACATTTAAAGAGGGATTCCGCAGGCGAGAATTCCGCATTCCCGGAAATGCGCAATGCTGTAAACAAAGGCTGTTGGCCAAAATCAGTCCAAAACAAAGGAATCTTTAGAAACAGGGATACGAAGATTTGTAAATTCCTTTCAAAGTGAAAGTTAAGGTGGATCCATTGAACTCTGATGGGAGGATCAAGGGTGCGACAGTACAAATTTCAATTAATCGTCAAAGCAGATGTTTAAGCAATAAAAACTTTTTTCTTTTCGAGAAAGGCGTTTTTAAAATTATTTTTGGTCAGATATTGCAGGGCATGCGGCGCATTACCAGCTTCCCTTGACGCTACGCCACTGTTATCAGGGGATATGTCCTCGAATTCTTTCAACAATGCAGGCAACAGTTACTATATTGAGTAAATGCCCACTATGGGCAGAACAGAATTATTTTGTAGAAAGCTGAAGTTGAGAACATAATTGTATCACAATTCTTGGAATAAGTACAAATTAAGGAGCCATTATGTCAATTGTTCAATGTACCGTCTTCCATCTCTTTTTTTTATTGTAACACTAATTTTTATCTGTCAGTCTTATAAATTTCAAAATTATGCTGGAAAATTCAATGATGTTTGAGTTTTGAAAAAGTGATCTCAAACGGTTGTGTCGTTGAAAATGGACACTGTTTCGAGCCTTTTTTTGGAAAGCAGGAAACCCCTACCTTAACATGAACGAAATAATTCAAACATAGAAGTTGGAACAAATAAAGCTTACCGCGTTTGGTTTTTTTCGGGAGGAGATGGTCGACCTTAAATCTTAACTGAGATAATGTATGATAAGTAGAGTGGCGTGCCGAAGGGCTTTTTAATTTTTTGTTTGGGGGGGGGGGATGTAATGTGACACAATTACCGCAGGGTTGATTATAGATAGTAAATCATAGCGCACAAATCTTACACCCTAGTATCGTAGCGGTTCCTTTGTGTCTAAGGTGGAATTTTGAATCTTCAGAAATTTTGCATACCCATTTCCATTAATTAACACCCCCAATTGCGTATTTCATGCAAAAAGTCACCCCCCCCATCTTTAGCTACAATAACAATAAAAATTTCACCTATCGTAGTAAACAAATTCGCTACTTGCTACTAATTCTTTCTAGAAATAGAAAAGTTTGTAAGTATTCGAAATCAGCACATTCTAAATTGCGCCCCAAAGCGAATTTGAAACATTTCAAATCGTCTTCGAAACAAATAAGTAAGTAGTTTAATCATTTTAATGAATTCAAATTCCCAACTCCTCCCCAACTTTTGCGGACCCCATATTAAACTTAACTTCTGATAATCTAGGCATTTCAATCTATCAAAATAATGTCAACCAACTCTTTGTTAGACTAATCAACAATTCAGAAAATGAGATTCCTAGAAATCACCACTACTCCTAGGAACTAATAAACGTTGTGCGGTTGTATGATTTCTGGGTGACAGTGTGCAAAGGAAAGTAATTTTCCAAGCAATAGGATTCTCCCCAGAACTGCTATCTGTGTACTGGCGTGCCTTCGCATCGATTAGCAAAATCGAGCAAAATATGACTAAATCAGATTTAATACACCTGTAACTTTACAGAAAAATCAACTCTTTTAAGTAAAACAATTATGACATGCTTAAAAAGTATCAATATTATCTTACCTTAAACTTTTTCTTCAAATTCTTCCTTGAAGGTCATTTATTTGAGACGTTTTAATAAAAAACCACACTAGCTCTTACGTGTTCGAAGATCTGTCGCAGTGGAACTATTTGACAGGGGATGCTCGGGTGGTTAGAACGCATTCAAGTAGCCCCTAGACAACCTTCCCCTTGTTTTCTGTTGCCTTGTATTTTGGTCCCTTAGGTACCCATAGTGGAATGCGTCTTAGGGGAATAAACAAACATTCTTGGGGGAACGCCAAATAACAAGGTACGGGCTACCCACGTGATCGAGTTAACGGGTGAAGTCGCCCTTTCTGCTTTAACCCTACGTGTTACACGGATTTTCACAAGAAGTAGATAAGGAACAGTAGGCTTAATTTTTTGAAAGTAAAAACCAACCTTTTCCAAATCGAATAAAGCTAAGAAAATTTGCAGTTTTGGTTTTCCGAGTTGAAAATGAAAACATTCTTGAAATTGAACTGTATATTGCAACTATACTCTTGACATACTAATTGCGTTCATAGTCAGTATATGACACACTCAGGAGGTTCCGATTAAAAAATTATTGGCACATTAAATTAGCTGATCTCTAAATATGAGTGAAACGTTTACTTTACCTCGGAAACAAATTAAAAAAAGAAAATTTTGATAGCAAAATAGCAAAGAAACTGCCATACCGTAGAATCTTATAAAAAGATATGCGACTCCATAATACAAGAACCCCTTTATCTAGACGTTTGAAAAGCTCCTATTTGAACAAAAGATCCTATTACAAGCCCCCAGCCTCTAAAAATGTGAAAAGAATCTTAATTTCCACATTAGTTGATTGATAGCTCGTGCGATCAAACTGGAAACTAGACTTCTTTCTATAGGCATCAATTGAGCCAACTTGTTGCTAAAAATAGAAGGCAAATATCAGAATATATTGCAGCTCCAAGTTTTCTGTATGTTTGAGAAAAGAAGCCCAAGACACTTCCTTAGATTCTGCATTTGCAAAGGCCTCTGAGGTATAACACCTCTCGAGGTGATTATTGTGGTATTATGATGGTAACCTTCCACTTGCAGCCTTTCACAAACTATGAGATGCATGGATGGACCATTAGAACGGGACTCAAAAAAGACACAAACAGGTGTAATTGACAGCTAGTCCTTCTGCAGATCTAGTCGTTTATACAGAATACTTCATGTCCATCTTGACCTGCCATGGGTTAATTTTTAGAAACACAAAAATCTTTTGAACTATAGAAACTACTATGTTCATGAAACAAAAACACAAAATCAATGAACTCTAATTCCTGGAAACTTTTTGTCGATAATTTCAAGTGCTTTCAACAACTATACCCTACTATTTTGAAAAATGTTTCAATAATGCCAAACATTTCTGCTATTCAAAACTGTGAACTAAAAATGTTTTGGTAAGCTTGATTACTCTCTAATTGTGAACTTTTAAATTGTAAAGCTTTGGTTACACAGCCAACTTAGACAACTAGGCCTCTGGCTACAAGATGGGAAGCAGTTTGTAGATAATCTCTGAAAATTCCCAACTTGGATTATGTACAAGATAGCCCTAGGCGATTCTATCAGTCCTTGCTCAAGTTCACTCACTGAGGAAAATTAAAAATGGTCTTTGCTGTAGCAGATGTGACTTCAGCAACTTCTTTGCAGTCTTTCTTGAGGCACTTTGCAATGCATCGAGCAACAACAGGTAACGAGCAAGGTTCGTTGCCTGCTTCCCCACAGAATTCAAGCAGCGCGTCACTGACTGGGTCCAGTTCTGTTCTTGCTAAGTTGGGGATCATGTAGGGGGCACCACTTTGGATGACAATCTTATCAAGAGGGCAGACACCATTTGAAATAGCATCACGCAGATCCTTACCATACTTTTCTGTGAAAGAAAAAGTTCCAAGTACAATGCATGCTCAATTAATCATTAGATTAACTTTTTATCAAGTCTGAGAAAATGGTTGTACGAAAATAAAGTATATGTGATAACTGTCAGATAAGAGCATTAAATTTAAAACTTATAGTAGCAAATTCAACAATTTTGCTTTCTTTATCATTGCCTGCTTGAAAGCACAAACACTATACTATATAACTTCTATAGCAAAGCCAGGCATGAAACACCAAAGAAAGAAAGGAAAACATTACCTTTGCAAACAAAACCAGTTATGCCGATATAAAATCCTCTTGCAACATATGCACGGATTTCGGCTGCTGTACCAGTGAAGCAGTGAATAATGACAGTTGGTAGCTGTTCCTTGTATTTATCAACAATTTCAATCAGTGCATCATGTGCATCACGGTCATGTATAAGGACTGGCTTGTTTGCCTGGCACGCTAACTCCAGCTGTGAAAGTAATCAAATAGTTTGGCAATGGCTGAATTGTTAAGGGCATTTATACTCTGCCACAGCATGAAATGAGCAACAAACAAGGCAGCAAATGAGAGAAAAAATCAACCTCACAAATGGCCTGAAATTGGAGTCACCAAGGACATTCAAAAGCAATAAATATTAGATAATGAAAACAGAAATATATACATATATATATATATATATATATATAATACAATATTCAAATGAACACACGAAGACACTTATTTCACCATAAAGTACCTGCTTCTCGAATGCTTTCTTTTGGTCTTCTTTTGGTGAATAATTACGATTAAAATCAAGACCGATCTCCCCTATGCAGACAACTTCTGGTGAGTTAACAAGTTCCTTCAAGGCTTCCAATGCACGGTCGTTGAAATCGTCTTTAACAAAGTGTGGGTGAATTCCAACGGATGCAAAGAGGATGTTGGGGCGTGTTTTTGCCATAACGACAGCAGACCTGCTGTGATTCAGTAGATTTCCAGTGACAATCATCTTCTGGACCCCAACAGCCAATGCCCGAGCAATGACATAATCCAAACTCTGAGAAAATCTGTCAACATTAAAAGTGTGTTGGATCTACTGATTTGCTACACAAAAATGTTAAAAAAGTTTAAAAAATTTGTTGATTAAAAAAGTTATTGAAAACAGTGTTTTAATATTTCTCAAGACAAAAACTTCCTGGTTCTTATCCTGCACAGGACATTCATCTACTTTGGTCTAGTGTACACTGTTTATGAACTTAAATTCTATATGTACATTTATGTATTTAAACAAATTTCAAACAGTCTTATAGAGAAATATATGGTTTACAATGGTGAAGGATTAGCATTACAATTAGGAAGGAATGGTGTTCCACAAAGACTAAATTTGAGTAACAAAGGGGCCATAAAAACTTATGTAGAAAACCAAAACATAAGGCAATACTGATGGAATCTAGATAAAAAGCATCCCCTAAAAAGGACTTTGCATTTGCATTCCTAATCAAATGCTTCTCTGTACATGTATTATAGCCTGCAAAAACATTTGCAGACACCAAGAGAAAAGAAGTGGCTACCCAAAAATTTAAGAATAGAACTCTAAATCAGACTGCTAAGTAAGTAAACATCAGAAACATGCCAGTTGCATGAGGCATAAAGATAAGCGCGATCAAACCTTTTATTGGTGAGATTTACACCGCAATCAATGAGAGCGAAGATCTGGTCTTGTGCCAGGACAGGCAGATTGTATTTCTGTCTTGAACTGCCTCTTGACTGGTGATAATACCCATTGTTATCATACATTTGGTATTGCCTTTGTCCATAATACTGTCTTCCACCACCTCTGCCACCACCTCGTCTAGGACCTCCATTAGTTTTCTTTGGTTTTTCATCTGTCTTTGGCTTCTTCTTTATATCCTGTTTCTCTTCATCTGCAGTTTCTTTTTCATCCTTATCTTTAGCTGGCTCTATTTTAAGTTCCTTTCCATAAAAGTCTATTCCACTGAACCTTACTAGTTGTTGGGCAATGTGTTCTGGCACGCTTACAAATCCATATCCTTTAGACTTTCCAGTTGCATCTGTGGCTAATTCCACCCAACATGATGATCTCAGGTAAGGGGTGGCTTCAAGGCCAAACAAATGACAGATGTCTTCCTTGCTTACACATGGATCTAAATTACCTATGGATGATTAAAAGTTAGAAAAATTTACAGTTTCTTTAATATTCTTGTACTCTGAGCACAGATTGCATTCCATGTGTAAGCACACTGCCCAATGGAACAATAATATGAATAAATTTTGATAGACGGGAAAGGTGAGCAATTGAGTGGATATCATCTGATAGAAACAGAACAAGTAGAGGTTGTCCAATAGCAATATGGAGGAAGGACATCAGGGGGAAAGTTGAAAAAATTTGTTAAAAATAGCTCCAGGTCCAAAACATAGAAGCCGTTAGATAGGCAACCAGTTTAGAGAGGCATGAAACACATAAAGATCCATTGTCATTAGTTATAAAGCAACAGCAAAGACCATTCTAGAGAAAACTCTGTTGCTGTTATTGTATCTCCTATAAAGCCAGTTTGGAAAAAATTAACACAACTCCATTCACAGACATGATATATTGACTCAAGACATAATTTTCTCTCTAGATTGCCTCAAAAGAATTACAGAAAAGAAACTGCAAGGAGGTAAACAGGTAGTTAATGAAAAGCAGATAGCTGAAGAACGTAAACACTTGTATTACTTGGCATACATTCGATAAGGGCCTAGCTTGCAGTGCAATACAAACAGATATTACACTGGTTTTCATTTCCAAGAGTTAAAAAGAGCCATACAGAATAACCCCCCCAAAAACATAAATAACCAGAAAATGGAGCCAACATTTCCCCATCCACTTCGATTGCAGGATTCAACCGGCGATGCGGAAAGCACAGCAGCCGATTCTGGAAGCGGACGGGCTACAGGCTCGCAAATCCAGTTTCTCTAGACGGCTTTTCGACTAGAAATGTCTAGACCGAAATATGTTCATGATTTGAGTCAAACCAAACTAGATGTTATTGCTGTCTAGCATGAAGCTATGCAACGGATTTTTGTCACAACTTGAAGATATTGGGGCATCCTGGGGAAATGCAGACGTCTGTTTGAAGAAAACAAATACGGTTCCACCTAGTTGTTTTTGCTTCCAGTCGGCTAACAAAAGACTATATATTCCAAGGAAGATTTGAACAGTGGTTTTCATAACTGATGTTCCAACTTTTGTCTTGCAATACATTTCTTAAAAAGATATAATTACGCTTCGAGTACGGTCCCTCCCTCCCCTTCCGCACGTGCAAATCAGCCTAGTTATCAGAATGATCAATAAACTTCCCACAAAAATATTTACGGCAAAATAAAAGCTAAGGCACTCTGCTACTAGGGAGTTGCACATTCTGCAAGCAAAAAGAGCCGTTTGAAGCAGTTGGGGCCAAAATCAAGGAAAAATTTATTTATGCATGGAAGGAAGGCAGCACAAATCGAAACGACGCCATATTAGTTTTGACGGGTCGCCAGCCTAAGTATCCTTGCAATAGCTCTTAAAGTTAAAAAACTAGGGAAAGATACATACCTACAAAGAACTTCTTGTTTACTGACATTGCTGAGTGCTGTAAAGGTGAGCAAAAGACCGAATTGGTTCTGCGAGGCAAGTTATGCCCGTACGACGGGATCTACAGAAGGCAGAGCTGCGAGAGAATGACAGAATGGAGGAAAGACATTTATTAAAAATACCACGTGGTACAAAGTAGACTGGGGGCGAACCATAGCTGTGATCCTCCTTCACAGAAATTTGAGTCGAAGAGCCAGAACATTAGTAGATGCTTCAAAGAAAACTTAATATATAGTTAGTAATTTCTAATAATAATAAAAATTAATAATTTCCACCATCCTTTATTCACGAGGATAGGACATATTTTTCTAGTGGCATAAAATTGGGACACCAGCACTTCGAATTCCTAATTTCAAATTTTCCAGAGTGTGGGTTAGGCCAAGCATCCGTCGTTAAAAGCCTCCAAAACCGCTTTAATTTTCCATACGTTCAACTGCTACTACTAAGGCACTGCACGCAGTCAATGCTGCACAACGCGTCTCACAATGCTACACCAGTTCTTTCTTCCCCGTGTCAGTTCACAAATCTATTCAGTGATTGTGCTTTTTTTGAGAGATCCAGTTTGATTCTGGCCAAATCTTGCCTTGCTGTCTGTATTCAGTTCGACTTTGGTCTACTATATGGTCGTTTTACTTTCCTGAGATGTTCTTAATGGGTTTTCCTTGTCGGTGTCTCTGGATGAAGGAGCTTGAGATGTCCTAGCCACGTTTTTCTCCTTCCTCTTATTACTTCACGCCATGGTTCACATTCCGTTCTGGTATAGAGTTTATTGTTGGTAATACTTCTTTGCCAGTTAATTTCTAGAATCTTTCTAAGATGTCTACATTGGAAAGTATCGATGGTGTTTTCTAGCTTCTTCATTAGTGTCCAAAGTTTGCTATTATTCAAAATTTTATTGGCTTTATAGGCATTAAAAGCTCTCAGTTTGATCTTGATGGAATTTTTCTTGCTGCTGTAAACAATGTTAAGCGTTTTGTAGGAATCAATTGCTAGATAATTCCTTCTGTTGATGTCTTTTTCTGTACCGAGTAGACTTCCTAGAACTTTGCATTCTTTTCATGTATCATATCTATACTCGATTTATATTCTTCCGGTTTCTGATTTATTCATTAGCAGGTTTCTTTCTTCAAGTTTACCAGAAATGGCTTCTTTAATCTTATCTATTCGATGTTTTACAGTAGATGTCCATATGATGTTATCAGCGTACTAAAGGTTTTTTCAAAGTGGTTGTTCTTTCTGGATGGATCTGTTGTTGCCTTTTCGGTATCCATGGACAGTAGACGGCAGCAAGGTAGTAGATGAAAAGTAATGCACCGAGACAGTCACCCTGTGGTACCACATAAACTTGAACTTTGTCATTTTGACCATTGGGCATTTATTCATTTGGATTCTCAACAATGGCGCTGCCTAAAATAACTTGGTGCACGATTCTAGTCTGTAAATATTACAAGATTGGCCCCTCTGGGCGCCAATGATTTGCTAGAAAACCTTTGGCTATTAAGGTCGATTTGTCTTCGGCCAAGGCAAAAGAGCGGCTAGTTCCTTTCTACACCGGTTTCACCCTCCCTTTTATGTTTCGTCTAGTTAACATTTTCAGTGACCGGGGTGTTGAAACGACCCACCTTTTTCAAGAAAGATGCCCTTTTTAAGTTTTTCCCTTAATTTCTTTCATTGTATTTATGGTCAGCTGTAAAGACAAATTTGATTTTACGTATGTGGTAAAATGATTGGCTACACAAATTCGAGGTACGTTTAGGCCAATCTAGAGAATTGAATACAAAATTTTTTCTGCCTGTCGGTCCCTTTTTAGATACTAAACGTTTTGCCCTAAAAAAGCCCCTGTTTTGCACGGTACGCCCCTGACCAGTGATATCCGTGGGATGGAATCGATTGCCGAATGTCACTCTTCCACAATAGCTTTAGAGACGCTAAAACACTGATGTACTGACAGAAAGTATCTTCACAAAAACTTTTCCAAGAAGACCATCAAATGTAAGAAAACCTATTTACACAGTGTATTTTACAATCAAACATTTTTCATCAAATTTACATGAAGGTAACGGATAACAAAATTCACATCCATATCAAAAATATGTTTCAACACACGAAGAAGTTTAATACAAAAGTTAATGCAATTCAAAATACTGTTATTCTCTATGCTCGCAAGGAAAAATAAATCTTATGAATTGCAACAATGATTCAACGAACAGAAAATGTTTTCTAAACACGGTAATCATACGCGGCAAGACTGAAATAATAACATTTAGAGGGGTATTTGTTTAGGAGGAGTCTGGTTTTCAAATCGAAAAACAAAATCAAACAGGTTCAAGACATCTCTCGGAAAATAGTATGTCTTTAAGGGACATTTTGTGGACGACATATGACGTAAAGTTTGAAATCGAATTCCTTCGCCAGTGATATGTATTACTTTTCTTAAGAAATTTAATGTGATGTTTATACGTCTCAAGCTGATCTGAATTTGATTTGAGATCGTGTGAATTGGCATTTAGCCCCGCAAAAAGGGTTAGAGGAGACCAAACCGTCATAACATCTTGACTTTCGGGCTAGGGCGATGGCTTAGAGGTGGTAACAGATTAGATTATTTGGATCGACTATTTGCTCAGATTTTCATTTTCATTTCATTTTTCATCACAAAAAGTTAGGTTAGATTATGAAAGCATTGACGTGATCAGTATCTAAATCAATGGGTATGACTTCAAGTGTCCTTTATAAAAACATTCCATCGAATGAATGCTTTGTCGTTTTTACTTTTCTCCAAAGTTTTTGCCATGGGGTATCCAATCCTGGTTCGAACGTCGACACTAGTCTTGGTTCAAACCAGAATCTACCTCACATCTATCCACAGAAGCTATCCACCTACTTCACAACTTCAACATTGATTTATGAAGTATATTTCATCCAGTGGAAGCACGTAGAAGGAGAAACTTGTGGGCCTAAGGTAAGCTCGAATCTGATAATCCAGTGGCAAACTAGGAGGTCAAGTGGGAGCTAAAAACGTTGAAAGCTGTTCCATTCAATCACACAGTCCTGCCATCTGCAAAAGAGACGATGAGTGTAAACAAATAATTATGAAATTTGTGGCTAGCTAGAATGGCTAAAAAGCTAGAATTGCTAACAAGGGCGTGAACCCTGATGAACCTTTGGAGATTTTAAATTCTTCAGCAAGCATAAGTTAATATGCGGAGGAAACCGCGAGTACTCGAAAAGATATTAGGATTGATCGATATTGAAACTGTTTCGAAAGTATAATATATATTTTCGGTTCACAATATACGATACTATATGTATATTTGTGTGTATCGAATTGGCAATTTTACGGGCTTGTTCGAGTGAATACCACTCTTGTGCATTTCAACTCGGCAGATATTTTAAAGGCACTAGATTTGCGTATTAAAAGACCGGATTTCAATTACTTGTGAATTCGATCACAGGTAGTAGAAACATCACAGAAATTCGATTTCTAATTATGGAATGCCTAGCAAAGGCCTGAAAATATTCAATGTGGTAAGCTGTGTCTCATTCCAATTAACGTGTTACTGATGACAAGTTGACGAATTTCACCTACTTTGTCCTGATGGTGTCTTCTAAATCAGAGTTGAATTCGTACTCTGTTTCCTCCGGGTCAAAGGGTCGAACTGTGTCTGAAAAATATAGACACCTTTGATGTTTCCCGAAAGCCTTGTGACGGATATCATGTTCACGAAGATTCTTATGTGTCGCACTAGCTTGATTAGTTCTAGCAGAGGTATCGATAATCCGTCTTAACAGACAAAGATCATTTTCATTGCCAGGAAATTTAGAAAGTTAGCGAAAGTGTTCTTCAGACTTTGCATAAAAGAATTGTTACGTGTGCATGCTTCATTCGGCATTTGCTCAAAGCAGGTGGATGCCAGGTGTTCCTTTAAGAAGCATTTTAGAAGCTGAAAATGAAACGAGCTTTGAGTTTCTTCAAAGAACATTTATGGAAATATTGGATTTCCGAAACACCATATTAATGCAGATGGTTGGTTTACCAACGCACATCTAAAATCATGTTTTGCATCCCAATAGTCATCAATGACTTTATAACATTTATAAATTTTTTACAATGTCATTACATTTTTAATGATTACAAATCTAAGAATAGGGATCACTTTCCAGTGCAAAAAGTAATCATTATTGGAAAAAGGTGGGTAATTTTCCGGCAAAATGGTTCTTATCTTAGCTTGTGCAAAAATGGGACTGCATGGATGCCTTGAAGATCCGGCTAGGTCGTTAAATGGCTCTTCTTCCTTGTCTTATGGTAAATCACAAGTCATGAATTAATTGTAATTGAGGTTAGCAGAGTGTCCTCTAGTAGCTTCCTATATAGCATGCTTATTTTAAAGTTCAGTGACATTTTTCAGTGCAGGAATCCACCCCCTTGTCAATGCAGTCTTTTGCGGGAAGATGAGAAGTTGAAGTTCCACTTTAGGCGAACTGGATATTGCTGACTTCTTGAATCGTATGCGTATTCATAATTCGCAATACACTTACAAAAAGTGTAATTCACTCCGATATACTCTAAAGACACTATATTCAGCAGCTATTTTATTATAAATATAATAATGAGTAGTTGCTTTGGTAGTGGTTATAATATTCTATCAAATATTTTACAAACCGATTGTCAGTCTGACGTCATCTTCATTGGGCATCACTAGATGACGTGGTTTTCTTCCGTGATAGTATAGATCAAATCTTCTCTCCAGCTTCCTGCAAATGAAATGGAGAGAATGTCTGGATGAAGCTGGAAATTGAATTGCCATTAGAAAATCTAAAATATCACTCTCCTAACAGCCTTGTTAAAACGTATATGACTTTCGGCTATTACTTCGGAAAGAAAAGCTCTGGCCTATACTAACAGCCACTAGAACATCGCACTTTGAAAAAAGTAAACCAAACAGATTGATACGAACCAGTCACTGAGAAGCTGTCTTTTTTTGCAGTATAGAACGCCAAGCCTGCTGTTGGTGGACACCACCCAAATTGGAAAAACTGGGGTTTTTAGCATACTCCCAACCTTTAAAAGGAAATAAGATGGACAGTGCGATGACGCAAATTCAGCATCCTGGAATCGATTGCTAGTGTATATGCTCTAGCAAACACTGCCAACAAGGGTTTCCTTCACAAACTGCGAGAGACGGCTTAGATGAGCATATTGTCCTTAAAGTTCTGATACATGAGTGTAATTATTACAACAAGCCACTCCCAGGTACCTTCTTAAAAAGCTTAAGTCAAGTCAGTTTTTTAAGCCTTTTAGCCTACAGAGATTAAAACCATAGAAGCCAATAAGACATATCTATGTTGCTGCATTTATTAGCTTTATTCGAAAGTAATCCATAAGATGCCAGGTTTACATTGAAAAAGACAGTCAATCTAGATTAAGATAAAAATACTCAGCACGACATGCGTTTGAGTACTTGGATAAAAATCTTTAGCAATCGTTTAGAATAGAGATCATGAGTAACAGCATTTATATTAGCTAGAATAACTTTTTGACTCTTTGACAAGACTGCTTTTCGACACAGCCTGAAAATACCGTAGAGGCTTTCGGATGTTCAACTTCTTCGTCGGATAAGAAGCCAATCTGGCATCTCTTGGATATTCCGTGCAGGATTTGTGTCTGAAATTAAAAACAATGTTACTAAAAGCAAATAAGTAACAGCTTCTCGGGCGCAGGAACTGATGCTCGAGAGAAACGAGGTTGTGCTTGGATAGCTACGCATGTATGAAAAATAGGGAGCGTCTCTTAAGTTTCTAGCAGGAGTGGTCTAGGAAAAGGCGCATAGGCAAATATCAATTATAAAACAGAGGAATGCCAGCAGAAGGAATATTAACTCCAAAGCTATAATTCTGTGAAAACCACGTTCTTATGACTCTGTGAATATTTATTTCAAAATATCTGCTGTATATGAGTAAAAGCAAAGTCTTTGAGAAGAATGCAATTGAAAGTTCAAGGGTCAGGCACAGGTCAAAGATCAGTTGGTAAGTCAAAGGTGAACAGAACAATAGCGTTGCCTATGGTGTTGGGAGGAAACGGTTTCGAAAGTTTATATAAGATGCTTGTAAGTACAACACCTTTCCAATTTCATTTTTGACTTCCTTGTTGTTGTTGAAAACATTTGGGGTGGCCTTGCCAGCAAGTAACAAATTTATTAGAGCCTATGTCAAAAGAAGAGTAAAGTTAAGAAAATGAAAACAAATAGAAACTAATGATTTTTTTTACAACAAAATGACGTCATTGCAAGGCTTTTGAAAAGTGTATAAATGATGAAGTATCCGCTATTTGATAATTGAGTCGACAGCTTACCTGAGAGCAGGTTCCCTGCTGTATTAGGCAATTATATGTGCCATTTATGTCCTCGTTTACCCTGAAAAGTGTGAAAAAATTACTATGTCGGAATATGCAATGCAGAAGGGCTCAGGGGGTAAGCTAATTTTTTGAATCAGATATTTGCGTGAGCCCTACATGAATCCTTTCTCAATACTTATAGAGATGATTGCCCCCAAACGTTTACCCTCAGTGGCTGAAAAATTCAGTACCTTACATTGATTGAGATGAAAGTAAACTGCATTATATCTAAACATTTGGCAGTCTTTTGTAGTTTTTGGAAACTAATCTATAGATGGCATACCTCAGAAAATAAGGAAGGTTCCATACTACCTGTTTCTTATAGATTTCATAGGGACTTATTGGAGAAGATCTTTTAGCTAGTTATCTAAAAAGATTTGCTTCACAACACATCGATTAAAGACTTAAATGAGCTCGTTTAAATTGAGTAAAAATCATGATTTTTTCTAAAGTAGAGGATAAATTGTTAAGACAAAGCAGAGGTAAACATCGTCTCCAAATTTTCTACATTTCAGTTTCAAGGTAAATCATTTGATTTCAAAATATTTTATAAGAATATCAACTTCACATCAACAGCAAGATAGAAGCCTAAAATATCAAGTGTGTTTCATTCTCAACCTTAGAAAGTATAATGTGATGATTCCGTAGATTCATGAATTACTTACTTCTCTATTGTTCTTGACATGATGAGAGAGTAAATCAATAACAAACAACCAGATTGCTGCTCCCCCTCGAACTAAAAGACATGGATTGATGCAGTTAATCAGCTAATGAAAGGCAGTTAAAAAGAGATAAACTTATTGTGTAGGGGCTCATATATCTTTACAGAAGGAAGGGGAAAATATCACTACAGTGTTGTCGCCCACAAAAATTGCAATGTTATCATGAGAAGGATGACAGATTGAGCTATAGATGGGATAGCTTATCATTACGCTGTCGTATCGACTATACGAAGAAAAACTTCATGATTGAATTTATATTTTTCCTTTATTGTTGCATGCTTTATTGGGAGAATTATTATGGTAGGAAAATGCTACATCTGCTTCCATCGAAGTTATCAAAACAAGGGTCTTGTTAAGAAAAAACTTACAAACTTAAGGCTGTTTTGCAAAAACGTCTTTAGATCTTCCTTCTTGTGAAATTCGTACGACTTGAGCTACCAGAAAAAATTTCAATGAAAATTTTAAGATTATCTAAATCTGTAATATTACCTGCTTTCTATTTAGAAAACAGATTTCAGCGAAGGAAGTGTTGAAATGTTAATGTTGTTGCTTTGTGGGTGCACAATTTCAGATGTGCAATTTTATTGTTGCATTGTAAATTTTTGTGTATTCAAAATTCAGCTTGACAAGGTAGGTTAATAAGTAGCAGCGCAGGTGTGACAAGGAGGCTGGTAAAAGCTACTACACGAGAAAGAGGCTGAGAGTAAAAATGAGATAGTGAAAGTAAAAGTGACAGCTACGTGAATGACAAGGCGGTTTGATTACTTGTATACATTGAAATTAAAAAGACGATTATAGAATTCAAGATTCTGGATTCTAGATGCACTTTCTTTGCACATTGACACTATTTCACTTCACTTCGCGTACCACCCACCAACCCCACTATTTTCGGAAAGTTAGTCGGCAAACTCTATGGATGCTCCGTAAATGTTATGGATTTTTAGTTTGTACTTCTACTTTTAATAGGATGTATGTTATAGCATACTTCAAGGACAATTTTTAGTAGAAAAAATTAGGGATCGCACGTAGAATTTGCTCGTTATTGACAATATCTTATTGATAAAGCAGTTATATATCACAATATATAACTGCAAGATAAATCGAGAAGCAAGAGTTGGATTTTTGTCGGTCGGCCGTTTACCCCCTCCCCCCCTTACTGCAAATCGTCAGGGTTCACCCCTGCGTATGCATAACCAACCTGATATTCCATCTCATGCAAAACTATAAACAAATGCACACACCTTCTCGATTAAACCGTCCACCTTCAGATCGACTGCAGAGAAGGCGTCAACAGGACTGGTTGGTCTAAAGTAGCCCAGACAGAAAATGGCTTTTAAATTCACATTGCAAATTACTAAATTTCCTTGAAAATACTTAATTGGAAGCTGCAATCGAGCAAGGAAACAGATTGCGTGCAAATTGGAAGCTGTTTACCTTATATTAAAAAGGCAGAGCCAAAAATCGCCATCAGATAATGTGTTTGGCGACAAAAAGCAAGTCATATGCCAATGTTTACTATAAATTTGACTTGATAAAAAGCAAATCTGTCTCGCTGTCTAACATTAACTATGCACAACAACGTGTCCTAGAGTTTGCCGTTCATCGTGTAGACCCCAGAAATTACCTTGCGAGCCTGCAAGATGAAGCTAATTAGAGAGCATGCGGACACGAGGTCGCCTTGTTCGAAACCGAATATTTGTTCACCTACAGCAACAGACATTTATCTCAGAGGATTCCATGCCTTAATTCGTGCAAGAATGAACATATTACAGAATAATGGGCATGATGGCAGAGTCTTATTATGCAACAGTTGCGCAATTAAGTGAGGGGGCTGCTAATTGGTGGAAAAAATCAGTCAAATTAGTGCGACAGGGGCAGGCGTGAACTAACGTCCCTTTAATAATTAATGCTCTCAAACTGAAAAAGAGAATATCTTTCTATTTGTACTATTATCAACAAAAAAGGTGGGGAGATACAATTCAGTTACTTAGAAAGAGCGCCTGCGGTTTTCTAAACGAAGCCAGGCGTTGGCGTGGCTGCAAGTTGATTGCGTTCCACTTTAGGCCCAAACGCGGCAAATTTGCTTTCACATCTAGCAGCCAAAAATACCTCACCAAGATAGCATAGCTGAGGGAAAATAACAGCAATATCCATTTGACAAGTATGTATGCCCTGATTGTTGTTGGAACACTAACGACAATTCCTTGACTCGAATTATCAACATCCTCGGTCATTTTTCCGTCCAGTCTTGTCCCCAGATTGATATACTTTGTTACCAACATTGTTTCTTTGGGAAGAGAGGGGTTAAAAGCTAATGGCACGTCAAATGAATAGAAAACGCAAGCCCGGAAGAAGATGTTCTGGTGTTCAAAAAACTTTTGGCAGGTATTATAGGCACTATCTAAGAGATACTCACAAGCAAACGGTCGCCCTCTCCTCTATACCAGCTTGCCAAAGGATATCCATAATCGCCAAGATTAAACAGTCTTTATAGTATGCCAGACTGCCTTTTGATCTTCAAGACAAGACGAGTACCAGTCATTGAGGCTCGACGCACCGGTCAAGGATAATACTTGACAGCTAGTTAAAATGTCCTCCATGATTTATTTCCAAACTGTGCAGTAAGTTTTCATATTGGTGTAATTTTCGAAGTGACGTAAACAGCTTTTTTGTCATGTGCTATAATAAAACAAAACCAGGTCGCCTTTTCCTTCTATCGCTCCTACACAGTCCCAAATTGTCCACCGAGAGATTAGTGAAGGTGGGAAATAGAGATAGCACACAGTGTACTGTGGTGCAGACGCAAAAAAGGTTTGGTTGCGGATGAAGCATGCATCTTCCACTACTTGAATGGAAACTTACAGGATACCAGGTGTGTAGTGCTAGGGGGCTCAGGGGGGCTTGTTAATGCCCAAGTGTCGACTTTTTCTTTCGTTTTTTATAATATTTTATGTACGCGCAATCTTTTGATAGCACCACACAACTGGTTGTGATTGAAACAAAACTGGGAGGGGTTGCACACACCATTCGATCAATATCATCGAATCAAAATTACAATTGGATATATGAAGTGCTAAACAAAAATAGACTTGAACAATATTAGAAATACCTTGAAGCTTCTGAGCTTGGCTTCTCATTGAACAGAGTATGTTTAAAAACGAAGGCTTGGACACAAATTAAAAGCTGCTCTGTCGGCCCCTACAAGAGATTATTGACTGCAGGCTTAGCCCAGCTTACACATAATCTAAGGATGTTTGGTGCACCACATAGAAAATATTCAAATTAACATTGACATGTCAATGTCATTAGCATTAAGTTTTAAGGAATGCGCAACAAAGCTTATTAGTGACATTAAGTGATTTTGTGATTGAGTGTTTGATTGGTAGCTGATTGAGGTACTTGATAAACAAATCATATTAACGATAAGGATACCGCAGAGATTTAGACCCAATCACTCTTACTTTTGGGTACGTGATTGAATTGCGATCGGTCATCCGTATTGACGTCCTTGTCCAGTCTTCACTGAAAGTTGTCGTTACATCACCAAACAGAAGGAATCTCAAGTTCTGAAACAACAAGGCAGTTACAAGTGTCGATCAAAATCTAAACAGGAGCAATTCCCATTGCCTTGTCTCATTCTTTTAGGCCTTGCAGTTTGGGGCCAAGATAGGGGACCAGATTCGATCATGTGCTTTCGTCCTTAAAAGGGGTAATTGCATTGAATAACCCAAATACAATGAAAAACGTATACCATCTTGGTTGGTTTTAAGAGTATCCACATGCGATACAAAGATAAATCGCTTGTTAATATTCAGTGCATCTCAAATACATGACAGCTTTACATCCTTAGGTAAATGCATTCAATGATTGGCACTTTTAAAACTTTCACTCTTAGTACTTTTCTAGATGTGCTTAAAGATAATACCTTGAAACAAACAATTATCAAATTAACACCAATCAGCTATTTTCAAAACACCTTTATCAGTTATTAGAAATCTTGGTGAAAACGTTTTGTGCTGCAACATGATTTGTCATCATTACAACGACTTTGCAAATGATCATCCAGTCGATTGCTGTTTGTAAATCTGTCTTGCTTAACCAAAAACCTTTTTGTTTAAATTCAAATACCAGATACAAAGACCGGATACTTTTAAAGATGTTAGCTGATCGCATGATATAGGAATCGTTCTCAGAATCGTTACCCTAGCTTCTTCAAGTGTGATTGCCCTTCCTGCAGCAAGATCATCGAGAGGAACATGGCCAGATTGCCTTTCTGATTGCCTTTCTGAAGTACCGTTTTCATCTTTACATCCCTCCATTTCTTCTTGACATTTTTCATCATTATTATTAAGTCCAGTTGCCAGTTCATCTCTTTCTTCTTGTCTTAGCGATTCGACTGACTCAGTCTTGCTATCAAGTCTCTCAGTCCCTGCCTCTGTGTCAGCGAAAGATTTCCGTTCTTGTAACTGTGCTTCTGTAATTTCGTCTAGCTGAGGTTCAGTACTATTAAATCCCAATTTCTAAACAAAGACAAATAAAATGGTTTTAAATTTTATATTCAACGCTTAAGATGAAAGAAAGATTGCTTGATTCAAACTGTTTCTTCTTAGCAAAACATAAACAAACAAGGCTTTAACTTACTTCAACAACTTTAACTCCTTCAGCTACTGTTGGCGTGGTTCTAGAGACCATAGGCTTTTTGAAGTGAAGGTGTTCATTTGATCCACCATTTTGCTCGTTCCAGACTACCGCAGACGATGCTGCTTTTCTGGGTTTTTCTTGGTCGGTAAAAATTCTCTGTTGCCGATCTTTTTCTGTGTATGCAGTCTCTCCATAGTCATTTTCGAGTCTTGAATGGTCTGTTGCAAAAAATACAAATTTACGGGTGAATTTTGGAAATGTTTCTCTAGAAAGAAGATGGCAGTTAAAAAGTGCGGAGGATTCGCACGTCGAGAAAGAAGGAAATATCCTGCCCTGAAACACTCGCGTATCTTTCGCTCAATTTTTGGGTACGTGAAATTTTTGCTGCCAAGACTATTAGTTGGGCCTAAATCTCTCGCAAATATCTCTCTATGTTATGTTTTTCTACCAACTAGTAACAGCTTTTAAATATAGAATATTCAACGGAACAAAGGGAACCAAATTCTACACGTGTTTTTTAAGTCTTGTAGTCCGGGACATTAGTTCACAACAAGTTCGATCTTCCCTTTTGACAGCACACTTTGCTGAGGCTTCTGGCAACAGCAGCCACAGCTGCATGGAGAAACCCATCGAGCAGCCAAGTTCAATCGAGGCCGCCTGTCATTGCAAATCGGTACAATATCGCCGTGTAAATGGGCCTACACGCTGAGTTTAATCACAGTACTTTCCTTTATGTTTGATAACAAGCACTTCAAAAATTACAACTAGACACAGAAAGATCATGAGCTTGTTGTATATGAAGGCAAGCTGTACAGCTGGTTTGAAATGCGCGTTATGAAAAAATTGTGCATGCGCAGCAATTTTCGTCGAAAGCAATACAGGGAGGCCCCGTGCTTAGGAGCTGTCGTATTCTGAGCAGTTTTATGATTGGGTCTCCCGAGCTTGTAGGGTGAAAATTAGGCAGTTATGGGGAGTGTGGCTTCTAGTTTCTTTGTATACTCGTCTGTTTGCAAAGAGGCGGAGGAAGAATCTATTCTCTTAAACATTCCAAACTCTTCATTAATGATGATTTTTGATTGTTTGATTGTTTGATTGACTGATTGATTGATTGATTGAGGGATTGATTGAATAACTGATTGGTTGATTAACTACATTTACAGAGAATAAACCTGGTTAGCCTTGCAATTAATGTTCCCCAGGGTCCTCTCCACTAACTACATCACAAAAACATAATACAAATTGAATTTTAAATCCCAACGTTTTCTGCAGCAGGTACAAAGATGAATAGGATTGAAAGCCAATGAGACGATAATACGACGTCGATGCAAAGAGGAGAGTGCCAGTTTCTTGGTTTCCAGCAGTTTTGTCTCAAAACACTATTCACATTCTGGTGTAAACAAACAAATGTCCGACGCATTGGTCATGTTCTTGTTTCACTCGCATGACAACAGACACGTGAATATCAAAACAGCATTTAACAAAAGAACCACAAACGCAGCCCAATCTTACAGGGATAAAGTCTCGATTCTTTTGCTAGTGTAATTTTTTTGCCGTGCCAAAATTTGCTAGGCTTGTGATCTTTTCGCAGGAATATTTACTTTATTTGCAGAATGCTTTCTGCTCGACTAGCATAAGCAAAAACCTCTATCAGCATAGGAAGAAGTTGGTCACTCAAGCTAAAAAAGTTTTGAATGCAATTAGCGAAATCAATACCACTTCAATGCATGGCAGGTAATTCCATTAGTGAAGACCTTAAATTGCACTTTTCAATCAACTTAGAGGGAAAAGGCGGGTGCTTTGTAGAAGGAATCAATCACATTGACGTTTTCCAAATAATAGCCGTTCGTTCTTCCAATTATGTCTTATTAGTAAAGTTCAAAGTTGCTCAAAGGTTGAGGCAAATTGCAATAGGAACGCATCATAAAAATGATGCATACTGTCGAATCAGAAGACAAGAGGATGGGCTCTGTTGATTTTCAAGAAAATATAATACATATTCACAAAACATGTTGAAAACAAAGCTGACTAAATGGAACTTTAAGGTATAAACTGTTGGTTGTGCAGGCCCAGCAAGGAAAAAGCAGACATCGTGGCTCTTTAAATTGGCTTGAAAGTCCAAGGCCACCTAACGTTTTCATATTTCGTGCTTTCAGCCTTAAGAAATCCCCTCAGCTTCTAGGTTTTATACATTGCCAATTGGTGTTCCTCTATATAACACTTAATGCCTCGAGCAACGAGTTTGGTTAGACCCTGTCAACCAGTTGCTGCTTAAATACACAGTCTTTTTGCTTTTATATCAAAAGTATAAAACTCACATTAAGTTGAAAATGAAGGGCAAAATAGGTTAAAGGAAGCGCATTTAGAAACATCGATGCCATTAGAATATAGTTTATCATAGGGTAGCACCTTAAAAGCTTGTCTATTTCTCGATTCCTTCCAAAAATGATTTGTTGGATAGTTTCTGTGAAATTTTTAGTTTTTTATTTATACCATGCGACTTAAAGAACAAGTTGGAAGTAAAATGGAAATTCCCAGCGATCTTTTCTTTAGCAGTATCTAGAAATTCGATCTTGGTGGCTTTATTAAACTAGATTCAGTTGGTTCGCATTAAATTAGTGAATTTTAAGATAAATTGAAGACTAAAAGGTACCTTCATTTGATAGAATTTTCTTTCCAACGAGCTATCTTATGATAAATTCTAGACAACGATGGGTCGCTACCTTCGGGCGCAGACATAGGAATGGGGGTGAAGATAAGGTTCCAAATTTACATAGAATCTCGAGGTGCATATGGTCTCATATGACAAGATGTGTGGTGTCCAAACATTTCGTAACAGCTTTTGAAAGCCAGCATGGATGGACGAAGAACTGGGCGAAATTTGATTCAGAAATTCGATTTCGCGTGGAGAACACAATGGTGCTGCCCACACGCAAGCACTGGAACACAAAGGGGCACCTGCATTTCGTGTGGGCCCTCCAACCTTTAAAAACAATGATTCGAAACTAAGTTTCACCTTCCTTCAAATCTCTCCAATGATTCTTGTGTGCTAGTCTCAACTCAGACCAGTAGTTGAGTACACCGTCAAATAAAGTTAATTGTTAAACTTGGATGCAAATGACCCAATGATGAATGGAATGCAAACTGCTGACGAATCGTGAGTATCAAAAAGGTGGGTAACACACATATGAAATTCTATACCGAAATCATAACCTGGACGCACTAATTGATGCCTTGGTAGCGTAGCCTGCGAGATACGCTGTTTCACAAATGCTTGCTAACTATCTCGCTACGTAGCTAATTTCAGAACATTTTCGACCAACTGACCCTAAATTCAGTAAAATGGGGGAATTTAGCAATTAACAGCGTAAAAGTTCATTGGGCCATCGAGGGGGGAATTTCAATACAATCATAGGAACTGCGTCAATAACAGAAAAGCAGTGTCTTTTCTGCCCACCACATTGTTTATGGAAATACTAACTATAATATTATCATAATAATATAAATAGCTTTTAACGTTTCAACTTTAGCCAAACTGATATTGCTATATTTAGCTATATTTATTACAAATTATAGTCATAAATCTTATCACTGTCGGTAGCACACAAAGCAAAAAGCCAAACTTATTATTCCTGAGACACTTTGGGGCATCGGAAGTGGTCATATTTGCGTAAACCCCCCTCTTTCCACGACAAAATGTTCTATTGTTTCCTATTTTTGCATATGCCCTTTTGGATTTCTATGTATATTTGTTTTCAAGCACGCACTAATCGTTACTTGTTCATTGATACTTTTTTGAGCTGACAAGAACGGAAAATTAAAATTATGAACCAAAGTTGGCACAAAGAAGAGCCATGTGGAAATGAATTTTGAATGCCATGGAAGCTTGTAAATATAACTGATAATGATGATGGGGATTACTCAATCTCTTAAAGTAGATTCACTTTTAGCAATTACCTTGATTCAATCACAAAATCACAGTTTACAGTGGAGGTTTCACCTTTTGTCACCAGAGAAATTCTTATGTTTTGGCTGATGAACAAAATGTATTAGATGCAAGCAACAAAACAATGTGACTAATTAATATGAAATAGAACTAAATGATGATTAGAATGGAGTTGTATGAGACAAGAGAGGGAGAAAATGCATGATAATGTACTGACACCTTTCTAGTGAGAGAAAGAAAAACAAACAATGCAAGTTGCTTGTTTGCAGAGTTGCAGATGTTAAGATAGAGAAATAGCAAACTACCACAAAAGGCACTTGAATTTCAGGTAAAGAGATATGCTTTACTTTATGGCTCTCTAAACATGCCCACACCAAAGACTATATTTTCGGTTATAGAATCCATGGCAGAAAATGTGTATACCTTTTTCATTGATATCTTCAGTTACTTCTTCAAGAACATCCTCTAGTTGAAGGACAGGATTTACAATGTCCCCTGGAAACTTGGAAAAAATATTAAAGTCAAGTTAAAATTATTATATGGTATAACTGCAGGTACCTGTTTTGAGTTTCTGTGTCACCTGCTATTCTCATACTTAATTGACATACAACATTAACAAATTTACAAAATTAAAATAATTGTCTTGGTCACAGAGCTGGTAACCGAAGAGCACATTGCATGGATTCATCTCCCCAATGATGATTGGGTTTTATGATTAGATCAGAGTACTAAATTTGTAGTTGAAATTAAAATCTACTTCAAGCCTTATGGAAAACAAAACTTGGTTTACTTACAACAGACAATGATACCTTAACACTAACTGACACATTCTTAATTGATGATGATAGGAAGACAAGCATCTGTCACCATTACTTTAGTACATCACAGAGGCAACACATACTAACCTTTTCTGGAACTTTTGATGCTTTGCTATACAAAAAACATAAGAAAAGAAATATCAATAAATGTCTGACAAAAAGACAGGTGGCCAAACTGAAAAATTGTACTCGACCAAATTTAAAGGAAACTAAGATTCTTGTTGAAAGAATTTTTACTAGCAGATATATATTCTTGTGTCCCAAATGAGGTGTTTCGTAGACTCAGCTTCAAACCTATCTACAACCATAGATGCTGGTACTTTGACATAAATTGCAGTGAGCAGCTTCTAGTTTGTAATTAAGACCACAGTTTGACAGCACACCATGGGTGCCAAAGCCACAGGGCAGTGCAAATTTGCATGTGAAATAATCTCTCATCTTTAAAAAATTCAAGCTCATGGATATGAACTAGAGACTTGAGAGTAATCTGAAATATAAATAACCCTGTGAATGGGGTGCGTGAAATTTCAAAGGCCAAACAGGAAATGACCAGCTAGAATGAGGCTTGAGCTTCAGCAAAGGGTCCTTGTTTTAGAAAATGCCACAAATTCAGTAGTTAGCCTGTGGAGGCCTATTAATAAAGCAGTATTTAGATGGGGGCATTTTTATGGGAGCTTGTACGAGAAAGCACTTATAACAGCAGAAGAAGATTTGCCAGGGTGTCTAACCAAAGTTCACCCTTTTCTGATTTCCCAGCATTTCATAAGAATTCTAGCAAGACACTTTTTCAGTCAAGTCAAATTTTCTTTTCTGAGTTGGATAATAATTAGTTAAACTTTAGTCTAGGTGATGCTTTTCTAGCCATTCTAGAAGGCTTATTTTCCAACCATGGTGGGTCCTACTTTGTCATTAGACATCATTCTTAGCCCCTCCCCCCAGTTTCAACTTGGTGACACCACCTCTGTTCTTGCTCAAAACACGCTATGTGCTTAAATATTTAAAATTTCCTTGATAATATATAGAAAGTTAGTTAGGCTGGTAAACCCATAATTTGAAGAATTTCTCGTAAAACTGCACACTGCTATAAAAAAGACCAAGTTCCAAAGCCCAATAAAAATGAGATATATGCCTATACTGTGTGTAGTCCCTTGTTGGATATACTTATGTGTGCCAGATTTTAGGCTCAGATATTGCGATCATTCGAAATTGCTACTATTGAGTTTCTAGGCATGTTTCCTGTCTACTTTTCCCGTCACAATCACATGAACAAACAAAAATGTCTAGACCAAGCATAGCTTTCATTCTCTCCGTGCAAAGATGATAAAAATGTATTATCAATTTGATTTATCACGATAGGTGAAGGTGTGAATTCATGAACTTGAGAACAGAGTGTGAAGTAGATGAATAATTAAAAAAAGTGCCTTTCACTTAACACTTACTGGTCATTCATGCCACCATCTAAAGAATTGCTGCACAAATAAGGCAAAGATCTCAACATATTAGAAGGGGGAGGGGTGCACCGCAGCTGTGATGTATTCCATTCCTAACGGTTTCATTTATTCTAGTTATTACTACCCCAATAGTATAAATGACAAGGAATTACAATTTGGCACATTATTTTCACGACTCCGACAGAACTTACATATATCTCTCAGTGAAATCGAAGAACTGGGGGTTTATCTAGGTACTATTATATGAGATTTGTTTTTATGAGTTGAATGCGCATCAAAGTAACAGGATAGAAATCAACTTTCAAGTTAAACAGAGTGCGAAATTCTACCTAATTTAATGCTATAAGTGGAATAGTTTGCAGATACCTTTTGTCAAATACCCTATCCCAATTGTCGTAGTCATTCATAGCTTCTCTTCACGTTCGACAAATTTTTTATTTGAAACTCAACTTAGGCCCTTCTAAACAATTTTGCGGTTGTTGTTGCAATCATTTCTTCGCATAGCAACATAATTATTGCTTCGGGAGAGTACCCCCAATCTTGAATCCAAAACAGGAAAGCAAGGGAACAACTTGAAGAAAAAGTAAATAGCACAACCGGAGAAACAAAGTTTCACTGGGGGAAGAATCGAGGACCAGAAGGAAAAACTTAAGCACGAAGGAATTCCCTCGTTGCTAAGGACGCTCCAGAGGAAGATACGCTTTTTGAATGTCATTTGATACAGTAAAGTTTCTTTCCATAAAATTAATTCTATTATCCGTTTCCATGACGCTACAGACACTATTTTATTAACAAATTCTCAGTGATACTTTCATCAGCTGTAGAAGTTATGTCACAGATAGAGACCTCGTGTGATCCTATAGATTTTTCAGCAAAACGCAAAGTTTCGTAAGAAGCCTATCAATTTAAGCCTGAACTTTTTGCTCAACCCTAAGCTTCTAGCTTAAAGTTATGTCTAAGCAAATGCGTGTCAAAATATTGTTTCACCCATTCTTCTTTAGTTTTCTCCTCCAAAATTCTCCCAATCAAAGGTTGGCAGACCGAAGAAGTTCCAGACGCCAAGACACGAAAGATTTTTATTGAGGGATCAAAAAACAAGATACGTCTTGTAGTTTGCTAGAAGGTCAAAGCGCAGAGGCTTCAAATTCTGATAATTAAATTTAATGAATAAATAGAGCTGAAATTTTGCAACTTGCGTAACACTAACAAGCGTAATTTACTCTACCAATAAAAATCAGGAAACACTTTTCTAACCCAAATTTGCTGCTCCATGTTTTAATTTCTTTTCAACCTCCTTCGCCGAGGAGGCAAAGGGACGAGTTTAATTTTCATTTGTAAACTCGTGGCGGCCATCTTGCTTCATCCAGTCACTCGTATTATTTTCCCTTACCCCAACCAACTTTCAGCTTGATGGATGATGCTTCTAAGCACCAACGGGAAAATTACTCCTGCGCAGTGTTCGATTTTTGAACTGCATTGCATGAACTAGTTTACAAGAGGGTTTGTAGCCCTAGTTTGCCATATGAAATGAAAGAGATATCTAAGCATAAAACATGGGTGCGAAAACGTAGTGAGGGTGTGGTCGTGCCCCCCACCTTTCTGTAGAGCAAGCTATTTCGAGGCAATATAGCAAGTAGTGGATATAATTTTCGAAGCATTGGTCTAGAATTACTCTCGAATCTTTTGCCAAGGAATTTCACACCGTACTGTGATTTTTTCATAAGTATTTCTAGATACTATGCTAATTGGGAATATTAAACTGTGGCTTTTATGCTACTACCAAGGACATCAGGTCTGCTAAAAACATATTTACGATATGCATTAACTTTGTTGCTGGTAGGTTTCCCTGCTTACTAATTTGTAGATTTGTGATAATAAGACTCAAAGAAAAGCGTGCTTTCTTTAAGGTAGAAGTATATTCACACAAAATTACTTTATTAAAGCAGGATAACATCAAAAAGTGAAATACGAAAAATTTTGATTTTTCAAAAATAGAGCTGATCCTCCGGCTCCTAGAGAATAACTCCGGGAGAATGGAGATATACTCCTATCATCATATTTCTGTTCCTTATTTTGTGTAATCTAAATCGAAGACCTAGTCTCTTGATGTTTTCCTCCGGTGTTTACGCATTAAAATGTATCTTGAAGTCCAAATCGAGGTTTAAGTGTCTGTTGCAATTGGATGGCATGCTCTTCGTTAACAGAATAATTTCAAAATTGCGAAGCTTTATTTGCATTAAACAACTTTTAATTGAAGGCCGTAAAGTGACTAGTTTGGCAAGTTTCTCATTCAATTAGAATCTCAGTTGACAGATAGTGGACAAAAGCCAATGCCCTTGTGCCATAGCGGTCTTAATGAGTTGAGGGGCGTGCGTTCCCGCGATATCTCTGTAAAATTAGGTTGACGCATCGATAAAGCATGGGGTAATACGGTGCTGCCAGGTCATTCAAATCTCATTTACTGCTCATTTTGCGTGCACTTCCGCGCAATTTGTTGGAAAATCTTGCCAATGTTTACGTTTATTTTTGCCAAGTCCAAGCCCTTGTTTTAGCAGTGATTATATTGTTGCCGGGGCAAGCATCAATCTAGCATGCTTAGGATTACAGTGAGGCATCGATACGACGAAAACTGGGACAAAATCATTGTCAGGTCAAAATTTGAACCTGAAAATGAAAAAATATTTCTGATAGCATAGCCACAACTGAAACATATTTTGCCCGGAAAATAAACTGAATTATGTATCAATCTTTGCTTGAACTTTAAAAAAGTAGGTTCACATTAGATTAAGCCTATATAATTATAAAAGTTTCAAGTTTTGTAGCCTGAAATGATGAAATTTTTGCCATTCTGCTTCAAAGTTTCCCATACGTATTGTACTTGGTTGGATAAACTGTCAACAAACATGACCCCCCTGCTATGGGAGAGAAAAGAAAACAAGAAGAAAGCGACCTGCTATTCTATGGACGCTGTCCTATTGTCTTCTTCTCAACATGCGCAGATGCGCGGGCTTTAAAAGGTCGCAGGCATCCCAATCTGAGCGAGTCACCTGCGATTCTATAGGCGTCTGTATATTGTCCAGCTAGTGCTGTTGCGAGGACCCTCGATTACGCTGTTTTAGAAATGACGATCGGACAAGGTCAGGACACAAATAGTGATGGCACTGCATCGCCACATAGCTCCCCAAGGCCGCAGAGGGTAAAGGTCAGAGATCCAAGGTGGCTGCAAGTGCAAGTCTGTCAAGATTTCGTCGCGAGCAAATGTCCCAGACCCGAAGAGGAGTGTGCGTTTGCCCATCCTCAAGTGAACTGTAATGTGGAAGCTGGCAAAGTTACGGCATGTTTCGATGCAATGAAAGTATGTATGCCTAAGCTAGATCATTTTATTGGGTCCATCGTTGTTTGTAACTCAACCCTGTGTATAAAACGATAAAGGCCACTTGCAAGGGCAAAGTACTGCTCTCGAATCGACCTTTCACTTTTGACTTTTAGCCTTCCAGTGGAAACCCCATTAGTAAATTGGAGTTTAGCTCTAACAATCCAATCAAGTTTTTTGGTTTTGGTTGATAGTGCCTGAGGCTTTCAACTTGAACAAAAACTAAATAAAAAGTTTGAGCAGGTAAACAAGGGATTTCTCGTTACGCATTCAAACAAGAACATGCTTAATGGTTTGCTTGCTTTGGGAGGTTATAGGCCAAGAATCATGCCACCTGCCTCATTTTTGAATGAGAGTCCACCACATTGAGCTCGCATTTAGGCCTGTCTCCCGTTCACGCCCCTTGCAAGCTGGCCTAAATTTTTCCAGGAGGCTTCCAGACAGGTAACAATTATGTATTGTTCCTGCCAAATAACTGTTCTATTGTCCCACGCTGAGAGAGCCGCGGTCGCGAAACTAATCCCATAAACAGGGTGTCTACCCCATTTTAGACTGACCTGTTGTGAAATCTTAGACAACATCGTACGATATATTGTTGACTGGTTTGCATTTTATGAACATTAATTGCTCGCCTGTAAATTCAAATGAAATTAAAGAAAAGATGTCTCTCTAAGATAGCTAAGGCAATTAATCCTTTCTCTGGTGGAGGAAGAAACAACTCGCTTCGTTGAACCCATTCTACTGGTACGAATCTTCGGGGATTAAGTGCCATAGGCTGATTATGAAAACTGTATTGTTTTGATAAACAAACAAGGCCGAAAGCTTCAGATCAACAGATTTGCTGAGCTAATTCCAGTAGCAAAGGCGAATGATGCCAGAAATGAGAGGCTAAGAAAGATTGCGTTGTTGTTTGCTTGTCAGAAACACCGAGTTGGAGAACCGAGTAAGCTTAGTCTGGTAGTGTGGACACAAATTGCAGCCATTTCATAACAATATTCGTGTTTCGCAATGCACAAAGCCCTACTGCCAGCTAGTTTATCCTGAACAGGATTCAGGGGGTTTGGTCGAAAAAGAATTTTCTCCATTGCCTTCCAAGCCATGTGCCAGGTTAGAGGGTGGGGTCAGAGGTGACACTCCAAGTGCAATGCATTGCGGCTTCCCATTGACATATCTATGCCTTAGTCCTACAAAAAATTTCGAAATTTTTCAAACTGAAGCAAGTAATGTGGCAAATCTTTCCTTTGATTTAATTCAGGGATTTTAAGTGCATTTTTTTTGATTCTGCGGTGCCAAATAAAAAAACTAGTTCTCAAAGCACAGATTGTTTTGGAGACATTGTTAGAAATTTTTCAAGATCGATTCATAATGAGACAGTTATGCAAATGACCAGGGCAACGATGAGCATTTTTTCGGCTAATTTCTACGTCATTGATACTACCTAGTCGATCCCAGGCTTCTTTGCCACTCTACCTATTGATGCATGGAGATCATGGGGGAAATTTGTGACAAAATTTGGATACAGATCTACCTTCTTTAGCTCTACAAACTTTCAATGTTTCTTTTAATCTTGATCAAATTTTCAGTTTAATTGTGATGTATTACACACATTCCTCATAAGTGGAGTTTTTCTGAAATGCCCTTGACAAGTTGTTTCACCGATGGCCTAAAAATAGCTATGTTTAATTCTTTATCACTCACTGAGCACTCGAATTGTGCTCTTGCGTGGCAGCGCATTCTAGAGCTCGAGACTGGAGATATATTGCCTCCGACAAGGGGCCGAATACTCGGTCGACACACAGCACATATCCAGATAGCGACACGCAATGCACATCATCTCGGAACGCGCATGATCAAATCAAATGGTTGCGTGACATTATCTATTGCGTGACTCATTTGTCAATGAAATTTTGATTGCTATGGAGAAAGGACTTATTGAGAAAAATTTTGCACAAAGGCACTGCTTCCTGCCTTCCAGTAGACGTTCGAAAGACCCAACAAATTTTTTCGGAGTGTTTTTTAGTTGTAAAATTGCTGACTCTCTACCACTTTTTCATAAAATTTTAGAACGTAATTGCCATTTGGAATGTGTCAGACGGGCCTTTTAAAGGGTACATCGGACAATGCTACGTACTCCTGCCTTGGAATCCTTTCCAAATGCCAACGTCGTCGTTTCTTTATCAGCTATCTTGAAGTTTTCGCTGTCAAAAGCTGAACGTAATGCCTGTTTTAGCCTTTGATAAATTTCTGTCAGAGATTCTCTTACGACTCTTTGCAATTAGCAAAGGGCTTTTTAGGCCTCAGTAAAATGCACGCACTGATTCATTTTTAAGACCATTACTTCTGATCTTTAGGGAAGATGTCAGAGAGATAAATGCAAGTACTTTCACCCGCCTAAGCACATTAAAGAGCACCTTGAATCTTTGGGAAAGGCCTACCAACAACAACGCTCGGCATCATATCACAGGGAACACGTGTTCCAGTATTCCCACATGCCGTACACGGAAGGGCCATTACAGAGCTTGGTAAAGTATAGTTTCGCATGGCTGTTTTTATAAAGCGAATTACAATATTTATGCTGGTGTTGCCATATTTTTGGTCCTCTTGAAATATCCTGTTTTACTTGATGTACATTATTCAACACATAGACCAAATTGTGCAGTTTCTCAAACCAGAAGTAAATATATCTTTTCTGTTGCTATTGGTGTTTTATCTTTAAAAGAACCTACCTTGTTAGTAATGCAATTTCAGTTTTTTTACCAAAGATCCTTTAATTTTTTTAAACAGCCCCTGGGCCACTGGATGCCGAGATGGCAAAGCTCGGAAAAGCTACCGTCGGAGCCCCCTTCCCCCAGAAGCCCAAGTTTGCCCAGGAGATTGGACAAGTCTGACAAACTTGAGGTAAGGACCTAAATCAGTGTATGTGCGTTAAGTAAATAGAAATATGATAATTTGTATATATTTGATAATTTCGTATTAACGACTGTACCACCACCACACACCTCTATCCAGCTTCGGGAATGCTTTAACAAGCCCGTTAGCACGTTACCATTCTTTATCAAATATATCCAGAATGATCTCTACTCGTAGAAATAGGTGTAAAAGTTTTGACCACTTTTGAAAAATAGTCCCATAAAACGGAGGGACAGCTTGTAAACGAAGATCTTTTTCTGAGCACGACAATGCTAATCATTCTAAATTCATCTCTGAGAGGTTGTTGAAATACGGCCTATATTCCTTAGTTCATTTTCCTTAGTTCATTTTCCCCTTTATTTCAGGTTTGTAGCGACTTCATGAGCAACACGTGTCCCCACGAAGAATGTGTCTGCCCGTTTGCACACCCACCGCCAATGATTGCCCCCGGCATGGATGGGTACATAACTGTCTGCATGGATTACATGAAGGGGGAGTGCCAGAGGGTAAGCTGCAGATACTTCCACCCTCCTCCTCATCTTCAGGCACGCGTCAAGGCTGCGCAGAGAAGACCGTCTCAAGTGTATGGCTCCGTGATGCAAGGCAACATTTCACCAGTCATCGCGCCTCACATGGTAAGGGAACTAAAAACGACAGACTATCGGTGCTCAAAGCTTTTGTCATTTTTCAGCATGATCAATTTGAATGGTTCAGGAGTTTTGCTCCTTGATAATTACAGTGTGCCACGTTTTTTTTAACAAAATCATCAGATTAATAAGCAGTTCTCCGTTTAGTTACAGGACTAGGCCCAGGGATTTTTAAATTAAGGCAGTTGCTTTCTTTGCTGCTATAGGCAACCTGAAAGTGCAAATGTGATTTATGATGGTGTTGAAAAGGGGAAAAACAAGAATATGAGGATAATATAAGAATTTCTGCCTCCCTACATATGTCTTTGTTGTTGTAATAACCTATTTGTTTGCGACGACTTGATGTTAAAACCAGATCAGATTGGTGACGGATTTTGATACCAAATCGATTTACCCAGTACACTCCACTCTCCTTGACTAACAACAGCAACAACATGTCTTCAGCTCAACCATTTCATTTTGCAGCCTCAATAATCAAGCTGTGGTTTAATGATTGTATTCTAGATTTGCTCCTCACCGATGCCCATGCCAGGCCAGCAAATGCCCGTGCCCGTGCCAGTGGCTGGTCCAGGTGGAATGCCGCCTTTGATTCCAGTCCCACAAGAAATGTATTTTCCTGTCACGCAGGAGAGACAACATATGGTGCCTGTCCATCTTCCATCCCTTCAGGCCTTCATATGGCCGACAGGTCAGTTCTCAAGTAAGGCTTTCAGAGCGGTGACGCTTGTGACAACGATAAACTGATGACAATCAAGAAGTTTTGGATACTGAATTTTAGATGGCAACCATTTTTTAGTTTCATCTGATTATGAAGGAATCATTATTATTGTTAGTTTTCTCTGGTTGAGGCGTTAGAAATGCCCACGTGCTTACGAATCTTCTAGATATTCAGTTGGAATTGTAGAAATATGATGAAGTATGATGAATATAATTTGACTGTTTAAAATAACCCCATTTAGATGAAAAAGCTGCGTTATCTTAGAGATTTCAACTATGTACAATCTTGGAAGAAATGCCTTTTAAAAAGAATGCATACATAAAATGAAAGAGTTGTTAGAATCTGGATGTTCCTTTGCATAATTTTCTGCTTGTATTTAAGGAGAGCCGGTGATGCTGTCGATGCCACCACCGGACGGATTCAGACACATACCCGGACAGTTTATCGGACAGTACATTGAGACAATGACTCCTCCAGCGACCCCATAGACTTGGGTATAGAGCACCCTTTGAGCCTGATGACAGTTCAAATCGAACAACGGCCAGACACATTTCAGATATAAACACTTAAACATTGGGGTTATTGAAATCGAAATTGTTGAGGAGGTTAAAAGACAAAGGTTCGGGTTGAAGGTAGTGGTTTAGGATTTAAACTGACGGTCTATGGTATATTTGATTTATATTAAATAGTATTATAGTTTATAGATTGAACCAAGGCTACACAAATAGTCGCCGTTGTCAGTATGTTTTCGAGAGTTGACGTGGAATATTATAATGACGCCACGGTGCTTTTCATTTCACTTTTAGGCGAACCATTCCCCAAACATCGTCATAATCTTTAATAAATAAATGCTAAGGAAAATATTCGGAACGCCCTACGAGTAACTTGGTCAGAGCAACCTGTAGATAGCAAGATGCCTTTAATTGAACTGTTTTGCAGGTCATAATTTGTTAATTTGACAATAATCCTGGCATCTTGATGGAAATTTGTATAGCCTTTAGAATAAGAGAAATAGAATAATGATTAGGTCTTTAATTCATATCTAGTATATAAGTATATATTGCTTTATTAGAAAGCAACGTGCGTGTTTAAAATGTTTGTAGTCAGTCTAGTTATTTGCCAGTAGAAGAATCGTCATTACGGAACATTCATGCTCTGTTCAAGACAGGTCCCGCCAGTGTTCTTTTGTGACACTGGGAGTTGTGACAGGGCAATCTTCTACCGTTAAATTTCTACTCGTGGTGCTGGAAATTTCAGATGATTTCTGTTTTGAAAAGTAAACTAATAACAAATATTGCTTACCCTAGCATGTGGATTCAATGCAAACTTTAGAACTTGTACTTGCTCCTGCTAGAAACTTTGGAACCAGGCAAATTTAGTGCGTGTATGGGGTGTTCAGATTGTAGTGTTTTCCCAGTACCCAACTCAGAGATCTAAAACCTTTGAAATCATCTTTTGACGAAGAGAAATCATCTTTTGACGAAGAGAAAAGCCACAAGGGGAATTGGATGAAAGGAGTTGACTGTTCTTGAACGAGCATTTATGTTTTTCTAGGTAAGATAATCTTATCTCTTTAGTAAGTATGGTCTAGTAGAAGTTGTAGGAGTAACAAAAGTAAAAGTAGCTAGTTTAGGTGTTTTGTTTTGTTTCGATCTTATTTTCATACATTGTGATAGTGTTTTGTCAGTGTCATGTCTGCTGTTTATAGCTTTGTAGTTTGCACCCCTCAAGCAATGTGCGTGCAGCATCTACTGAATCTCAGAGGTGGGGCTGCTTGTTGGGCGTGTAAACATTACTTCAGAGGGTGATGTTGGTGAGAAACTAGGTGATACCCCCTCCCCTGTGTTTCATTACGTGGATGACAATTTGCAACCTTCTGAATAATTAAGAGAATAAGGATTACAGATAAATTCTACTGCCGATAGGAATTACCCCAGAAGCAAGTTCCATTCTAATATCGTTGTTGGAATCAGGAAATAATAAAAATCTCAATAAGTGCTTAGGTGAAAAACACCTCTTGGTACCAAGTATCTGATTAAATGGCTCAAAGGTTGCATAGACCGGTCAAAATCTTTTTCAATATATTTTATATCCGTTCAATTGACAATTGATGAAGAATGGCTATTGCAAGCATCTGAAATTAGATTGCAGTGTAAACCTGGGGGAAATTCAGTTTCTTGTGGTATTGATATAGATTTTCGTTAGAATATGTTTCATTGTAAAGCATTTGACTTATATAAGTAAAACACTGGTATACTAGATTGGATATGTATTACATAAACTTGAAGTCTACATCGCGAGTTCATTTATCATACGATTCATGCCTAGTTGTTTTAGCAGTCCACTGACCGTGTTTGGAATAACACGTCCGTAAGTTTTCTGAAAGACGTCCGCTAATTTCCTTCAGATAGGTATTTCAAGCCAGCTTTTCAGACCCTTTTCGGAAGCATTTTTGAAGAATAAAGTGCGTAATTTACTATATGGATGTGCAGGTCATTGAATTTTCATGTGTCTTTCAAAACAGAGAGTCTAGCCCATCCATTCTGTTGACTATAGGGAATTCTTTTGGGCGGCTCGATCCTTGATGGCTCCCTCTGAACATTTGCATCCCGAGAGAAGATCCACTTCCAAGCGCTTGAGAAATTTAGAACTATTCTAGTGTTGGACTAGAATGTTGGACTAGTATACCCCCCGCCTATGTAAATAGTCCGTCCTTACGTATTCTTATTTACTCGTGTTCTGTTATTCATTTATTCGGTTACAGTTCTCAAATAGTAAAGTCGCCAAGTAAGAAGTCTCTCTTTTCAGCAATCTTTAGGCAACATTACTGTAACCGAATTGACATGGATGCATCGAAAAGCAGTGTTTTGTGTTTCACAGGAAACGGCGATGTTCAAGCCTTTTTAACCAAGGTAGAAATACATGCCGCACTTAAAGGATACACAGGAGAAAAGCTGGCTCAAGCGTTGGCAAGTAAACTTGAAGGGCCAGCGTTCGATGTTTACCTACGACTTTCAGCAGATGATAGAAAGGATCCAGAAAAATTAAAAGCTGAACTCAAAAAGGAATTCGAGAAGGGAAAACGAAACCGCGAAGAAGCACTGAGTGAATTGGCGAATAGGCCAAGAAAAGTAGGAGAATCGACGCAAAACTATGCATATAAACTGCTGGAATTAGTCAAATTGGCATACCCTTCATTTGATAACAAAACTTTGGAGGCTATTGCTAAAGACTATTTTATTAAAGGGTTGCATCCAGATATGCAAGTTGCCTTGAAATCCCTAGAAAGGTTTGATAAAGCGGAAATCAGAACCATCGCAGACGAAACAACGCGCTTAGAATTGGCAGGAATTCGTTCATTGTTGTCCGATGCTTCAAACAACAAAGGAATCTTTGGTGCAGCTAATCCCTATGAAGAGAATTCAATTGTTGATTCAATCGCTGACAAGGTGATAGAGAAATTGCAGGGCATTTCAACAAGCACTGACGACGGGGGACCACGCAACGAAATTAGTTTTGCTGATAGAAACCGCGGCCGCGGTTTTAGGGCCCGTAATTTCAGAGCCCCAGGACGTGGCCGCCCAGTTTCTTCAAATGGGAAAATGGAACCACGCCAAATGCGATGCAGAACATGCCAAAGCACAGAACATTTGTTCCGAAAATGTCCAACAAGATTCTGCCAGGCCTGTGGTGCGCGAGGCCATGATGCTTGGGATAAGAACTGCTCGAATTTCCAATGACTAGACGGTCCCGACATTTTGAATTTAGAGGACAATACCACTGGTGCGTCAACCGTCGTTTTAAAAGCCAAATTGGACGGAGTTTCTAGCAACGTTTTGCTTGACTCAGGAGCAGCTGTATCAATTATTGACTCGAGAACTCTTGAAAATTTGAAACTCGCAGTAAAGATAAATGCTTCAAGTGAAACACTGACAGATGCCTCAGGTAATAACATGAAAATAACTGGTTATGTAACTCTAAACGTTAATATTTTTGGCCTAACAAAGCCAGTTCTACAACAGTTCCAAATTGTTGATTCCCATTCGCCAGTCAGCATATTATTAGGCAGAGACTTTTTGCAGAAATTTGGTCAAGTGACATTTGATTTTGCAAATAACCGTGTAAGGCTTGGCCCAGCCTGGATCAGGGGGGCTGAGATAAAAACACCCATACGTGTTCGGGTAGCTGAAAAAACCATCATTCCCGGTCGTTCCGAAAAATTTATCCAGGTCAAATGTGATACCAAAACGGCATTTTTAGAAGGAGATTTTGACCCCGCAACAATAGCAGGGATGACGGGTATCTACGCATCAAGAACACGAGTGATTCCAAATTCTGCGGGTGTTTTCACGATCCGCCTGTTGAACGTTTCTGCTGAAGATATTATTTTAACTGCACGCAAACCAGTTGGAACATTACACGCTGCCGCAACGGGAAGTATCACCCAAGGCCCAGTTAAAGGTAATCCCTCGTTTGACTATGGTACCCAACTTTCCGAAGAAGAAAAACCACATTAATGTCCTTGATTTCTGACTACAAAGACATATTTGCGCAGAATCCAAAAAAGCCTCAGAGGAACAAAATCATAGAGCATAAAATCATTACAGATGACTCAATGCCCATTTATCAAAAACCACGCCGTGTACCAACCGCATGGGAACCAGAAATCAATTCCCAGATCACCGACATGCTGGACAATGACATTATAAGACCTTCTGAATCACCCTGGAATAGTCCTATCATTTTGGTTAAAAAAAAGATAATACAACACGTTTTGTTTGCGATTTCCGAAAGTTAAATGATGTGACCAAAAAAGACACATACCCTTTGCCTCACATCAGGGACGTTATTGATAAAATGGCCGGCGCAGTTTACTGGACAACTCTTGATGCAGCATCAGCCTATTGGTCTATGCCGTTGAAAGAAGAAGACAAAGAAAAAACTGCTTTCTCTGTCCCACGAGGAAAGTTTGAGTTCAATGTAACGCCATACGGTTTATGTAATGCAGGAGCATCGTATCAAAGATTAATGGACATTTGTCTCTCAGGGCTACCCGCCGAACGAACGTTGGCGTACATGGATGATATTGCCATTTTTAGCAGAACCTTCGACGAGCATTTAAAGGACATTGAAGCAGTATTCAGCAGATTGCGTAACACAGGCATCACGTTGAAGCAATCAAAATGTGCATTTGCGAAAGAAAGCGTGGAATTTTTAGGATACGAATTGTCCATGGCTGGTATCAAACCACAGAAACGTCTCACCGACGCGATACATGATTTTGAACGCCCAACAACCAAGAAAGATTTAAAGCGTTTCCTAGGACTTGCAGGATTTATCGAAATTTCATAAAAGATTTTGCTGAAATCTCTAAGCCACTCAATAAACTCACTAGTGAGCAAGTCGTGTATCAATGGGACCCGAGTTGCGAAAGAGCTTTCATTTCCCTGAAAAACGAATTGTGCTCAGAGCCCACGCTAGCCTTTCCACGATGTGGTGAACGATTTATTGTAGAAGTGGATGCAAGTGACGTAGCAGTAGGAGGCGTACTTTCTCAAGTCCAGAATGATAACAGTATCCATCCTGTGGCCTATTTTTCCACCACGCTTTCAAAATGTCAACAGAAATGGTCTACCCACAGTAAAGAAGCCTTTGCCCTGCTGACAGCTGTACGAAATTGGCATGTCTATCTCGCTGGAACGGATTTTGTTTTGAACTCCGACCATAATCCGTTAGTTCACCTACGCAATCAGAGGGACCCTCGTGGAAAATTTGCAAGATGGTTATCAGAACTCGAAGAATACAGTTACACAGTCCAATACCTACCGGGAAAATTGAATGTGAAAGCAGATGCGCTGTCAAGGACACCTGGAGCTACAGCTAATACAGATCACTTCGATATGATATTTGAAGATAAGGTGTATGCAATCAACCATACTACCAAAGACTTCAAAGAACAATTGGAAACAGAACAAAATTCCGACCCAGTAGTAGGACCTGCTAAGCGTTTGATTACTGAAGGCAATACCATTCGGGAAGGACGCTTGAAACGAGTTTCCAGTCAATTAAGAGTAGAAGATAACATCCTCACTAAGTCAGGAAGACCTATTTTGCCCGCTTCAATGAGACGCTTTGTGACACTCGCTATCCATGAAATGGCCCACTTTGGCACTGATAAAACATACGCACTCCTCAAAGACCGATTTTATTGGCCCAATATGTACCAATTCGTTCACCGATTCATCGCCACCTGTTCGGTATGCCAACGCACTAAACGTGACACACAAGCGCCTAAAGCACCCCTGTTGCCGTTGCACATCCCAGAGTCACCGATGGAATTTGTGTCCATCGATATTGCAGTACTACCACCAGATGACAGCGGTTTCAAATACATGCTCCTGATCGGTGATGTCTTTTCAAAATACATAGAGGCAGTGCCCATGAAAGATCAGCATGCTACAACAGTATGTCAAGCTTTCCGAGAATCATGGATCTTTAAACATGGATCCCCATACTTCCTTTTGTCTGATCAGGGATCAAACGTAGATGGAAATTTGATTCATGAACTTTGCAAAATATTCAACATCGAAAAGAGGAGATCTTCCGCGTACCACAGTCAAGGTAATGGTTTTGCTGAACGCAACATCGGCAACATCAGAGAGGTATTACGTGCTTTGCTCCTCGATCGCGACTTACCTCAAAAGCAGTGGCGTCTCCTCCTACCAGAAGTGGTTTTCGCACTAAACACCAGTGAGAACTCAGTCACGAAATGCACACCCTATTTCATAGTGTTTGGAAGGAAACCAACATTGCCACAAGACCTCATTCTCGGCAGTAAGACCCCCCAAGCTACCGATATCGCAACAGCATCAGACTATGCAACAGAAACGAAAGTACGTCTCGCTGAAGTATATTACCACGTCGCGACAAGACTCGGTTTGAATCGCACCCAGATGCAGAGACAGTACAATAGGAATATAAACTTCCATAATTATCAGAAGGAAGATAAGGTGTGGTTAAGAAGGAAGTATTTCAAAACTGGCGAAACCCAGAAATTAGCTCCCCGAAGAAATGGCCCCTGGACCATTTTAGAGAAGCTTGCAAACGGAGTGAACTTTCGCATACAAAATGATTCGACAAGGAAAAAGCAAGTCGTTCATCATAATCGATTATACCCCGCCAAGATTATAGACACACCAGAGAATGCGCAACAAGACGACAAACAACAAATTGAAAGCGACATTGTGGCTCAAGAGATTCGGGACAAAATCAATGATACTTTTATAGACGAGGATTTTAATAGCTCAGACGAATCGGACACTAACGCAGACGACCGCGAAGACCTGGGACAGAATCGAAGGTACCCGATGAGAAATCGGAGACAGAGAACAATAGAAGGGAGCATTCCCTGGGACAGTATTAACGTTGTCAAACATCAAATCTTATAAAGGTGGGAAGGAATGTTGGACTAGAATGTTGGACTAGTATACCCCCCGCCTATGTAAATAGTCCGTCCTTACGTATTCTTATTTACTCGTGTTCTGTTATTCATTTATTCGGTTACAGTTCTCAAATAGTAAAGTCGCCAAGTAAGAAGTCTCTCTTTTCAGCAATCTTTAGGCAACACTAGGGTCGACAGCATTTGAATATAAGCTGTCCCAAAACTTATTGTTCGTATGTTTTTATTGCTGGATCTTGCTATTTCATTTCACTATTTCACCTTTGGTACGTTCCACCGAGACTCGAAAAATTCGAAAAATTCCCAAAACCAGGGGCATTCCAGACACATCAAGATTGTTTAGTTTTGCAAAGAAAATTTTTTGTAAAAAATTAAAGTTCTTTTCATGGGCTGGTAGCTACTTGTGGTCTGACAAGCTTCAGTACTGGAACTAGAAAAAGTGGTACTTTTAAAAAATGTGAACTACTGACAATGTTAAATCATCCCACTTTAAAGCTGTTTCAATTTATTTATAACCAAGGAGTATCTTACCCTGGGTACCAGAATTACTATGTACGAAATTTTACATATAGTCTGATACCCTGGGTAGGAGTATTATAATAATAATTACACGTTTTTTACACAAGAAATCAGCTTGGGTCCCAGTACTAAAAGTTTCTTAATTTTTCACCAATTTCTAGTACGAAAATTTTCTTTAAAGTTTCTTATTTCAGATAAGCATTTAACATAAAATTTTGTGCTTTCGCGCACATATTAAGTATACTAAAGTTTATAACAGAACAGTAAGGTTTGATATCGTATCATTATTTTTATGGAAACACGGTTACTTTTTATCGAGACACCTGGTTCAGTGTGCTTGAATTGTTGTATTATTTTCGTATTATTACCAAGATACCCAATACGTATTATTTTCCGGCTCGAAGCCATCTTATCTTTTGGGGGGTTTCTTGAAAATATTGATTATAAGGTTTCTTATAACTAGGTTTCTCATAACTAGATTTCTTATAAACCGGTTTCTTATAAACCGGTTTCTTATTAAAAGAAACGTTTATCAAAATCAAAATTGCCACTGGAATGATCGACATTTGAAAATTCCAAAAACTAAAATAGGTGCAACATCAAAATGAAACTTTGTTCGTAAAGGAGGGAGCTTTGTTCTACACAGGGGACTAGAGAAGTACTAGACTGGAAAAACACACCATGAAGGTCCCGGTGTACTGTACATTTTGCATTCACGTGACTTTTAAAGTCCGCTATGTTGGCACTTCCGCAATTCCAAGACAACAGGAAATCAGAGTTCTGATGAACATTTCGCAAGAAAATGGAGGGGAAAAGAGATGCAAATCAGAGACAGATTAGCCACGAAGAGGTGGATGGATTTGTCGTGAATTTGGAGATTCCAGCCATTGCGGAAATTCAAAACCTTTTTCAACCGGACTTTATTGACCAGCGAAAGATGCCAAGACCCTGTTTCTACATGCTCAAGTTTCTGGGTGTTTGGCAGCCAAAACAGTGTCTTTGGCTCTTTCACGTTTACTCCTGTCTCACATACGTGATACTGATTGGTAGCATGCTTTCAATTTTAGGTAAGCTGTTGTTCTGTTGTCCATTTGCGTACAATGTTGGCATAGCATTTACATTGGAGCGAGGGACATGTTTTGAAAGGCACTTTCATAAAGCATTTCAGCTTTCAGAGGTTCGGATGGGGCTGTTGCAGAAACTCGTGGGTGCTTGTGAAAATTGAAGGCCTAGAAACACGGTCGTTTAGACCAGGTTGTGTGTTGTGTAGATAAAGAAAAGGACGACCAGGAGTCAGGAAGTGTTCAACTTTTGCAGCGAAACAGGATTTCTTTTGTCCTTTTGACAAGGTGCTGTAGCCTTTTGTTTCTAATCACGAATACCAATGATGAGTACGGTGTAGGGCCTTCAATGAACCCACTCGATTTGACAAATTTTCCCTTCATGACTTTTCGAGTTTTTCTTGAATGTGTGCTGGTTTTTTCACCCGATTCTCAAAGCTTCTATCCCAATTAACTCAAGCGTCTATAGCCAGAACTCAAAATGGTTGCATCAAGCTTGATATGGATTGGTAAAGAATCTTTCATCAAGATGTTTAATCGATTCCTGAATATTATTGCTAAGAAGTTTATCGAAATTTTTAGGGCTCTTCTTAAAAATCATTCAGCAGCGTCGCAATGTTTACTTTTTAGGCGCCACACCTTAACCCATATTGTTTTACTTTTAGTCTTCAATGGTCATATTTAGAAATGTCTTTAGATTGCTATAGTATTTTCAGGGTTTAGTTAAATTTGAAACTTTTAAACTTCTAATTTTACCCGGGTACTGAAATGGTCTCTGCTCAATTTATTCTTAACTTTCTCTCCTTTGTAATCTGTATCTTTTTAACAGTGAAATTATGTTCAAATTACATTAACAAGGGTGAAGGTCCTGTTTAAGAATAACATGCAAGTTCTCTTGAGCAAATTGTTTTGGAAAGCTGATTTTAAACTGGTCGACTCTCTGATTCTTTTACTTAAACGAAACAATAGAGGTGTTTACAAGAATTACAGGTATTATTTGGAAATATAGACAAGCATAGTAATTTTTAGCCAGAGTTTTCTGCTTAGGTCACCAGAGTGTGCATTTGAGTTCTAGTATTGCTCAAATTGGATGTAGAAATACTAATAAATTTAGAAGCATACAGTCTGAAATTACTTCCTTAATATACTCTTCGTTCCATTTGAGAATAGAAACGCTTCAGTATTGGTAGGTCACCATGGTAGCTCAATATTGTATTAATGTTTCTTCACACACATTAAAAGAAAGCACCAAATTTCTGGGAGTATATTTTGCCACGGTTCCCACTGCAGAGATGCCATATTTAAGAAAACATCCCGTTCAATCAAGATGGGGGTACTTTTTCGTGCAGTGTCCCGCCCTTTCTCGGTAGATTTTCTTATAGAATCGGCCCCGTTGTGCCTTCGCCACAGCAGCTGAAAGCAGATTTTTGCTAGTCACACGAATCCTTAAAATGAACATGACTGAAAAACACGCCCAACGCTGTTTTCAAACAGATCAGGAAAATATTTTTAGCTGTGAAATTCATGTTCAAGTCTCGCCTTTTCTTTTATAGGCTTGGAATACGTGCTGCATGGAAAAGCAGAGAAATGGAGGGTTGGATCTATTGCAAATAGTTGCTTCACGCTGATGAACCTCACACTTCCCTTCTTATTCATAAAGTATTTTTTCAGATTTGGAAGCTACGACGCCCTAATTTCGAGTGTCATGCAAAGCTCTTTTGAACACAGAGTCAAGATAAGGTACCTCTCCCGCACATACTCAGTGTTATCTTTCGTCACGTGGGTTCTAGCGGCTGCATTCTTTTACGTTCACTGGCTACCGTTCTTCAACCTCACATGGCATTACGCAATATACGGTATCACTGTACTATACACCACTGGATGGTGGTCCGGTTGGCTCAGTATATATGGTTTTGTTTGCCACATCCATGCACTGCAAGCGCAGATTTATACCGAACGCATGCAGGAAATATTCCAGAACTCTAATCGAAGCAGAGTGGAAGAGAGGCGAAGGGTGGGCTTGCTTCTTGGCATGTACAATGAATTGAATCGATGGATAGAGAGGACTCAAGGAGAGTTTGGCAAAATGATTTCTTTCGCTATGGCATATCACACCATCGATGCAATTGTATTCAGCATCGCCTACTGGGACAGAGATTTCGGCCACAGCTACTCAATTCTGCAGTATGTTGGAGGCATCACGTTCGACCTGGCAAGCATTGCCATTAAGCTTTATCCAGCCGCAGTTGTCTCTGCTGCCATTCATTACGTCACTAAGAGGGCTGGAAATGAGTGTTACCCTCACCACACGTATGTAGACATGCCGTTAGAACGCTTCCAGTTCTACGAGCATTTGTCGATCAGGGAAGGCATGGTCGGCCTGAGGATATAAGGTGTCAAGGTTACCGTGAGAATAGCGGTGGGAATATTCGTAACCACTGTGACAGGCCTGGCGACTTTCTTGCGATTTGTAATTGCAAACATAGGGACAAAGCATCCTCTTTGGTGAAAAGGAAACTCAGGTAGAATTACAACAAAATGCATACTTAATAAGACGTATGCTTAACAAGAAGCATACTTTGCAAGATGCATACTTTAGTGTAAATATTGTTAAATGAAATGATGGCATTTGAGATTCTAGCGATGATCTCTGATATCACTTTTCGTGAAACAGTCTCGTGTGGAAGATCTGAAGCCACGTTGAAACATGCTGAGCACTTGCTGAACACCAGTCAGTAACAATGTTTGGTAAACCCTTCAGCACGTTTAACGCCCTGTTGGTCAGGTAATGTTTGATAGGCCTTACACATATCTTACATGCCTTACACATACATACCTTACACATTCTACGTGTTGTCGAAAGAACGAACACAGCAATGGACAGATCGAAATCACGGAATCTTGCCTTGCAAATGTTCATTCTTGTTCAGAAGGATTTCAGGTAGTATGTTCAGCAGACACGCAAGCCAGCGCTGAAAAGATAGAAGACAACAGGGTCAGCGAAACAGGGGGACCAGGAGCCATGGCTCCCCAGTTTTATGTAGGGCATTATAGAAAGACATTTATCAGTAGAGTGAAGGAGGTCAAATCCACTGTTCTTCATTCGAGTGTTTGCAATAGTACCCCTACCTAGAATGAAACATGATCAATCATTTTCTTACCGATCAACCATTGTGTCTTCTAAAGTTTTGGACAAAAGCAGGTTTTTATTCTAAAGTTTTTGGGTTGGTAAAAAGGGGCAAAATCTGTCCATTTGGCGGGCAATGTCCCCCTTGGCTTCATGCCTGATGTTCAGTCTAAGTTCGGTGCACAGGATTTTTCAACTTAACCAAGTATAGGTTTTTACTTTTTAAGTTCACATAGTATAGCTCAGCCGAGCATCATTCTCCATAGCATTGGGGAAATTCCTGCATAAAGCATGAAAGGTGGGCCACTCTCCAAGTATATGTGGACCAATTTCAAGTAAAAAGGGACCAATGCTCAAGTAAACGAACAATTTTCAGAGTACAAGTGGACCACTTTTCAAGAAAAGGGGGGCTATTTTTCAAGGAAAGGGGAGTACTTTCCAAGTAAAAGTGTACCAAGTTTCATGTACAATTGCTCTTCTTTTTAAGCGAAATGTGGAAGCTTTTCGAGTTAAATGTACTTTGGTAAAGGCGCTGCAGCAAGTTTCCAGGGCCGACAAAACTGGGGGCCATGACCCACCGCGCTTTTTTAGAGCAAAATATTTTCAAGGCTATTGAGGAAAAATAGAAAAAAGCTTATAAGTAGAAAGAAAAGAAGTCGAATATTCTGTTATCTATCTTGCTTTGTAGAGCCCATACTATGATTTTATTATGAAAATATTTAGGGCTGGCTGCCTTTACTAAACCCTTTTTAAATCCTTACATTTTGGCTTCTCCCCACTTTCAAATAAAAATCTGTCCCTGGTTTCCTCTAAATAATACTTGCATCTAGAAGTTGATCTATAGCCTCTTTCCCACGAGCTTCAGAACTCGAATGCACCAACTTGCTGCCGATCCAAAATGGAAGTAGGAGGCTGAAATTGGCTTTGTATACATCGAAAAAGGTAGTCATGGCCGGGATGCAACAATTTGCTCCCGGTGCTACCGTCAATCTGACAATGTTGGTGGATATGGCCCTACAAAAAGCGTACCACGAGTTGGTACTGCTATCGGAACTGTGAGTACACAACTCTTGCCTAACAAAAATTCTTCTAGAAGTCTTAGCCGACTGGCGACCTAAAATGATTGATAATTAGTATGCTCAGAGCGTTGAAAATGGGGTTAAGCGGTAGAATATGCCGTGTCAAATCTATAAAGTGCGTTTTATTTTTGTTCCGTTTTATAATTTTTGTTTTACAACTGAGCCAGAATAGAGATGTAAGTAGCGTGCTCTTTGATTAGGATTTATTTTGAAGGGGATTTGAAGATCACTTTGCAGAATCGGTTTTTTTTAACTTTGCGATTTCAGCTCTGATTTTTGCTGGAAATGAAAGTAAACTGCAGATGCTAAATTTTGCTCGAAAAGTAAAAGGCTTATTGTAAATGGCATCAGTTTCAGTTTCAATTTGCATGCGTTTGGTAAGAGTTTCGTTGTAAGTTAATCCCCAGCAGAGCCACATGGCTTGTTGAATCAAAACATTGTTTTAATTGACAACAAGAAATATTGTTTTCTGTGAGCTATTTTTGTTTAAAATTTTTGCATTTGTTTTCTACATGATTTATAAAATATAGCACTGCAATGCTAGAAATGATCTAATAAAATATGCTCAAATGATCAGTATGTTGTTTAGAATAAATCTTTGAAGTTGTCCAAAATATTGTTGTTTTCTAAATGGCTAAAGCTAGACATATTACCATTATGATTATATACTATATGCTATATCATAATATCATAAAGCTTGACAGATTACCAAATTACATGAATGTTAATCAATGGAGAGCAAGTTTATATGAAATCACCAGCAGTTGCTTTTCAACAATACACAAATATGTAAGCCATAACATACTATATCAAAATGTTTTTAGACAAATAAATCTTGCAATAACATAAATTGTTTGTCTTCTAGGTTGCCAAGAAAATCAGATATTGGAAGGTGAGTCCAATTATTTTTTCTTCAAATGAAGTGAAGAATTTTCACAAATAGATATTCTTAAAGTCATTTTTTATGGAAAAGCTAGTTTCCTATTTTCCAAAGTTTAATGCACAAGACCAAAAAGTTTGCATGCAAGAGCAAATAAAAGACATCCAATTCATCTTTCAATAATTTTTGACCCATTCCTATAAAAACAGCTTAGAATAGATGTAATTTTTTATTGTTAATGTTTTCACTCCTTTGTTTAGAAATCACTCATCTAAACATCTTTATTATCAATGAAAAAATAATTTCAAGTTAATTGATAAAATTGAGTTTTTATTTGTCAATCACATCTGCATTATTTTCATTTTAACCTGTGTTTCAAATTTTTCAAAAATTGAAACACCTGTTACAAGATTACTGAGCAATGAATTATAATAATTTTTAATTTATCTTTGGGTTGTAAGCTGACATCCTTTTCATGTTTTCTAAATGATCCATTTAATAAGCTCAGCCAAACTTGATCAGTGATCATTATTCAATCACATCATTTTTATTATAATGACAAAGACAAATTGCTTTCAAACTTTCCAAACTTTCAAACTTCAAAATTGTCTGTGATTTATTCAATACCCTGAATGTTTGCTCTATCTCCATAAAAAGAAAAGTTTATTGCATGTTACTGATTTAAAATTGTCATTTTTTACTTTCAGTATAATTTACTCACTTTTGTTGAATCAGATAAATGTCTCCTTTAATTGGAAGCATAGGCTTTTATAGCAATACTTGATATTATGGCACTTTTTTGTTAGTTTGTTGAATCACAATTATGTTGAATTAGATCAAATAACATTTTGTGATTCTCAAGTATTTGGCCTTTTTTATTGACCAAGCAGAAATTGGTGGTTATTGTTACTCGAAAAATACGAAAGGCTTGGAGAGATGGTGTAACTGTAGTTTAGGAATTTCTAAACATTCTATAATTTCTAAACAGCTCATATCAGAATTAATCTAGATCATGTTTATAAGGCTACAGAAATTTGGCTGGACAAGAGTGTTAATTTCTTAAGCTTCTACATGTACTTAATTTCGGTTTTCTTGCTTTTTCCAAGTTTGTGGCTGTAGGCTTTTTCCACTTTGCTGGAATGATAATTTGTTCTAGCAAGTATGCATTTCATGTTAGTGTGATGTACAAAAGGTTGATGGAATAGGCACTAAGTTGCCTCATGAATGTTTTCATTCAGCTCAGTACAATCCTTAAGTATAATGCCATTCTTGGAGAAGGGCTTTTGATTGTATTCAATAAAATGTAAAAGCAAAGCTAAGAAAAATTGGAGATTTTCATGATCAGGTCATTAGCTTTGCCAATTCGACCCAGGTGCTATATTGTAATCTCTCTTTTTCCTCATGTTGTTGATTCAGTTAGCTTGCAATACATTATATGTGTTTAGTGAAAGGTAATTTTTGTAAAGCCTTGTTGGTCAAACGGGTCATTGTCAAAGTTGTGTTTTATTGTTGCCTAGAAAAATAGAGATTATCCAATTTGCAACCAATACCAGGCAACAGTTTGTTAGGTTGCTTGCCCTGGTGAAATGGGCCGCAAGTGCTGAAAAAGTTGACAAGTGTCAGGTATGTTAATTAGAACCAACTGAGAGATGTTTTCTACTTTCAAGTTAGTTTCCTTTTCTCCTTTTAATGCTATTCCATTTGGAAATTGAAAACCAATGACTTTCTGATATAGCAATTGTAGTAGTTGTCCCCTTTTACAGTCTACATGTATACATGGATAGTGGGTTTTAATGCAAAATTAGGTGGAGTATAGATTTAGTGGCTCTCAACATGGAGTTACTTGTTATGATATTTTGAAAACAATTTATGAAAGAGTTTTTATATATATCTAAAGAGCTACCATTTTTACCTCAGGAAGTTTCAGCCTCCTTAGACCAACAGAACATGTTTTTCATCAATACTGCAGACACACTTGCAAAAATGGCAAGAGAGACCCTGGCAAATGCAAGGTACCAATAGTCAATTCGTTTCTTTGAGTTTTTTGGCTGTGATGAAGTAATCCAGGATGTTCTTATAAGCCAAATAATGTTTTTCTCTTTTCCTTAAAAATTATATGACAATGTGCATGAATCAATATGGTCATTGATGAAATCAGTCAGTAGAAAGTGCAGTTTCCAAAAACTTTTTTAAAAGTAGAAGATCTTCTGTTAGTTAATTGTTAAAATGATTTGCTCTTTGTTCCTTTTTAGTTGTGTACTACTTCCTTACTATTATTGAACAACTGGATTTTTTTGTGTTTGCTAGGCTACCTAACTTTTCTTTACCAACTGCAATTGATGTTTTAACAACTGGAACATTCAACCGATTACCACGCTGCATCAAGGTTTGTGTAATTTTTCAGTTAGCATAAAATGAGGTCAGTTATATAAACACTAGAGGGCATTGCATAATGAAATGAATTGAAATATGTTACCTGTTGGTTATACAAGGATGTTTATGTGAATTTTTGTCATTTTCCTACTTGTCCATTATCTTGAATTAGTCTTGGAATTAGATTCTGATAGAAAAATAAATGTATTCTGAACAAGCAGACTCTGAGAGGTTTAGCTACATAGCTATCTCGCTTTGGCATTAAATTATATCTTGTAATTTGTAATCTTAGTAACTTTTTAGATTGCAAAATTTGAATGTTTTTAGGAGAAAATTGTCACTGCTGACTCAATTACATTGGCGGACAAGAAAAAGACCCTAAATCGGCTTAATGAAGTTATAAGGAACAGGCTAGCAGTCTCAAAAGTGCCAGCTCAGTTTTCCTCTCTTGTGATCAGTAAGTTTTGGCTTTTTACCATAGTTGAATAGTGCATATTTTCTTTTTGAAGTTTTGTTGTCCTTATCAAGTTCATATTAATTTGGTTAAATTGTCGAAGAAATCATAAAGTCTCATCAAAGAGTAATGTTCTTTCAAGGAAAGATGCAGCTTTGATAATGTAGTTAACTATAATCCTCTGAAGCTTTAAAGAAATAATATTTTTTGCCCGGAAGAAAACATAATTGGTATTTTTAAATGCTTACTCTGTTGTCAACTATATTTTCTGGAGTTGCATTAATTCTTTTTCCTTATGAAATTGTACTCGTTTAAAGGAACATTGATAAATTGTTGCTGTATCAATCAATGTATGATGAAGGTGTTTCTAGAGTAATAAAGCATTATTTTCACAGTATATATGTATATATACATGTTTATTTATTTTCAATAGATGAAGGAAGAGTCAATTTGATTGTTAAAGATGAGTTCCAGGTTTGTGTTTTGATGAATGATGATATCTATTTTTTTTTTAATGAAAATTGTGCTAAATGCAACAAATTGAAGAGTTTTCCTCTCTTGGATATCATTGGTTCTTTTCTTTCTGATTTCAATGCAACATTGATTAGAACATATCTATGGGCTTTATCAGCTTTATGTTCTAGAGTGAAAAATCAAGGAGAAAGTTATTTCTTAAATTAAATGATGGTAACGTAACTTTTCGAAGGATTAGAAGTAAAGGATAAATCTTGTTTTTGATAATTTAGTCAAAAACTGTCAAACGTAGAATAAGACACTTGTTGTATTAGAACGTTCGATATTACACGCTTGTGGCATTAGATTCAATTGTCTGCCTCTAATGGTATTTACTCGTTCAACTATTTGACATTCTGCATTTTGTGACAAATCTTGCCTGTTTTGTTGCCAGGTAACGCTGACATTAATGGGGGATCAGCAGAGTGTTCCGTGGCGACTTCTAAAGATTGAATTTCTTATTAAAGATTTCGAAACTGGAGGTCAGTTCATTGAACGTCTTCCTTTGCGTGTTCCCAAATCCCTTGTATCCTTAGACAGGAATACCCTCCCTTTTTAATTATAACTGTTTGACGTCCTTCTACCGTTCGTTCACCTCTAACCCTCTATCCTCAAGTCCCTACGAAGTGCCCCTATTCTCCTTCTAGTTAGCTCAAGGGATTCATCGTTAGTTGTACAAGACTTCTTCCTATATCAGTTAAAATTTTCTTATTGGGTGCATATCACATTCAGATGCTTTTGATACGAAGAGTATTCCATGGTTTCTATAAACTTGCCTATTAGCTGCCTTTTAGATTTAGTAAATTGCAGATTTTCATCCCTACTATGGGTACCATTCACCGTATATCTTGCACAAAGCATTAGTCATTTGTTCTAATGCTTTCTAAGACAAGGTTTACTGAATGTTCCTATACGTTGTCGGAATTAGGTCGCATGTTCCTATACGTTGTCGGAATTAGGTCGCATGTTCCTATACGTTGTCGGAATTAGGTCGCATGTTCCTATACGTTGTTGGAATTAGGTCGCATGTTCCTATACGTTGTCGGAATTGGGTCGCATGTTCCTATACGTTGTCGGAATTAGGTCGCATGTTCCTATACGTTGTTGGAATTAGGTCGCATGTTCCTATACGTTGTCGGAATTGGGTCGCATGTTCCAATACGTTGTCGGAATTGGGTCGCATGTTCCTATACGTTGTCGAAATTAGGTCGCATGTTCCTGTACGTTGTCGGAATTAGGTCGCATGTTCCTGTACGTTGTCGGAAATCTTTCACTCACTAAGGAAAAGCTTTGATGTCGCAACTGGATTTATTGACATTTCTGTGTTCATAGGCTGTGCTTATGCATCTAAGCGTTTGCAAGGGCTTGTTTTAGTTTCAAGCATTAGGTTCGTTGATTCATATAATGTTTTATCATTTTAGATGGAAAGCCTTTGGTTCACAATCTACAGGTTCGTACCAGGCATAAACAGAGCTCTTTAGGGCTGTAAAGTCTGCACATTACATTGAATATTTTTCAAGTCTACTTTTACATTTTGGGATCGGCTGAGTCCACTTGTCAGCAATCAACTCATTGTATGGTCTCTGTTATAACAACATCAGTTTCACTAATGGTGTGATTTCGTTGCTGAACCAGATTTCAGCGGTACTGATTGTCTGATTTTAATGTTGCTCAGCTGTGCGTATAGATCTTGCTTGGTTAATCACATATTAATAGTCTTAAAATATGCAGCGATTTTTAGGTTCGCATAACTTCAGCTGCTGTTCCATTTACGTGAGGCTCCAAGTGCCAGCTCGTAGCTATGAGGTATTTGTTAGTTCCTAATGAAAGCGCGGAGACAGTCGGATCTCCACTACGAATCTCTCTGTTTCGAATCTCTCTGTTTCGAATCTCTCTGCTTCTACACAGATTCAGTACATGCATCAGCTTCTACAGTCGCGGCTGATGGCTGCCGGGTCAGACCCGTTTGTTGATGTCTACGACTGTCTACGTATCTTTTCCACAAGAATTCTGGCTCTTTTAAAACCAAAAGGCACTGCAGATTGAAAGTGCGTGAGTTTTAAGGTATTTTGGGTATCAGCAGGGAAAAGGTTGCAATTATTTTTAGGATTTTGGCCCAAGGCTGTTCAAAGTCATGAGCCTCGGTTTACGTTTATAGGTGTTTCACCTTAAGAAGAGCTCAATATCCTGAGAATTTCTTTTCCTGTTTTTCGATTGCACATAACAAAAGATGATTTTTCAATCAGGCATTTATTCACAATCCACTGAAGCTCTTTACGAAAAATTAACATTTGCCATGAAAAAAATGCATGTAGATATTGATTAAATTAACTCGCATGTCAACTGTAATGTTTTAGAGTTGCATTAGGTACCTTTGATATTTTCCTCTACGTAGTTTCCGTGTTGCGAGTAGTACCTTACGGATCCTAGCCATATTGGTAATTGATGATTATATTGATAATCGTATTGATAATTAGCTCAATTTAGTATGTTTGCTCTTCCTAGAATGTATGTTTTGAATCCTTGACCGTATTCAGATTACTTCACCATGTCTCTTCAACTTGAAGTTCTACATACACAGGTTTTTATTTGACTAATTGTTGATCGTTTGTACGATTTGCTCTTGCTTTGTTGGCTGCACCCTTGAGTTCTTTGCACACGTGAACCACGACGCGGACTAGTACCCTAGCATGCAGCTGCTAGATTAACAGGAAGAAGTTGGTTGTTTAGCATCTACTTATAGCCAGAATTCCCTCTTTGTATTTACGCTTCACAAAAGGTTTCATTATGTTTGAGACAAACAAGTCAGCGTATATTTAATAATCGCTTTGCTTTACGTTGCCAATGTTCCCATTGTACTGCAGACCGTGGGTAAAGGGAGAGGTCGTCAAATTCTTAACTATTTGCACCATAATAGAGGCAGGTCATTATAGCAGGTATTGTGGAGATGCAAAAGGGGGCCTCCTGTTAGGAGAGAAAACAATTGCCAGGCCTCCTGTTAGGAGAGAAAACAATTGCCAGGCCTCCTGTTAGGAGAGAAAACAATTGCCATTCGATTCAATATTAAAGATTTTAGCGCTGCTTGTATGGCTCCGATCGTTCTTGCTGGAAGAGAGTGGCTTGTAGTTTTACTTTCTTAAGCTGAATTTAAATTCAAAGTTTTGCAAACAGTTGTTTGATACTAGTTTCAAAACCCATTTCAACTGGAGCTTGTGTTAGCTGCAAGTAGAAGCAAAACGCACTTGGTAATATTCGGTAGTCAGAGTTTGAAAGCCAGAAGCCAAAAATTCGAATGATAACATAGCGTTTAAGGCATCTCCAGTTTGATTTTAGCCATATGCCATTGATATTATATGGTAACACTGTTAATAATGAACATGATGAATAGAAGGACACGCAAAGGATACTGAAAATGGTGTCCCAGGGAATCAGGGAAGTGAGGGACATAAGCAAAAGCCATCACTCAAAGCTTATGCTTGGGTAACTATTGGTAAAAGTTTAAACCCGGAATCGAGCTTATCTCAAAGAATAAGGCAACCTTCTCTTAAAGAGCTATATTTGAATTCTATGGTATATTCGAGGTGCTTTTCATGTGGCAACGCAGCTTAAAGGTTTTTGATCGTCGCACAAGCCTCGGCTGTTTTTTCTAATTTTCCTGTCCTTCAAAGGCCATTCGATTGATCAGTGAGAAATGGGCGGAGCTTGTCAAGGTAGAAGAGTATATCACTGGGCAGCGGCTGGTGATCTCGTATTGGAGGTTGGTCTTTTCAATTGGATTGTAGTTCATGAAATGCATTGTTAGGAGGGTGGACATGGTGTATTGAATGCACATGCGCTTGGCAAATGCGTAAACGAATGCTTGGCTGTAACAAGAATTGTTGAAAGTTTAATATCTGATATCTTTTTTAAGATGAAAATGACAGATTATCGTTTAAGGATTAAACAGCTAATGTGAAACTATCAAGTTTGATCATTTTTAATAAGAATGTGTGGAATGAAATCGTAGCCCTAAACTGAAGTACATTTTATCAAAAATCCAATTGAGTGATGTTATTTATTTTCATCATAATAAATTTGTTTCGCTTTTTATTCAGGTCTACACAAAGTCAAGCAACAGGTTAGAAGCTACTTGTTTAAGGATTTATTTTGTACTTGTTTATGATTTGAAATAAATCTATAATAACGACACTGAGATTGTCAATGTTATCTTGCTCTATGCTTTCTACTATATTGTTCCACATGTTATATTGAATGTAAAAGTATATTAAAAACAATCGTATTCAAGACATTAGCTTTGGATTGGTTGATTGCAAAGCTATGTTTATAGCATGGTAATGTTAATTTTGAAGCAATATTGGTACAAGAAAGAATTTATTAGTAAATAGTACTGGTTGAAAGTAATATTTATTGCAGACTTTTCAGGAATAGATAGTTCGAAGTAGTTGCCTTCAATTTTAGTATATCACCTAGATTTTTGTAGAGTTTTAGTTATGTACATACATCGTAAAGGATCCTGTTGAATTCTAAAGTGTGACGTCACCAATAACTGATTTTTGAATATATGCGTTTTAATCACATAACATGAAAGATCACCATGAAATGTATCCAAATATGCATAATTGGTCAATTTTGTCTAGAATCGGTCGAGATATGGCCAATGAAAGATTGGAAGTTTGCTAATGAATCACTGCTATTTTGGATCTGTTTTGTAAAGTTATGAAAGAGCCAATACACGTGTGGCCATATCTCTGCCAATTTATAACAAAGTTGAATAATTTTATGCTTGTATATATTTTATGATGCTTTTTCAGATTATTGGGTCAAAACTTGAAAATTCCTAAACTAGATTTATATGACGTCATCAACTAAGAACTCTATTACCTTTGCAGCACCCACGGTTGTGATCAAAAGCCTCGGCTCGGAGCCGTCAAACCTCCTTCTCTACCACCAACCAGAGATAAATAACAGTGATGACATTTTCAAGAGAAATGCTGCCACCCAACTATCGGTAAGCCTAATTAATTTTCAATATGCACATATATTTGAGCTTATTAATTCGCAAAGAGTAGCTTGACCCTTGTCTAGGATGTTTTGATACATCGTATAAATTTGATGTATACTCTCTGTCACTATGCGGGAAGTTTCTAAAGACCTACAATCCTGGCCCAAAGGATATTGGACTGGCTGGCAAATTGCTGCCTTTTTTAAAAGATACACTCCCCACCCCCCACAAGCAATGTTGAGATGCTTACTTATACTCATTTCGGTAACTGATACTTTGGTATTTTCCAAAAAACCAACATTGCTGCAGGGGTGGGGGTTTTGATACCATTTTGGGGATAAAATTGCAATCTTAGTGGTTTTTTTCTCCAGTCCACTTACCTTTTGACCAGGATTGTAGGAGTAATGTTTATCTTGATGTGATGACATACACTTCTCGAATATAAAACGTTCGGGAACTAGAAGGAATAAACAGCAATGTTATTTTGTGCTTAAATTGTTTGCTTCTTCGAAAATGTCTTTGAAGGAACTTCTAAAAGTTAAGATTTGCGATTTTTGTTTAGACAAAAACAGTTTTTTGTATTTTGACCAAGGTGGTTTAATAGGAAGAAGCTAGTATATACTGAAGGCGTCAAAATGTCCGCAAAACGCCATAACGATGAGTATTTGTTAGACTGCTTTGTATATATGACAACCAAGCCCACCTTCGCTTATATTTGTTGGCTTACTTAAATATTGAGTTTATTTTCTGTCAATATCAGTGTATTATCATTTGTAAGATTGAACGAAAATCGCATGTCATATATTGTCAGCATCACTTTGTCATCTTTGTGATGCACGGAATGTATGGTCATGAATAATCGTGTAAAAACATGTTTTCTCTAAATAACGTAGCATCAACTCACTGATTGCATAGAGAACTGAATGTCCATTTTTAAGTCCTGTTTTCCCTTGGTAGCCAAGTTGCGTTGCAATGGAGAATATTCTTACACTTGCCATCTTGGAACGCTCCAAGTTCAAATTGAAAGTAAGTCTACGCCTGGTTTTGTAACACTTTGTTCTTCAGGAAACATAGCAGTTTGCTAGAACGTTTTCAGAGTGAATTTTTAGACTGATAACTTGAACTGCCCAATAGGCCTTTTATCCCAATATTAACTTGTCTGCTTTGACACAAAGCCAATTTCCTGTCCATTTCGAGGGTAAGTATGTTGTTGTATCCATCCGTCTCTGTTCAAGCATTGAGTCATTTAATTGTTTCTTTAGCAACCATATGTAAGGACTATGTATATTTTTTACAATTTAGTTAGAACGATTTTCAATGTCTTATATTGGCTTGTTAAATTTTTTTTTCAAAACTTGAAGTTTCGTATTTTTTGTCAAACAAAGTGCTTGCTTTCAATTGTAGAAATAAGTTTCACTTTTTTCTCAAGATACTCGACATCTCTGATACCAAACGTCTTTTTGCAGGCTTTAACGAAGAAATTGCAACAGGATCCATATTTTAAAAAATACGGTATCAGATTAAACTGCATCCTTTCAGATTATCCTTTCTTTGCATTTAAGTTTGACTTTTCAGTTTTTTTAACTGTTATTTATGTTATATATATTTATGTATTCATTCTATCTAAAGCTTTTTTGAAATATTTTCGTCAAAATTTGTCTGAATATGATTTTTTAAGCCATTGTCCGTTCTGTAACGCAGCTGTCTTTGATGACCAAATCCCATCGATTACAATTCGGCCATTCGATGACTGCACGCCGTCAGAGTTCATCGTAATTAGCGTAGATTCTCGAACAGGAAGAATCAAAATGAGGATCGACGAACGTGTGAAAGGTGCGTCAGTTATCCGTCTTCCACTCTAGCCCGGTGTTTTGGCTTTACCATTCACCAGATAGATGAGTATCATCCACAGTGTCTTACGTTTACTATTTTTCTACGCTCAACGTTCAAGTTATAATGGAAGCCAATAAAGCTCTAAATATGGTGTGGAGGCCGTCCGCTGCGCACGCTGCGTGATTGCGTGACAATCCGTTCCATAGCGCGCTATGATGAGAAGGAGCATGGCGTGACAGCTACAAAAAACTTTGTTTTCATGAATCTAATCATGTTTTGCAGAAGATTAGCGTCCCTCAGTTCAATCGAAGGCCATTGCACATGGCTTCATTTCCGCTTGAAGCCAATACGGTGCTGAATTGATCGGGCATCGCTTAGCCCAGACCTACAACTCATAAAGTGTTGCTGCGTTTATACTCTATGTTAGTATTTGAACAGTTGACTTTCCATTGTAGATGTGATAAAGAAACATGACCTGCTCAAGTCGCTTAGTACCGACATCAAGGAGTTCAAAGCCGCATTTCATAGCTTGAGGTATTGAGGCCTACTTTTTATTTCATTATCAATAGCGCTGTTTTCGTTTGGTTTTTGGAATAGCAGATTTTTGAATATCCAAAACTGAAAGGCTAGTTTGTCAGCCCAATATAGGTACTACGTCATATATAAACGAATCTAGCAGACTTGATGCAGGCAGTGTAACGCGGCTGCGTCTTTGCGCCTTATTTCATTGCCCCTATGATTTACAACGCAACCATGCGTTTTGCGATTGCTATTCCTATTTCAAAGGCCAGCTCCTCATAGAGCAAACCTTGGCTCACACACAGCTTTGTTAACCATGTCTCTCGTTTTAGGTGTTACATATTTTTGGCTAAGTGCGCAAGCAACGTCTCCTTACTGCCGGTCACTCCCTGCTTCTATCTGCCGTTCACAAACCAAGACCAGCTCGACCATCTCAGCAAGAATCGGCTGTTCTTGCACTTCAATAAACATCGCAACTATGCCCTGGTAATATATTTGTATTATGCTTATAGTCTCATTGAACTGTTAGTGAACGCCTATAGTCTCATCGAACTGTCAGTTAGCGCCTATAGTCTCATCAAACTGTTAGTAAACGCCTTTAGTCTCATCGGACTGTCAGTAAACGCCTATAGTCTCAGCAAACTGTCAGTAAGCGGCTTTAGTCTTATCGGACTGGCAGTAAACGCCTATGGTCTCATCAAACGGTAAGTAAACGCCTTTAGTCTTATCGGACTGTCAGTAAACGCCTTTAGTCTCATCAAACTGTCAGTAAACGCCTTTAGTCTTATCGGACTGTCAGTAAACGCCTTTAGTCTCATCAAACTGTCAGTAAACGCCTTTAGTCTCATCGGACTGTCAGTAAACGCCTATAGTCTCATCAAACTGTTAGTAAACGCCTTGAGTCTCATCGGACTGTCAGTAAACGCCTATAGTCTCACCAAACTGTTAGTAAACGCCTTTAGTCTCATCGGGCTGTCAGTAAACGCCTATAGTCTCATCAAACTGTTAGTAAACGCATTCAGTCTCATCGGACTGTCAGTAAACGCCTTTAGTCTCATCGGACTGTCAGTAAACGCCTATAGTCCCATCAAACTGTCAGTAAACGTCTTTAGTCTCATCGGACTGTCAGTAAACGCTTTTAGTCTCACCGAACTGTCAGTAAGTCTCGTCAAAATGCCTGTAATCGCCTAAAGTCCCATCAAACAGTACCATTGCAATTTTGCTAATGTAAAAATGGAACTTTCAATTCCATGTGTCTGCAACACCCAATGAAGTCTTCTCCCCTAAAGCTATTTAAGCATTTGGCTTCATTTAGCTTGAAAGGACTTTTTATTAATGTATCATATTTCTTTTTTGGCAGCTGACAATTCTCGATTGAGCTTTTATGAATATTAGACTTACGATAATCTGCTAACGCCTTCTAAGATGGAGCAATGCGTGCAGTTGGTACACGATTTGTTTTTCAGTATTGAAAATATAAGATTAATGTTGACGTTTTAATTTGATTTTCTTCCCGCGCCAACTAATGCATGCGATTACTGGCTTACTCAACTACTTGAAGCGTGTGGTTGATTTTTTTAGCTTGCTCTTAGACATTTTCGATACCTGACATCTTTTCCATCAGCGGAACAGTGGAAGGTATCAAAGGGTTAGATGCGAATTGAAACTGTAGACCATTTAGCAAATATTATAGTGACGATCTGCGTATTTCGACCCACATAGATAATAGAGGTGTATGCGGACACAAAACACGAGTGCTGCCCCTTAAAAGACAGCTACCACCTTCTATCAATGACGACGTCTGACCACTCTAATCAAAGGAAAAGGACCACCTCTACATCTGAACAAGAACAGAAACCGAAATCGAGGCCGGAAAAGGTGGAGGCTCCGACTAGGCAGCTTTTGTTTTACACACCAGATAGTCTCATGCGAATGAACCCGGATGCATTTGCGAGCACAGATAACTTCGAATCAGGTAGTGTGCTGACAGTCTGCCTTTTCTTCTTCTTGTGAAAGCTCGATCCTGCATCACTGTTCACAACTAAGCTAATCTTCATATTGTCTGTCGTCAGCAGAAGAAAAACCTGGATCAATGCATACGCGTAATTAACTTGGATTATAGCAAGGCTTGTGTTAATAAGCTCAACATATTAATATGCGACAACAACACTTGTCGCCATTAATCGCTTTTGTATTTGTGATTAATATTTCTACCTGGCGCACAATCCCATGCAAGCTTATTCATGATATCATAGAAAGTGGGTACACGCATCGGGGAAACGATTTTTGCATTTGCGATTGCTAGTGAAAAGGGAATTCGTCAAATTTGAATGATCACTTTCGCCCCCTAGACTCACCTTCAAAGCAACAGAAGCGCAAGGTAGCGGTTGAATTTTTTGTCTTTTTTTGTAAAAGCAAAAACGAAATGGTTATTGTTGGTCTCAGCTTTTTTAGTTCTTTGCTTTGCAAGGGAAAAAGCCAGTCAGATACAAATTTAATTATTCTTTTCTGTGTTCTGTTCAAAAGGATTGTATTTAATTTGTAAAATGTCATTGTAGATGATAATTGAACGATGATTTGAGTTATGCTTTCTTAGAAAGATGCTTCTCTGTTGTAAACTTAGAAATGTTGATGAATGATAACTTTACTCTCCTTGTTGCTGTCTTGTTCGGCTGGACAAGGTTTTCATTTTTGAAGCTAATGATCTCCCAGTAGATTAAGATGCTTGGGGTGCTTTAACCTATAGGAGTTCCAGCACTACAATTTCCACGCATTGCTATAAAGCGTTCTGTTTTGCTGGATCTTATTCAGGTCACTGACATTGAAGCGGCCGTCAAGAGACAAAAGCGAAGCGCAGACAATGATGAGTCGAATGAACAGTGCTGTGCCAGCAAGCAACAGCTAGTGACAATGGTTTCTGCATGTCATCTTCGTATTCCCTACGTCAGCCTTAGCAGAGAGGTAACGTATTCATGTGCGGCTTTGTTGCGAAGTCTCTAAGCTCTGGACAAAACATTACCTTGTTTAAAAAGCTATGGTATTGTAGGAAGCGCCCGGCCGTAATAGGAAAGTGTTTTGAATGTTTCTACCAAACTGTTAAACTGATAAACTGTTGATCTAACTTACCTGTTAATATGGTAATTTTTCTTGACTTTCTGCTTTTATCCAGTCCAGTACACCGATAGCCTTTTTGTTGTTTACCTGAAAAAAATTTAGAAAGTTGTGACTTTCAGGCGTCTGTGTAGAATCAGTTTTACCGTCAACTATAGAAAGCTGCATCTATTAATTCTAGTACCAGGAAATGACAACAGGGGCAATCTTTGTGTTAATGAACCTTCGCTGTTCTTTGACAGAGAGATGAGGATTGTTTGTGGAGTTTTCAAGTTGAGCTATCTGCCGGTCCCTGAAAATGAGGCAAGCTTCGCTGTCTCCCAAAATTTCCCTGTTTTCTATCGTGACAAGAAAAAATCGTCACTCTTCTTTTCGGCCACTTGGTTTCTGTTCCCTCAAGACTTTGGTCTGGATTGATTAATATTTTTTCTGATAAGGCATTCCTGCCTCTAATGATGTGTTACTGTAGCCTTATTGAAGATGATATCGAAGAGTTGTTGTTTTCGTATCTGTTCCAGCTTTCACGTGCCGGCATCGCGTTCCATAACGTACTTTGTGACGTCACCTCAGAATCAACCATGCGAATACTAGCGCCACCAGACATTGGTGATGTCGACCCGAAGCTGGTCAGAGCTCTGCGAAAACTGCTCTTGGTGTGCTCAGTGCGTCTTGACGAGTCCATGTTCTTTTGGGTCGTCGAGTATCGATTTTCAAAAAGTCCTTTCAGGAGGTTCGTACCGTTCTTCGTAACTTCGAGGGCCTCACCCAGCCTTTATGGGTACTGAAGGGGAGCCAGTCCCCGTGTTAATGTCGAAGCACTACCTAGTTTTAATTTCAAGTACTGTTGCTATTTTGTGACAATGGCCTCTGTTGACGCAGTTGAAGCCTAGCCCTAACATAAAAAATTCTTCATTTTCTTCTGGTCCTGGCTGTACATAAATGTTTGTAACCTTCCGTTCCAATATATGTGCCCGTTTCTATTCAAACTTTTCATTCTTTACTCAGAATTTGCCAAGCTGACCGCGCCAAATTATGTGTGAGCACAGAGTTCAAGTATGAAAGAACAGACTCTGGCTTTGGAGAACTTTCCAGGCAGCCAATTACTGATAGAATGGCGAAAGATTGGAAGGCTATACTAACTATGTACGAGCATTCTCTGATCACAAGGGAATTCCTCGAAGGTATCACTTCACTGTGTATTTTACCCCAAAATAGAACATTTTCAAAATTATTTGACACTTCTGAAACTGTAGCACAACCATCGAGTTAAATCTGGAATATTTAGAATGATGGAGAAAAAGGGAAATAAAATGACGTGTGTTTCATATTAGAGCAAGCCATTCACTATAAGAAACTATTGTGAACTTGAACTATACCATGTATAGGGTTTGTTACTTTTTGAAGGTGAAATGAAAGAGCCAAGTGAGTTATTATTTATGTCTTTGTTATTTTTGTGAATTTTTTATGTTAGACACAAGAGGAGAATTGCATGATGTCATCACAGTGGAAAGTTTCGACTTCCGGACACTTACTCTAACATATGGGAAAAAACGTAATTACAAGGTAATGCGTTCGTAGTTTCGCCAAAATTTCGTTGATTATAGTATTATCGAGAAGAGGAAACCCAGGAACTCTGCTTTATTCACAATAGAATGTGTTGGCTTTACAATACTACCTAGACATCTGTTTGTTGCTTTGCCTTAAACTTATTGATAATAGTGACCCTTAAAATAGCTTCCTTTTTATTGCAAGGTACCACTCAATTACATTGTAACAATTTCTTGGGTAACACAAACTGTTTTGTGCAATCATGCAAAGACGGATCAAACTTAATGGTTATCAATCAGCATCTGTGTCTGAATTGTAATTGAAAGATCTAATAATCGGCTAAAGGTTTACCGTAAAAAGATGATAAAAGTATCCGATCAACTGTCTTCGCTTCTTTGAAATTCTCATTGCACGTAGCAAATGCGTCATAGCTCGGTACCAAATGCCTCTTTTTCCTTTAGCCTGTACCGGTCTCAAATTTCTCAAGAATCCCATGTAGAGCTCTTACAATTTCTATGTTTTATATTCGTTTTCATCTGTTTTGCAGGTCTCTATTGAATGGGATTCAGATAGGGAAGAATTTGTCCTGCACTTTGGAGTTACCACTATGACCCCAGAGTGTAATCCCCACAAGCTGGTTGCGAAGAAACTTGCGCTGGAGCTCAACAGATTCAAAAGCCTGCCTTATTTACTTCATGTAAGATATTCCACAAAAGCCATCTCCATTTGGCTGAGTGATCCATATGTGGTTGCAAAAAGACCAATGTACTTCTTTCTTTCCATACTTGCAGCCTATTTGTCCTATACACTGGTGTTTTCCAACTACGTTGAAAAGACACGACAATTATGTAGAAGAGAGACTTAGAACATTCTGACTTTTTTCAAATTGACATGCGGATCCTCTTGACGCTTTAAACATCACTCACTGCTCTGCTTGACAAAAGACCTTATTGTTGTTAATGACACGTTATTTAACTCTTTCATTTGGTAGGTGATGGTTAAAACTTTATCACCTCTTTTGGCTATAAGCAAGATATCCACAACACCCATGCTTGGAACCACTACGGTAAGGCTTCTCTTTAGTCTCACTGAAACCCCATGAAAGCTAATCCTAAAGTAATGAAGTTGATCCTCAACGGAGGATCTTTGGCCTTTGACCTTCTATGGTTTCCGAAATCCTGACCGAACTTCAGAATCAATCTACTTTCTTCCGTCTTCACCAGCTGGCAGCCATTATGCAGATCACAGGGTTCTTTAAGTTCTAGTCGTTTCTTTCTTCACTGGGGTCAGTTTTTCTTATACTTGATATCTTTTTTTGTAATGGTAACATAATTATTTGTTGCTAGCAACAAGGACGAGTCATGTTATCGTCATTTTCTACCAGCTTTTTACCTGACAACAACTTCTTAATTACAAAGCCCGGATTGTTGCCAGTATTATGATTTGAACTTCGTTTTACTAATTTATTCGAGTTTGATCATTTTCTTTTTTCAGAGGCCTTTATTGCCAATGCAGAACTTTTCGATTGTGACTGAGTCATCTACACATGTTAGAATCTTCTACAAAATGACGTATCCTTTCATATTTTTACGTATCAACCCGTTGACCTCATACTTTTGTTTCGTTTAACACCCTAAACGTTGTTTGTCCACGATTCGTTTTACATTATTAAAAGAATCAGATCAGTTCATTAATATTTAAAGCAAACATTGAAGAAAAATTAATTTTAAAGCTGATGAAATATTGATTTAATCGATATAGAACTCAATTTAGCATAAAGGCTGTTATAAATGTCTTTTTAGTTTGTAAAAAAGTATTTTAGGTCTTTTTCACTATAGAGCTTTTACATGTTTGACAAAATTTCGAATAAGTAAGAAAATGGATAAGGTTTCTATTTAATGCTACTTAAGTCTATTTTCAATGTTTTCGTGGTTAGCAGAATTTTGTTGAAAAAACTCTTTATTGTTTTTCAAGCTAATTATAGTGTTTTTATCAGTAACGCTGAATTTGAGGCTCTTGCTTTGAATTTTAAACATTCTGAGATTAATGTTACCTGTTTGGATATTCAACTTAACTGACTCTAGCCATGCTGTCGATGTAAACATTTTGGGTGACAGTATCACTGTGAGAGGTACGAAGAACAGCTTTATGTAGCGCGATCTTCTATTGGAGGACAGTTAAACTTGAATTATGTGTATTAAAGTAAGACCAAATGTTCGACTTATATTTTCTGCTTTTCAAGTTTAAAAATATGTTATCGCCTGGTCCATTTTGCAGACGGAAGCTTTTGCTCCGACCAAGACGCAAATAAACAACTTGTTGGCATTGCCCCTGCAGAAAACCTAGCCGTAAGTTTTTTGTGACGTCACTATTTAAAAAACACTTCATTGTCGGTATGTTGGCTTTTCCTTGTAATTTCGCCATTACGTCATCAACCATATGTGTAGAAGCATTATTAGAAATATAATGCTTGTCAAATTGGCCGTTGATGCAAATTTATGAAAAAAGGCACGTAGCTCTTTAGTCATCGTAACTCCTTATAATACAATGTAATATATTTGTGACAGGCATTTTTGCATCGATTTGTTGAAATTCCGGATTCAAGTGCTGGCCAGACTTCATTCGACATGGACGTTTCTCAACGTGATGGTAAATATATAGTAACATATGATGTAACATTTTCCCGCTTTCAAGTTCGTTGCCTAAATGACCCTGCAACCAGTTCGTTCCCTTTTTATTTGTACTGCAATTCGCGTAAATGGCCTATGCACACCAAATTTGCAGCCATTTTGTTTGTATTTTGTATTAGGCTACCAGCAAATGCTGGGATCTCCAGGTCAGTCTCTGACCGCGTCAATGCGATCTCCAGCATTTTCTTCTCCGAATTCGTTGGGCACCGCTGGGTCAACTCCGGCTGGCTCCTGTTCCGGTCAGCTGTCTTCTCTTAGTCCGGCAAACCGGTACACTGGATCCTCACCAGGTACAAAAAACCTTCTAGATTACTTTATTTTTCTATTGAGTTATGTGCAGAACATTAAATCATTAATCACACTTCATTAAATGGCTGTATGGAAAATTGCTACTATGATATTTATCCAGGATGCCAGTAATGATAATTTGTAATCATCATATATTTTAAAATTTTTGTTATTAACTTTAAATTTTCAAAAACAAAATAGGCTTAGTTGCTTGAAGCGCAAACTTAAAATAACGATTGTTTCGTTTCATAGCCTACATACGCGTAAATTGCTGCAGCCGGTAGAGTTTGATTTTACAATTAATTCTCTGTTGCCAAAGTTGTCATTGCAATGGCAGTATGCCTTAGTGGGGAAGCTAGGCCACTTGTAGCCTAGTTCATGTTAAAACTTTCGTAAACGATGGCAATTCGCGGCGTCAAGCTTTTAAGGCTGAAGATAAAATGTCCGGCTGCTGAAGTGAAAATTCATTTAAAAATTTTCCATTTGAAGCCCTTGGTTATTGTCTTTATGAATTTCTTCAGCAACATTTTAACGTAAAGTGTGGATTTGTTTTGACTACAAGAAATTGAGCTTCAACATGGCTGACCTAAAAGAAATATGTTTATAACTCACCAGTTATTTTTCCGAAGATATCATCTTGTTGTATCATTTTCAAAATGTAAGACGTAAGAAAAGATGCAGTTTGGAAGAAACTAGATTTGTAATAACACACATACCCACGTTTAGAAAAGCACCGTGCTGACGAGTTTTGAGCCTGGAAACTAACATTTCAAGGATTTTCCCGCCACTTTTTGCCAGTATTTGAACCTAGATCTCTTTGTTGGTTTCGCTTTTTCTGTCTGGGTTGTGAAAACAATTTTTCAGAACTTTGTTTCTCTCGATGAAATTAACACTTTATTTACTGTTTATAGCATTATTTATCCTTCCTCTAAATCTGAATTGGCTCAAACTTACGTTATTTCTTAGGGTTTCAAACTCAAAAACATGATTCCTTTTTGATTCTAAAAAGTCCTAACCTGCAAGATTGTTGTATACAATGAAAACCCCTATTTCAAGAGTATATTTTTATATATGCACATATTTTTAAACGTATGAATCTCGGTTAAGATCTGAGGCTGTTTTGAATTAATGGTCGACTTTCTTGTCCAAAATGATTGTTTTGAACACTAGATATGTTAGTAAACAAAAATATTGTGAAAGTTGCTTTGCTCGAGTCTCTCGCCTTTTGTTTTCCCCCATGTTATCGCTAATAACACGACGTACAACCCGCAATCTATTTACAGGTTTCATCCAGCCATCACCCGCTCCAGCAAATTCGGCATCGATGACGTCACCAGCGTCTTGGCCCCATTCCCCTCAAGTTTCCCAAGGCTCCCCACTGTATGCAAGATCAAGGTAAGGCAGCTTGGAAGGTTCTGTTTGCTAATTTCGTAGTTGAGGAAAGTTCGACTTATGGTGCGATATGATATGAAACTAGCAAACGCGGCTTGATTTCTGGATAGGGGTGAATTTGAATGGGAATGCGGGAGTTGTTAGAGAATTGATCTGTTCTTTCTTCTGCACTTTTTTCTTGTAAATTTTTGCAACTTAAGAATCGATCAAGAGTTGTCTAGGCCAGAATTTCATGGAGTTTGGCTTCTTGCTTCCCATCTTTTGAAATATAGAAAGCCAAAAATTGCGCAAATGAGAAGTTTTTGTTAAAGAACTTGTTTCTCGGCATTCAGAAACTACAGTGATTGAAACAAAACAAGTAAATGGCAACTTTATGTAATAGATGTATAACTGCAAAAGTTCATAAATTTTCATTTTCTACCTATTTATCACTACTTTCACGGGGAGGAGTAAATGAGAAAGAGCACTATTTTCTTGTCAAATAACGTGATTTCGTTCAACAGAAGCAGTATTTGATGATAGTTGCTGTGTGTGAACAAATTAATTAGGTTTTTTCATTTTTCTGTTAAAACCTTTCCGAAATGGATATCTAAACAAACTTGTAACAATAATATGCTTCGTAACAAATTTTCAGAAGTTGGTGTAACCAAAACTTTTGGCTTGTACAAGAAGAATAAAAATTTGCAGGGAATTATTTCGCCATGTGTTTTAGGTAAAAAGGAGCGTCGTGAAAGCTTTTGCAAAACATTGCATTTTGCAAAATTATTTTCTTTTCGTAATTTACACAGTTGGACAGAAATTCTTCAATTTGCAAAATTTCTGGCATATATGATAACGAAAATACAGCCTTGGTGCATCTTTTACATAGTTTTTACTATTTAATGTAGAAAATAATTATTAGAATATTCCTTAAACCTTGTAACTCGTTTAACAAACATAACTTTTGAGGGAAATAAATAGTTTTCAAGGAAAAAGGCAGTGGAGGACCCGGGCATCGATCCCGGTACCTCTCGCATGCTAAGCGAGCGCTCTACCATGTGAGCTAGTCCCCCGTGGTATCAGTGGAAGGTAAAACGTGAATGGGCTCTGGCTTGAACCTTTGCGGGGCACTTTTTTTCAAGTCTTCCATTAATCTTTGTATTAATCTCTAGTGGGGTTATTCGAGAAAATCTTATAATGGGGATCTTCTCTGGGAGAAAATTGCCGAACATTGGTGCTTGCCATAAAACCAAACGCAAGCTGTATTTGATGAAAATCACTTCGGGGGTTGATACGTGGGGGTAGGCATTAATTACAGCATATCCTTCTAAAGACTTTTTTTACAGCGAGATAAATTTGCAGTGTCGCCACAGTAAATAAGGAATGATAAGTTATGTTATGTTCTGTTACGTTATATTCTATTACGTTATTTTCTATTACGTTATTTTCTATTACGTTATATTCTATTACGTTATTTTCTATTACGTTATTTTCTATTACGTTATATCATGATTTTTTGTTATGTTATTGGAATGAACCGGAGACTCGAACCAGCAACCACTAGCAAAATGTTATTAGCAATTTTGATTTCCAAGGAGCGCCTTAGGGGGCTCAATTCCCATGTGAAGGTCAAAATGCTACTGATTATCTCTTCTTGTGCTTGATTTTTGATGAAGTCTCCCCTAGCTAGCTCAGTCGCACCTCAACCTTGATTGCAAATTTTGCTTTAGGGATAAGAATCGAAAAACCCGCGTCCGTATTTTGCACTGCAGTTAGTGCCTGACCTTGGAAGGCAAGCCTGAGCCCCAGACTCCAGTGCTTTTAGTTTGGGGGTCTTGTAGACAGTAAAAGAAAAACAACCCCTCGCTTCAAATTATAGAAACATGTGAACAAGTGATTTGCGTTACAAAACTTCACAATAGCTAGAAAAAGTTGAAACAGTTTTTGCATACTTCAAGGTGTTTTGAAGCATACAATTCTATAGAAACATGTTATGATAGGTTTCTTCAGACTGTGTTTATCAACCGTTATGAACGATCCGAGCCATCGTCGTCTTATTTAACGTGAACACGGGGCCAGGCCCAGAGAGAGGGAGAGAGGGAGAGAGAGAGAGAGACGATGCGTTGCCTGTTGTATACAAAAACTCACTAAAAAATTTGCCGAAGAAAGCTGAAAGAGGATGATGTAGTCAAAATGGAATATCTTGGAACGAGAAAAGATGTGTCAGCACGATCTTGGTGATAATTCAAAGTGAACATTAAATCACTATAAACGTCGATTTGTTGTTGCAGTTGAAGCAATTCCAGAAATTAAAAGCTTGATATTGAAATTGAAATTGTATTCTTCACATTCTTCTTCATTAAGACAAAACCATATTCTTCATCATCTGTAGGCTCAAGGCAGTTGGTATTTGAATATATTTCTTTATTTAATCCGATGTTTACTTATTTACAGTGTCCACATGTATAACGGCGTCGTTTTCTGACGTCATTTTCTGACGTCATTTTCTGACGTCATTGTATTGATCTTTCAGCATCGTTCCTGGAACATCTTCTGGTAGCGAACAACTGTCACGTGCTACAAGCAGTTCTTCGGCCCTATCGCCCCCAGTTGTTTTATCAGCCTCGTCCTTCGCCCTTCTTGTTATCCCGGTTGAGCACGAGTTTCCGGGTCGTAAATCGAAATACCTCGCCTCTCCACTGCAAAGATTCTTTGATTCCTTGTACCTTCTAAAGCATCTTCAAAGGGTAATTCGAAAGGATGAAACGGTATGTCAAATAGCATGGGCTTCTTTTATTTTTGAGAAAAGCAAATATATTCTGAAAGGCTGACTTTCTTAGAAAACAGTTACAGAATGAAGAGGAAAATATTTTTGGAAATGGAGATTTGAAACCTCCTATTATGTAAAATATCAACTAAATTCCAAGTGGTTTATTGATTTTAAAGTCAGTTTAGTTCAGAAATGTTGTTGATCGTTTATACGAAGGATTTGTTATTCCTGTTTTTGATAGTGTGACAATAGCTTTGCAATCGTACCAATGATGAATTATTAAACTGAGTTGTTTTATGAAAACTGCGACTTTTATTGAAATAATTTTTCAAACTAATGTCCCTTTGTAAACTCTTTAATTTGATCTCATATATTTTTTTATTGTCTTTAAAAGTTTCTATCATTAAATACAATTTTATTAATATTACTTCATACACTGATGGTGAAAGAATGAAATCACACTGCCTTCTTGCCATACTCGTTAATGATTTAATGTTTTCTACTTTGAGTTTCTTCAGCTCTTTTTCATCTAATCTTCAGCTCCATCTTGAGAAGCTTGACATTTTGGTTTTCTCCGGAAGCTCCGAAGCCGGCCTGCAATATTCGGTTGGCATCAACCAATCACATTTCGAAACATTGCATTTGAACGTTGGCGTGAAGCAAGGATTTGGTGAGTAGTCACAGCGTAAAGTTTCCTAGTTGTTCCAAGAGTCAAACACGTTAATCTTTCAAGATGTTATTCCATAAAAGCGGTCATTCATTTGTAACGGAGTATACGGTTCCTTTAGCTAGGGAAGCTCAGTTGAATCAAACTCATTGCCATCTTTTGCTTACTTCATTTTCAAGGCTCTCCATATCATTTTAATGTCAAGCTTATGCTATGTTATATGTTATTTTAATTGTTATAAGTTATGCGTTATACGGTAAACGCTATACGTTATACATGATACGTGATATGTTATCCTATGCTGTGCTATGTCAATATTATGTAAAAATAGAGATAGAATTGGAGGTAAAATAAAATCAAACTTATTATCATATTTACTTACTTCATTTTCAAGGCTCTCCATTTCATTTTTCATGTCAAGTTTAAATTTGCTGTTTATACATCACTAATTTTTTGATCGTGTTAAGTGTTTACTTCATTTCAACAAGGTTCAACTTGCCAAAAAACAATTTTTTTAATTTACAATATATCTGCAGGACGAGTAATTATTCCTTTTTTTACAGAGAGTTTGTGGAGCCAGGATGAAGTACGAGTGTTAAAACAGTTTTTTGAGGTTCGAACTTTTTAAATTTTTAATCTAATGCCCAATTTAGCCGCGCTTTATTATATTCAAATTTAGGGAAACGATTAGGAAGGTTTCTATGATTGAGGAAAAGTGGATTGTCTTAAGCTTAGTTGTGAATGCGCACGGAATCATTTATTTTAGTACTGGTAACTAGTGATGTAATATTTACGACGCAAAGCAGAAATACGAAAAATCAATACAGTAACGTTGTGTTTATCAAGGAAAGCACGTAGCTTGAAAAGATTTCTTATTCAAAGAACGAAAGCAAAATGAAAAGGCCACCCTTTAATCAAGTAGAAGGGTCAACTGCCATCTTTCTGCGAAGATGGTGATCATGATCTTAACAAGACCCTATTGTCTCGTAGGTTGTGGTTGCACCGTGTAAACTAAATATCCTGACTGGGTTCGCTAGGCTGTTAGGAGCCTCTCCAAGGATCCTGAAAGATGCCATCAAGATAATGCGAATGGAAATGGTTAGTTTTACAGCTATTGTTCTAGTTTGACTCAAGGCTTCGATTTGCTTTTCGAGTTGTGCTTATGTAACTGCTTTGGATATATTTCTCTATTTGGTTTCTGATGAAGGTATTTGAGAGAAAGAAGCCGGTGAATCGTTAGAGATTAAGTTGTAGAAAAAGTCTGTGTTTTCTTCTTACGTCAACCTAGATCTGGTGCTGTTCATAAATGCTACTCGAAATGGAGGATCGTTCAATGATGTTGATTTTTTTATTTTTATCATTCAGTAATTCAATGATTTTAACATCCAACTTTCAAGCAATCATTAGATGATTTTTTTAATCGTTCATTCAATCATTCAATGATTTTGGTTTTTATCATTCATGCAATCATTCAATGATTTTAATCTCCATCTTTCAATCAATCATTAGATGATTTTATTTTTATTGTTCATTCAATCATTCAATGATTTTGGTTTTTATCATTCATGCAATCATTTAATGATTTTAATCTCCATCTTTCAATCAATCATTAGATGATTTTATTTTTATCGTTCATTCAATCATTCAATGATTTTTATTTTTATTACTCAATCATTCAATGATTTTGGTTTTTATCATTCATGCAATCATTCAATGATTTTAATCTCCATCTTTCAATCAATCATTAGATGATTTTATTTTTATCGTTCATTCAATCATTCAATGATTTTTATTTTTCAATCATTCAATGATTTTTATATCATTGATAACGGTATTTTCTGGGACAGATATAAAACGCTGTGAGACGCTTTCTTCGCGAGTTCTCCAATTACTGTTTATGTGCCTTCTTACTCACTGCCACTTATTGGGAGAAAGTCTGGTTTCACTATTTACAAATAGCCAGCAGCTTGTTACTAGTAAAGTCTTCTTTTTCTTCATGTTAACCTGTCCAGACCAACATTAATTGTTGGTATTTCACTGCTAAACACCAAAGTGAAATATCTATCTTGATTCTAGCAACCAGAGCCAAACCAACGTTGGTTCATCGAGTGGTCTTTCATGACTCCACCATGTATTGTCGCTTCTATTGCTGCCCCTGGCACTCCAGCCGTCGTACTCAAAACAAAGAACTTATTCTTCGTAAGTACAGCCCTATGTCTAGCTCGATGTTTCATTGACATGCGAATAAGTTTTATGTCTAGCCAGCGGCAGTGCTCTGTCTGTTTATATTACGGTCCTAAGGATTTTACAGTAGGATGCAGTACAATTTGCAGAGCCTTATCGTATTTTTTTCCGTTTGTACGTTCTGCTTGTTTGAGGTTTGAGAACAGACAATGCCAGTTGAAGTATTGTATGATGCGAAGATCTGTATTATATTTAACCTAATAATTTTAAAACGTAGTTACCGGTGTATTTTACCTCAAGATACTTCTCAAGTATGAATCGTGAGAATAATTCCTGAAATTGAGTAAAATGAATCTGAAATAATCATATGTTATGTATTTATATATGATAACTATATATAACTTTAACGATATCAATATGCTGACATTTGCTTGCCATCTTTCGCTGCTTTGAAAGCTCAGTCAATATGGATGCACGTGTTTTAAAAAAAAATCCAATCCATAACATTTACCGACCATCTGTAAAACGTACCGACCAACCTTCCCAAGGGGGGGGGGGTTGTACCACTCCCTCACACCCCCTGGTAGGTACGCGCCTGAGTGTGAGGCACATTCACAGAATAAAAGGCATTCATAGCAATGCTCGCTATTTATGATGAACTGCAGAGGTCAAGAGTACCACGAGGAGTATATCAGGAAAGCAGACAAGAAAATTGGACGACAGTATTTTGTTTTTGTGAAGTTATTGCCTTTCTCGCTGCTTTTAGCTTTCCTGTTATCTGTTATCACGAGATTTCTGTTTTCTTTCAGATGAATAGAAGCCATAGGTTCATTGAATTAACAAAACCTGGCTGCGTATTCTCTAATTTCAGCAGTATATATATTCGCACTCTAACCATCTTGTTGCATTAATTTATTGTTATTTATACCTACTCTATTTCTTAGTCCTATTTTTTTAATTGAAATGAAAACCAAAGATGGGTGGGTGGCTCATGAAATCTAGCTGGGAATTTCTAGAGCAATTACGTCTTTTCGAAACTGTGTTGCTGCAAGACTGATGGTAGAACCAAGTTTAACTTCACTAGACGAGGAGAGACACAGCCCAAGATGTTCTATCTGTCTTTCCTGACTAGATGTTCTATCTCCATAGTCGCTTTTTTTAGTTCATGCTCTCATTCTGCTCTTTCCTGCAGTTCCAGCTGTCTGACGTCACAGATTCCAATAGGAGGTTCGTTTTCTCGATCCTCTACGACTCGGCAAAGAATATGGTGCAGCCAACCGAATTTCCACACCTGCCCAATTTCCCCCAAGAGCCTCTCTCCTGGTCAAAGTCTGCAAGGGAAGCTTGTAATTTGTTCTTGAGGCGAATCGCCGAAAATGTTGTAGATCAAGGTTGGTGACGTCATGCATTCAATCTTCTTCTGTAGTTTGATGTCAAAGAAAACGTGTGTGGATTCATGCTCTTGTGTTACGTGCCGGTGTTATATACAAGTGGCGGACGAAGCACCTTTGATCTGGTTGCGAAGGGAGGGGGTTATATAAAGTGGCAGAGCTCGTCACCAGCAAATAGGGGACATATATATAGTCTGGTTGGGGGGTAAAGGCTACGACAGAACTTCAGTGTCAGACTGTTTGTAATGTTAGGAAGAGTACCAATGTTGAATTCTCTATTTGCATTATTGTAGAACATGTAGGTAGTTGTCGAGGTTTTTTCCGACATTTTGTAACAACAACAACAACAACAGCAACGCAGTTTATCGATTTCTGTGTATGATCGCCTACAGCTGAATTACCGAACTAGCAAAACTAAGTGGGGTGGCAATTTGCAAAATTGAGATAAATTGTTGGGAGGGGAGGGGAGGTGACACTTTATGTTTGATCGAGTTTTTATTCGCAATTTGCCATAAAATCATGTTTGATATTTGCCTTTCATTTCAGAATGCCGATTGTTCCCAACTCTGCAGGCACTGGTGAATAATTTTGCTTGCCATTAATAGAGACCACCGTGTACAATAGAAATCGGGAAAAGAGCCATTTCTCACCGCGGAAAGCGCCAGTTTGGCTGCGTTGTACCTCCAGGCAGTCCAAATGGATGTATTGTATTCCTGTATAAATCAATGAAAAGAACAAGCTTTAGAATATAATGAACTTTTATCTCTCTTTGACTAGATCGCATGTATACATCTAGAAAGCAAAAATACAAGTTAATAGTGCACTGGTTTTTTATGATGTTTTTCTATCTCTGTTTTTAGAGTTTTCATTTGGGAACTAGCCATTGAAATTTTGCTACAGGGTCTGTAAAGAAAATATAGGAGCAAGGATTGGATAATCTATAGTCATTTTGCTCAAAACGGGGTCCTATCAAGAAATGCACTACTATTTTTGTCGACTTAGCAAAAGTTTGTGCAAATGAACTTTTGAATTGAAACCTGGCGATGTTTCTTGCGGCGATGTTTTTCTAAGTAGATAAAGACGCTTAACTCTGCGAGGGTTTTTTTTACTGGGTGTGTTGATGTTATCTTAATTGAGAAGGAATCTAAAAAAGTGAGATTTACAATAGAAATATTGACTTATTACGCGTGGAAGGTTTTCTATAACAAAGCTTTTCTTTCGGGGTTCAACGCCAAACTAGATCTTTCCTGAGAAGCGGAAGATTTTTCATCATAAAATGTAGGCTACCTTTTCACAGATTCTTTGGGAAATATGTGTTCTTTAAGGTCATGTTCATACGTTGCGTAAATTAGCCGGGTAAACAAAGTTTTGTATCATGTAAGGATGAAAGTGATGTCTGCATTCGGGTTTGACTGAACCTTTGTATGCTCTAGATCCATCGATGCACAATAATTCACCCCCCGTTGACTAATTTGCCTCAACCGTTTCATTTTTGCACAGATCGCAATATGAAACAGACTCAGCATTTAGTTCAATGTCGCCATACAGAAGAAGGATCAAAATCGAATCGATATGAAAGTAGGCCGTGGCCTTTCGTTTATTTCAAAAGCTTCACAACCTTTAATTAACGTGGTTCGAATCTATAGCTATTTAAAGACAATAATCAGACTAAGCACGAAAAACACACCTCTCAACGCGATGGCTTTACTATAGGCGAGTTGAAAAAGCGAAAAACGAAACGCTAAATTTTCAAAGCAACATTTGCCAGGGATGATATAGAAGGAGTCGATAAAAAATAACACAGGGAAAATATAAAGCAGTCACTTGCGAATTCACTCGCACCAGCTGAAATTATATCTGTTGATGCAGCTTCTAGAATGGAAAGCAAGTTGATAAATGTTTAATAGCAACAGCTTAGATGAAACTTGTTCAAGAAAACTACAAATGAACATCTTATTTTTGTCGCACTCAATATAAAAGTCGCTCAATTGCAATTGTAATCTTTGCAAGAAATGCATATGCAATATGATTTATATTTGCTTTACATTACAGTAGGCCATGGCAAATTGACAGAAGTTGATTTTAGGTAGAGTGTGCATAGTAAATGCACCAGCTTTGAAATGGGAATTAATATCTTTAATTCGAGTTACCAAGAGTGATTAGGTAAGGAAAATCAAACGAATGGACTAGAGAGAAAGGCCTAAAATTAGCAGTATTACAACACCACGTATATGCGTTTTTCCCCACCCAGTCCCACCCCTCTGTTACTTTGTTTTTCCCTACCTGCCCCTACTACACCTCCTTCTCCCTCTCTTCCAGCTAAGTTTCACACAGTATTCACTGCGTGACAGGTGTATCAGCATGATTGGCGGGTTAAAAAACTGAGATGGTTTTTTCCCTCGAATCAAACACCGACCATTAAGTATGTCATTGCTCAGGCAATTCAAGGGTTGATGCACCGAAAGCCCAAAATGTTTTTCCTGAGATAGGGACTTAATTTTTAGGGGCCCCGCGTAGGGATTAATGAAGGATTGAAGAGGTTGGGGCTCTAACCTCTGGCTCCTTCGCATCTCGTTTCGTGGCAACAGCACCAACAACATTAGAGAGTTGCCGTAAAGGGAAGTAAAGGAACCTTTTGATAAAGATGTTGCGGCTGATCCGATTTTGAAGAATAAGCACCGATGTTTGGAAGCCCATTGCTTTAATACATATAGGAAAGCTTAAAATGTTCATTACAGTTCGTTATGGAGGTAAGTTTACTGCTGGTTCAACGATTGGTATGTGACCATTGCCAGCTTCAAATCATAGGCCCTACACAGGATTTTGTTAGTTCAGCCTGCACTTCGGGGCCCAATGACAATTATTTCGCTGTACTATTGATCGATCATCGATTTTGTGATGAACACGTATTGCAAACCAATATAAAGCTATAAATTTAAACTATATTTTGAAGCAAAAAGTATTGCAGTTCCCCGAGTGGAATACTGAACTTGAAATAATTTTTTAGAGTTTGGCCTTTCTGTTTGTTTCTTTGTTTGTAATCTTATTTTAAATAAAATATATATAATTTCAAGCTACAATACCGTATTTTTCTAATTTAATTGTTTACAAAACAGATATATCTTTGGGATTTTGAAATGTTTGTTCAATAACATATCATTTAAGGAGTAAAGAAGATTGATGTTTAATGGGCATTGGTATGCAAAGAAATATCTGTAGACTATGTCAGGCTTTTTCCGACTGAATTTTAACAGCTATATATGTTCTCCGTGAAGTTATATATGTTCTTTCTATATATGTTCTTTCTTTCAAATGACTTGGTAGATTAAGATTCCAGTTCTTTTTGTTGTATTTTTTCAGTGTATTTTAAACCAGTGTATTTCACACCATCGAATACTTATGTGATAATTCTTCTAGATGGACAAGAACTACTATTCAATCCAAAGTGCAGAATAAATGTTCTTCTTGAAAGTATTAAAACAAAATGCAATTGTGATAAAGGAGGTTAGTTGAAAATATATTTACTGCAGACTTATTAAGTGATGCATTCTGTGTGTCCTCATGGTATGGAACAAATGGTGTACAGTTTATCTTGACAAGGTGTCATCTAGGCAGAGCAAATAATGCCCCTTGTGGGATGAAGATATTCAGGTGTTAATTAATTATCAGCTGACAATAATCATCAGATATATAATGATGAGTACAATGTATAGTAAATGGTGCATAAATTTGTGGTTCTAAAGGCCTGGCTATTTGAGCTTCAAATAATTTGCTTGAAAGGTATTTTTGGAAACATTGTAGATCCAGCTTGATGTAAATGTTGGGGAGAAGAAATATGCCATTTTGTGTTGGTATTGATTACTTTAATATGCATCATCCTAATTCTTACACTCTAATGTTTAAATTTCAAGATATATTTCTAACATGCATGACAAATGATGAGTTGTAAATGCTTGCTTTTCTAAGTTATAATAAATTCAAGATGACAAACTTTCAATGGTATTTTTCACCAGTGATTTTATTTCAGTTATTGTTGATCTGTGTGATGAGAAAGGAAACATGAAGAAACTTTTTGAAAATCCAGACCTATATGCAAATGAGTTCCTTTCAGCAAGAGACTCCTTTATTTTGATAAAAGTTGAAAGTAAGTAGCTAAAGAAGTGGCATAATGCCGTTAGGTTTTTTGTACACAATATTCTAATTCCATGACAGATTGAGAGTGGACTACATTCACTTCCTAAGTGAACTCACTTTCACGTTTATATATAGGAAAGATTTTGAAAATTTAGTGTTTTGGGACAAGGCAATCTCTAGGTTGTCATCTTTTAGAAATAATGGGCCTTTTATTTGGAAAGTTATTGTTTAAAAATATAGTTTTTCCAACTTAAGGCTTCAGGCTATAAGGCTTCAGAGTAGCGTGAAAAACTTCAAACATTCTAAATGTTGTGTGTTTATGGTACTCAGATTTGAATTCATTGAACAAGTTTAACATTAAACTTTCGCCTCTAAATAACTGTTCAAATTATTTTAACAGCATTTCTACAATATCATTAAATCTTTTAGAGAATGATTCATGGAATAAGCCCATGACATGTTTACTGTACCTTTTACTCTTGAGGTTTCACTGCTGTTGACTAAACACAAAACTTTGCCTTTTCTGCGATTCTGACCTAGCTAGTAACTCAAATATTCCTGCACTTCTAGAAAGGGAAGGACAGGAGTGCTACAAACTGACACCACTTATAAATGAACTTTTCACTACGACTGCATTTTTGGGTAAGCATGTTAAATACTTACTACAGAGATTGTTTGCAATCCATTTACGTTTTCAGTTGAAATTTCTCTAAGTATTACAGAATATTCAATTATAGTATACGTGGTCTGAGCATAAAGTGTTATTTTTCTTTATGCTGGTTACATTTTCAATACTTTCAAAAAAATAATAGCTTTTGTAAAAAAAACACTTACGACAAAAGCTTTTCTTTGATTAATGCAATAAAGTTCATTTCAAATTTTGTAAACAGATGCGCTGACACAAGCTGAAAAAGATGCTGGTAGCCTGAAAAATTCAATGAAGTCAAACAGTCGTCAAGGAAAGAAGAAACAGTTGCCCACTAAAGTCAAAGTAACAACACCAACATCATCCCAGTCTCCAAGACAAGAGAAGGAAAAGACAAACCAAAGCAAAACCTCAAAAAGTAGTAACCGTAAAGTGCAGTATTAGAATTAATGGCCTTTGCGTTTTCCTTTGTGTATTCACTTTTAGTCTGCAGTTGTTTAAGCTTTACAAAACTGAATTGAAGTTATTGTTTTTAAAAGTTCCTAGGTTATCCTTGAAATAATGATTTGAATAAAGTGTCAGAAACCTTTTATGGTAAAAATTTTGCGACTAGACTGTTTTCCTTTTTAAAAAGTTCCCCACTTGAGAAATTGCTCATTTTTTCAATGACAATAGTAACGAAACCCCTTGCTGGTATAGTATAATGCCATGTTCAAAGCCATACTCAAGCCATAAATATTTTTATTTTTGATTCAATTTTTTGTAAAAACCGTATTCATTTCAAGTATTTACCCAAGAAGCTTGATTTGGAATAGAGTTACAAATTTACAGGCGATCTTAGTTAAAGTGATTCTTCTAAAACTAAATTTATGTATTGTGTCTGCATGTTATGTGCTGTTTTGTAAATGTATTACAAAAATCCATCCAAGATGTTAGAAGAAAATAGTAGGTTTTAGGAGTAGAAATAGTTTATAACCTAATTATTATTAGTATAAAAGTTTTAATTCCTTTTTAATTTTTGGAAGGTTGAAGATATACATAATGTTGAATGATTTAATGGCAGCCAATGAGCCTATCATTTGAGACTTGGTTTATCTGCACTCAATGGTGTTTTCTTATCAAACTCTGGACAAGTTTTGCTTACCAAAGAGGATAAACCCCAACCAGCAAACAAACGCAGTATACTTCTATCCTCTTAAACATATGGCTTGGAAACTTTATAAAGATGGAATATATTCCTTGTCAAAGAGTTCTTTTTATGTAATCCTAGACAAAAGCCATCGCTAAAAATCCCCTACAAAATTTAGTACAAAAGATTAAACAAGTTGTATTTCTAACGCTGTACACACGACAAAATCTTCTACAACGTCCAAACGTATCTGTGAAATTATCCAACTCACTTTATCAATTAGTTATCAATCGTATGAATCACAACTTTAAAGCTTTGGGGCAGCTTTTTGATTTTTCGAATCGGCTTGCTGATCCTTGACGCAATGAAACTCAGCAAAAAATATTTCCCGCCAGATACAACATCACTTCGAGGTTGGCTTTGTCGTTTAATAAAAGAAGGGTATAGCCTCAAACGATTACTCACCAAACATTCAAACTTTGAGAATCTGTATTCTCCTGGATACTTGTCCTCAAAGTTAATCGCTAACCGCTAACTGTCCTAATTTGAGATCACAAAGGATTAATTTACAGTGCAGTGATGACCAATTTGTGTAGTGATGAATTTCTTCACTTAAAAATAAGTTTCTCTCAAAAAAACCTTCTTCCTTCGTATTTCTTTTCTTCATATTTTCTTTCTTCGTATTTCTCTTTTTTCATATTTCTTGTATTTCCCTTTTTGGTATTTCCCTTTTTTAATATTTCTCTTTCTTTGTACTTCTCTTTCTTAATATTTCTCTTTCTCCATATTTCTCTTTCTTCGTATTTTTCTATCTTCAAATTTCGCTTTCCTCGTATATTTCTTTTTTCATATTTCTTTTTCGTCGTATTTCCCTTTTTAGTATTTCCCTTTTTTAACATTTCTCTTTCTTTGTCCTTTTCTTTCTTAATATTTCTCTTTCTCCATATTTCTCTATCTTCATATCTCTCTTTCTTCGCATGTTCAATCAAATCATTAATCAGTGGCATCTGCTAGCACTTTTATCCATCAACCTGTTATTTCTTGTAGTCTGAGTGCTACATCTATAGTCGGTCCTGCCAAGGAATAATTTAAGGTGCAATGATGACAAATTTGTGCAGCGATGAATCGAAATTGTGCAGTGATCCTTTTCACTTTGAAATAATCCAAGTTCTACTGATGTTGGTGTTTTCAGAATAATAACAAATGAATACGAACTATCATCAAGAATCAATTTAGATAATGGAGTCAAGCTGTAAGTAGAACTCAACTTAAACCAACTATAATAATAAAAATAGTATACAGGTCTCAAACGCACTTCATAATGCAATTCTTTGTTTTATATGATTCGCAATACATAACAATAATTGAAGTAAATACTATTTCTATCTTTGTTTTATAAATGGATAAGAACTTTTTTGGTTTGGGTATTCATACAGTTAGCCAGGCATAGTTTTGAATTATTAGTAGCAGTTACAGATTTGTATTATATAGTTAAAGAGGACAAGCCTAATATTACATAAAAGAATATGTGAAATACAGTGAGGCTATGTCTTGGATAGTTCTAAGACAGATTGAAATAGGTAACAAGGTTAAAGATCCAGTCTCTAGACGACAGCTTTTTATGGAAAGGAACAGATAAAAAATTTGATTTGCCTTTGAAGGATCAATCAATAACTTACAAACACAGTAAATTGCATTTCACCCCGTTTTCCTCATTTCGAAAGGCATACCATATTGATTGATTGATTGATTGATTGATTGATTGATTGATTGATTGATTGATTGAGAGAGAGAGAGAGAGAGAGAGAGAGAGAGGAGAGAGTTAAGCTTGTTTTGAAGTTTTTTTGGTAGAAAAAGGCGTTGCCAACGTGTCTTTGAAGGGCGTGTCTTCGAAGATATTCCAGCAACCTTTCCTCCTTAGTTTTTACTTCGTAGTTGACAAAGAAATCATTCTTTCCAGCCTTCATCTCGATGAACATTATCTTGGAAAAAGATCCATGAGGTGGCTACTTATCTGAAAATGTGTGCAAGACCAATCTTTGCTGTAAAGAAAACTTTCACTCTATCAGCATCCATCTTGTTTTCTTTAATAATAAAACCACAATTTGTTGAAAAATGCTCCAAACCTGGGGTTGGGGCCACAAGGATTGTGGCGGAGGATGCGGAGCAAGTTAATACCGGGTCCGCAAAAGCGTAGCGGAACCACACCGGATTGGGTCTTCGTCGTGTAAACGAAGGCCAATCTGATATGAAACGAATCCGGTATCGTGTAAACGGGGCTTTAAGAAAGGATTTATTGAATGTAAAACAAATCTAGAAACCCATTCATAATCTTCATCATTTTCCTACTTGCTTCTCTTCCGGCTCGGCTTGAAAATGTTCTAATGTTTCCTCTTCGGTCATACTTCTCTTTTCCTTCGCTTTTTCCGAACAATCATTCGCGATTCAATGCATGACTCCGGTAGAGCAAATGTTATCACTCTTTATCAAACTCTTCCTCAGATTCGTTCCCGAACACCAGATTAGGAAGTACTCAGAAGAAAAAGGCGAATTTCGCAAATGTTCGTGTCTGATTTGGCATTGTCTCCACCAAACAATTCTAATATAAGTAATCAAGAAGTATGAAATGCTTTGTTACAGGAAGTAGAAAAACAAATTCCTGCTTTTAGTAATGATTAGTGAAAAATGAGTATGAATTCACAAGCAATGTAGTAACGTGCGTGAAATCTTTAATATTGAAAACTTTCTTAATCCCTAGAGAAAATAGATAAGCAGTTACCATTATTATTATTATCAAAAACATTGGCCCTAATCATCTGCAACTACTGCATCAACAACAGCAACACAACAACCGCAACAGCAAACAGCACCAAGAATGATGTAATTTGCTGTAGTTGCCCAAAAGGCGAACAGATACAGTGTTTGGTGGCAGTATTTAGGGTCGTTTGGATTCTCATAATTCGGCTCGAAGTTGCTGTAGATCCAGACGTTACCAGCAATGAACCAAGCAAGCAGAAAGCAGCTGAGGATCCCATCTAAACCCTTTCTTCCATTACCACTCTCCTCCACTTCTTCATCAACGCTTACCTGGTGCTTTTTATGACCAGAGCGACATAAACTTAAAAGGGTTGAAACGATTCCAAAAGCCCCTGTCACAATAAGATAGATTGGTATGTACTTCTCCACAGGGCAATCGTTTTTGTATCGAACCCCTGCAGAAAAAATTTAAAAAGAAGTTTCAATGTGTTTTGCTAGTGATGACATCAAGAACTGATTCAGTGCTTATCCTTCGGTAAAAAGTTATTGTAAGCTATTGATGACTTTCTCTTTTCAGCAAAACAAAAATACATAGCTAACGAAGACAATTTTATGTTAGCGAAACAAAACTTTCTTTTAAATCTCTCTTAAATTTCTGCCTTTTCTGCTTCTACAAGCAGTTCACTCTATGGTGGCGATGAAATAGATTTACATAACTATTGTTTTGCCATGGCAACAAATAGCAGAAACATCATTGCTGCATAATCAAAGCACTATTTCGCCAGACACATCTCAGAATATGCAAACGTCGGAAAATGTCCGGAACTTAAGAGAGAAAATAACCAGTTGCGAAACTAAAAATACCAAAGGGTTTTACGAAAAGCATAAACTTCACACTTAACATACTCCAAGAGGTGTCGGCCAAAAAAGTGTTTCAAATTTGATAAATTTATCCTGGTTACCTGCAGAGCCGCAAAAATTTTACGACATCAGAAAATAATGGGACCTGCGGGGGCACTATTCTTTTTCCTTCTTTTCTCTCCTCTTCAGAGTGTTGTGTCACTTTGATTTTTCGCAATTTGAGAATTGAAAATATTTTAAAAACATCTTATTTTGATTTGATATAGAATGTCCAGTCAAATAGTTGGAAACTAGAGCTTACTAAGCAAAAAACCACTTACCAATGACAATGTATGCAATTGGAATGGCAAGCATCACTGCCATACATATCATAAACCCAACTGTTAAAATAAAAAGGAGTTGCTGTTACAGTCTGGCTATAATGATTATTTTCAAGTGCTTTATGATCTACAGTTGCCAAAATGAAGGTTTTCAGAATAGCTCAAGTAGTCAACAAAGTTAGCGCGAAATGCGTCATGCGCATTCACAGTGAGCCTTTACCTAGATTTCTCGCGAAAAATTTCTCTGCGAAAAACGTTCAATCGAGTTTAACTTTTTTACATAGGGCAACTTCCAAATTAATTAAACATCTGTGAAACATTATTCAGCACTCTGGAACGATGTTTTATGGCCTTGCTAAACAGACATCAGTAGCCTGCGAGCGAGTGTAGCCTGAGAAAGCTGGGGGAGGGGCATCACAGAAAATCCGACAGTGCTTTAAGGTGATCTAAATCTTCTTGTTTCCAAAACTTTGATGTAGAGAATTAATGCATGCGGCAGTTTAGCCCGAGCAGAAAAGAAGAAAGAAAGCCCAAGCAAGTCATATCAAAAGCTACGTATAAAGCACATGGGCATAAATACTAACTAATAAATTGATATCTCCTCAGAAAAGTGGAGGGGGGGGGGGAAATGAAGGGGCCAACAAAACTTTCCTCCAAAATTGCCAAGGCCTCTTTGCTCCTATCGAATGCAGTACGTTTGGTGTTGTACGAGGTGTTTGATGTAAATTGAATTATGTACAACTTTATAAAACACCCGAAAGGATCGTAAACATGGTGGTCAAACGAATAAAACATATTTTCTGCGATAATAATGAATGATGTTTTATATCAATGTTTTATTCGTTTGGAGTGGCTCTAGAGTTGACTTTCTCTGAAAAGATATTTAAAGGGTAATGGATTCATTTTTGTAATTATTCTCCACCTACCTGATGCAAATAGTATTGCAGCAATATTAGTCAAGAACTCAATTGTGCCAGACGACTCTTCTTTGGCAGCTTTCAGATTACCAAACAAACTGTCATATGTTGGAGGTGGTTGTGGAAGAGCATCAGTGGCTGTAATCATAGACAACTGCCTTTATTTACTGTTAAATGCTAGATGCTTGTATGAGAATGTCGAAGCTTTACCCCCGTGTACCGTCTGTTGCATAATTGCATACATTATATTTGAGCGTAGCCATGTGCTTAATGCCTATCCAAGGAACATTGTCTACAGGAATCGTCGTGGAACGTTAAAGAGAGTAGACGTAAAATTATCAAAGTTCAGGGGATATCGGGGGATTCGTTGCATTAGGCATAGAATCACAGTCACCGTAATTTCAAAGTATTTCATTGTATGTACCAAACTTTGTTCTGTTGTTCAATTATTCAAAATCAAATTCTTGCTCTATTTTTTACTTCAAAATTCTGTGATCAAAGAGGAGTTTACAACAGCTTGAAATTGCAACGTCATTAAGTAATATCATGATTTATTACATCTCCTATTCTAAGCACTTTGGGCTATAAAGACCAATTAAGTCTTGGAAATTTAAGTCTTTCTCAGCAACAAAATTTATTCTAAGATTGATACCTACAAAACCCCTCTTGCGCCTGCCCTAACTATGCTATGAAAGAGCAAGTTGTTTAACTTGATGCACCAAGAATGCTATACTTGCAACCAGGGGCGGCTGGGAGAGTTTTCGAACTGCTATAAGCGAAAGTCACAAGGGTCAAGGGTGTGGTCATCACAACAAAAAATGGACACACCCTTTTTGTGGATACGCTTCTACGGCAAGTCTTTTCAGTTACGACTTTAGGCTTTGGTTTCAATGGCCTTCGGCTTGCAGACAAAGACCATGAGCTTGTAGTGAAAAGCCCTCTGCCCGTAGCCGTAGCTTCGCTGTTTGTTGCTATTAACGGCCCTCTTTTAATAGCAAAATCGTATCGGCAAGCAAAAAACGTTGAAAGCTTGCATTTTAAGGACATACATTTCTGATAATTACACATTGTGAATTCAATAAACCAAAGCATTTAATAATTCTACTCGACCTAAGTGCAAAATTAACTTTACGACGAATCTAGAGTGAGAGCTCGAGAATAAAACAAAAACTAAATATAAAACTAAAATTAACTAAAATATAGAATATTCTAAAATCTTAATTCAGAAAGATCTCCCATCACCAAACACGGCCAGCAAAAGTAGGTATTTTTCTTTTCGTCTCCATATATCCAAGAGAAAGCCTAATAAACAGCATCAGATGAACGGTTTTTTAGAGAAACTTTAGGGCACGGCCTTCCATCGTTTTTTAAACGAAGTCGCTGTTGGTGTGTTTATTGTCGTTGCAAAAAAAGAATTGTTAATATGTCGTTTACATCCCAACGTATACTAGAAATGGCAACAAGATTCATTTTAAATGCAATATGCCACAAGAATTGAAGAACGAACGGAGGTATCTTGCTATTAGAAGTTGCCCGGCTAATAGCAAGACCGCATTTGTTGGGTCTTTTACAACAGCATGGTTGGCCGATTTACGTTACACAACCGCATTTGTTGGGTCTTTTACAACAGCATGGTTGGCCGATTTACGTTACACAAGGAGGCATAAACAAAGGCGGTTGAGATTATTGCTATTAGAATCTGTCAACCTAATAGCAATATTTTAGGGCTGGGGCAGTAGTATACGCTAGCGGCCGTCAAATGAACTCGTCACAATAAGCAACACGATAAGCGTAGGAAAGGGGGTCTTTTTCTTGAAAGGAACAATTCAACTTGAAGATTACCGGCTACCGCTCACTTCACCATGGCCATATCTTAGCAAAATTGCATGAAAATTGTCCGCTTTTTAAATAAACTGATTTCGCCCAGGGTTTTGCAGTGGTAGTTTCGTTTTCAAAAAATAATGCCAGTGGATTATGAGAGCTTTTACTCAAAAGAAAACTGCTATTAGACTAATAACACTAATAGCGCTACCAGCCGCCCCTGCTTGCAACCCATCAAAATAGCTAGAAAGAAGCATAGTTTAGAGTTTAGTTTCAAATGATACAAACCTTGCACTACTCCCATTTCTGTGTCTGGTCTTGCCTAGAGTAAGATTATAGAAGAGAATGTGCTTATATGCAGTGAATCAGAAAAACATTATGCCATAAAACTCTTGGATGTCTCTTATCAAGTCAAAAATTTGATGGTAGATGATGAACTATTTATAACCATTAATGTGACAAAATATATGTTTGTTCTTTGGAATTTTTCTTCTGCCACCCCCTAATTTCTAAACCCTTGCATCTGTAAAAGGACACTATGCCCGTTTAAAACGTTTCACAATTCAACAACCATTGGAAATAAGTAGCGGTTGGACTTTGTATCAAACAGATTTTTTAATGTCTCTGGTGCCAGTCACTTGCCATGCTGTGTCCTGTTGTGTTGGTATGCACTTTCTAATGTGTATGTCAGCGCGTATTTTGGGGCACAAACTGTCTTGCTTAATTAGCTTTCGTTTATATTATTAGCGTTTGTTGATGATTTCTATGCTACTTATTCGGGGCAAAGGCGCATTGGCCTAGCCCACCAGTTGGTTCACAAGCATCAACTTCTCCGTCGTAAGAAAACCCCAACAAACGTAACACATTTCGCTATTGTAAGCCTACAGTTTGGCAGCCTGGGTTTGACAAATTTACTAAATTCCAGCACAAGTTATCCAAATCTTTTCACCCCACGTAGCTTCCCTGGCTCTCGTCTATGCCACGCCCAGCCACGCCTTTTGGCGAAAGTGAATACCCTATAAAAAGATTCACGCTACGCCACTGTTTCGTTTAAAAATGTCGGAGAATTACCAAAAACCGACAAAACAAATATGATGATGATATCTATTTTCTTGGATTGACTTCATTTAAATTTCAATATGCGCGAGAAAATGTTTGGCAAAACGCCAAGCACCATTTTTTTGTTTTTTCCTTGATACCTCTTAATTTATGTTGTTTTTCTTAGCCAGGGACGCCTGCTGGAGATAAGGGCAGGAGGGGCAGTGCTGGTGCTGAGGGCAAATCGTAGAATTTTTCCATTAAAATAATCGAAAATTCGTTGGGTTGAAGTGGGTGTTGGTACGTTATAAATTATTGGTATGTTCCACCCATACAATTTTGACACTATTCTCGATACAAGTGGGTACAAAATGGCTTTATTCGCAACGTTTGGTTTATGAAATTTAAATGATCATGGTGATTTAAATGGTTGGAAAATTCTGATTTCTAAGTCTAAATAATCTAAACCTAAATTAAGTCGAAATAATCCGGGGTTGCAGGATCATTGAAAGTGAAGAGGCAAATGATAATCACAATAAGCAAAAGCAGATCAAATAGTTGTTTATTCCAGTGGTTTAAAAAAGTCAGTTTTGTATGAGACGCCATTGGTTTTTCAAAGTTTGTTATTGTCTTCCGAAAAATAACTGTCTCTGGTCATTCTTTCTTGCAAACTCCCCTGCAATTCTTTCAACGTCAATTCCATCAATTTCCTCTTTGTGCATATTTGCAAAGATTACGTTGTTTAAATGGTTTGCACCACTTGTTGAACGTATCCAAGATTTTTCCACTGCCTTTTTCCAGTTATTAAAGCCTTCTGCTTCACTCTTGTATACAAAGGGTGACTTTTCTTTCTGTTTGAATGCCGAGCAAAGTTGGCAAAAAACAGCCTTCTTCTGACGATGATAGAAAAGCCAATCAAACTGCGATAACCAGGCAGGGAAAAATGATCTTCCCTTTGACTTGCTGGCTTCTCTGTCTTGGTCATTAAATTGCAGTTCTTCTTTGACCCATAGCTCTCCAAGAATTTCCTCATTCGAAGCTTTCTGAGGACACTGAGACACGTCATCCTCTTTTGAAATACTCGGCTCTGTTTTCTCGCTGCTGTCCTCTGTCACAGCCTTTGTCGTTTTTTGAAAAAAGTTTCCGATATTCGTCTGTCCTGGCTCTTGAGAAACCTTTTTAATCTGTTTTATTTTCTCATTCTCTACACGACCCGAGCGTGGCATGATTTTCCTTTAAAACGGCAGAAAGTTTGCAAGCTGAATGTATTTTCTCCTGTTCTCAGTTGGCAAGACTGCCCAGCAGCTTTTCAGGTCTAATGAGGTTTCCATGGTCTATTGTCAACACAGAAGCCATATTCTATCAACACCTAAGTTAGTCACAGTCTCTTTGAAAAGGTAATAGTCAGGAACAAAACAAAACAGCGACGAGAATCCAATGTTATGTTTTCATAATTTTAGGATAAAAATAAGTTGAATCTTATTTATAGTTATAATTTGCCCCGGCATACAGGCTTCATTTTCCCCTGATGAAGCCCTGTGTGCCGGGCTGTTTGCTTTGTTCCTGACTATTACCTTCATTTTATTACTCATTGAAAGATTCGGAGAATCCGACGCAAAACCCGACGCTGTTTTGAAAAAATTAACAGTTTCCGGTGTCAAAGATCAACAGTATCAGAAAGGAGTTGTCATCAACTAGATTTCTATAATATTCTATAATCTTTTCATAGAAGTCGTATATTCAAGGGCACTTCTTGCCCCCTCTGCCCCTCCTGGAGGAGGGCAGGAGGGGCAGCAGCCCCCCCAGCCCCCCCAGGGTAGGCGCCCCTGTTCTTAGCGTTAGAAAAGCAACAAATTTGTACATTTCGTGCTGCGTCCTAAACTCGTATGGAGTTTCGTTACATGAATTCATCTCTCTGTGACTTTCAAGAGGATTCCAATTGTTGATGGTTGTTCTACATGATTTAAAACTCATAGAGCGAAGAATTCCTGCAGCGCAAATGCACAATATCATCGCGGTATCATCGTTCCAAACAGTGGTTATCGTGTCATCGTTCTCGGGAACTCGCAGAAGGAAGACAAAGTTGTCAAACATTGGAGATTCAACATTTCATCTTGAACAATAACATACCCAGAAAGAAGAAAACTGTCTTATAAACTTGTTAGAAAATCTACTCCAATGAGTTTCTGTGGTTTTCTCACAATACTGCGTTAGGACGTAACAATGCCCAATAGACTTGACAGACTCAAAGACAAGGCGACAAGTTTGCAGCGGATCTCTTCCTTACATAAATGTGGAGAAAGTCGCTTCCAAGAGGCTCGTAGCTCTGGTGATCCGAAATCAGATCTTCTCAAAGCACTTCTATGTTTTTTAACTAATCTCAATTCTGACCTGAAGGATTGGCGAAAAGCCCGAATTTAGGGTGGGCTGGGCTTGGCTAAGTCAGGGTTACAATTTCTCCGTTCCAAAGCGTTTGCGAATCAATTTTCGGTGTTTCTAATAAAACTATCCGTTTTCAAATCAGGCCATTTTCAAATCACTTCGCTTTCAACAGCGTTTTCAGAAGTCTCCATTTTGATGCGTGTTTATGGAAACGCAAGCCCCAAAACAAAGACATTCCGCTTCGTTCTCATTAAAATTATGTTCTCAGTGGTCATGTCAACACTTGATTATAAGTAGCAAATTAAAAAGTTGAAAAAGAAGGCCTTTTCACCTCTTCCGTCATCCTGATTTCTTTCCTTGCTGCTTTTCCAACCTATTGCGCCAAGATGGTCTTCCTTGATGAGTAGTAAATTTGCAAACGTAGAATAAGAGAAATTTCTAAGCCCATTGAAATTTCAGGGGCAGAACAATAGAAGTTTCTATGCCTAGAGCCGCGGCGACAGGGGGTGCCGACAATGACGTAAGGAAATTCCCCTTCTGACGGGAAAAATTGAGCATTTGGAGGGGAAACAAACCTTTCCGATGTGGAATGTTTTGTGTAGCCTGCGCATGATACTGCGTCACAGACCAAAAACTTCCGTCAACAATGGCCATGGGCCTGGGGTCCTCGGTATGATTTCACATCGAAAAATTTGAATGAATACTTCAACTTGTATATCACTAGTATATACTCCAACTAACAAGGCAACATCTCCCGCATATTTCACTTGATGCTAGGTGACACTAAGAAAAATATGAGTGGTTTTATTGAATGATTTTGCGGAAATCAGAGATCTTACCTGATACCTAATGTGTACGAAAACAAATTTGAAAAATTAGCAAATCAGAGCAAAAATGTCCAGCCCGAAAATCATATATTTCATCGGACAATCAGAGTTACTAAGTTTTGCCCAGACAATTTTACCTTCAAAATTTACCTAAAACCTTTATTGGGGATTTTGCTCTAGAGACGAGAAGCTAATTGCAAGCGTTCAAACCATTAGCGCGGAATACGTGGGACTTGGGGCCGGAGCCCCTCTAGCAGGGACGCAAATCCATTTCACTCTAAGGGGGCTGAACTTTTAAAGAAAAGCGATTTTTCGATGAAAGCCTAACTTTTTCCACAAAAATTTGATCTTAAACGAATGCAATTTTGCCAAAAGCGGACTAAAATCAACAAAACGATAAAAAACTTTCTTCCATCAATTTTTTAAAAAATTGATTTTATGATGTCACTTTTCAAATTGCTTCAAAAAAGAAAAAAACTAGCAGTGAAATTGCATTATTTTTCAGAAAACCTCGAAACGGGACAGATTTTTGACAATTTGCGCCCTTGCCCTTTTGATTTCGATTTTATTCGGAAGAGTTCTTGCAGCTTTTTGGTGCCAAACATTATTCGAGGGAAAGCAAAATAATGTCAGTACACTTTTGCAGTCTATTTGAAGGGAAGTCAAAAGATGTGATTCATCATTGACCAAATCAGCCGACTTTGGATCAAACAGTATTAGATCCCGTATTAGAACACAAGTCTGGATCAATTTGCATGCAGCTTTTGAATCTGAGGAAAACCTTAAAAACTTCGCAAGAATGATAAACATGGGGTGATGCATGTGGCTAAAGATGTTATTATCGACTGTCGACTTCAGGTTCTAATTTACATTCAGATTCAAATTGCCAAAACAGAATAACAATTTTAGAATGATGCCAGTCGATGCGCCTCCAAATTGAAATGCAACGCAGAATGATGCGACTCCAAATTTCTAAGAAAGATTCCTCTTTCTGTTTCCCCGGTCGCTTTGTTCGCTTAAAAATATCCAAGAAATGATCCTGTTCACAAAAGATTGACTGCTTCTTCTGCTTTGGGGGCGAAGCGATTTCCATGCTCCAAATTTCCTTCTCGGAAGGCCTGTGTACTATGAATAGGAACCAATGAAAACATGCTTTTGTAAACATCCATCAGCGCAACCACTTAGCTGTTGATATCGGCTGGGGGGGAGGGGGAATTCAAGCAAGATTTATACCCGAGGAAGCACTCTATAAGGAACCTACATGTAGAAGGCCGAAATATATAAAGAACTTATACTACTAAAAACGAAATCCCTAAGGAACTTTTCGATTTGAATTTTTTTTATAACTGCAAGCATCAAGAGCTAAAAATCCCGTTCCATTCATTTGCAGCCAATACTCGCATAGATTGTTTGCTATTCGTGTGTCAAGTGCTTTATTGAGTAGTTGCCGCATATGCTGTCTCGCCCCACTCTCTATTAAGTGTTAAGACTTATTGATGTGCACTGAAAATTTAGGAACTTTTAAGGAACTTTTGTTACTAAAACCTGATGACTTGAGGTCTACGAAAAAGGAACTTTTCGAACTAGGCCTTGTGGTAGGTTCTTTTATAAAAAAAGCGTGTAATCAATAAGATAATGTTAAAAACAAACTGCGACGTTTCCTTAGCCACTCAGTAGAAAATTCCTCGAAAGAAATATCTCGAGTTAGTTGTTTTTCAAGGTGAGTCAAGGCACACTGGCGAAAAAGTGTACTTTGTCGCCTTCTTGGGGCACCAATGTACGTCATAGATGAAAAAAGGCATTCAACCCTTGTCGAAGCATAACCGCACGTGATTCTCTACACCATAATCAAAACTGGAGCAGCAACTTCATAATTCTCCAGCAAAAACGTAGTGTCTCCAATGTCGTTGGTCTGCTTGCTCTTGCAGTCACTGAGAACTACATGCATAACAACTTTGTATTCGCTTTCCAAATTCCCTTTGTCAATGTTACGTCCAGCAAATTCAGCTTTTATTCAGGGGATAGTTGGCATGAATGCGAACAATGGTGTTAGTGCTGCTGCGTGACAAACTGCAAATGATTAGGTGATAGGGCACTCGTCTAGGACCATATCTTTGTGTTGGTTTCTGCAAATCTAACACGCATTTCCTCTTCAAAAGCTGTAGTCAAATCACAGCAACACGCCTTAACTTGCATGCATCATCACCTTCGGTGTTACTGGATGGAATTGGTGCGTACTCCAAGAAGTCATCAAATCGTGATGTCATGCTTTTGTCTCTCTGTGGTCTTCTCTTGCTTCCAATTGAAGTTTCGTTATCTTCCAAGCTGGATGAAAAATTTTGAATATCTTACGCATATCACTTTCGTTCCGGCGGCACGCCTCGGTTACTTCTAAAACACTCGACACTTAATATCATGGAATTATGATTATACCAACTTTTCAAACTATCATTTGGAAAAGCTTTAGCCAAGGGGGCAAGAAGTTGTCAACATTTTCATTTGGAGGGCACAGATTTCTTGCTGCTTTACACTCTCCTCTACTTTTTTGAGTGGACAAGTTAGGGTAAGTCCGAAAGTGTAGGTAGCCCCCCCCCCGATATTTGATTTTTCTTAATGATTCGTCTTCATGACCTAAAGAGTAAGGTTGGCATCCCCGAAAAATTGGCACACGTTCATAATTATACTGCAAAGGTTGAAGAAGGAGACCAAACAAAAGCAACATTCGGCAAGGTCACCTTGGGAACCTCTGCTCCAGATGTGAATCAACGATCGTCAAAAATTTCCACCAAACCACATCAGTGGCGAAGCCTGCACAGAGGCAATGGTCCTGCCCATGCGAGGAAGGGGGCTGGGAAAAATTTGAGGTTGCCACACCCTTACAACTACCGGAGAATTGGGCAACGCCCATAAAAAAGATTGGCAAGAAAGTTTAAATCCAAAATTTTTCACAGAATTTTACTGAATACCACATCATGGAAAACGAAGGTTGTTTTGATCGCCATTTGCATGACTTCATTTAACGTTATGACCCTTATGACCGTAAGGCCAAATTTCTCATTTTCGGCTTTTAGATTTAGATTGCGTTGAACTTAAATTTGACCAGTTTAGCATTTTCAGCAGAAAGTCTTAAATTAGATACTGCATTCATGGGATAATTACTAGTTAACTACAAAGTGTTAACCAAATTTCAAATTTAATCACCTAACCAAAATATTATCTTGATATTAGCAAAGGCTTTTGGAAAAAATAAGATTCTTATTCAAGTTAAGAAATTATCTAAAAGGCACATGCGTAGAAATATATACCTGCTCAATGGATTCTTGAAAAAGTTTTTGATTTGGCCTTTTTGTGAGCATTTGGTCTCTTTGATCTTCTCACTAGACCTTTTTTCGCAAAGTGGCTCAAAACTTTTGATTACTTAAAAATCCAGTAAAGGCCAGATTATCCGGTAAATCGGGACGGATATTCCACAAAGAAATCCGGTTAATCCAGTTACGGCCAGATTCTGAAAATCCTGATCCGGTACACAAATGATGGCTTCGTATATGAAAATCTAACAAAGTAAACTATCTTGTGCTATTTTGCAGGATGATTCCTAAACGTCACACGAAGAAACTAACAGACCGGTTATGACTGAAGCAATAAATCGCAATTGCAACAAAGCATTTAAAAACAAAACCGCTCACTTTTGTTCAAACATTTTCTGTTTCACTTTGAAAAGACTAATTCCATAGGAACTGCTGTCCATTTCTGTCTTTTAAATGTCTCACTGCGCTTTATTTTTGCGGGAAACTTCTATTTGTTTACGAAATTTTTCGATCACAGGCCTATAAACACCACAGTTTGATTCGTAGTTGAATGACTTTCCAAGCTCAATTCTAGAAGTCGCATCCGTCTTCTTCGTGTGCAAAGCCTCACAAATTGAACAAAAGAAACTTGTTCCCTCCATCTTGTACTTATTCTTGTAAGCAAAGTATTTGTTATACTCCTCGTTATTTTTGTCCAGATAAAGAAGGTACTCTGCCAGTTTTTGGATGGAATCGAACTTGCTAGCATCGATGTATGATCCTGGAATGGCCACTCCATCATCAAAATTGGCACCCATGACAATTGGGACAACATCCTGTTGTATTCTCTCCCAGTACTTTTCGGTCACGTAGTCGTGGCAAAAATTATTTTCAAATGCAAGGTAGAATTTGTATGTCGATAGTTCCTTTCTGCACGCTTGACTGTTATGGGCGCAGTCGCGTTGGTTTTTGAAGCGTCCTCTGCATTGACCGTAAACAGTCAGCGTTAGGTACTTTTGTAGCTCCAGGGCATACTGCTCGCGCAGCAAACCACAGTTACTTACAGCCCATGCTACTAAGCCAGATTTTTCTTTTGCGTAATCTCGAGTAACTAACCCGGTGTTTTCGCTACTAACATAATCAGAATAAGGGATGAACACGTCAGAGTTTCTATCAAATGTTGCGAGCCAGTTGAAAATGCCATTATATTGCTGGTAGAGATAAAGATTTTGACTTGGGTTTTCATGACTAAGGTATACAAACATTTGCACTTCGCTGGATATTTTCTCCCGCTCCTTTCGCAACCTACTTGGACTGTACTTGCCTTGAAAGTTGTTTTCCACGTCCCTACCATGCAGAACTACGGCGTGTGCATGGCCTAACCAACTCATATTGTAAGTCGCGAGACAGTTTTTGTACCGTCGGCAAGACGAAAAATGTTGAAAAGTCTGCTTCCCAACCATCCATGACCAGCTAGCTTGACCAAACAGAGTCGAATACAGGAGAAGGACTTTGGTATCCTTGTCAAGGTAGTCTTGCCAGGTCGTCTTTGCTCGTTGGGGTTGTTGTGTCGTGAAATGCTTCTCATGTTCAGGCCGTTTCAAAGGACAAAGAGATAACTGCATAGCTTGCATCTTAAGAACAACAAGAAGGGCAGCAACTGTTGCAATAAACAAGACAAAGTTTCGTATTCTAAACATGGCCATCTTTGGACTGCGTGCGGGACTTTCGTTTCTGCAAAACCGAGAGTTAGCCGTGTTTAAATGAATTTCGAATTCTTTCAGAAGAGTAGAAAAGAAAAGGTATACGGTATCTAACCGAAAGTCGCTTCTGATTGGTCGCCTGCTGCCAGACCAACCCTTTATCAGTGTAAAGCATTCTTGGGAAACCTTCAGGCAATACACCAATCGCGTTGCATGCGTATTTACTCCTTATAGCTGATTGGTTCGGACAAACCACTCACGCTTTCGTTCTAAACAATAAGACCGCGAGCTCGTCTCCGCAATCTGTTCATGAAGAACTCTTGTTTTTGTTAAATCTATGAATAGAAACAGACCCTAATCACATCAAAAAGGGTTGACAAGATTAACAAGCCTAAAGCCCTGGTCAAACTTATCAAACATTTCGCCCAACATGCAGCAAACAAATGTTGGACAAAATTTTGGATGCGCTTGATCATCCATGTTGGGTCACCCAACATTGGCGAATCATTGTTGGATGAAGTTTTATCATACTGAAAAACAAAGTCTGCTTTTCAATGTTCAATGGAATAATGGATGCGTTTCACCGATCTATCCAATAATTCATAAAAAAATTCATTTTCTGAGCGCGTGCTATTTGAGCGCCAAGTTGATTTCTGGTTGTTTCCTAAAACTGTCCATGTTTCATTCCCACCATTGGCTTATAATAGGCACCATATGCAGCTCACGAACGACGATGTTGCGGTATGCCAGCTCTAATATTCTCTTGTTTCATGTTATCTCTTCTTTCTACCCCACACAGCCTTGTCTACACCAAAAGGTTGTTTCAAAATCAGCCATCACGACTCACTTTCGTTTACGCGTCTTTTTACCATTTGTGAACCAGTACTGCAAACAAGTCGCTGCGCAAGCAATGTGTGGCAAACGAATTGTGCATGAAATGTAGAATGCTTTCAACGCATAAACAAACTTTCAAAATGTTTATGCATTGTCTTTGGAACTGTAATGTGTATAGCCGTTTCTTTTTATCCATTAATGCATGGCAAATTGTCTCCAGTCGAATTTCCACTTGCCTCATTTCTAAGCGTACCTGACGAGAAAGGGTAAGAACCGTTTTAGGTGTTCGCACGAGAACTTTTCAATACGGTTCTATGCGGTACCTACTTTCTAGGTGAAGTCGTTTGGGCACGGCTAACGGTTCTAGTTGAAATGGTTAAATCAGCTCCGTGTAAACGCAAGGCCTATCAGTACCCATTTGGGTATGGTTCCATTTGGAACGGTTCTTGTATAAACGCAACAGCCTGGATGCTGAGTGGAATGTTGGATTCCTTTGATTGGGGCTTAACTTGGTTTGCATGGTACAGTTATAAATGATGACGTCAGTTGTAAACTAAGTCCCCCACATACAAGGTCAAGATAAATATCACTGTGTGGAGTTGTGGCCCTTGTAGATTTGCCATTTTGACATGATTATGCAACGTTCAATATTTGGTCGGTTGGGTTCTTCTTAGGAGGGTGAAGGTACGCTCGATGCGATGGGGCTAGGCCAATGGGCCTAAGCCCAGAATAGGTAGAACACGGGAGAGACACTTCTTTGAGGTTTCCTCTAATTCCAGCGCACACACATAACATGAACGAAAGGTTATCAAGAGAACAATACGAACGTCACAATACATGTTGGCCACACAATAGGACTCAACAGCACATGTGACAATAACACGCAACTGAGATGTCACGAAATATATCACACACGAAAGCCAGCCGTTACAATTAAATAATACAAAACTAAGAAAACATACTCACATCTTTGCAAAACCCTGTTTGTCTCATGTTCAATTTCAGACAGCTGCTTCCAAAGAGTTCAAGGGCGTGAATATGAATTATCCAAAGATAGGGATGGTCTTCGCCTCCTGACCCGCATTGTCTTCTTCCACCGAAGGCCCTTTCTAGACTCTTGTGGATCTATAGTGATTGTATTTATTGGAACGTCGACCGATCTTCTTGGTCAGTTTCCGCGCTTTTCTTGTTTAACAAGCAGAGGCTTGGAGCCAGAGGAGTGTCAAAGAGACATATTTTGAATGTTTTCATCATACCTAACTAAACTGAACTTAATAATATGCTTGAACATAGTGCTAAGTAGAATAGCCGATATAAATCGGCTCAGTCAAAGCAAAGAAATCTCTACAATTTACTTAACTGCTACAAATACACTTTTCACAGGTTGATCGGCAGCCGGTTCAAAATGCATTGTCAGGATTCCAAGTGCGCTATGATAATTTGATTTCGTTATTTTAAAATGATCTAACGAAGCGGTCACGAATTTTCATACGCATAGAGCTTTGTAAAAGGAAGGAGACATGAACCACAAATTTCGTGATATCATCTATATAGATATCATCATCCCCAATATGATATTTGATATTATCATCGTAGATGATATGATATTTTAACAATAGCATGAAGATGCTCGTCATCAGCATTGCTATTTCCAGCGTGCCACCAATTTTCATGTAGAATAGATTTTCAGAAGTCTTTGAATCGCTGAATTCATGACTCTCAAATTATTCATAAATTTTGAAAGTTGAGTCCATTGTGGATCATATTGAAAAATTCTTATAAAAATGTTTTCACCGGCTGTCATTTGGAGGCCCTTCTTTACGGAGACGTGGGTATGTAGTTGCATAGGCAGAAGAAACCTATGAGAAACCTTGCCAAAATTGGATTGAAAATTAAGCAAAGCTACCTATGGCGCGCATATACCGCCAAAAATAGCCCTTTCTGAAATTTCAGCACAATGTTTAAAAGTTTAGTGATCTTCTAAAAGTTCACTTGCTCTGCATTCTCATGTAAGGCTAGGGATGTACACGTCAGAGTTTCTATCAAATGTTGCGAGCCAGTTGAAAATGCCATTGTATTGCTGGTAGAGATAAAGATTTTGTTGTGGGTTTTCATGACTAAGGTAAACCCACATTTGCACTTTGCTGGATATTTTCTCCCGCTTCTTTCGCAACCTACTTGGACTGTACTTGCCTTGAAAGTTGTTTTCCACGTCCCTACCATGCAGAACTACGGCGTGTGCATGGCCTAACCAACTCATATTGTAAGTCGCGAGACAGTTTTTGTACCGTCGGCAAGACGAAAAATGTTGAAAAGTCTGCTTCCCAACCATCCATGACCAGCTAGCTTGACCAAACAGAGTCGAATACAGGAGAAGGACTTTGTTATCCTTGTCGAGGTAGTCTTGCCAGGCCTTTTTCCCTCGTTGGGGTTGTTGTGTCGTGAAATGCTTCTCATGTTCAGGCCGTTTCAAAGGACGAAGAGATAACTGCATAGCTTGCATCTTAAGAACAACAAGAAGGGCAGCAACTGTTGCAATCAACCAGAAAATGCTTCGTATTCTAAACATGGCCATCTTTGGACTGCGTGCGGGACTTTCGTTTCTGCAAAACCGAGAGTTAGCCGTGTAGAATCAGATAAAAAAATTCGAATTCTTTCAGAAGTGTAGAAAAGAAAGAAACAGTATAAACAACACATTTTGGATAAACAGAAAATGGAAAATGGAAAATCCCATTCTTTGTAGACAGAAGGAGTTCGTCTTTTCCCTTTGGCTCTTCTAAAGTGAGGTGTTAAGTAACGCAGATTGGCCAATTATAACCAATCACCCGCTCTGCTTATCACCCTCTAGTGTTTTCGATGCGCATCTGGCTATTTATTCGGTCAGTTTTTGGTTATCTTCCGACGTTTGCATACTCTGAGGAGTGTCGGACGAAAAAAAAGTACTTTTAAGTATGCGAAAAATAGTTCCGCTTTTTCTAGCAATTGTGAAGTTTTGTACCACAAAGCACTTGTTCACACCTAATAATTCGAATTGCTGACGTGATATTCAAATTGGAAGGATACATAAGTCGATGCATTTTATTAATTGAGCTCAGTTGGAACATGTAGTTGTAGAGTGCCGGCGTCTTTTTCAATCACCTCTCAAGAAGTAGAATCATCAGTTGAATCAAGTAGTTGTAGAGTACGAACGTCTTTTAATCACCTCTCAAGAAGTGAATAATATCAGCATTAAAGACATCAAGTGTGTTTATCTTACACTCAGACGCACAAGTAAGATTTGACATTACACATGTAAAAGGTAAATGGGTGTTGGTAGTAGAGGAACCGCTCGAAGGGAAGCAAAAGTCAAGAAACATGACACTCACAAGTTTAGAGAAGGTGAATACAAACTGTGTCTTACAATTCGTAGATGGAAGGGAGAAAAAGCGCCAAAGACCAAACATTACGCTAAACGGTCGTATGCTCAAAGAACTCAAGGTTAACATTGAAGCTCTGCGATCATGGATTGACAAACAGGTTAATAGCACACTAAAGAGATCCCACTCTGAGGGGAAAAAGATGAAGCACTACCCAAAAAGAGACGTGCAAGTGACATTGGAAGGGGGATTGAAGAAGCTCTCAAAGCATTTGGTGACTATGTAGAGTTAGGTATGCAAACAGAGGGGACTACCCAAACTGATGAAGGGGTGGTGGCTGATGAAGATAAAGTGAAAAAACAGAAGGCTGCATTGAAACTAACAATTCCAAGAGGGGATGATGCGATATATGAATGTGTGCAACAAGCATACAAGGACCTTCTTATGAACTATATCATATTGGAGGGGTCAGATTTTTGCCGAAAGACTTGCAAACCAAACAACATCCATAAAAATGACTGTTTGGAAGTAAATGTCTTCAAGTTTCTTGCCTTCCACATTGCATTTGCAAGCGACAACATGCTTAAAGAGGGGAGAGCACAATTTATATCTCTAAGATGGTTGGCGAACTGAAGAAGAGTGAGAAATTCACCAGCTTGAAGCTATACGATAAGCATGTGCAAACTATCTTGAACAACGTATATTCTGGAATGATGCACGAGAAAGGGGCCTTACACACGAAGAAGGATGCAACGCTATTTTTACTCAACGTTCTTCAGAGGATCACAGCAACACTCATTGCATAGCAATAACTTTCCTATATAAGTAGAACCATTGTTGTGTTGTAATAAATTGTTGTTAAAGATGAGTTATGATTTGAGATTCAAAGCGCCTTTTTCTTTGATTCTCTCTGGAGTAAGTGGTAGTAGTAAAACAACGTCGGTTGAAAGCTTGTTGAAGAATTATAATTGATGTTGGGAGACAATACCGAAAATTATAATTGATGTGGATCTCAGGAACAGAGCAACCATCCCTGTTCAAACGTGTTGAAAAGGTTTTTGATGACAATGTTGGATTTATTACAACGCTACCTGAGAACTCGTGTGCAGAAATCGAATAAATGAATAAAAATATGACAATAGTTATAGATGACTTGATGCATGAAATTAGTAATTTAAAAGACATTGGTTAATTATTCACAAAGGGTAGATCACATTAAAATGTAAATATAATTGTCATGAAGCAGAATGCATTCCCAAGAGGTACGGAGAAGAGGAACCTTGCACTCAACACACAGTATCAAGTGTTATTCAAGAATTCAAGAGATAGAAGTCAGATAAGATTTCTACCGCAACAGATAATGCCTGCAAGCCACAAAACTTTCTTGAACATTTATTCTTGAACATGATGCAACTGCAAGGTTATATGGGTATTTGTTATGTGACTTTACACAATCAATTGATGAAAGCTTACGATTTAGAACAAACATATTCCCAAATGAAGCTCCCATGTTTGTTTGTAAACCAGAAAAGCTATAAATAGCGCCACGTTTGCATAAATGCACACATTTTAACAATGGGTGACTATGAAAAATTAATTATGATCCCAATGGGGGAGCATGGGTTCAAAGAAGCAGGAACAACCTTGAATGAAGCAATTCTAGAGCAGTTGTTCTACAGACCAATGATTCAGATGCCCTGCAGGTTGAAGTAAAACCGCAGGCTAAAGTAAATAAAAGGAATTAAAGAGGTGAAAAGAAAAGAGGTAAGAAAAAGAAATATATGTAAGGACGAATAATAAAAAGGGTAAAGAAGAAGAAGAGCAAACCCAACGAAAGAAACCAGTTGATAGAGATGTTGATTGATTAAATATAAGTATTTTTTCAAGTGTTGTGAAATGCACATTGAAGCGTTATATTCAAACCCTGCAATTCCTGGTTCATTAGGTGGATTGGATTGAGCATATCATGAATTCAAAAATTTAATTCCAAAATTGACAAGGCGAGATATACAAGAATGGAGCAAGACAAGTCTAGCATATTCCCTACATAGACCGAGTAGGGAGAAATTCAAACGTGAAAGAATAATAGCAAATAACATTTGTTATCTTTGGAAATGTGATCTTGTTGACATGGCTCATTTGAAGAAAGAGAATGATAATGTATCAATTTTATTAACTTGTATTGACACATTTAGCAAGTATACTTGGGTGAAACCGTTGAAGCTGAAAACAGCAAATGAAGTCATAAAGGCATTCAATGAGATTATCACTCAAGGGAGAAAGCCACAAAAGTTACGATCAGATAATGGTAGTGTTGTAAAGTTAGGGCAGGAACATGAAGAAAAACAACTTCGATAACAAAACGTAACTTTGACTATATGCAACGTCTAGCGTTTATCAGCAACTTCTCCCAATCTTGCTGCGTGTACTAATTTAAAAATACATACCCCCTGGCAGTCGCATCACGTGACCTTAACGCTTGGGGACTGGACACGAACCTTACAAGACACTCCCCTATGTTTTGATCTCTACATTCAAAACATATTACATTTCAGTAAAAGTAACATAACACAGCGATTATATATATATATATAAAAATTTCTTAAATACAAGATTTTGTACGAATGTCGACTATTACTGCCGCCTGTCGCTGAGGTCTACTGGCATTTTGCTGCGCCGGCGTGACAATTTGCGCTGGCTGCAATGACGTCACATTTGGTGCTTGCTGCTCAGGCATCACATTAGGCGTTGGCATAGATTTGTCAGCTTGCAACGTTGTTGGACATCTAATTTCTAATCGCATCAAAGATTTCAAAGATCTAGTAAATACTGTTAGCCTACCTGGTACCTTTCAATTCGCTGAACGAACCGAACCATCCCTTCCTCGTAGTAAAACAGTGTGGGTTGAAAACTTGTTGAATTTTTATATAGAAATAATTGATGATGGAAGACAATACCGAAACTTGTTGTGGATTTCAGGAACAGAGCAACCATCCCTGTTCAAACGTGTTGAAAAGGTTTTTGATGACAATGTTGGATTTATTACAACGCTACCTGAGAGCTTGTGTGCAGAAATCGAATAAATGAATAAAAATATGACAATAGTTATAGATGACTTGATGCATGAAATTAGTAATTTAAAAGACATTGGTTAATTATTCACAAAGGGTAGATCACATTAAAATGTAAATATAATTGTCATGAAGCAGAATGCATTCCCAAGAGGTACGGAGATGAGGAACCTTGCACTCAACACAGAGTATCAAGTGTTATTCAAGAATCCAAGAGATAGAAGTCAGATAAGATTTCTAGCGCAACAGATAATGCCTGCAAGCCACAAAACTTTCTTGAACATTTATTCTTGAACATGATGCAACTGCAAGGTTATATGGGTATTTGTTATGTGACTTTACACAATCAATTGATGAAAGCTTACGATTTAGAACAAACATATTCCCAAATGAAGCTCCCATGTTTGTTTGTAAACCAGAAAAGCTATAAATAGCGCCACGTTTGCATAAATGCACACATTTTAACAATGGGTGACTATGAAAAATTAATTATGATCCCAATGGGGGAGCATGGGTTCAAAGAAGCAGGAACAACCTTGAATGAAGCAATTCTAGAGCAGTTGTTCTACAGACCAATGATTCAGATGCCCTGCTGGGTAACGAAAAAGCAGGGTAAAACGACGGTTAAACAAATGATGGTATGTGATAATGTTAAAAATGCTAGCAAACTTCAATTGATAAAATTGGTGAGAATGTTGCAAAAGACATTAACGTTAGAGCTATTGTTGATAATGCAGCTGCTCAAATAGTTGATAATTCAATTATTAAGAAGGTGGTTGAGAACCCATCTGTTAAGAAGATTGTGTCCAATGCAGTTCTTACAGACGATGGCAAGTCTTGTACATCTCATGGAGGGGGAGCTCATGTTAAGGGGTGGCGTAGGAGGGTACTACCTAGGTATGCGACACCTTCTGGTAGACAAGATAAAGCTATAAAAGGCGGTAACCGTCGTGGAGATCGTACACAAGCAAGAAACATTGAATTGCAAAAAGCGTTGCTGAAAATTTTTTTGAAGAAACAGTTGGTAAAATGATTCTCCCATTAACATACATGGACTGTCTAACGGAGACTCTCGATTTATTTTCCAGTCCTGCTGTACAAAGTGATGTGTTATACTTAAAGAAGTTGAATATTTCCCTCAAACAGCATCACTCAATGCATCAAAACAGACGGTTGTTTTTGACATTACTGCTCAAAGCGAACACATGATTGATTTGAATCATTCATATTTTATAACAAGTCTATTACTGAAAGAAGCTGATGGATCAAACATTGGTAAAACAGAAGCTGATAACATTGGTGTTATTAATAACATTGGGCAATCTTTATGGAAGTAAATAGAGTTGGTTTTAAACGACATCCCTGTAACAGAATCAAATGCAATTTATGCATATCAGTCATTTATGGAAACAGTTTTAACGTATGATGAAACTAGAGCTAAGAAGTACTTGATGTTGACAAACGTTGTTGCTGATGAACCAGGTAAAGAGGGTAAGGGATATCCCACAAATGTTGTTGCACAGAAAAATTCAGATTTGACCGCTAGATCCAAACCATTCGATGATGGTACAACAGTCAAAGTGATTACAAAGCTACACATTAATATTTGTAATCAGGGTAAATATTTTCTACCAGTGAACAAGTGATTTGTGGTACAAAACTTCATAGTAGCTAAAAAACAGCGGAACTAATTTCGCGTATGCGGAACTAATATGTGATATTTACTACCTGGTGTGCGAATTCAATGGCGATTGAGTCCTGCTAGTAATACACTCTGTTTGATGGGTACGGCTGATTGTACCTATCAATTGCACATTCATGAAGTAAAGCTTGTTCTTCGACACATTCACGTTAAGGATGCCGTGCTAAGTGGAGTAGAGAGAACTCTAATGAAAACACCTGCAAGATATCCAATCTGCCAACCACACATGGTAACATATCTAAAGCCTGAAATACACGATCAGTTTTTAACTGACAGTTTTCAGTCTTCAGTCAAAAACTGATCGTGTATTTAGCAAAAACTGATAAAAACTGATGCTTTAATGACCTTCAGTTTTTGACTGAAGAAGTTGAACACGTCCAACTTCGTCAGTTTTTGACTGATGGAATTTCTATTCATTGATGTAGACTCCATTGTTTAAAGCTGGCGCCCCTATAATCCCCTTGCGCAAGATTGCCAAATACCTTACAGTGGCTGCTAGTTGGATACTTGCAGGGATAGAATCACGCATATTTGTTTCGTATTTTGAAATGTTCACCTTAATCAGCTCCAACAACTCGTCAAAATTTTCAGGCGTCATTCTCAGAAATTTTCATTACTCTCCTTCATCCTCCGATCTTAACTCTTGTAGAAGAGTGTCGTAAACACAGAGGTTAGTTCTCCTACTCAACCATGGCTTTACCCAAACAGACATTGCTTTCTTTTTTCGATATTTTCGCCTTTTTTGACGACCAGTGCCGCAGCCAGAACAACAGCAGTTGTTTCTTGATCAAGCTCCATTGTAAAAAAGCCGATCTAATCAAAACGTGAACTCATTCCAATCGGTTTTTGTGAAACTGAAGACTGTCAGTCAAAAACTGATAAAAACTGATCGTGTATGAAGGAAATCAGTTTTTGAAAAACTGAAAACTGTCAGTCAAAAAACTGATAAAAACTGATCGTGTATTTCAGGTCAATACACTCAGGTACAACTAGCTGGATTCAAGATAATATTTTCAATGGAAAAATTCCAAATTCCAAATTGATTTGCACAAGAACGTGACTCGTGATTGGTGAAGATGGATGATATTACTATAAACTATTTACTAACTAAACGTGAAAAGCTTTCTAATTTTCATGGTATATTTTCCAAGGATGAGATGAAAAATATCAAGATTCACACTCTGCCATGTTCATTCATAATCAATGAGGATAACTTCGCTGGTCGAGGAACTCATTGGGTAGCTGTTTACACTGATGAGGATAATAAATTAGACTTTTATGATTCTTTTGATGATAAACCCACATTGAAGGAGTTGAAGGATTTCATTAAACCATTTAAACTCAACTATAACAAGATTGAAATTCAATCACATGAAAGTTCAACATGGGGCCAGCATTGCATTCTCTTCTTAATTCACAGATCAAGAGACATGACAATAACTTCAATGATAAGCAGATAGTTTAATGAAAAACAAAAGTTGCAGAATGACTTGTATATTTATAACTATGTTAAAAGAAAATATAAATAATGTAAACTGTTCTAACTATATATGTTCTAATTATATACATATGTTCAATCTACTTACCGTCTAAATATTGTCCATTCTATGCGGCACTAATGCATAGTGTCCGTGTGCGAGCGTATACGCTCCGCAAGCGGTAACGATCTCTGATTGGTTATCACATTTCTTCTTAGTTACGTGGTGGCAACGAACATTTACGGTCCAAGCGAGTTATAATGGCAAGCAAACTATTAGTCTTTCTGGTTTGTTCATCAATTTACTATGCAAATTATGGTCTCCAAGTTGCCATAGATGGGTTTGAAATTAAAGGAATTGTACGCGCATCAATTAAGGATAGAACTTATATGTTTCCGTAAATCCCTTGTTGATAGGCCTATCCGTATCTTTCTTGACAAACAGTTTAAGACTTCTTTTAATACTTCTGTCCTAGATAACAACAAACAACCACTCTTGTTCTTTCTACCCTTCCTTGGTAATTATAGCCTCCGCATTAAGACTAATATTACTAATTTTATGAGGAAATGCTACCCTGAGGTTCAACTGAAGTTCGTGTTCAAATCACCTAAATCTAACTTTAAATTTCTTTAAATTTAAAGATCGTCAAGCCCCCCTTCTGTGCTCTAATGTAATTTACAAGTTTACGTGCAGTGGCTGCAGTGCCACTTACTATGGTAAAACACCCCGCAACCTCATGACTCGTTGCAGAGAGCACCTGGGAATCAATATACACGGGCACGGTGTCAAAACCCCCAGCCCTTCCTCCACCCATGACCATATTTCTAAAATTGGTCACGTAGCATCTGTTGAAGACTTTGCTATTCTCTCCAAAACTAATATCTCCTTTGATCTACTTATTCACGAGAGCCTCCTCATTCATCGCGACCCCATGATATTGTTCTGACTTTCTTTCCCCTCATTGTTCTGTCACTGATTTGCCTTTATTCCTGGTCTTCACTCTCTAGGTTGTTTACTTGTTTTGTTTCTGTAGCTCCTCACACGTCCATTTTTTCCCTGTTAAGTACTGCTATCATCACATGGTTTTCGATCCCCTTTCTTAGCTTATGTATTTATTGAATTTCTCGCTCGTTTTATCTACACTGAAGATGACTCCTGACTGAGTCGAAACGTTTGGCAGTGTCTTAATTGGCCAGTGTCACAATACGGATATGTCGATTGGCTAGCGTCTATTTACAGATTTGTCCATTGATTATGTCGTTCTTGTAATTGGATTCGCCTATTTCAATAAGGAATTGTCGATTGCAACATGGAATTTTTATTTGTCGTCGTCCTTGTCATCAAATTCGTTAACAAGCTGCGCTTCCCGAAATCCGAATCCATCAAAACATTTTTAATCTAAGTCGCACCTGATTGGCTAACACAGCGTGCCCCTGGCGACCTGATAGCAACCGATCAACCACACTTAGTTGTTTTGGAGAATTGGTGCAAGTTCTTTGAAGTTCAAACATCGAATAATACTGTTTAGGGGCGGATCCAGACATTCTCAACATTCTCAATTGAGAATGTCAGATTTTCCCGGCTTGCATTTTCTAATTAAAGTGCAAAAGGTAATAAGCCCAAGTTAAAGATTCAAGAGAAGCATATCTTTCTCATCATGTATTTAAGGTAGCTTTTTCTACGCCATCGCTGCATTTGATATATTTACTCCGTTCTCCCTTTGCGAAACATTTTTGAATCTTCTCTGATGAAAAACCAAATTCGAGCCTAGTACCCAGGAAAGTGGTAAGACGCCGCGCCGCGTCCTGTATCTAGGCATGATTTTGAGAATGTTTATCGACTGTTGCCATGCATTTTTGAGAAGGTCACGCGCAGTTTCTGCATGCGCACGCACAGAGTTTCAATGCATTTTTGTCTCTGAGAAGTGGTCGACCTGAGCGATCTTAACGAGAGGAAAATTCGCCAAAATGACGTAACAAACCAGTTCACTTTTAATAGGGTATATTTGGCATATGTTTAATATACGTTTTATGAGGTCTTGCCTACGTCAGAATTTGAGAATCTTGAGAAGTGAGCGAGCTGGTCCACAAAGTAGAAACATTTTCCAGGGAACACCGACCTCACGTGACTAGGATTCGCTGTTGTTCCCATGTGCATGATCTCCATCAGTATCAGAAAACTATTTTTGCCGAATAGTTCAAGCAAGTTATCGAAAGCATGGATATTTTGAAGAAATTAAAAAGATTATTGATCGTTGGAAATTTACAAGCAGTCGATGAGTTTTTTAATTCGACAAGGTAGCCCATCTCACGCGAGGGCCTAACCGCCAGACACGAGTGGAAAGATCCAAACCAAACTTTCAAGGCCGTTTATTCTACTTAGTTGATAATTATTTTGTTTTTTTACTGTACTGCAAAAAGACTATAAATAGGGTGTACACAGGGTATGATCTTTCATGTGATCTCAAATTCGCACCATATTATCCTTGGAAGGAATGTTCCAAACATTTGTATATTAAATGTTTGTCGATTCTAAAAGACTGAACACTCCAAGAACAGGCTGAACACCCCAAGAACACTCCAAGAACACCCTAAGAACAATCGATAAAGCGGCTGAACACCCTTTAAAACATATCGAAATCGGCATATCATTCGAAAAATAATTTGGTCAATCAACAAAAATTAATTTTGGGGCGGGAAAGGGCCTGATAAGTCTAATGCTGTTGGTGTTGTTAGCAACCTTTGCGCGAGCATAAGTCAGATTTTCTCAAACAATTTCCTTTTGCATCAATTAACGTCACCCAATGCCACAAAAATTCTTCTCTGGAATTATATAACAACCTGTTGCCACTATTGCTGTTGCTTCGTTCGTCAAGCCAATTACAGGCAAGTTGAGCTATGCTAATTCAAAGCCTTTGTTGGATTTTATTATATGATTTTAGCGCTGACCACTAACAAAAATTTTGATCATAAATAGTATTCACATAAAAGGGGTGTGGCCTTCATTCTAGGCAGCCTGAAGGGCGTGGCTCTAAAAATTTTCCCTTCCTTTGCTGCAGTCAGATTTTTCCCTGAATCCGCCCCTGCAGTTGGTTGTAACAACACCAACAGCATTAGACTTATCAGGCCCTTTCCCGCCCCAAAATTAATTTTTATTGATTGACCAAATCATTTTTCGAATGATATGCCGATTTTTATACGTTTTAAAGGGTGTTCAGCCGCTTAATCGATTGTTCATAGGGTGTTCTTGGGGTGTTCAGCCTGTTCTTGGAGTGTTCAGTCTTTTAGAAACGACGATTAAATGTTGGTTATTTTGATGCATCATAATGGATGCATGTACAGCATTTCCTGTGTCTCAACTGTAATGCAGGCATTTGTGTGATGATATCAAATGTAGGTATAAATTTTAAAATGTATTTCCACCATAAAAATAAAAAACTAAAAATAATGTTTAGCTAATAAAGACTAGGATTTGAAAAATATTATTGGGTAGAATAAGTATTCAGTTTTTTTTACTTTGCACATGATAAAAGCACAATAAAACTGCCTTTTCAATGCATGCTCATGTGCCATTATTGATTGAACAGTATGAATATGAGTCAAGTTTTGAGAGCTCTGCATCCAGATTTCTATGAAAATTATTAAACGAAAAGAATTCTGCCAACCTCTTGTTTAGATCTTTGTCCTTTGATGGAAGTAATGGATTTGATTACAATTTGCATTTAAAGAAGTTAGAAACAATAATTGTGTAATTGGAAGATGGTGTCCTTTCATATTTATTATGGCATTAACAAGTGTAATACAGGTCCCACATAAGATAAATCTGCTATAATGTTAGGTAATGCATGGTTCTTTCCAAAAGAGAAAATGTCTTGAAATTCTCCAATACATTTACTTTGGTCAGTTAGCTGCATTCCTCCTTGAGGTAAAATATCCATTAAATCAAGTCATGTTGTCCCCATTTTTGCTGTTAATGATGCTTCTGAAGAATTCAAAGTGCCTCTTATTTCTTTCCAAAGTGCTAGACCAAACTTTAAGATTTGAATTTTAATAGAGAGAGAGAGTAATTTGGATGAATTAGAAACAACAATTTGAACACTTCCCTGAATTTCCGAATGGAAAATTTGAATTTTTGAAATAGCATCCATCATAGGTTTTGACCATATTCTACCACTACATTACTTATTATTTTATTCAGAGAGGACAATGTTGAGCAAGAAACATTTGTTGATATTCTCTTGATTGTTGGCAGAGGGTTGTCTGTCTGGAGTACCAAAGTTGGGAACCTTGATCATAGGTAATCCCTTGACATGGGGTTTATGCTTATTTCATTAGGTTGGAAAATCTTTTCAAAACTAAATTACCCAGCACAAGAAGAGTATTTTTAACTGGTTTTTCATTGCTTTTGTTCCCTTTTGAACTTTAACTATCCAGAACTTGCTTTGTGCTTGTTTTACTTTGCTTTTAGTTTTACGAGCCTTGGTGTGTTTTATGGGCGTTCCGAAAAATGGGCGTGGCCCTTGAGTATAAATCGATATTGAGAATGTCAGATTTTTTTCTGGATCCGCCCCTGATAGTGTTATTCAATGTAAAGCCGTATAGGACACATGTATACAATCACATGTCATATCACGTGTTAGCTATTAAACTGTAATACTGCTAATTTTAGGCCTTTCTCTCTAGTCCATTCGTTTGATTTTCCTTACCCAATCACTCTTGGTAATCTGTAATTTTCCTTGCTCGTTCCGCATTTTTCTATCACGTGTATTAGGATAATCTTTGCATTATTGTAAGTAACTTCATACCTACGTCAATTATCAGCATGTTAAGTAGATCGCCATAGCAACCACGTATTTAAGGTTATCACGCTACCCCACCCCGCTCATCACTAAGTAGATTACTTCCTTTTGTCGTTTCATTTACGTATGTCTATTGTTTTTAGTTTAGTATATATTCGAGCCCCGTACCTCATTCAGGAGCAGTGGCGGATCCAGACCGGGTTCCAAGGGTTACGGAACCCTGTCAGATTTTTTTAAGAAAAAAATCCTTAGATCAGTTATCTAAAAAGATTCCATCACCGATTACCTTCGTGAAGCTTGTCGTGAAAGGTTGATTGCCTTTTACTGGTTCAATATAATATGGATTCTAGGTTCCGTATTGGCTCTCCTTCGTAACGGATAGTTAAGTCTGCACTCAGGCAATATGGATTCCTTATACGGCATTATGTAGTCTCTAAATATGGTATTATAAAAGAAAGGAACCCTGTCGTAGCTATGGTGATCTTTTGTAACGTATTATATTCCTCTAAAGAAAGGAACCCTGTCGTAGCCATGGCAGCTCATTGTACCATATTGTATTTTGAAAGAAAGGAACCCTGTCGTAGCCATGGCAATTTATTGTAATAGATTGTTTTAGCCACAAACAAAGGAACCCTCTTGGAACCCATTTCAGGTTTCCATTCCAAGGTTCTGACCGCTGACCATGCGTGCTTCCGTGATGATAATGGCGACGTTAGAGCGTGACTACGAGGAGCTGCTTGCAGCACTTGTAGGTGAAGATTACCAAACTTTAGACAAAATGAAAAAGTCACATTAAAAGGTTATCGAAGTAAAGAACTTTGATATTTCAAAACTTCCCGAGGACTCGGTTTCCACAGGATTTATGACGAGGATATGAAATATTCAATGTTTTCTCTTGCTCAAAAGGAGAGCAAAGTATTTGCGGCAAGCAATTCGTTAAGACTTTTTGTTTCTGACGAAGACGCTATGAAGCCTTGCTAAATTTAACGAAGACACTCTCTTATAAAACTGTAAAAAACCCGAGACTGACAAAATGCACGGTTAGGTCTATAACTATGAGCAAGGATATTGCCCTAAAAGTCACACTTTGGCAACTTCTAAATGCCACACCTGTCTTTCCTCTTTACTTACATTTGTGTTGAATATTGTATGTTGTGTATACAAAATCATTTAAAACTGCTCATTCACACAATAGACGGTTACCAGCTCAGAATTCATTCATTGACCTGCCAGCCTGAAGTCACCCTGAATTTCAACAAGGTCAAGGAAGATGAGCCCTCCTCCTTGGCACCCGATGAGTATTAGTATTAATTTACGCGTAGTATGAGCTGAAGTAATTATTTTTGCACTCCATTCCATAGTTCCTGCATCCTTGGTGGTCTTTTCTCATCATCATATTACCAGGCATATGCATACAGCAAACTAAAAGCTTTAGTGTTATGATAATTTGACTATCAGAGTGAAATAATTTGTCATTTTAGAACAACTGGTGATTGGAATTGTCTTTTTAATGCTTGCTCTGTTACTTTATGTGGAAATGAAAGTCTCAGTTCATCTCTAAGAATTCTCACAGCCATTGAATTATTTGTTAATTCTGAATTTTATGCAAATCATCCTTGCACCTTGGTCTTCATTCTGCTATTTCCACCAAAATCTATTCCCATTACCCTAAAGGCAACAATGCAACTAATCATTTTTTAAACAGAGAAATATTGCCACAATTTGTTACAGATGTTATAGGTCAGCAATTGGTTCACATTCTTTGGACAAGGTGTGGCTATGTCAGCACAGCTTCACATTATACTTTTAATCCAAAACACTTTGTCTTATTGGTGAAGATTCTCAAGGCAAAACATGTAAATCCCATGCTTCTGTATCAGCACCTAAATTTGTTCAAACAAAGTTGAATCTGCCTCCTAAAAGACTCTCTAAAGAAATAATCAACTGATTGGAAAAAAGAATTTCCAAGGGAGCAAAGCAAATACAAGAGTTTGATTGTATCAGTGGTGACTCAGCAACCCCTGAAAAGAAACCTTGCTTTCCTCTTTTTTTCTGGAAGTGTTAGTTCTTTTGATATCAATTGGCCACTTTGTCTTTTCTGGAAAACATCTACTAGATGATTCTGAGCTTGCAGATTTTCAAATGGGTGTTTTTGTGTTCCATGTTTATTCTTTGCAACGAAAATTGGTCATTCTGAAGCAAGAATAAAGGAATTAGGAATAAAGGAATAAAGCAAGAAAATGATATTTGCCTTTTCAGTTATTACAGTGTTTTAAAGAACTGTTGCTGATCATTGATATTTGCCTTGCCTTGTCAATTATTACCCTGTTTTAAAGAGCTGTTGCTGCAACAAATAAATCCTGCAATAAAGAGTGGGTGGCACCCCATGGGACCCCTGCTTTAAGCAGATAATACAAATGGTTGTTATTGTACCATTTGGGGGACAGGAAGCCAACATTTTAGAGTTTATTTCATTGATCTTTTCGTTACACTTTGCTTTATATCTTCATTTATAACATTTTCGTTCATCTTCTTTTCTCTCGACAAGCTCATTTCGCTAGTGAATATGGGCGTTGCCACTTTCTCCCGCGATTTTAAGGGCGTGGTCTCTAAAAAATTCCCGGGGCTACGCCCCCGTCCCCCTTTGCAACCCGCTCAAATTAATTCCTGTATCCGCCACTGTCCAGGAGAGTAAGAATTATGGAAAAGTAGCAGCAAGCGAAAGGAGTTTAGGCATGCACCGTTTTAGGGGCAAGATGCTTGTGAAAGATTTTGCTCTTAGTCGTGTTGAGACATTCATAGGAGATATATAAGTTTTGAAAGACCTCTGGGATAGTTCTTGAGAAAGATTCTGCCCATGTCACGTGTTGATTATTATGCCGTTGTTAGCATGCAAGTTATGTAGCTGCCGGAACGATTTCATCGGAAGAAAAGAAGGAAAGATTAAACCGATTTACGTCGCACCATTTATTGGCCATCCTCTGACTTTTGAAAGGTCCTGAGAATCAATAATTTTTAAGAAACATTTTACAAAAGGCATTGAGTCATGGTAAATAGCGGTTTTCCACGGGCTGTTGTCTGTTTTCATGTGATAACTCGGCTATCATGTGATCAGACATCAACTGCGAGGTCAAAACATCATATGTGCAGTTTGCGTGACAGCCAATCAGATTAACGGAGCTATCATGATGACTCATTAATCTTTGCAATTTGGGTATACGCTTTCCATTTATCATGACTCAAGCCTTTAATCAATGTCACATCACGTGTTAACATATATATAAGAGTTTGTAATTAATTAGAGAGCAAGTTTTATGCACAAAGCAGACCATTGCTCAGCTATATGGGAAGCTTTAAAAGTTGCAGCATCTTCAAACAAATCCTGATCGCAATTTCGCAGAGACTTGATGACTCCTAAGGATGCTCCAAAGGTCACAGAAGGTCACGCTGAGTGAATAATAACCGTGCAATAAAAACACTCATTACTCCTCGGAATAATTTGATTTCGTTATTTAAAAATGATCTAACGAAGCGGTCACGAATTTTCATACGCATAAAGCTTTGTAAAAGGAAGGAAACATGAACCACAAATTTTGTGATATCATCCAAATAGATATCATCATCCCCAATATGATATTTGATATTATCATCGTAGATGATATGATATTTTAACAATAGCATGAAGGTGCTCGTCATCAGCTTTGCTATTTCCAGCGTGCCACCAATTTTCATGTAAAATAGATTTTCTTTGAATCGCTGAATTCATGACTCTCAAATTATTCATAAATTTTGAAAGTTGAGTCCATTGTGGATCATATTGAAAAATTCTTATAAAAATGTTTTCACCGGCTGTCATTTGGAGGCCCTTCCTTACGGAGACGTGGGTATGTAGTTGCATAGGCAGAAGAAACCTATGAGAAACCTTGCCAAAATTGGATTGAAAATTAAGCAAAGCTACCTGCTTGTGGCAAATGATGGCTTCGTATATGAAAATCTAATAAATAAACTGCCTGGCACTATCTTGTGCTATTTTGCAGGATAATTCCTAAACGTCGCACGAAGAAACTAACAGACCGGTTATGACTGAAGCAATAAATCGCAATTGCAACAAAGCATTTAAAAACAAAACCGCTCACTTTTGTTCAAACATTTTCTGTTTCACTTTGAAAAGACTAATTCCATAAGAACTGCTGTCCATTTCTGTCTTTTAAATGTCTCACTGCGCTTTATTTTTGCGGGAAACTTCTATTTGTTTACGAAATTTTTCGATCACAGGCCTATAAACACCGCAGTTCGATTCGTAGTTGAATGACTTTCCAAGCTCAATTGTAGAAGTCGCATCCGTCTTCTTCGTGTGCAAAGCCTCACAAATTGAACAAAAGAAACTTGTTCCCTCCATCTTGTACTTATTCTTGTAAGCAAAGTATTTGTTATACTCCTCGTTATTTTTGTCCAGATAAAGAAGGTACTCTGCCAGTTTTTGGATGGAATCGAACTTGCTAGCATCGATGTATGATCCTGGAATGGCCACTCCATCATCAAAATTGGCACCCATGACAATTGGGACAACATCCTGTTGTATTCTCTCCCAGTACTTTTCGGTCACGTAGTCGTGGCAAAAATTATTTTCAAATGCAAGGTAGAATTTGTATGTCGATAGTTCCTTTCTGCACGCTTGACTGTTATGGGCGCAGTCGCGTTGGTTTTTGAAGCGTCCTCTGCATTGACCGTAAACAGTCAGCGTTAGGTACTTTTGTAGCTCCAGGGCATACTGCTCGCGCAGCAAACCACAGTTACTTACAGCCCATGCTACTAAGCCAGATTTTTTTTTTGCGTAATCTCGAGTAACTAACCCGGTGTTTTCGCTACTAACATAATCAGAATAAGGGATGTACACGTCAGAGTTTCTATCAAATGTTGCGAGCCAGTTGAAAACTCCATTGTATTGCTGGTAGAGATAAGGATTTTGTTGTGGGTTTTCATGACTAAGGTAAACCCACATTTGCACTTTGCTGGATATTTTCTCCCGCTCCTCTCGCAACCTACTTGGACTGTACTTGCCTTGAAAGTTGTTTTCCACGTCCCTACCATGCAGAACTACGGCGTGCGCATGGCCTAGCCAACTCGTGTTGTAAGTCGCGAGACAGTTTTTGTACCGTCGACAAGACGAAAAATGTTCAAAAGTCTGCTTCCCAACCATCCATGACCAGCTAGCTTGACCAAACAGAGTCGAATACAGGAGAAGGACTTTGGTATCCTTGTCAAGGTAGTCTTGCCAGGTCGTCTTTGCTCGTTGGGGTTGTTGTGTCGTGAAATGCTTCTCATGTTCAGGCCATTTCAAAGGACGAAGAGATAACTGCATAGCTTGCATCTTAAGAACAACAAGAAGGGCAGCAACTGTTGCAATCAACCAGAAAATGCTTCGTATTCTAAACATGGCCATCTTTGGACTGCGTGCGGGACTTTCGTTTCTGCAAAACCGAGAGTTAGCCGTGTAGAATCAGATAAAAAAATTCGAATTCTTTCAGAAGAGTAGAAAAGAAACAGTATACGGTATCTAACCGGAAATCGCTTCTGATTGGTCATCTTCAAACAAACCAACCCTTATCAGCATGAGCTTCAAAGAATAGAACAATAAATTCTCATCAATGATTCAACATTTGGCGCTGTTTATATACCGAAAGGCCGCCGGTTCACAAATGTTTAGAACAAAACTTGAAAAACTTGAATCTTTTCATTTTTCCCAACAATTTTAACTAATCAATCCGGGATATTGTTTGTACAATTTCTATGTTGGCTGTGTCCACTTGAACTTTTGTTTGCCTATTTCTGGAACCGCGTATGCACAGTATGTTATATTAGCTAAAGGCGGCTTTCAGCTTGCTAACAGCACGTTCACGATCCTTCCTGGATGTGGCCATTCGTTTCACGATGAATGCTCCAAACTAGGTCCGAATATCTGTCCTATTTGTACCAAAGAGCCCGAAAAAGCTTTTACCATTCCCTCCTTTATGTGAACTTAAAAAAATCTCACGTGACAAGATTTTTCGCGCCAGTTAGAAATCACGTCAGAATCCCAGTCGGCAGAAATGAAGACAGGCGAAAGAAATAACTTTGCGATGTTACAAAGTTACTTTGTCAATGGATAATGAACAGTTTTAAAATGAAAAAGAAACGCCAAGCTGTATATCATCAAAAGTTTTGAGCATATTTAGGTAGGTGAGTTAGCTACATATGCTTATGATAGAAATTTGGCCTAGTTCATAATGAAAAAACCAAGCTGATCAATCGACAAAAAGCGACTTTCGAATGAAGTTGTCTATGTAGATTTCTTTGATAAATGTTTTCGAGAATTTTATTTCACTACCCGACTTTTACGTTCAGTTTAGGAAATATTAAGATAAATGTTTGCAGTGTATAGTGTAGAAATGCAATCGTCATCTTTAGGATGCTCTCATTTAAAGAGTATTTAGAATATAGAGAAAGTTCGCGACAAAAATTTGCTCTTACGTTTTATGAGCTCGATTCAGTTAAAATTTTTGAAATCTATGGTAACAGATTTTACACCGGGCAATTTTAGGGGGTAGCGCTAAAATTAATAAAAATGGCCTTCGTTGGCGTTTGTTTACAGTTTCTTGTTATCTTATTTGTCAGAATTTGGGAGTGTGTCTGCTGTATTAACCAATCAAAGATTTGAAGCTCATGCTACCCTTATCAGTGTTGTAACAAGGAGCATAGTGGACAAATCTTGATTGGTTGTTGGCGAGATCCCCTTCTTGGGAATCCTCCAGGCAATACACCAATCACGTTGCGAGAATCAACCTCAGAAGGCCAAATTTCAGCATTTCAACCACTTCTCGTTTAGAAAACCAGGTGTAAAATTTGCTAGCATATTTTGGTTACTTTTTTCGACTAAACTACTCTTGAATCTTATATCTAAAAATCTACCGCGAACATTTGCTCGATCTTTCTCGGTTGAAAAAATATCGCTATTCAAATACAGTGCAAGTTGTACTTACCACTCCCTCGACATTATCCGCCCTCTTTATTGAAATTTCTGTTTTCTTACCAATATAACCACAAATTATACCAATTTTTCGGAAATAAGATGCTTTTGCATTTGTCACTGGACTAGAATTTAATCAATGGCGACAGCACGGAGAATTCTATTTGGTGCAAGTTCTTTGTAGTTCAAACATCGAGTAATACTGTTATTCAATGTAAAGCCGTATAGGACACATGTATACAATCACATGTCATATCACGTGTTAGCTATTAAAGGCATTGAGTCATTGGCCGCTGATTGGCTTACAATGAGTAACCAGGTAGCAACCATCAACGCTAAATTGCTCCTGGTGTAAACAAGGAAGACATTGTAGTTATTTTGTTGTTGCTTTGCAAAGCATTTTATTTTATTTGTTGGCCTCTCCTGATCAATAGTGATCGACTATTCATAAACTCGATTGGAAAAAGGTTTTGCTTTTTGACACTCTTTTGCGAAAGAAATATTGGACCTGGAATCCGTAGAATGGTTAGTAGATGCTTTGCTGGACTGAAATGCTAATGTTTCCTGATTCGGCTCCTGGTATCAAACTTTGTGAGAGAAAGCTTGGCCGCTTTACAATTCTTTCCAAAGATTGGCTTGCTTACCGTGAACAATCATTGCTTATCTCTATTTTTCGCTTATGACCATTTTTCAGTTTATATGCTAATGTTGGTTTGCTTGATTGCATTTTCTTATCATCTCCTGATCACATTAGTCATTTTTCGCGTGACAATTCAAGCATATTATTTTGTTTACATTAGGAAGCCAAAATCTTCTCGAACCTTCCTAGGCAAACCTTCTTTCAGCTTTGTGCATACGTTTCACGTGGGACCAGTTCTATGTATGAGGTGGCTATTTCTAATGTGAATGTCACGAGTTTATCTTCGACAGAAGCTGTCACATTCAAGATTTCAAGAAAATTACCAAGCAGATATCTCTTATTTCAGCTTGGTCCATCTTAGTAAGTTTGAATTTGATAATCACGTTGCCGTATCTGTATGAATGCAAATGGAGTTCCTGCCACAATGCCACAAAGCTATTAAATAAAGCCAAGGATAAATGATAGATACAACCAACTTCAAAATGAAAAATGTGCTTACCTTCACGTGTGTGCAGAAAACGGGATCTCTACGTCTAAGCTGTCGAAAAAGCTTTATGGGTGCTGGGACACCTGCCTATAAAGCACGCTAATAAACAATCAGAAAATCAGTCAGAGGTGGCATAATGAAAGTTGTTTAACGAGCGAAACTTGCATTGCTGAATACATCTTTTGACAAGACTTTGTTTTGTAATAACACTTTTGACCGTTCAGGTATTCTATTCTCTGCTAAAATCTGTCAGTTGAGGATTGTCTATCTAGTTGTTTTTTTGCCAATTTACGCTTGCAAGGGTGTCAAATATTTTATGGGTACCCTTAGGAGAACATGCGGTGGTGTATTCGTACCGCAATTGTATATAGAAATGTATGATAAGATGGATGGGATTTTAAGAATTAAGCGGGAGATGTCGAAGCCTAGTAACGGCTTCATTCACGAACGCTTGAATAATTAGCCTCTCTTTAAATGGCTTAGATAATTTTCCTCTATTTGTGATAGTAACTAGAATAATCGCACCAATACACTTATTTTCATGTGAATTGACGAAACAATGACAGAATTTCCTTAACATTCGAATCAAATCAAAGCTCTGTGTACCACAAGATTATAGAGTGTCATGGCACGACTCAAATGCTGATGATTTCATAGCAACTTCGCCACAGTAAAGTATTTTCATGTCTTGTTGGCACAAAGTTATACTGACTTTCTTCATTTCTAATTTAAAATATTTGTAGATTCATCAACTTTACTAAAACGAAACACCTATGATTACTTCTGCATCTTGACGATTCAAACTCGCATTCCAATCTGTACTTTGAACGTTTAATACAGACTCGCCCTTATTCCATTTGATATGGTCCAAATACTACTCATTTGGATGTTTACAGAGTAAAGAAAAATAAATATAAACTAGCATCGAGAATCAATAAATATAAACTATCATGTAAAAATACAGTTAGTCATGTAAAAATATAGTTAATCACAACTCATAATGTCTCTGAATTTGAAAATCCGTATGCTAGTTTTACGACGTTGCGAAACTCAGTCAATTCAGCACGAGTTTGCGCATCCTTTTGTAAAACGTTGTTCATCATTGTTGAATGGCAATTCTCTACGCAATATGATAACCAAACAAATCATATCTATGCATCTATTACCAATGATATACCGCCGATTCATACTTTGAAAGAAGGATGTCGTGACTCTCCTAAAAACAAGCATGAAAAATTTGAAGACATGAACAATGCTAGACTCTATCATTCATATCGTGGCATGAAGCTAGTTAGTTACATGGTCAACGACTAATTAGGCGGTGGTTAACTTTAAGGTCTTGCAAACAAGCAAAGTGACACGAGACTTAATTAAGATAAACAGACTGAATGAAAACACACGTTGCAACAAAATGTATTAGTAATGGTCAAGCCGATAAATCGAGTGTTTCAAAATATTAGTCCATAACGCTAGGCCTATTCTTGAAGTAGCAGTTTCAGTCCTATTGTTCTCTTTTCCAAGTCAAATCAAATCAATTCAAAAGTAAAAAACGATAGACTACAACCAAATGCGTTTAGAAATTGAACTAAAACGAAGACTTGACAACTTAGTCCAAAGAAAATTTAACATAATAGTTTGATAACAATACTCCATTGAGCTAGTTTTCTTTTGTTCTTTAAACATCTACAGCCAATTAGGCCTAAACGATTGTGTTCCATGATCTCACTAGCAATATTAACTTGAAGTTGCTGCGTTACTTACAAACTTAAAAAGAGCGACAAGCTCCAAAGGCAGATGGATGAAACAAAAAACTGAACACACAGCCCTGTTAATTCATAGCAAGTTGTTGAATTTTATGGCAAATAAGCTCCGAAACAGCTTTTCTCTTCTTTTTACAACCGATGAATAGTACGACCGGATCCAAACAACTTATAAGGCAGTTGAAGAACTTTTGATAGATGTCCATTGTGAAAGCCGTTTGAGCTTGCTGACAGTTCAGGTCCATTATTTGCAACATATAAACCATTGTTACAAACTCTGGTACCTTGCATGCAGCCCACAGGACAATGACCAGCAAAACAGACATCGTTTTCTTCCGCTCTTTCGATCTATAGATCAGCTGGTCGTTTCTTTCTCCGGCAAATGTCCCAATCCTGATGACACGATTTGCTTGCCTAACTGCCACTCTGTACACACGCAGGTTCATGACAATCACTATAGTCAGAGTTATCAGCGTGTAGATGAACCCAAAGAGTTTTTTACAGGTTCTACCTGTATCGATGAAAATCAGCGAGAAAAATAAGGCTACAAGAAGTACACCGATTCCCAATGCAATCGAGTAATTCTTTTTTGTTGCATATTTCATATACCAAAAAGGATGAAAAATGGCAGCATATCGATCTAGTGTTAAAAAGGACATCGCAAAAGACGAGAAGCCGAATCCTACCCACAATGCACCATCAACGTAAGACTTCAAGGTCTCCTGTGGCTTGCTTTCGGATGCCAGAAGAAAAAGGTATGCCATAAAGAGTGGCTGGCAAACTAGTCCAACGAGAAAATCCGAAAAACACAATGCGGTAAAAATCAAGTTTGTTTGAGTTTGGAGTCTGGCGAATTTCAACATTGCCAAAATGAAGAGCGAGTTCATGATGATTGTCACCAAAGTTGATCCAACGTCCAACACACTTAGAGCATTGACATGTGGTACAAGAACCTGAAATGAAAAGGGGCAATTGTCCAGGGACAAATACATTCTGTCCTAGAAGAAGATACTAGCTTTGCGTTTCAGTTCTTGGCCAGAGATGGAATGGTGCGTACAGAAGTGATGTCTTTACTGGGATCTCAATGCAACTTGCTGCCGTCAAAGGTACCCATTCGTATTCTAGCATTTAAGAATGCACGTTCGAATTCTGTTCAGCTATCCTCTAAGGCTCAATACAGTTTTCTTCAATAATCACGGAGAACGTTTCTGTCTTAAACCATCACCGTTTTAAAGTGATGTTATGATAATCTTCTTCTTTATCCGAAACAGCTTCCCTTTGATAAAGCCTTGTAGACTGTCAAAGTTCAAATGAGGACTAAAATGCATGTTTCATTGCTTTATAATGATTATGCGTCAGTTTTTCAATGCCAATATTGACATATCGGTGCAAAGAGAATTTCTTTAAAATGAAGTTCCCATTTGTACAAAGAGAACCGAACAGTGATTTATTAGTTGCTTCCCTATAGAAAGAGTTCATTGGATTACTGATTGATTATGATGTTTTGATAAACTGTTCAATTGCTGCCTTTTCTGGAAATAGAATGTTTATTCCTTAATCCATCTACAGCTGCATTCAATAAGAAACTCTCCCGTTAATGCAGTATTCAGGAAAAGCGTAATATGTACAAATTTACCTTGAGCCTGCGTCGCAATAGAAACATATCCTCTTTTAGTAGAAAGTTATGGTCTAAGCATTGCATTAAATTCGAAATTCTCATCCTGTACTAAGCATGCGTGTAGTATGTAGTGTTAATTTGATTCTGCAACACAATAGAAATAATTTCACATTTAGTAGTTGGTTAAGATCTAAGCATTGCCATTTTAATAAAATTTAAATCTGAAAAAGATTAACTAGCTGTAAATTCTAATCCTAAAGACAGGATTACACATGATTAAAGAGTTTTTTTCCTTTTTTTCCAGTTTTTATCAGAAAGTCGAAAAAAAACTTTTTCAGAAAAATTGACAAAAATCGGAACTAGTTGTTCAAATTTTGAAAAAAATTGGAAAAAAGTTTTTCTCCAAAAAAACGAAGAAATCGTAAGTAGTTGTTGATATTTTCATCTGACAGGATTGCAATTCGAATGTTTTTATTACACATGTTATAGTGCATTCAAAGTTTCACATTCAAACTGAAAACATTATGGAACTGAAACTTTTTTATCCGTTTTTTGATTTCGCAAAAACGTTACCGTCGCTGGAGAGTCTCTTTTACTCAAAATTTCATTTCACCCAGTCTTTTAGGTGATATTTGCTGCCTCTTAAAGGTGATATTTTTATGAAAACAATGTGCACTGCTTCTTCGAACTTTAGACAATAAAATTGGTAAGAATACCATTCCTTTCGTTTGGGACAAAATGACCCCTTTCAATAAAGTCAAGGTAACGACAGTAAACTTTTGGAGATGAATCGTTTAGTGCTATTTTTGGATTATATTGATTTTTGCAGATAATTTCATGTTTATGGGGGCGCCCAGGCTATATGAAATAATTCAGATCTTTATTAAAAAGATTTGTTTAGGCTGGCTTCCACATAGTTCCATATAGACTGGGACGCAACCTTTTCACAATTGCAGCAACATTTAAAATCGAACTACAACATGGCTAGCGTAAAAGAGAGTAGGGCTTCACCGATTAATTTTTTGCTACATTAACCAGCATTGAAAAGAACATAATGAAAAAATCAAATGAGAAACAGACAAATAATCAATAAACCAAGAAATAGAATCTAGAATGAGAATAATTATTAAAGAAACAATCAAGAAATAATTAAAGAAACAAGCATCATGATCCCTATCCTGGGAACAAGATTCACTATAATACAATATACTTTGAATAAGAATAATAATAATATATTATATTATATAGTAAAATGATAATATATTACATTTTATTCATGGTGAGTCAGATGAGTCTGGTACCCAGGGTACATGCTCCCACGAGTATAAGGAGAAAAGCCTCAGCAGAAAGAAAGCAGTCGCGTCGAGACTACAATAGATGCAATGCCCAAATTGAATGTGATTCGTCTATACGGTGATTTTCCAGATTTTAAAAAACTCAAAAGCCAATGTGATGAACCCCCTTTCGTGTTGTTGAAATTCGAGACACCAGGAAAGACAACTATGTTATGCGGTTATGGATATACGATACCTTGTGAACACACGCATTGAACTGCACTAGCCTACAATCCTGGCCAAAAGGTTAGTGGACTGGAGAAAAAAATCACTAAGATTGCAATTTTATCCCGAAAATGGTATAGAAACCCCCCACCACTGCAGCAATGTTGGTTTTTTGGAAAATACCAAAGTATCAGATACCGAAATGAGTAGAAATAAGCATCTCAACATTGCTTGTGGGGGGTGGGGAGTGTATCTTTTAAAAAAGGCAGCAATTTGCCAGCCAGTCCACTATCTTTTGGCCAGGATTGTAGATCTTCGTAGACGGCCTTTCATAACTATTTACTTCGTTTTGTTTTCGGACAATTGCAGTTATTGGATGCACGGATTTTGTAAGTAATTAATGAATTATGTTAAACTATCGGTCACATATCGAACTATACTACTTTTCTATAGCTTTACTCGTTTTCAAACACCGTTTTGTTATTCATAACGTATGTTAGCATTATCCGTCGTCGCTGTATTGTTGTGTATACGAGACCTGTATTCTAAGAAGTATGTATTCTCGTTTCAGTTACCGCATTTTATTCAGTAAGGCATATGAGTCAAGTCGTGACACTCAGTCTTTCGTGCTTACTGTGATTATCTGCTCGCCAAAAGAGTATCGACTACCCTTGAGGGCGTGACAGCCAAATAATACTGGCGGAAAGTTTCGTATGGACAAGCTAGGTCGTTCTTTCACCTGGGTATTTTTGAGTCTGTTTAATATTTCTATAAAAAAATCCAGTTCTAAAAAGAAGTTGTGGCGTGGACGTTTTTTGGTCATCTACAGCCAATCAAACCATAATGCATTGAAAAGAAGATTGACTATCGTCAAACGTTTTTCTTACAACCTTCTAGTGTTTTCGACCAGCAACTGATTATCTACTTTGTTAGCTTTTGGTCATTTCCTGACGTTTGCATTACCTGAGAAGTGTCGGACGAAAAGGTATGCTTAAAATTCGAAACTATGGTCTGCCGTTTCTTACAATTGTGTTACAATTTGCACAACAAAACATTTGTTCATAAAATGTTATAAACTTTCGGTGATTTTCGCGGTGTCACATAGCGGATAAAGTTTAAGCCCCCTCCTTTACCTCTCGAAGTATTTGTATCATAACGGATGGCGTGGACAACCCTAGGAGGTACTTTTAAATGACCCCAAACAGATATATTTTGTTCAATACCAAATAAAAAAGTTGAAATTGATTTTATCTACTGCTATGTATCTCTAGAGGCATGTTCAAATCGAAGCGGGCTGACCCCCTGTCACGTGACTTCAAGCTAGTAATGCACCTGCTGATGCGTGAACATGTTTTCCAGCCCGACACATAATTTCCAACATAATTGCTTTTACATTTAATTGCGATTTCCAGCCCGCCTATGAGGGATCCCGGGTACTTAAACCCAGAACCTAGCGGAACCCAGAACCCTTCTCTCATGTAAACGGAAATTAGTTTGTGAGTGGTTTATACTTCGAGGTGAAGACTTGGTACAAACTGCTTCGGCGGGCCAAACCATTTCAATGCAGCTTATTGGTAAGAGAAATTAAATTGAAAAACAGAAAAGATGCTCAATACTTCATTTACTATCCTCAATTGGAAATAAAATACTGGCTACGAAGTGAGTATATGGCGCATCTGTGTTTGCTAATTTTAAAGAGGTGTAATTGGATGAAAAAACATTAAATTGAATACAAAAAAATACAGTTAATTAGACCCATTGTTCAATCTAGTAAGGCGCGGACTTAACCCGAAAAGACTGCAGCAACAACAGCAACACAACAACCGCAACAGCAGACAATGCCAGCAAGGATGTAAACCGCTGTAGTTGCCCAAAAGGCGAACAGATACAGTGTTTGGTGGCAGTATTTATAGTCGTTTGGATTCTCAAAATTCGGCTTGTAGTTGCTGTAGATCCAGACGTTGCCAGCAATGAACCAAGCAAACAGAAAGCAGTTGAGGATTCCTTCTAAACCCTTTCTTCCAGTACCACTCTCCTCCACTTCTTCACCAGATCTTTCCTTGTGTTTCTTATGACCAGAGCGACACAGGCTTATCAAGTTGGAAACGATTCCAAAAGCCCCTGCCACAATAAGGTATATCGGTATGTACTTTTCCACACGGCAGTTATCCTTATATTTAACCCCTGTAATAAAAAGAATCAATACCATTTACTACAGCATTTAATCTTCAAGAAACATTTTGATAAAATTGAATTCTTAATACAAGTTCTTGAGTTTCTAATCAGTAGCAGTCTGGCTGAAGTAAGATCCTGCAAAATAAAGACCTGAAATCAATGAAGGTCTTTTAACCATATCATAAGAAACCTTTCAGCCTCTTTTCTTGATCAATCCCTTTGTTTTGAAAAAAACTGGATTCTAAAAAATTCCTGATATCACAATGACCGTGTATGGGGTAGAAAATAAATTTAACAAAGATGTTTCCAGTATTGATGGCATAAATTCTGGTAATCTGGAGCTCTCTGTCATTGAAAAGGTCAAACAACTCAGTGGCTTGAAAGTAGGATTTTTTGAGTCTGTCTATATTTCAATGGAAAATCACATTCTTTGTAGACAGAAAGAGTTTGTCTTTCCCATTGTGCTCTTCTAAAGTTAGGTGTTAAGTTACATTAATTGGTCAATTATAACCAATCATCTGCTCTGCTTATCACCCTCTAGTGTTTTTGATCTGCATCTGGCTATTATTCTGTCAGCTTTTGGTTTTTTCCAAGGTTTGCGTTCTCTGAGGAGTGTCAGATGAAAAATTCCTTAAAGTATGAAAAAACTATAGAGTTCCGCTTTTTCTTGCCAATGTGAAGTTCTGTACCACAAAGCACTTGTTCAAAGAAGGATTTATAAAAATAATTTTTGCATAAATATTTTGATATGTTGTAATAAACTTTATTTTCTTAAACTACTCACCAATGACAATGTAAGCAACTGGGATGGCAATCATTAATGCCATGCATATTATAAACCCAACTAGAAAAGAGCAGATTTATTGATTAATTAACAAGTTTAAAATAAGAGCTGAGAAAAATGGATACAGATAAGCATTCCTTATTCCAAAACATTATAATGATGTTTCTATTGTCTGCAAGATTTCTTACTGCGTCCTGGTAGCAACATTTTGCTCCTAAAACTTGGATGGCAAATAGGAGAATAAATGTTTTCATTTCAATCTTGTCAAGTTATTCTCTTCAAGGAATATACTGGTTTTATTCCAAAATTGCATTGAAGTAAAATGTACCTCCAGGCCTTAAAATGAGCAGAAGCTTCTTTTTAATTGAAACTGCTCTATGGGTGGTTGGGGCAAATACTGGTAGAATTGCAAATAAATAATTAATGAAGCAACTGTTGGTTTTGTCTTCTTGTCAATAACTTCTAAACTGTTTTCTGTTTTAGAGGGCTTCTTTACAAGTAAACAAAAATTTTTAGTTTGTTGAATTTTTTGCATTTAATTGAAGAGCTTTCAATATTTTTTACCTGATGCAAACAGTATTGCAAAAATTTTTTGCATAAAATCAAAAGTTCCAGATGATTCTTGTTTTGCTGCCTTCAGCTCACCAAATAGACTATCGTATGATGGTGGCGGCTGTGTTGGATGAATAATTGCTGTAATTAAAAGGAAAAATGGACTGCATATATGACAGTTTGATTGAAAAGCACCAAGACACACTGGTCTTAGGTGTATATTCATTTCTGAGACACGTGTGATCTTCTGTTGAAAAATAAAATAAAGTGACTCTAAAAAGCAAAAGCTTCATTTTTGACCAATCAGTGAGAGGACTCTTTAAGCTCTAGGAGGATGCTAGTTGCCCACAATATAGCAAATTTTGAGCTTTTTCCAGTCTTTGCACCCCAAGGGAAGTCAAATGAAAAATTCCCATTTAGTATGCAAAAATTATGGTTCTGCTATCTGATGAAAATGAACCCTTTCTCAAAAATCCACCACACAGTGGGCTCAGGCATGGAAATTGCCAAAAATGAGATCTTTAAAGCTTCAAGTATTTCTAAAACTAAGGAAAAAATCAAGTTAAATAAAAATAACTTAAATGCTCAATTTCAGTGCATCCATTCCGAAATAACACACTCTTGAATAATTTGGGGTCAAGTTGCGTTCTGGTGCTGGAATTTCACATAGCAAAATGTTTGTATTGTATCTTTTGTACTTGGAGAGTTTCCCCACCTAATCGAAGAAGCCATCACCTCTGCCAGTAGATTTGATGTGGAAAAGTGTTCCTCCTCACACAAACTACTTGCCCACTCACGGGAGCTCATTGAAATTAATGATGACAGGGGGCTGGAGAGCTTCGATGAATCTGGTTTGGAGGCTAAGAACAAAATTCTTCCTTCAATTTGCCTCAAGTTGGGTAGTAATACCTCGCAAGCAGACAATTTGGAAGACATGATCAATCAATTGTGGTTGGGCTCAGATCCCAAAAATTAACCACATTCGTCTAAAAGCTTGGTCCTTTTGCAAACATTGAAGGGAGTATGACCATTTGACACTGCACTGCAAGAAGCTCACCCAGTTTTTGGGCCACTGTGCAATGAAAATGATCTGTTTGAGAAACTTTGTGGTTGAAATGTAGTGTGTATATGTTCTTGCATACTGTATGGCTTTTTATTAAGAGAAAATCTAAATTTAACTTTGATCAGAAAATTAAGATTACTTCCTTAATCATATTTAGTTTACTACGTGTTTTTGGCCCCTTCTGCCCAAATATTGTTATTTGGACCCAGATCCTACAAAATCAGAATTTTTGAAACATTTTTTCAGAACTCTAATCACCTAAATAATATGCTTCTAGCGAGCACTCAACCATGATCAGGGGATCATTCTAACTCAAAATATTTCATTTTTTTCCAATATTTTGCCCTCCTAGCTCACTGTGCATCTTTGGTTATAATTATGAAAAACAAGGAGAATATGTATAGTAAAATACCAATTATCAGAGAATAAATATATTTATATATTGTGTAACAAAGTTGGTAAAATATATCCTATAGCAAGTAATACAAACATTGGGATTCCCCTTTCTCTGTATCTCTTGCTTCCTAAAAAGAAGAAAAGATGTCACATTTATTTCTGTGGGAACATAATGCAGTGTTTTTCAAGAGGACAAACATTGCATGACAGAGGGAGTTATCAAAAGATAGAGCATTATGCCTTAGGAATTACGTTTGAATTACTAACTACTTAAAAGAATATGGTCTTCATTGATAAAAAAAATTTGGTCTCAACCAATCAATTACACCAAAATCAATTCTACAGGTTGAAAAAGTTTTGTTAACTGCATTTTTGTCCCTAACAGAGTAACAACAAGGAAATTTAGTTTTGAAAGGACCTAGATTTGGGGGCTTTGGATTCAGGAGAATTATATTGAACTCAGGTACATCTATAGTTTTTGCTACTTCTTTCTTAAGTAGTGTTAGTCTAATTAGGTAATGCTGTAAACATGTCGTTATTTGTGTGTTTTAACCATTGACAGGCAAATCTTCACCAAATTAGCTCTCCAGTAATATTATCTATGAATCCAATCTGCAAGTTGATAAAAACCAAAGCAGGTAAAACTAGCTTATAAACTAAGATAGACATCCATCTAGACAGACATGTATGGTTTCCGCAGTTTCGAGGGTAGAATCTGATAAAGTATAATATCAACAATGTTGACAGAGCGCTCGATGTCTCCCTCTAATCAAAACGATTTTTAGTTTGTAACTGAATATGTAATTCTTAGTTTAGGTGCCAACTGTGCAACGTTTCCAACAACAACGAAATAGGCTGCGGTTCATTCAACTCTTCTAACACCTCCAGCCATGTTTCAAGCGTGTTACTTGTTGTGCTTTCTATACGCCCCTTTGCTCTAGCGTCCCCCCTCTCAGTCTGCCATTGTAATTCCAACGTTTTTAGGTATACATTGACGGTTTGAATCAGGTTTTTTAAATAACAGTTTCCTGTGCGCTTTTTCCCAGTTATTTTGCTATGAGAAATGACGATAAGTTTTTTCACAGCAGATAAACATTCCTGAGTTGTTGATAATGTTGGGTTGCAGATATCCTCCCGTGACCGGACGATAGAACGGAAAAAACAGATATGGCCTTATTTTTAATTCATAGTTCAGATTAGAAAATATTCAGAGCATTGGTCTTCATGAAATACGGCCTTTGCGCTAGGCAAGGAGTCAAGGCCACAACCAAGTCGATGTGTGTGATAACCTGCTGAAAAGGTAATGTCATAGTGATTTGAAGTAAACAGATTTTTCATGCTTCATGCTCAATTGGAAGATAAACGACGTTTACAGTTTTTAACTTATATTGTTTGGTGCGGAACAGGATCAAAATGGCCACTCCTAAAGTGAAACTTCGTGCACTATCGTTATTCACAGTGTAGTAAGATGCTTAGGGCGATAGCGTTTAGTTAGCAGGTGATGATCTTGTATACGCTGCAATGATTTAAATATGCGATTAAGTTGGCTTGGTAAAATAAATCTGATAAAACTGTGCTAACCTCTTCCGCCATGCTGATTGATTGCTCTTTTTTCTCTGCCAGACAAGAAGTTCCACCCACTTTTGGCAGCAAAATGACATTCGATGGAAAACAAATGTTTATAAACAATATGCTCCTTCTTAGCGACGCCCGAGGCACCTCTCCAACGCCCCAGTACTCCGCAACACCACCGAATTTGATTGAACGAAAACTGTGGAAACAAATAGTTAAAAGAAGAAAAAAACAAGGATGAAATCATTATTAACATTACCAAGATGATATTTTTTCATTTGACTGAGTATAGAATATAATCTACTTTCTTGGCCACTTATTAAGGGACACTGATGGATTTTCTAGTTTCTCTCTCTGTGGAGCAAATATTGCATTGTTTTATTGAAAAAACCAACCTTCAAATCACAACCACCAACTGATTCCTATTACAGATCAGCGAACATTTTTAACAGTTTTCAGTTGCATTGAACCACGATTAAATCCAGAAAAACAAGCAAGAAATAATTAGGCAAAAATGTAAGATTTTAACTTACTGCTGCAATGGTTTCTTTGAGGGCATTCAATAAATTTTTTTTTGAGAAATACCATAACTTCTGCTTTTCTACACTACCGTGCAAAAAGTCTTGGGACGATTCGAAGTTTCGAAAGACGCTTATGATAAAAGTTTTAAAAAAACATGCATTTGATCCTGTCTTATTACGGACGACAACCGATGAAACTTTCATAAGACATTGTTCATTTTTCGAAGGTTCAAAAAGTATTGGAACACCTTCAATGTTTCGAAGACCTTTTGTAGGAAAAAATTAACAACATGATTTGGAACAATCGAAAAAGGTTAACTTTGGAATTTTAAAGGTACATGTACAAGTTTGAGAGTTAACTTATGAATAGATATAAGAAATTGTTTTTTACAAAAACAACGGCAAGAGCATTCGAGAAATTGCGGGAATTGTGGGCTGTTCAAAGAGTGCAGCTTTCAACGTATGTAGAAAATTGTTTGCTTCAAGAACTGTCAAAATCTGCCACGGGTTGGTAGACCGAAGAAATTCTCCACGCTAAGACAGGAAAGTCCTCCTTGAGAATACTTCGGCGGAACAGTTATGAATCGCTTAATAACATTATAGGAGAATGCAGAAAAAATCTAAGCTTTCAAACACTAGCCAAAAATACTGCAAGGAAACTGATTAAAAAGTACAACTTTGCAAGTCGTATAAGAGAAAATGCTCATTGATTACAAAAATTAATCGGCAACGACTAGTAACTTGGGCAAAGCCGTTAGATGATGGAGTCAAGATGACTGGGTTGATGTAATGTTTTCAGATGAGTGTAGGTTTGAGCTGCAGAATGATGCCGGTCAGCTAAGAGTATGGAGGAAGGCAGCTGAAAAGAACAATGCAGAATTCTTCAAGCCAGTTTTTATGAGTGCCCCTTCAGTGATGGTCTGGGGATGCATAAGTAAAAATGGTGTTGGCAAATTGGTGGTTGTCGATGGAAACATTGATACTGTGATATTATTGTAAAGAACCTACCTCCGTCGGTTGAGAAATGCTTTGGTGACAAAAGTCACCCGGTTATATCCCAGCAAGACAATGCAAGACCACACTCGGCAAGATATACAATGATATATTCTCAGTTAAAGAATGTTTTAAGGTTACGTTGGCCATCGCAAAGCCCAGATCTTAATCCGATTGAGAATGTCTGTGAGCAGTTATTAAAAACAAAAGATTTATGACAAATTATTGACCTATTCTAAGATTTCCGTGGTAAAAAATTCAGCTCGATACATACCTTGATCCTGTTATACATTTCAATGTTCTTTGTTGATAAGCTTATCCTTAACTGAAGCTAAAATTTATATAAATGTAATTTTTAATAAAAAGTTCATTGTTGTGCAAATGTATATTTAGAAAAATTGTATTTGATTGACATTTCTGAAAACTTTTGAAGACCATGTGAAATTGCCCTTCAAGGCTTAAGAAACTAAGCCCATATTTTGTTTAAATAAGCAAAAATCTTTTGTTTTTGAAGATATGAGCTGAAAGTTTATAACTTTTAAGCCTTGTTTAGAATAACAAGGTTGAGAATAAGAAGACAACTCTTTATTAAAACGCATAATCAAAATCAACGGCCATAGACAAAATCGGTTATCGTCGTTACGCCAGATAGTACTCTTTGCCTGCAAAATATTGATTTTTAAAAGCTACCTTTTCACGTTGCAAGTACCATTCATTTGAAGAAACATCCATGTACCCTATATTCAGTATTTATATCAATTAATGCTAGCCATTCTTGTATCTGTACTTGTATCTGTACCAAATACTAAATTTTATCCCATTCTGGATTTGCAATAGGGTCGTAGCGCAGAGGTTTCTAATACAAATTATAGATAATTATTAATATTATTGTAAATCATTAGTTATGATGAACATGAAATGCTGAAATTTTGCAACTTTTTGATGCATTCTTTGTGTAAATTAGAGTATTTTAAAGGACAATAAGAATGTTTCAAAAGATACATTTTTTGATCGCTCAAATTTGTTTTGACTCGCCAGAAGATTCGAGTTTCGAGTGTCCCAATATTTTTTGAACGGTAGTATATTTCAATTTCGCCACATTATTAAAAAAGATTAACAGTAAAATTTTCTAGGCCACAAACATGAACATGGAGGTTATCAAACATCGTGAAATATTATATGAAAAGCGTCTGGAAAGTATCTTTTATAAAAATAATGGTAAAAGCTACCAAGAAACTGCATCAATTGTGGGCTGCTCAAAGAATGCAGCTTTTGCTGTATGCAAAAAGTTCTTTAAATTTAGAACCGTGAAAGATTTGCCAAGGGTTGGTAGACCGAAGAAGTTCCAGACGCCAAGACATGAAAGGTCTTTATTGAGAGATCAAAAAACAGGATGCATCTTGATAAATTTGCTAGAAGGTCAAAGCGCAGGTTTCAAATTCTGATAATTAATTGTTATGAATAAAGAGAGCTGAAATTTTGCAACTTGTTGATGCTTCTACTGCGGTATTTAGACCGTGAGAGGGGGTAAATTAGATAAAGAGTTAGAGATGGAGACTTTGGCAGAGAAGGAAATTTGATGAACTTAATCGTATTGAGTTTGGAAATTTTAAGTCGCATTTACCAAAGGATGAAAAGCTCGAGCTTCGTGCTTCTTTCTGTTGTATACCATAGTCAATTGGTTGGAGAAATTTTCAAGTTTCCTTACATTTTTTATCAAATATTATGCTTCATCCCTTTTCCCAATGTAAAATGCGAAAAGCCGGTAGCAGGTATTCGTCATCGAAAGACGAACATTCTTGTCTTTTGCCTTTCAGAGACAGAAGTCTGCCCTGGGCTCTTGCGAAAGGCAAATATTTTGTCTTTAAAAGACAGTCTTTTGAATTAAACGCGTTTTCTACAGTTGGCAAATGTAAACAATTTAAGGTGAGGTCGATGTATGATTACTCAATTTGCGGTTTTTATTGTTAATTTCCCATAAATAATTTAGTCAAGTAGGCCTTTAGTAGCCTTAAGCGCATCAGTTAGTTAATGTAGAAGGCCCATCTTGTTATTTTTTCAAGCTTCCATATAGTGTGTTTATAAGAATAGTAATGGCTTGTACAGTATTGTAAATCTTCTAAGTCCTATTAGTAAAACTTACTCCTAACTACAGTTTTAATGGCAAAAGTTAGTTGTCGGAAAATTGCCAGAATTTATGGTATGTGTTGGAAAGGCTACCCCCTGGTTCGAAGACAGATAATGAGCTATCACGTGACAGGACCAATTATGCACTTATTCAGTAATATTAATTAGAGATTCGAGTAAGAGTTGAGTTTAGCACGGGTTAAAACCGCACGTATTAAATATGTTCTGTTATGTTGTATATAAAATATAAAAAAGACAGCATGATTGATTTCCTTTCTCAAGCCCTCAATAATCAATTTACAACAGTATGTTCTTGAAAGTGAGACTTTTATCTTTAAATGTTCTAATGTGTGTGAGCAATAATTCATTTTTATCTTTTGTCCATTATGGCATTGTAGTTTTGGATCTGACTTATGAAAGTCATCTAAACTCAGTGTTATAAATTCAGCAAAAAAGTATTCCTCGTCGGTAGGTGCAATGTGCTCTTTTTATAAACGATCATTGTCTATCAAGAATTTTCTCTACATCTACTTCTGTTTGCATGCTTTAATTCAACTTTTCCATATTGTGTAATTAATCTAATTTAGCTTTTCCTGTTTGTCTACGTGACTGCATGTAGCTGAAGTTTAAAAGGTATGAACTAAACTGAACTGATAGCTTGAGCAATTATTGCTACTTAAATCATTTTAAAGTTACGAGGCTAGGTTAACTTCGCAGACTTGTCATCATCATATTTATTGAAAATATTCCAAAACAACAATTCCGTAATAGTTTTGCTGGTAAAAGAAATTTTTAACCATATCCTCTTTCGAGGTAGTCCAAAACTTCAAAACCTTTTGGCCAGAAACTGAGGAGCTGAAAACACGATGTTAAGTTGGGCGATTCTTGGCACTGACCCACTGCTTCCAAATATACTGCAAATAAAATTATGTTGATCAAATTATGTTGATCCTATGTAGCCGCGCGTCACTTAGTGATATGTATGTAATTTGTGCCAAAATTAATGAAACATAAGTATATTTGATTGTTTTTGATCACTAATTGATGAGCAAATTATTTTTAAATTTTGGTTAAACAATCACATTAGAATGAATTCCTAGCCTTCGAAATTGGGTGCACAGTCACTCACATACCACAATAATTAGGGACGGACTTACCGAGGGGGTGTGGGGGTGCGACACACACCCCCCCGAATATGTTTGTGCTATCCGGTAAATTTTTTTGATTCGGTAGATAGCTTTTTGGTAGTCAGTAGTGATGAAATGGCGCCAGTTTCTTACTTATTTAACTTCTTGTCGAGTCAGTTGTAGACTTTCTTTAGAGTTAGATTTAAGAAATTATAGTTAAATTCAAAAATGGGCGTTTCTATTATTTCCCAGGCACCCGAAGGGCGTTACACTAAAATTCGATCACAATCTAATATCCCCTCCCCCAATCGTTGCCTCTTAAATCCGCCCCTGACAATAATTCCAGTTAGGAAATAGCAATGTTTCTTTAGAAAGGCTATGCAATAAATCATTCTTGTGTGACATCAAATTTTGATCTCTTGAAAAATGAATCAGTTGTACTACTTATTAAGCATCGCTCAGATAGCTGTCAAACCTTTTTAAAAATCTCGACCTTGTATCGATGGGTTATTAATTAAGAAAGAGATTTGGATAAAGCAAATACACCAGTGTGTCATTTAATTAGTTAATCTTTCTACACAAATTGTTGCAAAAATAAGAATTATAGAACACTAAGCATAACTCAAATCAGTTTTTGTCCTGGTCATGTTTATCGCTAGAAATGTGACGGGGGTAAAGATGGCGGCGAGCTCAGTTTTGAACAATTAGTCTATCCCTGTCTGATGATCTTTTTAGTATTCGATCCTTTATACTGCGAGCCCATCTGTAGCCAGTGACCACACTCTCTTTAACTTTTGTCAAGTTTTGGAGAAACTCTTCGCGACCACGCCAAACTATTGCCACTATAAATAGTAGAATTGTTGGGACATTAACCAGCATCAACATCAGCCAAGGAAGCATCAAGCCAGGGGTTGTATGATTAACTCCTTTGGAAATAAAAAGAGTCACCACCAAAGACAAAATAGTGGCCATCGCGGCCTTATTGTCGACTGTCTGCGTGAAAGGCTTTAGGAAGAACACTAAGGGAAGAGAGGCGGTTAACATTATCATAATCCAAGTTGGACCAGAATCGCCCTGTGGAAGAGATATAGTCAGAGCCATAGCAAATCGATATAGCATGAAAAATATTTCGGAGTACAGCCATAAATTTCTACGAAACCAAGATCTGTTATCGTTTTCATCATCAATAGGCTTGTAAGAGGTATACAGAAACCCCAACCAAGAAGACACGACATCATCATTAACACGCCTACGGTTCCTAATCAACATGACTGTGAAGGCTACTACTGGGACTAGGAGAAACACCACTGCTGCAGCAGCTGCCAGTTTAACCATGTTTGACCACTCATCACCGGAGCATTTCACTGTCTGGTATGCAGCAGCATTCATGAAGCTGTCCCCGGAGCCATCCTTTAAGCAATTGAAGACGGAGATGATTAGTTTAGACGCGTTGAAGAAAGAAAAATGGGCAATGAAAATGGCACAAGACAAGATCTCGTGCTTTAAAGAGGTTGGTTGTAATGTTGGAGGCTTAGAACGACAGCAATTGATTCTCTTTACTGAAAGAAGAATTGTAACAAGGGAAAAAATAAAGACAGGCGCACAGAGGGAGAGTAGAAAACCGCGAAACATTGCATACGGGGATTCGCCAAGAAAGTGAGGAAATAAGCAAACCATTCCAACTATCTTAAGGTTTGTGAAGTTGAACGTTTGGGCAAGATTCTGCAGCACCCGATGAATTTCTACAGGCATCACTGTTGGCAGTAAGCTGGCAATGGTCTGACAGTAGAAAATAAGCGATTTGATTAAGCCAGAGCTGTTTCCCTTGCCAGTCAGTGGAATAAGCAAAATGAAAATAAGTAAAATGTTGAAAGTTAACCACGAGCCTGCATTTAAAGACAAAGCCACTACTGCTAGGACAATGCTGAAGGCTAGCCGAGCAAGGGCAGACTTTCTAAAAAATGCAAAGAAGACAAGAACAAGAACAACAATGAATGACCTCGATATCAATTCCATGGTAGAAAACGTCGTGCAAGGAACACATTCAGCATGTGAGTGAAAATAGCATGAACTCTTATCCTTGCACGAGCACTTGGAACAAAGGCGACCTTCATAGCCTTCAGCACAAACGATGCAGTGTCCCATGCTAGACTTTACCGCGCTAGACTTTCCCGCGCTAAATTTTCCCGCGCTAGACTTTCCCGCGCTAGCTTCGAGTCCGTGTCGACCAACAATACAATTGCCGTTGGGATTGCAAGGGCTGAAATGGGCATTCACCCACTTGCATGCGCGAAATTCCTTAACGGTGCCGGGAGCTCCAACCGGATAAAAACCCAACGGGAACTTCATGAGGCCACCGTTTCGACAATCACCATTATGCAGGCATGCTTTGCAGGCATCTGGAGGGTTACCATAGAAACCAGGTCTACAGGAGCACAGGGTGAAACTGTAATATTCAGGGTCGATTTCTATACTGTAATATTCAGGGGCAGCGTGACCTTAAAAGTCCGCGAAAGAATACTGTAGCCCGGACATTCAAATTGCCTTGTTAGGTCCAAAACAGACCGGGACGTATAGTCCGGTTCGATATAGGCCGGGAGGCTACTGTTGGTTCCTCTCATTTGCTTGTTGTTTGTTACAAACAAATACCTCAACGGTGCATCTTGGAAGGATCTCAGTAATGTTCCACTCAGGTTGTTCTCTCGTAAGTCAAATAGGTTCAAGTCCAGCACAGGTGTTGTCTTAAATTCGGGTATCTGGCCCTCTATCTTGTTGCTGAGAAGCTCGAGGGCTTGCAGCTGTGTCAAGTTGCCGATCGTGTCCGGAATGGGTCCGGAAAGGTGGTTCCGGTTTACCTGAAGAATCCTTAATGACGAGCAATTGCCTATCTCGGGGGGGATTTTGCCACTTAACTGATTCTTGTTCAGCTGAAGGTCTTGCAAACTTTCTAATTTGCCAATGGTAGATGGAATACGTCCAGTCAGATTGTTGGCATTGATGTAAATGTACATAGCACTCTTAAGTTGTCCAATGGACTCAGGGATCGGCCCAGTGAGCTTGTTTCCGGACAGATAAAAGTACTTCGCCTTGGTCATGTTCCCCAAGCTGTCCGGTATGGAACCAACGAGCCCATTCGACTGATTTGATTTGTTGCAGAGCTCTCGTTGGGAGAAGGAAAAATTATTGTGAGAATTGACGGACAAGTCAAAATACTCCATTTTAACCAGGTTCCCTAAACTAAATGGTATCTGTCCGCCTAGACAGTTTCCAGACAAGTCAAGGTAGCGGAGCTGAGTCAGGTTCCCCAAGCAGGTAGCCGATTGCCATACAATTTTAGCTCTTCTAAGTAGACCAGCCAGCAGACGGCTTTCGGGATGGCGCCACTTAAGAGTTCCGGCCTTGCAAACCCGAAATCAAGAGTTGAAACGTGTTGGTCCTCGTTGCAATTGATATGACCAGCTGAACTCCAAGCACTACAATTTGGATCCCCTTTCCAATCTGTGACATTCCAGGTCTTTCTCAGCTCAATAAGGGCCTTGGATTCCTGTCCACTCAAAGCAGAGCAGCAATTCAGAAGAAGAATAAAGAATACAAAAGTTGTCATTTGTACGCTCATACTTGGTCGTCGTCTGTGACTCTGTAGAAGATCGAAGGAAAGTATTTATTTATCGCAAAGATTTAAAGTGGTTGTAAAAATGATATCATTGACGGGTGTATTTTATAGGTGCGTGTAAGTAGGACTTCGCTTAATGTATTATCTATCAATCAAGTACATTAGAACGAGCGAGTACAGGACCAGGGCCGCATTTAAGACTGTTGTGGCCCTGGGCTCAAAGAGTATGCCAAAGTAGTTCGTGCCATGATACTGAATTCATTGACAGCCGTTGTATGGGCTTAATAAAGTTTTTCTTGGGGCCCCCCTAACATTATAAGCCTTAGGGGGCCCCCAGCCCCGTGTCCAGTTGGCCCATGATTAAATGCGTCACTGTACAAGAAATTGAAAAAGCTAAAGAAATTTGAGCATAAAACACTATTGTGCCTTTGGCGTTGACCTGTGCATCAAAATCTACATACGCATCACTTGATCAATGACATCATGCATCGCCCACGCTCTTTTAGAATATAAATAAAACATGTTTTGCTTCATGGGTAACTAGCAGTTCATAGTTTATAAAGAGTTGAACAATTTTCAGCAGAAGTAACCCCCCACCCCCCCCCCCCCCACCCTCTTCCTGTGTTACAAAGAAAGTGGTCTTAAAAAATTGGATGTTGTCTGAGCATGAAAGTTATCCCAAATTCAACCCACAGCAGCCAATGACCGTGGGATTTAAAAATGGCTACAGTGAACCCTGCCGCGGGTTTTCTATGCCTTTTAGAGTTCTATGCAATGTGTTTTCAAATTTTAGTGACCATGGGGTTGTAGTCCAGATGTAGAGAAGTTGGTATTTCCCGTAAACCATCGTCACAGGGTTCCGAGCCTCGTTTGTGTGTTGTACAGCCTGCCAAAATTACGTCTGCTCCCTCCATTGCGAATTCCATCATGTAAACAAGCGCACCCAAAAGGTAAAGCAAACTGCCAACCATTGCAGAAGGCGTAATAGTAAAATATTTTGACAGCCAAAGATTATCTTCATCAATTTTTCCGGCTTTGTATTGTATATTGGTAACCAGGTTTTAGAAGTACAAAGCTGACAACTTCAAGAATTTCGCGCATCGCTCAAAGGTTCGCTTAAAGTCTCCTCTAGCTTTTTGAAAAGAAAACTTTAAAAACTGGTTGTGAGAGGAAATGTAACAGTTGCTAAGTACCTATCTTACTTAAAACAATATTTATTATCCCTTCTAGTCGGCATATCTGCACTTTCCGTGGTTTGCATTAGTCGGTAGGCCACAAGCCCCACAGCTTCTGCTGCTATTGCGTGGACATTGGACTCCCAAGTTTCTATGCCAGAAACACGACTCCCGCATAATGGCTTCTAGGAAGTGCGTGTTCCTAGAATTCAAGACAAAACCGCAATGCTGGTTTGCGGAACTTCCCAAACATGCCAACCGCATTAGTAATATTAGCACGCTTTGTTTATTGAAAGTAAACCAACTTGCCATCTTCCCTTTCCTTCTAAATTGAGAAACCTGTTGAATTGTGACAGACATGAATATGTGATAGGTAATAGGCCCGAGGTGCTTAATGAAGATGAAGATTTCTTTCAGCAAGAGCAGGGGCGGATTTATAAGGCAACGGACGTGTTAGATTATGGCAACGGATTTTAGTGTCACGTCCTTCAGGTGCCTAGGAAGTTTGGAGTGTTAGCTGTGTAAATATTTTTTGGAATACATGTGAAGGAGAGCTTTTACCAACTGAAGCACTGTTTGTGAAGTATCTGTTGTTCCACATTTCACCAAAGCATTAGAGTTGGCAGTATGGAAAAGGGGTACTTATAAATCATAAACTTTGAAGACTACGTGTATTTTAATACGCATACTTTTCAAGAAACTGGGAAATGGGTTGCATATAATGGATTGCATTTGAGGGCCATTGGAAAACAAAGATTTTTCCGAACATCCCCTTATATTTAACAACCAATTGTTTTGTTGAGATTCCGAGCTCTCATTAATAGAGGTTCTCATTAATAACGTTGCCATAAGGACAAAACAGGATTGAATGCATCTCTGTATCACGAATCCTAAAGTAAGGAACCCTCCGAATAAGAGCCTTCACAACCTGAATTTAATCTAAGTCTCTTTCCAATAAGAACTTACTTGAGTCTGAACTTCCAAAAAGTAGGTTTTTATATGTGGGGATTTAATGTACGTATTAGTCTGCAGACTTCATCTCACAAGGCAATCACAAAATAATATTACGAGAATCTTTGCCTTTCTCTAATTTATGAAAGTGGTCAGTTTATAGACCTATCTAATTTGCAATACATGTAATGAACCTTTTTTTGGCAAAAAAAACTGTAAAAGAAGAAGCCATGTCACTCGATTTGTGAAAACAGCTTAAGCTCTTGAGTGTGTTCATATTATTTATGGCAGCAGCGGATACAAAGTAATGGGAATTAATATGAATGTTTACTGGGCATATGTGCTACCCCTCATATGCTACCCTCCATATTCCCAAGCTACCACTCACATGCTGCCTTCTATGTTTATGATGAATGCTTTCATATGTATGCTCTCACCCACACGATGTCCCCCTTATTTATGATATACCCGATAAGCTACCATTTACAGTTATATACAATCCTCCGTTTAAATGCTATCCCCCATACTACCCGTAAACTGATCCCACCCACATCCCATCTCCTACATGCTATTCCACCATATATGCTAGTTCCATGATAGCTATTGAATGACAGTTTTTTTAAAATATACTATTAAGAGCAGGGCCGGATCCACCATTATTAGAGAGAGGGGGGGGGGCGTAGGGACGACTTCTTTGCAAAATTGCATTAAGCCTGATTTACACGAGACGAATTTTTCCGTACGAAGCGAATTTTTCGCCGCGAATGCGCGAAAAATATGCGCAGAAGTGGAGATTAGAAAATTCGCAGCGAATTCGCAGCAAATAATTCGCTGCGGAAAAGTAGAAACCATCGCCTTGTAAAATAAACCAATCAGAACAGCAATTGAAGACAGCTGACACAAACCCAACTAGTGAACAAGAGAGAAACACTCTTTTGACAACAAATCTTTGTCGTCTCTTGACGCGAAGACATGGGAAGGAAGGGCTAGGCCGAATGGTGCTATGCAATGTAAACACATCTATATCAAAAGTATGCAAAACGACAGAAAACTACGCAATGGTTCAAACAACAACATGGGTGAGAATGAGTAAAATATGACTAGGCCTAAACAATGCTGGGAAAATCCCGCACCTATAACATAAACATTGGAAGGGGACGTTTCTAGCAACAGGCAATGCCATGACGCGGGGCTTATCTATCTATCTATCTATCTATCTATCTATCTATCTATCTATCTATCTATCTATCTATCTATCTATCTATCTATCTATCTATCTATCTATCTATCTATCTATCTATCTATCTCTATCTATCTATCTATCTATCTATCTATCTATCTATCTATCTATCTATCTATCTATCTATCTATCTATCTATCTATCTATCTATCTATCTATCTATCTATCTATCTATCTATCTATCTATCTATCTATCTATCTATCTATCTATCTATCTATCTATCTATCTATCTATCTATCTATCTATCTATCTATCTATCTATCTATCTATCTATCTATCTATCTATCTATCTATCTATCTATCTATACTATACTATACTATACTATACTATCTATCTATCTATCTACTATCTATTATCTATACTATACTATACTATACTACTATCTATCTATTATATATCTATACTATACTATCTATACTTTACTATACTATCTATCTATATACTATCTACTATATATATATACTTATAACTATACTATACTATACTATACTATACTATACTATACTATACTATACTATACTATACTATACTATACTATTTATGTACAGAAGCCAAAATATGGCTATTTCGCACAGGTTTGTTAGTGGTTAGTAAAGCTGGTTTGATGTATGGCGGATATATATATATGCATTTGCACTATTATATGGATACTGGATTTGTTTATTCCATAGATGATTTTATATCCGTCATCCATCAAATGTTAATTAAAATGTTATATGAAATGAAATGATTAGCCGACAACTTAAAGAAAATTAGTTTTCCCAATGCTATTTGTAAACGATGCATGTGATTGTTGATTTCTGATATCTGCTGGAACAGTGTTCCATTATCTACCAGCATTTGGGGAAAATGAAAATGTATATGTACCAGTTCTACAATATGGCATTAAGAGAGTTGCTTGGCTCCTGATGTGATTAACAGTGGTATGAATAACCTTTTCCGTTGGAATGACTACATAGCTGTTGATAATTTTGTAAGTCATTGTTGCCTTTGCTTTAGCTCTTCTTTCTGCTAAACTCTCCCACCGAGGTTCACTGATCATAGCACTTGGGCTTGCTGCTCTTCTGTAGTTGTTAGTAACAAATCTAGCTCCGTGTCTCTGTATCATCTCAAGCTTGAAAATATTCTTTGAGGTAAAGGGTCCCAGACTGTACTTGAATATTCTAATATGAACCTTACAAGTGATTTATAGTATGTTTCCGTGACATTGCGGGGGCAGTTTCCGATATTTCTTTTGAGTAGGCTTAGGGTATTATTTGCATTTGAGTAAATATACTGCACATGATCATTCCAGCATAAATTCTTATGAATTGGAGGTGCAAGATATTTTTTGGAATCTATCTTTTTGAGATCATGCTCTCGTAGTTTGTGTGTAGCTTCTATTAGGCTATGTTTTTTGGTTATCCTCAGTAGTTCACATTTCTCTGAATGGAATGCTTTTTCCCACTTGCTTGCCCATTCTTGTAGACTATTTATGTCCTCTTGAATTAGGGCAGCGTCAGCATCTCTCTTTATCGCTCGATGATGATACAGTCATCCACAAAAAGGCGTACATGGCTCTTCATTTTTGATGGTATGTCATTTATAAACAAGATGAGTAAAGTGGGGCCTAATACTGACTCCTAATGTAATACTAATTTCTTCTGATCTGCATCCATTTAGAACAACTGTTTGAGTGTGCTCTTTTAGAATGCAACAGAACCAGTCATGAAGTTAACCTTTGATACCATAGAATTTCAGCTTTGCCAACAGACTTTTTCAAAAGCCTTCTGGAAATCTAAAAATATCATGTCAACGTGTTCTCCTTTATCAAAAGACTTAGCAATGTCATCAATACATAACAGCAGCTGAGTTTCACAGGAGCGCTTTTTTCTGAACCCATACTGCGCTTCAGACAAAATGTTACATTTATTGACATGGGCTGTATGCTAGAACGGATGATATGTTCCATGACTTCGCAAATAAAACAATTCAGTGAGATAGCCCTATAGTTATTTGGGTCACATTTATTATCTTTCTTGAAAGTTGGTGTGACATTTGCTTTTGACCAGTCTTTTGGGATAGCTCTTTGGGCCAACGAGCTTTTGAAGATCCTTGTTAAGATGGGAGCCATTGTCCCAGCATTTTCCTTCAAGAGTCTTGTAGGTATTTCATCCATAAGCGCAAAACTCAGTGGAAACATCATTGCTCTGCAAAAATAGGGGGCGTACGCCGCTTACCCCTTCCCTTGGATCTGGCACTGAATAGCAATCGCTTAAAAGCCATGTTCTCACGAGAATATATGAAAAGATCCAGTCTCGAACGATGACAAGTGTCTCTCTTTGCTAAGCAAAATCTACTCTATAAAATGCTAATTCTTTTGCTGGATGCATAAGTCACACTCTATTCATAACTAGTACCTCAAAAATTGGAGAAAGGTTTTGACAGCAAAAAAATGTGACAGGAGGAAGGATTGATACTTTTCTGGACTCTGCATAAAAAGAGATGAAAGAAGAGGCATTATTAATGATAAGATAGTGCAAGGAAAAGCAGGAAAAAATTATCTGTATTACATGAAGTACGTAAAGAAGTTGAAGGAAAAATTAATGACATGTAGGAAAAGCGGAAAAGTTTTCCGATGTCAATTAACTATTTGCAATTTATTACATAAGTGTGATCTATCAGATCAAGAAAGCTCTATGAAAGGATCTAATATTCGATCATCCTTTTTATCACCTTCTCCACATTTTGGTACAAAAATAATAACTTTCCAGCTTAAGCATCTAGGTCACCTATAACACAATTTGGGATGATGCACTAGGCAAACATAGGAAGAAGATATCATCAATTGGCCGAGTTGATTGGAGCCAAAGAAGTAGAGAATCTTTTAACAATAAAGATATCATTGAACCATGTTGAGCCATTCAAAACATTTGATTCCTAGTCCCTATTCATAACATTAGTCAGACTCATTGCTTCCACTAAATGCAGTTAAAATCAAAAACAAAGGAACGAAAGGTTTACGTAGATGACATGTCCAGCTAAAAAGATGTATCTGCCTTTCATTGAAATGGGAGAATTGTACCATTAGAGCAAAAATTTCAGCATTTACATATTCATAATGGTGGCCGCGTGCATTTCCAAAAGACATGGCATGAAACATCCTCATAAAGTTGCTTTGCAGGAAGCAGATGATTGCAGCCAAAAAGAGAATTTTGACTCAGCTTGAAAATATCCTTGTGCATTGTTACTAAATTCAGCAAAGGCTATCTCAAAATAATTACTTACTTGAAACCATTTAAAATTGCGATGCAAGAGGTTTGGTACAAGGTGTGTGTACCAATTTTGCCAAAATAAAGGAAAATTCTTTAAATTTTAAGAATGCCTTACTGAGTTCTGCTAAGTTAACATAACGAGTCATGCAGGATATTAAAAGTACTTATAAAAAATACATAGTTTAAAAATCAAACATTATTATTTTGATCCAGTCAGTAGATTTCAAAATAAAGTCCATCAGCTTTTAATACATAAAAAAGCAATGCTTAGACCATAATTTTCTACTAAAAGACGATATGTTTCTATTGCGACGCAGGCTCAAGGTAAGTTTGTACATATTACGCTTTTCCTGAATACTGCAATAACGGGAGAGTTTCTTATTGAATGCAGCTGTAGATGGATTAAGGAGTAAACATTCTATTTCCAGAAAAGGCAGCAATTGAACAGTTTATCAAAACATCATAATCAATCAGTAATCCAATGAACTCTTTCTATAGGGAAGCAACTAATAAATCACTGTTCGGTTCTCTTTGTACAAATGGGAACTTCATTTTAAAGAAATTCTCTTTGCACAGATATGTCAATATTGGCATTGAAAAACTGACGCATAATCATTATAAAGCAATGAAACATGCATTTTAGTCCTCATTTGAATTTTGACAGTCTACAAGGCTTTATCAAAGGGAAGCTGTTTCGGATAAAGAAGAAGATTATCATAACATCACTTTAAAACGGTGATGGTTTTAGACAGAAACGTTCTCCGTGAGTATTGAAGAAAACTGTATTGAGCCTTAGAGGATAGCTGAACAGAATTCGAACGTGCATTCTTAAATGCTAGAATACGAATGGGTACCTTTGACGGCAGCAAGTTGCATTGAGATCCCAGTAAAGACATCACGTCTGTACGCACCATTCCATCTCTGGCCAAGAACTGAAACGCAAAGCTAGTATCTTCTTCTAGGACAGAATGTATTTGTCCCTGGACAATTGCCCCTTTTCATTTCAGGTTCTTGTACCACATGTCAATGCTCTAAGTGTGTTGGACGTTGGATCAACTTTGGTGACAATCATCATGAACTCGCTCTTCATTTTGGCAATGTTGAAATTCGCCAGACTCCAAACTCAAACAAACTTGATTTTTACCGCATTGTGTTTTTCGGATTTTCTCGTTGGACTAGTTTGCCAGCCACTCTTTATGGCATACCTTTTTCTTCTGGCATCCGAAAGCAAGCCACAGGAGACCTTGAAGTCTTACGTTGATGGTGCATTGTGGGTAGGATTCGGCTTCTCGTCTTTTGCGATGTCATTTTTAACATTAGATCGATATGCTGCCATTTTTCATCCTTTTTGGTATATGAAATATGCAACAAAAAAGAATTACTCGATTGCATTGGGAATCGGTGTCATTCTTGTAGCCATATTTTTCTCGTTGAGTTTCATCGATACAGGTAGAACCTGTAAGAAACTTTTTGGGTTCATCTACACGCTGATAACTCTGACTATAGTGATTGTCATGAACCTGCGTGTGTACAGAGTGGCAGTTAAGCAAGCAAATCGTGTCATCAGGATTGGGACATTTGCCGGAGAAAGAAACGACCAGCTGATCTATAGATCGAAAGAGCGGAAGAAAACGATGTCTGTTTTGCTGGTCATTGTCCTGTGGGCTGCATGCAAGGTACCAGAGTTTGTAACAATGGTTTATATGTTGCAAATCATAGACCTGAACTGTCAGCAAGCTCAAACGGCTTTCACAATGGACATCTATCAAAAGTTCTTCAACTGCCTTATAAGTTGTTTGGATCCGGTCGTACTATTCATCGGTTGTAAAAAGAAGAGAAAAGCTGTTTCGGAGCTTATTTGCCATAAAATTCAACAACTTGCATTGAATTAACAGGGCTGTGTGCTCAGTCTTTTGTTTCATCCATCTGCCTTTGGAGCTTGTCGCACTTTTTAAGTTGGTAAGTAACGCAGCAACTTCAAGTTATTGTTGCTGGATGAATCGCATAGGCCCGATTGATTATAGGATTGAAAGTGAAAATCAAGCCTGGGACCTGTGCTTTCAAGTAGTAAGGAATCCCTCTAAATTTAATGTTTAATTTGGTCACTCAATATCCGATGTATTGATTTTCAACATTTCAGACATAAAAACATTTAATATATTGATTTAACCACTTAAGATACATGTTGCTTCGGCATTTATTATAAATATTATGTACATATATCTATGTTTATATATAATTATATTATTATATAGTATCTATTATAATTAAATTATTATAATAAATCTATTGCTCTGTGATTTTTGCACATCGAGCACTGTTATGTCAGAATAGGCAAAACAATCTATATTTATATATGTTTATTGAATTTGAGTTGCTTCATCAAATTGAGTTGTTGCAAATTGGCACAAAAAAAGCTGCGATGCTAAGTTAATATGGTAACGATAACTTTCAGATTTTTGGAAACAAAATGTTGTGTCCTACTACCCCATTGTTTTTCTAATGCACTTATTTTCTAACTTAAGAGAATTTTCAATTTAGAGTTTTTGATAAGGACTTCTAAAATGAAAGATAGGGTCATTAAAAAGATTATTTAGGAAATGTTTGGACCTGCGTTAGCAAATTGGCACAAAAAAGCTGCGATGCTAAGTTAATATAGTAACAATAACTTTCTCTATTGTTTCTCTTTTCTTCTTTTACCTTATTCCCTTTTTCTTGTCTTCATTTATAACGTATCTGCTGTATAGTTTTCCTTTGGATAAATTTACAATTTCGCAAAGTATTAAATTGCCTGTTGGGTAAAGCAGGATTGATAGCATATTCTAGTTACATATCGATTTGATGTTGATATTAGAGACGTAATTATTGGTAGAAGCAGCTAGTGATGGTAGAATTTATGTTATAAATTGCTTATGCAATAATGTAATAAATGCAATTCATGTAATAAATTGCTAATAGTTAATTGACATCGGAAAACTTTTCCGTTTTTCATACATGTCATTAATTTTCCCTTCAACTTCCTTACGCATTTCAAAAAATACAGAGATTTTTTCAAATTCCATTCTCCTGTTTTTCCTCGCTTTATCTTCTCATTTATAATGCCTCTTCTTTCGTCTCTTTTTATGCAGAGTCCAGAAAAGTCTCAAATCTTCATCCTGTCACATTTTTTCGCTGTCAAAACCTTTCTCTAATTTTTGAGGTACTAGTTACGATTAGGGTGTGGCTAGCGCAGCTTCTACTCTTTGAGCCAAAACATTGTCACACATGAAATACGCTATATTAAAAAACTATGACAACTTTACCGTCTTATGACATAATGGACGGAATTTGAAATATAAAAAGATTAATTCCTATCCATGCACAATGAGTCTGAAATTAATTCTAAATATGCCTTGATAGTGTTATACAATTTCTTTTTAATAGTTTTCCATAATTTTCCACTTTAAAATTTCTTTTTGCGAAAACCTTCCTTCAAATTTATATTGTGCTTCAAAGCTTCCTCCGGTCAATGACCGTGCGACAGTAATGTCTTCTGAACGATGTTTTTATGTTGCCTTTTTCTTGTTATCTTCTTTTCATTCCTTTGTTACTGCTTCCCCCTCAGCTTTACTAACCATTCTTATCCTCACATCTTCTTCATCCTATTCTTTCTCAATAATCATATACACATAATTGCCACAGCCTCTAAATTACGAGGAACTATTCAAAATAACTTCACTGCGCCAAAGTTTGAAGTCTTCTCTGTAATTTTTAGATAAGGCTCAAAAAATTTTACTTGTTACTTGTAGTACTGAAAAGCTTAACGAATCTCCAGGGGCATACCTAGAGATGGTACACCCCTCGCTTTTCGAAAGTTGATCGGTAAATTTTGAGGATGGTCGGTAAACCTCATGGATTGCGTATCTTGACTTTATATAGTTTATATATGTAAATAATAATATACTTCGAGGACAATTTGTTGTAGTAAACATTAGAGGTAGCACGTGGAAGGATTTCATTTGCTCGTAATTGATAAGATTATATTGATAAAATAGTTAAAGTTCATAATATATAACTGTAAAATGAGTTATTCATTGAATAACTAGAGTTAAATTTTGGTCTGTAAATTCATTCGTTTGTCTACATTCCTTCAAGACAGTTCAATTTACTTGAATTACAAATCTTTTCAGATCTGAACTAATTGTGGGTCTTTATTTTTAAAATAAATTGAAGTACACTGCAATTCACCTGAAAAAATTTCTTTGGCCTAAATTTTCTCAAAATGTTGAAGCCTCTCTTCAAAACACGGCAGAAGTCTGTAGAGAAAAACACTAGTTTTTTTAAATAGCCTTTAAAGGTAGAATTATCTTCATACAGAAGCCTGTCTTCAGTCAAATGTTGTCCCATCATATTTCACTACTACCTCATAAAATCATGGCTACAATTTTCTGATAGTTGAATAACACATGAACGCTATTCCATAATTTTGTACATATTATTTTAATCATTATTTACCAAAAATGTTTACATGTCCAGCAATTTATTTACAACTGTACAGAATTTAACTTTCAATCCTCAAATAAAATTTTGCAGTTGCATTTTGAACGCAATACAACTTGATTAAAATCAATGCAAGCAAGTTCTACCAAACTCTTATGATAAAGAGTTTTTTGAGATTCTCAAAACATCAAATAAATTTAAACATCAAACTGTTTTGCTAAAAATTGTCATAAATGGCACTGATCAAGGTTAGATACTATTTGCAACTGCTTTTCCTTTTATTTGAGGAAAACCCACTATCTGCAAAACTGCTACGGCTTTGCAAATAGGTTGAAAACACTCGTGGAATTTTGAAGAACATTTAGCTTTTGACTAATTCAAAACGTTGTTTACTGATATAACTGTTATCTTCTTCCAAAGAACTAGTAGTATTCTTGCGCTTTCTCTTGCGACTTTCATTAAGCAAGTCCCTTCGACTGCCTGTTTTTGTCTGCATTTTCTCAGAGCCACTTTCTTTCTTTTCTTTCTTCTTGCTACTTGCAGGAGAGGTCACCAGGAGCACTGACAATGATGGGTTTGATTTGATCGAGAGGATGATTCCAGCTTGAATTGATAAAACTCGCTGTTGTTTGTTCAATCCTTCAAATAAATCCCAGTAGAGACTATGCTCCCAAAGGTGCTTCTTGACACAAACCCGACTCTTGTAATGTTTGCCTGGTGAGAAAGAAGAAAAAACTACAACAAACTGTATAAGTAATTTTTTAAAAGATACATTGATTTGAAAATGATTCATTAATAGTATCAAAAAAAATTATCATAACCAGACCAGAAAAAATGGTAGCAAGACAGGAAAAAAATGTTAGGCCTGTTGAAAACTGCAAATTTGCAAAACTTGCAAAGCCTTTTAATCTAACAAGTTCCTAGATAGAAGCCTAGCATGCGTAGCAATCAGTCACGAGGAAGTCCTGTGAGGTGGAGCATTCTTTTGTTTAGCAAAAAAGATCAGGCCAGAAATCGCTTGAGAATTTGTGGATAAATCCGAAAAATTCTTTTGTACAAGTTGAGGCAAGGAAAAGCCCCATGAATCGTGTCAAATCCACGATCTCCAAACAAAAGATATTTAACAAAATAATTCTGCCCGCTTAAGACTTCAATCGCCGTCTTTAGAATATTCTATGCAACTTGATAACAACTGTCATTGGAATTCCTTCGGGGAAAACGCCTTTGCAAAAGCGAAACATACCGTGATCAAATTTAAGTGTATTTCATGACGAGATCTCAGTGGGCTTTTCCCAGCAATAGCAAAATAGACTTAAAATGTTAAGCAGGAATCGTTATAAGTAGAAATAGAGAAAACTCTTGCCGGAATGTTGCCTTGAAATTAATCAATAATCCTAGCAATGCTGACTATAAGAACATAAAAGGGGGCGTGCAAACACTCTCACGTTGGAGAATTCTTCCAAAGTGAGGATGGATGTTTTGATACAACAAGATGCTGTTTAAGTGTTAACAGTCAGTTCTGCAAAAGATCAGATCCAATTTCGATATTGGTTTTGAGTCAGGTAAACAGAGAGCACGTAGGTTTTATCTCCCGTTTCAAACGAGTTTAACCCCAACTGCCAGAAGGTAATCAACCCGAGTTAGATGAAGAAAACAGCCTTAAATAACCACGAAGCATCATTCTTATACATTAATAAGGATCGGCACGAAGCAAACATTCATTCAAAACTTAGCTATTCGTTTAACTGTGAATAGTTTGCTTGGGAGTTTGTCGTGAGTGCTGGGATAGGCCCAGAGCATGTGCTCAAACGCTAAAACAATGGGTCGCAATTTCCTATTTAATTCACCAAAGCAGGCAGAACCACCAAACATTTTGAGCCATTTCATAAGTGAGTTAGACATAGTTTACAAAATCCAGCTATTGAAAAAACTTAACCTAGGCAGTTGGATGCTTAAAAACCGCAAATTAGGAATCAGCTGCCTAAGAAAGAATTTACGCCTGGAATCATAGACACATTTGTCGTTGATTTAGACAAAACAAGCAGGTAAACCGGACCCTATTGCACTTATACAGAAATAATCCAACATTTACGAAGACTTCGGGGAACTTTTATTTAAAAGCTGACATTGCAATTGCAAGGAAGAGAAGTGGTTGGACTTTTCACCCTTGCTCCGTTCGCTCCTCTTCCTTGTCTACAGCGAGTCAACTTTGCAGGATTTCGTTGTTTATAATGTAGGAGAGAAAAAAACATAGGCTAATGCAGACAACCATTGGTCTAAAAAGAATATTTTTTGCGGAAACAATTTCCTGGGTTGCTTTTGCTGAAACAACTAGGCTTTGTTTGTTAGCCACGCTAAAAGTTATGTGATCCACGAAAAATCGTTAGGAAGGTGCAAAACAAAATCCTTGAAAATATTGCTAACACAGTTATACGTTGAGAAACACTCACCACATATGCAACAAGGTATATTGTCTCCTTCTGCAAGGTCGTATCTTTGGAATAACTCTTTTACAGTGTCTAATTCAAGATCACATATTCTTTGTTGTGAGTCGGCATCAACGGTGTCTGTTGATGAAGTTGAACATAAACGAACTTTCTTCAGACCCTGTTCTCCGCTATCAGTCTCATCGTAACAACAATCTTCCATATTCTTGAATCCGAATAAATGTTAACTTGATGTTTAGGTAATAAAATTTCGTCTCTGGAATATAGCTCTTGTTATGGGCGGGTCGGTTTGTGGGTGGAATAATTCTTACTATAAATTTGTGATCGTAGTAAACTCAAGATAAATTTTTCTCGCCACGAGGTTTATGAATAAGATGTGTACAATTTGCATACCAAAGAACAATAGGCATGCTGGAGTCTGATTGGCTAACTCTTAGACAAAAGAAACGGATTTGATTGAACGAGGGCAGTTATACTATTGTTATTCGGATTTGAAAAGAAGCGTATCTGATTGGTCAATCATCATAGTCTCTCAATAAGGAAGCTGTTAGGTTGAATCAATGAATGAAATCGTTTCATCCAATCAGATGCGAGCTACGTGGATTTGGCGGGATGTGCTCATGACCTTTCCATTGTTTGCTGTAACTGTAAACAAAAAAAATTTACGTAAGCACACGTTTCGGTGCCGATCGAACTGTAGTTGTTATTGGAAAATGTGAAAAATTTACCTGATTTGGAGCCAAAATCCCAAAGAAGAAACAGTAGCAATTCTTACCTGTTTCTCGCTTTTCGATAAATTTGTTTAATTTAGGAAAACATCAACTTTGTAGCTGTGCCGTAGAGCGAAGCTTCACGAGAAATTTTGAATTTTAGTCAGCTATAGTTTTTTCAGACACACCAGCAACTCATCAAGATCTTCTATTTAGTTGTATAATAACAGTGTTTTCCGATGTATTGCTAGGAGCCGAGCTGACATTTTTCGTGTGTAACCCATCTTTTAGAGCTAATCAATCAAAACATTATAACTTAATTGAAAAAGTAAAATTCCTTGAACAAAACAAAGATTTTCAAGGACTCTCAATTATTCTAAGATAAAATCTCACGGGGATAAACACAAAGTCTCATAGTTTTGTTGGCACATTTTGTTGTCAGCACATGTACGCTTGTTTCACTGAAGTAACATTTGATTTGCCTGTCACAGTGTGTTGTACAAAGATCTTTGTAATGTGGTTTGGATTTCTAATCTTCACCGCGGCCTGGAGAGAAAAGGGTGTGTCGTTCAATAAACGAAGACGAATGTCAGAATGCGGTCAGCGGGGAAAAATTTGATGAAAACAGCACTTTCTGTTTCTGCCTGATCACATGACAGTCATTTCAAGGTCACCTGAACACCTGAAACGAGGTTAGAGAAATCTGACTTGGTTGGCCTAGGCACAACACGGAAGTTGTGGGAATAAGTATCCAATATTTTGATGCCCAATTCGAATACTCTAACCCCCCTAAATCTTCTTGGTTATGCCAATTTCTTTGCAAAATTGTAAATAGCGTGACCCTCTTTGCAACCTTTCTACACAAATTACATTACGCTGGGCGAATATGTATTTGGTGACAAAGTTTGTTTTCAACAACACACAGTTCGTTCAGCCCACCCAAATTAAAGTGGGTGTTGATTGTATTGGAATATTTCATGGTTTGTATCAATTTGGAGTGCGTTGTCCTACATCTATGACTCTAATTGCAAAATATTTTGCGGCTTCGGTAGCGTGTTTTCTTAACTTATATAATTGAACGTGAATTTAAGGTCCTTGTTGTTGAAAGTGGACTAAAGTGATCTTTCAAGGGAACCAGGCTCCTCTAATACCCCTTATCGGCTTGTTATTCATGATCACATGTGTTCGTTCAATATAGAAAGAGACACGCCCATCGACAGTTGGTACCCCGAAGCAGGATATGTAACACTGTTGTGGTTTTGAATAATTAAAAAAATTTCCCCTTGATGCCAAATAATCATGAAATATTCTTGCCGAGCTGCTCTTACTGTTCAATAATGTGAGCTCTTCAGTAAACCCTGGACATGGAGCAAGCGAACTAAAATTAATATCACCCTTACAATTGGAATTTTCTTCTGAAAGGGTATCGCATTTGCAAAAATGTGTACTTGAAATTAAAGTTATCCTACATAAAATGGAGCTGTATTTTGTAATAATGATCATAGTAATGAAAAGTGCGACTTCCAAAGGTTCGAAGATCTAATTTTTGATACGACCATAGCTTGGATGCCCCATTTTTAGGAGTGTGTATGTGCCACTTCCTTTATGGTCAAAATGTCTTCCCTTGTGAAGCGTGTTTCGTATAAGGAGTGGCCCCTTGCCTATCAAAATCCTATTACACGTTCTTTTACTGACTTGCTTTTTTACCAAAAACATGCATTAGCACTTAATGTACCTCTGTCCCATCAACAACTGAACGTTTTCAATACTAGTCCGGCTACTCCTCGATCAAAAATGGCCGATTTCAGTACTTATTAGATGGCGTGATTCTGAAAATAACTTCGAGACAACCAGCAACTGCTGATAGTAGAGTGCAAAAGATCGTCACCAAAATGCTAAACACAAGTCTCTTCGCGACTCGTTCATTTGATTCGGTTTGGACTAGACAGCCCTCACTAGTGCTCCTATCCCATCGACCTTTGCTTTGTCGTTAACCTCGCTAAAACCCGAAGACTCGAGCATACCTGGGTTCGGTCAATCAGACGACCAAGTAATAGGTTTGGTTGCTTCCAGCATTTCGCCGGACATGCATTGAGCTGTATTTGAAAAGCTAATGATGCTCCCGGGGCTTTCTTTGAATCTTACACTTCCTGATATACTGTCACTCTTTCATACAAAATGACGTTCTTTCTACATTTCTTTGATGTCTCTATATCAATCCATTCATTGGTGATTCCACATAGATAAAACCCTTTTCTCTTAGTAAATTTTCGAACTATTTAATTCTATACACAAAGATAACCAACTTGAGACTGTTCCAATATTGGTCATGGCACTATTCGGCCATAGAAATTTCACCATCTGAGGACAGAGACGATTCTTATCGCTTCCAGCCAGTTCGGCATTCTAAGATACATTTTTTTAAAGAAATTTTGAAGTGACCCCAGTACTCAAATTTTCTTAATAATCTGGCAATTTCAATACTCAAACTTGGTTAAGATTTTCTTTTAAACTGGATTTCTTGCTTAATAGAGCTCAACACAGTACACAGTCAGAATTGAGACTTGTTTATCTTTATTGGGTAAAAACAATTTAAACTTTGTTAGGTTTGCAAAAGCCAGTACTGAACTTCCTTAACTTTTTGACAAATCGACTACTATCGCATACAACACTTTCTTATAAAAAGTATGTGTATTATTATTTACTTATTTTGAGATTCTGCATCCACCATTGTACAGTGTTGCTGTTGTCCTTTACTGAGCAGAAATTAAAAAAAACATTTGGTTGGTCGTAACGGAGTCCACTAACTATACAAATATCCAGCTCGAAATTCGTCATTTCCCCTATCAAAATGTGCAGCCTCCTTTGCATGTTAATAAGTCTATTTTCAAGACAGCTTTAACACTCTCCAGACGATTTTCATATCAATAAGAAATGGGCTATCCCATTAGCGGGCTTGAAAGAAAAAAATTGGAATTTCCTGCAAGCCTTGTTTAATCAATTATGAAGTCACTTAGCTGGAACTGGCATCGATAGAAGTCCTAACAAGATTGTACGACATATGGCCTATTCAAAGAGAAAACTCTATAGTTATTGCATATTGCGGCCAAAATGTTTTCCTGTTTCCTCCCTCTCTTCTTCTTCAAACTCTTGCCAATCAATGCCAAAGCTAAATTTCTTTCAACTTAAACAGTTAAAATGTTTTACAATTTAATCTAAACAATCTAATTTGTGAAATTAATAAAATCGCAAAATTAACAAGACAAGAGTTGGTTCTGTAGAAACAAGAGAAATACCAAAAAGATCGTCCGTTTCTATGTTTGAAAAAAACTATTAATTGTCTATCAATTTTGAATTTACAACATCTGATAATAAACTCAAATTGGTGAATATTATACGAAACGGCTGTGACATAATGCATTTAGAATAATTGACATCAAAGTTTCCTCTATTATCACAAAACTACGAAGTGTCTGACGAACCCAAAACAGCTGGAGGTGGCGGAAAATTTCCTGACTTAGCTGGAACCAACGAGAAGAATAATTAATGGCCTTCTAGCGGATGAAGACTCAGCAATGAATATCATTGGATGACTGCGTATGTTTCCTAGTCCACTGCGAAATAATTATTGCGAAGCTAGATATAATTAGGGGAAAATCAACCGGTTTTAATCTCAGTTAATGAGAAGGCCTCGTTCGTATATATATATATGTGTGTGAAAAATGAAAGGAACACGTCTTGCGCCCGGCAATCAAATTTGTGACAAACCGCGCCGGACTGCCTGTTTCTTTGAGAATGTGGCGCCCAACGAGGAATATAAAATATGAATTGTATAGATGATATGGCTGGTTGGACTGAAAGGCCAAAGATACGTTAATGGTTATTAGAGCATCATTATGAACATATAAAGTATTGGAAGACATGGCATAGTAAGCCACAAGATGGGAATAAAACGTCTTGGGATTGAGAAATAAAGCAAATGCCCAAAGTTATATGTTAGTTGGGGCGAGGTAAATGCAAGTGACGATTGAAGATAAAAAAGGCTGAAAGCTACTGTCTGTTTTCATATGCTAAAGTGCGTCATAGCTGGTGTTGCGGCCTCATGAAATCAGCTGGTGTTTAGAATAGGTGCAAGACGAAGCTATTTGCTAAGACAGCTTCATTGCCAAACATTCCATCAACATGGATAAGGAGAATGAAAACTGGTAATCTGATATTAGATACCAACTGGATTGCCTAAGACATGTGAGGAGAACGTGTCAAAACAAAACACATGCCGGGACACAAACAAGGAATCCCAGCGGTCAACAGTCATTAAGATGGGGGCAGGCACACATTTCGCTAAAATAGCAAGGGGCATGGAAAAACAATTTGAGAGTGGGGCAGTACAAAGCACTATGATGTAGCTACAGCGATGTATTCGGGTAGAAATTTTTGGTTAATCTAACGGGATTAGTGGTGGTTTGAAAGGGGAAGCACGAATACAGGATGGACGGATGACACAGGCAAGCGAAGTATTGCCAAGAAGGTTGCGATATAAATACCTCTCATTCTGGTAGGAACGGCAAGAAATCCACACTTTGATAATTACAAACCTTCTCTTGGTTAAATTATGAAATAATTTTTTTCGCAGGAAATTCTGCAACCACCAGCAGGTTCAAATATGAGCGATGTGACAAATTCTGGAGGGGAACAGCTTTAAAGATAATCTTAGGCCCAAAACGCCCCGATAAACATGGCTGCCAACAATCACTACCTCAATTATTTCCGTAACTGCGTTGCCCAAAGCTGATGACTGAAATCACATTCAAATCAGCACTACTATTAATACTAATCAATTACGTAATTACATATTGTTTAAATACATTATCTAAATATCACTAAATTTACTCCCCTCCCAGGGCATTTAGTGGATCGTCAAAAATGTTTGTACTACTCGCCTCGCTTGCTTGTGAAATAGTCGTCTTTGTTTTCGAAGTCTTTTCCACTTTCTTCTTTGGCTTGGCCTTCTTCTCACCCCCAGTTGCAAAAATGTCTAAGAAAAACAAGAGAAAAAATTATTGTAATTATCTAATAGAATGAAGTTAATGGAGCATCATTGCTTCAGAGCGCGGTGAACAATCATAAATTTGCTGAAAAACTAGGGAATTTCCTATCATCAGGGGAGGGGGTAGGGAAAAATCTCCTAATACATCAGGGGCTATGTCCCTTAAGGCAATCGTCGACACTGTTTTGAGGACAAAGGGTATGCTAAAAAATTTTATGGAAAACCCACTAGCCGCAAACGATGCAACGCATTCCTAGGGTATCGTGGGGATTTGTGTCAGCGGAAGGGCAACATCTCAGCTGCAGGAATGTGCTTGTCTTCAGAAAAGCAAACGCTGGATACAATCGAGGATAGAACACTAAATAGGGGATACGCTGGGTGTTTTCGCAACACCTTGACGACAAATGCGCGAATCTGTTCTAGGATGTTAGTCAAATAAACTAGGCCCGAAGATGAGCCTAGGGGATTTCTGGCTCATTTCTCTAAAAGGACGTGCCCAATCATAACACTGGTTGGGCGATCATAGCCAAATGGTCACGTGCTAAGGGGAATTTGAAAATGGAAAATAACCGGCCTGCTAGGGTTAAAAAGCACTTCGGCTAACCAACATCCCCAAAAATCTTTTGCCTACATTTAGAAGAAGATCCCTATTTTAGACAGACTCTGAAATCAACATCAGCATCGTTTATGCCCAATACGCCCACAATATTCAAATCTACACTATTCAGGATGAGACAGCTAAATGGAAAACCTCACAAAACTTTAGTTCTCAAACAATTCTCAAATCCTCTAACCTCCTTTTTGAAAGGCTTCGTAAAACAAATAAACCACCGTGACGATAACAGTGCTTTAAAATACTAGAATGCCTCGCTTGTAACACGATTCCGTTAATGTAGATCAATCTGCGGAAAATTTAACAATCGGCCTGACTTCCAGGAAATAATTGTTTCTACAGAGTACAAAGTCCTTCGATGATACGAGGCGGGATCTGCCCGTACGTGTTTTTGGATCGAATACATAACTTGATATTATTCAAAACAGCGGCGAAACAGTGTCTTGTCAGGATAGTGTAATCTAATACGTCTGTCTCGGTTATGTAAGACCAAAGCCAGCTATGAACAATTTAGAGTGGAGATTCTACGATTGAATCATATCAAGTGTGGAAGACAAGCCAACGGTCACTTACTGCAGGCTGTCTGTTGAAGTATGACTCTGGTTAAAGTGAAGGGCACATCGCCCCTCACCGCCCTATAGTCATTGTTCTGTTTTAATGTCTGCAAAAGTTTTCACTGAATTCTTCTTTATGGTCTCTTCACCGTATTAATTTGTTAATAATTGGAATATTTGACCAAAACTGTGTAATATTATTGCTAACTCTAAGCCGAGGAATAAAAAACGATTGCTTTCATCAGCTCTTGGGACGTCTAATTTAGATAGTCTTAAACCTGTAAAAGGTGAAACTGGTTTCACAAACAAGGGGATAACTGCTTCATGATACGTTGACTTAAGAGGCACATAATCAATCTTTCATTGTTTCGTTACTTCAGTCAAACAATATTCCTATTATATACGAAATTTCATAAAGGACTTTTGTACGGTAACGAACATGACAGAAAAGCTTGTTCAATGCCTTTACTTTTAAGCAAAGCTGCAATCGTCTCGTTCTTGGTGGCAGAGTTTTTAACGAGGCCAAACCTTGCTGTAAGAACACGTCCCAACGTGTTGCGGAAACGTGACCTCTTTTCATCTCGTTCCAAGGCGTTGTGCGACAACCACGGAGAGCAACACGCCGTGACATGCTGAATCTACCATTTGAAACGTTGAAAATTGTGGGTCACGAAAAATTGGCACAACAGAATAGAGTTTAATCAAGCTACCAAGTGGCATGACTACCACCAGTATATTCAGCAAAAGAAGGGACCATGGCTGGACCCTGGCTGGGCGTAATAATTTCACTTGGAAGCCTCTGGCTTTTTTAAGTTACGCTTTAGCCAAACCACGCTCTGGCCAAACCTCGCTCTGATGAAACCTCGCTCTGGCAAAACCTTGCACTGGCGACGAATTTGGTGAACCACGTGATGGGTGACACAAAACAGACAGGAAGCATCAAGGTTTCTATGTCTCAGGTGGAAACTGGGCCATAAACCGACATGCAAGCTCAATGCCCTGCTTTGCACTGGATAAAATTTCAATTAGCAAACAAAGGAGATGACGAGAAAACACTCCTTGCCCTCATTTGAAGTCTCCTAAACGCTGCCGAAACTTTATTGAAACTTAATTAAGACACTATTACAGTTCATAATTATTAAGTTCTTGAATTAGAAACTTTGCGAAATCATGCTTCGAATTATTGGGCAGATAAAGCGACACGCTGCATCCAGTGAGCAAATTTTAAAGCATACCATTGACTGTAAGCGTTTGTCTTTAAAAATATCTTTTGTTTACAAACTGTCTATCCCTGCAAATTTTATTTCAATTGAGAAATTTAAAGAATGTCTTTTGGCAATGTATCTGTTTGCAAGTGTTATTTACTTTAAAGTTGAAGAAAAATCACTACCTTTTAGCTTACATTCGAAAAAATGTTTCATCATTTATCGTAGAATCACATTAAAAACAAATGCAACCTGTTTACAGAGTTTTGACTAGCGGCTCATTTACGTTTTCTTGAGAAGCTAGTAAAGTTTGCTAGACGGAAGTTTTGCTACCTACCTGTAAATTTTTGTTAAGCAGCCTTAAAACATTTGTCATACTATAAATATTTTACAGATGAAATGAGAAATATTTTGTACAATAATTTGTGAGTGTATCTCTTAAAAATGCTTTGGCTAATCTGTTTATAGATATAATCGTCATAACGGTCTTTTAAGAAATTATTTATGAAATGATTTGTCTTCAATATTCAATATAGCAATAAGTTTAATTAAATAATATTGCACAGCACATTTGTGTACAGAAATTCCAGATCACATGCTTTCTGTTCAACAATATTTTTCGTAATTTATAGCTAAAGCAATTTTCATCTGTTCAATTGTTTCAAAACATTTTTACTTCATTGGCTTTCAGTTCACTTCCGACCTGCTGGCCTCGGATTGATGATGAGGTAGTGGCGGGAAAGTGTGTGGCGTCAGCAGAAGATCCTTTAAAATTTCATCAGTGAATAACATTCAATCCTTCCAAAACAGTTGAATCAAATAGAGGTCTAGACATACCAAAAGGCGCGTGGTGACAGATTAAACTGAAGAAATTTAACAATACAGCAGCTGGTTCTTGTTGTCTACCCGTTGAATGGTTTGTACACCTGATTATCTCAAAGGTTTCTGTAGTAAAATTAATTAAGCACAGGTACTCTATAGATGGGAACTCTATAACTCTCAATAAAAAGGCTCAATTTTTTTGCCACAATATTAATGGTTTTTCCCTCTTCCTCTTAAAGTATCTAAGCTTTCCTAGGTACAGATTCGGGTTGATTCCAATCAGATTCAGGTTTACTAGCAATTACAACAATTGTGTCCAGATACGATTGAAAATAAATCGCTTTGGCCGAACGAACACTTTTGACGTTTTGACCATATTTTGTTGGGTATAGACGAAGAAACCCAGGTTTTAAGACAAAAACTGTTTGAAAAATCTTCACTGGACTTCCAATTAATCAGGTGCGACGGAATCACATGAATATGCATACTTTTTTCTTCTCAATGGAAAATTTCTGATGAAAATTACCACCCTTCACCCTTCCCACGTCCATTCAGCCCCTATAATGTAACAATGTGACAAAACGCTTTGTGGCAAAACAGTGTCAAATTTCATACTTCATTGTACTGACATTTCCAGGAGATTTCAATTCGATGATGATTCGAATTTTAAAGAACTCACTTACATACAATAAAGAATGTAGATAATAAAACCAAATAAAATTAAAATTCTGTTTGGTAAAACCATCTTTGGAAATCTGAAATAGAGTTCTAGTTGTGAAGTTCAAAATAGGGTTAATAAATTAATGAATTAATTAACATTCAAAAACCATGAGTCATCGCAAACAACTAAACCCTTGATTTTTCCAGACAAAACAAAAAATTCTTTGGTTAAGGTTTTTAAACACCACAGTTTGAAGTCTACAAAGAAATTTCATTGCCCTTCATGCGAAATACTGAAATACAACCTGTAAAAACGTCTTAATGAATGCAGAAAGCCTAGTCAGACAAAATAACTTACTACCAAGGCATTCTGACTCGAAGAGCCTTCAACATTTTTCTGCCAAATATCATAACACAGTTTATGGTTGAACAATGACTTTGTCCTCTTTTCTTATAAAATCCGTTCATTTGCATTTTCTGAGAGATATCTTACTCTTCTCAAGCAAAACACCTAGAATAATTTCGTACATAAACCAACGAAGAGATTAGAAAGCTACACCATTTCTTATTTCAGTTTCTAGCAGCTCGATTTCAGAATTACAGTTCTTCTCGTCTTCTTGTCTCGGTGTTCGTAAGCAACTGTCTTCGAACCAAATCTACCTCTCTAACAATTGTTTTGATTCACAACTTGACAGAAATGATCATGTAGCAAGTAAGGAAATAGAACCGACTTGAACGGAAACTCTATCTCCCTAAGAAAATTATACAGATTAGTTTGCCAGCGTACAGATAGAGGAATGGCTGTTATTGGCTGATAATAATCGTGGTGGGTACCAGTTCACTGTCACTTTTGAATTGCGATAAAGTCTCGGCGATCAAGTCTAGAAACCTGCTGCAAAGCATAGCCTGTTCTTTCATATCTTACTTAGATCTACTTCCCGATCTCTTTCAAATGTCATTTTGTAATTAGAAGTCCTTCAATTACCGTGGAAAATCTTCCAGGTAGCACATACAGGTCTTTACTTTCAACAAAGATCACGTCCTGACTAATTACACTTGTCCAATTAGTGCAGCATCATGGTTTAATAGAACTTTTGAATAATCTTTGTCACTCTGTGAATAGAAAACGTACTGCAATCTGGCAAGTTCTCCTGATTTGAGTACAGTAGGTCAAGACCCTCATGTCCACTTAATACAGAGATCATCACGATTTTGTTAGGTGAACATGCATCATTCTTCTTCAACGCAGTTTAAGGCCATCACAAATCGGATGTAGAAAGATGATCAGCGACCGGGTGACTGTTCTAAGCTGCCCGTGAACGCATTCATCCGATGTCGGGTACATATTTTGTAAGGGATAGAACCATGAAAACCGACCTTCGTGGCTTCAATATGAGGAAAAGTTGGGGTGATACCGATGAGAAAAATCAGTCGTTACTTTCGTTTACAGATCATTGAAGCATTTGCGCTGTGGGATAGGGAGAGAGTTGAAGCAATATCTCCGGATTACCAAGGCTGGTTTTCAGCAAATGGGTTAACCACCGGGTGTTACCAAAGACTGAAGAACTGCTTTATGCTAAATGCAGGAGACTCATCTGTCTACTGCTTTTAATTGCAAATAAAATGAGGTCCTCCACAGCATGCCAACTGTTACTCAGAGAAATTAAGCCTTGTTAAATCTTTTTTATAAGAATTAGTGGTAGTATATCTCACTACTGTAAAACATTCTTTTTCACAATCTTTGCATGAATAAAAATGATTCACAAATGAAACAATGAAATCAAGCATAATCGAATGTGTTTTGATTTAAACAGCAAAATAACACAGTATTTCTGACTTCAACCGATAATAGTCAGTTAGAGATTATACGAGAAATCTGTCCTAATCTCTGCAACATTTAATTGAAATCAATTAAAATGATCACTTGAACGATTCATGTTGATTAATCATAGAATCTCACTTGAGTGATCATCAAAAGTGTACCAACGCGACATAAATAATGTAGTGAAAATCAAAGAATCACGTGGAGCGATTAAGTAATCACTTACCCTCGTCGTTTCGACTTTCCGCCTTCTTTTTCTTCTTCTCTTTCGATTTGGATGGAACATTAAATATCGATCCACTATCCCCAAATAGATCATCATCGGTGGCAGTTTTTGAAGCCTTACTCGTCTTTTTACCTTCCTTTTTAGGGGTTTTGCCAGTAAACAGATCATCGTCATTTCCCTTTTCAAAACAAAAACAAGATTTGAATCAATTGTAGTTGAAGAAATTTTATAACCACGGTCTTTTATGTCGCACCGCTAGTTTTGACGTGACAACACGATGGCAATTTGCAACTCCATTTAAGCAATGTCAAAACATAAATTAGAGAGAATTAAACCTAGAGGCATATCTTTCAAGATATTAGAATCACAATTTTTACATATTCCTACACACATTTGGAATGATCAGAAATTCAATGGCGGAATTTTATCGTAACTGATAAACTGGAAATCTGGCGTTGGCGCAATTTTATTCCTTTCTTTTATTAAAAAAAAAACAAATACTTTTGAACGGCAGCACCGAAACATAAAGACTTGAAAAAAGCTCCATAAAATCAAATAGTACGTCCAGGTAACATAAATCATAGCAACAGTACAAGTATATAGGTGTTGAAAAGCAAACATTATTGAGCGATGTACCTCTTGAAATATATTAGCCTTTTCTTTCTTCTTTTTGAGTTTTTCCGCATCTTCCTTACCCTTTTTACTAGTTTTAGAGGTACTAACTGTACCCTTGACATCATCCTTACTAACATCTCTTTCTTTGGAAGTGCTTGCTAATGACTCGAACAGATCCTCATCTTCCGACAGGATTTTACTATCAGTCTCTACTGCCAATGCCCCATTTTCCAATGATTTCTTGGTCTTTTCATCCTCTTTCTTTTCACTTCCAACGTTTGATTGTTCTTCGAGAATAGCAGGACTTTTTGCTTCGCCACAAACATCGTTATCTTTCGAGTCATCAAAGAACAAACCGATATCCTTATTGCCCGACTTAGCTTTACTTTCCGTTTCTTCATCCTTATTTTGAGATTTTGTCTTAGCTGGCAAATCGTCAGAAAACAAATCGTCCTTTTTCGCACTTGATGTTTTTGGTTCAGATCTCTCTTTTGCTTGCTTTGTTTTGGCACGGCTCTTTGCCACTGGGGTGACACTTGTCGCGAAGAGATCATCGCCGTCGTCTGTAAATATATCGCTTGCTGTCAAGACAGACTTTTTAGCTCCCTTGGGCGCAGCCTCCTTAGGTTCAGCCTCCTTAGGTTTAGCCTCCTTAGGCGCAGCCTCCTTAGGTGCAGCCTCTTTAGATACAGCCTTCTTAGGTGCAGCCTCCTTAGGTGCAGGCTCCTTAGATGCAGCCTTCTTAGGTGCAGCCTCCTTAGGTGCAGGCTCCTTAGGTGCAGCATCCTTAGGTGCAGCATCCTTAGGTTTAGCCTCCTTAGGTGCAGCCTCCTTAGGTGCAGCATCCTTAGGTTTAGCCTCCTTAGGTGTAGCCTCCTTAGGTGTAGCCTCCTTAGGTGTAGCCTCTTTAGATGTAGCCTCTCTTGCTACTGATTTAGCCTCGCTTTCCCTGTCTGTCTCAGTCTCAAACAGGCTTTCGGTTATTTTTTTCCCTTCTGGCTCACTTGTGGGCCAATGGCTCCAGAGGCTGAATTCTGTTTCGTAGACGAATCGGACGAATTCTGTCGCACTTGCCGTGTGGGCGGTCGACGCTTCGTCTGTATTCTCGCCCGATTCTAGAAAGGTATACAGGGACAAAACTGTAAATGGGTATACCAGAATCCAAAAAGTTTTCATTCAAGCGAGCGTGCAAACATCAATAAACATATTCAAAAAGCAACTGACGAGTTTCAAACGGCTCTGGTATAATAAATGGAAAAACTAATCCCACTACGGGTTTGGCAAAAAAACATTTGTTAATTTTCACGAGATGTCTCAAAAGTCTTTTATTTAAGGAATGGCCAAGGTCTTACGACTCAACTTCGAAAAAGCTTTATGACAACTTTCCCTTGAATACTACCTTGTTAGGATTTGTCAGTATCTGCGTGTCAGGTGGGTTTTCGAACGATGCTGCGGTAGGCTCCACGGTACGCGGGGGAGGAGCAGCTCCAGGAAGTAACGTAGCAGGATTGAAAGCAATCTTCGGCTAACATGAAATATAAAATAATACGTACTGGTAAGGCGAGTTTTAATCCGCTTTTAAAAAACCACAACAAGCCCACGCATTATGTATTTCAGAGGTCAGTCTTTTGTAACTGGAAATAGCTACCAGAAAATAATTGTGTTTATTGAGTCTAATATGTCGATAGGCGTCTTTGGCAGGATGGGTCTTGGTGGGTGGTGACCAAATTTTGGCTGTCTGTATGAATTTCTTCCTACATCCCCATTCCTAATGACTATCTGCATCAATGCATGAGTACAACTTGCAACAACGCTGCTGAAACATTAACACGACAGTTTGACAACAAAACTTCCCTTAGTTTCACATGACAACTTCGCAAAAAAAAGGAAACGAATAACGGGTCCAATACCTTGACACTTGCTTTCACTTCCTCTTCGATCTTTGATGAGCTTGTTTTGACATCACCCTTAGCCTCTTCGTCTTTCAACTACAAACATTATAAATAGGCATCCCTGTTATCAATAATATTGCATACACACCTAAGAAGAGGAGACGTAACCGACAAAGGGCGATTAAAAGCCGGTAAGCAGGAATACCTCACTAAGGTTAGCATGAGCCTCGGTGCGTCAATAAACGCAAAATCACTCAAGACCTCTACATGAAATTCACCCAACGCAAAATCACACCTTATTCTCCCATCAAATGATGTGACTTTACTTTAAGAAGGAAAGACTTGCACTCTAAATTCTGAAAATACTAAATAACGAATGGGACACCATCCCACTTGCATTATACTTCAAGATGGGCAACGTTTTGTCTAAAAAGAATTTTTGCAGCATTCCATACTGGGAATTTGGCCTCTAATGAAAAAATTTACCACAAAGAATGGCGTTGAAAAATTAAATAGGCCCAAAGCACTTCGAATTTGTCAAATAGTTCAAATTTTCCAACATTAATCCTAAATCGGTTCTGAATTTTCATTTTCCGTGGGATGTAAGAGAATTGAAAATCTTATTAAAAACTTTCTCAAAATGTTGCTTCCTCAAAGCAATTATTGAATATAAGAAAAGGTATTGATGTCGAAATGAATTTTGCTTTCTTTAAACAACAGACGACAAAAACCGGACGTCAAAGATTTACCATTCCAATATAAATAGACTAAAAGATTGCAGTGACGAAGAGTTTTATTTTGGAAACGGTCCTCTTTATGGATAACCTTAGTCAAATGTATTCAAGGGCTTTATGGACCTGCAAACAGTGTAAATCCAGCAGCAGGTGTGCTGTACACAAATTTCATTTTGTCGCCGCTACTATCATTTTATATCGAGTTTCAAGGGTTTGTGGGAGGCTAAGACAATCGAAAATTTGCCAAGATAAGAAGTTACGAGCCTAAAAAATCTCAACTACAGCCAGCCAACCTAGTAACACAAAAAAACTCGTCGAAATTCTACAACACTTGCAAAAACACCTGCTGCCGAATCATGGAAATCAACAGTGTTTACGTTAACCTTTGAGGTACCAACCTTTCCCGCTTGTGAAGTAGCAGGTGTTGCGGTAGGTGCGTCTATCACCGCGGGTTTGGAGGACTTTCTTGATAAGTTCCCAGAGAATAGATCATCATCTTTGGACCCTTCTGATGTCGGCGCTGGTACAAACAAACATTACCTTTTATCAGTGGGGCACGTGTCACAAAGAAAGCCTTTGATAACAAAAATAATAATTTCCAAAATAACAAGCATGTGCAAATAATATTGCCTAAAAGTCCACGAACATTAGAAGTTTGGGGTTAAACCTTTGCTTCCTTTAAAGCAATGCAGAAAATATATTATTTTGGATAACAAAAAACATCGTTGCTTTCAAAAACACAACGTACATCAATAATTTAGTGCTTCTCTTTGGAATCCAATTACAAACATACACGTTCTAAAACGCCAAAATTGTTAATCCCAAATGTATAATTGTGTTTTTTTCATAACAGCCTGCCTTAATGAAAATGCAACGCAGATTCTGAGCATGGCAAGCAAAATAACTTTTAAGAAAAAATTAAACGATAGAAATAGGGAGTCTGTGGTACTGCGAGGAAACAACCTCAGAATAGATTGCAACGGCTGCAGAGTACTGATATTGCAGCGGGCCTAAATAAACTTTGCGTAGAGTATTCTTGCTTTGTATAGCTACTTGGCAGACTCTTTAACTGTGTATAGTGAATGAAAGTACACAGTGAAATCCAGAAGACTCCTCCATAGTGTGCGCAACTTTCGTTCGATACTTAGTGTCTTTCGTTTCTACTCAGAGCCAATTCGATGAAAAGAACCTTAAACTGATGTTGGCAACCTCGCGTGGGCCCAGACGTTTTACTTAATTAGAACCCTCTATGAATTCGAGATGGGTTCAATTTGTGTGAGCTTAAAACCTCAAGACAATGGCTTCCAGTTAGAGTTTCAATACTCGCACGAAGTAGGTGTCCTGTTTAATCAAAAAGGCATATCTTACTGCAGTAATGCAGAACTTCAAAATAGCACTCAACCGAGGAGCCATAATTTTCGCATACCTAAAGTAATTCTTTGTCCGACACACCCTGGAGTATGCGCGCTTTCGGAAAATGGCAAAAATAACCAAAAATGTAGATAAAAATAGCCAGTTGCAGTTTGAAACCAAGTGAGGGTTGTTGAAAGAGCACACGATTAGCTGTAATATGATCAATAGGCGTCAACTCTGCAATCTCTTCAAATTACGTCTAAGTAAAAAGACGAGCCATTTCTGCCTAGATAGGGCGCAGTCTATATAGACATTGCTGTCTCTCAAGTCAAAAGTCTAGTACACTGGGCATTTACAATAAAACGTATCCTTGTTGAAAATAGCTATCACGATTACTTCCACTGTGTCAAAGAAGAAATTGGAAAAGCAGTTCTTGAACTTCATGAACAAAAAGCAGTTTGGGCTTCAAAAGTGCCCTGTCGATTTAAATGGCTTTGGGTTGATGGTGTTTATCAAAAAATTTGAAAATCAAATCAAGAAAATTATACATTTCTTCTTTTTAATAGTACGTCCTTCTGTGGTCTAAAACCCTAAGGCCATTTTCCTTTCTTTTCATAAGGATTGCGCCCCATCCAACAACACAAAGGTTTAGCTTCGTGCGAAACTTTCTTGACGTGAAGCTCAGTGTGTAGGGCACACTACTGAAAGATTAGAAAATCGGATAAAACAGCAAGTCCCCACGAACACAAGCAACAACATTCCCGCAGAAAGAGAGATGGCTCTAACTGGAACACATAATGCCAAAAGTAAGTTTGATTCTGATTTAGGGCAATAGCAGTATCAACAGGACCTTAATTGATAGCAGCTTCTGAGCAAACTGGCCAAGGTTTACACTGTACAAACATAGGTTATTATTCATTACCATTTATTCATTATCATTTATACTATTAATATCTTTCAAAGAGTTGCGCAAAAACATACGTTGAAGACAATTTTCGAAATGCCGGGAAATCTAAGTCGTTATTTCATCGAGGAGATGAAGATGCTGTCTCCATATCAATCCTGTTTTATTTAGACTCTGGAATCTTGAAATAACTCGCCTTTTCACTTGGGCTCCTCTAAAACTGAGGGGTGAAGCGAAGGCTGATTGACCAAGCATACGCCCTTCTCACAACCTTCTAATGGTTATCAAACCTTCAACTGACCATTTGGTTTTATCGGCTTTTGTCACTTTTTATCGTATGTACAAAGTATGATGTACAAAGTATGAAGTCTGAAGTATTATCAGACTGTAGTTCCCCTACTTCATGCTACAATATTCGGAAAATGTGGTGTGTAGACATACATGATACTTTTTCCTTGCTTGGTGACCTAAGGTTCTTTTTGGCCTCAAACGGGTTTATTCCACCGAACATAGAAACAGCCCCGGGTAGCCTCTTAGCTTTAGAAACTGGCTCTTCTTCGGCTCCTTCTTCTTCCTCTGGGTGTCCTTTTTGTGCGCCAGAATCGGATTTCTGCAGTCAAATGTAAAAACGACAATGAAAGTGGAGCATTGTTACTGAGTGCTGGCTCTTATTCAAGGAAAAACAGTTATAACTCAATGGGAAATCAAAAGATTTGCGGAGCCAAAACACTACATTTCAATAGATCAATCCTTTGTGTACCAGACCCTAAAACTTTCATGGTTAAGGATACGAAAATAAAAACCTGATCAATTGGTTCTGATTTTGCAAAAAGCGAAGCTTCTTCTTCCTCTACATCTTCTCCAAAAACCCCCTTGAGACTGGAAGCCGTTTTCTTCCTGCTGTTCCCAGAATCATTCTCCTTCCTCTCTGGATCAGTTGCAGCTGCACTTGTCTTTTCGCTGGCTCTAGACTTTGGCTTTGTGCCAGATGACTTTTGAGAGCCAGTTTTGAATAGGCCATCTTCTTCATCAACATCGAGGGGTGGTGCTTTTACTGACTTGCTGCTTGGTATACCTGTCTTTTCTGATCTCTTTAAAAGAAGTTATTAGAGAAGCGTTAAAATCGAACGCGTTAAACATTTTGATTACACTGTTAGTGGTTGTTCAAGAACTTTAACTAGAAAGTTCATTTGGGTCCTTATTAATGTCTAAGATCGTACAGGAATCCATTCTTTGGTGCGGCAAGAAGTCCCATGGCCTTTGGTGCTGCAAGACGATTCTCATGAGCCGTGTTATGGCAATACAAAAACATTATAAAGGAAGACGAAAGCTCTACCTACTTGGCAGAACAAGCTCAGAATAAATCAAAGCTCCATAGCTTAATATTGATCAAATAATACTATATAGTACTCAATAATACTTAATGTGAACGGCCCTAAAATGTCTTCTTCTATTAAGTTAGTTTTATGAAAACGGTTTCAAGTACTGAAAAGGCATGTCACCTTTTCTGCTGGAGCTGTAAACAAATCATCTTGGTCATCACCAAACAATCCATTCTCGTCATCACCAAGAAAAGACTTCGGCTTGTGAACTTTTCGCTCCGGTTTCACATCCAAAGAGCTCTTTGAAGGCTTCTGATCCGTTAACTGAGGGCTCCCCCCTTGTTTTTTTGTCTCACTCTTCTTAGAGTCTACCTTGGACACGCTGCTGACTGGGGGCTCCGTGCTAAATAAGTCCTCGTCTTCATTCTCATCCTCATCAAACAGGACTCTAGCACGGGCCTTTGATTTGCTTTTAGACTCCCCTTTTTGCTGTAAAACAAATGAACGAATTTTCTACTAATGAAAACTTGCAGAAGATATATTCAATTCAAAAGAGAATTCAATTTTAGCTACAATTACAAATTTACATTACATGGATAATTTGTAATTGGCTAGCCTGGGCTTACAAAGAAAAAACTATTAAAATCATGATGAAAAAAGTGTTGAGAAAATAGAAGCTTTGGGTTTATAATAGCCACTTTTACGAAACTCTGAAACATGAGTGAACGTTAGAATAGCTTGACAAATGAGCAGCAGTGTATAATATTTTGAGGCGATTGATTTTTATGGTGATGAAACAAACAACAGTGTGTTGCTTAAAAGAAGTGTCCTCCAGAGACACTTTGCACTAGGGACGAGCAAGCTTATTACGTCACACCTCAAGCTTCAATTAGAATCCTACATTACCAAGGCAGAAAGACGTGCAAATTTGAAAAGGGAAAATACAACAATTATATTGTTCCAATTATACCAACACTAGTTACAGTTCACTGTGTCCTTTACTCGTCTAAGTTATTACCGAATCATATTTAAATTCATCGCCTCTTCATCGGCGTTACAGCTCATGAAAATGCTGTCCACATTCTCAAATCGCAGCTGACAAACAAGCCTTTACATGCGCCGCCTTTCCAGCATTCGTAATTACAAATAACGTACCTTCGACGGTGCTGCCTTCGTGTCTGCTATTTCTGAATCTCCAAACAGCGAGCTGGCCTCCTTTGCGCTGCTGTCGGCCTCCTTTGGCCTACTGCTCGGACTAATGAATAGAAAACATATGACACAACATATGAGTAGAAACGGCACGCGCTACGTGACGTACAAAGCATTTCTTCCTTTCAGCATTCTAAAATTTGCATTCTGCAAAAAAGCAGGCTTTAAGAGAAAGCCTGTATATATTTGTGAAACTACAACACTAAAAGAGCATATTTCAACTCTAACACGGTTTGGTGCACTGGAATCCAATGACGTCAAAAAAGAAGCGATTCCTTTTCTGAACTGGAAAGGTTTAGATAAGACAGTTCACTAAGGCGATAAATGATACCATATTATTCCGATTTTACCATATTCTGGGTATACTTCGGACTACAATAGCGAGAAAAATCAGCGATATTTATCATGTATTTCGGACTCCGTTGGTCACTAGTCTAAAAAAGGAAGCAAATTATAAAGTTGCTATCCACAAGCTATACACAATGGGTTGATATTTCCTCGATATGAGCCTCCTGGGTTACAGGTTTTACCGTAAGCTGGGCTATCAACAACTATGCAGAATGCATAATTGTCTTCCCAGTCTAGAAAAACAAGTTTCGACATGAATTCTGTCCATGACAGTCTTGACAAAAAAGGAAATGCCATAAACGCCTTCAGTAACTCTGATATCCAGCAAAGAAACACGATCACCTTGCAGAGTGACATAAATACGTGGAAGATTCTGATAAAGTGCCAAATCATCTCCGGTTACATATCACATGACGATTGAAAAATGTGTAATCACAGCAAGTTGTTTTTCAGCCAGCCATTGATCTACTTAAAGCACTTTCTAAGGGAACACAATATGTTTGGGCTTGTTCAAGTCAGCTGATTGAAAGGGCTTCGGTTTGGATTACGAAGATATTTTCCACACGAAATGCTCTGTTCATGGTAGACGAAGGTCAACAGCGTTTCAAATTTAGTAGCAATTACACACAGTAGCATAGCAATGGAGAATAAAGGAGAGGCAGTTTTAGAAAGTTCGAATTCTATCAAGATGTACAATGAAATGGGTCTTGCCAAGGCGGTATGGTTCGTGCAATGACGAGACTTAGCTTCAGGATAGAATATCATTCCCTCATCTGTGGTAGGGCTTTCCTAAATCTATTGTTACCTGGGGCCCGAAGCGCGAGGAGAGAAAGGGGGTACCAGTTCACTAGAGAAAATTGACCATCGATTCCTGTTAGGGTTAGGATCAGGCCTGCGGTTTACCCCTCAAATGGATTACAGTGGACGAGGAGTTATTAATGGAAAGAGGAAATAACTGGGTTAACTATTTCAGAATTTCTGGAGTGGCTTTCAAAAAACACTTTGGTGGTTTTGCTGCAAAGAAACAATTTCAACATGTGCACCAGCATAGCAAAATAGAAATATGTATGGCACGACAAACAATTTTTAGACACAACAAGAGTGGAAAACGTACGTTTTATTTTTGCTTGGGTCGATGTTATCTAACCAGTCATGTTCTTCCTCTTCATCATCCTCAAACAAACTAATGGCTTTGGGCTTGGATTTGTTCCTCTTCGCTTCGACTTTGGATTTTTCTATAGAAAAGACGACCAATGATGAGGCAAAATAAGACGCCGAGGCAATAGATCAGGAGACCACTAGCAAAGATACATTCTCATTCACACAAAGCTGGTTTTGAAACAAAACTTGTAGGTTTATATAGATCCCAGCTGGCACTGAAAACCTTAACTTCACGAGCATCATTCATCTCCTCATACGTGAGGTTGTTTGTATTACAAGGGGAGGTCGTTTGTTGCTACCCTAAACCATTCTAGCGCACATGCACTAATTGGTAGGGAAATTACGTGAAAAAATTACAGCACTTTGAATGCATGGTATTTATACTCCCCATAATCGCATTATACAATAGCAAAAAATAGCGGAACTAGTTTTATATACTTAAAGTATGTTTTCGTCTGGCACTCTTTAGAGTATGCAACCGTCGGAAAATGACCAAATGCTGACAAAATAAAAAGCCAGTTGCGTCTGCAAAAACTGGTTCCGCTATTTCTAGCTATGGTGAAGTTCTGTACCACAAAGCACTTATTCGCATTAACAGAAGAAGATTCTAGATCCAGCCTTAGGCCACTTGATAATCACAGGTTTAAAGTTTACTTAATAGCTTAACCGCTCCATAGATCATACATAAATTCTGGATTTGACGCATAGGATTCAGACCTTCTGGTGCCTTTGTTTCCACAGCTCCAAACAAGCCTTCTGACATCTTTGGTTCCTCTTCCTCTTTTCCTTTCGACGGCTGCCCTGATGTAGCTGCCACGCTTTTGGCTGTTCCAAACAACGAATCCTCGTTTTCGTCAAACATTTCAAGAGTCTTTTTTCTCTTTTGCACAGGAGGCTCTTCAAGTTAATGACATTACATTGTGATTAACACAAAGCATTTATTTGCATTTTATACTTCTTTGTTTGAATAATACTTTTTGCTTAGTTTTGCACACACAAAATTGATTTTGCAAAATCCAACAGAATTGAATGGGATTAACAGCACATTATATTTGTGACATATATTCGAACAAGCCAGGCAACTATACATTAATGTTATTATTATTACAATTCTGTAACTGCAAATAAAACTTTCTAAAAATCAGAATACAAATCCTAAATAGCATCAAGGCTTTTCATTATCATGCTACCCTTGCAAAGGCTAATCCTCTATATAGTGGTGCTAATAAAAGGGAAGGCCATATAAGATTTACAATTACGAGTAAAGGGGACACGTAGGCGAGGTAACACCCCTGGAGTTCAACAGAACTGTGAGCGTAGTTGATAACAACAAGACCTCCACTAGACAATTCAGTTAGTGTCATGATATTTTCTTGGTTTACGGTTTGGAGTGACAGAAGAAAGCGCCAGTACTCCGCCGGCTTAAAAAATTAGTGCCATGTTTGGGCTACCTTTCAAGGTGTCTTTCTTTGGCGTCGTTTCGAACAGCCCATCATCTTCATCCTCGCTGAAAAGACCCTTGACGATAGGCTGAGGCTTTTTCGTTTGAGGAAGCGCTCCTTTTTCAGCCTCCTTCTCACCCTGGTATTATACAAGCAATGAAAAGCCATCATTCATGGCGGAAATTTAACAAAATGTGCTATTTAAATAAAAACATAAAAGCTCTAGCATTCGCAGGAAAATGACTTGTGACTAAGGAAGGCAAATAAATGAAAATTATTAAAAAAAAGCTTACCAAAATATCTTTTGATTGTTTACTGCCAAATAGGTCAGCGTCTAAAAAAAACGAAACCAGGTAACGATGAAAAGCAATATCGACTAATGTCATGACATCACAGCTGTGATTTCTCTACTACATTATATTATATTGCATTATATTACATGACAACATAGTATATCATATCAGATCATATTATATTGTACTAAATCATGTTATATTATATTATATAATATCATATTATACAGTATATCTTATCATATCATATCATATCATATATTATATTATATTATATTATATTATAATATATTATAATATACTAATTATATTATATTATACTAATTATATTATATTATAATATATTATAATATACTAATTAATTATATTATACTTATATTAATATATATATTATTATAATTATATTTATTATTATATATATTTATTATTATATTTATATTATATTATATCATATTATATTATATTTCATAATATGATATTATTCCGTTTTATGTTACTCTCTACGTGAGAACAAAGGTTGCAAAAAGTAAATTTGAAGGAAAACATCAATCACCTCCAAACAGAGAAACTGCTCCGGCTGGAATTTTCTTCCCACTGCTGGTTGTTTTTGTCCTTGGCTTAATTTCAGTTGGAGCTGAGAAGTGAAACACAATTTTAAAACTGGCAATGGTAACAAAGACGCTGCTTGGGTTTTTTCTTAGCTGCTTTTTTCGTTGTCCTTCTTGTTAATTGAATGCTTCAAAACCTAGCTACGCAGAGAATTCCGGACATCCGTCATTTGCCAAGGAAAAAATACATTTTGATACGAAATAGGTGGATTCACGTACATATACTCAAGAGTTGGGTAATGGAATGCTACAATCTAAATTTCCCACTAAATCTTCCCACTAAATCTTATACTTACTTTGAGGCTCTGGGCTTTCTTCGACGGGGGACGATGGTTGATCACCAGTGTCCACATCTCCAAAAAGATCTCCGCCCTGGAAGATATATATTCCCCATAACAGTGGCAGCCAATCTACCGAAAGTTACACAAATAACATACTTATGATTACATGTTCATTTAATTTGATTCCCCTTTTATTGATAATCAGTACTTAAAATCTATAAACGCCAATCGCAGAGTTATTCCACTTGAAATTGGGTTTAAGAGAGTACTTTAGTCAACTTTTGTCCTTTCATTTTCAACTAGTAATTATTTGTATTTTCAACCTTTTATTCTGAACATTTATTTTCAGCCATAATCAAGTAATCTAAAACTTACGAACTAATCTGAAAATTATTAACTTAGGTCTGCTGAAAAACACAACGATCGATATAGATGACATCGAAACAGAATTTGTTCATCATTAGATCAAATTTAATCAAACATTAACTCACTGGCTCACTATCAAAAAGAGTGCCCCCACCACTAAACATTCCGCTCTTCTTTCCAAACGGACTGTCATCTTCAAATTTGTCCTTTGACTCTCCAAACAGGTCTTCGTCTGATTCTAAAGAAGTTGTAAAGAAATGCTTTTTGCAAAAGAATGATATTTAATATATAACTTCATTGTTTGGCTTCACAATTTTCTAGTTCGTTTTCTCGCATATACAGTATTTCTAATAAAATGGTTGGGAGAGATTCCAGAAAATAAATCTAGACAATAAAGTCTCTAAACCAAAGTCATAGCAAATGCTGTCCTTAAATCGTGGTTTTACAAAAGTCACTAGCACCAACACAAAGCAGTTAGCTACACTCACCCTCCTCTTGCTTCTTATGGTGGTGTTTTGAATGTTTTTCTGATTCATTAACACTTCCCTTGCCATGTTTACTTCCCTTACTCTCTGACCTTTTTGAGCTTGACCTGTGTTTTCTTTCCTTTTTAACTGAGCCTGTCCGCAATTTCTCAGCATCCTCATCATTCGCAGGAGCTGTCTCCCCAACAGACTTTCTCGACGATATTGACTGGGCATCTGACGTATCACCTTTGACCTCTGTGACACTGACAGAGGGTGTCTGACCTTGACCTCCAATCTTCGAGGCTAGCTCTGCTTGGAAGTTCAACTTTGGCTTTGCCTGTAAATGGAGATCAACTTCAAATTATTTCGAGATTTTAACTACTTTAACCAGTTTTATTGTGACAAAGAGCACTGGAACGTTATTTGGAAATAAAAATACAGAAGGCAAACTGTTCTGCTTTGACACTCCCAAAGGAAAAAAATCAGAAGAATTGCCGATTAGGAACTTTAAAAAACAAACTCCATTAGCTACCTTGAAACTCTTCCAAAGCGAACACATTTTGCTTCTTTGCATTAGATTTTAGATTTGTCAAGCTTGGAAATGGCGATAATAAGCCCTGCCAAGCGTTTTGATACAAAACGCTAAATATCTCGAATTTTCAACTGCAACAGAACTCTCCCAGGTAACACCCTTAACCTCCTTAAAGCATTGTTCCTTCACATAATTCTCTACGTACCCAATGTGTTTCCATTGCTTTTTACATAAAAATGGTCGTGATACATAGTCGTTGTTGTAAAAGTTGACTGTAATAAATGGCATTGTACTACCAAGCTTCTAGAGATGACTTGAAAGGCATTAAAAGAAGCTGTCAAATTGATAGAAAATGATGGGTTGAAGACATTTTGAAGTCGATAGTCGCTGCACGGACAATGCAAGCTGATATGACTTTTCTCTACCCTGAAAATTGCATCTTTTCCACTGACCAAGAAGCCATGTTGATACATAGAATTTTTGACTTCAATAAATTTCAAGTCACTCAAAAAAGTTAAAAAATAGATAGCAACTGAATAGTCTGAAGGACTACCATTCAATAGAAAGACAAATTCAAAAGATAATTGTCAACGCTACAATCAAATCAAAATACCTGTTGGGTCCCTTCGTTCTCTTCTGATTCTGATCCATCATCTTCAGAGCCAGCAGTCTTATCTGCTGATTTGCCAAACAAATCTCCATCAGAATCATCAGACTCTTCTTCGCTGTCCGATTCTGCTGCGATCTAAAAATTCGAAATATACATTCGAAATATATAAAACTACATAGACAAGCTTCAAACTAATTTTTAAAGTTTACCAGATAATGGGCTAAGGATCCTAAAAAAGTAGGATGAAGACTCACTTCAACAAAGGTATCCTTCAAAACTTTTATTTCCGTATTTATTTGCATTGGAGAATCCTATATGCAGTGATTCAAACCTCTTAAAGTAGCAAGAAATCAACTGCTAAGACGAACAAGTCAAACTTTAGGTAACGATTGGATAAGTTAAAAGTATTATTTCAAGTCGAAGGTCTGTTGTTCTAAAAACAACAGATAAACCCACCTTGCCCTTTGCCGGTTTCTTCACTTCCTCTTCATCAGAAGATTCTGTGTACTGCGAGAATAAAACAAAATATTTCCTGAATGTTTAACCTTTAAAGAACAAAAGCAAGTTCTTATAGATTCTTCGATGCCACCCCTGAGCTCTTCCACAAAATTTTTATTAAAGGTCAGGCAAAAAGGCTTCAAAAACTAATTGTGATGAAAAATTCTTGGAGGGGGCCCTTGTATCCTCCATTTTGAATGCCATTAGCTTTGAGATCTTAATCTGTTTAGTTTTCTTGATTTTCGTGCCATCTAATTGAGAACACAGAGACCTTCATGCTCTTTATTCTTACAAAGTACAAAAAAGTAGTTTGAGGAGCAAATTTCTACTTCTAAAAATATAACATATATTGAATCAAGCAAAGAAGAAAGTTCTAAAAACTGAGCTTACATCAGATTCTTCCTCTTCTGATTCGCTTTCTGATTCTGATACATCTTCATCTTCTACATTATCATTCTTCTCTTCATCTTCTTCATCTAGTTTAGAAATGCATTTCAATGTGAGTTATATAATACAGTAAGCATATTGTGTGGAATCCCAAAACGTTAGACTTTTAACCAACTAAATTAAGCTTAACCTGGGACCAATAAAAAGAGAATTGTTTGCTTTAAAGTCAAAGGGGGGATGGGTGGGAAGTGATAGTGACATTGGTGACAAGACTGTAATACTTTAAAGTAGGACTCGGGAGAACATAACGCTAAAATGTATGAGTCATAACAGAAAAAGTAAGAAAGGGTTTGAAAGGCATGTAAAAGCATTTTTAAGTTTGGAAGTTGAGGCAATTGATGCGTAGCTTAATTAGATACAGTTAAAGGAATGCATCAAAAGGACATGAAAGCCATCTTTACTTTGGGTGACATATCTGTAATGCATTTGATATTCTATCTTCTGTTACAGATTCAACTCCAGGTCAATTGAAAGGCAGGCCCCACAACAAGAAGAGGGATGCTTTCACTGCTAAATAAGGTGTGTAAACTGAAGTTGAAAAGCCTAGCCAGACTACCATTGAAAAGTCAGCAATTCTTACCATCATTCTCAACAAGTCCTAAAGTTTCATCATTAAAGAATTCTGCTGTTCCAATGAGATGAGGTAGTGGGCGTGAGGCATACATGTCCTGTAAAGTATAATCATCCAATTTTAAGAAAGAAGGGGGTACAAAGAAATGAAAGAGGAGCTATTCAAAATGTCCTTTATTCACATGTTCCTGTTATTTTTATATCATCATAAAAATGATTACAATGGGCATTAACTCTTGAAAGAAGTACATACATTTAGTATATACACTTTCTGTTGAAACTACACAAATCTTATACATGCTACAGTTAAATGTGCTAAAGAAATGCAAAAAAACCCCAACTTCCTGGGCTGCTTTTTTTAACAATGAACATCTGACTTATTGAGAGATGATGATTATAATGCAGGCAAATATTAAAGTATCCAAGAAAGGTCTTTAGCTGCATCAGTGTGAGCAAAGATTTTTAAAGCATCTATGATTTTCACTTCTCTGTATAACTAACCAAAGAGAGAGTGAACTTTAAAATGATATTTACTAAGTTTAAATAAAGTTTATATGCTTAGAAGAGATGCTTGGAAGAAATTATTTGAATGCTTGGAGTTTTCTAAATACAACATTACCTTTGGCTCAATAATAGGGTCCGGAACATAGCCTGCAGGTAATCCTTCCTCATCTTCATCATCTGATTCTGTAGACACAAAGAGAACAATGCTAAACATTTATATTGCCTACATAGGTTTTAAGGCATAGCTAATTCTCATATTCATCATGAAAAATATATCATCTGTAAAACTGAGTTGGGCAATAACATTACACTGAATAGATAAGCATTACATTACACTCGCAGTGAATAGATCAAAAGAACTCTTATCTAGAATGTGCATAATCATTCACACCTTCTTCTCCAAGTGTGTAATAATACAACTGAATTTTGTAGTTTTAGATTAAAATAACACAATTTGATACTTTTGATTTTAACAATTAAAGTATATATTTGAGAGTCACATACTAAATAGGAAAGAAAATATTAGGGAAAGGATAATGTAAAAAAATAACAAGATGTCTGCTTATAGAATCCAGATACAGCCAAATCGGTGCATGAAAAATATTTGAAGTGGGAAAACTCTGTCTGCACAGATGGTAGTTCTCTGCAGCATATGTTTGATGTGGCTTGATTGCACAAACTCAGTATGGTATCAGTTATGCTTTACTTGGCTTGGATTGAGACAAAAAAAAACAGCATATGCAATCAAATGCTTTATACTTCAGAACTTGAAGCAACAGAGCCGTGACTTAGGATGCAAAAAATTAAGACTCTGGGGCTCCATATAATTTCAAAATAAAATACCTTCAGTTGGCTTCAATTCTACAGTTATGAATGCATCTTCCAAAACTTGAAATCCAAGATTTACTGCTTGGCTGAATCTGGGAAGGATTTCTGCTTCAAGCTGTTCTCTTGTCTTGCTCTAAGTATAAAATTGCACATTGAAAAGAGGACTAGAAGTTTGGATTTGTTTTAAGAGCAACACAGTTAAAATATTGGGTGTGAACATTTTTTTACCATAAGACTGAACATCACACATAGACTTCAGTCAACTTAAACAAATAACATGAAAAAAGATTAAAAAAACCACCTGTGATTGCTGAGGCTCTTTTTCAGCTGTGTCTTCTTTGGAAACTTCCTCATCATAAACTCTCTATATTTAAAGCAAAACAGAAATTATTGTTTGTTGTGTGAAATAAACACTACCAACTTTTCATGATAAATTACTAAATTCTTCAAGGCACAAAATCTGTGATATAAATAATAAGGTATGATAAAACTTACATTTTCTATAAATTGTTTGTTTGATAGCATCAAAAAATCATTGAATGTGTTATGAACTTTTGAATCAAGTCCCTGAAAGTATAAACAACATAATCAATTAATTCACATGGAATAAAACCACCAATAGCTAACTGAAATGAGCCACAAATAAGACTGGCACATGTCATCTATGCATTTAACACCTTTCAGGGTGATATGGGACTTTTCTGCAACTAATTCAAAGGTCAGTAAAACTTTTATTTTCCAACTTTTGTTTTCCAACTTTTATTGTAGTAGTTTGTGACAAGGTAGTGGGTATCTCAATGACAGCAAACTCCATCAAAGAGAATAAACATTTACACTTGATTGTCTTCTTGATTCAGATAGGTTTGGACAATTTCAGCATAATCTGTGAAACAAAGCCATACAATAATATGGTCACCTTTGTCTCAAATGCAAGGTTGTCAACAACTTTTTCCAGTTCGTGAGTCTTACGCAGCATGTTCTGGGAGAACTGCTTGAAGTACAAAAGTATCTGGAAAATCAAAAAGAATTTTATTGATCAATGATTTACTGTTTTTGCAAAGGATTTTATCTTCTGTAACCAAAAAGGGTGTTCCAGCATTTAAATAAAGAATAATGTGGTAGGGAATACCAATGAAAAACTTTCTTAAAATGATTTGGCCAAGAAGCATATTAGCATTGATAAAGATACTGGTAACCAACAACTGTTCTACAGTCTACAATTCTTTATGATTTGCTAAGACTATTTTGTGCAACATCCTGTCAATCAGAAATTAAGGTCCAAAGCTACTTGACAAAACTTTACTTGTCAATATCATGTCGTAACTACACTGACTTCTTAGTAAACAAGTTTAGTAAAGTTACTTCCTGGCTTGTAAATACAGGTAAAAATTAATGGTTCATTAAAATGGACCCCAATCTACAAATCAGGAAATTATTAGCATTTTGTAGTAACATTATGCAAATTTATCTCAATCAAAACTATATACTTAGACAAGTCTCGCAATGAGGTGCGAGGAGGAGGATTCGATGCACGGTGTCTGCCAAAAGGACCAAGGGTAAAATTGGATACCCTGATCTTCATTGTCGCAATATAATATCAGCTTTCTTAAAAATCACAAGCTTGAGTGCAAATCAGAAGACCTCTCTATTATTCTGTCAACATCGGCTTCAAAAACACCAAATCCTTGGTTCTAGAGCTGGGTACTGGACCGAACCGAAATAGGGGTGTTACATCCCAAAACATGGCTATAAAAAGCTGAAATACTTCAAAATGAAAATATATTTTGGGATCTTTCAAGTAATAGAGTCAGTTGACGTCTCATCAAAGTCCTTACCCCAGCATCCCCTGCCAGCGACCACTTTCCAGCAGATTCGCGTAACTCGCCAATGGTGGCAGCCCTCTTGCCTGAACCATTTTCACTGGTGGTACTACTAACGCTGCTTGTTTCAGAAGGATCCAACGACAGCAAAGATGTGCCACTCTGATTTGGTGTCAATATTGAATCACCAAGTAAGCTCGTTTGCTCAATGGCGTTCCCTGGAGCTGGCGGTGGAGGTGGCGGTGGTGGTGGAGGAACTGAGACATCCGCCATCTTGGAATCTGCAAGTTACTGACTCCAGGAGTCAGGTGACCAGAGTCAAGGAATTCTCAGTCAAGTGAAAGCGAAATGGTTTCATCACCAAATTGATTTTCTAATTAACTCAAAACGTCAAAAACGAATAAAAATCTACAAAATATCACTGTCAAAAATTTGAAATTCTAACTAGAGCAATTCGTGTTAACCAGTGTAGCTATTACTCGTTGCTTATCTGAATCAAAATACTTTCGATAAAATTTTTAATCAACTCAATCTTTGCTAAGATAGATAAAACTTTACGAAGCATAGAACTCAAAATTTACAATTTGAGCTCCGAATAAAACTACAGTATCTAAATCTCGTTTTAAACTCAATATAATTAAAGATGCATGAAAGAATTGGTTGCGTTCCACGAAAACAGGCCAAATGAAGGGGGGCTCTGTGGAAAGCTGGGATTGACAAATATGATTGCACTGTGCATAATGCAAAACTTGGGTACAATTTTACTCAAGAGATAGTAAGGTAGTAAGAAATGTTATAAATATTAACGTCATAAATTGTACAATGACTAGTTGCCTATAGCAAAATTTCACCGTTCGCATTAAGTAGCGGCACGCGGCCCTAAGAAAGTTACATTTTTACCCCTCATAGTCCATGCTCTAATTTTCTTAAGGTGGAGCCTGATCTAATGAGGATAAAATATAGCTTACCTAATCCAGGTTCTCGAAAAATGCGAGGAACTTAACTCTAAATGTCAGGGATTTAAATATGACGAAAATTATATAGCAAAGAGGAGGGAATTTGATAAATGAACAGCAAAAAGGGTATTCGTATATCCCAGATACACATTACAGACAATAGTCTCTCAATTATACGCAACAGTCAAATGCAAGTGAATACACACACCTTAAAGTCGACAAGCCTCATCTAATGAGTGACCCTACAGCATCGATAACGATATCTGATGTACCCTTTAAGGAACCACCAGCCCGCCTTCCGCTGAAGCCTAAAGTAATTCAAGAAATGCCTCTCTCTGCACCGCACATACTGGCTGTCGAGGTATAGCACATTGCCAAGCCTGTCCGCTGTCCACTCAGTGAACGCTGTGTAGCACCTTGACCTTCGCTTGTGGACCGGGTTCAGCAATTCACAGCACCGGTATGAGTACCGCATTTCGTTGTTGTTTCGGCCGGGCTGGAGAGTGAAGCTGGACAAGTAGGAAGATCCGGGACAGTCCACTCCAAGACTGCTAAGCCGCTTGGCAGTTGCTGTGCGGTGGGCATCTGTAATCTCGCTATGCTTTCCAATATTTTGACAAATCTTTTTATTGAGCTTGCAGCAAGTGAATCTGTACCGGATACCGACTTTTTTCCGGCCTTTCACTTTTTGCAGCCCGAACGCCCGCAGGACGTAACCGGCATTACATTTCGGCTGCATGTCGTACAAACTCCATACCCTGTGTTGTGAATAACTATACCTGGTAGGCCACGTGTGTTCTTGTTTACAACGCTCGCTGCAGTTCGCTTCGTCCTTGCCATCGCCACAATTGTTGTCATAGTCACACTTGAGACTAGACTGAATGCACTTCTTTGCTTTTTTGCAATGGAATTCGCCTTTACAGCAGCCTATGAAGCAAGATGATATGAAAACACGCTTACCGATACACACTGTGCCATTACCAGAACTGCTCATCTTTTCTTCTCTTGTACGGTTCTTCGTTGCCCCATACCCACAGTTCGAGCACGCTGTTAACTCTGACCAGTTTCCCCAAACGCAGTCTCTATCCGTGCAGCCTAGGCCGTAAAAGTTTTCTTTGCATTTGCATTTACCGCTAAAATTCTGGCACTGCGTTGACTCGGACCCAGACTCAAAACACTGACAGCGAGCGCAGGTCGACGTCTTTGCCAAGCACGAAGTCTTGAACGAGCCAGCGACATAATACCCCTCTTTGCACCTGTTATGGAGTACCATGCCAGGGTGCAAGTAATGACCTTCACACTGTACGTTAAGCGAGTTGTTGATGGCGTACTGACATGTCGCGTTCTTGATCGTATCCAATTGCGTCTTCAAGCGCATTTTGTATACGCTACTCACGATTGCAGACTTGCGTCCGATGAAAGCAAGAGCTTGCGCCCAGACCATATAGCCGATTTGCTGGAGTAAGATGAGCTGCCGCCAGTAGACATCAACAGCCTGCTTGTACTCCCTCGTGCACGGCTCTCCGGAAAGATGTCGTTGCTCCATGTACACCAACAGCAAAGGCTGATGACGTAACAGTGGCTTGCTTTTCTTACCAACAAACAATTTGTGGAGATAGAACAAGGCCTTGACGATTCCACGTGATACGTGCAGCACCTCTCTAGCCAGCCTCTTCCCGGCTTCTTTCAACTTCTTCTCGTCAGGGTACTCCTTTGGAAGCACTTCAAAACGATGATTGAAGTACTCGATGGTCTGTATGAAGTCAGCGTACTGCGCGACCAAGTTTGCCCATTTGAAGCCGTTCGCAACGCTGCCTGATAAACTATTGAACTTGTCCTGGATCCCAGCTTCCAAAAGACTGATGCCCCGTTGCATATCAACAAAACTAACACCGATAAAATCCCGTAGATCCTGGATTCCCAAGTAGATGTCTGCTAGCACCGGTGACTTGAAGGTCACTCCCACCATTGAATCAACGGTTGAGGCAAGCTCTGCTTCGGTATGGGTTTCGCAATGCCTCCCTTCATAGAAGGCCTTGCACTCGCAGTATTGCGAACTCGAGTAAGGATACCTTCTGCATCGCCCATTGTTCTTACATGCTAATGTGCACTCGCTTCCTGTAGCTTGCTCCATCGACTTTAAAACTATAAGAAGACCAACTTTCAGAGTGCCCCGCCCTCTCCTATTTTTCCCCTTCAAGCCGTAACGGTAAGATAATTGGTAACTTTTTCGAATAAAGTGCCTAGCTCTTCCATTATCAACAGCAAGGCTGGACAGCCTACGTACTACTGTTAAACTCAAAACGAACTTCCAAACGCCCATCGTCTTCATTTTGCCCCTAATTTTAATCGCCACTTTGCAGTAATTTGTCCTACCATCAAAGAAGTCTGTATGTCTCACTATTCTGCCCAAGGCACTGAGAACCTTGTACCTCTGTAGATCATAGGAGCCATTCGCATCAATGAAATTAACAATAAGAGTTCTCCTCCCCAATTGTTTGTTACTTGGCATGGACCAAAATGGCCCATAGGCGTTTATCGTGCAATGCTTACTTTTGTCATGAGCATTGTAAGATAATGCTATGATGCTCATCCAAGGGTACTTCGCCTCTAAAAACGTCTTCACTTTCATGTTTGCAATAGCATTCGTGCTAGAGCCAGCCTGATATTCGCTGTTCCTTATGTCTGTGACCAGCTGTGTCGTGATGTTGTTGAAACATTGCTCTTTAACGCTATACGACGAACTTCGCAGCTCGTAGATGTCCTTTAACCAATTATTCAGACTTTCAGTGACACTATAGCTACTACCCCTTAGTCTCTCATGCGCTAGTATAACCTGCTGCCCCTTAAAGGCGAGTTTTAGTACCCCGTTGGTGAATTGATCCAGCTTTGAAAAGTCGCAATGAAATGTTTTCTTCACCAAAGAGAGCAATAGATCACCAAAAACAGAGGTTTTTCTTACTGCACCGTGCATGATCTTATCTAAATGAAGCTTAATATCGAATGAAGCTATATACCTCTGAGCAATTCTGCCTCGAGTTCTAGGGCACGTGGTTTCTGTACAGTTCGTCAGCTGGACTTCGTCTAAGAAATTAAACAACCGTTTATGACCATATAGAATCGCATGTGCAGAGGAGAGGTAAGCCGATCGCTGGTTTTCGTATTTTATTAATCGCTCTATGTTGTTCAGCTCGACTGTCACCTTGTCTAACTTCGTGTTTACAAGCCCAAATTGTCGTTTCATGTGCTTCATCTCTTCGGATTCCTCCGAGGGAAGGAACGTAAGTACCAAAGATACATAGCCCCCGGCTGCGCCAAGAAATTTTGCCATTTTTCCAACCTTTTTGAAGAATTTAGATGTCTTTGGATCTCCGAGGAGCCGGATGAAATCTGAGATTCTTAGCCCGGCGTCAAAGCCAGTGTTGATCAAATCCTTTTCGCCTTCACGTAATCGAAATGCAGTCTGCGCAGGCGCTGGTGCAAGATAAAGACCCAGAATAATCACCACGAAGAACTTTACGAGTGTCATCTTCTGATCTCGTTGGACCTAAAGAGGGATCATTCGATTCACAAATAAGAAATTGGGCTGGATAGGGGAAGGCAGTAAGGAGAAATCGGAGCAGTTGAATAAGCAAGCTGAATTTCGTGATAAGCTACACGGACCTACTTGTGTGAGATGTTACTCTGGGGTTTTTTCACTAAGGTTGAAACTGAGAAAAATCTAGAGGAAATTCCAAGCTACAAAAGAGCTATATTTCCCCTATTGAGCTTGAAATACAAGTTAAAACTGTGTACTGTGGTATAGAATAGGATTGAGTAGGAACTTTATTAAAAACTAGCAAATTTTCTTAAAAAAGAGATCAACTCAGAAATTCAAAGCAGTAAAATTTCTTTGTTTGTGTTCTCACTTCGGTCTCGCCACATTACAACCTCGGAATGTAGCAGTTAAGATGTCTAACAATCAACGGAATATCTTCACCCAATTTAAAATAGCCCTCCCTGTCCTAGTTAAATGATAGAGGCAAACATTTGACATTCAAAAAAGACTTCTAGCAGTATGGAGCCTTGCAAAACTGCGAAAAAATTTCAAAAGAGTTTCTATTTGACTAGAGTTTGCACTAAACCAAACAACACCAAGGGTCCTTTTAAAAACATCTTAAGACATAACCACAATGTTTTTTTAATATTGATTTGCTTCACATTTCCCACTGTCTTACGTGTTTCCAAGTCCCTATAATTTAGAAGCTTTAGTTTTTCCAGGTGCTTTTATAATAACGGGTACACCTTTCCAAAGGAAAGCTGGATCACTGTGTGCAGTTGTGAATCAAATCTAAGTTCCTAATTGATAAAGAAGGATTTGTGTTTAGAGCATTTATATCAAGTTAAGGCCAATCATTGGTGTACATACTGTCCTGTTGTCTCTTATTATCTCTTCAAAGTCTGGTGGAAATCTTTGACAACTGGCTATGGCTAGCATTCGCAAACTGTGCTTTTCTTCTTTCAAAAAGCAGGTACGATGTTAGATACGAAAAGAACACACTGGGGTCCTAGCCCCCCACCCTCAAATGTTGAAAAAGATGTGCCCTTGTAATTCTTCCAAATTCGATGAGAAAGATGGGGGATATGTAGTTTACCTTTTCTCTGCACGAAAAAATTTAGTTCTTTTTGAAAGGGGTGCTTTCCAACTTTTTAAATGGCGTGGTTTCAAAAACTTTTGTTGAAAATTCAAAAAACTCGGAACTCCGTTTCACAGAGCCAATCCTTACTTTCAAACTGCTGCGTGGCCCCTTTCCCAAGTAAAAGATCTTGGCGGTACCAATGCTTCAGATTTCTGGACCTGACAGAACATTAGAGCTCTTCGACGATTCTATTCCTCAGTGGTGGGTTAGAGAAGTGATTGCCAACCTGGGGGAAGGCATGCTTGTTTCTATTGTTTTTGCAACACAAATAAGTTATTTGCAAAGAACCCTAGTAAAAATACATGTTTAAAACAAACACAAAATTTCATTTTGTATGCATGGGGTTCTGACGATTTGAAAAATGTACGTGTTTAAAATAAATCTCCTTTAATTGAAATCTATTTCATATAGAGTATATTAAGACGGTTAGTAACTTGATATTAAAGTACGCTACCCTCGTCCTACTTTCAGCAAAGTTTTTAATTCGATAATGAGCTCGGTGAATTGGGGGCTCGCTAGCATTTTCTGGCTAGCCTAGGGGGTGCTGCTCTGGGTAAGTGGATGCACAAGCGAAAAGGGTTGACAATCACTGTATTAGAAGTCACTAAATTTTGGGAATTCAAATGCAATTGTTTGGTCGCCGGAAGGATATCGATTTTATTGCGGTAATTCAACAGACTTTTTCTCTTGATGTCAACCTATGATAGGGGCGTTTTCCGCATAAAAAGCCAATGTAATAGGCGTTGTCCAACCGAAAGTTTCTGGTGGCCACGCCTCAGACCCAGGCCTTATTCGTCCTTCGCCCCGCCAATGAAATTTTCTGGTGGCGTCTATGTTCAGTGATTTGAAGATGCATCTGAAAGCCGTTAATTTCCAAAACTTTGGTGTCAAAGGATTTTTTATTTAGGCATAGATACTAAAAATATCAAAGCACTAGCAATGGTATACTAAGCTCATGGTGCATCGTTTGCAGCTTTGGTGCATAGGAAACTTGGACGGAGAAGGACTTAGTTTCGCATTTGTAATTTTTTATAATTTCACGGTCCCATCTGTCTGCTCAGTGTTATAGCCTGCTTTGCAATGTAAAAAACAACACTTCTTATTGGCCGCTAGGGTAATTTTCATGACAAGGGTAATCTTTACGGAATTTACTATACACCACATAAGCCTTGTAAAGCACTTACAAACTTACAAGTTGATATGTCGACTGATTTCCGGATGAGATTTTTCTGCAACTTGAGCCTTTTGCCCTCTCTTTTGCTGATAAACTTGAAGGCTTCGTGACAAAGATGTATTTCAGAAAGAATGAAGTCTTCTACAAGCTTAATTTCAGACGAAAGCTTTCGCATTTTTATTTTTGACGTTTTCTAAGACACCACGTTTTCCCAAACAGCACGAGGTAATGTACTTCAAACGTTTCATGCACTTGTTAGCAACGCTCAATACAGGAATTAAAAGAAAATATTGTTACCTTTTCACAAAATCCAGGAATTTTCATGTACCAGATAACCTATCCGGATAAGCAGAGTCTTTCAAACGGCAAACATGTGTCTCTTCGTCCAGCAACCGACTGCTTTTCACCAAGCACACGTTGAACTGAGGAGAAATGCCGAAGACATTTTACGCAATCTGAATAATTGCACGTGGATTAGAATTCTGCTTTTGGGATGGCCCAGAGTTAAATTTCACGTGGCTCCCAATGAATGATACTAAACACAAAGCTTCATTGACAAGGAATGTGTAAAACTTTTCTTTCGTGATGTGGATTTCTTAGACCAGACGCACGGAAGAATGTCTTGTAGGCACCGCAGCTCAGATCGTGAATGAACACGTGATGCAAGACCCTGCAGCCTACCAAGCCGAGTTGCAAGGTTGCATAAGTAGAATGATTGACTTACAAGATGCAGCTTTGAGAGAATATCGCCAGGGGGGACCCTGTTCCTTTGAGTTACGATGTTTAATAGATAATTTTTCTTCCCGTATCTTCCTTCTCTTCAATTCTTCCGTCCTTGTAAATTGCATAAGTAGAATGATTGACTTACAAGCTGCAGCTTTGAGAGAATATCGCCAGGGGGGACCCTGTTCCTTTGAGTTACAATGTTTATAGAATTTTTTCCCGTATCTTCCTTCTCTTCAATTCTTCCGTCCTTGTAAATTGCATAAGTAGAATGATTGACTTACAAGCTGCAGCTTTAAGAGAATATCGCCAGGGGTGACCCTGTTACTTTGAGTTACAATGTTTAATAGATAATTTTTTTTTCCCGTATCTTCCTTCTCTTCAATTCTTCCGTCCTTGTAAATTGCATAAGTAGAATAATTGACTTAAAAGCTGCAGCTTTAAGAGAATATCGCCAGGGGTGACCCTGTTACTTTGTTACAATTTTAATAGATAATTTTTTTCCCGTATCTTCCTTCTCTTCAATTCTTCCCTCCTTATAAATTGCATAAGTAGAATGATTGACTTACAAGCTGCAGCTTTAAGAGAATATCGCCAGGGGTGACCCTGTTACTTTGAGTTACAATGTTTAATAGCAAACTTTTTTTCCCGTATCTTCCTTCTCTTCAATTCTTCCGTCCTTGTAAATTGCATAAGTAGAATGATTGACTTACAAGCTGCAGCTTTGAGAGAATATCGCCAGGGGGGACCCTGTTCCTTTGAGTTACAATTTTTAATAGATAATTTTTCTTCCCGTATCTTCCTTCTCTTCAATTCTTCCGTCCTTGTAAATTGCATAAGTAGAATAATTGACTTAAAAGTTGCAGCTTTAAGAGAATATCGCCAGGGGTGACCCTGTTACTTTGTGTTACAATGTTTAATAGATAATTTTTTTCCCGTATCTTCCTTCTCTTCAATTCTTCCGTCCTTGTAAATTGCATAAGTAGAATAATTGACTTAAAAGCTGCAGCTTTAAGAGAATATTGCCAGGGGTGACCCTGTTCCTTTGAGTTACAATGTTTAATAGCGAACTTTTTTTCCCGTGTCTTCCTTCTCTTCAATTCTTCCCTCCTTATGCATCAGTAACGTTCATACAACAAGGACCACTGGCAATGAAGTAGGAAGATTGCAAATCCCCAAAAATAGAGTCTTTTGTAGTTCAGAAATCTCTAACAAGTGTATCATTTATAGACGATATAAAGCTGTTTCTTAGAGTATATGACAAAAAATTTCCTGGATTATATCCAAAAGATTAAGTGCGCATCAAAAATATTCTTCTACAATTGTAAAAGCAAGTTTAATTTAATAGAAAATTATGGTGCTACTTAGAATCTTGGTGCTATGGCATCTACCTATTGCTCACATTGTGCATTTTGCTAGAGACATAATAGCTATACTAAGACTTTCCTTATCAAAGCAAAATTGAATTCTTTCTGCGTACGTCACAATTACGGCTACAGAATTAAAAGCACACTGCAGATCTAGAAGCCAATCAACAGCAAGCCATACTTGGATTTAAACAAAGACTAGTGGACTAATTTCATTAACCAACACTGCCTGAAAGTCAGCTTTTAGTTAAGATCTCAAACAAAATCCTTTGCTTTATTTGCTTTAAAAATATCTAAAAAAATTAGTTAACAAATATCAGATGAAGTTTCTATAAAAATCAACAAAAGAATATCAGGAATAAAGCTTGATAAAGAATATCACTTGAATGCAAAATTACGTTCCAAAATTGGCAAATTCTGTCAGTAATTGAGGCCTCTGCTAAGAGTAGATAAAATCAATTTTTGATAACCAACTTCCAATAGAGCTTCCAAAAACTCTTCTAAAAAATAGGTCATGATAGCGTTCGTAGGAATTGAAATGCCAACGAGGCTTTCTATGAGTTCACTGCAACTCAGATTATTCGCAGGGCGGAATTAGTCATAGCAATCGAACATTTGGGCGGAATTTGCAAGGGCGCTAAATGGATTTTAAGGAGAGCTCTGTATCAAATAAAATCAGACTTCAAATAAGATCAAGACTTCTCTTTTACTCCTACTGGGTCTATTTCTTCATTTTTTCTTTCTCAACGCTGATGGCTCAAATTAGTTTACTCTTTAAGCCAAACTGAAGCGAATCGTTGCCAAATCTTAGCCAATTATGACTAGAATGCTACCTGGAGCCTCAGACGCATCTGGATTATTATCACGAGCGCAACGCCTAAGCTTGCTCACGAGCAAGCCTTTTACTACTCTCCTTGAAAAGCCAACTCCAGACAATGACCAGTGTTTCTCTATAAGCTACCTGAAATCAAAAAGCTCCAGAGAATAGGCTGCATCTGATACTTCTTTCTGACTCACAATAGGTGGCAAGATGAAACACTTGTTCGGTGCTTCAGGCTCTGCTTCGTCCACCTCGACACTTTGCTGTTCTTCCGCAGCATCACTCGGTTGCTCCTCCACATCTTCTGCAGGTACATCCTCCTCCTGAGTTCCAAGATCCTCAAGTCCCAATTGCTCCAACTCCCATATACCCTCATTTAGTAGCTCATCCACTCGGGGGGTTTCGTCCAAAGATGTGCCTTGCTGCTCATCAGCATTGGGTTCACCACTCGATTCGGCAGGTGAAGATAAGTAATTCTCTTCGATATCAACATCACTTTCAAATGTAACTGATGCCTCATCGGTTTCGTAATCTACAATTCAAGGCGTAATCTTGATGCCTTATCGGCTTTGTAATTTATAATAATTCTTGGTAAGTAAAAACTCTGGTTAAGGTCATCAGTCAGAAGAAAGTTGTCTTAAGTTCAAAGGTCATAAAAAGTTGGGGTCATAGGTCAGTTGATAACAAAGCAGCATCAGATAACAAATTTTTTCAGTGAAGCAAAATAGTGATGAATATGGATGGATTGAACTGAGCTCGTAGCTTGAGCAAAACAGACAGAAAATGTGCTACATTTTACCCTAGGTGGCCTTAGTGTACTGCAAAAAGAACAAAGATGCGGTAGTCACTGAAAGAAGTTTCTAATGGCTCGAAACTTACTCATATTGGTCGGCAAGTACATTGAGTTGGATAACGACAGATGCCTATCTTCATTGTCTCCATTCGAGTTCCCTTGCTGTGCACCAACTGTTTCTGGGTTTGAAAACATCGGATTGACCGTGAAACGGTAAATACTGTCCCTGTGGAACCCACCGTTGTCTTGTCCCAGCTCCTCCGCCTCACGACCGTTCTCCTTTCTGTAGGTCACACCTTTGGCTTTTCCGTTTCCTACTGCTACAGAGTTTGTCGCTCCTGTTTCCGTGCCAATTTGTGGAATTCCGTTGCTTGGCGATCTTTCCGGATCATTGTCTCTAATTCTTAACGAAATAGAAAAAGTCACCGATCAGATCACCCTACAGTTAACGAAGATCTGTTCTGGGGTTTCAAATATGGACTATACTTTGAAAGCAAGCACTACAAATTATCGTCGATCTGATGATGAGATCTGTGAAGATTAACTGCGATTAGCTGAGATTATATCAACCTACTCCTATCAGGTCTCGCTGATTTAGCCTTGAATCTAGAATTCATTATTCACGGCAGAGCGATAGTAATCTATTCAAAGCTTTACTGTTGAATACGCAGCAGATGAGGCACTTCTGTTATTTTGGTTCGTCATTAACATTGGTTCAGCTCCATTAATTAGGCAGGGTGCGCTAGATTTATTCTGGTTCGCTCAAAGTGAGATATGTATGACAGAAATTTTGAATGACTTCATCAAGACATCTATCCATACTTAATTGCCTGCTTAGAGACCATGTAAAGAAACATTGTGTACAATCAAAGGAGAGCGTATGGTTTATTCCTATTAAAGAGCATAGAACTTTGGCGATGAAAAATGCTTTGTCAATCCACCACAAACACTCAAAGCAGAATCATCTGTTTAGATCAATACGACTGCAGCTGGTTTTTGAACATTTGAGTCCATAACGACACGATTGTCAGCACCTTCCTCTAGCGCAAACAGTGCTTCGCCATTTCAGAGATTTCTTAACGGTTAGAATGATTTAGTCACAAAGAGGTTCGACTTAACATTGGCTTAGATTGTCCGATTTTATCGTCTGGATAAAAACTTGTCTTCATAGCATGAAAAATTAATCAAATTTTTACAAGAAAAGGTTGCATAATTTTGGGCAGCTTTTGGTTGAAAATTTGAAAGAATTAAGAAATTTTCTCACGGTCAAATAGAATTATCCTGAAAGTCGTTGCTGGGAAGGGATTTGGATACAAGACTTGACTAATTGAGAGAAAGCGTTCGAATTGGATTATAAACGCAAGAGTCAATTAATCACAAAACAAGTTGTGTTTTGAGTCATATCTACATAAAAACATGCAATTATTCTTTTCTACCATAGAAAATATTTGAATTAAGACTTTATTATTATTCCTATTGGCATAATTCTTTCGTCAAATGTTTCCTTTGAAGCTATACGATTTCTTATTACATAACATGCATCTGTCAGGCAGAACACATCTAAACTTTTCAAAAATAAAGTTTAAGCAATCTCTAAGTCATTTGAATTGCAATTCGATAGTAAATCTACCTTCGCCCGAAGATCACTCCGCAAAATACTGCCACGATAAGAAGGATTAGCGCCACTGCTCCAATGATAAGAGCCACCAGCCATGCATCGCCATCTCCTTTATCTGAAATCCAAGCCAAAAAAAGTTCAAAGTCGAGATTGGCCAGTAGCACTCATCGTGCAGGTGCGGCGACAATAAACCAAAAGGGGGGGGGGGGGGGCTAAGAAAGAACAATATGAAATTATAACCTTTTCAAAGAGCATAAATTACAGTTGTTAATTGCCGATATCCAGTGCGTTTACCAGGTGCGATAACAGGGGCGATAACAGGTGCGATAACAGGGGCGATAAAAGGTGCGATAACAGGTGTATTTAGGCCCACTTTTTCGATTAAAAAAAACGTTCATAGAGCACTTTTTGTCACTGAAACAATCGGTAAGCAGATACCAAGCATGTAAATGTAAATGCTGTAAGGTTGGTGAACACGAATCAACGCTTTCTTACTTATTGTCAAAGCATCACTCTTCGGAGCAGCTGAAATAGAAAGTAGTGAATTACAAAATAAAACTGAAAGTACTGAGAGCTTTTCCAAGTGAAATTACAACTATCATTTGATCACTTGTTGTGACAGTGTAAGAAGAAATGTCGGGGATACCGTAAAAGCCCGAAGATATCCTGGGGGGGCTTATTTAGTTTTCGAGGTCCTGGAGGGGGCTTATTGGAGAGGGGGGCTTATTTTAACAAACAGAAATAAAGATGCAAAAATTATTCTTCTGGTTTATATCTAAAAATGAAAAATATCATGGAATTCAATGAAGTCTTTGTCTATGTTGATTTCCAACCAATATTAAGGTAAAATACCTTACGAGCTATCACTAAATAATTGCACTTTACTCTGTAGTTTTTTCTTGTATGAAAATGGGGGGAGCTTGACAGAGAGGGGGGTTTATAGAGCTTTTACAGTATCTACTTTTGGAAATGGCGTAGCTTGAAATTCTTCGTTACCAGCAGTATAACAAAATCTTTGGGTCACACAGTAGAATAAGTGGTCCTGACAACTTCCAATGCCAATATGACATAACTTTGATTAAATAGGAAAATTCTACTTTCAGAAGGGTAACCTTTGTAAAGCCGAGTCCTTCATGGTATCGGAAACTCTACATCATATCAGCATCATTTCTACATACCTTCGACAGATACGTTGTAGTTTTGCGAAGTATATTTACGGTCCCCAATCGTAATAATGACGTTATAAACACCGCTATCTGCAGGCTGAGTGTTGTTCTTCATCAAAGAAAATCTATAGTGTGTTTGATTATTTTCGCTGCTAAGAATCTTCGTTGTTATGTTAAATCCAGCTGAGACTGGTACGCCGTCACGTGTCCAAACAGCCACTGGTTTAAGGTTCGATTTCACCTCGTGGTGGATGGTGAAGTTCGATGACTCCTTAAGCGCAAAATTTGATGTACCGTTTTTTATCACGTCGACCAACCCTTATTACAAAAGAGATGAATTGTTAGAGTTGAAGGAAAGGTTTCTGAAGGATAATTTCTATACACAAGCTCTGGCAAATGTTTTGGGACACTTGCACTAATCTACACCTTGCACATGGTGCAATATCCCCTCACCCTCGAACAGTGTTGTGTAGAGCTGGAATGGCCAATCCTTCAAGCGGAAGTGATTAATTCCCATATAGCTATGGCTTTCATATAGTGATCCAGCGTTGTATAAGCGAGCGAGGGGGTATTTCACTCTCCAGGCAGACACGTAAATAAAATTGGAGTTGCAAAATCACAGACATCTCACCAGTGATGTGTCTATACCATTTAAATTGGAGGTACGCCCAGAAAAAATGACCAACTATACGTTTTTGACCAACTTCTTCTCCATGAAAAATTTGTTTTTAACAGTTTCAAACTTGGTCAAGTTTCCAATTAACGTTAAGTTCCCCGATGCATGATCAACTTTCTGGTTGCTTTACAGAAATTTAGGAGGCGTCACTACCAACACCCCACCCCCGCGCCTCCGCATCGGCAAATCCCTGTATCTCAAGGTGTCGCAATTACTTTTGTAGCTGTTTGTAAATGAAGAATGATAGTGCTCTGTAGTTAATCGTTCATTTATATGCCTTCTCTCAAGTTTTGATTGCTATTTCTAATGCTTCACGCAATTTCTAATGCAAATTTTGAGACTAAGGCAATGTATGAAACCCTAAGCTGCCGATGAACATCATCAAAAACACTAAAACAGCACCCGATATAAGCTTGAAGCTTGGTTTGTAGACTTACAAATGACTTCGACTTTTTGAAGAAAGAGTTCCCTCCCAAACATGTTCTCGGAGACGCACCCCCATTCTCCAGCATCTGCCAGTGTGGCATTGAATATCTCAGTGCTTGTCATGATCGTCTTTTTGTTCAATGTGATGTTGTTGGTTGCGCCCACAAGGTAGCCATCTTTCGTCCATCTCGTGGTAGGTGCAGGCCAAGCAGTCACTGTGCAGTTCAGTACAAGACGCTCTCCTACGGCAATGTAATGATGAGCCTTTGAACTCCTTACAGCTTGTGGAGCATCTAGTAAAAGAAAATATGATATTTTTAAACACAACAAATATATAAATACCCCCAAGTCGCGAACACAGCTTCATTCAATAACTCTTCAATATTGAGTCCCCCAGCCTAGACCTTGATTCCAACTTTAAGATAATCAATTCATAAAGCTGGTGCCATTTTTATTAGCATGCTTACTATCGTTTTCTTGCAGGACTAAAACCGTCATATTGCACAATATATTAAACTTTACAGCCTAGTATTTCATGCCTAGGTCGCGATGCTCGAGGTTTCGCGATTGGTTGGAGAGAAAATATAATCAAAGTACAGCAAGATGGATTTGAGCTCAACATGGGATTGAGAAATAGGAACGTCCGCTTTGATACCTATTTACTGAAAGAAAAAAATTCCAATTCCAAAAGCTGGACTAGCTGCATCGTTTAGAAACATCTATAACGATGTTTCTGAATTCGTTCTTGTAATTTGGTATGTTTTGATTTTTTATGTTTTAAATTTTACAGGACCTTGAATGGCAGCAGCCTCTGAGTTAGCTGAACAATTTATCCTGTATAAATGTAGATTACCGTTATCTTTACCATTATTCTTATTATTATAATTCTTATTGTTGCTATCATTATTATTATTGACAAAGAATGGAGTAGCCAAGAACTTTTAGCATTTCTTAGAAGTAAGTTTGCTTAAGGCAGAGTGTAGTCACGAATAAATCCTTTATACTGTAAATTTCACATTTCAAACATTTACCTTGTTGTAAGTTTTATTTACAAAAACTAAAGTTTCCGCCTAAAATTCAAAAGATTGTTTCAGATTCCAACTCGGTTAAATTTCATGTGGCTTTTTCCTCACCAATACTCTTTAGTTGGTTCTTGTGATAGAAGCGTCACACTCACCTCCAACCTCTACGTAAAGGGAACGAGTAACGCCATTGCCAATGTCATTTCTTGTGTAACAATGGTAAATTCCTTCGTGTTCCGTTCTTACGTCACGCAGAGTAAAATTGCCATGGGAGCTATTTGACAATGAAGTCGTTGACATTGTTATTTCGTATTGGGGGACTGGGTACGAGAGAGCTGTACAAGACAAAATAGCGGTTGTTCCCCGCAACAGAATTGTAGATCCAGTATTGGTTGTGAATTCGGTAGAATTTCCCGGTGAATCTACGACAAAATAGGCCTATTTAGCAATTTCCAACTAAAGCCCTCCACTAGATTCGAATAGCAAATGGTCTGCATTTCGATGCACACATTTAGATTGGAGGTAGTTTATTATAGTTGATATTGATATTGGAGGTAGTTTATTATAGTTGGTAGATATTATAGTTGTTCAAAAAGAAGGAAGCAAAGTAGAAATTTTAAATCATCTGCGAAACCCCACCCAAAAAATTTCTTTCATCAATGAAATTGAATTAGAAGTGAAAGGAACGATAGTAAACTGAATGAAGCAATAATAATTCATACATAAATTTTCAAAGATTATAGAAAGAACTCTTTGTCACGCTACTTACATTTTACAAGAACAGTAAAGTTTTTGTACCAGTAGTTTTTGCTGCCAAATGTAACATACGCTTGGTAGAGGCCGGAGTCTTCTCTGCCAATACTATTCTTGAGCAGTGAAAACCCATAAATAGTGCCAGTGTCTGTTTTCCCGATAACCTTGCGCGTCAAGTTTGTGCCAGGAGAATTGGTGATTTCCTTGCCCTTGGCAAACCACACGCCGGTAGGCGGGTAATTCGAGACAGCATCAAATTTCAGCAACAGTTGACCGCCTTCAACCGGTTCCACTGACTGATGAACGGTTCCATTTACATTAACCGCAAGTCCTAGGAATAAGGCAACCCTGCAACTTAGACCACTCGTGCTTCTATAAAGCCATTTAACAATAGTCCTGTAATTTTGTGAGTAAATCAATACATATAGCCACGGTATCATCATGACGGAATGTTGGTTGAAGATATGCATAAGAACATGACTATGCCCTTTTAAGAATTATAGCGATTATCACTGTGTCATTACGGGAGAAACATCAGTACCATAGTTATGGAATCTCTCATTTTGAACTAACGTGTACAAGTTCAGAATATTTCCACTTTGTTATAGCCAGATGCAGGTAACAAACAGATGCGATAAAAACAGAGAGCTTATGAAGAAATGGGTATTTCTAGAAGGCAAGAAGTAATAAGAATTGGTAGAGGTTTTGAAAAGATCAGATCGGTGTCAAAGACCCAATAGCAAAAGCCATTTCCACAATTTGCAATTCCATGAAAAAAACAATTAAGAAAGCTGAGCAAGGCACAATTTAAATCAATTGAACGAATGTCGACTCAGTATAAATTTCCATTAATGATAGATGTCCTTGTAAGATTGGCAGCAAGGAAAGAAAATTTCAACATTTCAACTTTTGTTCTTCCAAGCATTCAAAGGAGAGAACTATTATCGAAAGAGATATGCCGGGAAAAAGGCATTTATAGGAAGACAGGAAGCTCTGCAAAACTTTCTAGAGGCTGTGCAGAAAGAGGTTGGTTGGACAAAACTTCCTAATGTGTAGTCAGAAAGTAATATCATTCTAAAGGGAAATGGACAGCAGTAATTATTGTTAGCTGGGAATGTCTTCTCCTTAACAGAAGGAGGGGGGATTTTCTGCGAAAGAGGGACTCAAAGCAAGATCCCAACTGATTAGGAAAAGACTGACAACGATTCTGATCAAATGCGGTATAGACAAAGCACTATGAGCCATTAAACAGAGTGGAAATTCTATTGAGATTCGACAGAAGTGCGGTGAAAGTATTGACTGAGGAAGTAAAGGTTCGATAAGGTGGTACGTTAAGCAATGCCAATAGTTAGGGGAAACGAGACAGAAGTTGCTTGCATGGGTCAGGGGTCAGGAAAACTATGCTTGGGAGTCAAGCAGAAAATTGGTGTAATAGTCAGGAACCTAATTGGCTTTGTTGCTTCCTCTTCAAGAGAGACCGCAATAGAGTGAACTGATTCTGCACCCGACAAACTAGCAGGGCACGACAAAGGAGCCGATTAACGTACAAGCAGGGAACTGGACATTACGAATATAGAGAAAGCTGACAGTTGTTTACATGTGTCACCCACCACAAAGTATACATCTTTTACATACGAGGTTGGTGCGGCCAACCGTAATCATGAGTATTTGTGGCATCATAGAAAGTACCACTACAAATATATAATGCTTGAAGCAGCATATATGCCTACTTTCCCTGGTGTGCACGAATGTGTGTGCTAGACCTAGGGACCAGAAAACCTGTTGATCCGTTACGTGGCAAGCACCGAGACCTGTGTTGTACGTATTCTGATAACAGCTGTAAGCGAGAATAAACAAGCATGTGAAAAGCATATCAAGAACCATGACGTCACTTACGAAAAACACTAAGATGCATATGGCTCTCAATGTATCCACCGGAGGCAAAGTTGAGGGCGCAGCCATAGCGTCCACTGTCCTGCAATGTGACATTGATGATGACCATCGTTGCATTTGCACGCCAAAGGACTTTTCCAATGAAGTCAGTGACAACTTTTGCTCCTGCAGAGCCGCCGATCGCAAAATTCTTGTCCCATTTGTTTTCATGCTTCAACTTGCCCCATTTGGCAAATTCAATCGATTCTCCTTGCAAGTCATAGTCCCAAATGATCGTGGCGTTTGATCCCTCCTCTACATACTGCGTATTTGGCGGAACTTTGGTCCACACGGCCTCTGGTTCTGTTGATATGTGACATATCTTGTACAAAATGAACTTTTAGTGGCTCCAATTAAAGCGGGCGGGGTGGAAGGATAACAGTTATATCATTCTACCACTTAACAATTAAATTCCACCAAAGAAAAAGATCTTAGGATTCACATATTTTAATTGTGCTGGTAATCTCTGCATGGAATATGTGTGCAATGTAGGTTATATTTGATTATTCGATTCGCATCATATCAAGCATTGATGATGATTCGCAGAAATTGGCTTTTAGGCTATAATATGCATACCTGGAAGTTTTATCAACTTTAAATAAAGGGTGAGAAAAAAGCAACCATTTAAACTAGAATTGTGAAATCGATCTTAAAAACTTGCGTCTTATGGGAGAGCTATGCAAATTATTGAGAGAGAAAGAAAGACTATCAAATGTAGCAGAATTTCAAGTGTTAAATACTGTGCTGTAGAATAACACCTGATATTATCAAGTGCAAAGAACATTGTTGATAAAAGCAGGTATAAATTAGAATAGTTTTTTCAGGTATTACATAATAGAACCTAAATTTGCTTGAAATGCAGTTAAAATGTTTGTCTAAATCAAACATGTTCAACAAACTCACTTGCAAATTTCCAGTCCAGTGACAAGCTGAAAAATATTAGAACATAAACAATATTATATAGCTCAACTCCAAGACCACACATGTTGAAAATATGGCCGTCTGGTTCACGATTGAATCACGATTATCCAAGCTGTTGTGAAGTAGATTCCTGCGATTTGAGCTGCAAGTTATTAAAAATGCGATTAAACTTTAATGTGAGACACCTTCATCTTTGTTTCATAATAAGGCCATCGTTTAGTCATTTTCCATAAATATTTAAATCATTCTGGAGAACAACCTGTTGAGAATATTCATGAACAATTACCCTCATAAATGCCTAATAGGCACTCTCCATCACTCAAGTCAGTGGGCTATAGAAACAAATTAACAATGCAGATTCTGCATAATTGCAACTGCATGTCACTGACCACAAAGAATAATATATTGCTTATTTTTAGCAATCAAAGTTGTCAGTTTTATTTGCCTGGTGCTTCAATACTTTATCTCCTTTCAGCTAACACAAAGCTACCGTCTGCGCATGCGTCTGTATATCCTGCTTGCCTTCCGGTGACTACGATCGTAGAAACAAAACAAGCATGCTCATTCAAATTCAACGGTCGGAAGGAAGCCTCTATCGAAGTTAAACTGACTCTGATCATTTGCACAGATAATGTATAAACAGAATTGCTGCTAAATGAACGATACCGTAAATCCTCGAATTAGCCCCCTGGGGGCTTATTTGTTTTTTATATTTTTGGATGGGGGCTTATTCGAGGGGGGGCTTATTCGAGGGAGGGGGGCTTATTCGAGGGGGGGCTTATAAAATTTCTTCAAACATGCCACATAAATAGAAATTTTTTGAAATTTCTTTCTTTTCATAGTATGAAAGATAACCTAAGTATAAAGTAACATTTAATTAAATTATTAACAAAAATATAAATTTTTGTGTTAATTTACTAAAATGCCAAAGGCAACCTCAGGAGTAAAAAATCAACAATCCGAGGGAGGGTTTATTCGAGGGGGGGGCTTATTGAAAATTTTTAGTTCTAGGGTGGGGGCTTATTCGAGGGGGGGGCTTGTTCGAGGAGGGGGCCAATTCGAGGATTTACGGTATACCATTCCTAACAAGCACTTGCTATTATCAAGACAAGGGTAAACAGGTTTTACTTGAGTTGCTTACTTCTCGGAATAAACTTTTCCTTCAACAAAAATAGCTGCACATGATTTGCTTGATCTTCTGAGAATGATTTGTCGAGCATCGCATATGAATCCCAAGCATTATAGGTTGTCATTTTTAGAAATCCTTTTAACCACAGAGCTGTTATTTCGTTTATACCAACGAGCTCATTGGGTTTTTAGCCTGGTTCTTGGGTTCCTGTCCCAGTACACATTTAAAAGTTGATCCCAGTTTCCAATGATAGTACGGCCTAGTTAGATAGCAGTTACTCTTTAACTGAATTCAGACGTATAACATACTTATGATAAAGCTCATCATTATTCTTTACACAATTATTTTTTTATGCTCCATCCAAAATATTTTTGTTATTGGTTTTAAAACTTTTCCAGCCGAGAATGGCGAATTTTGCAGTAATTCTTCGCTTTATTGCCGTCCTTTAACTATTTGAGCACATTATATTGCTTTGAATGAAATGAAATAAGCATTTAGAAAATAAAATGCATGGATTAGTTCGCACTGACAAGTAATGATCCAGATTAGCTAAACTTTCTGAATTTCAAAAGAAATCGACTGTTGGACAAACAACTGCATGCGGAAAATTGTTCATTAAAGCTTGCTGAATTCCCAGTGCCTCACGATTTATTGAGAAGCATAATGGTATCTTTAATCCTTTTTTTTGTTTTGTATGGGTTAATTTTAACCCGAAATGTCTCCATGCCTCTGTGGGTTGCTTTTCCAAATTGATCGCCTTGTCCCCTTGTTTTCATGCGCAATGTGAGGGCAATGTGAAGGAGAGATGCAGGGAATTTCTACCTAGTGACAAATTTCAAACCCGACAACGTAATTTCAATGGAAGTCAGAGCGATGTTTTCACCACGACAAAGCCGCCAGCTACGCCTGAAGTAGCAAACAAAAGAAGAACAACTGCCTGACCCTATAAATCTTCAGCGGATGAAATATCAAGAATTGGAAAAGAAGTTCACGTACTCTATATGGCTTTCGTTCTTTTAGGGAGTCCTGGTTTCTGGCCTACCTTGACGATGGTGAAAGTGAATCAACTCATGGTTGTGATCACCCTGTGTTTCTTAAACATAGATGGTAAGATTCGAGTGATTCATGTTTTGTGTTTTTGACTTGGCTTAACCCAGGAATTGTGTTTTGAAATGTTTATAAAAGATGTGATAATCGCTACTAGTATATCAAGGCGCTTCCCTTTTGCTGAACTTTCTTATTGCGTTTGGTAGAGGAGTTGAACATTTCTCAGTCAGATCAAACATTTACGTTTTCGTGATAAATTATCTTGTACATATGCCTAGTGCTCTCTTCTAATGAATAAATACACACGTTTCACAAGTATCGTATGTCGCATCCTTGAAAAACCACTGGTTTTAGTTTTCAGGACCTCATTCATAAGTAAGGAAGGTCCTTGAACCTAAACACAACTAGACCCCGATCCTGATTTAAGACATTGGCGCTAGATTTATTAGTTTTTCATGAAAAAACAATGCAAAATTGTTCATTATTCTAATTTTTAGAAGTAAATGTGGGCAATGGCCATAGTTTAAGGCAATAATTCCTTTTTTTGCAGGTTTCTTTGGGAAAGCCACATTCACTAAAACGCCACCAGGAGTGCAATATGTTGTACAAGGCACCAATGCAGTTTTTGAATGGGATTACAACCAAGACAACAGTGGACCCCTTTTATTGGCTTCATGGGGGGTTGATGGAACAGGCTCTTACTGCATGTTTAAGTCAGGATCTGGCCCCATCACTCATGTTTGCCTACGATATAACTCTTCAGGAAGAGCTACAATGATATTGCAAAATGTATTGCCAAATATGACTGCTACATATTTTTGTCAGCTGACATTTAGTCCACCCAATCCAGCTGGTTTAAGAAGTTTAGCAAGGCTCAGCATTGCCAGTAAGTTTTTTATAATCCATAATGGAAAGACCTCAGGTTTTGAATTTTTAATTAGAAAAAAACTCAATTTGCACAAGTTCTGGCAAACCTTATACTTATAAACTTTTTGCATACAAATGGTGGATGAACTACCTAATTTCAAAAAATGTGGTTAAGAAATAAAATGGGAGTTTGAGACTTTTATTTATGTAATACTTGTTCAACTTATTTATTATGCATAGTAAATATTATTAGCATATGGTCATGAAGAAAAAAATGGAGATCATTTTGTGCATAGACCAAAATCAGTGATCATACTAAATCACTGATCTCATAATGAAGATCATTTCTGCAGATCAATTTCTAACTTTTGTAAAATTTGAAACACTATTTTGTAGGAAAAGACCCTTTCTTCTTAGAACTTAATGAGGGTTTAGTGAGGCATTGAATCAAAGTTTAACAAGTTTTCCCATTCTTGTTTTTATTCACTTTTTCATATTAAATCCCAGTGAAAAATGTCCTTTTAATTGGGTTGAGGCGTTAACCATGGGTGTATCAGCAACTTTATCCTTTCCTTTATACTCAGAAATTCTTATGATGCCAGAAATGAACAAGTTGATAAAAAGTCATGCTAATCTTATACATATTGAAAACTTTTTTGTTTTCTTACATATTTTCATAATTTTTGCAATTTTTTCTAGGGAAGCCTCCAACATTTATCAAGTTTCCTTCCCAAATAAATTCTGGGATTGAAGGAGGAAATGATGTTACCATTTTAGCAGAAGTTGTGGGAGATTATCTGCCCAATGTTACATGGTATCAAAATGGTGTGTTAGTCAATAGCAGTTTATATCCAGTATCTTCAAGGGGAGTTGGCAAAAATGCACAGAATGAATTAATTGTTCAGAGTAATTTAACAATCAGGTCACCAACAAGAACAAGTGGCGGAACTTTTATGGCAAAAGCTGTTTTTGGTACATATAGTCCTCAAGCAAATGCATCTTTATCTGTTAAAATTTGGTGTAAGTACATTTAATTTTACTTGAATGTTTTCTTATTTTACTAAAAGTGGTGTTTGTTTGTTTGTTTTTGATTACTACAACAATCATTTTTGACCCACCCTGTTGAATTGGTCATCATTTGTCTTGGCATTATTCATATATAGTAGCTGTCTGCTCTACATCATGTTATACAATCTTAGCTCATGGTATTGTAATTGACCTATGGTTATATCATCAATTATCTGCAATGTTGGATTGTTAGCATTTTCACCATAAATTTCCTTTTTTGACGCCTGGGAGATTTTGCAATGATGCATCAAGGGTTTGTTGTTCGTAACCAAATGAAGCAAGTTTGTTATCTTGCAGATGGGCCAGAAGATGTATCAATATCTTCAATAAAATCAGGAATGGGAGTTGGCCTTGGCCAGTCAGTTACTGTATCATGTTCAGCTTCTTCATACCCACCTGCGAGATTTAGTTTCTATAGAAATGGAACTGCTATCCTGCTGAATGATAGCAGTGGCATTTTGACAATATCCAGTTTCACCAGGAATGACACAGGCAACTACAGTTGTATGGCTGCAAATGAAGTTGGTAATACTACTGCGAAAGGTGTCTGGTTCATCTTTATTGAAAACCCACCAAGTAAGTTTCAAAGTAAGATATTGAGTCAAAATAGTGTGTTTATGTCAAACCTCTTGAAGCAAATTGGAAATTGGCATATATGAAATGAGTGTGTAATCACCACAACATGAATTCACATAATTTGCAGTTAACTTGCCCAGGCTCACAAAGGAAAAATAAACAGAAATCAAAATATTTTCCAATTTTTATGGATTTAAATATTTTGAAATTATTATTTGGTATCCATAGCTAAAAGAGAAATAGTCCAGCCCTTTTCCATGGCCAGGTCAAATGTCGTAGAAAGTTCAGAAATAGGGTGTTGTTTGAGTTGTTAACCTTTAGAAAAATAGCGTCACATATGAAATAATAGTGAAACATTGTTAAAAGTGTGCTGTGATAGCTAACTTGAAGGTTGACAAATGTGACTGGAAAAAATCTACATTCTGAATGAAAGTCAGGATGTGTAGAATGTCTCTTTTTTGCCCATTAGTATTTTGATGGTTAGATGGTTAGAGTGAATGTTGGATAATTCGATAACATGTTGTAAGTGTCAGTACATATAAGTAGCTCTCTGAGCAAATTATATCTTCATATGTTAATGTCTGCATAAGATTAAATATTCATTTTGCTTAATCAATTGTTTTAATTATGAACTATTATTGTTAATGTTGTGTTATAATTGTATCCACTAGACATCCAAATAAACAAGTAGACTTCATTTAAGATGATTTAAAAGTATGTAGTTGTCTATGTTTGTAAACCTTTATTTAATCTTTTAATGTATATATTTGACACTAAGATACCCATAAAAACTTTCTGTAAACTTCTCAACCAAAATTTCATTAAGTAAATGAAGTTGACAGTTTTGTTGTTAAATTTTTCTTCCAATGTTTTTTAAGAATAAAGATAATTAAATTTAAATTCATGCCCTTTGAAGCAATTTTAGTATGGGATTTTATATTAAATTGAAAATACATTTACATTATGTACATTTACAGTTAATTATCTAGATTAATAATCTGTTAAGGCTCCTGGTGACTTCATTGCACACTTTGCACAAATATTGGCACCAATAACCTACTCTGATAATCAGCTCTAACCTTAATGCTAACTGTAGTCCAGCTGTTCTTCAACAATTTCTGTTAATGCCTCTTCAATCATGGTATCGATTACTACTTTCAAGAAATAACCCCAAAAGCCGACCGTTCCCTTCTATATCCATAAGATTTAGCAGAAGTTAAATCATAGCTGTGATGACTGTAGCTATAGAAAATCACATTCTTTCTTGAATAGTTCTTGTTGATTTGTTAGTAAATTGACCCATATGCCATTATAGCAACTACAACCAAACCAAAACCAACTACAAACTCTACCCCAAATGAAGCAAGCACAATAAGTAAGTCAATGTTCCTAATCTTTGAAGAAGCAACCACAGCTATTCCCACTTAAGAGAATGAGAACTCTGCCTTTGATCTGGATGTGCAATGCACTTGGCATTTTCCCATAAATCCGACACGCTTTCTGCCTGTTCACCCACAATCGCCCTTACCACCTTTTTTGTGAAGAATTCATTTCTTAAGCATACTTTGATGGACCGTTTCTTGATAGACATGAAAGAACCTGTTGGTTCATTGTGTCACTTTTCCGTGGCAAATTACCAGTTGTCCCTCAAGTCTGTTCATCTCTTGATCCAAAATTAATTCATTGGATAAATCCCGTGCATTGGCAGACAAGCACCCCAACACAATCTGATTGTTTACTCTAAGCCTAACCCCTCTCATAATGACTGTTGATTTCAGACTAATATTCTGATAGGCTTTGGGCACATTTTTTTTTGGATTTGAACGTCACCAGGAAAATTTCTCGTCAACGCGTTGCAGTGCGAATTATTTTTTAGTATTTTAATACACAGTTGATGGAGTAACAGGAAGTTCCCCTGCTTTTTGAGTCAAGAATTACGTTGAAGAAAGCTCCATCTGGTGTTCTTCCGAATCGTTTTAACGTGTGCAGAGCGTTATCCTTATAGTTAACCCAAATATGGGTGGTGGATTTTCGTATTTGATAGAGAATTATTTCGTTTGCCATCAATTCGTCTATAACGGCTTCGAATCGCTTCTGATTTCCTTGTAAAAGTGTTTTCTGCGTATTTTTAACTTGGTTATGATTGTATTGAGTAGATAGAGTGTATTGGGGCGCAAATGGCAAATATGTATGAGCTACTTTTCAAGCGATCTGGGGGTTATTACTCCTACCTACGTTAAATCCACTGCCCACCCTTAATAGAGCTGTCTGTGTGCGTCCGCATTGCTTTAGCAGTTGTTAACACACATCTCCCTCTTCAGCTCCCACCAAAGCGTCAAATTCCACATCAGGTCCTGGCAATCGAACCTCAGGTACGACCTTCTGCATTTATACTGTTTTTTTTATAGGTTATACCCCCAATTATCATGACCCAAGTGTGTATGCTTTGATGGGACACTCTCAGTGAAGTGATTTTTGGTAGTGCAATAATGAGAAATGCCATGTCCTTATTGGTCAAAGCAAGATTGGTCTTAGTTATTTGGACTTGGTTTTGCTGGCATACAAATCTACCTTTTTCAATGACATCAAGAGACAGGGATGGAATTCGAAGAAGGCAATTTCGTTTCTTTTTGTTTTGATTGATAGTGATGATAATGACCCTTCCATTTTTCAGCAGCAAGCGATTCACTACCCTGGTGGGTTTGGTTCACTATTGCCCTTGCTGTCGGAGTCTGCATTTTTGTTGTCATTATCGTCATCATCTGTATAAGAAGGTAAGATTCTACTGCATGGTTTAACTTCTGCCGCTCTTTTCATCTTGTAACTGTATATTCTTGCGCTAAAATCATCGCCATTAATGACTCCCATTGCGTAGAAGATGCAGATTGCTTGAAGTTAACAGCATCTATCTGTGTTTGTACTCACTTTTTGTTTCCTTTTATGACGAACGTTACTTTACCTGCGACAAAGATTCTCGATTTTCATTCAAGATTGCTGGATTCCAGTTTATATTCCAGTTGTTTGCTTTGCAATTTTGGTTCTGGCAAATACAGATTTGCTTGCTTCACTCGATACTTTTGTGTATGCAAAGGAATGCATTAAAGCAAAGTTCTTTTGCAGTTATGTACTCTGAGGACAATAGAAACTCTCAGCATTACCTGATTTAGAAAAATTCTCTGTTTGTTTTTCGTATCGAAATTAGTTTTTAATTTTTAAAGAACGAAATGCTTTTGTCAACGAAATAGCAAATTTCAATGTCAGAAACGCAAAATGCCTTTTTTCTTTATGATAGATTGTCTACTGACTTTTCTAGGCGACGCTCTGAGAAGGAGCCTCGTGAAAGCAAAGTGATGAGGTTTTCTAAAGGAGTCGATATCGATAGCTATATCCAAAACACTAATTACCCACCTGGATATGAGAATGCTGTTCGGAAAAAGGAGAAAGTTCAGAATGGACATGCAATGGATGCTGGGAAGGAGGACGTTGACGCTGGAAAGGTTAATCTGGGCGTTCGTTTCGAAAGCGAGGCCGACCTAATCGAGCATTACCGAAAAGGGCCGGAGATTGATGCGGACTTTGATGACGTCGATTTCAAAGATCACGACCCCTTCGAAGATGACGATGTGCCAGTCACTGACTATGATCCTTTCGCGTCGGATGATAAAGACCCTAAGGCCTTTGACAATGAACTATTCGATGATGATGATGTTTACAAGGTGAACAGTGAGTCAGAAAGAGACAACGAGGGGAACCCTGACTTGTACAATCAAGACTTCATCCAGTATGAAATCTGAGTCTGCCTGCAGACCTACAGTAAGTCCCCGCATATAAGAAACATACATATAAGAAACTGCAGCCTGCCAGCACAGAGAATATTTTCTCCTCTATAAGAAACCAGCCAGCCTCATGTTTTCCCAATTTCTTATAAATGATACTAAATGGCGAAAATATTTTAATAAAATTTAAACTTTTTCTGAGAAACTAGATTTGGTCAAAGTTAAGATATACAGTATTTTATACTTATTTCATCCATACTCATCTATAAGGGTATCCTTTGTTACAATGAAACATGTTCCTTGAATTCGAAAAAATGTTTTTTTCACAAGAAAGCTTTCTATAAAAAGAAAATTTCTTAATGAACATATAAGAAAACAGCCAGCCTGATTTGAAAATATTTTCTTACGTTTAAGAAACTTAACAGCCTGATTTGAAAATCCGAGTTTCTTATATGCGGGGACTTACTGTATCGTTTTTCTCTAATTACTGTAGATTTTGATAATCTAATTCCGGTTTCGATGCACTGCTTACCGATCAGCTTTGGATCTTGCAGTAATAACCCAGTGATGAATGGTTTGTTGCCTTGTTTCTTTAGAGGAATATTTTAGCGCCAAAACTTCATCTTTAATCAATATGATTGCAAAGAGCGCAATCAACTTTACCGTTTTTCAGGTTCCATAGTAATTCATGAAAGATTTTCAAGATGCGGTGCTGCTTGTTCTGCATTTGTATATGCCAGATTAAGCACTGCTAGCTGTGATCAATATACTTTGCTAATCAGCAGGACTTGAAGCTTACAAATCTTGCTGAGATATTGCTAAATGACTAAAATTTGTTCTCTAGTTTTAAAGATATCGCAACTCCACCACTTGAAATCAGCAGTTTATAAACAGATCCCTTTTCTGAAGCTTCGCTTTATTTTAAAGTGGAAGTAATTTCGTCGTCGAGAAATTTGAATTACTATCATGTATGTTAGTTTTCTTTGGTAAGTTTTAATATATTTGATGTCGGTAGCAATATCTATAATATAAGGCAGTGAAGGAAAACTTATTTTGGTTGACAATTTTGAGCTATTATTTATTCAATACTTGTACATAATACGTGATTTTCTAATGAAAGATATTTTTATTTTTGTCTTTTGTTAAGTGTTTGTAGACTTTTTAGTTGCCATCCACTAAAGAAGTGGAAGTATAACAGCAACAGTTTTTGGCTGACCTTTGGGATTTTATGTTTATCTAGCAGTAGGCGTAAATGTCATTCTACCAGTTTATAATCAGCAAATTACAAATCAGAATAAGGAGAGTGTTTTTCATTGAAGCTCTTCATTAAACATATACATAATACAAGTTATATTTCAAACGCTCCCTAAACCCAACCTAATCGTCTATTTTCAGCAAATAGGATACACACTGCAAACGTTAACTTTAGGCGATTAAACTTGATAAGAAGCATTCATTTAGGCAATTATTGTCCCTCCTTCGCATTTCACACAGCGGATGTCCTTTTCCCAGCATGCATTATTACTTCCTCGAGTCCAAGGCTGTGACTGTTGCTTTTGCTAGAAACTTGACAAACTATAGTATTTATGTAGCATAGCAGTAAATGTTTTAGTGTTTTGAATATTTTAGTAATAATCAAGGCAGGCGTTATCCCATATACGAGGGTGTACAATTTGTATTAACATCACTTGTAAATTTTGTTGTTTGTTGAAACTAAATGGTATTTTCATATTTAGAAATTTAATGCAGAAGGTTTCATGCGTACAAGATTTACTCGTTGTTGAAATCAAGGCACCTTTAGGATCTCTTGGCATAAAATCAACGTGGTTCTTGGATGATGAAGCAACACAAAAAAAGATTTAATATTTTACTTTGATGATATTTTTCCTTGTTAAGACAAGAGTAAGAAGAATTCTAGAATAATCTTAGGCTCGAATGTGTGCATTGAACTGGACAGCTGACCAATTTTTCCAAACGCAATCAAGACGTCCGTACCACAGATGACCTGCTCTAATTGTAAAAGACCGCATCTTTTATGTCAGCAAGTAGATTGCTTTGAAGAGCAGTTTTTCAACCCATGAAGTATCAACGGGTTGTTAAGAAACTCCATTGATTCTGCAAACCAAGAGCATTTCTCTGCCACGGATCAAGCCGCGGAACAGACAGCTTTGGAAGAAGAAAGGTGCCACGATTGAACAAGCAGATGAAGCGGTGTACAAATGCCTTGCCCCCGGTATATATTTCCCTATGAATCTGTAGCATTTTACACAAACCGTGTTCGTCGATATGTTTAATCGTCACTTTCTCAGCCTGCGTTAATATTTACGCATGCAGAGAATGTCTCTTCGCTCAATCCAGGATCAACCGAACCCTTATCCCTGAAAATATACCTATACTTCTGTGCCAGCAGAAGCCCCCTGGCTCCCATTACATAGTTTTATCATCTTGTTTACTATACTTCTTAGTTCAAGTGTTTGTTGTAGCATCCCTAGTGGGGCGCCTTTGACGGGGGTAGGTACCGTCCTCTCCAATCGCGGAAAGTTTGTCGATACTCAAAGATACAATATGCGGAATTTCAGGGGTGCCCTTGAGAATATATGAAAAACGCTCTGTCGCCGTATCGACTTCTTTGGTGAAGTATACTTTATAGATCTTTGGACCAAATATTCCCAGCAGCGTTACTACGCCGATAACCGTTGGGAAGTTGGCGATGGCGAAAAGCAGAATGAGTATGTCGTCAAATCTCGCCTCGAGAAAGAGGGTGACGATTATGAAAATTCCCCAAATGAAGCAATTTATGTACATTGTTATGCAAATGTTGAGTGCCTCGTTGAAGTTTGAAGGAAACTTTCTCGTCTTGAAAGCGTAAACAGTGCTTGCTCCCATGACGATCAAACAGGGGATGAGATTGAAAATGAAATTGAACGACTTTGTCTTGCATAAAACCACAATGCGACTTTCGTTCTCAATCGCACGTTCAACAACCTCAGGTGGGTCGCCTATGACCCACGCTACCCCCAGCAACAGCTGTGATGAGATCAGAGCAACGAAGATCAACACTTGGGACCTGGAACTGACTAATGCTGGCTTTGACGTCATAACTTGTGCGGCGTTGAATATGCGATAGATGCGATTGGTCTTGAGCATGACTGGAATGTAGCAAGCAGTTAGACTGATTCCGACTATGAAACGTTGCAGGCCACAAACAGTTTGAGATGGATTGAGCAGAAATGCACATGGAGCCAGAAAGCAAATATACAAAGCGAAGAGGATAATCATGGACAGTTCTTTACTCGATGCCTTGATGATGCGACTCTTCCGATTTCTGACGAACAAACAAAGTACTATTGTGTTGACAACTGTACCCAAGACCGATCCAACCACGGTTATCGAGCGCAGTAACCCTTCTTGTCTCAAGCTTACAAGTGGAATGTCAAAGCAATAGTTTTTGTCCACGATTGACTTTTGGCGGCGTCTGCAAGGAATGCATGTGTTGTTCATCACAATATGGTTTTTAGGACAGCTCTGACATTCATAGCAACAAAAATCGCTGAGGAATCGCTTGACTTGACTCGCGTTGCACGGAACCGAACAGAATGACTTGGGCACTTCATTTTTCACCCACACAACATCGGTGTTCAGTCGTTGTAGAGAGCCTCTTTGTAAAGACTTGTTATAGGACCATCTTGCAATTTTCCTGAAGCTTGTTCCGTCGAAGTTCATGAGGTCAAAGTCGCGGTTGTAATAACCCTGAGCATTGAGGTTGACTGAATAGGGCAGTTCCGGGCAAGAACTGTTGCCCGTTCGAATGAACTCTACAACATCCATCTCAAAGTAGTAAGTTTTACTTTTAACCCTGTTTATGCACGAAGCTTCCAATCCGGGACAGCGTTTCATTATGCTTTTCCGCAGGCTGCAAACAATTGTGTACACTGCATCGAAAACTGGCTCTACGTAGACATGTTGTAAAGAGAAACTCAGTTCTCGCAAGGTTTTATTAGCTTCGCAGTCCTTCCCCAAACCACCGATTCCTTCTCCGGAGCAATTGGCATGTTCGTACCAAAATTCACGAAACCACGAGTAGTTGTTGTCTTCCAATTTCAGATTCATGAAGTATTTCTCGAATTCCGCATCAACTTTGCTAGCATACCTAAGGACGAGAGCCCCTCTTGCGGATTTACCGGGTTTTGCAATGCTAACTTCCCAAGCAGTGCTTGAGAGCCAGGTGAAGCTTGCTTCGTTTAGGACGCTTGCTTGCTCTAGAAATGCTTTCGTGTCGTGCATGCCAGTTATCAAAACAACAACGGTAGCACCCACTGTACTTCTTAAATCACGGACTGCCATTCGAAAGTCAGCCGCCTTGGGCCTAGCCGGCAAGGAGATGTGCTCCCCAATGCATACGCCCCTTATCAGGGCTGACCTTTTGAATTGGTCACTACCCCACTTACCATACTCCCCATGTGAACTCACTACTGACACGTAACTCCAGTTGAAGAATTGTATGATGTCCATTAAAGCCTCCACCTGCATCACATCGGAAGGAATCGTGCGAAAGAAGTTTTTGTATAACTCTCTTTGGTCGAACATCGGGCTGGTCGCTGAGTGGCTGACGACCGCCGCCTCCCTTGCGCCATGTATTGGCCCTGCGAGGGACCCTTCCTCTGACGTCGTCGGTCCTACAACACCCATGTAATAGTATTCAAATGTTTCTAAAAAGGACCGCGCAAGTGTTGCGCCGTTTCGACATGTGTCTACGATTCGAAACAACGGCTGGAAACCAAAAAGCAGTGCAGAATTGTTTTTGCTGATTTCTTTTAGCGCATACCGCATCGCCTCGACGTAAACGATGCCGGCATTTTTTAAAATCTTTCCGCAGTTTGCGTCATCCGTGCGATTTGTTTCATGAACACTGAAATAACCAAGGAACCGGAAATTGTATTTTGGGAAGATTGAGCTTCGAATGGCACTGATCTTTGTTCTTGATTGGCGGTCCAAAGCTGCGGAGGAGAAAGAGATATGTGTGACGCTGCGAATAGAAAGCCTAGGTGACATTAAAGCGACGCCTAATTTTCGCGAGAGACTATTTTGTTGTTGTTAGGACAGTAAAGTTGGCCTGGTTAAGGCCTAGACAAAATGTCCGAAAACCATTTGATTGGTTAAAGTTATTATAATTTCCGCCCTGCTGATTTCATGCAAATTGAATCAATTCTAGTCAACTAGCCTGGTTGTATGGAGGTGTATTGAGGAACATACTACTCCGTCGTTTTTTATTCTCCGAATTGACACATTACATAAATCATACTTTGTCTGAATCTCTGAAGGTTAGTGAACTATTTACATTGAAGGTTGTGAAATTCATTCTTGTTAAGTTCAAGAGGCATCTAAAAACTTTTGTTTGCCAAATGGCCAGCAATATACGATACTGCCTACCGGACCTTAATGTGGGTAACAGTGTAAACAGCTTTTCAGAAACGTCTCTGTGGGCCATAATAGATCACGAGATTCAAAGTTTCCTATAAACGGAGTGCTAGTTGGAGCATATAACTCCATAGGTCTTTTTATTTTCCATGCCAAGGTACGCTATGATTGTGTTTACAATAGACCTATCTGCGTTTTAGATTTACGTACATCAATTACGCCCTGGGAATAAATGTGAAATTTCTAATCCGGATAATGAATAAAATTTTGAATACGCACTAATCTCAATAAAATTGATAATTTCCAAACAGCTGAACGTGCAATGAATCTCGTCTCTGATTTATGCAGATGCAAGCTGAAAGAGTCCGTATAGACCAGAAACCCATGTTATCATTTGTGTTGCTCAAAACTCGATTTTGAAGTCAACGTCATTCTATTGTTCCTTTCCTTAAAAGTGCGATATTTCCATTGATCCTGTTTCAAAAGGCATAGGATAAGATACCTGTTCCCCTCAAGTTTAGAAATCAAAGAAAAATTATGTAGAAGAGAAAGTAAAATGGCACTTGCATCAGAAAATGTTGCCTGGCAATTATGGATACTGAATAGAAAGCTCTGAATCTTGCATAAAAAATGGAATCGTCAATCGAGAGAACGAGAAGTACAACTATGAATACGCTTAAAAACGAACGCTAAAGGGTTTAATAGGCCAATGGCCTCCTTATCCCTCATTATAATATATCATTATTATAATAATTATTTTTATTATTATAATTATTATTATTACTATTATTATTATTATTACTATTATTATTATTTTTATTATTATTATAAAGCCAAAGGCAGTAGCTTGAATCTATTTCTTAGTAGACAAACACATTTGTTATTTTTGAGTTCTGCAATATGAATTAAAGTTGTGGCAAAAATACACTTTTGTAATAATACATCATTCGAAAGAACTGAAAGACCAAGATACATACATTCTTCTCTTAAGCAGTTGGTACCTCGTAGTACCAAGACAAGAAGAATGGTTGATACCACGAAGTAGATCAAAGCACACTGCATCCTGTTTGCCTTTCGACCCGATTCAGATTCTTTGAAGAAACCTAAAATTGAATCAATTCACCTAAAAGCCAGCTTTGACATGCATACTTCAATCAACATACAATATTTGGTATCACTTATGAGGCATGTTACTTATCTAGGGATAATGTGAATCCTTTCCAAGTGATATAGGGCCTCTAAGATCACTCGCTCGACTCATGAAGTCTTGGGCAACTTTCGAACCTTCTTAGCAGATCTGGATATTATCAAGAGACACAGCAAGACCAAGGAAACGATACATAGCTTGGCATCCATTACGCACTACCGATTTATTCATTTTTGTTTTGCTGTGAGACTTCATAGTCCATTCATTTTTCATCCTTTTTGTCACAAAGTGACATGTTGTTCATACATTCTCCACAAAATGTCCCTTTGCTAGAGAGCTACAGGTACAATCGCAAAAACAACCACTAAAAGCTATTTCCAATTACATGGCTCAGGGAAATACTACAGGGGAAGTCTTTGAAATCAATGATAACTGATTTCGGCCAAAAGCCTTCAGTTATTCGTCAAAGAGGAATTGGTATAACACAAGTCAATCGTTCTAAGAAGAAGAACCAAAAATTGAACAAGATGTTTGGTTTTGCAACTTCTTTGCTTCTCTATTTGATGAAATTGTGTAATTGATATTTTCTTTGGTTTTCAAAACAGAACGTTTTTTGACATTTTTACTATGAAAAACATTCGGGGACTTCATTTCCGATATTTTCATTCGGATTATTTTTGCCAGGCATTCAGATTTTGAAGCATGTAAGGCACTGTTAGAGAAGGTGTGTAGGGTGCAAAAACTTCTCTATGTTTCGAAACGAACCTTAGATTTAACTGAAGGAAATCTGGAGGGACCTACGTGGAGAAACTCCTTGATTTGTGGAAATATTTAAAAGTAAAGTCGCAAATCGAACAGGCAGTAAATATTATTGTTTTCTGATAGAAGCGGCTATAGGGACTTTGTGAAAAGCAGTTGGACATTTCCTGGGAAAGAAGGTTTCTCTACATCATGGATTCACTGATTTTTTTTAAGTTGAAAATTACTTTCTTAGATAAAAATGGTAATCTTTCAGTTTTAATCAGCTCCAAGTATGAAATTTTAGTATAAAATGATATCTTACCTTCTTGTTACTTTTTGATTCTAGATTCCAAAAGTTCGTCCCACTTTCGTCATATCATTTCACACACTAGCATCCAGCATGCCACTCGTAACGTATGTTAATTCGATGCCTCAAGATGCGTAAGAAAGTCCCTGCTGATTGGCTCTTTGCACCCACTGAATATTTAATGCTATTTGTAATACGATATATTGGGAAAATATAATAGGGATTATTTTCAAGATACAGAAGTTTGCAAAATTCACCTGTTTACATTGTGCTGGTGTCATCCCAGTAGACTTTGAGCAATTCAAAAGTTCTACTAAGCAAACAATTGGAACAGCGTATTTCTTTCGAAACATGTTATTAGGAAGTGGAAGCCAAAATTTGATGAACATTTGGCTTGGAGAAATCAACATAAAATTAGAACCAGTTTCAACCCACATAGGATACTTGTGAGAAACATCGGAGCCATAATTGTTGCGTAAATTTACGTTCAACACTACTTGGAATGTGCAAATGACCAAAAGCTGCCGAAAAAAGGATATCGAGTTCTACATAGATATCGGCAGCAACATATGTAATAATTGTCAATGATAAATACTTTACATTATAATTCGTTGGCCATTTTGAAATGTTATCTTTTATTTAACATTTAAAAGTAATACGTGCGCTTTGCTACTGAAATATGTGTCTATTCTTGTTTGTGTAAAGTGTTTGTAAACTTATCAGTAATTAGTTGTTCGCAATAACGAGATTGTGAGGAGTGAGGTAGGAGACCTATGATCAAACGGTGTTGGCTCTTTCGGTCTTGTTGTTTTCTTTTGAAAATGCTATGAAGAAGATATAAAAGTGAAATTAATTAAGTTGTTCGTTAACCAAGCTTAACTATTCATAAAGCACTTGTCTTATTGTCTAACTATGTCCAAACTGCTGGAAATGAAAATGAATGATTCCTTGAAAATAACAGGTTAGTGGCTCCCAATAACAATGGTTGTTAATTAAAATGGTTTTTAGGCATGTTTCTGATCAATAAGTTACTGAATATATGGGCTCCTTTCTTGCTACTTTCTACTTTCAAACTTTGTCTTAGAAAAAGAATGACCCCCTCCCTTTCCTTAATTTTACCGGCCCTGCTGCAACCTCCCTTCGTTACTAAACTAACATATTACTGAAGTTATATCTTAAACTGTCTTTAAACTAAACCATGATCGACTATTTACAGCGAATAGATTGTTACCGGTTGTTAACGACAATTTCAGCCAATTAAATTTGATAAGAAATATCCAAGTTCGCGAATAATGTTTCTGCTTCGTGTTTCACACATGTCTTTTGATTACCCAGCATGCAATGTTACGTCTTCAGCCGCCAAAACTGTGACTGCTGACTTCATCGTTAATTCACCCAAAAATGTGGTTGTTGCTGCCTTTGCTAGAAATGTCGACTGGCCAAAGCATTCATGTAGCACTAGCAGCTAACTTTGAAGAGTGCCTTTGCACAGGCTCAAGTGTTCGTTGATGCATCTTGTGTGGTTCGTTTGTAGCAAGTTCCAGCGCGATCCTCTTCGATCGTGGCAAGGTTCTCCACATTTAGCGACACGACGCGCGGACTTTCGACCACACAGGTGTGGAAACGTGAGAAGCGCTCGGTTGCCGGCTCAACATCCTTTGTAACGTAAAGTTTTCTTATTTTGGGACCAAATATTCCCAGCAGCGTTACTATGCCGATAACCGTTGGGAAGTTGGCGATGGCGAAAAGCAGAATGAGTATGTCGTCAAATCTCGCCTCGAGAAAGAGGGTGACGATTATGAAAATTCCCCAAATGAAGCAATTGATGTACATTGTTATGCAAATGTTGAGTGCCTCGTTGAAGTTTGAAGGAAACTTTCTCGTCTTGAAAGCGTAAACAGTGCTTGCTCCCATGACGATCAAACAGGGGATGAGATTGAAAATGAAATTGAACGACTTTGTCTTGCATAAAACCACAATGCGACTCTCGTTCTCAATCGCACGTTCAACAACCTCAGGTGGGTCGCCTATGACCCACGCTACCCCCAGCAACAGCTGTGATGAGATCAGAGCAACGAAGATCAACACTTGGGACCTGGAACTGACTAATGCTGGCTTTGACGTCATAACTTGTGCGGCGTTGAATATGCGATAGATGCGATTGGTCTTGAGCATGACTGGAATGTAGCAAGCAGTTAGACTGATTCCGACTATGAAACGTTGCAGGCCACAAACAGTTTGAGATGGATTGAGCAGAAATGCACATGGAGCCAGAAAGCAAATGTACAAAGCGAAGAGGATAATCATGGAAAGTTCTTTACTCGATGACTTGATGATGCGACTCTTCCGATTTCTGACGAACAGACAAAGTACTATTGTGTTGACAACTATACCCAAGACCGATCCAACCACAGTTATCGAGCGTAGTAACCCTTCTTGTCTCAAGCTTACAAGTGGAATGTCAAAGCAATAGTTTTTGTCCACGATTGACATTTGCCGGCGTCGACAAGGAATGCATGTGTTGTTCATCACAATATGGTTTTTAGGACAGCTCTGACATTCATAACAACAAGAATCGCTGAGAAATCGCTTGACTTGACTCGCGTTGCACGGAACCGAACAGAATGACTTGGGCACTTGATTTTTCACCCACACAACATCGGTGTTCAGTCGTTGTAGAGAGCCTCTTTGTAAAGACTCGTTATAGGACCATCTTGCAATTTTCCTGAAGCTTGTTCCGTCGAAGTTCATGAGGTCAAAGTCGCGGTTGTAATAACCCTGAGCATTGAGGTTGACTGAATGGGGCAGTTCCGGGCAAGAACTGTTGCCCGTTCGAATGAACTCTACAACATCCATCTCAAAGTAGTAAGTTCTACTTTTAACGCTGTTTATGCATGAAGCATCCAATCCGGGACAGCGTTTCATTATGCTTTTCCGCAAGCTGCAAACAATTGTGTACACTGCATCGAAAACTGGCTCTACGTAGACATGTTGTAAAGAGAAACTCAGTTCTCGCAAGGTTTTATTAGCTTCGCAGTCCTTCCCCAAACCACCGATTCCTTCTCCGGAGCAATTGGCATGTTCGTACCAAAATTCACGAAACCACGAGTAGTTGTTGTCTTCCAATTTCAGATTCATGAAGTATTTCTCGAATTCCGCATCAACTTTGCTAGCATACCTAAGGACGAGAGCCCCTCTTGCGGATTTACCGGGTTTTGCAATGCTAACTTCCCAAGCAGTGCTTGAGAGCCAGGTGAAGCTTGCTTCGTTTAGGACGCTTGCTTGCTCTAGAAATGCTTCCGTGTCGTGCATGCCAGTTATCAAAACAACAACGGTAGCACCCACTGTACTTCTTAAATCACGGACTGCCATTCGAAAGTCAGCCGCCTTAGGCCTAGCCGGCAAGGAGATGTGCTCCCCAATGCATACGCCCCTTATCAGGGCTGACCTTTTGAATTGGTCACTACCCCACTTACCATACTCCCCATGTGAACTCACTACTGACACGTAACTCCAGTTGAAGAATTGTATGATGTCCATTAAAGCCTCCACCTGCATCACATCGGAAGGAATCGTGCGAAAGAAGTTTTTGTACAACTCTCTTTGGTCGAACATCGGGCTGGTCGCTGAGTGGCTGACGACCGCCGCCTCCCTTGCGCCATGTATTGGCCCTGCGAGGGACCCTTCCTCTGACGTCGTCGGTCCTACAACACCCATGTAATAGTCTTGAAATGTTTTTATAAAGGACCGCGCAAGTGTTGCGCCGTTTCGACATGTGTCTACGATTCGAAACAACGGCTGGAAACCAAAAAGCAGTGCTGAATTGTTTTTGCTGATTTCTTTCAGCGCATACCGCATCGCCTCGACGTAAACGATGCCGGCATTTTTTAAAATCTTTCCGCAGTTTGCTTCATCCGTGCGATTTGTTTCATGAACACTGAAATAACCAACTAACCGAAAGTTGTTTGGCGGGGTGATTGAGCTTCGAATGATGCTGGTCTTTGTTCTTGATTGGCGGTCCAAAGCTGCGGAGGAAAAACAAAGATGTGTGACGCTGCGAATAGAAATGCAAAACCATGTGATTGGTTAAAGTTATTCGAATTGCTGATTTTATGCAAATTAATGCATGGCCACCATTTTGCCAATAGAGGAGCTGCGGTCGAGAATCAACAGGACATCAGTTCGAACAATCTCAGCCTGTCAAAGGACTGTCTTGCTCTGATGGCCTGGCCCACTTCTATACCGTGCTTGAAACTTTTGATCAGGTTCTATGCACACTATTGCATAGACTTGCCTAATGGAATGCTATTTTGGAGCGAAATCAGATTGGCGCTGATTTGGAATGGTAAAATTTGTTCCCATGGATGTTATGTTATGATTGGTTAGAATCCAGCAAGGGAAATATTGATTAGCCTAAAAGTGGATTCAAGGAAGTGGAAAAAACCAACAGGGCATGATGACGTTTTCATTTCGAGAGCAATATGTTTAGTAATAATGGTAGTAAAATGACATAACTGTGGAAAGGCTTTAACAAAATTTTGATATTTCATAAATACCCATGTGGTACAAACTCTTTCTAGGATTTCAGTACTTCCCTAAATATGAGACTCTCAGTTAGCTAAGACTTTAAAGCATTGTGCTTAAAGGCATTGAGTCATGGTAAATAGCGGTTTTCCACGGGCTGTTGTCTATTTTCATGTGATAAATTGGCTTTCATGTGAGCAGACATCAACAGCGAGGTTAAACAGCATGTGTGCAGTTTCCTTGACAACCAATCAGATTAACGGAGCTATCATAATGACTGAGCAATTTTTGTAATTTGGGTATACGCTTTGTGCATTTACAATGACGTAATGCTTTTAATTCTGGCGTGCCACGCTTACGAGTGTTTCTGAGCTTAAATGCTAACATTTCTAGTAATATTCTCCTTTCTTCTATAAACATTCATATCTTGAGCTGGGATTCTCGATCAGGCCAATGTTACTGGTCTCAAAATTGGCAAAATGTTTCCGGACCTTCCCACTTTGATAGAGCCGACATGACAAAAAGATGACACGAATGAAGAAGAGGATTCGATTTCATTAGCAGCCTGAAAGTGCTAAAGTGTACAGAATCTTGAATCAATACAGCTATTGAATTATTGGAGTAACATGAAGATGGTCCTCTTTATTCCGACCACGAGCGCTGCAGAAAGCATACATAAATTGGAAGGCAGGTTCCTTTATTTTGTGAAATTACTTTAACTACTTCAATATTTTCTTACTTTTCAAAAAATTACCATTCTTAAAAATATGGCCAAGGTATAGAGATTCATTCTCTTATCTAGCCCCACTGAGCCCCCTGAGTCTTACCGCTGGATTATTATCTTCCCCCCTAAGCTTTGATCTTGCATTTACGTTCCCCGTTTGGAATCAAAATGTGAAATTCGAATTGAAGGGAATATAGCATATCCAGACGATGTTGATTGTTAGCGACAAGCAATTGATGTCTCGTTTCACCCAGATACCTGCTCGAAACTCGCGTCATCAACAGGAGCACAATTGAAAACTTAAATAGATTAGAAATCGTTGTTGAAATCCTTCTATGTCGATTGTTTCTTCTGGTAAAAGCACAATATTTCAAGTGGTAATTGCTCAAAGGGTTCCAGAATCGGTACCTGTTGCTTTGTAAATCTAAGAATCAATAGAAGTTTGTATGAGACAAAGCGTGTTGACACTGCCCAGAGATGGAAATATAGATAAAATTTATCTTGCCGAAGTAGTATGGGTTCCACAGTTTGTATTTCTTAAACCAAATTTGAGTTGTGATAGAAAAACGTCGACGATTTTTGCAATAGTACGTCGTTTGAAAAGGAAGAAATGAGAAATTGGCATACTTTCTTCTGTTAAGCAACTGGTGCCTCGTAGCGCCAAGACAAGGAAAAGGGTTGGTACCACCCAACGGATCAAAACACACTGCATCCTGTCTGCCTTTCGACCCGATTCAGATTCTTTGAAGAAACCTAAAATGGAATAAATTCACCTTAAAGCCAGCTTTGACATGCATACTTAAGTCTTCATGCATGCATCACTACACCAGGTATTATCTGTTATATAAGTTATCAAACAAATATCATTTATGGAGGGAAGTTTTAAGTGTGTGATTCTTCCTAATGAAGTGGAGATTTAAATATCTCCCGTTCGACTCGTGAAGTCGTAAAGAATTCTCAAAGTTATTTTTAGAGATGGAAAATGGGCTTTAAAAAACACCATTTATAGAACTGGTTACTATAAAGAAATTCCCCTGGATCAAGCAACAACATTTTATTCGGAGATTCCACTTTTTGCCTTTTTTGGCACGAAATAGCATCTCCTTCATATATTCTGCACACAAAGTACCTTTGCAAATCTATTTCAAGTACAGCTGCGAAAGCCATCAACTCCAGATTTGTGGCAAAAAACATATGCAGCCATTGAAAAGTATTTCCAATTTCTTAGTATCGATTTCTTGGTAAATACATTGTACAGCTTCTACTAGGAAAGTCCCTAAACGATGACAAATTACCCACTTTTACTATTAAACGTCTTGTTAATAAAACAGTTCTGAGTACATGATCTTTACCAGAAAGAAAGTGCTCTGGTTATGAAGGAAATGTAATTCAACACAGATTCATGGCAAGTTTTGCAACTAATGTTTTGTAAAGCAGTGAATCTGTACAATCAATGCTGACATAATTTAAGGACCTCGAAAGGGTTGTTGGCGACGAGAAGACGTATATGCTTCTGACAAGGAAGAAGTTCGTATGAATCTGGACGGGGAAAATTACCTGATTTGTGAATATACACTTCCGCTTAAGATTGTAAATAGAATTATGATTTTAACAGGTCATAAATCTCAGTATTATTGTTTTGGAAGTGGTGATGGACTTGCTAGGGTGAAATGCAATTGGAAAGCTTCTGGAAAAGAGGTTGACAAGAGAATTAACGATGTAAGTTTCTCTACATTCCTTTTGGTGGGTACGCTGAATTCTGATGCAATATTGCAAGGTTATATCAAGAATAACAATGGTTATTGTCAACATTTCTAAACATCAGATGTTAGATGAAAACGATATTTTACCAACTTGTTACGTCTTGTTTCTAGATTCCAAATGTTCGTCCCACTTTCGTCATATCATTTCACACACTAGGATCCAGCATGCCACTCGTAACGTATGTTAATTCGATGTCTCAAAATACATGAGCAAAGTCCCTGCTGATTGGCTCTTTGCACCCTCTGAATATTTAATGCTATTTGTAATACGATATATTGGAAAAGTATAATAGGGATTATTTGTAAGATACAGAAGTTTGTAAAATTCACCTGTTTACATTGTGTTGATGTCATCCCAGTAAACTATGAGCTAAAAAAAGCTTCTTTTATGGAATCCAAACGATTTTGTTTATTGGTATGAAATGAAATACCGGTCGGACGAGTTAGTAGAGATAAGGAAACTTTACGAAAATGTTGTTGGGTATATAAGGCAAACCTTTAATGAATGAGGACCTCATCATAAATCAAGAGTCAGCCTAGAAAGTGAAATTTGATCAAGAAAATCAAGAAGATCAAGAAGATCAAAAAGATCAACAAGATCAAAAAGATCTAGAAGCTGATCCAGGGAATCTTATAGACGTTTGGTATTTTAGTATATGCTCGCATCTAAATGGGGGGGGGGGGGGTGTGGGGGTTACAGCCTCTGCCCTTTTTAGCAAGGAAGTGAATTTTGCCCTATTCCCATGGAAATCCAATGTCTTTGTGCCCCATTTCTACCACGAAACCTCTGCCCTTAAAATATCCTAGTTGCGCCCCTGTAGTAGGCCTACAATTAAAGTACTTTCAATGCTTCATTATCTAAAGGTGGAGTGAATGGTCAGCTATGGCTTTTGCTTCTTCATCTTTCTAAACTTGCATTTCTTTTGATGCTTTTTGCGAGGCCACATTTGCAAAGAATGCTATATTCCCGGACGTATTCTGTTATCTAATGTAATTTACATCCTAGTTATCCAGGTTGACCATTCAGTCTTCATATAATCTGTTAAAATGTTAAGTTTTAAGCAGGAAAGTCTTGGCGATTCATGACTTCTGACTCTTATTTTTCCTGCATTATATTGAATGAATCTCTATTATCAAACACAAGTAGTCCAAAATTAACAATCACGCAGTAGTGTGAAATTTTTTTAAAGGAAGCCAGTCAACATAAGACAACGACTCTTTTGTTTTGGCACATTCGTATTAAGCCTTCTTTCAAAGTGTAAGCACGTCACTATAATAGAAAGGCATAGAACTGATGAAAAAGATTACTACAACATAGAGAACAATGTCTACGATATCTTTCCTCTCCATGAAAAGGCGTGAAGGAGATGCTGTACATATTTAATTTTTCAAGCGAAAGGAAGTCGCCTAAAGCATCAGTAAGCAGTGTGCTTTGAGGTTCTTCGCTGCTCTTTTTTCGAAGAACCTTATCATGATTCGAAAAAATCTGACCAGGTAAGAGGGGATTTCGATTCGACAAAATATGAAGAAAAGCTTCATTCTTCATTGTCGAATTCGACAAAATCCGACCGTGTAAGAGCAGCTTTAGACCGCATGAGGTTACCGGAACCTTCGCATGACATTACACAGAGGCGCTCTACAGAGACGCTCTACAGAGACGCAATCAACGTCAAAATTGGAATAGAGGATTCATGTAAAGGTGCTGGTGGTAGATTGTAGGATTGAATCCTTGCGGAGTTCACGGGTGGAAATTCGTGCTTTTCACAAAGGGGCAGAGTTTCGCGGTTTTGCTTACGTGACTTCACACATCACCTTGCAAGGGCTGAATTACGACTAAAAGTATTAATATACTAATATATTACGGATACAGAAACTGGACTTTACTATGGCAGTGCAACCAGAATATGAGACTTGTACAAGAGTAATCGGGCTTAGTAGAAAACTGGCAAAGTAAACGATTCATTTTAAACTGCATAAGCTGCTTTTTGATCTGACTGTGTTGAAATTCCAAATTATTGTCTGGCATCAAGGACAACTTCTGTTCAATTTTCAGTTTAAAAATGTACGCAGTGGGTTGCAGTACATACATATTGCACGTGGTTATAGGCACAATTGGCTGTTTTTAACTGCTAGTGAACAATCACTTCCCCTACTTCTAATTTATTTTTGACAAGCCTCAACCCTTGAGGCTTCCAACAGTAGCTAATAGGAATTCCTTTAAAATTACCAAACATTCATGCTTTTGAATAGCTAACTAGCTCATTCTCGAACTCAACCTTCACCGTTGCAAAGAGAGGGATGGACATCTGTTCCATCCTTACCTTGTTGAGTAGTTTCATTCTCTTTACAGTTGCTGCTGCGTAAAACACTAATAACTCAATCCGTAAGCAGTGATGGACTGGCTAAACACTCCATCCCAATCTTGTAAAAGGACCCCTTTTCTGCCGAAGAAGCTCCTTTTGCAAAACATTTGGTTTTCTTCACGAGGTTCCATTTTGATGCTAATTTTTAATAAGCATGCAATTAGTGTTACGAATGTCATCAAACGTCCATCGATGATAATGAAATGTTCATTTAACCATCCCCTCATGAGGTCTTTGTGGCTAATTGAAAATGCCAAGTGTCTTCTTTAATTCTACGTTTATAGTGCCCCATTTCCTTGTTATGTCTTTACTTACAACTTTTGATTAGTACAAAGCACTCCACATGGTGGCTAGCTCTTTAAAAACTTTGCCTTTCATCTGAATACTAATTAAATATTTAATAACTCTGCCTCTGATTTTTTCCCCAGATTTTCTCTGAATAATAAGAAACTGCAGTCACTCATGCCAACAAATTATCAGTAGCTGGTAGATTATTAAATCTAACAAATCTACAACAAAAGTTTCAAATGAAAAAACCAAACTGCAAGAAACTGGCTATTGTGTACAACTCACAACAGTTCTTATTAGCTGAAAGCTGAATATAATGTCCAAAATGCGACAGGCCATTAATCCAAATTGCTCTTAGAAGGCGAAAATCTTCCAGCAAAGAGAATGACATCTGTTTTCGTGTCCCTGATGAAAAACAAGAACGGCTTATTGGCTTCAAACACTGGATTGATAGTGCGTCCGACGAACGTGGCCGTTGCGGAGGCTGCCTCGGTGCCCCTCTCGTTAACCTGCACGTAGGACTTCTGCACCGCATCGGTGACAAAGAGGGGCTCGCTGTTCTGCTCCCTCAGCATGGCCGAAAAGTCAGCTCCACTTCCAAACATGGATTTAATGTTCAACAACTTTAAATTCCCCATGATGTTGTAATCAGTTTCTAGCTTGAATCGAGGAATGATTATCTCTGCTGATGTCTTGAAGGCTTGCATCTTGGCAAGTACTGAAGGACTCAGGCTGTGTTCAACAGCTCCAAGGTCGGTGTTCTTTGGCAACAGTATCAGCATCGAAAACTTCCTTCCTCTGTAAGGAAGCTCCACTCCAATTAAGGCGTCACTGTATTTCATGGTCACATCAAACGTACCATGCATCATATTCAGTTTGATCCTCTTGTTGGAAGCGGTTGTGAAGTCCTTCTCTTTTGTCAGCTTGGGATCGAATTGGTTTTCCCACATGGCTTTGAAGTGGATTGCACTTGTGAGTACAAGTCGAGTGTCCTGTGTGATCCCCCCAAGTGGAATCAACTCCGCTATTTTTCCAGCAGTTTTGCTTTTGACCCAGTCATTGATTACCTTTCTGGAGATTTCAGGTTCTGAATAGGAGTTGAGCTTGCCAATCTTACTTCCATAATAATATTGAATAGCTTTCTTGTAGTTTTGAGCAATCAAGAAATAATTGTCAATCCATATCTTGTTGGCCACTTTCAATTTGTGTTTGGCTTTCGATGTCTCTGCCAGGAACTCCCCAAGGCTGCTATGGACAATGTGTTCGGAGGCCTCGTCCCAGCCCAGCGCCTTCGCTATCTCCTTCTTTGTCCTTCCTCCAGCCCCTGTGTAGACCAAGGCCAAAACAGAGGCAATGCTGTATGGAGAGTAGAAAAGGCTTCCAGCTTTTGGCAACGTCATGTGAAAATTGAGTGCGAACTTGTTTAGGCCCGTGAGTACAGCTTTCTTGGCATTTCTGCCGCTCTTGTGTGCCTTCCCACTTCGCCTTTTCCCAACCTTGCTTTGGGTCTCCTTCATCTTGCCATGTTTCAATTGTGTTGATGGTACTCCATTTTTCTTTGGCTGCAAAGAATCCGGTATCATTGGCCTGACTTCGGTTGTTTTATTCGCCATGCTTCTCTTCTTCCCTTCTCCATTCCCGTTATCACAATAAACAAGGACGAAATGTAAGACCACAAAACAAATTTCGAACTTCATCTTCCTAGCGAAATGCAGGCTTTTGCCTAAATTGTGCCAAGGCGCAAAGTCGAGAATCCAGAAAGCTTCCTCTTGACCCGGATGTATCCTGCTGGTTATGATATGCGGAATCATTTGAGGTCGGTTCTGCTACGACCGAACAACGTCATTTCTTGTAGGTAGAAAAGTCATTATGCTTCGCAAAAACAAAATAACCCCCTAAAAAATTATGCAAAGAGATAGACATTGAAGCTCTTTTGGCCTGATTGGTCTTTAATATAGAAAACACTAAGGCCAACTTTCGTAGGCCAACTTTACTCTTGAGCCATCGAAGCTTCATCGCATTGAGAATCGACAGCCCCCGCAATCTGGGCCCATCTTTATGGGCCCTATCCGAAATCACCCCTCCCGTCCCCCCTCCCGTCCTTGGTTTTCTCCGTACTAAAATCCGAATGGCATCTTAAAGCCTTACACAGCTATACATGAAGTCCCCTTTGTTACTTAAGAGGCCTCGCAAATTTTTTAATTCAGTGTGAGTGGTGTAGAGTTCAACCATGTTTTTCGGGGCGGGATGCGTACTCTCGTCTATTAAATTATTTGACAAACTTTTCCAAAAAACCCTAAACAGTTGCTTCTTCTCTTCCTCTTCATTGAGACATTAAAAAATCCTTCGCTTCTTATGTCTCATCCTTGAAACTTGAGCAACAGCATTCGCTGCTATCCAGGGGGTTCCCACAATTCCATGGCTCACCACAAACTATGGGTTTTCAAAGGAGCTTTGGTTCTCGTAAGGTCAATCAGTAATGCTTTTGATACAAAAGTAATCGGTAGCAGAGTAGACCTGGGCAAAGATGCAATCATCGAGGCTCGATCCTATATGCGCCTGGTAAGCAAGTATATCAGCATAGTGATATCAGGAAGAACAGAAAGCAAACAGAGGCAAATATTTATCCAAATTCATTAACTCGCTGACAGCTGGAACAAGAAAGCAACTTTACAATACATTATCTACAAAACACTCTGTAAATAAAAAGCAAGTTGGTATGGGGATTTCGTCTTACTTTCCTTTTTTCTTTGTAATCACTTTGCTATTGCAGGTTTATGTTTTCAAGAGAATCAAAGCGAGGCAACGAGATGTGAATATGAATGCAAACGAGACAAGACCGGTCCTCAAGTCAGGACAACATATCTTAACCTTGACCTAAATATTTAGATTTAATTAAGTTTACCTGTCTTGAAATGCCACGTCTTTACAGGAGTTGCACCCCTGTCTGGCAGTTCTAATGTGAATATTGTATGACATTAATTCTGAAGTTAGGTAATAGAAAACTTTTGCTGAAGGATGTAGTGCCTTTTTTATCGGGGTCTTTTCTACGCTGCTTCATTTCAAGCATTGATATTTTGCATTCCGTTTGTGAAAGAAGAATACAAGCTTTGACCGTTTTGAAACAAATTAAATATTCAGTCGTTTAATTACTGGTTGCCAAAGAACCTGTGCAAAAGTCAATAGTTGACTACCGTTAATTAAAAAATCATGGGTCACACAAGCCATCCGTATCGGGATGTCCGTGAAAAACGTAATGTTGCAGGATATGGGGCAAAGGAAGCGTAAAAATCTTAGCAAGACTGCCATGTTGGAGGTGCCTCCTTATCGCAATACGGGTAGCAACAAACAGCGATAGTGGTTGGTCTTCAAACCTCTTGATAGTGAAAACAGATTGCGCCACACGTGGGTTCGTCAAAAGTCTCTCGCTCAAGTTGAGGTCCACGTTGGTTTTGATTCCACTAATCATCAAGTAGGACACAAGCTCCACAGCCCCATTGCGCATTGCGAGGTATAAGGAGCACAGTCGTTCGTCGAACTCTGGAGCCGCGTCGCAGTCGATTCCGGCGTTGACCATGACGCAAGCGCAGGCCATTGCCTTCTTGTCGAACGCATGCGTAGTCATGCTGAGGTATTGCAGAGCATTGTACTCATTGCCACTAAGCTGAGAAAGCAACGAGCCGTCTCCGTGTGCTAGCATTATTCGAATGCAGCCCACGTGCTTTTGATTCGCTGCGATATGAATCGGGAAGAGCTCGGCGCCATTCATAAGGTGCATGGCCCCGTGTCGAAGAAGAAGTTCGACGCATCGCTCGTGTCCGTGAAAACTTGCCGAATGCAAGGCCGTATTGCGTGATATGCGGACATTCGAGTCTTCGCTGCCTGGAGGCTCCTTTGGAAATGAATTAACGACAAAGCCGCAGTCTATCTTCTTGTAATGCTGCAGGAGTACTTCGAGGGTCTTCTGGTGGCCTTGTCGTGTTGCCAAGTGTAATGCCATCTCTCCACGTCCGTTCACTGCCAGTGCGTCGGCTCCTGCGTAAGGCAGAACATCGCAATTAATCCCCTAAAGGTGCCCGAGCAAGAAGCAGAAAAGAGGGAACTACTAAAAAAATGCCGACTTTTTACCAAGTTCATAACATTTTTTCGACTGTCAACTTTTTTCATTTTATACGGAACTTTAAAATCATATTCATGAATTAGTTGACTTTAAACAAGGACTTCAATGTTATACTCCATTTTTGTCCAGCTGTTAAAAAATTTTTCTTCCCCACCTGCTGCTAATCTTAGGTCCTCGTTATTGCTCATTCAATTGATTTATTTACCTCTGTCACCAATGTTTGGCAAAACTGTATTGTTATGAGTCACTCACAATTAATTTGATAGGGGCCAAGGTGATGAGTAGGTCACAATAATCGCTGAGCAGTTTGGAATATCGCAGTGCCCATTCCGGCCTATTGCCAGGTACATTATTATATGCAGCAAAAAGGGGGCAATTCTGGTACCCTTCAACATACCACTATCAAGTAAAAGAGTGACACAGTCAGTATGTCCCATATGGGCTGCTTCATGTAGCAAGGTAGACGCATGGTAAGGTCCACCTCTAGCACCGATATCGATGCCATGATGAATAAGAAGCTGCAAACATTCCAATTTCCCATTCGATGCTGCCAAGTGGCCAGGTGTCCAAGACGCATCATCAGAAACCGAAGATATATCTGCTCCTTGCCTGCAAAGCCAAACGGCATAAACTTACCCTTGAATTTGCTTATGAGCTGTATTGCCTATAGTGGTTGGGTGTAATGGGGGTGTGTTTACTAACCAAGTTTCAATGGAAACAAAAAAGAAACAAACGTAGTCGAAAAACTAAGAGAACAAGTAGTTCAACCAGCACAACAACATGCTATTGAGCGTGCCATAAGCATATTGTTGGTCACAGGGAATGAACATGCCATCTCTTATGTGAGTAGGCCTTTAACTGATCGTGGAAAACGCTTCTCTGCTATAGAAAAAGGAGCTTTAGCAGTTTTTTCTCCTGACCATTTTCGTGTCTATGTAGTGGGAAAGAAATTTAGAGTAGTCACAGACCACAGTGCCTTGCGTTGGCTACACTCTGTTGAGCCCAAAGGCAGGTTAGCCAGACGGGTTATGCAATTACAGAACTACTCTTTTAATATGACATATGCAAATAGAACAATGGCTCGTAATGATATGGGTTGTTGATACATGCAAATAGGACAATGGCAATTAATCATTGCACTACCCCTCCCCCCCCCCCCCTTAGTTCTCCACTCAGGATCAGTGAGTTATAAATTCTCCAGACCTCAAATGGATTAACATTTGCCTCAAATGAACTCGCCTTCGTAATGGTTGAAGGTTTTGCTCAGGAGATCTTGCAACAAGTATATCTTGAAAGCAACGGTTCTGTGTCTGGCTATCTTTACATCCCGCTTGAAATGATGTACCAGTAGTCACTTTTGTGGTAATTTATGTTTATGGTAGGAATCTAGATCGTATACCAAAATAAATACTATGTACACTTTTTTGTTGCTTTAAATCACATAGCATACTTACTCAATTAGCCTTTTCATGCAGTCGACGTATCCAAACCTAGAAGCTTCATGAAGGGGCGTCCAGCCACCGTAACGTGCCAAATTGACACATGCGTTGTATTTGAAGAGCTCCTCGATGCACCCCAGATGACCATTATGCGCGGCGAAGTAGAGGGGTGTCCGGTTATCAAAGTCCACTGCATTGACGTCAGCTCCCCTGGAAAGAAGAAATTCTGCACATTTGATGTGTCCCTCTGTGCAGACAATGTGCAGTGAAGTTAGCTGTTGAGCATTCCTGCAGTCGACATGGGCACTGCTTTGGTCCAGCTTCAAGTCCAGGAACAGCTTCAGGACCCTATAGTGGCCCAGAAGAGCTGCCTTTTGCAACAATGTTGGTCCTAAGTTGAAGAAGGCCTGCTCGGTTATTCTTCTCAAGGAATAAATGACCTCTCTGGGATCACCTTCGTCTACTGCATTGAACAGCTTTTGGACGGCATCTGCTGGCGAAAGACCATTACCTTTTGCAGCCATATTTGTTATGATTACAACAACCTCGCATTTGATATCTCGTATGCACTGCCTCTGCGAGGGAATGGTGTTACATCAAGTACCTTAACGCTACGATACTTGTCTGACGACAAAAGGGAAGTAATAGGTCACTTCAAAAATGTTAGATTTCTTGTCTATATTCACCAAAGGAGGGATCGTATTATGGTACTTCCAGGGGACAGTTGGAAGCTTCACTGTTCCAGTCAATGACCTTATCCAGAATGTTCTTTTGTCGGTAAGTGCGAGCTGGTAAGAAGTTTGAAAGAAGATCCTTTGACCGGTCGATCTTTGATTGAAGGCCATGTTTTTTCTAGTGCTAACTAACTTTGATTGAGCGTTGCCACAACAAGATAACAATCATTTGAATCTGTTTGAACGACTAATTAGATTCTTATCTTTAGGAAAAAGGAGGGGTGGATACTTTCAGCCACGGTCCGTTGGCTCTAAAGTACAAACTGGATAATGAGTTTGAACTTGTTTTCGTGGTAAGTCGTTATTTCATACATGCTACTTCATACTTTAGCCATGTGGCTTGGACTTTTCTTTGATTTGGTGATATTAAGGAAGTGATTAGTTACAGAAGTAGTCCCAGCAACTGTTAGGACTGCATACGATAGATAGACAAACCAGCTTTCAAAAAATATTATGAGATATTATTTATATGAAACTGCCTTTCTCCAGTTTTATGCTGATGTATTTTTTATTATGCTAATTAAAAATTCTAAGCATGAAATACTGAGTAGTCTTTCAGATTCATTCCCTTTTTAATGACTGATTTTTATTTTCAGGTTGGTTACCAGCGAAACTTGCAGTTAGCATATGTGGACAAGGTTCTTACAGATATTCAGAGAGAGTTTAGGGATAAGTACAAAAATCAACTTGAGGCAGGGTCTTTAGCAACATGCCATTTTGATTCTGAATTTCATCGACTGCTCAGGGATGCAGAAATGGAACACAAAAATAAAAGGAATGTTATGAGAAGTTTTGAGGAAACTAAAAAGGCACAAAGAATTAGGGAAAATAAAGGAGAGCTGCCCATGTCAGCCAAGAAGGGGACCAAGAAGCCAAAAATGACAGCAGCTGATTTGGAAGAAAATAAAGAGAATGTTTCAGGTATGACAAAGATAGTAGTCCTGCTGGTATACATTAAAGGCGGAACTTTACTGTATGCCCAGCATCCTTAAAGACGTAAGAAATTTTAATAAGTGGCACAATTTCTACTACAATGCCTTCCAAAAATCCTTGAACACCTCAGTCTGTTTGTCCCTGTTTCTGTATTTTCAACTTGACATTTTAAAGAACATTTCTTCATATTTCCTCCAGTTTTCAGCAATTATCAACCTATTTTTCTTAACTTTTTTAATATGCAGCTAATTCTGAAGTTGATGTGGCAGAAGAAAATGAAGTAACAGAAGAAAATGGGCTAGAAGAGGATATTGTTGAGAATGGTGATGCCCAAGAACTAGATGATGAGGAACAGGAGATGATGAAGAAACGAGAGCTATTAATGAAGGGAATGCTAAAAGGCGGTGCAAAGAAAAAGCCCATAAAAAAGGATAAGCCATCTTTGTAAGCATACCATCAAGATAATCAAGAAATTGTTCTAGTTTTACAGTCCTAACTAGGTTTTATATTTGCTCCACCTGCCTGGTGTGCCAAGAAATATTTAGTGCACTATCTTCCTGTTTAGGCCTAATTCTTACCTGGTCTCTGTCATTGAAACCTCATTCATTCATTTGAAGTAGTACCTAATATGTGATCTGTAGGTTGATAACCATTCTTCTCCAACCAACCCTATCACTAAAACTTTAGGCTATCATAATTAACAGCTAGTTCAATAAAATTTCTAGCTATAAATTAGTGATACCAATGCAGCAGACTATACTAGTGCATAATGTATTACAACAAGATGATGCATTCCTTCATATATTTGTGTTTATTATTTCTAATTGTTTGAAGTTTTGTTAATCTCCTCTTTCCAGGAAAGTTTCTGTCCCAGCCAAAAAGGAAAGAAAGAAAGAAGGCAGAGTTTGGGACCATGGTGGAACATCTAAAGATATGGAATCATTGGACTTCAGTAAATCAGAAATTCAAGATGAAAACAAGGAAGATGCTGGAAAGAATGTATGATTTTTATTGCCAAACTTAGCTTTAAGCAATTGAGAAAAACTAGACAATTATTTTAGGTATAGTTATGGTAATATGAAAAAACATGGTCTGATTCTCCTAAGAGTATGCAAATGTTGGAAAAGACCAGAATCTGACAAAATCAATAGCTAATTGAAAATTGCAAAACACTAGAGGGTGACAAGGAGAGCATCTGATTTGTTGTAAATGATTAATCACTATTGAACTTTTCATAGAAATATGGATAGATTCCAAAACTTACAAAATGCAAAAATTGTTGTCATTATATGTTTTGGCAAAATTTGGACTCTGTAAAAGCTGTTGCCCCAAAGCCCAATCACACTCCATGCAGATGTGAAGCTCAGTATGTAGGACATCCTTAAGGATTGGAAGGGAGAATAAAGCAGCATGTTCCCACAGGCACAAGGACAAAAAACATTGAAGAAAGAGAGCAACCATGTCAAAATTGCAAAAGATGTAATTGTAAAGTGTATATGTATCAAGTATATATCAATCTATGGTTTTATTTAATATGTAATTATCAGGTTGTTTTTATTTTTCTTCCAGATGGTTTTGGTCGGCAGCATGAAGGGAGATTTGAAAGGCATTGATGTTGATTATGACCTAGATTCTGCCGTTGACAAAGTAGACTTGGCAGTTGAGGACCGGACAAACAGTTCAAAGAAAGAGCCTGAAAAGTTAGTAGAACTGATTTGTTCAAGTTTATTAGAATTTGAAATGTTATTATTATGATTCATCCACCATTATACCTGAAAAAAATGTGACCTACACCTATGTTAACTGTTGTTTCTTATGCAATCATTTAGTGTGGTTTTTTGCTTTGTAATACTTTCTGTATCTTTTGTTGTTCTTGAATTTTGCAGTTTTTTAAACCTGCTGTGAACGGCTTTTGTAGGATTATTTATGATTGAAATTTGATTAAGTTCAAAATCACCACACTGCTGTGAAGCACACCATATAGCTTTCCAATTTGCTTTTGCTTTCCAATTTCCATTCCAATTTTTGTATAGATTTTCTTGATATTAATTTTTTATTGAAAGGATTATTGTACCTTTTCCTTTAAAGTGTGTTTCATTTTTCCTCAACTTGCTTTCGTACATATTGCAAGCATCTTTGACTTAAAGATTTGTTTGTATATTGTAGATCTTCCAGTTCAACATCTTCGTTTGGAGGTGGCCTCTTCACCTTCTTCAAAGGATTGGCTGGACAAAAGGCAATCACAAAAGAAGCCATGGCCCCAGTTTTGGACAAAATGAGGGAACACCTTTGCTGTGAGTGTATAAGTTGTCTCTGAGTAATTACGTCATAAACACAAAGAAGATGAAGTGTTCCAATTTTGATGACGAAAAACATAAATAGAGAACAAATAATACTAGTTCAAGTAAACACTTTTATATTGCCTGCAGTGTTATGTTAGACTTAGGCCACCATTTTCTTACTTAACTTTTATGTTTCAACTTTCAACCACATTAATATTAAGGTGGTTTGGCCAAAGGCAAATTTAAGCAACATCAAATAAAATATGGTTAGATAGTTCAATCAATTGCAAACTTGATGGTGATTTCTACTTTTAATCTTAAGTAAGAGTTGATTATTAGCATTACTTTGGTGCTTTTGAATTGTAAATGTTGCTTGAATTGAGAATAGAGTAGTAAGTGGAGTTTTAAAGTTAGCATCAATGTACAAGACATTGTTTTATAAGTTCTGGCTCTTGTGATTTTGACTAACTCTCATAGAGCAATTTCCATTTGGTAATGACAAAATTTACAATTTCAGCTTAGTTGAATATTTTGAGTCCTTCATCAACTCTTTGTTTATCTTATTTTAGCAAAGAATGTTGCAACAGACATTTCTGATAAACTTTGTGACTCAGTTGCAAGGAAATTGGAAGGGAAGGTTCTTGGCACATTTACAGGTAACATTGGCTTTGGTATTGATTTATCGAACAACCTCTGCATGAAAGACCAATACGACAATAAATGAGGTGCTTATATTTTACGCGTAATCAACCTAAAAGTTTCGTTTTGATTTGTTTGAGTAATGCAAAATTGCAGGTGTCGCTTCTGCGGTTCGTGGAAGTATGGAAGAGTCACTGGTACAAATTCTGTCTCCGAAGAAAAGAATTGACATTCTCAGAGACATTAAAACTACAAGAGCGAGCTGCAGACCTTTTGTCATTGTCTTTTGTGGCGTGAATGGAGTTGGAAAGTCAACCAATCTTGCCAAGGTAACAACGTAATTAGTTGTAGTGAAAGGACCTTCAAAGTTGTCCTTTAAACTACGTCTCTCACTACTTAGTACATTAGTTCGCATACATAGTGATTTCCTTTAATCAAAAATTCTGTTTTATAGTTTGCCACCGATTAGAATTTTAACAGATCGTTAATTGATATGTCAAACTTCATTTAGCATCGTTGCTTGCTTTTTTGCTAGCTATTTTATTGATTTGGATAATTTGTCAACTGTGAAATGAAACGATTAGGCGCAAATGACAACAAAGAGGCTTTCTTTTAAACTGCAGATTTGCTTCTGGCTGCTGGAAAACAACCACAGGGTGATGATTGCTGCTTGCGATACGTTCAGGTCAGGTGCTGTCGAACAGCTGCGCACTCACACACGTCATCTTAATTCCCTTCATCCTCCGGCCAGAGCCAATGGACCACCTAGCGTTGTATTGTATGACAAGGGTTATGGAAAAGATGCTGCTGGCGTTGCCATGGAGGCTATCAATCAAGGTATGTTCTGTAAAAGAAGGAGTTCACCTTAAACCAAAGGCCATCTTTGGCATTTTTGCACAAGCTAATGTAGCTGAAGGGTCAGAGCTCAAGCTAATAAGGTCAAAGGTCAGAGTTCATGCTAATAAGGTCGAAGAAACAGAGTTCACTGTTTCCTCACTGTTTTAAAGCACACTTGTGTCCTATTGGTAGAAGCAGAAGTAGGGATTTAGTAGAAGTGTTCCGTATAGCCAAGATTTTACTGTGGATGATTAACGGTTTAGAACTCCGAGGACTCTTTGAAACAATCAAAGCCTTTGCAAGTAAAGATTTTGCAACTCTTTAGTTTTTTCGGAAAACGTCCAGAAAAATTGACGGCTCCTCGGCTAGGAGCCGGAGGAAGGTTTGCCTGTTAACTTCATATTTGATGAATGTTTATTAGTAATTTTTATCATAAGTCATTTTGGTGATTTTGAAAAAATATTTTTACTTTAAGTTGGTAATGAGGAAGATTTGAACTATAAGAATTGCAGCCGGAGGAAGGTTATAACTTTTTCTGGACACTGAAATTATAACTATTTATTAAAAATTAACAAACCACAACTAACTGTTGTTAGATTCTTTAAAGCCATGCTTATTAATTCAGCTCAGCAACAAAGAATTGATGTTGTGTTGGTCGACACAGCCGGGCGCATGCAGAACAACGAGCCTCTCATGAGGTCACTTGCTAAGGTAACTTGTGCCAAACACCTTTGGGTAGCGCAGTAATTTTCGATGCTGTTTCAGGAGTGCTTTTAGCATACAGTAAAGATGTTCACTGAGAATTACCATATTTTATTGCGAATGATTCCATTTCTGTAGATTCAGCAACTTTTCCATCAACACTGCTTGATTGGAAGTTGCAAAGTAGGAGTATTGTTTAGAGCGTATCCTTGTTTCGCTTATTTGATTACTTTGTACAAAATTTCCAAATGCATCTCCTACTTTTCATTTAATTGATCTCCCAAAATCTTCTTTTGTACAAAATTTCCAAATGTACCTCCTACTTTTCATTTACCTGCTCTCTCAAAATCTTCGTATTTGTTGTGAATTCTTCCTGTAAATCTGCGATTTCGCAAGCTGCTTTTATAGGAATATCAGGGTGCAAAAGTCTTCTTCTATTTAACACCCTTTTTCTAAAAGAGTACTTGTTCCTTAAATGCCATAAGAAGTATGAAATATGTAATTAAAGGGTTACGTGACTTTGGATTTAAGGAATGACGTCATGCTGAATGTCAAGTACAGAACTTTATATTCATATGTTTAAGGTGGCAGTTCTAGCCCTAGTTATTGCCTTAGATAAATTGCTTTGTCATAATTTGCGTATAATGTTCACTGCAGTTGGTTCATTTCTTGATTTCATCATTTCGCTCCGACCACTTGCTGACGTTTCGTAGGCGCCGTGACGTCACTTTTCTTCTTCCACCTGCCTTCACTGACGTGTCCTGCAACCATCTAAATTTGTCTTTTTTAGCTCATTAAAATCAACGAACCAAATCTGGTTCTGTTCGTCGGAGAGGCGCTGGTTGGTAACGATGGCGTTGATCAGTTGAAAGCATTCAACCAGGCTTTAGCAGACCATTCTGGCCAGGACAATCCCCGACTCATAGATGGAATTGTCCTTACAAAGTTTGATACCATTGATGACAAGGTGAGGTCAACAACCTTTGGCGGCTTTTTAGCAAGGGCTGAAGCAGTAGCTCGTGGCTATTTCAGAAATTGCTACAGAATCAGGTGCTAATGTACATTCGTACTACATAAGAAAAAGGCTACCAGCCATGCCCTAACCCTAATCTCAGCGCTAGGGCTATTGCTTTTCATCAGCCTCGCATGATTTGCAAGCGTATCTCTTTCAGATCTTGTAGTACGGGATTCACTACGAGGTTCTAACACCCAGTGTGAATCTGCATGCCTAGCGTTAGCCTGACCGTTAAGAATGCTAGGATGTCATTATTGTCTAAGTTTTGAGCGTTCTCGAAGTCTAGAGTCAAAAGAAAAACCCAGGGACACACTTGATCTCTCTTTGATCCTTCTAAGATTCTAAATATCCTGCAAACGTGACTATCAACCAGTAATGTATTGTAGTTCTGTTGTTTTCACTCTTCCATTTAATAATTGCTTTTGCTATCTGCCGGCATCTCTTACCGAATAAACTTAATATCAACATTCTTGCCTCAGGTTGGTGCTGCGATCTCCATGACATATACAACAGGCCAGCCAATCGTTTTTGTTGGAACTGGGCAGACCTACATTGACCTGCGCAGCCTTGATGTCAATTCCATTGTGAAGGCACTCCTCAAGTCCTAAAGTTTCGGAGCTTTTCAGAGACACTTTATTGAATAATAATCAATAGATCAGAATAAAATGAGTATTTATTTGGGAAACAATTACACAAAAAAGAGTCACTGAAGAAAATGTTTTTGTGTCCGCCCTATCTCTTTTCAAACAGATGATGTTATGGTTAGTCTTCTGAGAAGACTGAAAGCAAGGTAGAATTAAACTTGTTACGAGGTCCAAAATAAGATTCAACTGCAGACACCCAGATCAGATCAGTGCCATTGGATAAGGCCAAAATAAGGTTGCATTTTCCTGAAAAGTGCTGAAATGCAGTTTTTAGAATATATGCCGATTTATGGGTACTGCTTGAAGAAGTAAGGAGAGTTATGGATACCATTTTGGAGCAATGCTGCAGAACCATTAGAAAAGAAATTTAGCATTAACAAATTGAATGTCCGGCTAGAAACGTAAAAGCACTATTCAGGTTGCCATTCAAACACATTTGCTACGTGCGCCGTATCAACTTTAACTGATGCTGATCTTAAATCAAAATTTTGATTTTTAGACTTAAATCAAAACCACTGAGAGAGGCATGTGCTATAAATTAAATACACCTTTGAAAGTTTCTTCGTTCCTCGCTTGACAAACATAAGTATAAGGGAAATGGGAAGGCGTGGGTAACACTTTTTTAAACTGTCCTGGGTTGCATAATCAATTAGATTTCTATTTTAAACAGCTGACTTGACGAATGAGATTCCTCAACAATCATTGTTCCTCAATTTCGCCCCTTGAAACGAGGCTGTTTGCTCATGGTAGCTTTTTCGCTGTAGAGTCATTTGAAGCTGTTTACATTTCCTAATGGTTCCAATAACAACATACAAAGGTGTGAGAGGGGTAACTTTTGCCCTCAAAACCACATTTGTAATCACAAGTATTCGCCTGAACAGGCCTGCAACCATAGCTGCTGCTGGCGTTGCCCATTCTGCCGTTAATGCCGGTGTCCACGGGCCACAGAGACATTGTACTAGTTTGAATAAAAAGCACCAATTACTCGCAGGTAAGATGTGTATTTATGTTAATTTTGTAGCTACCCTGAACATAGATATTATCAGCTTAAGTATTTATCAAGCATTATGACTTTCAAGTTCTCTTTGGTTGCTGAAGAAAGTACGCTTGAAAGTTTGTCCATAAATCGCTTGCAATATTTCAGATGTGTGTGTTTGGAAGCCCCCAACAAGATTCTGTCACCCATCATGGTGTCACCCACACCATGGAAGTATATCAAGCACTAATTTCTGTAAGAGGTGTTATATGACAGAGGAGGAGCTGCTTAAAGACCCTGATTGTGATGTTAATGAATTGAAGCAGAAGGTTGATGCAGAGAAAGTGTATGTTATTGATGTAAGGAACCCACATGAATTGGAAGAAACTGGCAAGATACCTGGAGCCTTGAATATACCATGTAAGCTTTTGAAATGTTTTTTTGTTTGCTACTCGAGTTTTGTCAACTTCTGCCTGCTTTTCTGCAGAATATTACAAAACAACTAAACTGACTGCCAGTTTTAGCTGAAAAATTGTAACAAACTGGAGACAAATTCATGTTAAATATTCTTCTAGGCATTTTAAATAACACATTCAAAAAGGTTAATGCTATTAGAAAGTTAAGTATTTTGTAGTTTTTATTATTGCCATGCTATCAAGCAAAGACTTTCTTCACCTGGCAATCTTCAAACCTCAAACATTGCAACCTCCTTATACACCAACCATTTTGGCATCTGGAGAAAAAGATATGGTGCCCCTAAACTTTAGAATAAGATGTGTTGCCGCTAAAATAAGACCTTTGCCACTAAACTGATAAGAATCTATAAGGAAATAAATCTGCAAGAAAACATGATTCATTGACATAACATGTTCAATTTTGCAATTATTCACAGAAGGTAAATATAATCAGGTATACTCTATCATAAGTGGGGATTAGTTACTTATAATATTTATTAAAGCTTCATGCTATTATACCCAAATTTTTAGGGTAAAGTATTAAACTAGTAGTTTTTGTTGTAGGATATGTGCTTATCCCTTGAAATACCCAGATTTTAGGTTTACTCTCCATTTGTGTGTGTTATAAAGTCCACTTGCTCTGTGATTCTACATTCATGTATGCTTACATTTTATCAACTGTGTTTGCCTTACCAAGGTTAAAACAAGTCAGTTCACATTCTTCGATCTAATACCTGTTCATTAAACCATTTGTAGATATGTCAACAACTTTTTCCACTCTTGAAGTCAGTTTTAGTTGCACCCCAATATCGGTGTGAGTTCAGTCACAGTTTAGTTTTGACTATTAGTTTTCTAACTTGTTTTTAAGGCTTACTGGTGGGCTTTTCTTTTTATTTCATTTCTGAGCAAAATGAAAAATTAATCTCTTTGTCATTATTCAAGAAAACCTATTTTTGTTAAAAAAGAAAGAAAATTATAATCCAATGTGCTAAATTTGCGCAAAAATGATAAAAAATTTTATCAAGGCTATTTCCTGTTAAGGAAAGCTTTCAAATTACATTAAAAAAATGTGAATTATAATAAACGCCAGAATCTGTATTTTGAATGTTTCTACAACATGCATGTTTGTACTAGTAAAATTAAAACGGACATTTTACTCCACCTTCGCAACGTCTCCGTGGCGCAATCGGTTAGCGCGTTCGGCTGTTAACCGAAAGGTTGGTGGTTCAAGCCCACCCGGGGACGGGATTTTTATTTTTGAGCGTTTAGTTGTTTTTGAGTTATTTTAGCATTTATTCTTGGTTGCTTGAGCTAGGTAACAAAATTCAGCTCTACAACTGCCAACGGGGCAGAAATAAAAGTACCCCTGTAACGTCAAATTTTATTTCTGCACATCTAAGATCTCGAGTTGGAGGCCTCCTTCAATCAAGAAGACGGAAAAGGAAGGATTATGACAAGCTCGTCCAAATTCAACAAACATTTGCCAGTGAATATTTTAAACGAAACACTAACTATAACACTACTGCTCAAAATGCCTTACCACTTACTAAAAACCTTTAAAGTTAAGAAATTTAAAAAACAAGCAAAATTGTGATTGTTTCGTCAATAAACATTGAGGATGTCCATGTTTTTGAGCATTTCATGGTGACTTCCTGTTGAAGGGATACACCTTGATACACATTTTGCTCCATTGTGACTCTGTCATTCAAGGGACTTTATATTGATGACGCGGACACATGAGAGCTTATTGACAATGAAACATTCCATCTTTAGAATGAGCTTTCTGTTATAAACCCTTTGTCAAAGTTCTTTTGCTTGCTCGTTTCCGCCATTTGCAGCTGCCATTTTTTGTTCGTTTTGACAGCCCTGAGAGTAGTATTCGTTGGTTTTATTTCGTTTGTTTTTCAACAACCCTGCCACACGAGACACATGCTACAAAATATAGTTCGTTAAAATAGGCCGGGGATGGTCATTGGTTCATTTTAACCGCCTCATTCTTTGTTTAATAATAGTGAACGTCTTCGAAGAGGCACTAAAGCTGGATGGTATCTCGTTCAAAAACCTGTATGGGTTGCATAAACCGGATTTAGATGGAAGTGACGTAGTCATCAACTGTCGCAGTGGTGTTAGGAGCCTCACTGCTCTGAAGATTGCGCGCAGTTTGGGCTTCCTCAGGTGTGAGACTTATATTCTTGAAAATTTTCGATTTTCAGCCTAAGATTATTATTAAATTATTCTTGCCTAACACAAGGTAAAAATTTGCCTTAAGATTATAAAAAACATTAAATCTTCTCTGATATATATATATATAAATTTGTCTTTTGATACTTCCTATATATATTTACATATATGGGCGTCAAAATGACACTATCTACTTCATATTCAACATTTTGACCGCATACATATCTTCCTGTCAACAATTCTTGTCCCGTGGTGACCTCACAATTCTTTCTGTAAATTTCTCTTGTATACTATTAAATTCTTAATATTCATTTAACTTTGCCTTTCATATTAGATTGACTTGTCAAACAACTTACCTTTGAAATAGTTGACCTAGTACAATTTGGTGAATTTTGGTTACTTCAAGAGAGTCATCTAAGATCTTTGTAGCTATGCCTCTCTGCATAGAGCCAGACAGTGGTCTCAAGTGGCTCACATTTGCCGAGCATAAAACCATTGTTTTCAGCTTTGTCACTGCATTATGTGTTCATTATGTGCCTTTTTCAGATCGCGACATCTTCCTGGTGGGTTCCTTCTTTGGAAGGAGAGATTTGGTGACCTAGTAGCCAGAGTGCACAGCTGAAGGATAATCGTTTCAAGGAGGGCTATCTGTAACCTATTCTTTTAGTAACCTAGATTTTTAGTCAATCAACAACTTATTTTGTTTACTAGTCATCCTTGATAAATGGCTTTTTTCGGCCGTGCAGCTGCTGTTTTTATTCCAATGCAAGCTTCTCTAATGTAAAATAACTTCACAAGCAATGTCAATGGAGAGATGCAAAACAAGTCTTGTTGTTCTTTCGCAATTCGTTTTTCCTCTTATCTGGGTTTCTACTTTGATCAAAAGCACGAGTCATTTAAATACAGCAGTTTTATCTAATATAAAATAATCTGTAGATGATATTTAGAAAATGTAGAAAATGGATGGTAATATTGTTACTGGACTTGAAAAATGGATTTTCTCTGACTTGATTCCGAATGAAACACTCTGGCCTTATCTCCTCCCCAAAACTTATTCCTTGAAGTTATGCTTATTTAGTCGGGCTGTTAAACAAGGAAACACTTTTGAAGTCAGGGGTGGAAAAAGTATCGGACCACAGGACCATTGGTCCCAGAAAATATCTTGGCTCCCAGAAATAAAAAAAGCAGAAATCCGAATTCATATAGAAAGATACTATTTCAGTTAGAAAGAATCAACAAAAGCAGAAAGAAAAATATGAAAAAGTCAGTTATTCAGCAAACAATGATTAAGCAACCATACCAGAAATTAAGAGCCTAAACACTGCAAGCCATTTCAAATTTATGAAGGGAACTTGTATGACAAATAAAGGATTCAAGAATCAAATTGTTTCAGTTTCGCTTCTGCACTATACAATTAGCTCTCCTGGTTAAGACCTGCAATAGGCAACAACCTTTGTCCAGTTTTAATGACATTTTATAGAGTAAACCCATATTTACAATGATAACATGAGGTAGTTAAGAAAAAGCACCATGTAAGACAGGTAAGTTCTTTACTGAATCTATGATTGAATGAACAGAAAACAGAGCAAACTATGTGATACCAAACTAAAGAAATTCGTTTGGAACTAAGCTATCAATTGTCATGCAGCTGTTAACGGTTAAAAATATAAGTGCAAGTTGTTTTTATTCTTCAAAGAAGATGTGATATGATTATGTCCAGTTCCAAACTGGTTGAGTCACTGTACTTCTGAATGCTCAAAAGGCGCAACTTTACATGGCAATTTTTTGTGCTGTTTGTTTACGGTGCAGAAAATATTTGCTTTCTGAACTGCGGTCCCAGAAAGAAAAAAAAATTTCCACCCCTGTTTGAAGTAAGCTTTTTTAGTTGCTGCAATTTTCGACAACGGACAACCCCCTCCCTTGCAGGTAGTGCCATAAATAGATAAATGTACCATCAAATGGGGCGCAGTGAGTCAATCTAAGGGTTTAGAATGCCTAATTCAAAAATGGAAGAGAGAAAAGCTTCATCTGGGAGAATGCTTGAAAAGGGTGAACGTCTCAACTAAGGGGACAATAGGGGGGAGAAGAAGCCTTAATCTGGGAGAATGCTTGAAAAAGGATGAAGGTCTCAACTATGGCAACAATGAGGGAGAAAAAAGTTTCATTTAAGTGCGTACTGAAGAAGCCTTGTCTGAAAGGGTAAGTGGAAAAAGATGTCAGAAAATTATTTTGCAAATACTTATAATTTTTCGAAAACTGATACTGAATAAAGTGACGTGCGTTGTCCATACTTGATATTTTAGGTCCCGCTCTTCATTCATCTTAATCCCCGGAGTTTAGGCCAAACCTTTCTTACTGCAGAACCGGCTATGTAAAACACGTTCTTTCGCCACGTGTCCAACCATTCTACTCTCAATCAATCTGCATGAAAACTCTTCTAAAATAAAAAACACCTTTATTAAGAAACGGCGTTGTTGCTAGGATTCGCATCTGGTGGGCACCGAAAGTTTACTCATTACAAAGACGAGTTCTTGCTCTTCTTTGGGATACTGTTTTTAAGTGTTTCGTGCTGGAAATGTTTTTGGAAGTGGATGCATAACTGTGTATATTTGGGGTTATTTTCGTGCCACTCCTTAGAGTAGGCAAAACAACCAAACGCTGACAAAGAAGTTGTTGATCGAAAACCACGCGAGAGACTGTGAGCAGGGACGCACCATTGGCTATGTCATGATCAGCCAATCTCTACTGTGTATTCACACCTTTCTTCTGAAGATTCCAAGCGAAAAGAGGAATTCTATCTGTCTACACAGTTGTAGGAAGTTGTTTTTGTCAAAATCTTTAGGTTAAAGATAACAGCTGATGTAAACTTAAGATGTCCTTTGCAAAAGGCCTTGTGCTCACAGCGAAAAGGTGTCTCTGGGTTTTAGCCGACTCCCACAGCTTTGCTGGTTCTTGCTAGAATTATCCCAGCTCATACTAAGTTAGCTTATTGGAGGGAAAGCAGAGAAGGGAAGTTTTGGGACCATGTCTAGAGCCACGTTGTGACACAATGCTTAGAAGATTATAACCGGTTTCGCCTTGCAAAACCGGTTACGCCACTTCCAAAAATTATTTTGCAACTTATTCTTATTACATGTCATTTTTGGTAAATTCGGTAAATTTGGCGAATATAGGACGGAAACAAATTTTGTTACCTATTTTTGAAACAGATTCAAAGTATGCAGTTTTTCTATAATGTTTTCGGCAAAATTTATCGTCCATCATGTTGGAATTCAACATTTACTATAATCCCGTGTAAATCTGAACAATATTTAATATTATTATAACATATTATAACCTACGAACTAATGCAGGTTCTTACAATAAAGGCAATAACGCAATGTCCAATTTTAAATGGTTGCCTGAAAGACCACATTTGAGTGCACACATTCCAAGCTCTTTCAATGCCTGGCTTCTAAATGATCCGTGTACCTCACATATCATTACTAATGCTCTTTTTTGGCTTTTATTTGAAAAACAAAAGAGAGCGTTAAGCATGGATAGTCTAGGAGAGACTTTTTCTTAACGACCCTAACGCACGAATTTGTAATGAAAAGAATGTAATATATAGCTTGCTGAATTGCATTAGCAAATTTTATTCTTGTTATGTTTCGTGTAAAATTGCGTTAGTTTCAATAACATATATTCATATATCGCGGCTCGAAACGAAGCAAACCAATCTCTTTTCCATTGTATCCGCTCTTTGGAAGCGAGGCTCTATTGTTTTACATGAAGTAGTGGCGCTATTGAGAAAGAACGAGAATTTTTGTGATTTTGGGGTGCGAAGGTAATGCCTTCGTAGCATTAAGTTTCGGCCAAGTTTTTGCAATTTTATCCATTCAAAGGACATCTTGGACTTTTCAAAGACTATAGAGCAATTCTTTGTGCTCTCAAGGTTTCTTGAGGGTCAAGGGATGCAGTAGAATTGCCTTATGGCGGATCGATGTTTGAGGAACCCTGAAGACAAACACATTGCCAGTTCGACGAAAGAAAGTAGTTCAAGAAAAAGACAAAGAAGGTTAGGGTAGCCATTATATTTTCTTTTCGCATTAAAATAACGTAACTGAGTGTTTTATAAATGCTGTTGCGACCTCGGGTATCAAGCAAATGGGAATATTCGCGAGGATCCTTTGTTTAACCTTTTTGGTACGTCTCAAACCCGTATCTTATCTTAACAATATGCTTCCTTGAGAACTTAGGCCTTTTGGTTCCTAAATGGAAATTGAAGACCAACACAAAGAGGAACCTTTGAAACTTAAAAGCCTTATTTTGTTTCTTTGCGCCTGAAGTAGTTAAAAACGCAGGTTTAACGTTAACAATTCGTTTGAAGATAAGCCGATGTTTGGTTATACATGTTTTTTTGATGAAGTCCTTTTGTGACATGACGTTGGCGAGGATCGCGCAGTGCGTAAGGATTAGATGAATACCCGACAGCGCCATTAATGCGCGTTGGCAATCCATCATTGTGTGAAATTAGCTTCGACAGTCTTCAGCGGGAACCTACCCACAGTCATCTGGTTGGCTTATTAAGATTTATTAGAATGTCGCTGAGCCTTTTCTTGGTAAAATGTTTTGGCTTATTATTTTTAATTTGAGAGAATGAGATTGATTTATTTATTCGGCATTTTACTTGCTGTTGAGCTCTGTTTAATGAAGGTTTGAAATGAATGCTACTCTGATGTTCTGACCAGTTTGTGCTTGTCATTACATGCTGGTCATATAAACATTAACAATCAGTATCAAAAAATATTTGAGTGTTTCTAACTAGTACCTTCTGTTCTTTAAAATTATTTTCAGGAGAGTCCGCCTGAAAGTTGAGCAAAGCAATAATTAGCAGCAATAATGGTTTATTTTTATTAAATGTATAAAAATTTTTGTACATGTACCCTTAAATCATAAGAAATCAGTTCCTGATTGGAAAAAGTTCCATTAAGGAAGAACTGAAATACACTGCCAGTGCCTAGTTTCTTAAAATGTTTTAAATTTTTGAAGGAAAAAACAAGCCAGGTGAATCTTTACTTGTTCTGACATGTAGGAAAAGGGTAGTTGATAAAGAAAGGGCTGTTCAAGGGTTGTCCTTTGGTCAGCTAAGTTAAAAATATTTTTACTGCACACATATTATTTGCCTTGGGTGTAGCATAAGTTTTGAAAAGACAAAATTGACAAATATAAAACATTATGATCAACAAATAAGAAATGAAAGGTAATTTGCTAGGAATCTATTATTCTTCAATGTTACACAGGATACAATAATTTCAAATTTGCCATCAGCTTCTAAATGGCTTTAAAAATGTTTCATAGTTGTTTTAATTAGCAGATGATATCTAAATTAGCAAGAAAAGTCTGGAAGACAATAAGCGAAAAATGATTCTGGTTTTTACTTCCTAAGAACAGAGTTCCCTTAGTACCAATGTTAGTTTGAATATTTCAAACAAAAAATAGATTCTCTAAGCAGCCATCCTGCCTTGGACATCTATAAATGTGTATATTTTGTTAAATTTCGAAGATTTTTTGATATGTACATGTGAAAGGGAGATCATCTTAAGAAAGTTAAGAGGATTTTCAATGACATCATAAAGCATCTGTGTTTTTGTGATAAAGAAGTTACTGCAAAAAGTGCTGACAGAACCAGAATAGAAGATTATACAGAGTCATGGATTGAAGTGAAGTGTTACAAAATTAGGCAAGCTACTACTTAGTGTTTTCTTGTAAATCCATGCATTGTTTACAGTATAAGAAGGATGTTATGGTTCACATGATTGGTATTTCACTTCAAGAACTAGAGATAGTCCTGTATAGCATGGTGTTTTGTGCCAATGTGGCTCTGTTGATGGGATTAATTTGCAGAGCTCGTAGAATTCTTGTCAAAAAAGGTCAAAGAGTTAACAACTAACTATCTAACCAAGGACAATTACAAACTCTTATGAGCCATTTGAGAAATGTTTTCTCAACAGAACTTGGGCTGTGTCATATGTTTTTCTTGCAGATAGAGCCCTGTTGTCATTCAGTAGTTTTCACTATGTTTTTATGAAGATATGACCACTGTGTTATTTATGTAATACCAGTAAAGGTGGTAAATTTAATTGAAAAACAGTATTGTTCATTGTTCACTTAAATTTTGGTCTATTGTATCTCCAATTTGTTGTGTATATCAATAGTTGCACTTTTCTAAGATTTAACACACTGAAATTGCCAGAGTCAAAGTACTGTTATGTCTTTAAAACTTTCTAAAGCATTGCAGATGATAAAATAGATATTGATAGTGACATTGATATTGATAATGGTAGATCTTGTTTTGGAGTGATACAAAAAGGGTTCTCCAAGTTGTCCAGGCTATTTAATGTTTCCCTTACTCTTTTGAGAATATTCTTCCTTTTCCTTGTAAACATTTCCTTTAGAATTTTGTGACTGGTGGTGATCATTTTAATCTTCTGTAGCGGATCCAATATTACCAACTTCTACTCTTAACTTTATTAAATGTGATCTCAACGCAGTGTTTTTTGTTTTTAAATTTTGTAGTTCCCCAAAGACAATGAGACTGAATTATTAATGAACTGTACAGAAATGTATAACTGTTGACAGCTTTAACTGTTCAATGCGCAGGAAGATATTGTTTCCTTGACCTGAAAAGTAATACCTGGGTCAAAGAGAAACCTTTGAGTTCAACATCGTGTTTTGAAGTTTGGAAGAAAACTTGACAACCCTTTGTTTTCAATGAGGATAATTTACATGTTTACAAAAACTGGCTTTCTGTATAAAGTAAAATGAAAGATAATAAAATATTAAAGAAATTCTTCTCTTGATATTTTTTATAGATGGAGATTTGAAATAAGTTTTTGAAACATTTGATATTCAAATCAAGCAGAGTTGTCTAAACAAGAACTTTTGTTGGCCCTATGGCTTCTTAAAGTACCCTTTGTTTTCTATTATTCTTTGTTATCATTTTGCCAAAAATTTGCAATATTTTTCATTTTGCATTATAAATTTTATGTCTGTGATACATGTAGATAATGTAGATTCTGAGGTTATAGAATATTTTTATATTAAATGATATCAAGGATGGTCTTAGAATTTCAATCAAATAACACTACAACAACCATTTCTATGTCACAAAGGATTTTTTGAATAAGCTAGCCTTGGTTTAAGTCAATGTGGACTGATAACACCAGAAAAAAGCAATGATTAAATGATAATGTCTTCGTAAAGAATGAACTTTGGTTGATGTCATGTACAAAAGCTTGGCTGAAACTGATAATATTTTGATGGGATTAGGAAGGTTATTAAGCTAGATTTTAAATTGATTGAGGATAGTCTTTTTGAACTACGATTTTTTCAAAATTGAAAATATCCGTGCTTTAAATCTGCATGTTTTTATTCATGCCTAGTATCACTAATGCCAGATCATTTTTCTATTCTTGTTCATTTTACTCATTTTGCCTTTTTTCGTGTTTACTGAAAAGAGAAAGAAGTTGTTTACCGTGTTGCAGTAGTAATCATATGCGAGGCTTGGTTTTAATATATTCCAGCCAGGCAGCTGTTATTTTTTGTAGGACTTTTGTAAGACATTGGATTGGGGCTTTGTCAAAGTGATAACTAAAGCTGTTGTTTTGATGGAAATATTTCTTTTACTTTGAGCTTGATATGTATACCTTCTACTGTCATTCTCAACCATGCTTCAATCAAGAAAGGCACATTTTGTGTCTTTTTACTTCAGAATTTGAGCTTTTTTCTGACTATATATCCACAATTGTAACTTATTCAGAAATATGTTTCCTACATTTTGAGTGCCCGTGAATCGGTCCCCGGTGTGGCTTTCCATTTATGTTCAACAACATACGATGAATTCAATATTATATAATTTGGCCATTATTCGTAGTTAAATAGAAAAGTTTTTTGGCCTTTGGAAGTTGGTTCGTGGCTGGCCATCTGCTCACATGTAAGTCTGCTCGTTTCTCACGAGAGAAATATTTGGGGGTTGTTGTTTAATTCTTGTTTCAACAATCAGGCATTCACGATGGGAGTTTCAACTTTTAAATGTTAATTGTAACGTGAATCATGAAACATCTGTGCATTCACTGCGATTGTGCTCACCACGCTGAAACTTGTGAAGTGAATGTGGTCACAGTTTAAGTCTGCAAAGCTAACTTATTATTATCAGAGTTTTGAGATCAGTCGCGCATCGCATGTACGGACTAGATACAATTCAATTTGCATGATGGCTTTATTGTTTGATGCTTTTAATTTTTGTGCAGAGGGTTCTCGTGAACATTTAGGGCAGTCTTTTCAGATAAATCATAAACGGGAAACGCATTTTATAGTTGAGCGTAGTTTGAGGCCGTCACATTGCTGATGCCCAGAGTAGGCCTAGCAATCCGAAGATTGTCTGCTACGACTTTGTTCGCACTGAGAAAAGTTATTTTGGCCTTCTCCTACACAAATTATTCATACTACAAATTCAGATTGTGCTTAAAATGACTCTTAATGTTGAAGTGTGCTTGTGTTGAGTCCAGAATCGCCTATCAGAGACGAGAGACTGGGGGCTAGGGGGAGCCGATTCAGAAGGAGGCGGAGAAATGATGAAGCGGGCCGATAACCTCGCTTTCATTCACAAAGAGCGATGGTAGTGCTGGGCATTAGTTAGTGGAAAGCAGAAAGGAAATTGCTCGTTGATCGATTTGCTAGCAAAATCATTTCCTCATCAGTTCAAAAGGAATAAGAAAAGGGACCCTAGTGGCCACTTTGGTTCTTGCATTTTCCGCCCGCAGCCTCGTTCAAGGGGTTAACCTGCGGAAAGGCGTAAACGAGATTCTGATTTTAAAGATAAGCTCCATTTCAACTCTGCTTTTATGCAAGTAGAAAATAACTTTCAACAGACCAAAATTGCGGATATCTGTTGTTATCGTTGTGGCTTTGCTCGGTTTGATTGTGTATTCGATGAGTAATATATTTGTTGCATAAGATGGGGAAATCTTTGGAAATCTCGCTCATTGATCTGACGTCATAGTCTGTAAACAAGCTTGTTGTTACTCAAGTAGAAGCGACAGTCTTAATTTGAGCACACTGATATTTCAACGTTCTTAGTTCTCTATTGTTGATGGGCGAAGCTTTGCAAAACGTTTGCAACCTTTTGTGGTAAGGAAAATATGTCTCGTTTTGTACGTGAAGCGGATCTCTGTCAGGTCGGCTGTCGTCCTTGACTGTAAGGGATTGGGGTCGGACTGGAAGCTGGACATGAAACCGGTCCGTTCCGCGATTCAACTAGACAACTTTGCAGCGAACCCGGTGGCGTTTCACCCGCGCAAAACACTCGCTATTTTGTAATGAAGAATTCCGTTTATGTTCTTTATTGCGTATACTGACAATCATTCATACCTTTTATGGCTCTTCACTTTTGGCTTTTCTTTGTTCAAAGTAGCAAAAACACTCCTTGTTAGTATTTGTTCCGTTTCAAAGATTTTGACACATTTGGTCCTTGCTCCAGAAAGCTACAAAGCGTGTAATTATGACATTTTCAAATGAAATTTTTAGGGTAATGAAAATATCGAGGTCAATATATTTTTACATTTAACAGCACCTTTTAAGTAACCAATTTCATTTTGATGAAGTTAGATGTAGTTATTGGTGAAACTTTTTTTCGCGAACTGGTTATTTCTAGTTTGACAATTGTTATTAATAATTGCAGCGCACAAACCCAAAAAGAAGCAGCCACTGGGAAGCCTGAACAAGAAGCCCTTCCACTGCCGATTCCGCAGATAGTTGCCAAGGTAAAGAGGAACAAAGAGGTAGAGGGACTCGTTGACTGCGGGGTAGACAACAGCGAGTTGCTGAAGCAGCCCGTCAGAGTCACTCGTAGTCAGTGGAGGCGCTCCGTTGCCCAGCAACGAGAGGCCAGCAGCGCCAGTGACCTAGATATCAGCTACGTGCACAGTTCGAATCCAGCAAGTCGAAGTACGAGTCGCAGTTCAAGCCCGGTTTTTAGACTGCGGGGGAGCGATTCGACCAACGAAGGTTCGCGAAACAGCCGGTTGTCTAGCAGGTCGCAGAGTCCGGATATAGTTACAAACCGGGTACATAAAAAGGTTTCTGCATTGAAAACCGGTGCCGAGAGGGTATCGAGTAGGCGGTCAAGTAGAAATACCAGTCCGGAGTCACTGACTTTTGAAGTAGCTGGTCCTATAAACGCGAGACCAAACGGACAAGAAACAGAAGCCTCGGAATCAGATCGAGGTCGGGTCCGAAAAAGGCAGAAAAAGGGTTGCAATAGCCATAAGGATTGGGAGAACCCCTTTTCTGGGGAAAAGAAGATATCTGTTAATTTAGTAAATTTGACAAGTTCTCGAGCTAGCGCATTAGCAAGTGAACCAAAGTCAGGAGATCCGATTCAAAGAACATCGGCAGTAAAATCATCACCTGGAGGTTTGTCTTGTGAGTACCTAAGTCAAAGCAAGGGCCATTTAACTGGCAAAAAGCGAGTGAGATCGACATCACGAACCCACGATACGTCTGGGAAGCGCGATAAAAAGGACGAGGGCACCGAGAAACCGAGCCTAAAGTCAAATTTACTCAAATCCGTCAAGACGGGAGGGCGACTGTCTAGGACAAGGAACTCCCAAGCCCAGGCGGGAGAAAGGAGAGGCACCACGGGGTCTTGTGCTAGCAGCAGGTAACCTTCGCATCCCTGCGTTATCTTGTTTATCTTCTTTATTCGACATGTTGGCCAATTTCAACCTTTTAACCGACTGTGTGAGCAGAGCCTTTTAAAGAATGCTTGAAATGCCACAAGGTTCCCTTTTCAAACTTCCTCTCTAATTGCCATCATGGCTTGTCCATTTGGCTTCGTAATTTCCAACCCCGTCAACTTGGCTGTTCCCAATGGCAACTGTATTTTTTTCGGACCAAGATGCGCCATTATTTCGTTTATCATACTTTGCGGCATAACCAAAATAAGAACCACGAAAATATTTGCTCATGTTGAAAGATAAGCAAATTGGACTGAGCTGTGTGCACGCTGGAAGTGCCCTGCCTTAGTCGTCTTTCATAAAGCACCTCGGTTTTACGGCTTGCGTAGCATCTGATTAGCTAATAGGTCTGGTAGCTGTGCGGGCGTGGCCTGTCAATCATCTTCTATCAGTCCAACGTGTCATATTGCAATGGACTAAACTGTTCTGTTAAGGTTGACCTTGTAGTGATCCCAAAATGTTCACTTATCTTGTCTTAAAAGTATCGACAACATTGCTCAATAATAACTTAACCCGCAAGATGGCTGCAAAAACAAAAGATTGAATAAGAATTTGACCATTGTAGTCGAAATTCGACCTCTTGATTAACACCCTAAAGTACAATTTTTGCTGTATTGCCCTAGGATGCAAATAAAAAGTCGGTTTTAATAAGGATACGTCTTTTGCGCCCCAAAATCTTCACGGCATGTTTAGGTAAAATTTCCGCCTGTTAACAATAATGGGAATTTTTTCGCTTGCATCCCATTTGTTTAAAGGGGCATAACTGTTGTTTTCGGTCTGCTCAATATTCTGATGATGCCAACATTTGACCTATGTGGGTATTGTTCTGCAAGAAAAGGGGCGTTGAACTGTTTTTGTTCAGTCAAAAAGATATTTTGAAATTGGAATATGAGCAAACTTTTATTGCAAGAATACATTGTATTTTTACAGCTTGACTTATTATAATTATTAATACTTATCAAAGATTGGTCGATCTCGCATGTAATGATCAAGTTTATTTCTTGTTTGAATCTTTTTGAAACCTGTAAGTTTGTGCAAAAATCATCCTTTATAATATCATAATATTTTAAATAGAACAACTGCTAGTTGCTAAAGCAAAATTAACGTGGTTTTAACTGGCAATAGAAATGTGTTAATTTGATAAACCTAACCCACAGTTTATTTTGAATAATTAACTATTTCGACTAATTCATTTGTACAATCTCGTATATACTATTATCCGACTTTATGTAGTGCTCTTTGACACTGATAGGGTGTCTGGAGTGTGCTTATTGTTAATGGCCTTGTGTGCCTTGTGATCTAACTGGCTTGTTTCTCTCTCTGATACCACAGGCGCAGCAGCCGACGCTCTAGGGCACAGCAGGAGCCTTCTGCCATGGCAACGGACGAGTAAGTACCAACGGGTAGCCTCGTTACCACGCCATATAGTTCAATTTCGTGTCTCCCATTCGCCCCAACTGTGGTCACAGCTGAGTCTCGTTTTGGTGCTGGTGTTATGAAAGCGAGGCAAAGCCTTAATAACCTTTGTTGGTATCTTTGAAATGATAGGGTGAAACTAGAATAGTCAGTGAATAACCATGTCTTAAAATATGTGGGTTTTTGAAAGAATTTTGAGTATTTAGTGGATTATTTTAAAGTGATGAATATACTAAGCGTCTGATTATTGTCCATGTTTTAGTGCAAGAGCCAGCCAGCCAGCAGAATCAGCCGGTAATTATGTTTCGCTTTCACTACCTAAATATCAATGCAATATTGTGCAAGCTCGTGAAATGGGAATCGTTCTCTACCACCGAACAGACTTTGCATTTGAAAAGAACAGTTCCAATAGCCACGTCGTTTTATAGGCATATACATTTTGAATTAAGAATATTTTCAGTAAATAAGCAAGGAAAAAAATCATCTTTACGTAGTTAAACCGTCACGCCCAGTCTTCAAATCTTCCAGTCCAATCTTCAATCAATTTGTCTTCATAATAGATATCTCCTAAAATGGAGACTACTAAACTCAGCTATTCTAGAGATGTCATCTCAATTATCGAGATTTTGATTTACGCCTCGGCATTATAAGGTAACAGTTGATAACAGACTGTGCAAATGGACAGATTTAATACAGATGATGACAAACTACTTGTTTTTTCAGACAGCGAACCAAGAATTGATGAGCCAATGCCTGGTTCAAGCGGTAAGTTGTCCAACATTTAATTGCATGTTGACTTTTCAATGTTGTTTGAAATATATCCTGCCTTTTCTAATAGAGCAGTTATATTCTCTTTTTGATTATGTACTTTATAATTTTCATTATATGGAATTCGTTGCATGAAACTATTAATATTAAAATAGGAAAGAAGCATTTCAAATATGTTACATTTCCTGGTCTTCTGCTGGATGAAAACCTCACCTGGAATACTATTCCACGAAATTACGATTTCTCTAGGGCCTCTGTTTGTTACGCTGTCTCTGTCTAACTTGGAAGCAAAGATAGGTCTTGATTGCCTTGAATTTGGTAGATTGCTATTTTAATGTCTATCTCTATAGAAATTAGCTCTGGATACCCCTATTCGAGGCTGGTGCTTGACAATGAATCGTAACAGTATTGTCCCCTATCAATATTGGAAGAGAACAGTTTTTTATGATTTAAGCTTCTTTATGGTATAACGTGAAGCGGATCATTTGATGATGATTTGTTTATCTTTCTGCCAGGGTCACGTGATAGCTCCGCTAATCCAATGGAAGACTTGGAAATGAGCAGGCTGCAGGGTGAGAGGGGGGCCTATATTTGTTATTACTGAATATTCAATGACGTATATATTTCGCCATTCTGAACGGTTGTCCGGAAACACCAACTTTTGCTTATGTCATACAAAATTAACGTTAAGGACATGCCTTCATAGTATTCATGTTTTGTCTCATTACTCATGTGGAACTTGTTGGATCTTCCTATTTTAAGGGGCTTAGCATCTAGTATGATACTGCAGCTAGAGAACCGTTTCGGCCATTTTCACACCACTGATTTGCACTGCGATGTAATCCCATTGTGTCATTGTTAAACTCGCTAGAAGAAGAATCCAGCTACCCAATACATTCATAGATAGGTTGCTGATACGACTACTGGCGTTATTGGTGCTATCTTGCCTACTCCCTCTCACATTCTGTACTGTTTTTGGTACTGTTTTTCCCCAAGTACCAGAGTATACAGAGATATAATGTATGGAAATACAACAGCCTTTTTTTGTTTACTAATGAACTTTTGTCCAATCCACAGCACTGCTTGAAGCAAGAGGTCTTCCGTCACACCTCTTTGGTAATCTTGGCCCTAGGATGCATCTGCTGCTGCAGCGAACATTTAGTAGCTCTGCAGGTAGGAGTTTATCTTGTCCCGTGCCAACGGTTTATTTGTCCCGTGTCAACAGTTTAGTTTGTCCCGTGCAAACGGTTTATTTTGTCCCGTGCCAACGGTTTATTTTGTCCCGTGCCAACGGTTTAATTTGCCCCGTACCAACGGTTTATTTTGTCCCGTGCCAACGGATTATTTTGTCTCGTTCCTACTTGCTTCATCTATTTTCAGTTCAGCCTGCTCTTTTCTGTTATTTCACTCTAAATTACTGTACAAGGAGAAAGGTACTTTGGTTGCTCCCCTGAGCACATTTTTGTCTTTGTTGCTTTTATGGAGCCATCATCCATTATGCCTTTGTTATTTATAGGCACCAAAGCTCAGCAACTCATTGTAGGGATGCAGGGTGACGATGAAGGACAGCAGCTTACATCCGTGATGGAAATGTGTCAGGTACCTAGCTAATACATTGGTCCATCAAGTTATTCAAATCCGCCTCATATGCTATTTCTTCGATCAATCAGCTTGATCTTTGAAAATATGGGAAAATAGTAAACCACCACTTATCGAGAATCTTCAACTGAATTCACATATATTCAATTCTTATGCTGTTATTTTTTCACTGAACCTTTAACTCTGCAAAAGTAATGACCGATATTCCGTCATTATAGCAACTATATCAAATTACATGTATGATTTTTGTAGTTGCTTGTCATGGGAAACGAAGAAACTCTTGGTGGGTTTCCGGTGAAACAGGCTGTCCCTGTTTTGGTAAGTTCTTGATTCATTAAGCATGCTGGTTCGTTTTTGATAAATCTAATAAATAAATAATAAATAAATAAAATAACTGTTTTGTTATTCTGGTATTAGCTAGAAGCGTCTGAGAAGTTTTTAATAAGCGTTTTTTGCTTTGCATATTGATTGACTCTGAGCAGTTATTTTCAACTGTTCTGTTTTCGATAACCATGAATTCTTATGAAATCAAATATCTCCTTTTAGATTAATCTTCTTCAAATGGATCACAATTTCGATATTGTACGTATGCTTTTCTCTTTTGAATTCACAATATTTCGTTTGGCGAAAGATCTGTCTTCATTGGGCGTCAATAATGTTTGAAAATTTCAATCATATTTTGATTTGAAAATATTTCTGACCTTTGATATTTCAATAAAAGACTATCACTGCTCTTGAAAATCAGCATGTGGAATTTTTCTCTGAGTGAAAATGAGCACTAAAGTGAGGCATGTTTAGTCAATTTTCTCCAACACATTGATTCATCATTTTCCATTACCATTCCTCTTGTTCCATAATTTCCTATAACAAATCGTGTTCACTACCATTTTCAATCATCAATCATTTAAAGTCATAATTTGGACTATAAGTCGTCTTGAATCATCAATCACAATCATGAATCGTCTTGAATCAGTGATTCCGAACATAGGTCATACTCAATCATTATGTTCAGTTATAACTCCTATTGAAGTATGATCCTTCATCGTCATCACGATTCATGTTGATTTCGAATTCTTTGATCCGCAGACCAACCACGCTTGCAGAGCATTGACGTATTTGATGGAAGCCCTGCCCAGGTCGTCCGGTGTTGTTGTTGATGCTATACCAACGTTTCTCGAAAAGGTTGGCAATGCTCTCACTTTAAACCATTTGCTGCTCTGTCTAGACAATGAATATTTAACTTAACCGAAGGTTTTGAGTTAATGAATCCATTCCGATTCAAAATAGCATTAGATGAAGAGGACTGTTGAATTATTGACACTTGCGACTCACTTGCATGCTTAAATTCAATGTTTTTATGGAGTGTGAGGGTTTGTTGCAAGCCAAAGTGATGCATTGCAGCAAATACACCTTCGACTGTGTTTCATATTGCTTTTACGGTCGCGGATCCCTTCAGATTTTGCAGCTATCTCAACCAGCGGTGGCTTTTCATTTTTGTTATCAGTGTCACTAAAAGTGTCATTAAAGTGTCATTAAAAGTGTCATTCAATGTGCGTCACTACTTGTGTCAGTCTGACTGTAAATCAAAATTCATCGCTGGCGTTTCCAAGATCCGCAACATATGCTCAGCTGTTTTTCCATTTCAAAATAAGTTCGTAGTAACATAATGATTTGTTTTTACTTCCACAGCTGCAAGTGATTCAGTGCATGGACGTGGCAGAACAGTCCCTCACCGCCTTAGAGATGTTATCGAGACGACATGGGAAGGCCATATTGCAAGCTGTACGCAGCCTCGACTTTATATGCGATTAAATATTTTATCCTTTGATTCTTACATAGAGACTCGCTCAGCTTCTCTCTCTAAGCAGAACTGCTTTTCTTTATTTTGAAGACCTTTAGAGACATAGCAATATAGGTTTTTCAAGCGGATCTTCTAGTTTACAATCTTCATGAAGGATGTCTTTCGAAGATCAAGTGAACACCCCTAGTCGTTGTAGTTTTTTGTACAAGTGTTGATGCGGATTAGAACTAGCAGTTTTAGTACTTAAGACTAAAAGTTAATTAGAGAAATTAAAGAATTGTGAAAATTTTCACATGTGGATCCAGTGGGACTTTTTTCAAGTTGAATTTGTTTTTCTTTGTTAGGGTGGTCTGAATGCCTGCTTACTGTATCTCGATTTCTTCTCAATTGTGGCACAGGTTTGTATATAAGTTTTTCTAGCGGTCATTATCAAGTCCTGGAGCGCTGACGATTTGTATCCATTATTTTGCATCTTTTACAAAATCATTAAATGCGCTGCTAATATCTGTTTGACTCTAAAGAGATGTCTGTTGAGAACATCTTGGAAAAACATTGACACTTGCCCAGTGGGTGTAGGTTGTTTTCGTGTAACGCTTGCATTTTAGCTTAATGTTGAGTGTTTTTCGTAGCTAGCTTTAAGTGTGCTTGTTTCAATTGCCTTGGCTTTGGTTAATCCTGCTCTCTCTTTCTCTCTCCGCAGAGATGTGCCCTTGGCATTGCGTCGAACTGTTGCCAGACTATCACACCCGAAGAATTTCACCATGTCAGTGATGCAGTACCAATACTTTCTGGGAGACTCACAAATCAAGTAAGGCACTCGCTCTTTGGTTTGTTTGTTCCCAGCTGTTTTTTCCAAATGCAAACCTAACAATCCCGATATTTCTCTTCTCTAATAACACTTTTCAATATATTAACAGTTTGTTTTCTAAAATGAGCAAACTCTCATTTCTTAATCACCCTCTCTTAAAGCATGCTCAGTTTTATACCTATTTTCAATGTCTTGCCATCTTCTTCCTTCCATTTGCTGTCTCTTCACATGTCTGGCACCATTTTGCTTTTCTTGTACATCCATTGATGCTTTTTAACCAAATTTAAACTCTATTTCCCCAAACATTGATTCACATTTTTTCATTTAATTTCCAGGACAAGAAGTCGTTAGAAAACGTCTGTTCTGCTTTTGCTCGCCTTGTGGACAATTTCCAGAGAGACAGGGTTCGTAAAACTCTGAGCAGTTAGCATTTTGCCAATAGTACTCTCCGACAGACGTGCTAGAGTTTCAACGAAAACCACACCCTCCGTATATTCACTATTATAGAAGTCATTGCATGGTCAAGTCTTGCATCCTCATGAAATACTGATTATCCTGGTTTTGGCGTATTGTATTCACACACAAAAATAAATCTATGCTTTAAGAAGATTTGCTAATCTTGCAAATGTGCAGGGCGTTGACCTTTTTTCCTTGACAAGTAGCATGAAGTTCGAAGCATCATGTGCTTCTAGTTTTCATGTCGATAACAGGAATGATTCCATTCAAGTATGCCTTAATTTTCTGCAGTTGTTTAGGCCCTATTTGTTGTTGTTTTCTACTTAAGCACGATATGCGAGTACTATTCATGCTAAAGGTTTGCTGTTTAGGCGTTCGTTCTAATTGTTTGCATTCTTAAATGGACGGAAAATCTTTTATTTTTATAGAAGCTTCTCAAAGAGCTGTGTGCACATGGCCTGCTTCCAAACTTACAGCAATTGGTAAGTAATTTACTACGAAAGTTCGTTTATGATTCTGAAGTCATTCCTTGTCAATCAGCTAATATGTTGGGATTCCGACTTGTAGTTTTGTAGGCTTCGCAGTGCAATAAGTCATCCAATCAGCTATGTTTATAATCGGCATTTAATTTTCTAACTAAAGAGAAATGGAAGGCCCTAATGAACTCCTCTTAGATGGAATGGCAACTGGCCAGTGTGTTGCTAAGTAAGATATTTGTAGCCATCATCTGTAAATTGTACAAAGAGACAGCACTGCAGTGGACTTATGCTGTTTTTCCCAATTTGTAACTGCCGTTTTGTTAATGAGTATGTCTTCAGACGACCCCAGACTGACATTCCTTCTTTCGAATTTCAGCTTATGATCTCACCACCAGTCATAAGTACCAGTACATTCGTTATGGTCATTCGAATGCTGGCAATAATGTGTGCCAACTGCCCCATGATTGCTGTCAAGCTTCTTCAACAGAGTACGTCAATCCCACGCCCCCTTTTTCCTTCTTCACGACATCAGTTGACTTCTTAGTGTCGCTCTAAATGCACCTTGATATCTGTGCGTTTTGTGACAAAAGTTCCCAATTTCCAGATTGATCTTTTTCACTTCTCATCGACATATCTATGAAGTTAATATCGGTTGTAAAAAGACTGATCCATTAACTGTTGCCCATCAAATTTTGTATGCAAACCTGATAATTTTGGGTCGTTTGGGATACTTTTACGATTTGCGATATGTTTTTAACATTTAGCTTGTATCTTGTTCTAGATATCGCAGATACATTAAAATATCTTCTTATCGGTAATCAAACCGAGGAAAACCGCGAAGAAGCAAGTAATGAGGTACTTCAGCTTATTGATAAATGAATATGTTGATCACTTTTCTGTGTGCTAGAACTGCTTTGATTAACTCCAACAGTCTCAATAGTTTGATTAACTTCAATAGTTTGTTTCGAGAGCAATCGAAAGTAAACAAACAGTAAAATAAAAAGCAATTAGTTCTGCAACTTCTCAGAATATTCCACAATAAGTGCCTTAAAGTGAGTAAGATGTCCTATAGCCCTTTGCAAGGGCTAATTTTATCATTGTTTCTATTAGATTTTATGATATTCGCATTCAAGTTTACTTTTTGACAAGTTGTTGGGGGAAATAGCAATATTTGTGCCAATATTTCATCGCTGTTTATCCTTGAATTTTCAGTTGATTCCAAGGACACCTCAAGAGCTGTACGAAATAACCTGCTTCATCAGGTACCCACTGGTCTTTGTAACTTTCATTTACTGCATGGGGTAATGGATGCAGACAGCAAACCCAAGCTTGAGCTATTCATACTTATATATCAAAAGGTTTTTTTTTATTTCACTTACATGCAGACATTACTGATAAAGCGAAAGCTGTAAATTTGAGACAGATTTATTTTACACTGCTTTATATTTTAACGAAAGGTAGTTTTAAGGAATTGATCAGTATGTATAATATAATATATGTATAATAAGGGTTAAGAATATTTATGAAACACTTCTCTTCATCTAGATCTGGACATTATGATCATTACGATTACTATTTTTTTCTCTTCTAGCGAGCTGTTCCCAAAGCTACCCACAACAGGTCTGTAGCAAACGTTTAACCAGCTTTCAGTGTTTTTTTGTCTTTGAAAGAGTTTTTCTTTGCGAAGCCATAATATTCTAGTTAATACTGTTACATTACACTATATTGTAGACATTCGTTGTTGTCTTACTAGGCTTTTTTAATAGGTGTCTTTAGTGTGGACGCCTTGCTAGTCAAAGGCAGCCAGCAGAATATAACGAGCGGCTGCTGGCAATGGAGAGATGACAGGGGCGTATGGCACAATTACATGTGGGTGGACAACCGGATCCTCGAGGCTGCGCACCAGAGCAAAGAAGACGAGATTAGTCTGTCCACCCTGGGCAGGAATTACATCATCGACTTCACGAACATGCAGCAGGTGAAAATAGATCAATATTTGTTTGGTTTTTACCAAACATGTGCTTGGTTTTAATACTCATTCAGTCACATTGTATCAATTTCCCGTTAAGTCCTAGTGATAATTATTGCTGACCAGTTTTATGATCCCCTTTGCCAGGACACTAAATCCTTAGGATTTCTTAATTCCTCGTTATTAATCCCGCACTTAGTGTTTACTGTTTTTTGGCTTGAGCTCTAAATTATAATCTTCACAGAAGTAGGTGTAGAACAGGCCAAGATGATTTCAAAAATTTCAATTTTGAGCCTTTATCTATAAATATCACTTCATTTCACTGAAATAGGCTGTATAAACAGAACATTAAATTTATTGGCGATTGAGTTTGTCTTTTTCTTTCTTTTAAGAGAAAATTAACATTCAAAATTTTGTTTAAGGAGTTATTAGGAAACAGACTTTTTTCCGTAGAGACAATTCATAGGAGAGGTTTAGTAAATTAAGTAAATACAGTTCCCTTCATTGCATGAAAAGTGTGGATCAGTTAATGAAGGTTACAAATAATAAGGCGTGGCTTTTGTACAAATTCAAGCAAGACCTCTTCAAGGCAATAGTTACCATTTCTTTATTTTTTTTAGATAAACGAAGACACTGGCACGATTAGATCGATTCAGCGGAAAGTAAACGCAGCAGAGAACTCAACCTCGGTTTCGCTAGATACGGAGGTTGAAGGCGAGGACGAAAGAAAAGTAGTCCTCATGGAGGAGCCTTCTCTCGGAGAGATGTTTGTTAAGTCGCTGTTGTCGGTGATGTATGATGTTTACTACTCATCTGTTGGCCCTGCAGTGAAGCACAAGTGTTTGAATGCTGCCTTGAAGATGCTGTACCATTCGAGTGCCGAGTTCTTGAAGACCATTCTTGATAATCTGCCCATATCGAGCTACCTGGCGGGAATGTTGACTTCCAATGATCCGAGAGTCGTTTGCTGTGCTTTGCAAAAGGCCGAAATACTGATGGTCAAGCTGCCAGACATTTTCCACGTCTCCTTCCGCAGGGAAGGCGTCATGCACCGTGCCAAGTCGCTGACTGTCAGGTCCGAAGGAAACGTAGGCCGCAGTCCGGAAAAGGATCGGGCATCGGCCGATTTCAGACCCAAGGGGGCCGCAAGTGTCAGTGACCTGGGGAAATATTCGGATCCAGTCGATGGAGTTTTGGTTGATTTAGACAAATCTCCCTCCACCGGAAAGTACGTCTATTTATAAAAAGAACTTTCAAAAAGTGTATATAAATTTTCTTTTTAAGATAGTCATTATTTTTATTTCCTTTTTATGTTTAATCTCTTCCCAACTAACTTTATAAATTAGTTATTATCAACATTCATTTGATCATGAACAGCATATTCACATTATGCGAGGCACCTAATCCTTACCCTAAGTAATATCAAGTTGTATCTGATAGTTAGCTCCATTTTATGCATTGTCTTTGTAAGTACATCAGGCGATTTATAAACTTCAATCTTTGTTATCAAGGATGACCGAATCGTCAAAAAGAAAGAAGATATCGAAGCGATCATCGAGGCAGAAGCAGAGTCAGGCCGCAATGGCCGATGATGCACCTTCCACGTCATCCAAAAAGGGGGCGTCGGCCTACTCTCGAACGCGTGCTGCCACATTCACCACACCCGCTGGTCAGCAGTCAGGCAGCTCAAAGACGTCATTCTTCTCCAGCTTCGCGCCAAGATGGGGCAGGTCGCAGTCCTATACTAGCGCTGCCGCATCTGCCACTGGATCCAAGGTAATCCTGAATCAGACTACTACTCTAAAACCATGACATTTACCGCATTAAGTGTTATGAAGACTGTTCTTTATTTTTGGTCACAAAATGCACGATGCTATGTAAGCAAGTGCTGGATGGTCATATAATGCATGAGACTCGTAATAGAGACTGGACAAATTAATGTTCTGCATACCACAAACATTTGTTATGATTTATATCAGTAGTGTGTAGTAGTCAATGCGGAATGAAATATTGTCCAAGTTCAGTCTATAGCCTCTCCCCTTCTTTCTGTAAAGGGGTTTAAAATGTGTAAATGTTTAAATGTGTCGACGTTTTTTGCCAGAGATCAAAACGATATTCAACTTAATCTTTATTGCTTTATAGCATTAATAACCAATTTATTTGCACTTTAACTTTTTTATTCGCACTTTAATTCATTTTCAAGAAAGAAAGTTGACAATTACTTCAGGTTTTTCGAAGAGCTCTTTTCCACCATTGCAATTGAACGCCATGATTTTTCCCAGGAGAGAATAACAAGGGAAGAAGACGAAAACAAAGGGAAAATCAAATCATGGATGAAAGAACAAGGTTAATAGTTGAGAGTTTAAAATTTGCTGTGCATTGATACCAGCAGAACGGTTATAAGTTTACTTATCCCCGATACAGGGTGATTTATTCTCATGATAGATGTCATTCAAAGCTCAAACCGTGTGACAGTTTCAGTTACTTTGAACTAGCTAACCGACGCCTCAGATCAAATAACCCCCCCCCCCTCCCCCTCGTGAAGAACCTGTAACCATTGTCAGTTTTGATCTCCTTGCATATGTTCCCTTATTTAATTTGCGCAATTCATTTAAAACGTTCACTCAGAAAATCAAGCATTTTGTCAAATCATGTGGACTGTTTTGCCTGAAATCCATCAGAGCGTCTAGAAGCTACCAGATCTTCAAATTGCCACCTTTATACAATGATGGTCGACTGACTTTTTAACTGTCCATTTTAGCTGCAAGATTCTATGAAACCTACTTCGGTGAACAATTGGCTGGTGATTCACACCCCGCTCTCAGTATTCTCCACCGACTGACTAAAGCAGCTGAAGACCTTTCTCTGACTGTGAGTTGTCTTTTGGCTGAAGTGACGTCAGCCATCCTAGTATTTGAATGAAAATCAGCTTTTGCTAGTCTGTCTGCTGAATGAAGTTGGTGTATTTAGGTGATAACTATGTATATAATTATCAAAAGTCAGACTCCAATTATTATTCTCTTCTGTGCCTACTTCGAGGCAACTGAACTTTATTGTTGTGTAGTTAACTCTAGGCTGTTGGCTCGAAAGCTCAAGTCAACTTGGAAACTATTTTTCTGTGATGCAAGAAATTCCTATGACAGAAATTTTAATGCCCTCCTTTCTTTTAGCGAGATACTGGCATCGCGGCTTTGAAGGAGATTAGCGATGTTTTGAAAGAAAAGAATGATCACGGAGCTAGTGCTTTTGAAATCCTCCACAGCGGCCTGATCAAGAGTCTCTTGAGGTAAGTGTGCAATTATGAAAGACCTGAGTTCCTTTCGTCCCACAATTTCATCTTTTTGTGACAAAATGCACTAAAATTGGACCTTTGTTAACAATCCATGAATTATGACATCAGATTCCGTACTGTGCTGCTGTTGAGAAGAATAAGTTTCAACATTGAAGTTTTAATATTTCCTGCTGAAAGAATGATCTCAAGGCATTCTTTCCAGAAAAAGGTAGTTTAAGTTGTGGGCTCTTGTAAACAGGCAAAATTTGAAAATATTTTAAACCTCGATACAGCGATGAGCTACCTAGTGATATTGTACCCTTGTGGTATTCTTCCAATCAGGTACTTGACTGTCGATCGGGCAGACGATGCTGTTCAAAGAAGCATCAGAATCAAACGATTCTTGCACGTGTTCCTGGGTTGTCCTGTGAGTAGACGCAAACAACTTCCAACAGTTTCCATTCCCTAATGTGTGAATATTAGTTTGTTTAAGAAATTTTTTGCAGTTTGATAAACTTTGGCCTTATTCTATCATCATGATGCATCACCGTATTGACATGCCATTTTCATTTTCCATTAGTTTTTTCTTTTCTTCCTCCAAAGTCGAATTTAGACGGTATTTTGTTTTTCTTCAAGGATCCTGATATGTTATCAACACGATCAGTCGTAAGTCTCTTTGATCTTAAACCTTTGACCTATCTTGACCTATCTCAACCTCTTATCACCTATCGTTAAGGTCCGCCAAAATTGTTTTTTGACTTATTAAAAATTTCTCTAAGGGAACTAGTCTCAACGGTCATCAAGGAAAATTTTCTTGGCATGTAGTATTCTAATCTTTTGAATTCCTACAATCTAAAGAGGCTGTAGAGAAGCACATGTAAAAGCCTATGCAACAATTCTTACCTCTGTCACTTTTTTGAAGGAGCCCTCGGCCAAGCCGTGTTTGCCTGCTTTGGTCCAAAAGCTGAATCTTTGTATCAGTCAGTTGGAACAGGTAAATTTTTTGCTACTTACAAATTGAACATTTTGGAACTTTGGGAAATGCCCCTCGTTAGAGTATTATGATTCGGATCAGGGGTAATTGGGCTAACACTATAGATGTCAGTGTTTTTAGAACAAGCATCAATTTATTGATGATCATTTCTTTTCAGTTCACAGTGAAGTGTCATGACTTGCCTGGTGCAGTAAATGGATCAAGGTATGACACATTCTCACCTGTAACTAAGGTCAACTAAATGCAGCAGCAAGACCTTACCTTCTTATCCTGGAATCTTTTTTCAACCCTCACGCCTTAGCCACTTGGTTAAAGTCTTTGCTTGCAGAACCTAAATTATTGTTTTTTTTGTGTTTAGGGGCACTTCTGCACTCAGATTTTTCAACACCCATCAAATCAAGGTATGTTGTGCCTAATTCAATTGTGGCTGTTTCTTTTCATTTGTGTTTCTAGTGTAATTTGTGTCAAGTTAACGATTATTTGTATTTGGGGGCCAAAAACTAGATCGAAGTTGTATTCTTTAAAAGTGCTTTAATTGCTAAGTGCTGCTAAGATGATCTAATTGGTCTTGGAATAGGAAGTGAAATAAGGAAGTCTTCAGACCTACTTATATCAATCCCACAAGCAGTGGTACATGGTGCATTTTTGTTTTGCATTCGGTGCCACGACTGGGGCTCAGGGTTGTCTCCTCTGGAACAGTGTTGGAGTCACGCCAATACATACTTTTGAATATAAGGTTAAAATTAGTCTTGTACTGTATATCAAAGCTTTGGATATCTTAGCAGCCGATGAAACTGCCCACTTTTACTAGGCAAACGAAGTGAACATTGTTATCGCCTTTTTACAGTGTAACTTGCAAAGACACAATGATTGTCATATTTTGAGGCAGTGGAAAGGAGGCACTGTGAAAATCGACCCCCTTGCTCTTGTCCAGGTAACATTTTAATAGTCTTGAAATTTTTTTTCTAAAATTGAGGCACTAATTGAATTCAAGCAACTTTTAGGTAATGTTTTTCAGTTATCAAGCGATTACATATTGAACTCTATTTTTAACTTACCTATTGTCGTAAAAGTTCTAACATTTATCAAAGTATGAAAACTGGAATAGTTTGCAGCACCCAATTGTTTTATTGTGTATAAAATATGTTATCGTTATCAATTTGTTCTCTTTAATGCAGGCTGTAGAGAGGTATTTGGTAATTAGAGGATTTGGAAAGGTTCGTGAGGTATGCATACCCAGCCTCTTTTTCTTCACCTCAATTTTCTTCACCTCAAATTACAAGCTTTTGTTTTCTATGTTCTTTTGATTTGTAACTGACCAAAGACTACAGATTTTATTACTTCGTAACAGTGATGTGAGATATTGGGATTCATGCTTTTTTATTCAGAAGGAAGCTGAGAAAGCTCTTTTGGAATTTCGCATTTATCCTCAACAACATTAAACTTGATGTTTAATTGTAGAGACACGAGTCTTTTATAGATATATACTCGAACAAAGCCTATGTTTGTTTTGTTTTGATTCTGCCATGCTATGCTCAGATTATTTTAGAGTAAAGAGATGGAAGTAATCCTTCACAGAAACATTGAAGGGTACCAAGTCCAACAGTACCACCTTTGTTTCACTCTGTCTCGCATCGTGAATTGTTAGTTTCAAATTATTTAAATTTTGCATTTAATTTTTATTTTTTCTCTAGCATGGAGATGATGAAGATAGTGATGATGAGGAAGGGTAAGGTTGCTCTTGAGATTTATCACCCCTTTTTCTTTTTCTCAGCTAAGGATCAAACTCATTTTGGCCTTTTTGAGCTTTATCAAGTATTTCCTTAGCTTTCTATTGTTCAGCTATTATTTCTGCAAATGTTAAAAGCGCATGTGCACACTCAACAAAATGTGTCTGTTAGTATAGTTGTTTAAATGTGTGTTGAATTTGTATAGCTGTTTATGTTGCTAGAATAAGGTTACTGTTCCATTCACTTGCTGCATGTTTTATTTATGATTAGACGATTCTTAATTTACTTTTCCCGTTCATTGTAGCACTGATGGTGAAATTGACGAAGCATGGGTTTGTTATTTGCCTTTTAAAATTGAATGACGTTTTATAATAAACAAAAAGAGATGTTTCTATAATTGTTCTCTATCTTGGGCACCGTGACGCAGCATTCATTGTTGTCAGCTTACCTTATGTACCACTTCCTTGTATCTTGCACGCATTAGCTTTCACTATTTTTTCCCTTTCTCATGATATCTTATTATATTTTTTAGGGGTCTTCAGTTGGAACGGTGAAACCAAAGTATGTTTTTTATTGCAATATTCAATGTTTGTGTTCTTAGTTTCTGTTATGCTTTCTAATGTCCCTGATTCTATGTTATAGCTTCAATTGGCAAGATGTTGACAATGATGATATTTCTCGCTCTCATTTGTTTTGACACATGATAAGAATGATGAATGCATGAAGATGTCTTGCTTCTTGCTGATGACTGACTGATGATTATTTCCTTTGTTTTTCTTAGGCACTATTTAGAGCTTGTTCTAAACGGAAGGGTTCTCCCGTATGACATGACCATTTACCAGGCAGTGCGTCAGTATGGAGACACAGGGGTGAGTTCTTAGGTTGCTTCGCCTGTTGAACTTTGACACCAGAGGCCAAAGGTTATAGAGCAAAAGTAGTCTCTTGCTTTTTACAACATAAGCTCGTAATGAGTTGCAGTACTTATAAGTGATATTGTGATATCGAGCAAATTGTGAAAGTTTATCCCAATTGTTTACTAATAAGTAGAGTGTATGGTTGATGACGATATTTGAATATTGTTTATTTTGTAGTTTGGTGAGGAGAACAACGTTGACGATGATCAAGGGCCACTGGGAAGGGCCAGTATTTGGTCCGAAACTCACACCTTACTGTGAGTAGTCTTTAAGTGCTGTAGTCATAAACTGTCTTATTCATCAGATGCTGTAATCATTTTGGCAAAAGCCTAGGTTTGCAACCTTAGCTGTCCAGCTTTGGTCTTGGTCGGATTTATGGCTCTTTCTTTTGCCTCATTCGGTGGCATCATTCCTAGCCCAGTCACGTAGAAACTAGAGAAGCAGAGGGGCCATCGTTCTCCACTTTTTAACAACAACCAAAAAGGCCCAAGTAAGGCCCAAAAGTGCACCTTCCATAGCATAAGTGGGAGTAGTCACATACCCCTTTTTGGATCTGCCCCACCCCCACCCCACTTTTTAGATGCTTCCCTCGTCCCTGGCCTTGTCTCATCTTAACTTGTAGCCCAACCCTGGTTGGGGCTATTCAGTGCTTGCAATGCTTTCCCTTTCTACGAACCCTTACTCTTCAATTGCTCATTGCTCGTTACAGTTATCGACCGATCAGTCCCAGCAGTGCCGCTGGTCAACCATCGATCAAGAAACGCTCCGAATCTGCCTCTTCTTCGACCTCATCAAAGATATCCTTGAAAAGCTTATTGAAAGCTTCCATTAAAAACACGGGTAAGAATCTCAGTTCACGTAACCCGTCATGTAGGCTGTAATTTTCAACATAAGAAATTTTTTGAACTGTTGAATTTTAGGGTCGTGTATGTACAAAAGATCAAAGGCTAAATTTGACGAATGATAGTTTTGATAACAAAATGTGCATTATCCTCATCATTTTCTATTTCCCTGTACGGAGCTGTTAGTTAGAAAGAGAGGGGCGCGCGCAGGCATATGTCCGACGCGTCAGGTGGGAACAATAAATCGCACGTGAAATGATGAGTATTTCTCCTATGAAGATGCTGACAATTTCTTGTTTCGTCGCTAAAATTTTCCAATCTCCTTGAAAAACTCCTTCACGAAGTCTATGAATTTTTGTACCTGTGCACAAAGGCAAACTTTGTTCTGTTGCTTCATCACTAAAAACTGGAAAGCTGAAAGAAAATTTAGCACCGTCATCAACACACCTCATTACAAGTGTCTCGCGCACCGTACTTTTAAGGAAAATTGATCGTTACTGACAATTAACACTTATTGAAGTAAAGATGAAAGGAGAAATCATCCCCAAGAGAGCCTTGCGTTTACACTTGAAAACGAAAAAGAAGAATTAAAGCAGACATTCGAAAATTACCCAAAATAAAAAAGGAAATCGACCAATAGCCTGACTCGTCAAAGTTTAGGATTGGTCAGGAATTTGAGACTCATGGCCTTTTCGAGGCAAAACTCTAGCATTTTTAGCAAATGAAGTGTTTTTTCGATTTATTACTTTGCATTTCAGTTACAAAAACTTAATTGTTTTCAGTTGTCAAATGAATTTGAATCGAACTAACTGCACTAATAACAAGTTTTTTTATCATTCGTATCAATTTCTTAACCAAAGAGTCATTCATTATTTATGGTAATTATCTCTTGATGCTTTCATTTTGATTTCGGAATTTTCTACCTTAATGTTGGTTTTCACTTCATAATTTCTTTACAGAAAACAAAGGTTGCTGAAATTTATTATCCTCTTGTGAATTATATGATGCCAAGCATTTGAAGCGTTGTTATCTAGCTTTACATCCTGTGTTTAACTAATATATTGCTTTTGTTTTTTAGATATGTCTGTATACTTAACAGATACACTTCCTGGGAATGTCCGTATGTATACCTAGATTTTACTTCTACAAAAAATATTGCTTTATCTGTCTATGTTTCCACCTTGAATGCCTTACAGTAGTGAGTTTGAAGATGTTTTACTGCTACAAGTTTTGCAAAAAATTATTATCAGCAGCTAATTGAAATGAAGGATACTTTACTTAAATGTCTTAACAATGAATTTGAATAGTTTAAAAATTGAAAAACACAGTCAGTTTAACAAATCCATTTTATGCTGAGTACGCTAGCCCTTTTGCTGTTTAATACGTTGCTTTTTATTGTTATGCTTTCAGAGTTGAGTGACCCTTCCCTTGAAACTATATGCTTGATGAGGTTACTGTATTACCTGAACATCCACTGGGGAGATTTGTATGAGGTGAGTTACTGTTTTTGCTTCATCAGCCTAAACCAAATATCCTAATTTCTGTATTAAGCATTGAAATGAAAAAGCGTTGCTCCAACTTAAAGCCATTTTGCACTGTCTGTCTTAGATTCACCATCCACATGCAACTGTTTCGGTCACTGAGTTCATCAATGCAAAACTTTCTGCAAAGGTTTCAAGACAGCTTCAAGGTAATTAAAATAATATCCTCTGGTAGCCTAGTTATTATTAACTTGCATTCTCTTTTCCACAGCCAAATGCCATTTCCTATATCTTTCGAATATTTGTGAACCATTTTAGTATAGATGTAGCACAAATTTGTTCATGATTCAACCAGTCCTTTCCGTTTAGCGCATGCGATCGCACCTGCACATGCCTACACACACGCAAAGGGATGTTTTTTGCAGTTTCTATCTTGCTCTCGTAACTTAAGAGAGTGAGAAAGACGTTCAAAAGATGGCTGGGAAGGGCAACAAAATTGAATTCTCTAGTTTTCAAAAGTACGGCAAATAGGAAGTAATTGGTTACAAAACAGTAGACGAAAATAGAAAAATATATGTTAATTTTGTTTGGTGTGAGCTATTCGCCAAGCACAAAGAAACTATCCTTACTGATGCGACATTGAAAGAAAGTGCCAGGCCTCTCCGTTTAAGGCGTGCGCGCGCGCCTTGGCACGCTCCTGTCGTTACCGACACGCGCAATAAATGACGCGCCTGGTTTATAGGCACCCTTTCAATCGCACTCCTTGTTAATTATTATACAAAGAGCCATGCGGATTCGAAATCAATTGATATCTAAATAAACCGTTGCTTCTTTCAATCCCCCTTTCTAGAAAATTGTTATTGCCAAGTTAAAGCAAACACCTCTTGAATATATTTCCGGTCAATAACCAATAACCATTGACGAACTACAACAATAGTTTTGTTGTTGCTTTTATTGCTCTATTAGGTAGTTTGCTTAGAGATTTCTAGATACAAAGTATTTACGTGCGAATACATGCCGTTTCTGCCTACTTTAACGTGAATATATCTTCTTAATATCACGCGCGCCTTAGCAAGACGAGGCGCGCGTTTGAGCACGTGCCCACTAAAATAAGGAGAGGCCTGAAGTGTAGGTGGCAAAAGCATTCAATGATGGAACTTATCAGAAACTGCAGACATACAGAGACACCTTTAACACACAAACGGAAAGAGTTCCAAATTTATTCCTACTGACAGAAATTTTTATTGCTGTCAGTGGATCAATTTCGTAAGTGGAATTGAGTGGAATAAGATTGGCGGAAATAAAAAGAAGTTGATCAGCGAGAGAAAAAGAAGAAATTATGGGGAGGGCTTTTGAAATTTAACTGATGAAGCAAAAAAACCAAACATGAATCATCCAATTTGAGGAAAGTGATAACAATTCTTTGGAGACCGCTGACATTTTTTCTGACAATGAAGGGGATGATAATTCTGACAACAGAGCGAGTATTTCTGAAGAGAAACTTTATTCTGTCATGTATTGATTTAATTGAGTTTTGCTCTTGCACAAGTTTGATTGGCTTTTCTCTTTCTTACTCTTTTTGCCAATTTTATCAGGTTGGCATTTAAAAATTTCTTACAAGTGAGATCGCATGTGCAAATTTATTTATGTGCATGAATTGCCACACATGTAATCTTGCCCACAAAATAGAATGTTCAACTGTCCACAACTTTCTGAAGTTTTGTAAAATGCTGTTTTTGTAGATCCATTGGCTATTATGACTGGTAATCTGCCTTCCTGGCTGAGTGAACTGGCAACTGCATGGTATGTCATCATCTGTCTTATTTGCTATATCTGAGGAAAGGAACATCCATGGAATAATTTTTGTATCATAACTATAGCATCAATTAAGTATGGGCTTAAGTTTGCCAAAAGCAGACACTAGAAAAGCAACAAAAATGGGACTAGAATGTCACTTTTATTGACAATGAAGTGTTTTGTGCTAGATGCTATTGTCAAATTTATGCCAAAAGTATAATATTTTTTTTATTGAAATATAAAAATTTATGATATATTTACACTTAACACTGCCTCTCTAATTACTATATGACACTACAAGTTGACACCATGGGAGCGAAAGACAATGACTACCCCATGGCGAATGTAAAAAACCAGCCAATATTCAATTAACTACGACTACACTACAAATGATAAAAAACTACTGGATACTGTACTAGATTCTATTACGCCTCAGATGTTAGGTCAGGGTTGCAATGTCTTAAATTACTTCAATGTCACAAGTGCAACTCATTTGATGTAGTAGATAAAATGCCTGACATCTGATGTGAAAAAGGAATTACAAAGAAGAACATTTACTTTAAGGGATGTGTAGGCTGCTTAATACTAAGGTTGAGAATCTCACTCAAACTGAGCAGCAGAGAGTGCTCTGTATCCTCAATCCCATTGCTTGTTTGATTAATAAATTCCTTATTGATAAATTCAATAAATGTTTGGGAATCTCTCAAAGGACTCAAAAGATATTTCTTCTTAATGTGGCTAGAAAGCTCTGCTTTTTAAGAGACTCATGTTTTTCAAAATAAATTGCTGTCTTCAGCTTTGTAATGAGAAATCATACTTTTTTCAGTGCATTCCTCTTCCCATTTGAATCTCGGCAACAGTTGTTCTATTCAACAACATTTGACAGAGACAGAGCCTTGATGAAATTACAGGTGAATTTTCAATCTAACTCATGAACTTTTTCCAACATTCACCTTTAAAATGGACAAATTGGCAGGAGCAGAGGAACAATACCACCATGGACCAATATTGGGTTCATTTAATCTCTATAAATTAGAATTTATTGTTGTCCACTCTCCTGTTCTGTTTGTTATACTGTCAAGAAAATTCCAATGAAGTTATTTATAACCATTTTTGTTACCAAAATAAATGCTACATCTAATTAGAAATATTCTTTGGATTGCATTAACATTTTGCTGGCAAGAAACTTTGTGGCTGCAACTCACACTTTGAAACTCACATTGTTTACTTCTTGTTTATCAAGGTTATCTTGAAATTAATTTTAACTCACGTTAGTCATCTTTGCTGAGTAGCCAACTTTTTTCTGCAGGAAAACCTCCCAGAGCTTGCTAGTGCTGATACTGCTGACAGGGTAACTCCAAGACTCGAGAAGAAGAAGGTTAGGAAGCTGTTCTATTCATCTTTGTTCTATTTAAGATGATGGCCACAATGAACCACATGACTGATAGATCAGGACAAAATAGTCATTTGTTGATCTCTAATGATTCCATTTTAAAGAATAATCCACGAACTTAAGACACAAACAGGTTAAGGTGTCAAATTAACCAGGTTAAGACAACCTAATCAGTTAAGACGACGTGATTAGTTCAGAATCATAATCAAATCACAATCACTTCATTTGATGGCTGATTTCACTTTCTAATTCATTTTATGATGCTCTGTGTTCCTCTTGTTTTTTAGTGACAATTTCATTTGACTTATTTCATTCGAGCAGTAATGACTTATCAAAAAGTTTTTCAAACATACTTGCATAAGAATTAGTTGTTTTTAATAAATCTGTGAGATATATATGAATTGCAATCATTGTTTTTATGCCACCAAGATTGTCTACATATTGAGAAACTACTACTGAGAAGGTACCTTGACCATCTCATTTCCATTACAGAGGACTGTTCCAAGGACTGACTTGTTGGAGCAAGCTGAAAATGTTATGAATGATGTGGCTGGAGGAAGGGCCATGCTTGAAATTCAATATGAAGGAGAGGTAAGGATCAAATTACTATAAAGTCACAGTCACCAAACACTTCATCCATTTGTGTCAGTATGACTTCTGAATAATTGAAAAAACAACAATGAACTCTCATGTGATTTTCCGGAATCTTTGCAAAAACCTGACGTTAGGAACTGCTAAATAATTATAAGCCCTATCATTCTTTGCAGTAATTGTAAAAGATGTGATGTGTTTTCCTCTTTTCAGGTTGGCAGTGGCTTAGGCCCAACTTTGGAGTTTTACACTCTGGTATCAAAAGAGATACAGAAAACCGAGTTGCAAATCTGGCGAGGGGAGGCTGTTGAAGTTGCTGAGGGAGCAGGTTAGCTTTGATGTTTCATTTGATTTTCATGTAAATTCATATTGTAAACATTTAAAATTTTATAAAAGTTTTAAAATTTAGAATAAAAACATTTAGAATTTAAGTAAAGTTGTTTCTAATTCTATAGGCTTCCTGTGACTGGAAATAATATTATGACCTCCATCTTAGGTGAATCAAGAAATGTGACAAGTTATGTGCATTCTCCATGTGGTCTTTTCCCAGGTATGTAAAGTAGAGCTTGATTTCTGATGTACAATTTAATGTTGCATATGGTGATGTTCAAAGGGTTTCATTTTGAAAGACTTGCTCATTGACTTGCTTTTATGTACTCTGTAGCAAATTGTTTGGAATTTTATATTTTGAATCCCAATGACTTCAGGACTTTTGGACTATGACAAATTGATAATTTTATGCCAAAAGAATGATTTGTTTTCACCATTAATTTGATTCCTTTTCCAAAATTAAGATTCTTAGACATAAGCCTTCACATTGATACATCCTTTAAATAATTCTTGGTTTGAAGTATGTTTTATACCCTTTCTATCTTATTTAAGTGCCTGTGCCAAAAAACATCAAAGTTAGCCAACTTTCAAAGATCAGGTCCAGGTTCCGTTTCTTGGGAAAGTTTGTTGCCAAGGCAATAATGGACTCAAGGATGATTGACCTCCCATTCGGCCAGCCTTTCTGCAAATGGGTGATTGGCATGGAATCAACGCTGCAGCTCTCTGACATTCAAAATATTGATGCAACACTATTCAAGTCATTAAGCCAGCTGAATGATTTGGTAAAAAAGAAAAAAGCAATTGAGAGGGACCCCTCACACACAATAGAGACCATGAGACTGGCCTTGGGTAATCTGACACTAGATGGGATGCCGGTTGATGAACTGGCACTCGATTTCGTCCTTCCTGGATACGGAAGTATTGAATTAAAGGTGAGTCTTTTTATAGCCCTTCTCCTGAATTGTACATTTAAGAGGAACTTTTGAAGCCAATCTTCATCTTTTGCTTTGTGATCCTCATTTGCCTTTGGGTGCGCCAGATGTCAGGTAATTAATGGCCTACCATTCGCCAAACATTTTTTGGTTACTTAAGGCAATCTCCAACCTGCAATGGCACTGCCTGTTTACTTTTTAGATCCCTTTGTAATGAACAGCCTAAGAACTGTGCTGTAAATGTTGACATGCTACTTGAATGTTCCCTTTCTAGAAAAATGGTAAAGACATACCAGTCACAGTTGACAACCTAGAAGAGTACATCAAGGTATGTTCTCAGTCAGCGCTTATAGATTTCCAAAGCTTTTTTTATTTGATTGGCCAACACTTTTGTCAAGTGTAGTTGCTTATTACACTTTTTTCCGTTAAACATCTTGATATTTCACCTAAAGTAGTTGAAGGGATCAAGCTTCTGTACCCCCATGTTAATGAGAGTAAACCAACTCAAACCAGTATTACTGACCACAAAAAGTTTTCTTAGATCATGTGGAATGCTCAGGAATTGCATTTGTAGCTTGTCCCCAGCAAACCACTAGCATTAATGATTTGTTTAAAGTTGAGATGAAATGCAATTCTGATGATGAGAAACTCAGAAAACTGGTATCCTTATGCAGGAAGAGGCTGTAAATTTACAGAATAGCCTCTGCTTAGAAAAAAGACCTCCTCATATACAATGTTTCCTTGCTTAAATAAGAATGACTTAATGACTTGATTGCAAGTTACAATGTCTTATTTCAATTTCAGCTTGTTGTACACTGGACACTGATTGAAGGAGTGTCAAAGCAATTCCAAGCATTCAAGGAAGGTTTTGAATGTGTATTTCCAATTGCATCCTTACAGATGTTCTACTCATCAGAGGTAAATCACATTACTCCCTATACTTATAGCATAGGTTCTGTTTTGTATGACTTATTTGAGTTCACACTGTTATTGGCACTTCTCCCAAGATCTTTATAATCCTCAAGTGTAACCATACACACAGACACATGACCTACAATCTTAGGCTAATAATGAAGATAATTGTGAGAAAATGTCAACACTTATAATTGTACTTCACAGCAAAAACGATAATAAGAAATAATTGTAATTTTTTTAATCATTCTTATTGTATTACAGATAGACCTGCTGTTGTGTGGAAGTCGAAGTGAAAAATGGGATGTTAAAGGTACGCCACCATTTTGCAGTTGCTATTTGTTCTTATAAATTTGTTATCTATTTGAACAGTTACACATAATTGTTTAAAAATGTATTTACTAGCCTAAGAGACATCAAAACAGTTGAGCACCCTGAAGTTGAATCTGTTTATGCTACTTGTGAGCTGGGCAACCAAGAATATTATTTTGAATTTCCAACGCCTTTGAGTTTAAAATGAATGCATTTAAAATTATCAAGTGTGATCAAGTAATAAAATGCTCGACCATTTTCAAATTTTTGCAGCTGAATTAATCTGTCAATGGGAAGTTGAATTCTTGTTTTGTTGAGGTCTCAGACACAAGAAGATATAAGTGGAAATTATTGTGGCTGGGAAATTGAGATTTTTCATGAACAGCAGTATTTGCTTTGTTACTCAATTGCCATTTTTTCAAAGGAGGTAACAATAACATTTTTTTTAAAGAACTGATAGAATGCTGTCGGCCGGACCATGGCTACACACATGACAGGTAAGATCATCACTTTTTCAGTCACCAAGTCCTTGTCTAAACCGTTTTTGTATTCTTCCCATTTTTGAGGCATGGAAAATTAGACATTTGCAGAATTGGGGAAAACTTACGGAATTTTCAAACACGTCTAGCTTTGCAATAGTAAAAGATATTAAGTTGCATTTTTCAAAATCTGAGGTGGTGGGTTATGTGGCTGTTTCACTTTGACATGGATTGACCCCAAAGGCATTGGGACCTTGCTACTTCAAGACCTGGTTGTTTGCCTTGGAGAAGACATCATTCTTGTGTGCTTGCCAATGCAGCTTGTCACAAGACTAGTATTTTGCAGTCTTACACAGCATCCCATATCACACTTCATCTGCTAAAATCACATCAGGCACTGTAGAACAAAAGCAAGTGGTTTAAATTTTAGGATTGGAAGTTTTCTCAATGAATTTTTGTTTTCAGTCGAGCTGTACGATTCCTGTTTGACATCCTGAGCAAGTATGATGCAGAGGAACAGAGAAAATTCTTGCAGTTTATCACTGGAAGTCCACGTCTGCCTGTAGGAGGTAAAACATTTTTAAATGTTTGTAATATTTCTCTGTTATTTGTTAGCTCTCTTCATTGTAGTTCCATCATTCTTTGAAATAAAGTAAATGTATTCAGTTTCAGTCTTTCAGTGATCTGTATAACTTGATTGAAAATTAATTATTTTGAATCAATTTTAAAATTTTGATTGTGTCAGGTCTTCCTTGAATAACAGGTACATTGATTACATTTTATAGCTCCCATTTCCTCATTTTCTCTCTTTCCCTGGTCATATTTTGTGCAAGTGGTTGCAAAAATGATTTTCCTTCTTTTTCTAGGATTTCGAAGTTTGAATCCTCCTCTTACAATTGTACGCAAGACTGTTGATGGGGCTTCAAGTCCGGACAATTATTTACCATCTGTGATGACATGTGTCAATTACTTGAAGTTGCCTGACTATTCATCAATTGACATAATGGATGAAAAATTGAGGACCGCATATACGGAAGGCAAAAATGCTTTCCATTTATCATAGCATGCACCATCTTTAAAATGAGACTAAGTTTGTAATATACAGTAAGGGTGATACTGTTGCCTTTTATTGAATATCATTCATGTTAGGATTAGATCAAATTTGGCTTTTTTAATTATTGTTGGTCATGTTTTGTTTTGTTGACAGATAAAGCGTGTTAATGCAGCCACTACAAAATGTTTGGTTATTTGCCTAAAGGGTTGTTTTGTCATTATTAGATCTAAATGCTTTTATGCTTGGCTAGGTCGGAAATAGAAATTAGCTGCTTAGTCCTCTGCTTGAAAAAATCCAGTTTTGCCCTTGTACATAGGCAAAAGTCTAATGATAGAAAATTAGTTCCCACACCAAGTGCTTGTAAATGGGAAATTTGAGAAGAGGGTGTTGTTGTGCCAGTTTTTTTTACATATTCTTGTTGAATAACTAGTTGTATAAGCATGACAAACATAGTAAATGCAATTGAAATTACCAGCTATGCAAGTCTATTTTTGATTTAAGTAAAACTAGCTTGCTTTAAATAACTTGATACAGAAGTTGTAATTAGAAATTTGTTTGAATTTTCTGTAGTATTTCACATACAACTATTGTGTTCCAGATATTTGTTACAGACTATTTTGATTTGGATTAAGAAGACTGATTTCCTATAAACCTTATCTTATCCACATTGCTGTTTTTTGTAACAAAACCCTCTTTGAAAGGGCAGTAAAGGTCCCCTAACAGTCACCAATTAAAAATCATAACTTTATATTCAGCTGTTTAGAATTTTCGCAGTATGACAATGCTTAACCCAGCCATAAACAAGTTTCTGCTTATTGTATATAGATAGGCTCCCATTCTTTTAAACAATAAGAGATTTGAAAAGCCCCATCCTAATGTATTGCTGAAGGATTTCACCCTATCAGTTTTTTTTGCTTTTTTGTTGTTATGTGGACTATTAAAGTGTTTGGTTGTTAAGTGACTTCCCAGAAAATTATTTCTAAGTGATCACAGCTACTTCAAATGGTCCTTTCTTTGTTTTCTACTTGCAGAGCACACAAGTTGCTTTACTTTTGTTAATGGGCTTCACCAAAGAGTAAAAGCAGATTTCTTACTTCTTCTTTGAGGAAGCCTAAAAGAACATATTTCATATATTAAAGTTTTTCCAATGTTTCATCTACACAAAGCAGTTAATGCGAAAAATGACAGCTTTTTTGAAATAACAAAATATTGCGTCATTTAGTGAAGTCCTGCAGTGTTGCTTTGTAAAGATTGACCAACTTAGGCCATTTTTAACCTATGTCTAGCCACTAGAAAAATTGTTGGCCAAAGAAGAAGCTTAAGTAGTTATGAACCAAGCTGGTTGTGGTGACAACTATTATTCCAGTATATCTCAGATGTTTCAATATCACAGAACAAGAAATATAATCAGCAATTTTGCTTGTTCCATCATATCATCAGCAAGACAACTTCAGAGCAATCTTAACAATAGGCATGGGGGTTTTAACCTCTGGGAAAAGGTTAAGTAGGCAATATATGTTGATGCATTATCAATCAATGTTAATTATGAAATCTAGAAGAATTAATTATTGACTTCCAAGTCCTATACCTTGACCAAGGACAATCAAAATGGAGCTACATTATTTCCAACAAAAAGTAACTATGGTAGGTTACTAAGTTGTAAAGCAAAGAAAAATTGTAAAGAAAAATTGTAAACTTAAAATTGTAAAGCAAAGAAAAGCAGTGAATCTACTTATGACCATTTTGTTGGTTGCTTACAATCAAGGATGCTTTATCAACCAAATGTTTTGAGATACTTCCCTGTAAACATGATGCTATAATTCATATAAGCAGTGCTGTTTGACATATATCATCAGACTACTTGTGTAGTTTACAATGGGTCTATACTGTTCTTTTCAGAGGCTGATTTATGAAGAGTTCCTAAAGGTTCCTTCATTGCTCAAGAGAAAATATTTGGTCTTTGATAAATATCTCTATCAAAATATCTCTATCAATTAGCTTTGAATTTGAATGCTTATTAGATTCTCCCAATCGAAAATGTTTTGTAAATGGATGTATTGTATATGGTCTTTACTTGTTCAAATTTTACTGTGTACAACAATACAACAGGCCTTAAAAGCATTTGATCTTGCATTTTCCCATTGCATTTGAATGTTGTTTTTAAAAAAATTATTAGATAAAAACTTACATAAGCACCTCCTAATCTGTGAGGTTCTACAGAAATACTCTGGCAAAATATCTCTCTATTAATTGGCTTTGACTTTGAATGCTTGATAGATTCTCCCAATTAAAAATGTATTGTAAATTGATGTATTGTAAATCAAAAATGCTTCTCTCTAGCAAATGCAAAACATAGTAAAAATATTTGAAATAAAACTAGTATAAAAATCAAAGACAAAAAAATTTAAATATATTGACAATTTTTTAAATATTAACATCTAAATTACTACAAATGTATTGGCTTTCTTTTCTTTTTCCTAAACTTCTTCTTATTTCCCAATGATGGCCTTTTCCCCATATCTGTTCTTCTCTTCCAGTTGATTCTCAACACTTCTTTTCCCTTTTTATTTATTTTGATTTTACTTTCTTTAGGATTATCTGAAGTTAATGTTTCTAAAAACTTCAACTGTTTTTTAAACAACTGCTTAGCATATTGATATAGCTCAATATCAAGTTTGTTCACTTCTCTAATTTTCAGTAAATCAAGTTCTGACAAACTTTCTATGTATTCATTTGCATATCCTGTGTCTAGCAAAAACCAGTTTTCATTAAATCTCAAATTGAATGTTTTCTCAAAGATAAACTGACTTTCGGCTGGATTTTCAGTTAGTGAAAAGTAAGTCATTGCCTTTAAATTCTCTTTGGCACTCTTCAACATTATCCTGTCTCTCTTGGTCTTGCTAAATGATGAGGTATAACAATCAACAAGTTCCAAGTTTGCTAGCATTCGCGTTTGCCTGTTATTGGCTAGATTCTTTTCACATGCAAGAAATGTCTCTAGTGTAATGTTCTCTCTCCTCACCCCTTTGAAGCATGCAAACTCGTTCTCCGAAGGCTGCTTGTTCTTGCACATCATATTTGCATTCTCCCATCCATTTGAGCGTTGAACATGTCTGAATTCACTGACGTATCTTCTTACTGGGTCTCTCAGCTGCGTCATATACAAGAACTTAAAGTTGTATTGTAGAGGGTACTTCTTGAAAAGCAAGGGTATGCAGTGCTTTAATGCAGTTATATCCGGGTGCAGCCCACAAGGCCAGTCGCGACTTCCGTTTATAGCTGTGTACCGCATAACAATCCACGGAAGGCCATTTTCTCTTAGACACTTACACCTGCCGTTTTTTTTCCACTTACCATCACATCTGCACTTTAGGCCTTGAATTTGCCGCATTAGCGTATTTTCCAAAATAGTACCTCCTGCTTTTTGGATATGCAGAAAGACAAGAACATCACTTTCTGAGTTCTTAAAATCGATCAGAAACTTCCTTTGTACGCTGTGCTTGGCACCACTTTTTCCAATTAGCTTCAACAAACTGGCTCGACTCATATACACGAGATAAATAGCAACCGTACAAAGAAAAATAAACAAAACAGTAAAATATCTATTCATTTTTATCCAATTGTTTTTCTAATAACCTGCAATCCTTTTCTTCTTTAATGTTCAAATCGGAGAGGCAAAGAATTACATTCCTGTCAGCACAATTTTTAACATAGTGAGGCCAGCCTCTTTTACCAACATAGGGAAAGCCCTACCTGATTTCAGTACAGAAAATGCAGCAATATTCATTATAAAAAAAACAAGAATTTCAATCTCACACCTAATTTTCATAAAGCCTGTTGAATTTGAAAAAAATGATAATTATGTGTAGAATAATCTAAAAAAAATTTTCAGTTAGGGAGTCAGCTAGCTTTCCACGATATTTGAAATAGAGAAATGCTAGTATATTTTAAATTGAATATTAGGGTTTAGTTTAGCAAAATAACAGGCTGCCAAAACCAAACCTGTATTGTAACATCGCAAATGTATATACGTATTTATTTTTTGATGATACTGTTAACACGCTTTTCTTTTTTTATAAGGAACTTACCTCAAGGCATAGTTCCAAAAGTTCCTTATTCGTAGACCTCAAATCATCAGATTTTAGTAGCAAAAGTTCCTTAAAGGTTCTTTAAGTCCTCGCTTTCGGTGTTCTGACTACATTAAGCCTTAACACTTAATAGAGAGAGGGGCGAGACAGCATATGCGGAAACTACTCAATGAAGCACTTGACACAAGAATAGCAAACAATCTATGCAAGTATTGGCTGCAAATGAATGGAACCGGCTTAATGCTTGCAGTTATACAAATTTTTGCAAATCGAAAAGTTCCTTAGGGACTTCATTTTTAGTAGTATAAGTTCTTTAAATATTACGGCCTTCTGCGTGGGTTCCTTATAAAGTGGTTCCTTATAAAAAAGCGTGTAATGCCAAGCAAATCGAGACTAAAATTAATGAAAATTTTATTTTCTTGAAATCGAAACCCGATACTTTTCGTAAGTGAAAACTTTCTGCTCTATTTCTTATAAAGGCAAACACAATACAATGGGGGAAAACATATTCGCATTTCAACCCTTTCCTACTTTTCAACGATATCTGTGCTTTTTTTAATGTTCGTAAAATCTATTTCAGCGAATGCAAGGGCATGCCAGGAAACACACGAGAATGTTGTTTGTGTACAGAAAATGTGAAGAAAACATCAGACCAATTCAATAAAAACAATGATGGAAAATAAACAAAAATAGTATATTGGCGTAACCTCGCTCTAGAAACGAGGTAAAGGAGTGTCTCGATTGTAGAATACTCGGAACAACAGTCTGAAATCTGTGCGATCAAACCACAATGAAGTAAGAAGGCAGGGAAATTATGATCGGATAATAGAAGCCCTAAAGGATCTGATAAAGCTCATATTTAAAGCGAGACTCCGACAGTAAAGATGGATTCGATTGGTGAAGAGGAGAGACCCCCGCCACCGCCAGTAAGAAATGCATCTGCCAAAGATTTCGACAATAAACCGCTTCCGAACGTACCCCAGTTTGACAGCGAGAAGAAGAACAAAAAGATGAGCTTCAAATTGTTTCCTGTTTGTAAGTTATATTTGATACATATGAACAGCACTTGTTCTCGTCTCATAAATGTTTGCGTTTTAAATTTGACTGAATTCTTTTAATGTCTACTTTCAGCCAAAAAGAAGCCGGAAATTTCACTGCCTACCCAGTTTGAACATACTGTTCACGTTGGTTTTGATCCCATTACTGGCGAATTTACTGTAAGTTATTTCTGTTTTTGGCTCTTACCACCTTGAAATAAGTACCTTGAAATATTTAAACATTCCAAAAGTGCCTTAACTCTTTACCACAATGCGCAACCATGTACAGTCTTCTAAATAGTAATTAATATTGTCGGGTCCCAGCTGTCTGAAATAGCAGCGCTTTCTCTATGCCACTAGGCCATTTAGGCCCGTTTCTCTCTTTCCGCATCACGTATTTGATGTGTGTTGATCACTTTTCCTCCCAGACACTGAATATCATTATATGCTAACAAATTAATACAGACTGATGGGGAATGCCGGTGGTATATTTATTTCAGCGGGTTATTTGAGGGCCCAGTGGACAAAGAAATTCTTAAAGTTCACTGAACTTCGCACCGCACGGTTCATCAACTTCTAAAGGCCGTTGTTTTAAAGAGATTTTACAAATATTTTGTTTGAGTTAACTTTATGTTTTTTTTCATTTATTTTAGCAGCATTTGATATAGTTTCATTTCAAATTGCGTTTTGAACTTACGCGATTGTGATAAATGGTTGTATCTAAGATCCATGTTATTTCTTCAATAAATCGATTTTACTTTTCCTAGTACATTCCTTGATAAAGAGAATAAATGAAGAGATATCGGGCCCCTTAAATTGAGATATAGTATTTTAGGATTGGTTCGACAGATTGCAGCTGTAACCATTAGCTCATTTCCTTGTCGTATCAAGTAACAATTTATATCATGCAGCCAAAGTATGCATGCAGTTTATCTGTGATAAGGAATGTAATTTTATTGCAAGAGTAAGCTGAAAAACATCAAAAACTAAAATGCTGATATAACCAATGACCATACTTCTGGTACAGATTTGAATAAGCCTTTGTAATGTGCCTCACTCAAGGTAAAGGATTTCTCAGTGTTTTATTAAAGTGCTAAGAAAGAAAAGCTGCTTCCTTTAAGTAAGAAATATACACACACTACTTTATATTTTTATGTTTCATGTGTTTCATTTTATTTGATTAGAGCAATGGTTTTTAAAAGATAAAACATGTTCACTGCATTACCTTGAATACTTAGGCTGGATGCCTGAACTTTTGGCATTATGGTATTTATATTATTTCCCCATTTGATTGTTTGCTATGCACTACCTTTATTTTTAAGTGTAAGTAAGGAAATACTTATCAAAGAGTTCTCATTCTTTCAGCTGTCTTATACCAATATATATCATTTCCCCTTATCTCAGTTGATATTTGTTATGCCCACTATTTTTGATAAACCTATTCAGAACTTGAGTAAAACAAAATCAAGATCTCCTACATAATGCTGAGCCAAAATGGAAGCAACAGCATTTCTTTTATCTTCTGTTTAAGATGTAGTAGCTGTTGCCAGAACACTATACACTTTGGTACATATTACATATTCCTGTACATTTGGCCTCAAATGCAGCCAAAAAACTAAATTCTCAATTTTTAAATCAGGGCATGGAAAACTAGAGTGTTGAGGGTCTTTGGCACCTAAATGTTTGCTTTTCAGAATACAAATCTTCTGTACACATGGGAAAGCATCTAATTAATATGAAATGTGTTGCCACAATGTTGTCATTTCACAGCAACATGGAAACTTGAAAACTTCTTTTAGGAGCACACCATTTTTTAAAATTTAATCTTTTCAGATCAATTTAATTAACACCAGCTGCATAAAAGTTATTGTTATAAGAGATATGTGTGGAAGTCCTCTACTACTTTGATTTGATTCTATTGGCAGAGCTTCACTAGTTTTAAGACGAGCAAAAAAGGGCTTTTCGAATTATTGCACATCAAACAGTTGTGTTTAGGATTGGGTTTTACTTCTTATACCCATTTATAGCCATTAAGGCTCTTGGTAATTTGAAAAATTTATAATGCAGTTGGGAAAAAACAAATGGGTATTAGTTTGTAAAGCACAATCACAAGTAGAATTCTTTAAACATTTTGCTTCCTACAGGAAGCTGTGATTTTGAGATTTAAAATCATGTTCACCTGAAGCAATACTCGCTTAAACTGTTGTGCTCCCTAAAAGGAAAGTAAAAGGAACATCCTGATAAAAAAGGCATTCAAAACTTTATTAACCAACTTTTGAAGAATTCAATTTCAGTTTGATTCTCTTTTAGCCTGTTTGGATAACAAATTATTAAATGGCTTTTCCTGTCTTTAAAGTACTTTTGTAAACACTATTCTTGGGCATTTTTACTCATATTTGGTGACAAACACTGCAAAATGACTGACCACTTGAACTTTGCCTGCCCTTTTTTTTTATTTATGTATCAAAATTAAAATCATTGACCCACGATTACAACAGCTAATGTCATGTAATAAGAAGCATGGTTTTGTTTTCTTTTACACCAGTATTGCCATATCAAAGCAGTTCTACTCCATATAATTGACACCAATTAGTGTATTTATTTATGCATTTGCAATTTGCAAGATTATATACTGGTAAAATGAAGAAACTCAGTATGGGGCTCTTCCTCTTGGTGTAGCCTCTAAATGTAGTGACATTAAGTATTAGGATATTTTCATGATTTTTCAAAACCACTTTTGCTACAGTTATTGTATTTTTCACTTGCAAGAGTTGAGGATTCACTCAGTCTTAAAAATTATTATAGCAATTTTAGTTAGTTTGTCAGTAATTAAAGGAAATCATATTGTTATTATTGGAAATCAAACAGAATCTGAACACAATGCAATACCATACAAATAAGGGTTTCAAACACTAAATATATTTACTAGTTTGAATGCATGCTAACTGTTCCATGTTATTCTTGCTTGGATCAATAAAAATGTCAGAATCATTTCTGGTCTTCCTGTTTCTTTATCATGGGTGAAAGATTTTCAAGGCTAGCTGGCTTCAAATAAAAAAACAGTGACCATGAACTTTGGACTGTTACGTCTTGGGGAAAAGTACATTCTTCTATATCAAAGTTCATGCTGTCATTCAAGTAAAATTCATTAAGATACTGACCGTTTTACAGGGAGCACACAACATCATTTAGTTTGCTATTACATAAGTCCATGTATTGTTCCAGTCTGGACATAAATCTTAGACGCACCAAAACATCTTGAAATTCTTCAAGCTCTTTTTGAAAAGGGTTGTGCTGAATTATCAACGTCTGCTTGTAACTATAAGTATGTCATATTAATTGAGAATTTAGGAATGTTGATTATTATCACTAATCTTTTTAATCCTGCAAGTATTTACCAGGTTATGATCATGGTCGAATTTTCTGCCAAACCCTAAATCCTCCTTCTTTTGAGATTCTCAAGTGAAAGCTTCTATCTCATCCGTTATGTCATATTTCAAGGGATACGACGTAATATTTCTAGAAGATTTGACTATTGTCCTTTTGAACAGCAACAGTTTCGAAGCTTTGTGTTGTTCTTGATACAGTTCTGATTTTGAATACAGAACTGAGTACTGTGTTTTATCATTTTGGCAGCCGATGCGATGTGTAACCGACACATTTGTGTGTCTTTTTCCGGTTGGGTTTCACGGGAACCTTTTGAAATATGATCCACGATTTTCTCATTACGTTTGCTTTACGTTTGAACTGCAGTCATTTTGCCAAGAATCTCGTGTTTGAAAAAGGCACGCAAGATTCATCCTGAAAACCAAAATGAGAAATAATTGTTTCAATAATTTCAACTCGATTTTATCTGTGCGGTTACTGTCTGATATCTCTTTTAAACAGTGAAAACTGACTTTCAGTCGTAGTGGGTGGAATAACAGAAGCAGAAATGTCATGGCTAATGATGCCATACAGAGTGTTTGAGATAATTTCTATTGTCAAGGAAAATGATAAAAGACCCTCAGGATAAGATTGTGGAATGAGAAAATGAACCACAGTATCAAAATAAAACCCTGATCATAACCTAAAACTTCGTTGCAAGTTTTGCATTTTTAAAATTTCCTTTTAACGAATTTGTTTTTTAAAAAGCAATGGTAGGCTGTTTTGGAGCTCGATTATTTTGTACTGACGTCCCTATAGCCGTGAATGACCCAAATTTTGAAGCTGCAGCACTCTGGATGACCATTTTATGCGCATAAAACCCTCGTTCGGCTCCTCTTTTCCATCCCTTTCAGTACAGTACCTCGAAGGGCGTAAAGGCCGACTATTGGAAATAGCCCAACGCCGCCTTGAAATAGCCTAACGCCGCCTTGAAATAGCCTAACGCCGCCTTGAAATGGCCTAACGCCGCCTTGAATTAGCCTAACGCCGCCTTGAAATAGCTTAACGCCGCCTTGAAATAGCCTGCTGTAGCCCTGTCTCACTTTCTGCGGAAAACCTCAAGCGCAAACGAGGCTAAGATACTAAGATGGGACGAGGCTTCTGAGAAGCAGGGATCATTTCCTCTTTGAATCTTTCAAAAACTGTCAATTTGTTTATTGATTAACGTCTCAGTTGAGATTTCTAGATGTATATTCAAGTAACCGTTTTGCATAGCATTAAATAGTATTAGTGAAGTAATTGTTTCGTTAGAAAGGAAATTCGCCCCATATGAATACTCTTTTATCGGGTTTTTTTCGAGTTTGGCCTATTTAAAAAGAGAAAAGGTTGTTATTCTTTTACCACGAGACATATTCCATTGTCGTTTTCTCTATGAAGTCTCGTTTTGATACCGGGGGTTGTGTTATTCTTGCCTCCGCGTTCAGAAAGTGTGGAGTTATTCAAGGTTTAGACGAACGCTCTAGTGCTTCTCACCTGAAACGCCAAGACACACAGTAATATTATGTAGTTCTTCATGAATCATTAGAATATTTTTCATTGCATTGTTAATGATGCTTTTTTCGAAAATCATTTCAGGCAGAATCATTTCAGGGCAATATTTAGAATGGGAGGGTTTTAAACATTCCCTTTCATAATGTAACGAAAACTGTCTGATAATCAATTTTTTCAAAATGTACGGCAAAAGTTTATTTCCAGTCACATTTCTATCAACCAAACGGGATTTTAGTTGATGACGTCACTTTTGAAGGCTCAGCACTCTATGGTATCTGCATCATTTTTTTAAATGGGTAACGCCATTGGAGATATTTTTCGATTGGCCGAAACCCCTTCACCTGTTACCTAAACGTACCCAGACACGTGACCTTGTGCGCTTTGCGACATCGGTGCTGTTTCTAGACCCATGAACGTCACTTTCGTTGCATTATCGAGCCGAGACCCCCCTGCTCTATTTCCAAAACACCATTATCCTCGCAAATATTGACGATAATGAATCATAAAGAGGCAAGGCAGGTTGAAAAAGGTAGTCGACTTTCCTTGAGTGTTATCGGCTCTGACAAATGCGTCATGTGTAGCAAGGCTGTCTTCCACCACAAATTTCGTTGCGATTACGGCAACTCGGAGAAAAAGAGCTCCACCAAGAAGAAGGTTTGTGCGGTTTGTGCTTGGTGGTGTTTGTTGAAGTGAATTGATGTTTGTTTTGGGCCCGCATGATGACGTTGTTTTGTTTACTTCGTCTTAACGTGGTGTCAGTTCTCGCACCTCCTTTTCAATTATCATCAAAATCGATTTAAATCTTGATTGCCGCAAGTTTTTTGTAAATCTCGACTATTTGTGCTACGGCATAAAATTTGGCTCAGTCCGACAACATTCTGCAACATTTGCTCAAATTATGAGTTTTCTGTTGTATAGAATTGCGGTTTTGTAATAAGCCTTGTATTTTTGCGTTTCAATGCCTGTTGTTTTAACAGTGCGCTGTATTTAATTTGCAGTTTTGTTTTGGAATCATTGAACCAAATTGCTGAGAAAATGAAATTCTTGCAAGTTGTAAATTGCCAAGAACTAGTTTAAAACGCTTTTTATTAAAAAAGCACGAAGGCAGCCAAATGTAAAAAAATACTTTAAACTGATCCGTGTTTTTGAGAACCGAAGAGCTAGCCTTGGGAATAACATATCCCAATTTGGCTCGATAAGATAGCATCGATAAGAGTTTTGAAATAGGGTTGTCAACAAGGCTTTCAAGAATAGTTTGGCCACCTCAACTTTTAGTTCAACAAAGAGAATCTTCAGCAATGATTATAGTACGAAAATTATGCTGCCAATTGAAGTAGAGCTTCTGTAGACAACATTGTGACTTTTCTGTTTTGTATCGAAAGAACTGTTAGCTTGTAATCTGACAACTACGGTAGCCTTGAGCCTAGAATTAGAATTTGACAGTCATGAACCGTCGACATATTTTCACTAATCCTAAAGTCCATTGGCTGAAGTAAGACGAGCACTATATCAAATGGATTTAGTGGAAATTTGTCGCCGGCGATTTTGTTAATTTGAAAAGAGAAGCTCGGTTCGCATAATCGGATGTGAATTTAATTTTGAATTATGTGAAGCAGAGATTCGTTCCTGTCTTGCTGTAGGTACACTTTCCTTTTTCTGGCACAAGGAAGATTGTTAGTTAAACCGCGCTCTATGAAGCCTCCTCTAGTTCTTTTTCGCGCTTCACACTTCCTTTGGTGGTTGCATTTAAATCCTAATTTTAGTCAGCAGTTTAAGGTCCCCGTTATCGCGAGTGCCAAATATTTGTTTCGATCTCAATATCTTGTCTCTGCTTTCAGGGAATGCCAGAGCAATGGGCGAAGTTGCTGCAGATTTCCAACATCACCCCCACGGAACAGAAGAAGAACCCCCAGGTAGGTTTTGCCGTGGGCAGCTCTCTCACTAAGCACCCTTTTGGGTCTGACCTCATACCAGAAAGCAGTCTTGTAAGCAGTCAGGCCTACTGTTAGCAAGTGGTAAATAACGACTCTTCTCCACGCTATATTGACATCTGCGTGGATATCTCGTTTTATGTTGTTCTTTTGTAGCGAAATGCGCAGTTTTTATACTAATTTAACGGACATGTTTAAGAATCCAATTAGCCAGACATTCCGTTACTGCTTTAGGTTCATGCAATCTTGTGAAAGTCTTCGTTAATGAGAGGTCAATTCACTGCTTATCTGGCCTGTAGTTATGAAGCATAAAGTTATGAGGCAGTTAGAAATTATGCGTTTTTAAGAACAATTTTACTCAACCTTGCCTGGGCACCAATGTCGTAGCCAATTAAAAGTAAAACTTTCATTTCTTGTCACGGCAAGCGTTGGTGAAAAATAATTTTACCAGCAAACATGGGCCTTGAAGGTCGCATCAACATGCACTCTTTCTGAGGTGCCTCTCTTGCTCGAATATTACCTAGGCTCCCGGCGTCTATTGTAAACGCCCCTGTTACTCGTTTCTGAATCTCTTACAGGCTGTCATTGACGTTTTGAACTTCTTTGACTCATCAAATAACAAAGCCACTACTGACGAAACAAAGTTTATGACAGTGAACAAGCCAGGTGCGCCCGTCATGTCTGCTATGTTCGCAATATGTTTGCTATGTTCGCAATATGTTTGCTATGTTCGCAATATGTTTGCTTGTGCCCTTGTTGTCACAATTAGCATATTTGTTTAGTCATCTTGTCCTTCCAGCGTTTTGATCTCCTTTAAAGCAGTATGAAATGTAGATGATTAAGGCTCTCGGTGTTTTACAAGAATAGTCGCAATGGGCTATGGCTTTTGAAGATTTGGCCGCATATAGCTCCATTTAGTGACCTTGACTCATTTGACCCAGTATGAGAAATAATCGATGAAAACTGCTTTGAATCATGCAGCATCTGCCAGTTAATGTTATGTTTAAGTGGATCAATCGTTCCACAGGCTCTCATTGTAAGTTCCAAGCAACTGTTTAGGTAACCATTCATTTCCATTTGAATTTATCAGGATCAATATATAACCCTTCTTGATCGGAAAGGGTGGGAACCGGAATTAAATTCTCAAACGAGCCAAATAAACAAAGCTTTTGAATCTGAAATCGTAAAAAGACCGTGACCATGTTTTGTCTCGTGAATGATTTTAACGTAAATCAAATTATTAATCTTTAGAAGTGAAGCAAAACTCGTCGTTGTTTGGAAGTCACAACAACCCTTTTGTTTCCCACTCTTTTGTTTCCCACCCTTTTGTTCACGTCTTCCAGTGGCGATCACTTGATTGTTTCTTGACTTTACGTTTAATCCGCTTCTGCTATGATTTTCGTTTCGAAACTGAGCATGACGTGTTATCCCAGATATGACGTAATGTGTACAAAATAGATGATCTGCTTTCTTTCCTCGTTCCACAGATCTTGCTGTCAACCAGTATTCCGCTGAAGCTAAAAATGCGTACTATGAGAAAACAGAAATACCTGGATCTGTAAGTGGTCTAATTGTTAATTCCTTCTATGATTTCTCCTGTTTCAACAAGCATTATTGGGAGGTTGAAGTTCCATAAGGCTCAATACGCAATTGGTTAATGGAGAAGTAAACGGTTTTTTATTTTGAAAGATTATAGAGTACCTGCTGGAATAATTCTTGATTCACACCTAAATCGCCATTGCTCTGAGGAAGAACTGTACTTTGGACCCAACAGCATATAGTGTAGCGCAGAGCAAAAAAGGCTAAATTTACCGCTATGTAATAGGGTGTTGCAATGGATGTAATAGGGTGTCCTGATGGATGTTGTAGGGTGTCCTGACGGATGTTATAGGGTGACCTGATGGATGTTATAGGATATTTGTCTGCCTATACTTCTCTAATGCTGTCTGTGTTCTCTTTTTCATTGCGCAGAAGTCTCATAATCACGCAGCCGATGACTCGAGTAAGGATGTCCCCCCTGCCGTGCCCTCCCGGCCGGAGCACACCAAATCTAGGGTAAGCTTGATAAAATGTCCATTTTATCTGTACGCGAAGTTGAATAAGCTTTTAAGTAAAATATAGATTGACAAGGAACCTGTTTTTTGATTGTAAGCGTTGAATTTCTCAGCTTTTTTAGCCAAGCTTTAAAGTCATGCCCCCTGGATTTAGCCTTTGACTACGCAAGTGAAGATCTTTACTTGAAAGTATATGCATATTTGTCAGCCCTTCATGCCATATTACTCTGTCAGTTTATATTTAATTGACGTCATCAGTAATTTATCAAGTCCTTAGTACATTTTTCTGATACATATACTTGGGCTGTTAATTTGCAAATTCCTGGAAGAGTTAATCATTCAGTTTGCATCTTGGCCTATTTCCTGGTCTCATTAGTTAACGCCATCTCTTGTTACATGAAGTACATCACTGCTGAGCAAATAGCTGGATCGCAAGGGAAGTCCTTTCCACAACAACAGCAACAAGAAAATGAAGGTATGATTTTGCCAATCTTTAAGTAAATATGATTTTAGCAGATTTATTTCAACAGCAATTTGTTCAGGGAATCAAATGTTTTCCAGTATGTTATTCCTCAAACCTTCTTTATTCCATGGACAATATTTGATGCTGATTGCTTGCAGGGAATCAGGCTTTCATTTGGTGTTTGCCTCTTTATGCACGTATAGTTCTGGGATTTGGCAGTCTCCCAATTAATTAAGGACTTTGTCAGAGGTGCCATTATGCGTCATCCGATCGAGATTTTCCCAGCGCGTGTCTTTGCCCGCTTAGCATGGCTGTAATTACCCATATTGATATGGCTGCCATGCTCAGAATTTAGGCCCGTCTGATCTTTCTGTATTCTTATGGGCCTTTCTCTGTTTAGCCAAGCAAAGCCAACAGCAAGTCAGGAAGAGGAAAATGACAGACGAGGAAATCATGGCTAAACTTCGTAAGTTGTGCAGTTAAATACATGTGCAGCTCGATATGGCTTGATCATGTATCGTCAGCTTTGTCGGCTAGCCTTATACTAGACCCCTGTTTCCATAACTGTATAGCCTTAATTCATTGAACGGAAAGACGATAGTCTCTTTAAATTTGAATACAGATTGGAAGAAAACGGGGCAAAGTTTCATCAGCTCCAGAAATATGATTTTGATTACAACTCATTGCTAAATAATTCTGCCTCGATTTTCAGCTTCATTCTAAGTTTCTATTCATTCGTTCATGGTTTATTAATGATTAATTGATTATAGATTAGTGAGATCGCTTAAAATTCCCTTGTCTTTCGTGAAGGAACGATAGTTAGTATTGGTGATCCAAAAAAGAGATATGCGAAATTTGAAAAAATAGGACAGGGGTAAGTGTTTCACTCAACTTTAAAGTATTCTCGTAATTATTATTCTACTAACATTTGATTTGATTTACCCTTAATAGGACATATTAAAGCAATTTGTTAATTCTTTAAAAGATTTAAGAGCAGATTCGTTAGCTGTTTTCTCTGCCTATATTCATTGCCATGACATTGTCTTGTTATTGTGTGGTGGCTTAACTTTGCATCACAAGTGATCTCAGCTCGACAGAATCCATCCAAAAGCTTTTCAAAACGATTGAAAAATGTTTTTAAGATTGCGGTTTCAGTTGGCAAAGTCAGACGCTTTAAGGATTCCCCTCCTCATAACAAATAAAGCATCCTCATCTTTGTCTGTTCTGCTCAGTTCACAAACCAACTGTTGTATGATAATTGGTTTTGTGTAAACATGTCTTTTAATACCAGTATAATTCCCATTAATTCCCTTTAGTTTGTTAGACTGATAAATTACCTTTTAGAATACCCAAAGAGAGAGCGGTAATGTGGGCTTTTGTTTTTTTTGTAAAATGAAAACAGATCTTACTATGCAGTTAAATAAAACATTTGGTGATGCACCTAGTCTCGGTCAATGCTTCGACCACGTTTTTCTTTGAAAATTCGTTTTATCGGATTTTTCTATTCAGTACCTTCCGTCGATTTTCAAGTCACCATGGGGCGATATTTCCCACGACCAAAACAAAGGTTAAGCCATGAAACGGAAAACTGTTTCTTGGAATTTTTGGTTTTTTGCAAAACAATATAGATTATGTGATGGCCGAGACCACTCAAAGTCTAGGCTTCCACTTTGGGTAAACAAATTGCCCTTCATCCTAAACCTGTTCAAATTTGAACACTACATGTAAATTGTTCGTTCTCAAAAGTATAATTGTATCGTATTATGTATTTTTAATTGTTGACGCTACCACTGGGTGTGTGGTGCCTGGAGTCAGTCTTGGGTAATCCTTAGATGTTTTCCGTGTCAGTTTCTGACGGAAGTTTTTCTCTCGCTACAGAGCGTCAGGGACAGTTTACACGGCAATAGAAATCGCCACCGGTCACGAGGTACGTTTATGGCAGTCTTTTGATAGGGAATGTCTGGGATTGAGAACTTCAGAGATATGACTCGCAGGGGCGCCTACTCTGATTATTACTAAGTTAACTTAGCATGTTGAAGAGCGACGAAGGAACTACCAGAGGTCATGATAATAATCATCGGCATATATTATAGTGCTGCCAAGGTTCATTGATTGGAAAAAGTTTGTGTTGTGATTTTTATTATTAGGGGTTTGGCCAGTTTAGTATGGCAAGCAGTAGTACTAAGGCTATGATCATTACGATTAACTGTGGAAGCTGTATCTAATAAACGCATCGCAACTACGATGTTTGATGCACCAGTGCGGTTGGGAACCTTTGGAGATCCAGAAGACACCAACACTTGATTTCACGTGTATTGCATTGATCAATCTTTAGATCTAAGCGGGGATTTTATTCGATCCTATATAGGGAAAGGGGGACATTTCACCCACGATCAACGCCATATCATTCGCTAATTTTGGTGCCTAGAAAAGCACCTGGTTTATTAAATCTTTTGTAATCTTTTGAAAATTTCAAAATTTCTTTTTTAAAGGTTGCCATCAAGCAAATGAACTTGTCTCAGCAGCCTAAGAAGGTAAGCAGTCAAAGCGTTTACTGTGTGAACATCATTTTTTAGAGCATTCCGAACTGATTTGAAAATGTTTTTTAAACTCTATTGATTGCAAATTCTTTCATAAAGGGTGATCGTGTTCTGAGGCTGATTATCAATCTTTTTATTAACCGTTGAACTAAATAGATTCGCTTGGTATTGCACATGAAAAAGTGGCTCTTGGAAAATTGCCCAACAATATTTTGTAGAGTTTCAAAAACAATGCTTTTATGAGCTTTGTTTAACTCAATTTGCAAAGGATGGAGAGATGGATACATATCATAACAAATATTGTCCATTTATGTCCAGAATAAGAGAAGCGGGAGACTAGCCTTCAAAAATCATATCTTACTGTTTTTAAGTACAGACAGGAAGGCCGTTGTGCTGAATAAAAGTGCTCAAAAATGTGCACCCATTTTTAGTGGACCATTTATGCAGTTAACCAATGGCAATGATTGGCCCTAATGGTCATATTTTGGAATTTTGTTTTCCATTTGTGTTTTGGTCCTAAACTCTCTTTTCTTCGTTTATAGGAATTAATTATCAATGAAATTTTGGTCATGAGAGAAAACAAGCACCCAAATATTGTGAATTACGTTGACAGCTACCTAGTTGGCGAAGAGCTGTGGGTAAGTGCTAGCTCCTGTTTTTGTATCGAAAAGATTCTATTTACTGTGTTGCTTTTGTAAAGTGGACAGCAATGTCTTGGGTAATAGGCACTCTCTTACTAGTATTTTTTGCTAATTGAATACTTATTGTCAATTGTGTTTCCCAACTGATTGTGGCAGTTGTTTGCGACAGCTTCAATCTAACCGAAGTAGATAGAAAACATAATGTACTTAGTAGGAAAAAACCACCAGGATACCTTCAACGAATGAGTTTGTGAGAGACGTAAGTAAAGATGCCTTTAAACCCCAAATGTCTGTTTACGCGAAGTGAACGTTACTAATGACTGTTTTCATCATGTTGCGTATTGCAGGTGGTCATGGAGTACCTTGCTGGTGGGTCTTTGACTGACGTTGTCACAGAAACATGCATGGACGAAGGACAAATCTCCGCAGTGTGCAGAGAGGTAAGTTCGTGAGACTTTTCATGCAAACCCTTCAGTAATGGCAAGGCAATTGCAAGACAGTGTAGATCCTGAACCACAGAGTAATATGTAGGTAATCACCGGTTGTTGGCATTTGTAGGTGTCTGTTTGTTGGCCTTTTGATTTTTATCTCATAAATAGCACCAACTGGGCCAAAACGTCTGCATAAATTCTGGCATTTCACATAAAGGATGACAGTACATGTGGTTTAGCTTTGTCGGTGTATTCTGTGCCTTTTTCATCAACAAAGTCATCATTACACGGTTTTCACAGCAGGATAATAGGAACAAATGTGGGACAGATGTGCTTTTAGATAAGTGAATTTGAGCTACACACATCGAGTCAGCTTTAGCTATTTGCTGCCTACCTATAGCCTACATGTAGCCCCCGTCAGTTTGTCTGTTTCATTTAAGATATAACGCAAGATTTTAGCGATAACCTTAATTTTGGTCCATGTTTTAGTGTCTTCAAGCACTTGAATTTTTGCATGGCAATGGAGTTATCCACAGGGATATCAAGAGTGACAACATTTTGCTTGGAATGGAGGGCAGCGTTAAGCTGAGTAAGATCTCTTTGTTTTGCTTTTTGGAGGTCGTTTTGTTTTCCTTTGGCATATACTTCATATACTTTGCGCTGATTGACCGCAATCGTTTTTTGGCCTTAAAGTTCACTAGAATTTGATTAAGTTATCTGTAACCTCTATTTAACAGGAGCACTTCTCAATCTCTTGGTTTTTACCTAAATAAGCAATGAGCAAAATTTAGTTTTCACGATTGTAGTTATTATGATCACCTAAGTTTTGTTTCAAGGCAAAGAGCTTTAGCCAATATTTTTTTATCCGCCAATTTAGCTATTACTTAATTGATTCTGTTTGTTTTTATAGCTGACTTTGGCTTCTGTGCCACAATTACCCCCGAGCAGAACAAGCGCTCCACAATGGTTGGCACGCCATACTGGATGGCACCGGAGGTTGTGACCAGAAAGCAGTATGGGCCAAAAGTCGATATCTGGAGTTTGGGTATTATGGCCATCGAAATGATTGAAGGAGAGCCGCCATATCTTAACGAGAACCCACTGAGGGTTAGTTGGAAAGCTTTATTTGTGTCTCACTGCAATATTTGTAGCTACAACTGACCGGGTCTTCTAATAGTTTTGTATTAATCCAGAAAAAGTTACCTGATAGTCTTTGTGGAAGTATTATAAAGCACGTGGTAACGAATTTAATGCATTCTACTCACAAGCTTTCATTTTTAGGCCTTGTATTTGATTGCAACGAACGGCACACCAGAATTACAGCATCCAGAAAGACTATCGCCTGTTTTTAGAGATTTCCTTCAACACACTCTGGAAATGGACGTCGATAAAAGACCCACGGCCAGAGGCTTGCTAAATGTATGTTCATTGGATATTTGTTGATCATGGTTCGATATAGATGCGTAAAACCGGAGCTTCTGTTATTTAGATAGATCTCGGCTCTTTTTAATGCATCAACCCCCTTTGAACCTGCAATCTACTATGCAAAATAGCTCAGTTAATCTCAGCAGCGGCATCCTTAGGAAGTAAATCCTAAGTGTTTCAAGTTTCATGGATTCCTAAATACACAGCTAAGTGTTGGGATTTTCATTAATGCATCACCCTTGCGTAACCAAGACATCCAGCTGAGCTGGTAAATCTTTCTTGAATGAAGTGATCAAGGATTTAAATCCAGCCGCAAGCTTACAGGTTTGTTTCTGGTGCACCCTGCTCATCCCCGTATTAAAATTTGGAGCATTTCAAGGCTTGTGCCATGTCACAAAGCATGCCAGAAGTCCCCTTATGCTAGACCTTTTGCCAACACAGTGAACCAGCCTTGGGATGGCATTACCTCGTTTACAAGAACTATTTTCTGCCATTTTTATTGCTTTGCGACGTGTTTTTTGTTATTGCCTACTCTTCTTTCGACAGCACCCTTTCCTGAAGCAAGCAAAGCCTCTTGCAAGTCTCCAGCCGCTGATTCTGGCTGCGAAGGAGGCGGCTGCACGTCACGGATAATTAGAAGTTGTATAAATATTTTAGTATAAATTTGCATAATTGGTATATTTCAGCCAAAGAAAGAAGAATTACTCTGTAACCCATATGTGTATGAATTCGAGACGAGAGAAATTACGATCCATCTTAGTGAGAATCTTTGGTTTTGATTAGTCTACAAAGACAGGCGCTGTACTCAAGTGATAGCTAGTGTTTGAAATTAGGCCCGTGCAATCGGCTGTTTTTAGCAGTTCATAGTATACTGATTCCCAGCTGACCTTCATTCGAGTATCCTAGAAACCCAGTTCGTTTGTATTCTTGTGAATTGCGAAATTGTTTTTCTCAGATGTAGCAAAAATAGATTGAGCGATTGATTCCTAGGCCAGTTTTGTAATTATATTGTTAAAACGGCGACTCCCCATCCAACCTAAAACGGCGACTAACATCGCAGCGTCAAGCAGACAGATTTGAAATAAAAGTCTTCAAATTGACGCACATAGCTCTAGTTGTATGCTCATTGGTGTTATTTCGTACTGAATTTTGCCCTGTATGCAAATAGATTACCTTTGCATCTTCGGAGTAGAATCCTTGTCTTCCGTTTATCATTATACCCAAGGAACCACTGTAGAAACAATCTAAGCCACAACTGTTATACGAATCATTTCAACATAGATTTGTTATGGTGACCTTAGATTTTATTGTCAGAATGGTCAATGGCATTTCATCGCCTAGATTTTGTAATCTCGATCTCACCTTGAAATACGTAAATATTCGAAAATGTGCAATAGTAACAAAAAATTTCCCAAGCACTCATAGCCATGCACTGTTCAGTAAAAATCACTCTACTTTCCTCGAAAGAGTCTGTAATGTAAGCTAGATTTCGCACATTTTCACATATGAGGAGAGCCTGTTCAAATAACGATGCATTGTGATATTTTAACACCTTATAATAAATATGCAGCAAAAGAGTTCGAAAATGAATTATCCCTAGAAACCCTGTTTATCATTGCGTCAAAATTCGCCCTCATTGACCCATGACCTTTGCCTGACCTTTGACGTATGCAGCCAGAGTATGTTTCGTCTTTTGATTTTACTATCACCTATGTACTTCAAACGATTGTTGAAATCTGTCGTAAGATATGTTTTATTGAATGTGGTTGTTTTGATATAATCTAGATTATAGGCATGTAAATAGTTTCTTTCTTGCCTTGTACTTGCAGCACGAAAGCAGGCCGAGGGACGGGGGTACACTCGATGAAATTCTGACACGAGTACACGCGTGGTTATCATTCTGCATGCAAAGATGTCTGCCTGATAAAAGTATGTGCAAAGCAAGATGATCATTATAGGCTTTTAAAATGCAAAGTTGCTGGTGGCACCCTTGCCGTAACATTTCAAGGCATTTTTCCCGGAAATAAAATTTTCGCACAGCAAATCAACATTGCTGCAATTCCAATTCTCAGTTATTTTCTAACCAAAGCAAGTCGACATTCGGTCGTTGATTCAAAACAGATTAACCTTGCGATGTGAAGTGCATCACGGCGAATCCTACTTTCTCTGGAGATTTTTCTATAAACATCACAAACCTACAAGCCCCGAGAAATGACGCTTTTTAAATGTTTCATCAAATTGCGAACGACTAAACAGTGATTATCCAGAGAAATGTGTCCAGGTTATGATTTCACACCTAAGACAGGATTACGAGACTAATGAAAAATTGTGAAACAATGAAGTTTGAGTCTTACTAACGTTTCGATGGTAATAATGGTTCTTGACCAGAAAATTGTCAGCTGATGATTGGATATGTATGAAAACATTCAATGCTGCCAATACATACTGCAATACATGTACTGATAATGGCATGTATCGATGGCAGGCTAGTCGAACGAATTACGTCAAAGGTAACAGCAAAAACGTTTCTATAAATGTTATTTAAGAGTAACGGACTAATGATGATTAGAAATCTTTCATGGCAGTATAAAAAGCCTTTTCAAATGATGGGTTTTCTTTCAAGATACCTAGCTCATAGGTGACTGGTTTTTAAGTGCAACGTCTTCAATCGAATGTATCCCAAAATTTATTCAATACTTCAAGAATGTTCTTAATGATATATATTCTTATATAGGCGTCCACCAAAACTTTAAGATTCCTCTCTGTTGATCTGCAAATACAGATTGTGCTAACGAAAAGAACCAACAATCCTTCTAACAGGTTTCTTGTGTTTCTTACAATTGTAAAAAATTGAGTGCTAGAAATATCGCTATTTTCAGAAAATAGAAGCTTGAAGAGCCAAGAAAAGCATTTGCATTGCATCAGAATATTGTGTTCACAAATGTAAAAATGTCGACCAAACATGGCCTACATTGTCAAAATGGCAGTTGAAACTAATAGAGTACGAGATTGTAATAATCTATTTTGACAACTTTAATAAGTTTGTCAGGAGACGCTCCCTATACTAGACAGCTGTAAGATGGAACTCGGAAGATAAATGCTTGCGAACTAGAAACACAGTTTTGATTTCAACAGATCAAATAAAATAACCATTTATCCAAACTAATCGAGTTGATAATGATGGTCCGAGGGTGATGGACTTCAAAACGGCTGAAAACTGGGTGGCTGTCTTAACAGATTCAACTTCTTGAAGTAATTTGCCGCGTGATACCAGCCCAGACCTTCCGCAAGCTGAAAAAGAAAACGAGGTGGCTGAAAAAGACCTACCATTTAGAAAAGCATAACACCAAAGGGGGTAGGAAACACCAAAGGGGGTAGGAAACACCAAAGGGGGTATGAAACACTAAAGGGGGTAGGAAACACTAAAGGGGGTAGGAAACACTAAAGTGGGTAGGAAACACCAAAGGGGGTAGGAAACACCAATGGGGGTAGGAAACACTAAAGGGGGTAGAAAACACCAAAGGGGGTAGGAAACACCAAAAGGGGTAGGAAACACCAAAGGGGGTAGGAAACACCAATGGGGGTAGGAAACACCAATGGGGGTAGGAAACACTAAAGGGGATAGGAAACAACAAAGGGGGTAGGAAACACCAAAGGGGGTAGGAAACACCAAATATACCCTTCCTGTACAGCATTTAGAACTTTTTGTTGAGGGTATTTCCAGCTGAAACTATTTAGAAAAACTTTCTTCATCAATGTGGATAGAGATTGCATGGCAGTAAGTTGACAGTAGTAAATGGATCCTATCGAGGCTCTTTGACTGAAAGTGTTAGAGATGGTTTTTCCAATCAGGCTAGTGGCTTACTTGAACGGACAGTTCGTCGTATTTGGAGGAGGACGATTGGTCCTCTTGAAGCTTCAAGGTGGCTTTCAGGGCCCGCCCAAACTGCTTCCGTGCAGTTGAATGGCGAACTACAAATGCCAGCGTCTGCAACGAAAAATTCAGTTTTGATTAAGGGAAAATTGATGAAAGTCCGGAGCCAAAAGTTATAATCAAAACTGGGGGCGGACATTAAAAAAAAAATGAAAAACTCCACAAAACATTTACACTTCAACTATCCAAAGCCTTGCTATATCCATTTTCAGACCAAAAACCTTTTTAAAAAATATCACGCTATGTTCTCTTGAAATATTGTAGCTTCAAAATAGTCTCACCGCGATGTTAAAACAGACAATACTAATTTCCATGCAAATAATCGACTTCTGCAGTTGATGTCGCTGCTATTTTCAGGCTATGTTGCGGTGGTGCATTTAAATGACGTAATGAAGAAACATTTTGACCAACAGACAGACAAATGAAACACCGATTGTTGGAAAAAGCAAAAATCTGATTTTTCAACTTGGTAGAAGTCTTCGCTCAGACACTCGTTAACGACTAAAGCAAGGTTTCTGCTAGGGCGCACTGTGAACAATAAAAATAACATTGCATTTCAAAATGGCACCCCTTGATTTAACACCTTTAGGATGCCAACTTGATTTATAACCGCTTCTAGAACTGCTACTGGGAAATAAAAACATTAAAAACATTTTATGGCTCACCTTAGAGTCGGTTGGATCTGCCCATTTAGAAAATTCTTGGAAAACGTCGTCCAGTTCTATAGAATGCACGGGGAGTTATAGCAGGGTCGAACTTACATTAAGAAACATTGACATAACAACGGATAATTGCAATATATTTAGAACAAAAGCATAGATTAATGATGGTGCTCCAAAAGCTCACAACAGAAAACAGAAATAAGCGAATAAGGGTTTATTTCAAAGGGCGACCTCCAAAACATTGCGAGCGCGTCAACGATAGTATTAAAATATCTCACAAAAAAATTTAGGGATCTAAGAAATGTACTTTAAGAATAAGATAACATTTCCCACGTTGTCACTCGCTCAATATTAATGATAGGGACTACAATTTAAAAAGTTTGATAAATATATCAACTGCTTTCCTTCAGATCATTGTGCTGTAAGGAAAAAGTCCGACCGAAGGATGGTCTTCAGATAAACCCCCTTCCCCCATACTTTATTTGCCCCAAAGGACAAAAAGGGTCTAACTGTCATTACCTGTTGGAATCCCTGATTCTACACTTTCAACAAGAAGTGCAGTTGGATCACCTACGATAGGAGTATCATGGTGAGGGACCTCAATTTAATACAGACTTACCAAAGATGTTATTAAAAATAATGTGGGCATGACACGTTTAAAAAGGTAATTTGTGTACATAAGGCATCATTGTTCAGAAAACTCAAGTAGTACCAAAAGATACAGTGATGACAAGTTTCGTTATATTGGGCAAGCTAGGTCCTATTTCATTTAGGAGTTTTTAAGTTTGTTTATATATCTAAGTAAAATCCTGCTCTATGTAGACAGAAAGAGTTGTTAATTCCCCTTTCACTTTAACTCTTCTAAAATAAAGTATGAAGTGGATGTAGATTAGCCAAAACATAGTCTCTGACGTGGATATCGATCCGCAAATGGTTATCTGACTTTTCAGCTTTTGGCATTCACTGTGTACTCAGAGGTATATCGATCGAAAAGGTTCTTGGCTTCGCTGTTATATGCTACCTTTGTTCACACTAAAATATCTGATTTTAGCACTGAAAATTAACAGGGCGCTTAATAGTACCAAAGTCTTCCACCTACGTCGCTAAATTCTGGTAGATATTATTATATCTTATGTTTGCCCGTAATGTAAGAGCATAGAAATCAGATAAGAAACTCTTGTTTATCTCATGAACCTTCCGCTAGTTCGGTATTTTGTTGAAACTTTCAAATACTACAATCAAACGACCTCTTGCAATATTCAATGTTTCATTTTTTTTTCCTTCAAAGAATTTTTTTAAAGATAAACTGTTGCCTCTTATGACTTCAATGATGAAAACAAGGGTAACAGCTCTCGAAGTGCCACTCTTTCGGTTTTTCTTGGTACAACATCTATCCATCTCTCATTTCATCTAAACTTGAAATTAACATATTCAAAATAGAAAAATATAAGGAATAATTCTAAGTTTCATACCATCGGGAGATTGAAACAGAAAGTGAAACAATACCTGAATTTCTATCAGTAGTTATAATCATGTCGGCAATCGCAGTTCCCTGATCAGAAACATAAATTAATTCCGATTAACAAACTAATAAAAGGAAGTCGAGAAAATTGATTCTTCGTCTCTAAATGCCTCAACGACGAAAACTGACAACTTTAATAAGATGTTTTTGAAAACAAAAATCTTAGAACTATTATATTTTAAAACTAATGATGATGTAAAAGGTTTCCAGAGAATACCAGTAAAGATAAAATGAAATGCAGCGTCCAAACAAGAATCTCCGAAAGTATACTAGTAAGTAAAGGTAAGTCAAAAATTATCATAAATTTTAATGAATTTATTTCGTTGATTAAGGGATGCTCAAATAGAGCTAGATGTATACTCGGCAATAATCATTTTTTTACCTTCTTTAAAAGAGCATTGATGAGGACATTCTTCTTTTTGTCCATTTCTCTTTAGGACAAAATAAATAAGTAACAATAAATGTGTTTGCTTGAAAAAAACAACAGTTCAGTTTATTGATACAATCAGATTATCTTGTGGTTTCAAGAAACATTTTTCCACATTTCCGGTGAACAAAAGTTTGGCTTAATTTTTACCAAAAAGTTCCAAAGCAGTAGGTTTTACAGAAAAACAGCAATAAGGACAGGTCAAACATGCAATAAATTTGTTTCATTGTTGGACCTTATAATTTTACTTGAAAGGTCATGAAATAAAAGAAAACTTTGCTTTGTCAGCTTAATAGAAGAACGATCGTTAATAGACTTTGTACTTTATCAAACCACGATGATTCTTGTGATTGGCAGTTACTGAAAAATTAGACGATTAAACTAAACAAGAACACCACTTACACCTTAATCTTTGCAGCATCATCTCTTAGGTCGGTCTTCATAGCATAGTACAGAGCAAGTTCGTTGCTATCTATCTGAAATAACCAAAAGAACCGACATGACACTTTGGATACTTTGAAAGATTGTCCTAAACGGCAATATGTACGTGGAAACGTTAAGCCCTATAATTCACATACCAATAGACTGTTTTGATAGGACAATTATATGGCGAAACTGAATAAACTACAGTTTTATAAGGATCGTGCCAATCTCTCGAATAAATATTTTTAAAGTAATTATATTTTTCGAAAAATTTTAAGTACGACCTTAAAAAAGCACAAGTAAGGCCGCGTTTGGAACAAACCAAAACGAATACCACGCTGCAGATTAGGCTGACTAGAGTAAACATAAAAAAGACTGTAATACAAACGTGACAATGTTAATGTAATATACCATAGCTATAATTTTGTCCGACACTTTGATTATTTCTTGTAACTTGTCTTGTCCCTGCAAGGAAAATGACAGCGTGCAAGTAATTTCACAACAGCTGAATAAGATGGTACTGCACTAAAACTCTTTGGATGGACAATAGCATCCTGTCATTAAACGATTTCCAAGTAGCTCGTTAGAGACAGCCTTTTCAGGTCAAGAACATGCGCTTGCTAAGCAGAACTCAGAGTTCAAGTGGTAGCCATGGCTTTTACTTCGGTTCAACTAATGCTGTTCACAAAGCAAAACCAGACACTGACCTTCGTCGAATCTATCGAGTTCAGGTAGGCATTATGAGCGTGGACATTATCTTGCAGCATGTCATACACTTCCTGTTGTTTCTGATGACCATCAAGCCTTGAAAGAACAACACTGAAGCTCAGGTTGGATATCTTGCGGACAAATGACTCATTATCACCTTAGAAAAGCTACCTTCAAGCGACTTGGAAAGGATTATTTTTCTTTCCCAATTATTCGAAATAAATCAAAACACGTGTGAAGGTAATGCGATAGAATAATCAAAAAACAATTCCGAGCAGAAAAGTGACCAAAACTTGACATAAACAACAGATACCCTTCGTCACGTTTTCTATAGGGCTTGAAACCCTCAAAAAGGACAAGATGATATGGCTAGCCATTGTCGAAGTTTCAAGTCAGAACTACAAATTTTCAATAAGCCCCCCATCTCGAATAAGCCCCCCTCGATTTGTTGATTTTTGACTCCTGAGGTTGCCTTTGGCATTTTAGTGAATTACCAAAAAAATATATATTATTGATAATAATTTAATCAAATGTTACTTTATACTTAGATTTTTTTATATTATAAAAAAAGGATATTTAAAAAATTTTCTTTTTATATTTCAGGTAATTTTATAACCTCCCGCCCCCCCCCCCCTCGAATAACCTCCCCCCTCGAATGAGCCTCCCCCCTCAAATAAGCCCCATCCAAAAATATCAAAAATAAATAAGCCCCCGGGGGCTAATTCGAGGATTAACGGTAACCCCAAGAAACCACACCCTTTAACTTTATAAGCCTCTTGAAACAACCCCCAATAGCCCCCGATAATCACTAAGAACGGGGGAGACCAAAATTTGGTTAGATGCCACGAAGTAAGTGACATAGCCTTAACCGTATATGTGTTGTTAAAGGACCTAAGTCCTTTCTCGTCCTTATCGAGGGAGATGCTAACCTTCTCTCGGCTCATACAACACGAAAACAATACAAGCCCGCGAAATTTAAATAACATGTTTCTATTGAAGTTATCATGCATGAGGGTTCGGATATGGCGCATGCGCAGTTACAAAATATTTGGCATATATTTGTATCATAAGTTGTTATGATAAATGTTGTGCAATCTTCATCACATCTTTATCGATGAAAGATTGTCGAAAAAGTAGTTACTAACTTTGGGATCCAGGCAACCATAAGGTCTTGCATGGCGTCTTCGTAGCCCTTCAAAACCTGATCGAAAAATCTCAGAAAATCAAGAAAATTGGAAAATGAAACACTATATTTGATCACAAAAACTTTTCGGCGGAGATAGAGAAGTTAAACATTACTGAATTTATATATGAAAGGTCAATCTTTGTTTCATCAATGTAGTTGTCTTTTATCGGATAATTGCTACGTCTACAATGTTCATATAACGCATCGGATTGTAATGTTAATTGTCGATTTTAAGCAAAACTTCAAAAATGATAGCTACTTCGGCTTGATCTTTCGGCTTCCCGTTGACCTTTGAGTTGTTATTAGAAACCTTCGGTGGTGGTACCATGTACTGCAGCGGGTATGTATCCTGGAATAAAAATACGCTGTCAATGATAACCATCACACATACAGGCTACCTACGTTTCAAAAGTGACACCAGATGATTTTGCCATCTTAAATGTTTGTTTCTTTAACATTTGTGAACTAATTTGCAGAATTAACTGCTTCATTATAGGGCATTGTTTCAAGGAAGCTGCGTTTTTCATATAAAAAAACTCCCTTCAAGCTTCATGTAAGTTTTATTGATTTTGGTCTTTCAGTTTGTCCACTGTTTAGTGACACCTAAAACATCTAGTCTAGAGTGACACCTAAAATATCTAGTTTAGAACTTTCTCGATCAAAGAAATAGCCTTGGTGTGGGTAAGAACATTTTTGGTTCAAAAAATTGATAGCAACTCATGCTAAGTGAAAAAGAGAGTCAAAAGTCGTTTCACTTATAAACAAAAATTACTGGTATCAGTTTAAGATGTGAGAAGAAAACAAGAAATAATTAGTTAATAATTGATAATTAGTTAGAAATAATTGTACCACTCTTTTTCCATTGTCACTTTTGGCAAACGTGATATTTCCAGTTAAATACTGACCATGTTTGATTGCTTTAGGAATTCTGAAAAAAGGAAAGATATTACGCTCAACTGATTTCTAATCAACCAAGAGTGTACAGAAGGTCTTATAAAAAAGTAGTTAGTCTTTTGGCCCCATGCAGCCATTAAGAGACAAGTGAACATGACGATTCAGGCTACAATTCAGGGCGCTGATATGGAATGGGATCAATTTTCCAAGTGGGTATGAAATCGTAGGGCCCTTACTATCAGCTTTTACTATTTTTTCCTAGATAATTCTCTTAAACTCTATTTGCTATTTTGAACCTTTGCAATGTCTCTTGTGCCTTGCAAACTTTTCTCCCGACTGTTTCCCAACCTTTTTAGCCTTGCAACAACATTGCCAATAAAACATTTTTCCCTCCTTCTCCAAAACGAGCGCTACACGGATTTCCTGTACATTTATTATATGGATGCTTTCCTGATCAGCCCTATCACAAAGTGTGCTAGTCTGCACAATTTTGATGTAGAACTGCCTGGATCTAACAAACCGGTACAACGCCTATATTTGATATCCTTATCCTAGTTTGAAGGGTGTCAGGAAATTTCAACAAAAATTAAAAGTGACATGGAAATACTGGTGATACCAAGTTCCTAGTTGTAGGGGGGGGGGGGTAAACTCTATTTTTCAGAAATTTTGCACACCCATTACCATTTATTAACACCCCGCCTGGTTGTGTATTTCATACAAAAACTCTTTATTATACCCCTTACAATTAGGAACTTGAGAGTAAGAGAAATACAATAATTTCGTAGCATAATAACTAAGACATTTGTAAGGGGACGAATACTTGTCATCATTCAGTGATGTGATGTAAACTTGACACGTCATCCCTGGCTGAAGTCTTCTAGACGAAAACTTCGAGCGATTGTTTGCAGAGTAGACATCCTTCCTTTTTGCGTAGCAGTCCAAAGTTATGGGGGAATTCAACTTAACAGAGATGTTTAAAACCATATTTCGCATTTTCTCTAACTGGTCTTTCACATCATGTCGTAGCTGGAAATGAAATTTTGAAAATTTAAAGGCTAGAGTTCAAGTTCCATTTTTGCACTCAGCATTTTTACATGTTCGAAGGTCCCAAACGAAAAACTAGAAAAGACAAACTAGAAAGGACTCTAAAAAATTAATGCGCAACAATTTTTATTTAAGATTGCAATTAAATTTAGGATTATTGAGTATGGGTTATCACATAAAGTTTAGAAACAATAGAGACTCCATTCATTAATCTAGAATCATATGGAACGAATCTGAACAAATAACTGAGACATTACGAGAATACTAAAAATATACAAAGAATAAAAATTGCACACACCTGAAATAGCAGCGTCATTGAGCCATTCAACTTTGCCGTATATTTGTACTGCAAGAAAAGAAATCTCGTAAACTGACTTTTCTTAACTTTTCCAAAATAATATTTCGGTTCTGATGTAAAGAATTATGATGTAAAGAATTAATGATTCTGATGTAAAGAATTAGTTTTTGCTTCTTCATGTCAAGATAGTCAAGTTCTGCACGGTTTAAGGAATGTTATTTTTCATCGATGAATATTCATGTTTTCTCTGCCGAGGGTAATCTATAGCCTCAACCAATACCTAGCCTCGCTGCAATTTTAATAACATCGTGCTTTCATTCATGTGTACATTGGTGTCCTTGTAAACTGTGGGTTTCTGCGAGCCTCAATTGGCGGGAAGACTACTATGACTACACACCTTTACAGGGAAAGCATCACCGGCCTTGATCAGTTTCTTGTTTTGGTCGAAGATCATCCAGTACTGCGACTCGTATTCCGATTCGTACAGCAGATCATGGAACAGCGGAGCTAATGGGGTCACCTCTGCCTCTTTGGACTAGAATTGCAATTGAAGATGGCCTCAATATCGGCACAAAAACATAAGCAGGGAAAAAAGTATAGCTTTCTAACAATTCCAATTCTGACGAAATACAATTAAACGAAATTGAAACCCACAAGCTTGGCAAAAACGTATAAAAACTATAACAAAGATAGTGACTATAAACGGGTCAGAAAACTACAGATAAAGAAATAGGAGTGCGCATAGAGAGGGGAATCGATGAGTCGAGTGTTTCGAACTTCAAAACTGTGCAACGTTGGTCTACATATTTTAAATCATTTTTCTATATTTTCTAATCGGCTTATGAATTTTACTGTTAGTTGCTACAACATCACGTAACATTATAAACAATCATCGAAACGATCTATCGAAATTTTGTTTGAGGAGAAGCCAAACTTCGTCTTATGCTGGATTAAACAAAATAACGGCTATTCTTAAAATTTTCCAAGCATCTCTTTCCATCTAGGCGAATTACTTACCAATGTAAAATTGTATGTTAGAACTAGTTCGTAAATCTGCCTCCCTCCTGGTAACAGATCTCTTGCTCCAAGTGGACGCAGCTTACTGTCTTTTGGCCTACAAAAGGTGCTTAGTTTTACGACTGGCATTTACTGTCACACCATTAATAAAGAGACACGACAAATCCAGTCGAACCTTCAGAAGATTGGCAAGACTTATAAGAAACAGCACTAGCGCCATAGTGTCATGACCATCAACATGAAATTCTGGTTTTGACCACGACTGGCCACCTTGACTTTTCGGCACTGGATTCCATTCGCTTTCAATGCAGTGACGCATTTACCCATGGGCCTACTGAGCCCAGGCCCAGAGGTCCCCTTAGGCCTTTGATTCAAGGGGGCCCCAAGCAAAATTCTGTTAAGCCTATACAAAGTGTTGTTGATGAACTGAATGGCATGACATGAACTACTTTGGCATACTTTAGGGGGGGGGGTCTATCAACTTTAGGCCCAGGCCAACGGCAGTCTCAAATGTGGCCATGCTTCAATACATGGTAAATCCGAATATCAAGTCATTTATTCGTGGCAATGTTGACGATTATGATTTCTAAAGCACTTACGTTAGTGGTAACACATAATGCGTTAACGTGGCAACAGGTAAAACATCTTCCGCCATAGACTGACATGTGACATCCACCCTAGTAAGACCTTCGCAGCCATTCTATAAAAAGAGAAACTGAAGATATTCGACTGCAAATTGAACAGATACAGCAATGATTTATTAACAGGTACTTTTGGTAAGTAACAACATCTACGTTTAACAGCTACCTATTAAAGAATTCCTTGTCCGACATTGACTTACCAAGAAAATTTGTTTGCAGTTTGGCATCAAACCGTGAAATTCAATCTTATACAGTAGATTTGATGTTCCAAGATTGTTCCACCATCTTGCTATGCAAAGTTCTAGGGTATACCCACCCTATGATCAAGATAGAAAAGAATTTCATCATAGCTTTTGATATTCAGAAACGTAGAACTAAGAATTGTCAGAGATTTTTCAAGAACTTTTTTTCTTTAATCAAAGAGTAGGGATAAAAAAGGCTACATTTTTACTTTCATTACAAAGGACTTGTATTTCAACACTGTACCTGATTTTCAAAACAAGAGAACCATAAAACATCTTTAATGATGGATTTTTAATAAGGAAAATAAAACGTACCAGAACTTTGATGGTAAGCTTAGATTTATTCAACGGCCTCAGTGTTACGTATTCCCGTAATTCGTTTTCAGAAAATCGACTGTCCTTTTGCAACTGTAGCACGTGAACAAGGTACCGGGCATCAAGAGAGGCATCCAATGATTGTAGTGTAACCTCTAGAAACAATGATACAAAGCTTTGAACAATTGAGAAAGTTTTCTTAGGAGCAAAGGCGACGCAAGCTTAGACATAAAGGAAAGTAGGCAGAGAATGTAAAAAGCGAAAAGTAAATGGCGATGTTAAATAAAGGGAAGATTACAAATGAGACCCGCTCTGCTTTTCACCCTCTAGTGTTTTCGAAGAAATGTTATTGGTAAGGGAACACGCAAAGGATGCAGAAGGGTGGGAAAACTAACGCCGCAAAAAGGGAAAATTACTTTTTTTTATTAATGCACTATTATTGTTGGTTTGTTGGTTGTGCATACAGACAAAATCAAATAATACTGAAAGAGTTTTACGAGGATTACACTGGATCCTAGTTTGGGATTACGGTCAGAGCTATACAACTACAGCCTGTTGGTAACAGCCTGCAAACTTGTAGTGGCGGGTCAGATGTGACTTTTAAAATAGCGCAGAAATGGTGCAGAACGAGAGATTAATGAACTCCTAAAGGCTTGGCGTGTGATTCTTTGGGGAAGCAAAAAAAATGGCTTACCCATCCAAGTACAGCCACTGGGTACTGCTATGAAATGGCGTTTTCTTTCTCCAGGCTTAAAGTCCTTCTGGAACTCTTTGTCAGGAACCTCTCTATTAAATCAATAGGATTTATCTAGGAGCTTTTAGGGACTCTAAGCAAATTCATTTAGCGACTGAATTTCGAAGTTATGCTACAAATACAAATCAAGGAGGCTAATGTTACTATTAGAAAATTTAAAAAAATAGCTTTAAAAGGAAGAGAATTATGCAGATGAAGGCATCCTTAAAGGAACATATGTCCTGCACTTGATCAAATTGATTACTAGTTTCAATTTCATCATCACCGTAACACAATTGCCTGAGAAATAATCGAAAAGAGTTTTTTGCAGTATACATGGAATACAAACCTTGTTGGGACAACTACAGTAACTGGGATTCTGAAGAGAGGACCTTGATTCCTTTGACAATAATCATAGGCGCTAACCTGAAATAACATGGAAGCTAAAATTTATTGCTGGTATCATTACTATGTTTGAGTCAGAAACCGAAAAGAGTTCTTGGCAGGTTTCAGATATGGCTCTATCGCTTAAATGTACCAATGTTGACATGCAAGTTCTTCTAGAGCACATGAAGCAAACGATGATTGTACTGCTTAAAAAGGACTGTGTTGAAGTCCAATAATGAATGTTCCCATAGAAAGCATTCAGTATCACGTGTTAGCAAAAGCTTGGTGCGTCTGTATTAATTGAGTTCTACGAAGGAGTTTGAAAGATGAGCTCTCAGCATCAAAACAACAAAGATGGGAAGTTTGACAAAAAACTGTTGAATGACAAAGACATGCCTCTCCAAAGTGAACACCTTCACTAAGGCCGGCCGTATTCACTCGGATTCCAATCGTTCTCTCTGCAAGAAAGATGAATAAGTCTTCAAAACTTTAATCTCATTTGTTAAGGATTTGTTACTAATATAAAAAGCACAAAATTGACTTTTCATTAAATAGAATTTAAACAGTATGTGGAATTATATAAACAATTGATAGTGGTTTAGGAAAGCGCATAACTTATAACAACAATTGACAATAAATGCCTTGGTATAAGCAGGGTAGCTGGAAAAGGCAGGAAAAATCAAGAAAGTACTGCATTCTTGAAAAACGAAGCCTTTCGTGGATAATTTGAAAGAAGGGATAGAGAGAAATTATTAGTATGACTGTTAAGAATTGACAAAATTAAAAGATCTGGAATACATGATTCATAGATCTGGATTGATTGATTAGAGTCAACGAGGAAATAAAAGTTTTGGGTGCACCCAGAAAAGCAAGAAAAACAATCGTTGCCAACTTGTGTGCTGCAATTTAACTATTACCAAAACTATAAATGCTTCCCTAATTACAATCAGAGATCATAACGATTAAGTTGGCGATGTTGGCAATCAAAAGAATGAAAATCTAACGAAATTTAGCATTTTCTTTAATCTATCCCCGGGCAAGAAATTTGTTAAACGATCGGTCAGGAAATGTTTTATGATTTGAAATACAAACAACGGTATTAATATAAAGAATAATGACCTATATTTATACAAGTAGATTTGCTCAGCAAAATTGACTTATTGCTATCAACAAAATATCTGTTTTCCTTGTTTTCATTAAAATAATACAAATTTAATCCTCATTGTGAAGTCCTTTTGGTAGATAAAAATATTCCGGAAGGCTGATGTACTCGTAGTCGATTCAGTTCAAATGAAATGATTAATTTTTACAAGCCTATTAGGAACTAGATCTTGAATGCCCTTACTTGAGTACAAAAAAGCTGCAAAGGTTAAAAGGCACAATCAAAGTTTGTGCCATTAAAATGGAATAGCATTGGCAAAGCGCCTTGAACTGCGGAGCATACCTGCGTTTGCCAAAGCAAAGTGCGAAGGCGCAGTGATCCAGGAAACAGATGGGACAAGGCAAGTCCGGATATCAAATGAAAATTTCTGGTCGTTTGCTGGGAAAAGTTATGAAAGGAAATTTCACGATATTAATAGTTTGCATCTAAAATTTTTTTTAGATATATGTAATTATTAATCTCAAAATTATGATCACACCCTCAAAACTGACTCAAAACTGACATATATGTAACTGTGTGTCGAGAAAGTACTTTCAACAGCGTTTTGTATGTCACGAATCCAGAAAAGAATATAAAAGTTTTCGAGTATATTATACGCAGGAGTGAAAAAAATAAGGATTATTTTTCACTACTGAACTTGAATTGCATCAGTTATATCTCTGTTCAGCAAACTTGTTACGCACAAAAACAGATTCATTATTCTCGTATCATGCTAAACAATATCGGTGATAATAATAATGAAATACTAATAACATTTTAAAAATATTGCTATTTATAAAATATCAAAAAATATCATGAAAATATTAATGATAAATATGATAATGAAAACATTTCATTTTCTTTTAGTTCCGATCCATTAACAAAAATAAGAACAACAATAAAATTAAACTAATGGTATTACTAAAAAACAAAACTAATAATAATACTAAAGGAAACTTTTCATTTTGAATTCCAGTTAAAATTACAATTACTCACAAAATTACAAAATCTCACAAATACATAGATAATTTGTAACTGGCTAGTCTGATTTTACAAAAGAAAACAAAAAATAACAACAACAATAATAAAAATAATAATGATGATAAGGGCACACTGCCTACTTACCACAGTTTTTGTTGAACATCGGCACAATTGTTACATTGCGCAGGCTAGGCTGACCGAATTGGTATGGTTCGCGAATGTATATGCCCCTAGATCCGTTTTCACATTGAATCTGGAATCAGGTGCATTGACAGAGTTAAAAAAAATCAACTCTCATAGCTCATCATTACTACTTGAATTAGATTCAAATTAACTAGAGGAAAGCGAAGACATGTACAGAGCTGCATACTATCTAATGGAAATAAAATAGCTGCTGTATGTTTTTGCGATTTCATGAAGACATATTAAAAAAAATATAAAGCAAATTTGCCTATAAACCATGATGAACTTCAACAAAGAGCATCACTATACTCCTATCAGCATATGATGAAATAAACAACATCATACTTTCGATACTTCTCATGACTGAACTTTTAAAGAGAAAAAAGTCTCTATCAAAGAAACCTTAAATGTGACGTCATTGATCCATGGTCGAGTTTCAGTCTTCATTAGCTCAAATGCTTTGTCGACCTGAAAAAATACTCGAATTTAAAATACAATGCTAGTTACTTTCCAATTATTTATTGATTCTTAAAACTTGTTGCTTACTGGGGCCATCTCGAACTCTGAGAACGACCCAAAATTCGATTATATATCAACTCTAGAAACAACCCCAAATTCGATTACATACTCCTCTACAATTAATACCTCTGTAAGCCCTCCCACCGCTTCTAAAAAGGCCCCAAAATAATGCCAGCTCCTACATTCAAAGTATCAGCCTTTTAAGATGATTAAAGCTCTAGCTTCATTGATCCTTTTCTACTTTTGAGTTGCAACAACCTTGCCTGAAAACTGATCAACATGTATGTCCAAATATTAGAAACAAATTACTTCCAAAATGGGCAAATAAAATAACATCTTGTTGTACTGTATCTCCTTACGAATAGTTTCAAATAACGTTGCGAATGAACAGATCAATCTTCACCTGCAATAAACCTCTGCCTTGAGAAAGTACTTCGCAGCCTGCAGAAAAATGAATGAGATGATTTCTCAGCAAAAAGATACCAGAAATGCAAAAAAGTTTTCACAGTTTTCAATCTTGATAACATAAAGACAAACCTTCAATTTTCAATGCTGTATTTTCTAAACATCGTTTTATGCTGAAAGCAAAGAAGCCAATTATCAACATGAGAATACTATATTTTCCAGTTTTCACACGTACATGGCCTTATAACTATCAACAAAATATCCCCATTCTTTACTTCTAAAAATTATATTTTTTTGAGGAATATCATACGGTTGCCAAACAAGTGTTTTGATAGAATAAAACTTGCTTGTCAAGTGTTTTCTTGCAAAATAAAATCGAGCTTCAACAAGGGAAAATCACACACCTTACTGGAGCGTACTGGATGCCCTCTGCCTTAAGAGCTGACATTAAAACCGCTGAAAAAAAGAAAGAAACTGCATTCGCTAAAAGCATTAGGCACAGTAGACTATAATCGTTTTCTGTGAATTTACTTGGGTGCCAAGAAACACAATCTTAAAAAATCTTAGAGGTCAGGAATCTGCAAAAGACTAGAGCTGGAAAAGCGTACTGCAAAATTTCAGTGTCCCAATTGAAATATTGCGAGAAACAAACATTGAATACTCACACAGACAATCAGTAAAAAGTTTATTTGGAGTATCACATATGGAATGTAGAAGGTTATATTAACTCGAAAATTTCCAGTTTATCAGTCAGGGAGCACAGATCATCAGTCCACCTTGCCATTTAATAAGAAATGGAGGAAAAACCGACAGGCCATCGTGAAATAATGAACTAAAATTGGACAGTTTGCAGAGCCTTGTGGTACAACCGGGTCCTAATTAACTAGCTCAACCTACCCACGCCTCCGCACGTGTTCGGCGATGACATTGATGTTCCATTCATCAACTGGGTATTTCGCAAAGTCCATTTTGGAACGGAGGTTATTGCTCCTCCAGGAGCAGTAACACACACTCCCAAAGCCCCGTCTGCGCAGGGGCCTGTTGAGGACCAAGTGTACTGTTTACCAGGCATCTTCTCCAGGGTGGAATATTCCGCTACCATCATCTCGGGTGACACATACGCACCAACTCCTGTGATAAGAAACTAAAATCATATGCAGCCGGTATATCAATAGCCTGAGACAGAAGGCCGCAGTATATAGTGCGTGCGTTGCGCCACCTCTTCAAACCCTTGCACTAAACATTTCCTGTAACTTGTTTAAAAAATTTGAAGGACTTGATATACGGAAGCTGGAACTGTCTAGGTGGAAAAGACAAACAGACATCTGCAGATATTTTGTCCCTTTTATTGATTAAAGACTAGAAGGAATTATGACAAAAGTTACCAATAACGAAGTCTGATGAGGCAGCTGGTGCACCAACGGTTGACAAAGCAGGACCATCGTTTCCAGCACTCGTGACGAATATAATTTTGTGCTTGTTGACGACCTCGTTTATCATCTCAGTAATACGGCTATAATATAATATAATAAAATATAATATAATAAAATATAATATAATATAGCATAATATAATATGATATAATATTATGTATATAACATTATGTATATAACATAATATTATATATATATATATAAAATATAATATATATTATATAATAAATAAAAAAAGTAAGATGGTATTATATCATAAAATATAATATTATATAACAGAATATAATATAATATGATATAATACAATGCAATATGATAATATAATGTAATTAATATAATACAATGTGATAATATAATTTATTACAATATAATATAATGCGATATAACATACTAAAAATAACGTAATATATAATATAATAATATATAATATATAATATAATATATAATATAATAAAAATTACCCTGCATCCGACCATTTTGACGCTTCGCCATAGCTCATGTTTATAACGTCTACATTGTTGTTGACTGCAGCAGTAAGCTTTGGGGTAAAAGAAACTATGCAGAGTAGATTTAAAATTGGTATCTATAGTTTTTATTAAATTATTACCAAAGTAAAATAAAAACCCACATGATAAAATTAAAATAAAGATAAAAAATACAAATAAAAAAATAAAATAAAGATAGAAAATAAAATTGAAAAATAAAAAAAGGTCTGGTATACTTCGTAGCCATGATGTATGTGGGAGCCTAAAATATGGCAGGCATCTTTCTACAGAATATTGAGTTGGAAGTCTCGCTTGTTATCAGAAAATGCTTCATGTCTGAGACATTAAATATCTAGGCATTATATAAGCAAAAAAAACTCGGGCACACTTATGATGACCAGCGTTGAAGAATTAAATTTTTGGAAATGCTTCACCCTCCTATTGCAAGTACAAAGAAGTCTGGACTAACCGCTCTCATTATTGCCGAACCAGTTTCCATTGAATCCAATTTCGTATCACCAATTTTCATTGATATTACCTGACAAGAAAATACAGTATCATAATTAATATGAACAACAAAGATAGTGGCATTTCGGTACAACATCATATGAACAACACAGGTTAAATAAACAGTTTTTTTTCGACTGAATGGAGTATATAAAAGATACTGGCTGCAATAATTCGAGGAAGCTTTTGAAATGGGTTTGAGACAACATTTTGGACAATATAATTTGCTTCAGTTTTTTCTTAAACAACCTATTTACGTATACAACGTAAATAATTTGTTTTCTTATAATACATTTTTCTATATAAGCCACATAAAATCATCTCGTCAATAGAGCGACATCAGCTGTGTCTTACAACAAAATGAATTTCTAACATGAGATGCCTTTCTGTTGTAGTTCGAAAGCCACATCAGTGGAGAACGCATGGCTGTGAAATTGAAAGATGAGCCTAAGTTTGGAAACAACGCCAATATTTTCAACAACCACACAAAACAAAACTGAAGTCTCAGGGCTCGAAATAACGGGTGGTCAGCGGTCAAATACCGCCTAAAGTTACGCTCTGATCGCCTACTTTTCACCGACAGCGGTACAAATGACCGCCTTAGATTTCCTATCCAGAGTAATTTTTACGGATGATGAATTGGTGGATGGTTTAATTGATGCGCTTTTTACAAATTGCTGCCTGATACGACCTCCCAAATTATGCTTGTGACCGCCTAAAATTTTCAGATGGCCGGTCACGGTGACCGCGAAAAATTTGACGCTCATCATTTCGAGCCATGGAGTCTTCGTCGCGCCAATAGCGAAATGGCACAACGTGCAGTGGAACATTGCAGAATAAAAGTCCTGCATACCCTTGCGCCTGGTGCGATGCCATTGTAAGCTGGAGCATCTTTGTGGTACCCTGCAGCAATACTTGCCACGTGCGTCCCGTGACTACCTGAAGAGAATTTCAAAAACATGTTTCGTGGCAAAGTCTTCTAACTTGGACAATAATGCTGCAAAAATTACACGTCAAGTTATAATAGACAGTCTTCCCGCAAACGGAGCGAGGCATCAAACGTTTGCAAAAATTAACTTGAATGTAACATCTGCTTTTTAAAACGGGAGGTTATGCTTTGTAAAAATGGTTTGTATGCAAAGATAAATAAAGGCAACAGATTCTTCGACTAAGTGAAGTAGAAGCTAATTAAAATTTAAAAGTAGAAGATTTATACTGCAAATGGAATCAAACAGAATAAGTATTGCTTTTAGTAAAAGTATTACAATTGACAGCAATGTAACTATGAATATTACTTTTTCTGCAAGTATTATTGATAGTATCATTTTTCTACGAAGACCATCAGACAACTTCCACAACTCAATATGGCTGAAGACATATATCATACTTACTACAATTGGTCACAATCGACAAAAGATTCCCCTCCTCGTATATGTTGACGCTATAGCTGAGCATATCTAAGAATACAATATTAGCAAGGTTGAAATGAAATGTGAAACGATAAGAATACCTCAAGAATATTGAACATTCATGTTTATTTAGCCCTTATACCGACTAATATCCTTCCTGTAATATATACGCCTTATCTTGATTAGAATCGAAGTAAACACATTCTTTTGTAAACATTCCTTTTACTAATCAATATTAATTACAATATTATAATTGTAATTGTAATGTCAATATCATAATAGTAATGTCAACATTATAATTGAAAGGTGGGTTGTTCTTTGGTTTTCAAGCAAAAATTGACGGATTGTAAGAGAGTTTCCTCTTGACCAGTCTACTTCTTTAAACACAAGCACCACACACAACGGTTAGATAATGTATCTAAATAGCTAGTTAAAAATACGACCGTTTGTTATTTCAGCTTTACAAGATGGTTTCACTGCACGAAACTGGAGCTTCCAAAAAGACAAGAATACAGCTCAGCATGCTCAACAGGCCCTTCGATGTATATCAAACAAATTTCCAATAACTCTCAATCACTTAACTGATTTCAAACTACTTTTCCCTCAACATATGTGAACCCAATAAAAAGCCAAGACCTTGTAACAGTTCACAGGCCTGCAAATGCTACCAACTTATGCTTGCCTGAATGTGTTACATTGTTCAGTGACACATGCTGTACACTCTTCCGTGTTTAAAGGTATAGTCCTGCATTGGTCAGTGAATGTCAGGGAATGCACTATTACTAATGCATCGTCCTCTGGTAGACAAGCTTTCTTTTACCTCCTTGGTATGTTTCAACTATGTACTCTTCTTTGGCTGAGTGGACTGAGGGCTGTCTGGGAGCCGGGATCAAACCCAGGAACGCTGGTACAGTAGCCAAGCACCTTAACAACTCGGATATAGTAGCCTCATTTCATAAAAACTTCTAACGCTTAATCCCTTGAGTCAAAATACCTTAGTAGTAAACTTACCGTCGTCTCCAAAACGAGAGAAATCACCAGAAGTTCTGAATGGTCTTAAAAGTTTGCAGTTATCCAAGTTCCCTGATTCAGTTGTATCAATGCAGGCACTGGAAATCAAGAAAAAAGGTCAAAAGTATACAATTAAACACATTATAAGTACCATGGAAATGGGTTTATAACTTTCTACATGTGCACGAAGAGCTCATAGAAACTTGCATATAACAACACAATGAGCAAACTTTTGATGAAATGAAACTTTTTATTAGCCTAATGAGATTTCACTTTTTCTTACTGCTCACAACAATAAGACTTTTTCATTGCAATTAAATGAGCACACATACATATGTTTCCTTTTTGTGTGTTGAGGAGATAAAATAAGTATAGAACAGAATCCATGCCTCAAAATGTTAACCTACACTTGAAAGTTAACGTAACCTGAACTTTTTCTCACAATATTTCATAAACCCAACCCATTCGTTATCTACACCTACTGGGCATTGCACCACGTATCAAATGATTATATACTTCATATGTGAATAATTCTTTTCACCTACCACCAGTCTTCTCCATCATGAAAAACTACACAGTCATAAACTGGTCCAGGATATTTGTATTTCTTCTCAAGTGAGTTTAAAACTTCAATTGCTGCCTTGTAGTCATCATGGGCAAATCTCTGTGACTGAAACATAATTGGTGAAGAGTTTTTAAATGTCTTTGTAGCACCAGTGTTCAACAGGATTAATCTTTTTAACTTCTTAAACTATCTTTGCTGCTCTATATCAGCAAAAATATTTTTAAACATATGCATAAATTGTGTCTCATAATGGGATTTGCATTAAATCGTTGGTAAATATTACATCACAGAATAGATTGATACTTACACATGTTGCTGGTGATGGACAGTCTTTCTCAAATTCACATAAACGCTGAGTGGCATCTGCCAAACTGATATTGTGGGCAGGAGACCAATGTCTTTCCTTCATTTTACTCTAAAAAATATTCATAACAAGGTTAATTCGTTACTACCTGTGCATGCACTTTGAGAACACCATTCAAAGAAGCTTCTTACTCTTAGTGAATGCTAGATTGAATTTTGAAGAATTGTCTAGAACAAGGTTTTACAATCATTATTGTATTATTATTAAGTTGTACTTAGAAGAGCTGAAAAATATTAACCAATAACAATACATGCCATACGTTGGAAAATATCAGTAATCATTTGACAACTTTACCTGTAAGGTGCTTTTCAGTCTGCTAGGATAAAGGTGATATCCATTTTTCACACCAACATTGAATACACCTGATGGGTTATTCCAATGCTCAGGGATCTTAAATTAAAAGCAAATAGAAACAAAAAAGCTTCTGAAAAAATGTTTCAGTCTTTTACCTGAATTCTCAGTTAAAAATCTTAAGAAATGAGAAGAAAATGGACTACCAAATCCATTTGGTTGGTCCAATTTTTAAATCAAGTTAGGAAAACCTCCAAGGAAAGAACCTTTTCTATACAGCTTATGGAATGCCAACAACTTGAAAGACTTGTTAATATTATGTTAATATATTTAACAAATATGACAACTTCAACATACACTACAATGGTTGAAATTATGTTTAAAAGCATTTCTTATCAAAGACTTATAATTTGAGTTTCTTAATTATTTCAGCACTAATGTCAAACAGTCTCAGCACACCAGTGGCAGTTTTAGGGGGGGGACAGGGGGGCCACGGCCCAAGGCTTTGCGCTTTTGGCAACCCAGAAAGGGCTTTGAACCTAAGACAAAATTCGAAAAGGCACCACTGTGAGGCAAAACAGTTTTGATGGAAAGGAGCTTGAAGAATTATCCTGGTTAATAAAAAACTTAATAAATAAGAGCTAACAGATAATTTTTCCCAGAGTCCTGAAGTCCCTAAAACTGCCACTGCAGCAAACAAAACATCTGCAAGTTTGAATCTACCCTTTTACGAGTGGGGCAATTTTCTAGGGGGACCACCAAGACTCACTTTAAGTTGCCTTCCAGTCAGTCCCAGAATAAAACCATTCTGCACTGTCCGTGTGACTGATGTATCAACATCTCCACTTCCAGAGCAATCAAGTAAATCAAGAAGCTTCCTCTCGCCTCCTGGCAGTTCCTAGAACAAAAAATGATATGTGATGCTGCTTTTGATACGAAACTGTACAACCTTCAAACAATTATAGCTACAAGAGGGAGAACAACTATATACTTTTCATGTCCCTCTTGGATACTTAATCGTTAGTCTCGGATTCTAAATAGAATAATAAGAATTTTTAGAAATGATCGTATTTGTCCACTCTCATAGCATCTATTTTGTCCCGGTAAACTATCATTTCAATCATAGAAATCTAATTTCAATATACATAAAAACACTAGGTATCCAGAAAAAAAACTCTACTAACTGTAACAGGTTGATAGATTTGTGACCATCCAGAACAAAAGCCAATATATTAGGTCTGATAAATTTAACAATAAACAAAGAGAAGAAAAGTTATTGAAGCTTTGACATTTAAATACTTAAAGGAACATGTATGAGGTCTAATGAGTGTTAATTAGATATAGCACTGAGTTACTTTGCAACCATAACATATATTTAAATGATATTTTTTCTTAATGGTTAAAAAACCAAAGCACCTGGGTTAGAGAAAAAATTGCACTTAACAAATGTTCACAAAAAATACTGCAGTATGCTATTTCTGAACATTAGTTTCTTTTAAATCTTTGATTGTAGGATAAAACATGATCAACTGAAGACTCTCTTGATGTATTGGTAAGCATGTCCAAACTGGCAAATAGGCCTTGGAAAGTACTGGGAGTATTCAGGAAACAAAAAGGGGATTGCCAGAAGGTTGCTTTGCTTGCCTCACAACATAATATAGAATGGAGTCTTTAAAATGTCATAAACCCTAATTGAATTGATTGACAATGCACTATTTAGCAAGTACAAGGCAGATAACTACAAAAATGCCCAGATTAGGCCAAAACAGAATGACGAGCCTCGAAACCAATTGCAAGATCATTTGCTTTCATCATAAAACTTATACATTTATATTTATACTTCTGTTGAAGAGCAAATTTAATGGCAAACTATTTTTAATGGAGATATTATTGTTGTTCGTGATCTTTACATCTCATTTCACTTTCTGCATGTTTTAAGGAAGGCCTCTGCGCCAACCCAAGTTGCAACTTGCAAACGATGCGGACGAATTTCCGGCAAATGCATTGTTGGCTGTGAAATGGCCATTCTACAGTTTCATTAAGAGAAGGGCACAATAGTCTAGTTACAGCTATTTCTGAAAATAGTCCTGGCAGGATTTTATCTTGGAAACCAACTACAGCTGCGTGGCCAATGGCGCTAGTTGATGCTTTTATAAAGAAAACATAGCAACATGGAAGCAAGCCTTCATACCTGTAAACCAGGAGCCGCTGGGTCTACACCAGAATCAAACACCGCTATTAGAACCCCAGTTCCATCGTATTCTGGAAACTTATTAATGAACCTTTCGGCACCCGTTTCCTTTTTGGGAAGCAAGGCATCCTCCGGGAAGCAATCCAAAACTACCTCGGGTGCGTACGCCATTTTGAAAGGTACAACCAGGTAGTTGTTGTTGCTGCGACACAAGGTTTGTTGCCAGCGACAAACAGGTGCTTCGGACCTTTTTCCAGCGCGTGGAAGCCAGGCATCAGCTGTGCAGAGTTGAAACACATCTACTAAATGTAAAAAATGCCTGGTTTAGTGAATTCTTTCGTTTTAAACGTTTATCCTTATTTTACCTAACCACGAGTTTTGCAACAGCCGCATTTACTACTTTTATTAACATTTAGACTTGGTATAAGTATTAAAAGGCATTCATTCGGTAATATCTGGAAACAATTTCAGGCTAATAGCCTATAGTATATGAGCACAACTATTTCAACATTCTCAATTCTGGATGGAGAAGTGTGGCCGTAAACCAGAAGTATCTAGAGCTGATAATGGTCGTTTTACATTTCCACTTCGTCCATGGTATGCTGTGCAGTGCTGCAGTTCTAGTGCTTTATTGTGCAGAACAGCATTATATTTCTGAGTCTTGAAGTGTCACAGCATAAAGTCAGCTATTTTCAGCGAGCTAATAAATAACTAGTAACAGGGAGAGCTTTGCAGAAATTTTAACACATTATTTGTAGTATATGGAAATGCCAGTAGAGTTTCTGGCGTTCTTTAAGTTACGATCTTCTTCCGTCTTTCTAGCAAGCACCGTGGTACTTTATAGCTGCAACAGAGGCTGCCCTCTATTTGAAATGGCCGAGCCTCGCATGGTGGCACTGATGTCTTTCAGCACGCTGTGTAACAAAGCAAACCCTGTCAATCCATAATGGTGCACTACAAGCCTCAATTACGGCTCTCTTTGTTTCAAATTTAATACCTGCACACACCACTGACACAAGGTCACTCAGGCAGCCAATCAGGAAGAGCCTTGAAAGTTAGGAAAGTCTTCTTGTCCAATAGGAGCACCTGAAATTTGACACCTGTATTGAATTGTGTCTGCTCCATTAAAGTAGCGGTTAATGAGTCGTATGCATTGATAAAAGGGTACACTGACGTGAGCGATCGCGAATCCACAACGTAAATAAAAAAGTCGAATTTCGGCAAAATATGACCGCTGAGGTGCTAAAGGATCAAGGGATGAAGATGAAATCCGAGCCAGTTGAAGTTAAGGAGAAAGGTAGGACTAAATTTCCTTGATTGAATTTGGCTGCGTAATTGCGTTCCTGTTTAAAACGCTTGACTTGATTCTAATTGAGGTCATCTCTGCACGTGGACCTCGCAGTTTCAAAAAACTTTGTTGCAAGAGTTTTACTGACTGTTCCAAGCTAGCAATATATTTTTCTACACTAGCATCTTTAGCAAACGCAGATAGGAAATTGTTCTTGTGTGAATTTGATAAAAGAGACTTCAGTGAGGATCAGTTCGCCGCCAACGTAGCGCCCAAATGGGCAGCTTAGTATCAAAGAAAGAAGCATCTTTGCACTTATGCAAATTAGCAAATTCGCTTAATTCTTGAACTGAAAGACGAGCCTATGCAAGGCTGCGTGTAATGGGGAAGTATGGTTCTTGCATTCAACGGTATGATTCTACGACTTTCATCGGCTGCATGATCATTTACTTGTTTTTGTGATAAAAGTTGCTTACTTTAAGATGCCTATTTTAGCTACCTAATATGTTGGAAGCTCTTTAGTGTGCAAGAGGTGATGGCCAATCTCTTCTTTCTATTCTCAGTTTATTTTTGGAACATAAGCTCAAATTCTGGAGAGGGACCACTTTCTAATAGGCCGCGTTTTTTAAATTGTTTGAATCACTGAATGATTGCAGAGACTTTGCAAATGGCAGGAGAGAGTGAAACTAAAAGATACCAGATAAAGTATGGTCTGAAGAAGGCTGGAAAGCTAAAAATGTTTTACCGTATGCATATTGATATATTCAAGCAATACTTTACTTCCTACTTTGCCACACTTGTAATCAAGCTGTCCCAAACCATTGCTTATTTAGTCCAAAGGAATCAGCAAATTTGGAATAGTACCTTGGCTTCAAAATGGTTGATACTGTCTCTCCTGCACATGAAATAATTCCCATGCCGCGCTTTTATCAGTAAACATGATGCGATGCCCTAAAAAACGTAAATCACGCCTCGAATACAATAATTTTGATGCAATGATTGCACCAAGATCCAGGTTCGCGCTACGAAGTACAACGGCAGTGTGAGTTAGCATATTGTTCTGCAATGGGTAGCTAAATCTCCATCGCCATCATTTCTCTAATGAGTAGGTAGGCCAGGCAAGCCTGATCGCACCGTGGGCGGAATTTTAGACGGAAAGAGCTATTTCTATCACACAGATTCATAAAAATATTAATTTACTGCCACTGCTGCCTATATTCAAGTGTTCATTTACTAGAAACAGAGGCGAAACAGAACGTGGGATCAAAGACCAGCTATACGGGTTGTTACACTCAATTCGTATGCTGAGCACGTTTTCTCAAGTTAGTCTGGCAGGTTATCGCGCGGTGCCTCTCCGCTATTCAGCATGAAACGAGGTTTCTAGCTGCAGTACGAGTTCCCCAAAATCAGGCCTTTTGCATATGAAAGGCTCCTAAAGAGCTTTTCTGATCAAATTGAACCCTTGCAAATAATTATTTTGGCTAACCTAATTATTTCAAGGTAGTTTTTTACAGCAAATGCCCATGTGTGTAAGAACAACACCTAATGTGGATCAACTTTAGCAACTTTATTTCTTTCCACATTTGAATCTTGATCTATACGTAGGCTTTTAAAGTTATATGATAGTTTAAAAATCAAATAATACGGAATTTTTACTACCTCGAGATACCATCCTGCCGTTTTGCACTTTAGAAAAATACTTAAATTCCTAGCAAGATCATTTCCTCTACGACCTCTAAATTCCTTCTAGAAGAAACTGAGAAGAAAGAAGTGATTTTATGCAAAGTCTGTGGCGATCGATCATCTGGGAAGCATTATGGAGTATACACTTGCGATGGCTGCAGAGGCTTCTTCAAGCGAAGCATTCGCAGAAACCTGGTCTACCAATGCAAAGAGCATGGTAACTGTCCGGTCGACCTAGCAAGAAGGAATCAGTGTCAAGCATGTCGCCTAAAGAAGTGTTTCAACGTCGGGATGAATCGTGATGGTAAGATGACGTAATGTACTGTTGATTAGAAATAAGCCTGCCTTGGCTTTCTTGTCCTGATACCCGTGTGATTGGTGTAGGTAATGTAAGCATGCTGGGATTCCACAAAGTGTTAATGCAAAACGCAACCTCATGTCTTTGAGCCTCATCGCTTAAAGGGAATCAGAGCAAACTCAAAAGGGTGCAAAAGAACCCTTGATCAAAAGAGAAAAATATGTTCCTGGACTATTTTGACAAATACTTGAGCTTAAGTATCGTTTCTAAACCAATGCATACAGCAAATAAATCGACTTCCACTTGTTTGAAAATTTAGAAGCAAATGAGTGACTGGGGGTATGGTATCGGAATGGTAATTAGCAAGAATGGGAAGTCACTGTAAATGAAACTGTAATAAAGTCAATCTTTCAAAATCAGCATGGTCCCGTGCAAATCCACTTTGTGGTTTTTCTCTTAAGCTCTTCTAAGTAAAAACTGATCATTTGAAACAGCATCCACAGTGTGGGCCATCTCTTTTGGTCCGCTCCAGATCCCATGTTGTGACGTAAGACTATTGATTTCCTTCGCTCCAGCATTGCGCTACTTTGCAACAATTGCAGGAAGTGCAATTTAAACTTGAGATTTGCTTGTCAAAACAAACGATTTTCCTCCAAGATATGGTACTTCGTCCTAGTTTTTTAAGATGACGTCACTGCAAGGCAGTGGTCAGCATGGTTGTACAAGTCCTGATTCGCTTTGCGAGCTAAAAAGAACAGTTGATCAACCACGTGGTTCCAAAACGTTCCTCCCTTCTCAGACATTCTTTTGTGACAGCAAAATAAAAAGAAGTTTGTTGGTTAAGAGAATTTGCTATTATAGATGTATTTTCATTCGTTCTAGCAATTCACCAAAATAAACCAGAGAAAAATAGTGCTACAAACCAAGTGACTATAAACCTGTGAAGAAGAAATATACTCCATTTTCGTGTTTTTCAGTTATTTGTGTGCAAGGAACTTAGGAGGACAATTAGCATCAAAAGAAAAAGAACATCAAAAATTTCTCTAGGAACCTAACTGTCGGCCATAAACAATTGTACTACACACTCTCTGTAATGTAGATGTACCTTCTTTGGCAAAAACATAAAGGCAAAAACATCACGGTTGAAACATAAAGTTTAGGAAGTAAAAGGATATTGCTTTGCCTGAAGCAAAACGCTTATTTCTGTCGAATTTCCCGAAAAATCATTAGCACAGGAATTAGAAGACTAGAATATTAAAAACTATTCTGAGGTAAAGGCTCGATCTTTGATGCCAGTTTTGTGAAAAGTGACTTTGTACATTACGCATCATTTACCAATACGCATCCTGCCTGTAAGATAAACAAAATATTATGCAGCCATGACCGGACCGGATCAAAGTTTCAAGGGGCCATGTCCTTGCTGGACAACGGTCTTTGAGCTTGGAACTAACGGGCATTGACCGATTCCCCTTAAGAGAAAGGCTGTACGCCAAGGTTTTGAACTGTTTTGATCAGAAGTCACGTATAGTGAATTAAACATTCCACGAGGTCATAACCGTTCCGCCAGAAGCACCAGTTTGGCGCTGACCACGCAACCAGTTTGTTGATCTATAGGCTGGCGTGGTCGCTGGTCGGCCATTAAGGCAAAGATTTCGTTTCAAATGAGGCACCATGAGTTGCTGAGAGTCACATGATCAAAAGATGGTGGGGCCATTGTCATCAACGCACTGTCGACCAGGTATTGGTGTAAACGACTTCGTCTGTGATTTGTTATCCTCAGAGTCAAAACACAGGTGGCGCTTGTCCCACAAACAAACACGCTGGTATCTTATTCTCTTATCGCAGAATAGGTGAAAATCAAATCAGACTAGCACTAGCAATGCTTACTGATGTGGCTTTGATTTTCCCTTTACATCCAAAACAGATTGCACGTTGGCTCTAGGTTAACCCTCATTATAACTGAAGCGGCGTGTACCTGCCCCGCAACGAGGCACTATCATAATGGAGGTGTATAGTGATCTTAACACGGCAATTGCAAGATATTCAATCGTTTAACATTCTCTTGCTTTAAGTGCAGCCTGAAAATTACCCCATCCCACTATAATTCAAGTTATATTTCAAGTTATACAAGAGTCGCAAAAGTAATGTGTTTTACTATTTGACAGCTGTGCAGCACGAGCGGGCCCCGAGAAACTCACAATCAAAAACAAACAACCCATTCGCTGCTTTTGAAGCAACATTTCAACAGTCGCGACTGCAAGCACTACAACAAACCCAGTTCCCATTACTCCAAGCCGCTCCACAGTTTTCGCCCCCGCATACCCCACCGGAGGACCACTTGCATGGGAGTGAGAATGGGAAGCAAAACGGATTCATGACAATAGCCAGCCTTATACAAGCTGCAAACGGCCTCGCAAGTAACCTAGGAGGCCCTCCGTGCAACGGCGCGAATCCAAACGGAGACGCCATGGAGGCCTCCACGATAACAAGTTTCGCTGACAAAATGCAAATGACGATGAACTCACTGCAAGTCAACAGCAGTCTGAACGGAGCGAACGTCAACGGCAGCACGCCTGTGACGTCAAGCAGCAACGGACCGAACGGAGCGGCCGCGTTTTCACAATTGCAGTTGCTAGGCAACTTCTCTCTACCACCTCTGATTAACCCGGACAAGATATACGAATCTGCGACGCGGTACTTGTACATGTCGGTGAGCTGGGCACGAAATATCCCGACATTCCTCGAGCTCCCGTTCAGGGACCAGGCGATTTTACTGGAAGAGAGTTGGAGCGAGCTCTTCGTGCTTTGCATGATTCAGTGCTCTCTTCCGCTTGACATCGGGGTGTTACTATCAGCTGCGGGACTTCAGGTAGGCCCAGATACATTCATTTGCCATAAAGGCCCCCGCAGATAGTGATGCATCTGTTGCGTCCACTTATACTAATCTTGCATACATTTTGGCTGCATGATAGGGAAAAGACAGAAAGGCCCGTCGGCACCCTCTGAAATCTTTTAATGCCGGAAATCTTTTAATGCCAAAATACTGTAGTTAACCCCGATTGATATTGTTAACTTCGTTTTTGCATTTTGACCAATATTGAAAATTTGGAGAACGAGGTTAACCTCGATTTCATGCTCTGAAACTGCGCATGCGTGTAAAACGTCTCTTAACAACAAGAAATAAAATGCTGCGTTTTGGGTTAATTGTAAGAAGTCATGTCGATACATTGCTGAGCCGGTGTTCTTTGTGCCACAGTACTGTAAGCGAGACGGATATTCATTCTATATTTCATTCTTTCAGGTCGACAAGATTCCTTCTGAGAAGATTGCGACCAGCATGGCAGACCTGCGTCTGTTGCAACACATCGTCCAAAGATTCCAAGGCATCCAGATAGACTCAACTGAGTTCGCCTGTTTGAAAGCAATCGTCCTGTTCAAGCCAGGTAAGATTGAACTGACTGTCAGAGCCTTGCTGCACTTAAAATTAAACTTCGTTATTGTAAGAATGGGGCTAGTTGTCAATACTACTCAAATACTCACATTCAAGTTCGTGGTATCTTCCTCTTCCCATAATAATAGGCCTTAGATTCCCACAACATCTGCACGATAGGAGCAATTAATAATGTTTAAACGAAAAAATGAAACTAGGCAAAAATATGTTATTGTTGTTGTTGATGTTGTTGTTGTTGTTGTGGACTTTTCAAGCAGCCTTTTTGTACCAATTCGGTTCCGATCCAGGAGTCGCATCCCATCATGCGGTTACCTAATACGCATTAGCTTACCGGGCCTATGTATGGCTTTTTCCTTCGCAGATCTTCGCGGTCTCCGTTGTCCGCAGTTCGTCGAAAGTCTGCAGGATCAAGCGCAAGGCATGCTGGGTGAATACATTCGAACGACGCATCCGTCAAATCCGGCTCGCTTCGGAAAGCTGCTGCTAATGTTGCCATCGCTTCGATCTGTCAGCCAGAAAAGCATAGAGAATCTGTTCTTCAGGGGTGCTATAGACACTACGCCAATCGACAAAATGCTATGTGATATGTTCAAGTCGAGTTAGGCTGTATAGTTGAGAACTTGATCGCTTTAGTTTCAACGGTGCCAATGGCAACAGTGGTATAGAGGCCATAAGTCTAGCATGCATCTTCAACAAAATACGCGTTTGGAATGCACGGAAATAGTCCCAGGAGTCCCAATACATTGAATGGCTCCTTCACCTCGCTGATTCTGCGGGCAACACGCAGAAACTGCAGCTGGCAAAACCTGGTAGCGTCATCCGGCGTATTGGTGGACCAGTGGCTCTAACGACAAGCCTTAACTCTTTTGTACTAAGAACATTACGATTAATTTCTGCCTTACCTTTGACTCAGGTAGATCAGCTGCAATACTTTATTTTTTGCAACTGTTTTCTTCTTGAAAAGTCAACAGGTCTCTTTTGTATCAAACTACGCAGTCATTTAGTTAGGCTTTGTCTTTCGTATGGTTTTATATCGCTTCATTTTGGGAGCATCGGTTGTAATCAAGTTCTTCGTTGCCACGTTGTAAATATTGTAAATATGGTATAGGGTTCATGCAAAAATGATTTGGTTGGTAATTGGCTTTCCATCATTGTTTGTCTCATTTTCTTCAAAACGCTGGACGACGAGAAGTGTTTGCTAATTATTTCAGGAGTGAGTCCTGGCCCGGAGGCATAGACAGCGTCACATTGGAAAAGCACCAAAGATACAAAAGCCAGTTTTGAAAGGCAAAGTCATCAATGCGTGTTACGGAAATAAATGGGAAGATAAAACACAAAGAGTACAAGAATAATCATTTGTGACTTATTATTTATTAGCTTTTCAGCGATAGTTAACTTTTACTAATACGCTTCTCTATTTGATATTAATACTCATTCTAAAACCCAACTCCAAAGGAAGGAATCATACCGTAAAACAGTGAAACATACACGTTTATATTGAAACGGCATATTATACATACCTTTATATATATTCAGATATAGACATTTACTCATCACACGATAGAAAAGGGGTAGGGGGGATAAACGGCACGGCTGGGTTTCGAGGAGCGCAGTGGCAAGAAAATAGCAACACCACAGGCAAGGGTATTTTTTACATCCTCACTTATGGATCAATTGACTAAATTTGCCTCAAGCAACAATGTTATACAAATTGTAATACATTAATAGCAGTTGTTTCTTGACAACACAAGAAAAGAAACTATGTGAAAAGGTAGTTTGGAGTGGGAAACTCTGAACTTGGATGGGTCTATCGTCACTAGATTTCTAAACACAAGGAGCCCGGTCAACTTCTATCAGACTACAAATAGAGAGCGTTGATACTGCACCATCACGAAAAGGCATCTATGAACCGTAAAATAATCCGATATCTACAACTAAACAACAACAGAATAGATAAGAAAAGAATACTTGGTCAAAACTATCCAAAGTTGTCTCAATATACTATGCAGTAAATAATGTAAGAATAGTGTTAATTGAGTAGTTTCTAAACATTATAGTAAGGTGAACTTTTGGTAATTTTTCAATCATGTTTATAAGAAACTTGATGCGATATACTGAATAGACAATACTGTTGGGGAGAGAAAATACTAGATCTCTAACGCGATATGGAGTACTGCGTTGCCATTGTGTGAGAACGTTTTATCATCGGTATTAATTCTGTTGGTCTGAGCTCTGAACGGATAAGGTTAAAATACAGGGAATAATACAGGCTTCCTACCGAAGAGACTCTAAGAAACAATGGAACCCTAAGAGCAATGGAACAGATCACCCCACGTATTGAATTTTAACCCACATAAAATCATGACTGCCCAAGACATCATGTGCTATCCCAATTAGAAGTGATACCAGGTTTGTCCTTAGAAAAAGTGTAGCCATTGGTGACAGTTTCTTGCCCAGCACAAAACCGCTCAAAAACAAGAAACTGCACCGATAGCCTTTATAAAACAGAGTAAACAGAAATAAATAAAACCCAAGAATGTAAAATAATGAACTATACTAGGATCTAAGAAATAAGAACAAATAAACGTACAGTTTCACTGCTGCTCATTTTTCTATCGAAAAGGTCCCCCAATCCCCCTAGGAAACAAAATACTTATTCTATATTTACTATGAACATTGATTATTAATTAAGACTCTAGCTGGACAATGTGTTGTTCATTCCGCTAATTTGCTAAGCCATAGTACTGTTCTATGTAAGCAATGGCGCAAAATGGTACCAACAAACCAAAAGATGAACTTAGAGCCTTAAAATATTAGTTAACGGAGCGGGTGTTGATTACAAAAATAGTTCCATCAATGCGTTGGAGATTATTCCGGGCCAGATTCTGCCTGCGAGCCTAAAATGAATCTTTCACATCACAGAAGGACAAGCTTGGTTGAATCAAATGCAAACCTATCAAAGCATTAAAGCGAAAAAGAGGCCTCTGCTCTCGGGGTCATCTGATGAAAATTTGTGGAGAGCTGGGTTCAAATGACGTCACAATGCATGTCACTTTGCTGTTAATGCTTGAAGAGGCACTTCAATTCGATATTTTGACACACAGGCAGAAAGCTGAACCTATAAAATACCATTATTTTGAAAATAATTTAGTTTTTATATAACTTTCATTGAAAATTGATATTGAGAACTTACCCCGTAATTACCAACAAAACGAACAAAGGAATCACCGATAATTGCGCCATATCTTCAATGTTAAATACAAGTTAATTCTCATTTGGTATATCTGAGTTAAAGCAAAACGCGACGAGGTAAAATACAGTCAATTAAAATTGAAATCAGGTTCACTGCTGTCTCAAAAACGATCAAGAATTACGTATATATTTATATATTTATATATATGTGACCAAACAGCGAAGCCTTGCAGTCATGTGTATGCTATACTAAAAATGTCTCAAGATATATTCCAGGAATAAACAAGGCGCAAACGTAATGCATACCCAGCGTTTAGGCCTCGTTTTGAAACGTAAACTCGAGACTGGATAGTCGGTGATATGTTCAAACGGGGTGATAACTTGTTTGCCATCACAAAGAAAAAGTCATACTTTTTCACGAAGTGGTTTAACCCCAGCAAACCCCCCTTGGCTTTGGTTTCCCCGAAACTTTGCTAATGAAAAAATTGTTGCATCCATGTACGTATGTCCTAACTGGTTTTGGGTTTCTCAAGGTATCACGTCAATAAGGCTAAAAGGGATTCTACAAATTAATAATTGATATATAATAATTCTATCTTTACACTCTCATCTAAAAATTAATTTCTCCCATAAGGAACCAAGCGGATAGTGCGAAAATAATACCGATTACGAGAAAGAATAATAGGATTAGAAATGACACCTGTGTGTCGGACATCTCTTTTTTAATGTCTTCGTCCTTGAGGTTTTCGTCACCGGCCCGTTGCCTCGTTTCGTCGACTGCAGATTCAACGGGGATGCGGAGCCTCAATGTGCTGCTAAATTGTCCTTTGATTTGCGAAGGAGCATCCATGGCTAAGTCACGCACGGCGTCGCCAATAAAGCGCAGTGCGCAGACGCGAAAGTGATACTCCTCGTCCGGTACTAACTGGGAGGCGGTAAATTCCGTCTTCGGACCACTGTAGACCTAAAATGGCGTTCAACACTGGCTTAATATCAAACGAAGTAGGGCAAGGTAGGGAAAAGAACGGGCGGAAGAAGAGGTTTTTGGTTGCGAAAAATGAGAGGATGATATATTTTAGCACTGAAGTTGAACGTACCTCAGAGAAATCTTTGGAATGGCCGACTCGCATCTTTTGTACAATATAATGCGTTTCATCACCAGACCTAACTGGTTGGGAAGCCTGCCAGCTCAGCTTCGCTGATGTTGAGGAAGTTCTTTTCCAAACGATATCTGAAAGGAAAGAAGGTAGTATACAGTAATGTGGTTTGTTACCATGACGAACAGTCTTTTAAATTGGACCTTCTCTTAATTCTTATCCTCCTTTACTTCACGCTTCTGAAAGATAAAATAGTCATTCAAGTTACAACTTCAAGCACGCTTCGAATCGTCATCAATCCTTCAAGGTCACGTAATTTTGGAAGGCAAGCGACCCTTTCCCTTCTTCCTTGCATTAGTTCCATCGCTTACTTTTGATCCCAAATTGTCTTTTCATGCAGTTGCTTGCTAGCAACCTAAATTGCCTTAGAAACACCTTCGGAGAAATCCCCTTTCAACCATCGCCTCATTGCAAAGGGGTCTAATTTCAACAGTAATTGCAGTCTATGCGATAGGACGATGGCTGTATGATAGAAGGATCGAAGGAACAAATCTGTCAAGAGCACTATATAGGTGATGTTTGTAGATGTAGAGCTATTTCGTCTAGGTCTTCAGGCAGAATATCTGAGGGCATCCAAGTACAAAGGTTTCTATTTCTTATTTCAAAATTTGCAAAAAAAGGAAAACCAATTTCTCCAGAAATTCTATAGGAACATGGCTAGGGAAAATCCAATGAAGCAAATTTCTCACTTTTTCTTTTTCATAACTCCTACCATTAGCTTGAATGACATTTTTTAAGAGAAACGTACTTGTACACCACTAGTCTTCAGCTGGGGAGTTATACAAGGCATCAAGGAACAGTTATTCAAGTGGTCGAGAATTTTTCTTTCCAGAAAGAAATTTGCAAACTTTTCTTTAGGAAACAGAGTTCCTTTTTACAAGACAGTAAGGTGCTAGGTACAAAAATTGCTGTCACGAATATGTTAGGGCTCCAAGGACATCCAAGGTAAACATTCTACCACGAAAATAAGACACCAATTACTATTCCAAATCAGTCGAAAATTTTTCACTTTTGAAGAAAAGCATTTGCAAATGTCCCTTTAGGATACAGAGTTTCAAAAGCTGGCCAGCTCTCTGGGGTGCAAATCCCAGGAATTACTGTTACGAAGGATTGCCAGAATTGCTGGTAAGAGCTCCGAGCCTTAATTAACGTTGTTCAAGTACCTTTGACAGTTTGAGGTGGCTGCGCCTTGGTGTAGAATGTTTTCGGGAGGGAGAAAGAGCCATCCCCAGCATCGTTGCTTGCGCTGATACGGAAAGTGTACGACGACAGTTCTTTCAGCTTACTGACGGAGAAAGACGTGGCCATTCCGGAGAATACGTTCACAAACCTGTTAAGAAATTTGAATCATTTAAAATTGGAGAACTATCACTACGATTGTTGAAGTTAATGGTCCATGTGTTTTCAAGTCGTGTGAATACCTGTTCAAACCAGCAAAGAACTGTCAATGAGCTGTCAATGAACCAATGAATCTTAGTCATTACATACAACATCAGAATTGACTGTCACTCTTCGACAGCATCCAACATAACAAATCATTTTCACATCACTACTCACTAGCTAAAGGTTTCGATGACAAGCAAGCAGTTACGATACTTACGACCCAGAATCGCTTTGCATTTGTAGAGTGAAATTGAGGCCAAGGTTGTTCCGCCTTGGAGAGGCCGATTCCCCCCATTTCAGCTTAATGCTCTGATATGACGATGATATAAGGTCGAGATTTGGGGGACTTGGGGGCAGCTCTTTTGTCACAATGTGAACTGGATGGCTGTAATAAAGATAATGATTTATAGGTTTATGTATAAAATTGAAAAACACAATTGAAAGAAAAAGGTTTATAGGGTCAATTCTATCATCGCGAATATGAGATACAGAACTCGATCCTTTCCCTTCTAGGGGCTATAATAGATGGATATATCGGAAAAGAGCAAGGCTCCCGAATGGGCAGCAAAATAAATCTAAACATAATAAAATGTAAAAATACAACAAAATATAGAATAGTATTTTCACAAAATCAACTGACAATACAATGTTAAGAGATTCCAACAGCTCTTTTTTATTGCATCAACCAAATTAACGGTGTTATTGGAAATACCAAAATGAAAGGCTCACCTTAAAGGGCTTGAACCAATTTTATTGACGGCTTGAACTCGTATCCTGAGAAAGAAGGAAGGAGAGACTCATGAGAAAGGAAATTATATACAAGTACACCCATCGTGTGAATTTGAGTTTTATGTCATCACCGAGTCGTAAAAACGTGTCGTTTTGGGAGAAATACACGGAAAATGACGTGTCAAGTAGAAGAAATTGGCTCTATGAATGGAGAGGGGATATACATTCACGTCCTGCGTCTGCTGATTTCTTGTAGGACGCCTTGCCAAAAGCTGACAGGAGTACAAAGACTCACAGCAAATATGGCATAGTCATTATTTTCAAAAATATCATTCACTGATGTTTAAATACATAAATAATTAAGACATTAATACGATCAATATGAACAAAAAAGAGGCTTGACCCGAGCTTGCCATCTGAGCAGACCAACAAGAGGTGAACCCATAACAGTGCAGCAGCAACAACAACAACCACAAAATCGATAGCTACCTGTAGGCCGTATCAGCCACCAACCCGGTAACCACGTGTTCCATGTACTCGTAACTACGGCTGTCATTGGACGCCTTCGATCTTTCGTCGTCTTGCAAACTCAACTGACTATCAGCATCCTCGTCGACGGAGTCATCTTCGTCGATCTCAGCCTTTTCGGACAGATCCACAGCTCCCGGCGTCACCACTGGTACAGTGACACTGAAACTCGTCCCACCGGCGCCAGTCCCAACCTCCAGTACGTAGTGAGTGATGGTTGCACCATTGGCAGGGGGGTGCTTCCATTGCAAGTGTGCAGAACTAGAAGTCTGACCGAGCTAGTAAACAGAAAGGGGGAGTCTCGGTAAAGTTGGGGCTCTTCTTTGATGTCATAAATATGAGCATGTATTAGGAACAGGAAGGCTCTTCTAGGAAGGACGGCATTTATAACTAACAACATTACCTAAACGGCTAAAACGCTGAATGCTAAGTCGACAGAGCGAATCCAGGGGTGGAAAATCAATTTAAACAACTATCAATGGGCCATATCTTTACTTGGTATCAGTTAGGGTTTTAAAAACAGAACTTCTCACAGTACTTTGGTTTAACAAAGAAGATCCTCTCAACTAAACAACAAACCAGAAGACAACTCTATTTATCAAACTGCAGTTTACCAGCGTTTGACGTTGCTTTTCTCTAATAATGAAATGCACAAGGGACGAGTTACTTTGTGTTTATTTTAGACTTACGTACCGCCTTGACGAAAGTAACAGCCAGTGGAGACGAGGGTAGGGTCTCAATAGTGCATACGTCACTGTTTGGACTGGGACCTGCATTGCTTAGGGCCTATAAAAACAAAGACTATTTAGAACAACAAAGAGGGTTTTACCCGCGGTTAACCAACAGAGAAAATAATTAAAACGAACATCATACTCGATGCTGAAGAGGAACCCGCATTAGGGTTCGTAAAGCGCTCCTAGCACACTGCGGGCAAAAATTAATGAATATCTGCTCAAAAGACTTTGGAAGCACAAGGAGCAATCACTAGCATTAGCTTACCCGAACTCTAAAGTAATAGAATGATGCTGGCAGCAGCCCTCGTTTGATTTCACAGTTGTTACCAACGCCTTCGTAGACCTGCAAATAAAAAGGGTTCTTGAGAACAGGGATTCCTCTTTGAAAATCAATCTTGAGGTAGCAGCAACAAAAGGTCAGACTTTGTCTCCAACGCCAAATGTAAATACAGGTGAACATTGGTGATGTGGAAAGAATCACGAGGGAGCCTCTCCAAAACCTTGAAGGCACTATTAGTGTAGTTTACTACAAGTAACCATTAGATTACCATCCTTTTTTACGGTAAACCAAACGTCTTTTTACCAACGTAAACGTACTGACACTTCGACATAATTCCTGTATCTCGTTTAAATTCGAGGCATTGTTGCCAAGCTTAATGTGTTATACAATACATGTCAACTGAAAACCTAATCTTAGAAATCCCATACCAAACAAAACTCTCCACTTCAAAACACGGGTAATCAATTAAGGTACCCCCGTAGTATATGAAACGCTCACCGAACATACCACACTTCACGACTAGCTAAGGGGGTAGCGGCAACTATTCTGCTATTACGCCTTTTAGGACAAGCGTGAACTCGTTTTAGTAGGTGCCCCTAAAGTCAACGTCTTCCCCGTCAACTAGAAATACACAAGACTTTTGGCGAGTGATTTACCTTCACGAAAGAATTGTCCTGTAGTTGTTCCACGATGAACCCTGTGACTGGCGTGCCATGGACTTCAGGCTCCTGTGGAAGAACAAAGATAACTTGAGACGCGTTGAAAGGAAAAACAAGCACAAACCAGATTCGCTGTGGAAAACAATCAAAGAAGTTTACCCTACAAATTGAGGAATTCTAAATCTTCAGCGAAAATGTTTTAGACCAGAAAAAAAAATCAGTGAAGAATTTTGAAAATTCCTAATAAAAATGTCTTGAGATGTACTGATAGAATAATGCGGAGCAGCTGGAGTCTCAATGCTGGGAAAGTGACATCGCGAAGTCTTGTTACGAGGATAAACCTGAGCGCAGGACGCAAATAGAGCATAACAGAGCCGGATGCAACACGGAGATAACGCCGCAAACGCACGCCTCTCCGCAATTAACACTGTAAAATAACTAATGATTGACCCGAGTGCCCACTGCACTTTATCGGAATTCGACTCTAGTCAGGTGCCCAAAAAATTAAAGGCACCTATTGACATTACATCCCCGCATATAAGAACCTACAAAAAAAAGAACCTAGAGGCTGTTTTTCCTACATTTTGGAGAAAAATTGAATGCATCTATATTTTATGAATCCTAAAATTCAAAGTAAGGAATACTTCGATAAGAACCATCATACCCTGAAGTTAATCCAAGTACCTTTCCAATAAGAACTTATTTCAGTCTGAACCGCAAAAACGTAGGTTCTTATATGCGGGGATTTACTGTATTAGTGTTGCAAGGACAACAAATCAAATATGCGACGAAGCAGTGGGTGGGTCCTTTACTGCTTTAATCAACAAATAGCAACGAAAGATATAATTTACAAGATTGGTTAAAATATTATCTTTTGCAGTCTCAACCAACCCACTTTCAAACCATTATCGGTGCTTTAAAATGAATCAAATCCGCATCGTTCAGAAAGCGATGTTTGTACTAGGTTTTTGTCGTATACGTCTAATGTTCGTCTTTACAGAATATTTGGAACTCTAAATCTTTGAGAGCTAGTGATGTGTTTAGAGGGAAAGATAATTCCAAGAAATGAATAGATTTAATGACTGGTTTTTATGTATTAATGAATTTAAACTGGTTTATTTTTTTGAATGACTGGCAAAAAGACCACGCTATTTCAAACGAAATTGGCCCCTATGAAATGGCGAGTATTATTAGATGTTTTTTCCAAACTGGTAGTTTAAAGATGATTGGTGATTTTATATTTATACTTTACAAGCAGGTGTCTTGATGCAACAATAGGTGAAGGATCATCATTCTTTAAATTTCATCTTTTTCATTCTTTACCTTTTATATATTTCATTCTATACATTTTACCTTTTTATATTCTTTAAATTTCACCCTTCGCATTCTTAAAATTTTACCCTTTTTATTCTTTACATGTTACCTTTGTTATTCTTTACCTTTGACCTTTTTCATTCTTAAAATTTTACCTTTATATTATTTACAGTTTACCTTTTTCATTCCTTACTGTTTACCTATTTCATTCTTTCCATTTAACCTTTTCCATTCTTTACATTATACCTTTTTCATTCTTTACATTTTACTTTCTTGATTCTTATTTTCTTGAAGGTCTTGCATATTTTCCTGTGAAGCATTCAATGTGAACACAGCACCCTACACATTAAATACATTTGGAACGACTCTTCTCACAATGAAATTGCAGCCGACCATCTCATTCTCTGACTCGCGCGACAACAGTATACAGTACAATAAAATCGCAGGCTGATTCGATGCCTAACAGCGTTTGAAACCCACCTGCCATTCCAGCTTCACGTGGGTGGCTGACTTGCAAGGGCACGTTGGGGCCTCGGGTGCATCGGGTGGGCCAGCAGCCGTAAAAAGTTCTGCGAAGTCGGACCACGGACTCGACTGAAAATAACAACCGTTACTTGATTAGGCCTATACGGACTCCTGCAGATTTACGATAAATTGTTTTATTCATAAATACCTAAATACCTAATATTCATAAATTTTTTATAAATAAATGCTGTATCAATTTGGTTCCCAAATCTGGAGATTTGAGTCTTTACGACCCCCTCGAGATCCCCATAAAAAAAACAATATTCCTCTTTTTATAAAAATGATAGGCTAAATCAACTCAAATACTACATTTAAGAAGGTATCGAAACAAGTTCAAGATTCGTGAATTAAAAACTATATCATCTTCTCTCAGCTCTTCTATGACTTTGTACATAATGGAAAATAATACTATGACCTATGATTTTTCCGTCAATTCACCGCAATTCAACAAATGGGTAGGTCAGCCTAATTTCTGATCAAATATTAATATAGTTCATTTAATTAAAAGTGTCAACGCCAAAAGTGTAATCAAATTGCCTCTAAGTATAATGACAAAAAGTGGAGCTCTTTAACAGACACATTCTAGATAAACAGGCTGTCTTTGTGTGGCTCTTCAAATACTTTGATGAATTGTGCATGTCAGTTTAAGTTACATGCAAACAGCTGTCGAAAGCTGTAGTAATAACTTATCATTTGATATATATTCCACATGATGTTTTTAAAAGGCTTGTTTAAATCGAATTCAAGGGTTCTCCCCTGGATGCCTTGTTAGCAACTTTAGAGAATCACTGATCCTTTCACGAAAGCACGGGTGTACTAACATTGAGCGGACTCACCCCTGCCTTGTTTACAGCCGAAACTTTAAAGATGTACTTTTCCCCAGGCTTTAACCCCACGGCTGAATACTGGCGCCTCTGGCCTTCATATATATTTTCATGCTGACGACCTGAAAAATTAAAATAAGCACTGGCCTAAAAATTCTGTCCTCCAAACTTTACTTAAAACTTGCAACACGAGTAAGGTTCTTTTACGAGTTTCTACTTTCTCAATTCGTTGCATGAACAAACACAAAAAGGATTTAGATACGCAATCAAAGAACACAGAAAAAAGTGTGGTTTATGTTTGTTTTGTCTTCCGAGCAGCTGGCTGGACAAATTCCATTAAAACGCCCTCTTAGCTTGTCTAACACATAATTTAAAGACGGGCTTAATCGATCGAAAAATTGTGCAGCTCCTTCGCATAATCTACAATGCGGCAACGCAAGCGTGTCATTACCTTCATCATTTGGCCAACCCATTCGTAAAATGTAATTCAATATCGGAGAGCCACCATCATCATTTGGTGAGTCTGAAAGACAAGATCAAAACAAATGGCTACAATCTCTAAGATCGTAATCCCATTCGCGGCGTGCTAGTTGCACAAGGAAACAGGAAATTAAATACCCTACGTCTTGATGGAATCCTGACAAATCTCTTCGAGCCTTGATTAATCCTAATAGAAAGTCGATGCTTCTCTTTGCATTTAGCGTCTATTCTTTTAAATACCGATACTTGACGAGGATTTCTAAGCTAGAAAGAGACTATGCCAATGAGAGAGAAAAAGAAAGAGAGACAGGGCAGCTAATGTTGCCACAAGGCAGGTGATTTTTTCACCTTGATAAGAGAGAACTACTTCAATCAGGCTAGTTCAAAAATTCGTATCAAAAGTCAGTGTTTTGGCGAAGCGTACAGAACCGAAAACAGGCACAAAGAAGAACTTCTTTAAAAGGCTTGGGAGGTTGATGGCAAAAGTTGTGACATCTAGCAGGCCTAGATGAGAGTAGGGGGTGTCATTACTTAAGATAAATACAAAAATGTTAGAGGCTAGTTCCAAAAGTTCCTTATTCGTAGACCTCAAATCATCAGATTTTAATACCAAAAGTTCCTTAAAGGTTCCTTGAGTTCCCACTATCGGTGATTTGACTACAATAAGTCTTAACACTTAATAGAGAGAGGGGCGAGACAGCATATGCGGAAATTACTCAATAAAGCACTTGACACACGAATAGCAAACAATCTATGCGAGTATTGGCTGCAAATGAATGGAACCGGCTTTTTAGTTCTTGATGCTTGCAGTTATAAAAATCTTTCAAATCGAAAAGTTCCTTAGGGATTTCGTTTATGGTAGTATAAGTTCTTTAAATATTTCGGCCTTCTACATGTAGGTTCCTTATAGAGTGGTTCTTTATGAAAGAAAGCGTGTAGCTTTATGCGCGACTAAAAGAATGCATACTTGTGCAATTGCCTTTCTGATAAGAAATTAAAAAGACAAGTTTGAAAAAACCTCCAGGGTAGAAACCTTTAGACACGCGTGGTACAAAGAACTGATCTTTACACAGTAGCAAAAGGGATTAGGCAACCGTAGTTTTGTCTAAGAAGGAATTCTATGGCTATTCCAGACCGAGATCTGGATAACTAACGATTGACGCGGTTTCAGCTATTTCCGTTTTAACAGACAATTGGGCACATGAAAGCACTATTCTCCTTTGCCACGTATACGCCATTTACATCCGTTTCCATGGCCCACGCCACGGAATTGAAAGTGGCGGGGGTGCCATGGCTAATGAATTGAACTTGAATTAAGTGGATCGAATCTGCTATATTTTATGGCTATATTGAAATAATTTTCTTCGCAAAAAAGTGGGGGATCTATGGCCCCCGATCCCCCCGGTGGCGTGGGCCCTGGTTTCAGGTTACAAGACAACAACATGTCAATTTAATCAAAGCTTGTAAAGGGGTGACATCAAAGTGACTGCTGGAATGTAAAGGAAGTCAAACTCACCCCAATCGATATGGATTGTCGTTGGCTCCTGTTTGAAGCGGGTGGACAGTCTTGGGGGATCTGGTGTGCAGGGGCAAACTGGTTGAGTTGTGACGTGTAAGAATGGAGAAGGCTGAAAAAAATAGTTAGTAAAAGTTTTAATTAATTAATGTACGCTCAAGGTTAATAGGAAAGATCTGTTCCATCAACCTGAAAGGCCAATGCAAGTTGTGTTAATAGTAAGTAGTATTGTCAAAGTATGGACATTTATGATCTGCCTAAAAGGACATTTGACATAGCGGTTTCGAATAAGACAATAGCATTCTTGGCACAAACTTTTGTTTGACAATTAATACTTGAATCAAGGACACCACAGAAGGCTTGACAAACAATCAAGCACATGAGATTATTATCAAACAAGCTAATAATATAAACCTTCTTAATTCTCAAAATTGGAAAGCAGTCTTTAAGTGGAAAGTTTCAATCATCAATGCCAGATCACTAGCAAAGTTCTAATAGCTAAATGCCTTCAATATCTGATAAATAATTGAGCCGGATCTTTAATTACCGTAAATCCTCGAATAGCCCCCCCGCCCCCTCGAATAAGCCCCACCAAAGAACTACAAACTTTCAATAAGCCCCCTCGAATAAGCCCCCTCGAATAAGCCCCCATCGATTTGTTGATTTTCGACTTCTGAGGTTGCCTATGGTATTTAGTGAATTACCACAAAAATTTAAAAATTTGGTTAATAATTTAATCAAATGTTACTTTATACTTAGATTATTTTTTATATTATGAAAAGAAAGAAATTTCAAAAATTATCTTTTTATGTGGCATGTTTCAGGTAATTTTATAAGCCCCCCCCTTGAATGAGCCCTTCTCGAATAAGCCCCCATCCAAAAATATCAAAAATAAATAAGCCCCCAGGGGGCTATAATTCGAGGATTTACGGTATACACTAGAAGTAAAGGCCAATTCATACCTCACTGCGGCCACCAATGCCAACAGCATATACCCGCACTTTGTACGTGTGTCCGGGCTTCAAGTCGGACGCAGTGTATTCCGATTTGATACCACTGTAGTCTTCAAAAAGTTCACCGTCTAAAAATAACAATCCATTCTCAGGATAGGTACCATATCCTATACTTCTTATATAAAAAGATATCGATCCGGAGTCAATTTCCAGCCAAGGGAGATCACAGCCGGTGAAACTATAGGTGCCCGGGGGCTCAAACCCCCACCCCACGTTTTGTCGAGCAAAATATTCTCAAAGGCCATGTAGAAAGAAATCGAAAGAAGTTAATATGTAGAAAGGTCAAATATTCGGTACTTTATTTTGCTTAGTAAGGTCCTGACTATGACTTTATCAATAAAATATATTGGTGGCTGCTTTTATTAAATCATTTCATAACCTTAACTCACATTTTGCTGGATAGACTGGATAGACTGATGTCAATTGAACAAACCTTTTGCATCGCAAATTTCAGCAATGTAACAGTCAAGCTCAGGGCCTCCTGTATCTCGAGGTGGTTCTAGTTGAAGGAAACACACAAAGATAGATTGCATTTGAAACATTGATATACAACTATTAATGACTTTCTTGTAAATGAATTCAGTGGAACGTCAGTACATGAAAAGTTGAAAACTGAGATAGTGTGGATGAAAGCAAGTATGAAACTAAATTTAAATAACGAGGGTTGAAAAAGATGACATTTTATTTCAGACAAACTAAATTATCTGTTATCATTCAATGGGCGTGCAAAGACAAAACATAAATAACACACGAATATGGTACTCTTTACAGGAAGATACAGATGAAAAAACTTCATAGGAATAGCTTTCAAAACAACAAAAACAGAAAGCTACGCCGGCCGGCCTCGGTCGATATCATGCTACTGCGGAATCAACAGTAAGGAGTAGAACTAGAAATCAGTGGACAAGGGAAGGCAACAGAATGGTGATGGAGTGCTATGTCGCGAGCGAGCCAAACAAGAGGGGTTACAGGAAACGTATGATAAATATCTGGCGAAGTAGAAATCTTGCTCAGGTGTCAGAGCAAAGACTGCTAGACCAAGTTAGGCAAATAAAAGGGTTGGATAAGAGAGTTAGAGATGGAGGAGATCAAGAGACAGATAACAATTGAGATACTATCAAAAACGGATAGGGAGATACTATCAAAAACGAGACAACGAGGCGTCAAAAGTAACCCTTTATGAAGATATTGTGAAAACTAACTTAAAATTGACGAGCGTTGAAAGACAAAATTCTTACCCCAACAGACAGTGAAAGATTGAGTCTTTGCTTTGCCAACCAATCGCGGCTTGTCAATCTTGGAAGGAACTTTGGGTAGTGTTTTGTACGCTATGATAGGGCTGTACTTACTTGTACCGCTTATGTTTGAGGCGGAAAGCTAAACATAATAAAGATGACGTCATTAAAACTGAAACCTCCACAAACACAAACACCAAGAAAACATCAAGCGTCGCAGAGATCTTCATTTTTAAGGATTTTTAGACTGGGTCTTAATGTGCGTTGTTCTGCTTCAATTGGCGCTAACACCCTTGATTATGTAAAATGCTTATTGAATCCCTTGTACTTCAAACAATTCAATATTCATAAAAAAGATTGGGGTTAGAAAAGCTAGTAAGTTAAGGGCTTTTATTACCCCCACGATAGCCAGACCATTGGGGTTGGAAAATCTATTAACAGGGACTGAATTTACCCAATGGTACCCAGGGAAAGGGGGCCAAAGAAAATATCAAATCGGGTGTTTACTTACCCTAAACCTATAGGTCGTATCTCGTAGTAAGTCTGTGCAGGTGAATTTCCTTTTGTCGTCACAAAAAACTGGCTTAAAACCGTAGTCCTGAAATCAAGTAGATAGGGATGAAATTAAGTCTCGACTTTAAGATCTGCGACAGGAGCTGTAATGAGGATTAAACACAATTGTTCGACCTTCAAACAAACCATGGGAGACTCTAAAATGTAAAGCTTAAAGCGAACTGATAGTCTAAATAAAAGAGGAATTGTGCAAAGTCTAATGAAATGACGTTCATAATGCAGCAAATAATACAGTTTCTCTTCTTTAAAGTCGACTTCACATATAAGGTGTTCATAACCTCCAAATCAATAGTTCGTCGCATCCATAAGAAAATCAGTAGGCAACTTAAATTCAAATTTTTAAGGCCCTGATGAAATGCAGATTATAACTGTTTAATTTTTTTAACAACCATATTCTTTCTTCTACCCCTGCATCCAAATATTTCCGTGAAATCAGACAATGCGAAGAGTGCATCGCATAAATTAAAACTGAGCTAGCCTCATTACTTATGCTAATTATGATAATCATGAGAACCAGCTCGGAAATAGCCATATGGAGTTTCGAAGAAAATTGGATTTGATTTGAGGTGGACTTAAGTCAATTGGCACAATTTCATATCATAATTCGAAAACAATGGAGCTATTTTGCCTGCGGAGGGCTCAGTCGGTCGAGTGAATAACTTGCCTTGTTTTACTGAAAGAACAATACGTAAAGGGAAATTCAAGATTGTAAAAGTGGCGAAAAACAATACATCCCACAAAAAAGAATGAGTCGTTTAATGTGTCCTCGACTGTCTGATTTCCACGAAACAGGGCAGCTTTTTTAGTTCCCTTTGGCACAAAAGAAACGATATCGAGTTTTCAGTTGATCTCTAAGATATCCATTGAAACCATCTCACCAAAGCTTTACCTTATTGAAATAATGAGTGTGGTTTTCTATGGACTCGTTGCTCCTTTGTGGGGAAAGGTTTAGAGATCATTTTAACGCAATTCAGAGTTCTGGTTTCACATTTAAGTAGGGAACACGAATACAGAACTGTTCTTTCTGGCAACAAGCCACCTCGCTCCCTTGTAATCATCAGCAAACACCATTCATTCTGGCGTCTTTTCCTCTTTGTCCATTGATAATAGTTAAGTGGGTTACAAAAAGTTGTCCTACAGCCATTTTAGCTTCAATTAACAAACGACAATCTACGTTCTTAGACCCCGACCTCTGCTTCAAACAGCTAAGGAAAATCGAACAACAGGCACGAACTGGAGGCATGGACGAAAGTGGACCATTCGCTTTAAATTCTTTCTCTTCCATCCCCAATAATTATGCCAATTTGAACCTAAACTTAAAATATTTTTTCCATAGAGTTTTGATGGGGGATAATTAATAGTCATTTGCAGGTAGTTTCAAAAACCTCTTATGTAGCTGAGTCGTTTCCTTCTTATTCGAAGCAGTCCCAGTGGTAGTTTACATGAAAAGAATGCCGTCTTAAACTGGATAAGACGCTATTTTCCTCCGCAGATCAAAACAAGAGCACCAGAAAGCCGTAAAAAATAATTCTTAATTGTGATAATCAGGGGTCACAGAGCTTGACTCAGCGTTATAGGCTTACAGCAACGCAGCACAGAACCAGGTCATATTACATCCATGCAAAGCTTTTCAATAAACAGAATCGCTGTGTCAGTATCGCTAGCCTTTCACTGTTTTCAATGGATATTTTCGTGAGCTTCAAATAGGCCTCTCTAGCCATCTTCAAAACGCCCAACTGTGTACGGAAAAGAACAACGACAAAGGAAGCTCTTTTGATGTCCATCACTGCAAAGAGATTCTTTGGAAATTTTCTCTGTTCTTCAAGCGTTTCACAAGCCGAGCTTTTTCAAGTATCAACTTGCGGTCGGTCAGTTTGTACTATTCATCATTGTACTCTGTCAGTCAATGACACGATGCAGTTTTTCACTGGCTGAAATTCTTGAAATCCCATTCGCAACACCGAATGCGGTTTCAGAACTCCACGTCAGAGTTCACTGATTGGCAGACCAATTAGCTGTGCTAGTAGGCGACCGACCGAGAATTGAATGCTTGGAGAATAGGATTCTGAATCCTACGAAAATTCCATGTTACATAGTTCTCAGTGCCGTAGAACACATTTAAGTATACAGGGCAGGGCCCCTTCTCCTCAGCACCCCCTCCGAATTTTCTTATTTCGCCCCCCTGAAATATATTTGTATTTACAAATGTTGTCCAACAAAAGAATTGGCTCATCTCATTTGAGAGTAGCATAAATTCGTGGCATGGCGAAGGTTATAAATTATTTTCTTGTGATGATATTAAAGGCATTGAGTCATGGTAAATAGCGGTTTTCCTCGGGCTGTTGTCTGTTTTCATGTGATAAATCGGCTTTCATGTGATCAGACATCAACTGCGAGGTTAAAACATCATGTGTGCAGTTTGCTTGATCATAATGACTCAGCAATTTTTGCAATTTGGGTATACGCTTTCCGTTTATCATAACTCAATGCCTTTAAGATGAGAAGTAATTCTGTGTTGTGTATAGATTATATAATTGGGTGGACTAAAATGTATTTTCTGCCGCGGAAACAAAGTCTTGGTGTGGCCCTGTGCTTCTTCACCGGCAACTTCCAAAACAGACAAAAAACAAATAAACTTGTTCCCTTTTTCTAAACTCCGTTTCGCGTTTGTAATAGTCTTTTTCTATGTTATCTCAGGCTACCCAATTACATATTAATTAGACAATGGAGAAATTTTTATTTGCAGTTTTAGTTTGAAAATGTATATGGAAAATGAAAAGTTCCCATATTGAAAAGCTCCCCCTTTTAAGAAACGCTCCACCCTTTCTGCTTCACTAAATTGGTGTAATTAAAGCCAATAGATAATGATATAGTGCTCCAGTTTCACTAGCACTGACGCAAGCAGAGATGTGTTACTACTCACCGAAGTTTGATCGTCCATTTCGAGCCGATATTCTGTTATGGGCGCTAAAAGAAAAAGGGGCATTTCAGGCGCTTGTCAACTAAAGTAAATATACACATATAGTTATGCATTAACAGAAAAGAGTACCAAAGACGCACCAAAAAGGGGCACAAGATAATTCACAATTTTTTATTTGAAAGGGGCACTTGGGGGTCTACGAACATTGCTCTTAATTTATTTTGTTTTGATTTAGGGGACGATCTTTGAATAAAAGATTCAGCCAAATACTAAAGGACACCTTTTAGCAACTGGGTGAGGAGTGTGCGTAAATTCAAGGCGATTTAAAACCCGAAAACCCCCTTTTCCCAGCTCAGGAGACATTTTTCCAAGATCCCGCCTGCGGTCTAAGGCAAAATTGTAAGCGGCATTTCGCTCCAAGGCCACCCAACTTCAAGCACTATTTGCCTTGACATTGAATCCAGGATAAAAACTGATTTTCCTTCTCTGAACAAAATTTCGATAACAACGATCAAAGATAAGATTGATCGCGACATGAAATTCTCGAGATAAAAACTTCAGAATTGTCAGATTCCCTTAAACTTAACTAAACCACAACTATGCTTACAAAAAGCCTTAGAAAAATGAATTTTCCTAGGAGATAATCGAAATCATTATTTAATCGGCTATCCCCTCAAAAACACCGTTTGTTGATTGATTTGGCCGTGTTAGATACCATGACCCCATGTCAAACAGGATAAATTATAAACAGTCGATACTAGGCAATGTTTTTCATTAGCAAGCTACAACTGAATGGCATATACAACTAATTGCTGACACTCTTGCAACGAGAGCTAAACAAACAGAAAGAGAAAAAATATCTTGCACAAAATGAACTGTTGACACAGGACACTGATTGATACAAAGACGGATAACAAAAATATCTATGGGAAGACAGGGCAAAGTTTGAAATGCATAATCATAGCCCAAACGGGAATAAACTCAAAAGCTTACAGAAGACAAAGATTGGTGGGAGGACTCAAAACAAGAAGCGATCTCGCTTGGAATACAAGACTCTATACGGATTACCAACGGCATCGCGAAACAAGCAATATCACCGGCTCTAAACCAAAGCAAAGAATCTTTAATTGGTACCCTAATATTCAGAAACAGGCCCAAAAAATTCTAATAAAAATCCTTGGGTCTACTCAGGCCTATTTAGGCCTACCCGGGATAATAATAAAGGTGACGATAAACGAGCCATAAAATGCTGACCCAGTCATTTAAGGAACCAACCACTACCTAACGAGGGTAACATAAAACAAATACTTATTGCTACGAGTGGATTAAAAAGTCAATACTAAAAGTAACTTTGATTTCATACAAAAACGATTGTTTTCAATTTGGGGACTTTTTGTTCTGTTCTGGGGGCTTAGAGCTTATAGAAACTAACTAGCCATTGACTAATCATTTAAAAAGTCACGTGAGTAAATAAATCCTTCCAAGAAACAAAATCAATTACCTCCATTGTCTTTAGGTTGCGTCCACTGTAGAGACAGAGTCGTCGATGTGGCCTTAACAAGCTGCGGGGCTTCAGGAGGGTCCGGTAGGCAGGCGCTGGTCATGCATTCGAGGATTTTACTGTAGCCACTAGGTAAAAAAGACAAACTTGATTAAATCTAAATAAAATCATCGACATTGTGTGGCAGGGTGGCCGGTGCCTTTAAACGAAATTTTCCACCCTCCCCCCTCTGTTCAAGCGTGAACTCCTTTTTGAATGAGGACCATCCGTTACATACACGTGGGCAAGTTCTTAAAACGTGTTCTGTAACGATATCCCAATTTCACAGGACACAGCACTCTGGGTATTCCCATTGCTGTGGCAAAATTTTTCTATACCTAAGTAATTTTTCATACGCTTCAAGGTTGCAAACATCTCGTACAACACTGGCTTTTGTTCACCGATATCCCATTTTATATTTTCCAAGTAGCACGTAGTAGTAGCATTTACTGGACCCGTTGCACTGAAATAAGGATCATTTTTCGCTATCTATCGTTACCTGGGAGAAACCGTCTATATGCGACGACGTTAACCGAGAGTCTGCGACGGCTAACGACCGGGCATCGACGATCCAGACTTTAAATGAGGAACTTGATCGACCTATTGACACTGTCATCAGACACGAATTGTTAACAGACATCAGCTTTACCGCAGATTGGACCTGCTGCCTCAAAACCGGATTTGGTTTCCCAGTCGAAAACCTTTTGATCCGACTGAGGGTAACACCTCAACTTGCATGTCACACTCGGTATCTGGGAGTGTCTCTAATACTTCCGCTCCACCGGTAGCAAGAAGGAATTTCCTCGTGTAGAATTAGTACCGTGAGCTAATCATACAGTCCTCCAGATAAGTAGGTGAATTTTGATGGGGTTTGTTGGTATCTATGTGTCTGCAGAAAAAGCAAGCCTTCAAGAGGCACAAGCTTTAGGAACAGGTCCCGTTACAAAACCCCATGATTTACATTAAGCAGGAAATCTACAAACTAGATGAAAACCAGTTGCATATTGCCAAGCAAAAATAAGGCATCAACTTGGTTATAAAGCTAAGGAATTTTCATTTTTTTTATTTCTTAAGAATATTCGAGACTAACAAATTATAGTTCAAATTAGTTTCTTTTTAGTATCACTAATACATATTTACTAAAAATTGAAATATTTTATTTGACATTCTTGGAACTCCGTCATCAGTCACTGACAAGGCTTTCTTGCGAATGGAGGTTTTAAACAAATTGAGCAAAACTTAAATATAAAAATCATCGCTGAAAGTTTATGAAACTTTGGTGATATCTGATACTTAAGGGCTTCTCTAAACAGCTTCGTTGAATTTCATTGAATCCGTAATTGATGTTGGTCAAAATTATCAAACCACAGCAACCAATACAGCGCATATAATTATTGGAAGCATCGCTGTTTTGAAACTGCTAATTGATCCTTGTCACTATTACACGACAAGTGGACTTAATTGGCACAACCGTTCTTCTTTCAAAAAACCGATACGTAACAATAAACAGATGTTCGCCATGGCCAAAGTGCAAATTTGCAAAAGTTGTCATCGCGGACTTTTTACTATTTCTGGTCCAGAATATCTCCAATGACCAATACCTTCAAAGAAGATCAGTGAATTCATATCAATTGACTGAGACAAGAATGATTGGCTCACCTCCATCCGTTGACATTGCATGCTCTGAGTCGAAATTTACACAGTGTGCTGGGAGGCAGTTTGTGTGCCAGTTTGTGCTGTCTCTCTGGGCCATTGTACACTTCCTCAAAATCTGTCTCAGCTCTGCCCTGTAGAAGAGAAATATCTGGTTCAGACAACTTCTTTTGCTTGCATCGAATCCGGTTATTTGAATTAAAATTTGGTTTATCGCATATTGCATTGCAATATTTTATTTTCAATATTATATATTCACACATTACTTTCCGTTTTGTCAATGAATCTGAGCAGGTGGTCGGGTCATTCAAGATGGCCAACGAATAACTACGTACGAATGATAGCCAAAAAAGGGGGGGGGTCATTGGAGTTAGATCAATGGATGCTATTCAAAGAATTGTCGTTAGTAATCCAACAATATTGTCAGGCATTGTACTTTTGATGCAGTGATAGTACAATTTACTGAATCATTGTACGCACCCCGTTCCATTGCAGAGAATAGGCAGTAATGGCGGATCCACCATCGTATGGGGCCTAACAAAAAATCGGATGAAAATGAGAAGTCTAAGAATATTTCGTGGCAGTTATCTGACAGGACAGGCTCTGGCATTTCGTGTCACATTTGTGTCAAAATTCAATCATTGTGCGAATCAGGCTTGGACTATTGCTTCAAGTTGCTTCACGTAAACAAAAACAGGCATTACCAATCGAATGAAAATAAGTGTATTTATGACACAATTTTACAAGGGAAGAAGAACAAAGACAAAATCAAATGAGCATACACTCCACTTAAGAAGCAAATTGGTCTTAGTCTTCTGTGTCACTTTTGGCAAATTTGGGGCACTTGGAGTGGTGCTTGGTGTTGCTGCAGTTACAACTTCAGAGTGTCTCCCTCTCTTTCCATCGACCATAACACGGAGCCTAGAGATAAAGAAACTACGATGTTTCATCTGAAGTCAAAAGACAGACGGAGAATGCACTTGAAATAGTAATCGATATTTGACTTTGGCACTAGCTACTATATCCAACGGTTTGCAAAAAGACTCCAAGGGCTTGCATGCACTGGATTCCATTAGTCTGGCAGTGGTCAAATGTTCCAAACATTCATGCCCATAGACAGGTGTGAGGGACGAAAATACAAAACTGAATGTGCTAACATGCTGTTGCTGTTTATGATGACTATAACATTCGACATCAGGTATTTAGAAATAAGTATTAATTTGTAACAGTTTATATATTTGAAATCCAATCATATAATTGCCTTTACGATATCGGGGACATAATTCATAGTGAGACATTTTGGTTTATACATTCATGTTTCAAAATCTGTAAAAAAATTTCATGGTATAAATCATCGTCAGAGTTGCACAATTACAGTCAATGTCGGTTTTATAAAGATGTATTATGAGAAAAGAAATCTAACAGGCTTTTATGAAAGGTTTAATTCAAGAAAGAAGTCTGAACGAAAGAGGATTCTAGAAAGGCTTTTGAAACAAGATCGGGTGAAGAAAACGCCCCTAAGATCGAAGGATAACTCAGTTCTCCTGGAACTAACAGATATATTCAAATACTAAACGAAGCATGAAGTCGTTTCTATTTTAAAAAGTTCTGAGCAAGTTAAACTCGAACTAAATGTGAGAAAAGAACGTGGCTCATAGGCTTCCACGTATTGACCGAGTCAAAGGGCATTGCCAAATTGAGTGAGGTTTTTTGGCGCGTAATCAACGAAGAATCATACGAAAACCATCTTCAAGAATTTCCGGCCCAGGTCATCTATGTTTAAACTATGTCTGCCAAAAAACATTACAAACACGCAAAACTAAGTTATAATAGAACTGACTGTCGTTATTGAACTAAGACCATATAAATGTCTATCATAGGACAAAAGCTGTGTCACAGAAATAAATTTTAACGACAATAAAAAGTTAAGTCTCTCAAAGTGAAGATTATAGATTCTGTCATAGACAAAGAAAATAAAGATAGAAAAGAGAGAAAGAAAGAATTGGAAGATGTCATTCCTCCAATCGATTTACAGAAGTGGTCATAGGCAGATCCACCTGGAAAGCTACAAACAACTTTGAATGAACAATTCAAAAAAGGGTCCTTCTAAAATGAACAATCTCGCATTTGACAATAGACAAAGAGAGTTTATGAAAGCTTGATCGAATCTTGAAAACATGGGGCTTTTGAAGAGAGTCCTTCGATTGTTACCACTTTCTCTGAGGGTTTATAATTCTTTGGCGCTAATTTTCACTCATTTAAAAAAAAGAACCATGTTAATTTGGTTCCCTCGGTCTTATACCCGTTTAATATGACTAACAAAAGTCACTTTCCGTGACATTTTAAAATTTAAAGAAAACACCAATCAGAAATTGCGTAAACTAATAACTTAAATAAACAAATCGATTAAATAGGTATATAACATATAAACACATTGATTAAGTAGACTTGCAGCCGATTAACGCTCTATTTCAATTAATTGAGGACCCTCATGAAAAGCACCCTCGAGTGACTGAGGCCATCCTCTGTAAATATTTGTATTGTATTGTATAATTGTTATCCCAACGCTTCTTAGCTAAAAACAAAAGTTTGTCTTCAAGATTCTGTATTACTTTTGCAATACTGCAAGTGACGTCAGACTTCTGTTCACACTTTGCATTTGAATAAAATTCCAAATTCTTGAGAAAGAGGGAATTTGAGGTTTTCCCGACAACGAGGTGGGATGACTATGCTGCAGCCAAAAGATATGTTATGGAAGAAGGAAAGCAATAGCTTGAGCTTGCCAAGAGGTGAAAGTGCCCTTAGGTTAGAAGTTGAAGTATCCACTTATCTAACGTCGTAGCTAGTAGATTGGAATCAAAGTGGCTAGTTTCAGGCGATACTTCTAAGAAACATACCTGAAGGTGTACTCTGTCGCTGGACTTAGGCCATCTGCCAGATGTTCAACAGCATTGCCACTGCATAAGAAAACATACACTATGACTTAATTTTGAACTAAGTAAGATGATTAATCTGAAACAAAAGAGTTGTTTCAACTGCACGACGACCCAACTATCGATAACTTTTCACCGATACTTGAAATTGACATGGCACTTGACAAAGTTGATGACATTTAGAGGTCAAGATATAGTTCTTTGATCCGCACCTGTGCTCTGTTACCAAACGGGTCCATTCATCCGGAGAGAAATAGACTGACTCAAATAATGGTCACGTAAATGCCAGTAAAATTTTCTTGACGAAGATTCCTACCCTTATAAATGAGTGACAGAATTTTGCAAAGCTAATGACAAACGCCAAAGTTACATTATAAGAAGACCAGGCAAAACAACAGCAACAACACAAGCGACAACACCAGCAACAACACAACCAAAAACGAGTTACGTGGGAAAATCAAAGGAAAAACAATAATTACGTCACAAAAACTAGCGTATTACGATAACAAATGCCAAGACCAACAGGACGGCTGCACGCGAACTACACGTTGACGATAACAAATGGAAAGATAACAATAATTACGACACGAAAGCAAGCGAGCTAGCTAGATGTCAACCCATTCGTTGTGGAGCCTGCAGATTCGAATCAGCCGTTCAATAGCCTCGACGGAGATAATGATGTGGATGATTTTAAATCTGTTATTTGATTATAGTACTTGTTTTCAACATGATGAAAAGGATTTTTAATTGCCGAAGTTACCGCCTGCCTCTTCAAACACCGCACTCTTCGAACGCCGCCCTTTTATAAACACCTCCCTCTTGTAAACACGTCTCTTTAATAAACGCCCCCATCAAAAACCAAAAATTAAATAAACGCCCCGTTCATTGGAAAATTTACGGTGCATGAATAACGTAGACAAATGGAAAGACAAGCAGAAATTACGACACAACACAGGCAAAGAAGACGACAAATGCGACTAAATTAATTACAGGAAACATGGGGGGCAGGACGAATATGACGAAAACGTAATGAATGAACTGGTGTTGATAAACACATCCTGTCAGTTTCTCAGTGACCTGCAGATAATGCGAGAATTTTCTTTAATCCTCGTCCTGCCCAAGTGATCAGCGATAGTAAAGTGATTGCATTTGGCCATATATCACGGGTTTAACATTTTAATAGGATGTCTGCCATCCCAGTTCCGACTAGTAAACAGCTTACTTAAGAACATCGCGAAGTAATTCCAAACCAGGGGACAAATACCAAAGAAAATTTCCGCCCCGATGAAACTATAGTTGTCGTTCTCGGGGAAAAGGTTCGCATGAATCGGTCATTATGTCAATCAGAAAGCTGGTCACTTTGATGACCAAAAAATTTACAAGCATGCTAAATTTTATTGACTTCAGCTGCGACAAAAATTCTAGCAACCTCAGCCAAACAAGTGAGAATCAAGCCATCTCTTTGAAATTATGCTCATGAAGGCCTTGGAGAGTACCATCCGTAGAATGGGGGTGTCTAGGTTAGGAACTAGAAGATTTGTTCACACATAAAAGCCTCGATACAACTTCCAGTTACGAGGCATCAAAACAATTCACCTCATTTGTGCCTGAAAGCATAATTTAGACGCGTCAGCAAAAACCTCAAAACACACATTATCAGGGCCATGGCCCCCTCACTTTTTTATAAAACAATAGAGCTTTTTCAAACATCTTTTGTTATAATTGTTAAAATCTCTCTTGGCCCCTCCACATTCTAACCTGCGTCGGAGCCCATGATTATTGTAATCAAAATGCGTTCAATCCATCTCTTTTTTCAGGGAAACTTTGATTTCCTCTGTTATAAACAATTGGTTTCGCTCTATTATAAATAAAACGGGATTAAAGATCTCTTTCGAACATAAAACTTTCTTACCAGTAAATGGCTTTGAACGCACCACCTTTAGAAGACATTTCCAGTTCAAACGAACAGTCCGTGAGGTGGCTGTTATTGGCAACGCAGTCTTCCCAGGACATATTGATCGTTCTTGCATCTTTGACGGTGGCCTAAACACCAACCAAAAGCTTTTAATTACGTCAAACTTGTACGCAATCGCGTGCAAAATCAATGAAAATCGAAAACCCGATTGTTCTCAGTGCATCATCGGCGCGAGTTTCTTAGGGTGGTGGCTCAAAATAGACCGAATAACATATGCCATTATTTTATGAACTGAATGCTTCGAGCTTAACGGCTAAGGCATACATAAAAAAGGAGAGGGTTTCGAATAACGACAAATCCAAGACCTACGCACTTCCCTGACATTAGAAGTCTTTGGAAATCGTATTGGAAATTAAAACTTGGTTCCCTTTATGATACACCGAGGCGATTTCTTTGATTATTTCTTTTTCTGACTGCATTGTCAAAATACTATGTACCAAATGTTGTATTGAATTCTATCCAAATTATCGTTATATTTCAAGCAAACTTCATAACAAATATAGAAGCGAAAAAAGGGTCGCACTAATTTATCTCCTGTAGTTTCAACATAATATAATGTTAAATTGCAAAAAATATAGGAACGGATTCTTACAGTTGGAGCTGCCAGAACTGGCAAATCGTTGTTCGTCTCCACGGCATCTGAGTCACTGGCATCTGCAAAACAATTAATACCTCTTAACTGCAGCTATGCATAAGAATTCGACATACATACAAAATCACAGGTGGTGTCGGAAGAAAACATTTAACATAGAGATGCTGCATCGCACGGGTTACTTACACGTGTACCATGGGTTAAGAAGTAATGTGAAGTTTTGACTAAATGGCACCCTACTTGGTTACCATTAACAAAAGTTTACAGCACCTTTTATGCTGCCTTTCTCTTGATACTGTTTTTAATACCTTTTCTCTTTCATACGAGAAGACTAAAGTCTAACTTCTATTCATAATTTATCCATACAGAAACCTTGCTATCAACATTTAGCAACAATCATTACAGAAAAGGACGGGAAACTGAACTTTCCATGAAATGCAGTTGATATGATGAAGATTTTAGTTCAAATGCTGAAATGCTCCTGCTGAGCGACTTGCATGAAGCTGCGCAGTGAGTAAGTTTCGACAACCCCGAAACCGATTCTGTTTCGGATACTGGCAATATTGGTCAGAAAATATCTTTGGTCAGCTTTTTATATTTCCACGGAAGTGATTCTACAGCTTCCAAATGAATAGACATTCTGGCTGTGTATTGAAAAATCTACTTAAAAATGAGGCACCATTCATAGCAGAAACTGTGGATAACCACTGTCATATCATGGCGTCTTGGTAGAATCCGGCTGCGAGATTTTCGTACGTCTTGAAAATTACCGACGACTTCAATCGAATTTTAAAACAGGAGTCCGTTTCTCATAATCAACTTTGACTCGTGATGGAAAAAGGGCAATCAAGTGCTGTCCTGGGGCGTGACACACCTAATTATCTGGGTCAAACCGAAGCGTGGGGCGTCAATTGGCCTAATCTTGTTCCAGATATGATGACGAAAACAATTTCGACTATGCTAAATATTCCAAGGCTTTCAAATCTGACTCCTGTGGGGATGCATTAGCTACAAGTATAATTATAAGATTAATTTAAATTCCAGTTGCTATCTGAAGGTTACAAGAAGAAGAATCAATCGCATTTTAAAAGATGGCCGCTGCGTACATGAGGGCTTTGAACAATAGCACATCGCCTAATTAATTATCTGAATACTGTACGGGTTTATTCTTTATAAACTGATGTGCCCATTCGAATGTCTGACCCAGACACTTTAAAGCGAGGTTCCTATACGTCACAATGGTCATTGTTCTTGTATCGTCGGTTTAACACCTGCCTCAAGGTCCTACTGACTGGAAAATATCGCCACAACTTTTCACTTAGAATGGCTTGAAAAATGCTGCTATTGCCTGCAACTCAGAACTGCGCCACAACAACAGAGGGCGATATTGTTAGTGTACCATGACGTCAAACTTACGTCAAAGGATAATAAAAATGTAATCTAATTCAATGTTGAGAAAGAAAATATTTAAAGCCAAGAAACTGTTCAACGAATCGGAGAGCAGGTTCTTTATCTCCAGCCATGATGCCGTTAGAAAACGAAAAACAGAGAATCACAAGCCTTGGCTAAAGTTTTCCTTTCAACCCATCTGCACGTGCATATTTTCAACGCATAAGGCCAATGAATAAAGATAATTGCTGCTGGATAAAAGCCATCTACAGAATCATTAGAGCTTACTTTTGAAAGCCTCATTAGTGCTAATATTTATCCCTATTGATTTTACTTGCTTTGGTTGCCCTGTTAATAACAGTTGAACAATGATGAATGGTGCAACCCTAAAAATTGGTAAATTAAGAACAAAAACGAAGAGAAACCACACAGTTGTCAGTTTGGGCAGAAGGTCAACATTAAATCTATCATGTACTATCTTCCTATGAGTAACAGGTCTTAGGGCAGCAAACAACAGGGCCAAGGTTAAGAAACCAAAAGGTCTTTGTGTCCAAAACAGGGAACTTTATTAAAAAAATATAACTTCGAAAATACTTTGTACATCATTGAATCAATGTGTTTGGGATTAAAACAGTAATTTCTTAGTAAAAGCCTTCAGACCTATATTGACTGTTTAACTGATGGGTTAAAAAAGTTTCAAAAGCAACAGTAAAACTGTACATAATTATCCTAGTTATCACCCTCTAAGGAGTTTCAGACAACACATTATTGCATTGTTACATAAAAAATAGATTCAATTATTTGCATTTTCTTTCAATTCAAATGATGTTTCATTAACTATGCAACTTAGAGTCTACCTTCTCCATAATATCGCAAGTGAAGAGAGTAGTGGTAAAACACTTGCAATTTTTCTATACTCAGAATGACATTTGCAGATCACGAAAAAACTTCTATGTGATTTTGTATGCCTCTTGAGACGTAAGTTATACGAAAAGTTCCTTCATATTCTAAGATCCACTAATCTTAGGCATGTCAAAGGTTTCAAAAGAAAATTCCAATCATGTTTTGAATTGCCCACAACACCAAAATTGCCCAACTGGCTAAACAAATTATGAAGTAACAAAAGGACTAGACACTCCTCATGCACTAAATTTGAAAACAAAAATAGCCATGCCATATCATTGCTAATCTATATGTGTCCATGCTAAAAATAATAACTGGTGTCAACACAAATTTAAAAAAGGAAAACCAAAACATATGAGATGTCTGGAGTTATCAAGCAAAACATGTGTAGCAGGTAAACTTTGTTAGGAAAAAACAGTAAGATACACTGAAAATCTTATGTTGAATACAATGCAAAATCTCATGCTAAATGAATGGCTGGTAGCTCCATGTTGATCAAATAGTTTCAAAGACTATGACAACAAAACTGATTAATAGCAAGCTAATATTACACATAATGTTTGAAGCCAAATCCAGCTAATTAAACTTTCTTAGGCTTTCTTCAAATTTTGTTTGCAAAGAAAAAACAGAGACCAGACATTAAAACACGAAGTAAGGAGACAGTCCTTTCACTAAATGAACCAAACTTGACTTCAAAATGAAAGTTTTTTTTACTTTCTGAAAGCTTTATACATTAGTGGAATAAAAAATTTTTTTCACAAAATGTAAGCCAATCTTTATTTCTTCACCCTGGACCAGTTTCACTATCAAGCGTCTTCAATCTTGAGAGCATGTATTATATTATCAGGCCTCCTCTCTTTATACATCTAGCATCAATCTAAATTATTATCTGTAGCAACTTTTAGGTGCATGCATTTACTATAAGAAACAGAAATTGGATTATCTGAAACAAAAAGTTTGATTGCTCAAAACAAAACACTAGAAGAGACAACTCCATTCTCTTAAAATGCTGAACTTTGAAATATCTTGACTTTTTGCCTGATTTTCCTAATGAAACCCTAAGGAAACATACAATTAACAAAAATATACTATTGCTGTCAGCTACATATTAACAAAAAAAATTTTTCAACAAGAATTCTTGAAACAACAGACAGATTGATACATATCAGCAATGGTTTCTGTTTAAATTCTTCCATACAAAATCTACAGGAAAATATAGAAAATTTCTGGGTAATCGGTATGATTAGCACAAAACTCTTCAAAAGGGACTGCTGGAGTTTTAAGAACTTTAAGAAAATCCAAACATGCAGCATTGTTAACCATAACATTTTTTAATCTATAGAATTAATTTTTGTAGCCTCTAGCATATGGAGCTTTAACTCGTTCATCAGAAGGCACTTTTTTACAGTAATGTAAAGCATTTATTTTCATTATTCATTGTTAGCAACAAGTTTTCAACACAGAAGACTCAACGAATTTGTCGCATTTTTAAATTTTTAAACTAAATATCACTTCAAAGCCTTCAAGCTATGAAGTAAAATACTGACGTGATTTGGAAATATTTTGGTTCACATTGTTAGGAAAGTCTATTTATTTCAAGAGAGAAGATTCCAGTGATTCTGCTTAAAGAATTTCAGGTAAATAAAGATTCTCAAACTACAGGTATGTGCATTCGAAGTTCTTGCAAAACTGTCTTTTATGACAAAAGCCCAAGGCAAAAACTTCCTGTTGGTATCAGACTTCGCGTGCCGGAAGACTGATCGTCTGTTAATAACTTATCCCAAAAAAACAAACTTTTAGCAGTAAGCAGGGTTTACAGAGGAGAATTTGAGTGTATCGGCTGCTTATGAAAATGAGGCGCTTCCAAATTAAATGCTCTCGCGTTTTCAACCTGTTCAACAGGACAAGTACTTCCCACGTATCGTTTTTTGAAGAAAGCAAGCATTTTAAGTTAAGTCTTCTTTGAGATCAAAAGAAGCGTCATACTTTCAATAAGCCGTTCAGAAATTCAACGTTCGAATCAAAATATATGATTTATATTCATTATTTTGGTAGCCAAAAACTCAGCCAAAGTTCAAATAAATTTAGGCCACTACAAATCCGCTCGACAAACATGAAATACTCGTGCAGAGCAGATATCCTGCAGAGTTGGATATAGCTCATTTAACAGTTACGACTGCAGCGAACTGCTGTTTTGATTTGTTTGGGCAAAGTGTAAAAATAAGTTTTGACAGACTCACCACCTCCGTTCTCAGAAAGAATGGGCTCCGATGTTGGTCCATTCATTTTCGCTTCACGTCTTGGGTTGTATTTTGAACCTGTCGACATTTTCGGGGAATGATTGTAAGATGCTACGTAGCAGTTACAGCCTTGTGCTTGTTTATCTCTAAGTTTTCTATGAGAGTTTTCCCTTCTTCTATCGCCACGTCCTTCTTCGGGGTTTTGTAAATGCCCATTCGAGGCATTCGCCTGAGCATGCAACTGACAATGGGGGCTGTGTGCCTCAATTGGGGCAGAAATGCCCCTGCCCTGCATGAAGAGATTTCCTGGAATCTGCGCTCCATACGGAATGGCGTTCATGTTAAAAGGAGCCTGCTGAAATTGTTGAGGTGGAAATGGAGCATATGAATGTTCTTGTGGGTAGGGGACTCTAAAAACAAGGCCCGGTTGTATTTCGATACACGCACCATTTTGGGCCATATATTGTGAAAATATTTGTCCGCTCAGAGGACATACCAAAGTAATCATATTCGTCTGTCCATCACGTTGAGGCTCAACCAAAATATGCAAAGACTGTTCGTTGTTATTCCGAGGGCTGTTTTGCTCTGGACTAGTGCTTCCATTGCAGCGACTGGCCCTCGGTGAAAGCCCTGCCGAATCTGTTGACATTTCGCGATAAAAATTCGACGAAAACAAAAACCAGCGAGTTTAGTGTATCAATAATATTCTTCACATTGACAGCGGAAAAAAGTTCTCCAACGTATAGGCAGATCCTAAAATATGATGTCTTCCACGGGTTTCGCTGTTAATTTGCCACAGGCAAACGGAGGAATATGCGAAAGACCAGCCCGATTTTATTTCCAAAACGTCTCTCCAGCGGTTCAAGCGAGCCGCGACATTTCTTGAAATCCGCTTGAAACGACAAGACAACTAAGTTCGGTACCAAAGAATTCCATTTATTATTAAAAAGAGACCTTCACGGTGGCTGGATGTCTGTCTTGTTTCTTCATGGTCCACTGTCGCTTGCACAAGCAAGGTCATCTACAAATGCACACACACGGCCTATATGGCAGGTAATATAGTTAGGCCGCAAAAGCTCATGCCAGTGATACCAGAAACACCTTACACCCACGGGCAGTTATCCAGTTTCGCAAAGTCCATCAGCACAAACTCCTCAATTTTATTACCTTCTTCCTTGGTTACACACGGGCATTCTCGTTTCTATCTGCAGGTGCAAACAAAAGTAAAAACAAACCGGGATCATGCGCTGCCTGTAAGAAAGGTTACCGTGCAAACACTCTTTTGATCAACACAGAAATCATTATTGTCAAAAATCGTCTATCCATAAAATTCTCAGCACCGGAAAGGCTTCGCATATCGTTGCGGCTTGGTCAGCGGCATCCAGGTTGTTGTTGTTGTGCCCCGCAGACCAGAAGTTTCTCATAGAAGAGGTCAGGAATATTTCTATTAACCTGTTGAAGTTGTATTTCCACAACTGGCTTGCAACCTCGCCCCCCCCCCCCCTACAGCATCGAAATGTTCATTAGCAAATAATTTCACAATTCTTCGAAGGTTCAAATCCACTTATTATTAATTTCAAATATATATTTCTGTGAGACATTGTATAAACCCCCCCTGTCAGCTCCATGGCAACATAGCCCCTGCATAGATAACTTCACTGAAAGATAAAACTTTCATGACGCAACTTGTACCATTCTCCTTTCAACTTCAGACAAAAATTTTCAGGTCAGCCTCAAATATGGTAGTAGTATCAACAATTGATTATCCAGAGTTATCATACAAGCCGACGTACAAGAAATTCCAGTGCAGTTTTATACTTGATTCTTGGTTTGTATAATTCTACCATATCCCATAGATGAAAACTGTTCGCTGTTCATAAGAATCCGCAAAATTATCTGAGAGACTGCTGTAAGGGATTTTGGTGCTAACAAGAGCAAAAATATGTAGATGAATGGTTGGATAGCTATTTGTCCTTTTAAAAGATGATCATGTTGGGCATACACTTGGACTGTAATTGGGGCTTAGAGGGGGGGGGGGTGCAGCTTAAATTCGTAATCAGGTTTCACAGTAGCAAAGGATCTTAGCATCACAAAATCCCAGAAAAAGGATTATAAGGTCTGGTGATGAAACACTTCTTAGCATGCTTAGATAAACTTTCAATATAGCTACTTTTTCTGAATAATGATCGGACACCAGTAGAAATTCTTTTTGATTCCGTTGGCTCCTAAAAGAAGCCATTATGTCCAGCCACAATCCCAAAAGGGGTACATACTGTCTCAAGGTTCAATACCAGCCCCCCCCCCCCTTTACGTATCATGGAGGTACAATATTCCCATTCTTTCTGCCTCAAAAACTCAAATACGTCAATGATAATATCTCACAAAAAGCGAAACGTTCGCTACCATTCTTTCAGCATTATCAGATTTTCTATTTCCAATAGTTTATTGTTTTGTACCTTTAACTCAAGAACAGACATCCCACTTATCATTTGCTATAGATTTCATACAATTGATGATGAAATAGCGATTGTGCGTCGTCTATTGTATATAAGGATGCAAAAGAAGGTGGGGGATCAAGTTAAATGGCCTGATAGATAATACATTGCAAATGTCATAGCTATTTTTCCTTTAAAACGAAACGTCCCTGACGTCCATACAAAAGAAGGCTGAAAGGAAACTAGCTTTGAAGCTTCACCCATTTCATTTTCAAAATCAAGTTTATGGATTATAGACGTTTGTCAGGAAACAAGCCCGTGCAGGTCCAAATATAGCGTTTTATGAAAGTGAAAGAAGCTTAAGAAGTTTAAGTATAAATCTTTAAGTCACTTTCTCGCAAAGGAGGTTTTTTGCAATGAATGACAACCAGAAACTGAAACTAGGTCAAATATTATGTCACCCAATATTCCTCAAACAGATGACGTGGGTTTTTCAACAAAGCTCTCGAAACGCCTTTTCCTTGATAAGTATTACTTACAGGAACCCTTTCTTAAGTGATACCTGCTATCAGGGCTGCAAATGATTAAGATACCACTCTTAGCAATCAGAGTACAGAAGAATTGACGGCTCCACGGCTGGGCGCCGGAGGAAGGTTTTGCCTGTTGATGTCGTTTTTGTGGGAGGCACATTAGAAGCCAACAATGAATTTATCAAATTATCAACAATGAAAGCAATTGTAAAAAAAGTGTTTTGAGTTGGTAATGAAGAAGGTTTGAGTTATAAGAATCGCAGCTGGAGGTTAGAACTTTTTCTGTACTCTGTTAGTATTCGTGCATTTCTATAAATCCTCCAAGTTTTCATTGTTTGCTTTGAAGAATTCAGCTGGCTTGCTGTTAAACTCTCCTTCCTCTAAACTTTGCATACTCCTAAAACGCTCTGAACTTGAGGACAAGGCTTTCCTTAGGTAATCATCCTATCAGAGGTTTGAGGGATCCTAAAATATCATATTAGCTTGAAATGCCCAAAAGATCCCATTGCAGTATAATATGAATGCAATTACAAAGCTTACAGACGCCCTTGATGAGCCTTTGATGCCCTTTACAAAAGCTTGCCTTTTTGTGCAAGCTTCCCTATTTACTACCTTTGCACCTGTAGCAAGAACTTTTCCTTTGTTTCTTATTCAAAAGTTGTAGGAAACAACATTGAATGGGAGATTCAAAACTTTTAAGTAAAAGAGCTCCACGTAAATGTCTTTCAGGTGATATGCCTTTTCTTCCTTCTAAGCTTAACTTCAATGCATTTATGCTTAAACTGGTAACTAATTGCAAAAATCAACTTTCACCTGGCTTTCAAGCTGCTCTGTAATGACAATAAACACTATTGATGACATACAGAAGTAAACATTAGCAACTTATATGTTTATGACTACTACCACTTCTCAGGTTTTGATTAATGATTATTGTTTTGGTAAAACCACACGAGCCGTTTCGATAGGCCAAAACAGACACGTTAAAATACCACCCATCATGTCAACAAAGAAATCCGTAAATGTGTGAATTGTCTGTTGGCTTAGTGTTGGATCTTTTTCGAAACGATTTGAAGAACTGTGGATTCAGGGTTGTTGAAGCCTCAGTTACCACTATCTACCCCTTCTTCCTGTATCGCATATTCTTTTGCAGTTGTGCTTTGCTGATACTATGCAAATGCATGGTAAAAGAAGCAATGCTGAAAGTCGTTTAATGGTGTTGTCTGATGTGCATAATATGGATGCTGCTTTTAGCAAGGCGGATAATGTCGAAGTTCTGCTACATGCAGTTAGATAAATGAAGGTAAGTAAGTGACTTTCAGTTACTCCAATTTGTACTTTTCAAGCAGGTTATCTTGCCAAAAATCCAGAAAGCAGCAGGTGTAGAATCCTAAATCATTCTAGAGCAGATAAAAGGGTTGATTTGTAGGGGGAGGATTGGTGATGGATTAAGCGGGCATGGTCGTAGACAGCCACTTAGTTGCTTAATCCAAGGAGAATGAATCCTGCGATTAACAAAACTTTTGCTTGGGATTGTTTCTTAAGATGACAAATTAAGCCACTTTATCCATGAATTTTCAAACGAATTTTCTTTTACGAAATTGTTTTCATTTCCTGACATAAGATAGGGGTGAGGTGGCTGTAAATTTGATAATATTGCTATTGTTTCAATCGCGATGGCCGGGGTTGTGTTGGGTTCACGTAACCCACAGTTCTCTATGAGGTTGACTTTTGTGTATGCTTGAATTCGAGGCAAATCATTCGCGGGAGAAAACTGTTTAGATTTACTGCAATATCAGGTTTTTAAACGGACTTGTAAAAGGCAAGACCCACACACTGGTTTCATCATTTCTCCATTTCCAACGGTGCCCGGGCAAATCCACCGTATACTTTGCTGAACTCGGGAACGAACGTAGATAGACTGGGTACCAGACTCCCAATATGAAATTTGGTACCCAGTACACAGAATGACATATACGTAAATTGATTGCTCCTTTGTCTACAGATGCCAATATGGGGCATCGGTGCTAACCATGAATTTATGAACAAATAAAAGACATTTTAATTTGGTGTTCACATGCTAGTTTGCCAACAAAACAACAGCTGTTTCTTGGTGTAACAACAACCGTAATGAACAAGCTGTACAACATAATGCAGACACTTGTTCGGGCACTGAAGCATGAAGTGGTCTCGTTTGGTGTCCTGCGTCTTCCAGTACCTGTATCTACGCAGTCATTGATCTTTGCCACACCATACTACCGGCCCAGTGAGAAACCAGCGTAAATTAAGGCAGGGGAATCGGAGAGCTTCAAACTCCCATTTAAGCAGTGATGTTGTGATAGAAGCAGCTGTCAAGGGGCAGTTCAAAGCTTGCCTGTCTTTTGGCCTAAGGCAACCAACTGCTACTATTCTCCTATTTTAATACTTGCATTCTGGAGGGCTAGAGAGGGATAATATCCATTAAACTCCTAAAATCATGGCTCCCATGTTTCTCGCCATTGTGTAGTATTGATTAATGGTCGAAGCCAGGTTAAATGATTTCTAATAAACCCTTAGTTCTTTGCCAAATTATAGATCCCATGGGTGAAATTTCTCAATTATCTTTGTCATATTGACGTATGTAGTGTTTTTTATTCTTTCAGCTTTAACCCTGAAATGCCATTGATCTATTAAAGTAGTCAAAACAACTTAGACTGCTGTAAAGGGTATTTGCATCTCACGTTTTTGAATTATCTAGTTCCAGGTACACCTACAAAAATAGCGTGATGAAATCTGCTGGTCATCCTGGGACACAAAGCTTTTAACCCTCAGAAAAGGAAAAGTGAGATTCTACAAGGCAGCACTTTGTCTAAATATCCTCTTGGTGATGCTTTAAAAAATTGTCTCTGCATTAAAATGGAAGATTTTGGATGTCGTCCTCGACAAGTTGACACAACTTGCATTTCTTGTCACCGATCAGAAGATGATCAAGGCTATATCTCTTTAATTATGTATTACGATATTTTCTGTCAATTACAAGTGCATTGCACGAAAGCACATCTATGTCAGAGCGAAGCCGCCTCTTTGCGAGACCAAAATTTAAGTTTATTCACAAAGTAACAACTCAAAATGTTCATACGATTTTTGCTAAATCAAGGAGATTCCTCACGAATTGAACTTCGATGCTTTCTCCCCTCTACTTCGAAAGTAGCGGGAACGTGCCTAGCACGTGATACATTTGTCACTCAAACCCTATCCACGTGATTTATCGACTATAGTGAACAGCACATGACAGAGTTAGTTCGAATGTGATTTCATGTTCTGTTATATTCTTTTAGAATGTAGCGAGTGCGTATTTCTTCGCCTCTTGCTTATTGATGTAATTCGCAATACAATTCAATTCACATTTTTCGGGGAAGGGGGATTCATGATATAAACTTTTCTATGCCATAGCTGTGAAATCGGGAGAAAATTGATCCTGAAAATCAACCTGTTGCGGTTGTGCAAGTGAGCTTCTAGGTCACTTTGTGTATGAAGCGTAGTACCGTCATAGGCCTGTATTGCAACCCCCTCTTCCCAGGCCCCTACCATTTGAATTGAAGCCACTCCATACTACCTCAATGAAAAGCATTCGCTATATGCTCTGTATAGAAATGGATGTTCAGACCAAAATAAACCAGAGCTGTTTGTCCTTGAAACGCACAGGATCTGTTTTCAGTTGACCCAAGGCAGTATCTGAGGCTCACTGGCACTATAAATAAAAAGGCCTTGTTCAGTAGGGATGCTGTTTTTCTAAGAAATTGAGAAAAAAGTAGGTGGCCTTCCGTCCTCTCACTAAAAGGTATTGTCAGTCAAAAATTCTCTCCTTACGAATCTTGCTCTCGCCAAGATTGGCTCACGGACTTACTTTACGCAGCAAAGGAACAAGCTACAGAAAACATAAAACATGCATTCAAACCCTGGTTTCCGGACGAGAAAATAACATTCATGCAGGCTATTTTAATCTGGTAACAAATAACTTCCATCCTTTCTTTGGAAACGAAAGCCATACGGGAACCTGCCTTCTTTTAAATTCATTTTAGATTCGAAACTAACACTGTATTGTCTTTCTCATGGCGGATCAATTACTGTTGCGAGAGATTCAAACTGTCGCGGAATTTTATTGTGCTGCTCCAATGTTTAATTTAGTAAAAGTTGTTGGGTTTTAAAAGAAGATGACATGTCATTTGTTAAATGACATAAACCAGGAACCTGTTACTTAGGCAAACAATATTAGATCAGTCCTAGGAAAGCGCGTCTTAGATTCTTGTGTTTCTGGGGTCAGAAAAGTAGGAGATCTGAAATTTTCGGAAAAAAGACGAAAAAGTAGGTTATAAGGTAGAGGTCAACGCAATAGACGGTGGCCAGTTTGAACTTCTGAGTATTACGTAATGAGTGTTAGCCTGGGCGCAAGGCCGACTGAGGTCGCAAGGGAAACAGAGGCTACATATGACTCCGAGACCACACTTAAATGAGGTTGTTAGGGAACCATTACATTACGGTGAACACCGGCATCCCCCTTTGAGCCCCATGTCCATTTGGAGGCAATACTAGTAGGTCGTGAAAATAGGTAGTTGATGATGTATGTTCTAAAATCGCAAACGCCTACCCTCATATTAGAATATTTTCATCGTCTGGGTAGTTCTTAAAACCTCATCAGCCATTTTATTGCTTCTTCAGAGCATCTTAGTACCAGGGTTGTAAACTTTAAAATCATCTATCAGGTTAAAGCAATTACTATCTGGATAATGAGCTTCGCAGGTACGGAATTTCGAAAATCTTTTCAAGTGGAAAACAAAATATTTCTATGAGAAAAGGAACATGTCATTGAAAAACATCTCGAATAATCTCTTTAGCATAAGCCTTGCAGCCATTTTCCATGACCAAGAATCGATAAAAAATTTCCAAGCTAAGCGCAAAAGAAATATCAATATTAAATAAGGAATATCTTTCGAAAATAGTTAAACACACTGGCTCTCTCTGGGTAACAGCCTTTAGAAAACTGAAGCTCGATTTTCCGGGAAAATATTCGACAAACAAAGTCATGCTTGGCAAAAGAAGATTGCAAGAACAGAAAGATTTCAACTAATCAATATATACTATATTATAAAAAATTTGTGTACACTGAAATTACAGATCACATAAACAAAAATCTAAGGTGCTGTTGATGTTTTCCCTAAAACATTGAAAACAATTTCCAAAGAACGGTTAGTTTTTTAAACAGCCCAGTTGTGCCTGTCTTTCAAACAGTTACCCGTTTTAAGTAAATGCATTGGAATTGGCGATCAGAGGAAATAAGGCCAGGCTAATCTTCTAGATGGTCATCGGGTAGCAACTGAATGCCACGTGACACCTTATCTGGGGCTGTTACACTTCATATGGTATTGTGTCCTGTCTAGATGTCATCCAGCATAAGGAGGTTTTCCTCGCACACAAACTTATGATGTCCTGTGCACCTACACATTTCTCGGCAGCCTAAGGGCCATGTCCAATCCAAAGAAACCGTCGATGCTAAAGTTCTAAAGGGGTTGGTGGAGGGTAAGGGTGGTTGTATCGATTCGCTTGCAACCCTTTTGCTAGATATATTGTTAGTTATCATCAAATTCAAAATCAAAAAATCAAAGAAGCCCAGATTGGTAACTAGAATGAAAGTATGAAGGCAGGTTTCGCAAATCGACCAAAGTGGTTGTTAATTGCGTTAAAAAATAAATAAACAACTCTAATCAGAGGAAGTGTCAAAATAAACTAAATCAAACATTAAATCAAACAAATAATTCATCAACAGTGTACAAAACTGGAGAAGCAACAAGCCTAGACGAATTAGGAAACAAATTTATTTAATAATGCTTTTTAAAAATAAAAGCATCCACCAGGATGGCTGTACGGAGAAGCGTTTGCAATCATTGCTTCAGCTACTGTGAACAAACGCTCAAATCCAGATACGTGGCTCAGCTGTTTTACTGTTAATTCATTTTGACAGCTGTTTTATCTTCAAGGATGTTTGTACGCGACAAGACACCAAGGCCTAGGTACTTGGATGCTCGTTTTTCTTGGTGAACCTCTTTCAGGGACCTGAACGACTTGAATACGAAGTTAGCAGGTACACCTCGAGTTGTCGCAGAAACTGCTGCTTAACGCCTTAAGTTATACATCAAACAGAAAGTCGAAATAAGGTGAAATGCTTATTTTTTTTGATGTGATGTGTTGACAGTCAATTTGAAGGAAAACTAAAATTAACTTACATTAATTAACACAGAATCACGCTGCGAAAGTGCGAAGGGTGCATTCGAATAAATGCATGAACAGAACTTGTTTCAGCACTGTTTACGTGCTCTGTCAACCTTGACATTAGGCTAACGTGAAGGAGAAACCAAGTGTCAAAAGTCTGCTATATTTCTGTTGGTCCCAATTTCCTGAAGTGCCAGCCATTTCAGTTGGAGGCAAAATGATACCCTTGTCAGCCAAAAGTGCATTGCTTGAATTAAAGTTTGGAAATCAAATACGTGATCAAAAAGTTTAGCTAATCAAAGCTTGAATAAAATTTTTCTACTATCTGCCCATTTTCTGTACACTTTTTAGGAAAGTATTTCCATTCTCAGAGCTGACGCATCAAGCTGCAACTTTGAGCCAACGCCAAGGTCTGAAGATTCATCTTCGGAGCTGCCACGACCTTTCGGCCGGGAGTCCTTTCTCTCGGCCATTGCATTTTGTTCCATAGTAACATTCAACAACTCATCATCATCGATAATCTACAGAAAGAAAGAAATTTCAACAGTCAGACAGCTAAATATGTTTAACAATCAGGTATTGGCACGACTAGGATTCATCTCATCTTGTTGGACGCGGTTTACTGGAAAGCGATAGCAGTTTCGGATGGGATGCGAATTTTGACCAGCCACAAAAAACCTTGATGAGACTTGATGGGTGTAGCTAGAAATATGGGTGTGGTCAAATGAACATCATCAACCGACATTTTACTAACATAATATGTGTAGTGCTAATTACATGTTTATTAAAAATAGGCGCTTAAATGGAGCATCAAAAGAAAAGATTTTGCAAATGGGGCCCAGGTTTTTTCAGCTAAAATGGGGGAGGGGCATTCTTCAAGATTGCAGCCTGTGCATGTCTAGGATTGATCCAGCTGGATGCGCCTTACAGGGTAAACAATGCCTGTGTGTTCACAGCTTGCCTCGTCGCAATGCAGCGAAAGTCGAAAATCTTGGGATCGGGAAGCCAGAGACAATGTCTCTTGTTGTGAAAGGCGACAAGTACGCCCATATAACTTTCTCGTCATTTATGATGGTTCAAAAAGCAAAAAATCTATTTAGTATTGCCATCAGGGTGAAGAAACAGAGATTGTGGGAGGAAAGGTTGGGTGGTTAACGAAATCGCACCCCCTGTGACGTGGCAGTTCGAGAACTATGGCCCTCTCAAGAAATTCTCCACAGTATGAAACAAACTAACTAAACTTTACTTTAAAAGTTGTGCCTAAGGTTTGCAAGTAAAGAACTTGCAAACCAGAAAACGGTCGTTGGAATGAAATTGAATCAAGATGCCGTGGATAGCTTTAATATGAACCAGAACTCAATGTAGCAGCCTCTACACCCGGCAATCGTTCTTGCCCATGGAAACAAAAAGGACACACGATTATATTCTACCCTTAGTGAATAAAAAATGAATGACCTAGCTAAAAATAGCACCCAGATTCGACGCCCGCATGCGCATTGAGTGCAAATACAACATGTGATAATGGCGTGTGGCTTATCAAACTGCTACAGGTGACCATCATTCAAGTCATAAAATGATTTGCCTTCCAGCATGACGTCATAGAGTAAACTCAAGTTTGTATTAAAGACGCTGGTATTGAAATTTGTCAAAAACTGACAAACACAACCCGATGCCACTTATTCACAAAGTGCGAATTTGTAAAGGGAACTAATTCACAAAGCTGTGGCAATCACTGGTATCAAAAACAGTGAAATGCTTTTATCTCTGCTGTTGTACAAATTGAATGAAATCGCCATTATCTAACATAGCACCCTTGTGGACAACACTGGCTAGATTCGATTTGAATATACTGGTTCCTATAAAAAGTAAATAATATATCGATGTTTTTATTCAAAGTGACATGCCATATTTCAACGCGTTTAATCCCTATGGGCCGTAAGTAATCCCAAAAATCCTTCCTGCATCCCCCTCGTCATCCTTCAGCATTAAAGCAGAATGTTGCTGTTCAAAATCTTTTGTGAGAGCGAGCTGACTTTTTTCTTCAAGAAAGAATGAGTTCGTCATTAACAATTAATCATCTATCTGTAATTGAGTAGGCGTAACAGCGAGAGTATCCCCGTTAATTTCACCCCCACCTATAGCTTTTTATGGCCAGATTAAAAATTCATATTGCACGTGCTTGTGACGTGACCAAAGAACTAGACTGAAGCACAGAGGCCCAGGGCCTAGCACCTGCAATCAACTTGTGCAATGAAAGCATTTCTTTATCAAAAGGGCAGTTCATACATGCGCCATAAGCAACTGAAATGTGCAACCAACTTTATGATAGCACGAGCACTTGGGTAAGCAGCCCTGTAGCCAGGGATGCATTATCGGGTGCAGAAACTGAGTTCATTGCCAATGGAATTGAATATTGAACAAAAACATTTCAGAGAAAGCCACAAAACATTTAAATGAAACTTCAGCTTGTGAGAAAGGTATTTCGGCCCCATCTTTAAAATGAAAGATTTCCTTTGTAAGTCCACTGTCCAGCAAGTCTTGAATATAAATAAAAGCTCAACGCTTTGCTTATTTCGAAACCGCTTTTATAGCGTACTAAAGACATAGTAGAATTACCCAGCTTATAGGATCTGTAAACGATGTGGGTATAGAATTATGCTAAAAACAACATCGCCGCATTGGTCTTTGCTGGGAGCAGAGGCGCCATTATGCTAGGGCGGATAAAAATCGAGGTAGAACGAAGCTAGAGCGGTTATCGAGAGGCTATTTGCTGATGTAATCATTGCATATCAAAGATGGTATCGAACATAATCTTGATGTTCGAGTGATCGAGTGATCGAATGTTCCCAAATGTACGTGCAAATCCTCCTTTATGATTATAAAATTAAACCAGAAAAAAATGAAAGAATCAGCGAAGACGTAAATGGTTTAACGAACATGCTAAAAGCTTGAAACATGTGACACAGGCATGGAAAAAGTGTAAATGTGCTATGGAACAAAACAAAGTTATTCGCAGCTTCTAAAGTGGAAAAGATCTCCATATTCAGTTTGATACTGTGGAGTTCATTAATAATGGAAGGGCCAGCAGTATGCTGACACAAGCCCCAAAAGAACGATCAAAGATAAAAACCAAAGCCATAAAAATAATATGATTGGTGATTACTAATGATACATACTGTGATTAAAAGTGATTAAAAAGTTGATTACTAATGATCAAGATGATTATCAGATGATGATGATTAGAGGTGATAAAAGTAAGCTGATGGCAATCGGAGATTTGTTAAGATTTGCTCATGCCCATACCGCCAATTTGACAAAGTAAATCGAATGTTAGATTCTGCGGATGGTATGTGCGATTCTGCTCAGCATGCTTATAGATTTACGACGTTGGGATGATAATTAGCTACTTGTTTCGCTGTTGCAGCGCTCTTCAACATCGTTTTATGAATTATTCATCATGTTCCAGCTTTTCTAAGAAAGCATGTGTAGGTAACAGATGAAAAGGTTTGGGGATAGCAACCAGACAATTTCTATTTATCGCTTCAAGATTCAATGGCAAGGTTGACGTCTCACAGGAAATTAACAATGTAAAACGCACCAGGCACGTTTGCTAAAAGGGCCTTACTTTCACATAGGAAGCCATATCTACCCTGCTGTTTGGATATTGTCATCCCACAAAAAGGAATTCAAAAGTCATCATAAAATCTACTTTGAGAAACAGCTGACTCGTTTTGATACACAGACACGAAAATGATTTCTCAAGGGCTGTTAAATAATGCAACGAGCGGGGTGAAATTTAAAGCCTCGTGTATACGAGCTTGTCATCTTGAGTGAAATTCCCATACTCGCTTTCCTCCAATCACATCGTCGCGGATTTTCACACGTGGGTGCACCAACGGCTTCTCCAAGGGCTACTGTCATCATGATGATGATGATTTCGACACGCCATTGTTGTCAGGTGCACAAAGTTGGTCTTGGTAGGATTTCGGGCTGAAATGCCTTTACCATGTGTGCAAAGCTTGCCAACACGACGATATTCTACTTTTGAATTGTTTGACAAGTAGGAAATTGTCATATTAACAAGCTTGCCCGTTCACATCCCTTGCTTGCGAAGAAGGTTTATTAACAATTTGCCAAAACTACATTGGCAAATAAAATCGCGTAAAGAGAGAATTCTCAAGGAAGGAATTTTGATCAGGCGAAATTGGCAGCTTTTTAGTTCACGAGCATGTAAATAAGAAATAAATAAGAAATAAAGAAATAAGATTGCTGTATAACACAGTAACTTGGAAATGATTTGGCGCTTTCATTAAACAAGATTGCACCCAGAACGTTTCCTTGCTGAGAGATCTGCTTGTAGCATTCCTAGATTGGCTTGGAGCATTCTAAAAACCGAAATCTGACAGATTTTTTTAGAGTGAAATGGAGTGTAATGGCATGGATGTGGAAAACTGAGGAGTACAAAGAATCCAAGTGGCGCACAAAAATCCGAGAAGAAAAAATTCAACTGCACAAACAGATTTTGAAAAGCAGCCAATTCGATACATAACAGAAGTAACGTCAAGAATCAGTTTTATGGCACCAACAAAAATTCACAATAAGCTTTCGGATTAGTCAAATTCAACCATTTCTGCATGTGGGTCAAATAAAAAAGCAAAGATTTAGGGGGAGGGGGAACAACTTGTCCCTTCGACTTTCCACATCTCTTACAATATTCGTTTAATTTACTCATTCAATATTATCACAGTCGAAAATAACAAATCTAAACGTATTAGAATGAAAAATGATGTAAAAGCCTATTAAAACGATTTTTCACTTTTCTTGGGATTTCCAGATCTGGAAATATAAACTATTGTTCACAGCTCTATAGCAATGTGGCCTAAACCCTAGCCGTGCAATGAGAGTTTTTAACCGTTCTAAATCAGTTAAATCGAGAAACTTAATACCTAAAGGAACTGCATAGTTGTAAGCATTGTGGGAGTTGATCAGAGGGCCTAAATGAAAATTAAGTCCAAATTGGGACTTCTAGGGCCTACATGTCAACTTCATAAGGAGTAGAGAATTAATTCAAGCAGCTAATCAGAACTGCTTCCTCTCAGCTTGAGCAATAAGCTTTAGGACGTTTGCCTTGCACTCGTACAAATAACTTATAGAAATGACGAAGATGAACATACCGCATTATTGTCGTTCTGTTCCTCGTTTGATCCAGACAGACACTTCAAAAATGGTTGACAACATTTGGGAAAGCTCTCGTGAATCGGTCGACCAGTGTTGGTGAACAATGGCTTCATGTACCTTAATAAAGTCAAGGAGATTCTCGAGACATTAATATCAGGTATATATCCTCATATAAGTTATGCTTCAAAGGTAAACAAACAAACTCCTACTCAACTCATTGCAAATTTCAATTTTCATGCTATGAACTGAAAAATATAAGCTAAATCTTACATGTATATTCCTTAAACTTCTAGGAAAGAATGTTAGACATCATATGTAACTACTATTTGTAAAGCCACACCTAGCCGGGATTTTCAGCAATTTTTCAAAAGAAAGGGATCGATTCAAGAACAAAACTCTGTACGCCTAAATTTTTACATTGTATGTAGCCGAGCTGAAACTTGGAGATAATGGAAGATATACAGATTAAAGGTAAGTTAATTGTGACAATAGAAGCTCCCTTAAGAGGGTTATCTGGGGCCAGAAAGGATACTTTTCGTCGAATCTCCTCCACAACCTCACAAGTGGAGAACGCTCATATGGAATCTGGCCTGCATTTGGTCCCGTTGTATCCTACACACAAAGATACAACCTTAAATACATACTAGCTATGTTTCGCATACAACCAAGTCAATCAACTAGCGGAAAAGTACTAAAACAACCAACGCAAGCATCAAAGAATCAGGACAACTCTCAGCATGCTCACGGGACCTCGAAAACGGGGCGGCTACGAAGCCGTGCCTCTGCGAAGCCGTGCCTCTGCGAAGCCGTGCCTCTGCGAAGCCGTGCCTCTGCGAAGCCGTGCCTCTGCGAAGCCGTGCCTCTGCGAAGCCGTGCCTCTGCGAAGCCGTGCCTCTGCGAAGCCGTGCCTCTGCGAGCCGTGCCTCTTCGAAGCCGTGCTGCTGCAAAGCCATCCAGGAGAGGGGAGACAGCCTAAATTAGCGAGGCAGAAACAGGCCATGAAACGTCGCGAGCATGGGACGCTGTCTGGACAAAAACGTCTGAGCTAGAATCGGAGAATGGCAAAACACCTCCTCGAAAACGAATTATCGTTGAATTAATTAGAGTTCCGGAGAGAAATCACCAAACTTGCCGGCTTGAGAAGTGCTTTTAGATTGATAAGAATTAATGCGGTCGTTCAAGCGGTCGAAAAGCCTTCAACAGGGCATCTTGACGATCAGCTAAAAAGCTCTCTTGTAGATTGCATTACCAACGAAGTAACAATGAAAACCCTACACGATTACGCAGAACTCGCACTAATTGTCGACTGATGTTCTGAGAAGGTAGGTGGATATTTACGAAATTCGCAGTTTTCCGCCTGAAGCGAGAACCTGGATTTTGGCAATTGACAGATGAATGAACGTGCATTCGTCTAAAATTGAGGTTTTTGTGGGGGAGTGCGGCGAAATGAAAAGACGCACTTTTGACACCGGTGATTCGCACACATAGACGTCCACAGCAGCAAGAAAATTAACTTCAATAACAACACATACAGCAGAGAGAAACTGCGCCAGAAAATAATCCTTTTAAACCCGGCATTTCAGTCTGTGGCTTCTCCGACATTTTATTGATTTGCACACGCCAATTCCACGTGGTAGCTATTTAAAAGTATAACGCGTTGGCTATTCGTCGTACAAATAGAAATGTGAGTTTGTTGAAGAGCTGCGTGGCAAATGCGATTAAAGAAATCAAAGAACGAATCATAGCTAGAAATAGCAGCATCGAAATTTGTTATGCAGCCGAAATGCATTTCTTTCTAAATCGGACGCCTCTACGTTTGTCGTCTTGAGCTCTCGGTACTTTAAAATAGTTTAAAGTGTTATGAGAATTCTCGCAGAAGACACACCAAAAAGTGTCTGTACAGGTGCATTTTATGCGTAGAGACAAAATATTGTAAATTACAAAAAAATGAAAGAGAGACCCAAGATGCAAGTTTAAACAACCTTATCCTTTTAGGAAACCTTCCAAATAGTTTAGGATAAAGATTGCTCTCATTCATTTTTGTTCGAACTCAAAACAGGTGTTTTAAATTTGAGCCAAACTAGAAAGTGATGTAACTTGGCAAGCTGGGGGAAACTCAGCTCTAGAGTTGGACATCGATACAGTCGTGAAAATTAATTGACTGTTTTGGGCTATTGAAATATTGTTTCGGGTTAGTGGCCCCTTGTTTAAGTACTGTCATATGCAAGATTTTGTTGTTCAACGTGTACATTTGTGAACAGAAAATAGACACAAACCGGAGTGAAATCTTTTTTCAGTTCTTCCTCAGGATCAACCCCAACTCTATAAGTAAAGAAATGGCATCAAAATTCTCGTATTCAGATGCGTTTTTAATACGATAAAATAGCAACCAAGAATGTAAAGATCCTGGATCTGAAAACATAATGAATAGAGGCTGCAAAGAGAAGAATTTCTTGCCTACGTTATTAGTTTTTACAGGTATCAGGGAAAAGACACAAAGCAAACATCATTTTGTAGCTTCCGCAAACAGGCCCTGCAGGGTCGGCTCATTCGAGTCAAACAACACAAGCAAACTCAGCTGAAAACTGACTCGGGTTCATGCTGGCCTAATTAGTGTCTAATGCTTACAAGCGCATAATCACGCCCTTAAGAACACAGACAAAACAAAAATCAGACAGGCAAGCAAATGAAGTATTTATAAAAGTGCACGTAATCCTGTTTGCAAAATGTTTTTATTTACAAAAAACCGCGTAATTACTAAGTGTCCGCACAAGGAAGGTACTATTTTTTGAAATAGTTAGAAACTCGAAATGTGTTGGGCTACTAAATCACTGGTGTTGGTCGGAAATAAAGAAAAAAGTGTGTTTAATATGTATTTTGAAAATAAGTACTTTGGACAGAGCGAATATTTTTTTTCAATTAAATTTCGTGAAAATTAAAACGTATAATTACACGGAATACAAGCTTCAGCAAAAATACTGCTGTTGTAATTGCTTGTCGTGCTTAAAAAATTGGGTTGATGCAGAAAAGCTTTTCGCCATAAAACTGCTTCTTAAACTTGAAGACATAGGCCTAGACAATATGCGGTTCAGCCGAAGGGCAACAGCAAAAGCCCGGATCGTGCTTTTAAACATGGTAGCAATAAACCTCGGGTAATTTGAAGAACAGTTTTTGTGAGTCCGTCTTGATATAAAGAAGATGGCAACATGATACCTAAAGAGGAATTTGTCCGGTTGACAGACAACATAACCGTAGTGGAACTCGTGCTTTCCAAACTGGCCTATTTCTATCCACAACTGGTTAAAAAAAGACGTGGCTTATCCAATTCAGCTTTTTCCCAAGCTAAATTTACTAGGAGTGAAAGGTCAAGTCAAAGGCTTTGGCACTGGTAGGAACTTTCAAAACCATTTCGTTATTTGACACTTATAGCGCTGGAATGCGACTGATTAATTCAATTTGCGGCAAATTTGCTAACTTAAATATGGACGTTTCCTCCCTCCAGTTTATACTTATTTATTAACTGATATCAAGGTAAGACAATTTAATAATAAGCTTCAACTGTCAGATATCGAGATAAGCTACTTGAGATCAAGATAAAGCTACTTGATGTCATGATAAAACTGCCTAATATCATAATATGACTTTCTGATATCATGATAAATTTACCTTACACCAAGACAAAGCTGCCTTGTCAAGATAAAATTTCTTAAAATCATGATTAAACTGCCTGATATCATAACCAAATTGCTCGATATCATGATAAAACCATCTGACATCAAGATAAAGCTGCCTGATATTATTATAAAACTGGTCGATATCATGATAAAACCACCAGATATCATGATAAAGCTGGTCGATATCATGATAAAGCCATCTGACATCAAGATAAAGCTGCCCGATATTATGATAAAACTGGTCGATATCATGATAAAACCACCAGATATCATGATAAAGCTGCCTGGTACTATAATAAAACCATCTGACATCAAGATAAAGCTGCCTGATATTATGATAAAACTGGTCGATATCATGATAAATCAATCTGACATCAAGATAAAGCTGCCTGATATTATGATAAAACTGGTCGATATCATGATAAAACCACCAGATATCATGATAAAGCTGCCTGATACTATAATAAAACCATCTGACATCAAGATAAAGCTGCCTGATATTATGATAAAACTGGTCGATATCATGATAAAACCATCAGATATCATGATAAAGCTGCCTGATACTATAATAAAACCATCTGACATCAAGAAAAAACTGCCTGATATTATGATAAAACTGGTCGATATCATGATAAAACCATCTGACATCAAGATAAAGCTGCCTGATATTATGATAAAACTGGTCGATATCATGATAAAACCACCAGATATCATGATAAAGCTGCCTGATATTATGATAAAACTGGTCGATATCATGATAAAACCACCAGATATCATGAGAAAGCTGCCTGATATTATGATAAAACTGGTCGATATCATGATAAAACCACCAGATATCATGAGAAAGCTGCCTGATATTATGATAAAACTGGTCGATATCATGATAAAACCACCAGATATCATGATAAAGCTGGTCGATATCATGATAAAGCCATCTGACATCAAGATAAAGCTGCCTGATATTATGATAAAACTGGTCGATATCATGATAAAACCACCAGATATCATGATAAAGCTGCCTGATACTATAATAAAACCATCTGACATCAAGATAAAGCTGCCTGATATTATGATAAAACTGGTCGATATCATGATAAAACCACCAGATATCATGATAAAGCTGCCTGATACTATAATAAAACCATCTGACATCAAGAAAAAACTGCCTGATATTATGATAAAACTGGTCGATATCAAGATAAAGCTGCCTGATATTATGATAAAACTGGTCGATATATAAAATCATCTGACATCAAGATAAAGCTGCCTGATATTATGATAAAACTGGTCGATATCATGATAAAACCACCAGATATCATGATAAAGCTGCCTGATACTATAATAAACCATCTGACATCAAGATAAAGCTGCCTGATATTATGATAAAACTGGTCGATATCATGATAAAACCACCAGATATCATGATAAAGCTGCCTGATACTATAATAAAACCATCTGACATCAAGAAAAAACTGCCTGATATTATGATAAAACTGGTCGATATCATGATAAAACCATCTGACATCAAGATAAAGCTGCCTGATATTATGATAAAACTGGTCGATATCATGATAAAACCACCAGATATCATGATAAAGCTGCCTGATATTATGATAAAACTGGTCGATATCATGATAAAACCACCAGATATCATGAGAAAGCTGCCTGATATTATGATAAAACTGGTCGATATCATGATAAAACCACCAGATATCATGAGAAAGCTGCCTGATATTATGATAAAACTGGTCGATATCATGATAAAACCACCAGATATCATGATAAAGCTGCCTGATATCATGATAAAACTGGTCGATATCATGATAAAATTGCTTGATACTTTGATATAACTTGCTGACATCGAGGTGAGCCACCTAATATCAAGATAAATCTACCTGATATCAAGAAACTGCAGCGCACGTAACGTCAGGCCGCCATTGAAGATGACGGTGGCGAGAACGACGACCAACACTGTTGTTAACATCAGTTGTCGGGGAATGCTCGAGGTGTTGCGGATGGCCAGTGCGAAGGCGACTGCACCTCTCAACCCTGGAACAAGACGAATAAACTTAGAATAAGCCTTTTCCTTCTGGTGTATGATGTGTGAGCTAAGCATATTCAGTGTATCATGATAATTCAATTAGTAGAAGCTAAGTAAATTACTTTCTAGCATATTCAGGAATATTTTGAAGCCCTTTTCGTGAGTCTAGAGGACCGAAAGCCGACATACAAATAAATAAGAATATTTCAAATACGCACTGTAATGGAAAGTAAAATAATCGGTTCAAATAATCAAATTCAGGCATATGAACATACCTAAAATACTTTTTCGTACTTTAAGTATGCACAAACCGTTACCGCTTATTCTAGCTATTGTGAAGTTCTTTACCACAAAGCACTTGTTCAAACAACAAAATTGTAAAAAGTATCCGGTCATGCATGCACTTTCTACTACTAACCCGTCCTAGCGATTGTCACAGGAGTGCGAGTGATGCACGCGAAGGATGGCGAGTCATTTTTTCGGTGACAACTTTCGTTTCAAGTGTCCGCTACTTCCGTGTTTCGTTTTTTGCGTAGCTGTGCATTACGTCATTTTTGCTCTTGATGCGAGGCTCTTGTCTTGCCGAGGCTAATCTGCCTTATTTGTTTTGGGGTAGTTTGAAGGGGCAATTCTTTTCCCACAGAAGGAGTTTAGCCCGCGTAGCGGGGTTTTGGGGGCTATTCTACTACTAAAACTTGTAAAGCCCTAACTATTAGCTTTTTCAAAAGTGTTATACACAACCCTTCCCTTAGAAATCAAACATAAGAACAATAAGTCGTTCTGACAGACATTTGAAACAATATACAAGCAATTTTTGGATGCTTTAAGTGGCTCAATTCATGGTAAAATCACTTCTTCTACTGCTGATTACATTGAGGTTAAACTGCGAACAAAGAAAGACATTGATCTAAAAAGTATGCCATGTTTTCCTGACCGCATTAATTATGTAGATGGGTTTATCAGAAATGGTATAAAAAGATTTTCCTTCCTAATGACAATTTTGGAAATTTTTAAGGCGCTTTCTAAATACAAGAGAGTTATGGAACTGATAAGAGGGTTTGATTATGTCATGTCTAGGTATGGGTAGTTGGTTGAGTCAGCCGCAATTGTCGCGGTTTGAGTCTGGGAGTCTGGGACTCTGGGTCTGCTTTGAGTTTTGAGGCGGGAAAACGAATGGAGGACGCGATGTTCATTTTTAAGAACTTTAGTGAAATAAGAAAGGTAATCAAAGCGAAAATAGACGATAAACGTTCACAAAATTGAAGTCCAAGACATATGTTGTCTTGCAAAAAGATATTATCTTATCAAAATGGCATTTTGTGTTGAGCTAGAACTTGTTTACGGAGACTTTGGTGTTGAACAGCAATGTTACATTGATGCTTAATTCCTGCAATTAGCGTAAACTCTAGCATTGCACCTCGCAAGTTGATTAGCCTAAAGCTTCAAATTAAAGAGGCGACACATAGAGCCATTAATAAAATATAATGAGATCTCTATCACCTGCGTTTTTCTCAAATTTCATAGATGGATGTTCGAGGAGTTCTGCATATAATTTCAAATCAATCCCGTTAGCATTTCTGTTTCGTTGCTTTCCTTTCATGAAACAGTCCAGGTAACGTCTACTTACTTAAACAAAACCAGAAACGCCAGAAAACAAGAAATGGAGATCTTATGAAACGGGTCAAGTTTTCCTCGATGTACTTGTTTGGATAACGAGATGTCGCATACAAATCTGTTTGCATGTAAAAGGTTTCCACGGTTGGATTTCACATTATAAAGTTTCACGACATGAATAGTTTAAGCGTTCATATTTGGATTGAAACCTTCCGAAATTCAAGATCCCGCCTATGCCATAGAATGTTTTCCCACACTAAGATATTTTCAAAGCAAAGAAGGGGAAAAGTTTTCTTCAAAAGTAGACTACTAGCGCTTGGTGTTCGAGACCCCAGTCAGATTTTATAAGATTGAGTCGTGGTGAATTACTAATTGCCAACATTGTACACTATATCAATTATAACCAGGGGCGTGTTTATGACATTTGATAAACCATTTCTGAAAAACCACCAATATTGAAATTTTTGTTGAAAAAGTTTGAAAATATGATGATTGATGATAAGTGTAATTTGGGCAATTCTGCAGTTTTGTGTCAAATAGGGGTTCTTCTTATTCTCATAGTGCAAGCAATTTTACACTATTGGTGCCCTTATAACCATATATTAATGCAGAGTGACAAGTACATAATAAAAATAAGCATCAAAATTTTTCAATAGAAATTTCAATAAGGTAACTTCCTTCCTCTCGAATCGGCTTTTTTTAAACGTTACCGGTAAAGTGGCTTTTAGATCAAAATATTATGATTGATTGATTGAATGATTGATTAATCGATTGGATGATTAATTGATTGGATGATTAATTAATCGAATGACTGACTGATTGATTAATTGATTGGATGACTGATTGGTCGAATGACTGATTGATTGAATGATTGATTAATTGATTGATCGATCGAATGAATGACTGACTGGCTGTAATGCTTGACTGACTGATTTATTGATTGACTGATTAAGCGATAGATAAATGAATGACTACTGAGTAGGAAGACGAATGAGTAAATGGAACACCGGCTGTTCGTTTGCTTGTACTTGATCATGATACCACGTAATTCGCTTTGGAAGCTGCAGCTAATTACACAAATTCTGATTCGCTCCGTATATAGTCAATCCCCGTAGGAAGCTTCGATAGAATGAATAAGGAAGAAAATCGCACCTACCTGTAAAAAACAACATGTGCTGAAAGTTCCATGGAATCTTTTTCTTCCTTTGCAAATTCAGGATGAAGCTTAATGGGTAAATATTGAAAAGCCTGGAGACCGCCAAGGCGAGCTTGCAAGTGTTAAAGAGTTTTCAAACATTTGGCACGAGAACTGAGCTTCGTGGGTTAGATTTGTGTGATGTTGAGACCAGAAAGGCAAATAAACCTAAAATTTCATTAGCAGGAGCGGAAGAGATGAATTCTATTGCTAGATTAAATCTTATTGGCAGCTAAAAAATTTCCTTGCAAAGAAAACCTTTAATAAATGTTGCCTAAATGTCCAGGTGAAACGAAGGCACGCTACCGTGCGACGATTTCATAAGCAATTTGTGAAAACGTTTCGGTTTCATCTCTGGCATCAGAATTCTAGAATTCCAGATAGGGATCTTCTTTGGTCCAGGTTGTAGTCTTAAGTAATAATCCCTGGCAGTAAGCAACGCCAATAAGTAATCCTAAGTAGTAATCCCAGTTAGTAGCCCTAAGTATCAAACCCAATGAGTAACCCTGAGTAGTAGTCCCAATCAATAGTCTCAATCAGTAACTTCAAGTAACAATCTTAGGCAGTGAGGTAATGATTCCAATCAGTAATCACAAAATTTTATCTCAAATAATCCCAAAAAGCAATCCTTATCCGAATTAGTACCCCTGAGCAGTAATCCCAAGTTTTAATCCCGAGCTGTTATTCAAAAAATCATCAAGAGAAAATGATACAAAAGACCACGCCATGAAGCCAACGTCTTTCCACTGATGTTGTGGGAATGTAAACACGGTTAGGCCCATGTACAGGAAGATGAAATTTTCCGAGAGAAAGTTCAACAGACCAAACATCTATAAAAAAGAAAGACCGGTATAAGAATAAGTAGAGGAAGATACGTCAATATTAGATTTAGACTGCATTGCATATTTTGAAAATCAATTTTGCACGAACCAATACAATATGTATTTTGGTAACATAATAGGGCAGATGTAGAGTCGATAGAGGATTTTCATGGGCCCATTAAAACGAATAAGGCCAACGATGTATGCTTTGATTAAGCATCTTCCAAGTGTCCTAAAATCAGTCCATAACGCAATATAAAACCAGACCTATTTACAAAACACTTTCCGCCTTTCGTGAGCGGATAATTTTTGCAATATTACGTGCAAATGAAAAATAAGTTTATAAACAAGAATGTAGTGCATAAAACCGTTTAACTGCAAAATATAAGTTAATTATTTGAAAAACTTTTTTCAAAATCATCAATATGTATCAGCCAGTATGAGGGGGCATCAAAAACAGCCCGCCCCGCTCCCTCCCCCTATGACGCAAAGAGCCGTCACAAAACGGCAACTGTTGCTCTGTGAATTAAGTTACTTTATGAAATAACTAAAAACCCTGGTACTATGAAAAGGTAGAGAGTTTGACAATGAAACAAATTGATTCGAAACGTAAAAACCCACTAACTTATCCGAAGCAACAGCAAGGCTAAAGAGTCAGGCCGAAGCCAAGAACCATAAAAGCTTCTGATGTACAGTTCCATGTGCGTGCACATTATTAATGCATATCCAACACATTTACCTATTTCGAGACTAAAGTACTTCCAAACATGATCTAGCACAATATTGTGGGAAATTTCCCACAAAACAAAGCTATTATCACTCTGACAATGAGCCTACCATAAATCATGTAGAAAAAAACATTTCGATTCACATCAATGTTTGGAATGCATAACGACGATCGCCTTAAAACAATTATTCAAGTTACAAAAAAGGGATTATCAAATCAAGCCAAAATGTGTGAACCGTTTTTGATAAGCACTGGTGTAATCCTGTAAGGGCGACAATAAATTTACGACTACCCAGACCACGATTCAATGATAAAAGCGTATTATTCCCCAAAAGAGCCAACTTCGTTGTCTCAATTCTTCAATTATTCAAAACAAGTTGCGAGTGCAGATAGCGAGATAAGTTGCAATTAAATATTGAAGAAGACTCACTTGTTTTGTAGCTGATTTTGATTCTTCAGATAAATTAGGATAGGTGTACTGCGCCTGGGCAATGCCGCAGAATAGAACAGCGACAATACCTATGCAAGAGGAAGCAGATTATGACTGATGAGAGGCAGAAACGCGTTCACAACGTGTGGAAAGTCCACCACAGCGCAGTCGTATAAGAATAATTCTCAAGCATCACTAACAGTGGAAACTGAGGCTTCTGTTGAGTACCATGTGCTTCAGTGTCGGAAAAGAGAAATCAGATGCAGCTTGTGATTAAAATGATAGTAATTAGCAGTTGATTGCGGGTTCGTCCTGGCAGGCACATTCATTAGGTAGATTTTAAACCCCCCTCCCCTTCTGACAGTTGTGATGACCCTAAACGTGCTTTTAGTTGTCCTAATTCAAATAATTCAAATTGCACCTACAGATGCTGTTGTTCCCATCTGAAAAGTGCAGGAAAAATGAAGGGAAATTATTCATTGTATCAGTCCTTACTCCTTGAAATGCTAATCGATAGACCAACACTCTTTAAATGCAACTTTATCAACGAACTGCAGTTTTCAAATTGCGCAGTTCCCAGACAACTGGCAAATTAATACCACCAAAGCGAAGCCTTTTCAAATAAAAATTCTTCTAGCACCAATAAATCAAGAGGACCAAACAATAGAAGGAAACAAAGAAGGTTTTGGAGAATAAATGTTTCGCTTTACGTTACCAGTTAACTGAGCTATTTCTGCGAGCAAGAATGTACTGTAAGACATCAAGGCGAACAGGGCAGTTTCAAGCTGAGGAAACTGTTTGATGTTTGTCAGTTTTGTTATCTAAACCATATTAAGGAAACATATTCACAAGAGTATTTACCACGACAGGCAACGAAAAAGTATCCAGTATTAATGCTGCTCTCTTGTTCAGCATGTTTCACGATCACCAAAACTTGCAACTATCTTTCATTGGCTTTTCAAGTGGCGTTTATAGATGTAGTTTTATATTTTTCAAATAGCTTATTGCCAACAAGTAAGTGCATCCAAAGCATTGAAATGAGAGGAAATTAATGACTTTGCTTTTTTGCAGCACCCTATCATGTCTGAATTCCTATTAACCTATGCCCAAAAAATGAGAATTTCTTAATCTCACTACACAGCCAGTCGAAGACTGTTCATTTATCAAAGTTAGTGAGCATACATTCTGACGTCACTAAGTTTTAGGAAATTACTGCGTCGATTGGGCGTGCCAATTTGTAAACTTGGTTCTTGGTATTATAATTAATTCAGCATTGAAAGGATACTAGTGCAGTGACTAGGCCCATTAGACAGCCGAGCAAGAACGAGCCACCAAATACTCCGATGAACTGACCAATCGCGGAGAAGAGTGGCTTCGCAGCAACACCTGACGCTGTGTAGGATTCGATCGACCTGAAATCACAGATTTGAGAATACATGATCAAGCCAATGATCAAAAAGCTTAACATTCGATGTTTAAACATTGACAAGAACAATAGCTTGACAAAAAAGCACAGACAAATCGCACAAGTATACCTGGAAGCTTTTTCTCAGAAAAAAGAATGCAAAGATAAAATTAAAATAAAGCAAAGAAAGGTTGAAATTGATAAGTAAAATGGAAAGAATACAAGGAAAACAAAACAAGAGTAAAGACCAAACAAGAACCTTGTAACTCGCTTCGGTTACAAAATGACCTCCATTAAGAGCAGTAACAATTAATAATTTTTTTATGGTCATCTTCAGGTATCAAAATTTTGAAAAATATATCTTAAAATATGTACAAAAATTACAACGGTGCCAATTGCATACATGGCACACAAGACTAGCAAGAGCGCCAAAGATGAAACTGTTTAGAGAAGTGGGAACCAAGAATCTCCCTGTCAATTAGGGAAAGGAAAAGGGGTTTAACACGTCACTCGTAGTTGCGAATTTAGCAGTTTAGCCAACGCCATTCTGCTTGGAAGGGAACCAAGAAAAAAAGAAGAGAAGATAGCCAACGCCATTATGTATGGAAGGGAACCAAGAAAAAAGGAAGAGAAGATAGCCAACGCCATTATGTATGGAAGGGAACCAAGAAAAAAAGAAGAGAAGATAGCCAACGCCATTATGTATGGAAGGGAACCAAGAAAAAAGGAAGAGAAGATAGCCAACGCCATTATGTATGGAAGGGAACCAAGAAAAAAAGAAGAGAAGATAGCCAACGCCATTATGTATGGAAGGGAACCAAGAAAAAAGAAGAGAAGATAGCCAACGCCATTATGTATGGAAGGGAACCAAGAAAAAAGGAAGAGAAGATAGCCAACGCCATTATGTATGGAAGGGAACCAAGAAAAAAGAAAGAGAAGAAAATACATAGACCACGTAGTTGTACAATATTGCCAAATGAATGAAGGTGGTGAAGAAGAAAGCAATTAAATCAGCGGCATGCGATCAAAGAGTGGATTTAAACATATAAATACAATGCCATCGGGGACTCTTGGTAGCCAAACTGACGTTCTAGAAAAAAGCCAATTGCGTGGGTATCTCTAGACATGTTGAGTGGGATGGCAGAGTAATTTTTGTACAGAAACGGCGTTCGCGAAATCAATTATTAGCCTACGAGAATATGCAAAATTGCTTATTGCGTTAGTTAGTCTCCTGAAATGCCCCTCCGCCATTGCAAAAATCCGTTGCCCTCCGCAATCATCTTCTTCTCTTAACGTACTAGCTTGCTTTTCGGCGCATGGAACACCATTGCAAAGTTCCTAAAGACCGCTGACCGACTTTCACGTGTCTGCGGGGTCTACGTAAACGACCTCATGCTGTCTGGGCATGCGCATCACTGGTCCCGCGCTGTTCAGTCTGATGATCTTATCGCACGTGCGGAATAAGAAGCCTGCCCGAGAGCATTGGCTCAAGAGGCGCCCATAGAGCTGTAAAACGTGGTGCAAAGAGCGATAAGAGTTGCTTGAGCTGCGAAAGATAAGCAGAGGAGAGGTTTTTCAAAGAGCTGGAATAAAATGATGATTGTAGAGATAAGGAAAAGCACTGGAAGTCGCGAAGAAAGTGGGATGATAAGATGAAGTTCCGAACTTAGCACTAAGCAAAGTAAGGCATGGGACAGAAGAAATAACGAGAAAAGAACGCCTGTTTTATGGTCAGCTTAAACTACCTTGGGCACATTATCGAAAAGAATAACTTGTTTGATAAAGATCAAACTCTATATACAAAGGCCAACATATGTATTAAGGGCGAAATTTTATTTTCAAAGGAACATGATTGCCATTATTATGTAGGCATGCTCTCAGAAGCAGAGAACAAGTAAATGGTTTTCGGAAATGTGCATTGCATATTCAGCGTGCTCGAGACTAGCATGGACTGAATCAGGGAAATTGGTACTTTGATAAACGATTATTGAAGAAGAATGAAGTGAAGAATCTTATATAAAACGTCAATGTTGATGATCGAATCATGCATGCAGGCAGTAGCTCCCACGGTTATAAGGAGCTTTGGGTGACAAAAGGCACAATTGGAAGCAAGAAACATGATTATCATCGAAGTTTAGCACTGAAAGGACAGAGGGCTTGCAGCCTTCAATTTGTACAGTGCTCATACCTGTACAGGACGATGGCAACCGCGTCATTCATCACGCTTTCTCCGAACACCAAGGCGTACAGGTCGACGTCCACGTGCATGTCATGGAAGATTGCTAAAACGGTCACTGTGAAGGAGAAACAAGCACGCTTTACTCTAAAAGCAGTAGCGAGGTGATTTGACTGGAGCCGAAAAGCAGTGGCACAAGCCAACTGAAGCATAGTTAAACATTTACGAAGACATTTGGACGAAATACAGTTAATTCAATAAACAAATCAAATTGAATTAACCATCTTTTAAATGTCATTTAAAAACAAAATTAGATCCAGACTAACTTCTACAAAATAAACGCTGGGGCCAAGTTTTCTTGAAAAATCGAAAAAATTAAACAATTTTCCCATTTTGAGAGAACTTTGTCAATCTCATTATTTTTCATATCGATGTCAAAACTAAAGCATGATTATATTCACATAGAAAAGACAAATTAAATTTTTTTTAGACAAAGCAAATCAAATTAACAAGTCCATAGATCTGTAACGAGGAAGGGAAGGCCAATCTGATTCTGAACACATTCTGATTCTTAACATGTTAATTTTAAATCGTATAAAGATACATCAACTGCTGCAAATTTGGCTAAGCTACATTGATCATAATCAATAAAGATCATTAGAACTAGTATATTTTTCAATAAAAAAACTTTCTCGCTCACCCGGGTCGGTTGCTGATATCAAGGAGCCAAACATCAGACACTTCTGGTAGTCAAACGCGGCGTAATAATCGTTATGGACCAAACTGGTGTACCCATAGATCATTGACCTTCCGAACAAAGTGTAAGTGTAGTTTATGGACACATAAAACCTTTACTGATTATGGTTATGAAATCAAATGTTGGTTATGATTATGGCAAATGCTGTAAATATCGAATTTCCAGTAAACAACAAAGAAAACGTAACATTTTTACATAAAAACGTTACAAATTGTAAAGGTTAAAGTTAATAGGTTTGATTACTTGCTTAAGGCAAGAGTAGATAATTCTCTCTGAAAGCCACTTCCGGCATAATTGGAATTTTTTCTCGAAAGAATTCCTAGAAGAAAATATCATGGTTTTTCTGTATCATTTCTATGACTAAACTGGCCACAGATAATTTTAAGATGGGACTAGCATCCGTTCAGAACAGTCTATTTCCAAACACTAAGCAGCAAATCAATTGAACAGCAAGATTGCAGCGCCTTTTTCCTTTAAACGAAATTTTTTAATCACAGTTTAATACAGAAAATCTAGAAGAAAAGTAATAAATGACTTTTCGTGCATGTCCCTCACCCGAAAATCACTGTAGATATCGTTGTACCAACAAATGCATACATCAAAATTGCGCCAATATTTCTGAAGAAAAATCTCTGAAAGGAAACGTCAAAGAAAGTGAAAAGGAATCGAAAAAATGAGAGAAAATGTCAATATCCATAGAATTAAAGTATTACACACTTCTTTTTATAAGAATACCTAATTTGTTGCCGAGCCTCAGTATTTTTAAAAATTTTCGAATTTAAGCCTAAGATTATTTGTAAATTATTTTTGCCGAACAATGTACCTTAAGATCAAGGAAAATATTAATCTTCCCAAAGTATTATTTCAATCCCCTTAAGGAGAAATTTTTGTCTTGATTAAAATTGAGCCTTGCTTAATTCTTAAATTATTCTTAAATTAGCAATTTTGAGCCTGAATATTCTTATAGACTTTTTTCCTAATATGGTAAACGCATAGTTATCGAGTTACATTTGTCTTTACAAAAATACACTTGAATTTACAAACGTGTGCTCTCTTCAAAACATAGCATGAACAACAATCACAACTGGCAAGGTTACTACAGAAAGGCCCTTTGCACTGGCAGGCCCTCGAATCAAGAACCATAACTTTTCCTCGGAGTCTTATGCTTGACTCTGATAACACGACTTATACAATGGTATTTTCATGACCCAGTTATCCAAAGACTAATACAATGTTTCAGACCAAAAATCAATGTTTTAACATGGATTCTTTGAAAATTAATGTCGGTCTCTCAATGATGAACGGCATCAGTATATTAGTTTGCAAACTGCACAACCAGTTGCAGATCGAATACTATTATTATTGAAAACCTATTGAAAATAACGCAGCCAATCTGATTGTTAGCTAGGTGGAAGTTTTCTTTAGAATTTCAGATGTGACCCTGAATTTATAGCAATTGCAATTTCGTTTCATGTTTTGCAGGAATAAACAAGCGTTTTCACGTCATCACCAACGGTTTAAAAGACATGGGTGATAAGGAATGACGCCAAGTCTCGTTTGAATTTAAACAAGCAGCGTTTTTAACACGATTAGAAATAATTGATTCTTTTAGAAGGAAGTAGGTGAGGCTAAAATTAGCCTTACTTTAAAGACTGGCAAAGAAAAGTGCACACAAGAAAACGCGTAATATAAAGCTCAACAAATGCAAAAGTTCTATTTTGTGGCACCAAAAATTAGCTGATAATTTTGAATAAAACCTGATTGTAAAAAATCTGCAATTCACAGAAAAAGTGACTTACATTAGGGTGAAATGATAAAAGAAATTTAATTTTGCATATTACTTTAGGACTGGACAAGGTCCAAGAAAGTGAGACTGAAGAAAAGGTCTAAAAACTTTCACAAATGTGCCAATTGTAGCTTTTTCACTGAAATTGATGGTTAACAGCAAAGAAAAGAAAAATAAACACAGATCTATGGTAGCTGGGGTAAATTTAGCATTTCTCAAAGCATACTCATAGGAACCAACAAGTTTTTGTTGTCACTTTTTCAACCCTCCTATCTAATGCTCACTTGGCTTGCCCTTTTTTGTAGGAATTTTCAGAAGTTAATAGGATGTTATGTTTAACTGGCACTTGAAGTCTAAATGGAAAGTGAAAAATTGCAGATGTGTAGGGACTATCTATAGAAAAAGTTCTTGAGACAGCAAAAAAAGCTCATATTAATAATGGCAACATGGGTAGTCAAGAAGGGCAAAGGAAGGTCATCATCAGCAAAGGTAACAAGTTATTCAAGAATAAGGAAACCTCAAATAAATCCATAAAGTAGCATTTTCTTACCATTTCTCCCCTCTTACTTAAATTTGGCTATTTTCTTAATCAAGAATAAATCTCTAATATTAGCAATTTGATTGATATTTAGGGATAAATCTTAAATTTCTGCAAAACATGCTAAATCCAAACAGAATAAATACATTAACTGGAACTCATATTGGAACTCAAGGCTAGAGCTCTGGCAGTCTTTGTAATATGAAAATAGGCCATGTGCGGCATTTTGCATGCCTTGATTACTTTGCGCGTGCTATGGCGTGCGATGCGAACCGCTTTTTGTCGGTTGTTTCTCATACCTGTTGTCAAGTACTGGGTGCTGCTTTTAAGGAGACCTAATTTGGCGACTTTGAAAGTTACCGCTGCTTTGAAAATCTTCGAAACATAAGCAATTTTAAAAAATTTTGTTGCAAATTCTTTGTTTTGCCTGTGTGATGATTAGCACGTCTTGGACAATTTGCGCGATCACACGCCTCATATTACAAAGACTGCTCTGGTTGTCACTATAGGCTGGACTTAAAGAAAAGAAGACAAATCTTTAAACAAGGCTTTCAAGAGAACCGTATTCCTTAACCTAGCTGTCTTGAACTCAAAAATAGCTAATAAGTGAAGCTTCATACCTTTTGCATATTGAATCCAGCAAAAAAGATAATTGGAGGTAGAAGAACATAGAAGAATATTTCTGGGTCAAAAACGGCCTAGAAAAAGAATTTGAGCATATTGGATATCAATATACTGTTATTCATGAAAACTATTTTTATCACAGGTAGCCCTCTTAAATATGAATAGCTAGTGATAAAAACTTATGCTGTGAGGGGTAACAACATACTTGTGTGTATGTTGTTACCAGGATATAAAGTTTCTTCTGAAACTGAAAAGCGTATCACAATTGGAAAAGCTATATTTATATGAAAAAACATGAAAAATATATGAAAACATATGAAAAAAATAAATAATCAATATGTATATACACAACAGTCTAAAATAATCAAATAATCATAAAATAATCAATTCAAATTTAGCAGGTGTGTATCTGTCATAATTGAACCAGTTTCCTGGTGATCTCCCTGTTTCGTCTCATTTTGGTTTTTATATGCTTTTGACAAAATATGAATATTATGCTTAATAATTAGGGATTATTAGTAAAAGGGCTTTTATCTGTTACTTCAGTTGGCATGAATCTGACCCTACTCTTTTAACTTGGGTTTTAATTTCCAAGAATTATTCTGGAAAATGATGTGAATTCTCTCAATGTGAGACTTCAGATTCTAATTCTCCTTCATATTTCATTCTGCTTTAATTGCAACCTATCTTTGTTCTGTGGCAAAACTATTTGTCCACAATTTAAGAAAAACACATCAAGCATGTTTTCAAGCCACTTGCATTGAAAACAATAGCTACTGGTTTCAGAATTTGGGCATAGACAGGATACTCCAAAATGTAAATTCAAGTAGCAACTGATTCCATAATTATGAACTCCTCAGATTGAATTAAACATACTTTGGAATAAAAGAAGAATTAAGCAGGAAACTGGAGAGGCTGTTTGAATATTTGTTAGGAAAGAATGTTTTCATTATAAATAAGTGATTTTTTTACCACTTGTTTGAATTGCTTTATGCCCTGCTTTTATGTTTAAACTTTCATCATTAGTCAGTCAAGAGAAATGGAAGATGTATTTGGAAATGAAATTCTAGCTACCAACCCAACTTGGAAAAAATAATGATTTCAAGAATTTGACTGGTTCTTAGCTGTTTTGTGCAGCCAGCCTAGATTCATGCCTGTGCAGGAATAGACAACTCCAAATTTCAGCAAACAATTTAAGACCATTTTCATTAGGGTGACTTTACTACATAAGCATCTTACCATATCTTCTAACTCTGATCCAGCTTTTGTTGTTACTGTCCTAAGAATGCCTTTCAACTGATATGAAAACTTCGAGAAATTGCCAATGGATACCCAGAGGGTCTGAGGAGCTGTAGTCTGGTTTTGTAATGCGACACGAACACCAACAGCAGTTGGACCACCACCAGAATATCTGACAACGAGCCCGATAATCATTCCTTGAAAACAAAAGAAAGTATTGTAAACAACTATATACGCTGTGCACACAATGAACCAATCATAAGACAAAGAGCTAGACCATCATGTATCAAGACAAATACAATTTGGACTCAGCGGAAAAATAAAGTTGGGACAGCTGTTTACATTAAAATATTTCCATAGCCTTTTTAACAAATGCTTAATAGCCAACTGAACTTACTAACAGTGTAGGAAGTAAAAAGATTTAAAGGCTGAATGGACATGAAACCTTATTCACCCTGTTTTAGTAACAGGCTTTTCTATATTAAGTGCAACCAGCTAGTATAGTTACCATCACAGTTTATTCCTTATAACTAGGTAAAGAGCTTCAAAAGATATGCTCACAAACAAAATCTCAGGTATTTAGGGCAGCTTAGCTTAGGGTTTTCGCTTAGCAAAAAGTACAAAATTCTACAGAAAAAAGAAAGTAACAAATGGGAAAAATGAATGTTATAGTAGAAAAGGCTATAATTGAGTCTTCATTGTATGACCAATGTAGAACAAGTTTTTTTAATGAAATTTCATCTGGACATATATGGTTTAAATGGCTCTGATGAAGGCTTTAAGTCGAAACAGAAGACACAAAATCTCCAGTGTTGGGTTTGGAGATTCATCGCTCATTTCATTGGGTTGTATGGCCTAGGGGAATGAGCGTTGGTTTTTGAAGAGTTTGATTCCGACCAAGAAGAGCGGTTCCATACAATTGGGTAGCATCCTTGTGGAAAGAATTTTCCTCCTGTCAGCATTTGCCTTATGATTATATACATCTATATGAATAAATCATAAAAGTTAAAACAGTCAATATTTTGCCTGGATCCACCACAAATGAGATTAGTAAAAGTATGGTTTTCGCTTATAATAGCATCCCATGAATTTCTGTACATGCAATGCTCCTTGTTAAGCTTACATTGTTAAAGGTTTTATGCATCTGTCTATGTAAAGAAACAAGTATAATATTGCCACCAGTGCATTGATATATCCATACAGAATCAGACATATCATAGGCGATGGAGACACAGTGAATGATTCATTTTTTAACTTTTAAAGATTCAGTTAATATCATCATCTAGAGGTAAAAGCTATTCACTAGAGTTGATAAGAATCAGTGTTTAGGACACTAGAAGGCATAAGTAATTCCACAATTTTTGTAACAAGATGGCTCCAATACAGGCTTTTATCAGCATACTCTTAGCACAAACTTTCAAATATTTATTACTGTGCTGAACACACAATCCTAACATGATTCAAAGAAATGAAAAAATCTGTCAATTAATCCCGCAGCTTATTTAAGTCAATTGAAAACTCTTCATCTACAACTTATTCTTTGTTTGTTTGCATGAAGTTGGGACCAATGCTGCATCAATCATAGTTTGAATCATATTTGGACTTTAAATGTATTCAAGCTCAAGATGCTGCAGCAATAATCCCAAATTATTCAACAACGCATGTATGATTAGCTACAAAAACAAACAAGAAAAGGTTAAAAGTTGAAGGCTTAAAACAAACATTTGGAATATTCATCGCCTAGGGACGGAAATGTATCTCTTAAAAATAAGTTGGTTGAACTGATATTTGGTTCGAATCGCACAGCAAATCATGACTGTAAAGTAAGAACGTCATGCATTAAACAACAGGTATTTCGTACCATATATCATGGACAACCCGCTTTCGTGCATGTATCGGAATCTCTTCACTTTGAAAAGCCAAATTGTAAGGATCGTAGCAATGAGCAGACTCATAAACATCAGCAAAACCTGACTGTCAACAACATGAGATCTCTCTACTTTTATTTCGGTTGCTTCTTCTACCCGATCCACGATATCTGCAGAGTTTCCGAGTGTCGGCTGCAACAGCGTGAACAGGAAGTAGAGGGGGCCTAAGTTGTGGAGGCCTATCTTTTTCTTGCACAGCTCCATTTTTATTTGCGCACTAAGCTACCTAGCACGTTTTAATTCAGCATAAGAGTCCTAAGGAACCTTCATTAAGTTAAATCATTAATTATTTACAGCATAATTGTCGATTAAAATCCACTCAGTGAATGCACTATTTGTGACTCTTGCATTCAGGTTCACTATAATTACTTCATGTAATCAACCTGAATATGGTACTTTATGTGAAACGCACTAAGCAGGTCATCGAAGATGCTACACATCTCTGGCCTGCCACGTTCTGCTATGAAGCTAGGCAGTTGTGTGCAATAAAAGCTCTAAAAGGTCGACAATCCTGCTGATTCCGGAGCCAGAGGCCTTGTTCCACTGTCTCAAACTGGGAAGAGTGATTCAAGGCTAACAAGTAGATGTTTCTCCCTGAACAGTTATTTCTCTGTTTATAGACAGTTTACAAACCAAGAATTAAGATTCAGAAGCTTTTCAGACACCGCACTAAAATGAAGTCATATTATCAGATGATTGGACAGAATTTTCGTTTTCCGTAAAGCTGGAGCTAGGGTTTCAAGTTTTTGAATTAACCACTCCAGGCAAAATGGATAATCCCACGTATTCACACTCTTGCGTAAAACCACATAATAGAGATAGAGAAGATGGAAGCAAGGCTAAAGCGAACAATGTTCGATATGAGAGATGTTTCAATAACACTCATGGTTTGAATAGCACCTCTAAACTAAGACTAAAGCTCGGGTCAGCCAATGTAACTCAAGCCGTGTTACTGCATTTGAAGGGAGACTTCCCTGCTTTGCAGATTGAAAAAGCAATCCAACATCTCTGATTTTACAGGGAGTCATTCCAAATAACCGAGCGTGGAAAATACTTTCTTTTGAACCTGAGGAAACACAAGCGTTAAAAGTAATTTCTTTAAATACATGGGCGATGTGATCGTACGATTCCAGTTATCTTCCTGTTCCTGTATAGGAAAAGCCATACAATAGACTTTACCAGTAATCGGGCTTATCTATTATGAAAGCATTGACTACTGTCTTTGTTGATTTCTTATCGAAAATCAACATGTCTGATATTTCGTATAGTGCAAAAAGCTCTGGTGCAAAAGTTTGCTTTTGATTAACAATGGACCAGTTTCACTAATGACGGCAGCAAATCTTCTCAAGGAACAGACGGGCGTGTCTTATAATCATCAAATTTTATAGAATTTATGTTTAATTTCTTCAGTCTACAATGAACTCAGTCTATCCATCATAGATTTTCGACTCGCTCGCCATCATTTACTTGATTGCATCTTTACAGTGATGCATTGTCAGTTGGTTAAAACGACATTCGTATGAATTGCCATGCACATTTAAGAGAAGTTGTTCTACCACGTGAAAATTTGAGCTTGAGCAAAATTGGTCCTAAGCAGGATCCTTGAGGAACACCACACTCGATCCTAGTTCTTTCAGAGAGCTTCCCTCTGATTTGAACTGAAACACTGTTCCCGAAATCCCACTTTTCCACAGAATATCCAAGAAACTAGTACCAGCAATTGAATAGGCTGCAGTAGTAAGATCTAACATCAATAATGGAGAAGCTTTTTGCGCAACCAAGTCGAAAAGAGGAGTAAAGTCTATATGAATGGACATTGGGAACTAGCCAGTGTTGTGAACAGAACAAAAGGTCTCGATATCCAATTTCCTATAAAATTTTTGAGTCCGAACTTCAGATTCACTGTGCTCAATAGCACGTCAAAAGGACACTTCATAGAGAAAATTATAATTATGAAATCAAACAATTTTAGATTCACAAACAGTGAAAGATAAATTTACTGCACGAAACGTGATATAAAAGGTACAACCAGAAGGAAGACAAACATTTAACATCTTTGACACCTCTTGTCGAAAGTCGAATTGCATCTATGCAAGATAATGTCCAGTGGTATTACTTGCACACCAACAACAACCTCTTCTTTTCAGCTATATTGGAAAGCACCTCCAGCATTCCATAGCAGGCCAACGCTATGATAGCGCAAAGATAGAGGGCCATATGACAAATGGCCCCTTAAGAGTCCCTTTGCACGCCCATTTCCGCCGCAGTTTGTAGCATAAACAGAAAAAAAGCTAGTCTGCAAAGAACAAACTTTTGTTCAAGGCTCATAAAAATGTCGATAGGCTTGGAAAGGCATCCTTTTTGCTTACAACTAGCTTCTGGTGCTGGTATGAAATGTACCCCTTCAAATATCCCTGGGAAGAAAAAAGCAATGATAATATGAGCAACATTATGGGTTAACTCATCAAAATTTAAACATTGTCACGTTTAAAAAAGTTCAATATTGTTAATCGTTGTAGTATTAAAAAACAAAAACTCTATCGTTGGGTAGCTCTTTTTCCTCATAGAGTCAAACAATCCATGAATAAAAATTCTGACTGCTCCGTATAATTTGCAAGCTTTGAAAGGCTTGTCAACTCTTTGCTTCTATCAAAGCAGCGCAAATGGAGAGGGGCAAATGGACAGGAGGTCATTCGATCGATGGAGGCTGGCGCTTAGACAATTAGAAAGTGAAGCCCGCTAATAATTATTTTATACTTTGGCATGTTGTAATTGCAATGAAGCAAGAAAATTCCAATGGGCTTGTTCTCGGCAACTCAAAAGAAAAGTGAAGTTCTCTGATCTCAAATTAAAAATATCTGATGATATTGATCCACTTAACTTAGACAGGGTATGATAATTAGAAAATTTTACATAAACAGAACATTATTTTATTGCTAGAAAAACTGCAGCAGTACAAACTGAATAATCACATTTGCAGGTCAACAGCGAATTAATACTGTACAATAAGTTAATACGCAAAGACGAATTACTCCTGCTTGAAATGATGTAGGGTTGATGCACTTGAAAGAAATACGTACCATATGTATAAGGTTAGCAAGTATGCAATGAACTTCATCTGTATCCACGTCTGTGGCCTACAACAAATTAAGCCATCTAGATAACACGCAACGCGGCAACCGGAGGCTAAGCATAATGCTCATGTTTACGTATGAAACAATAATCAATTAAAAATAAGGAATGATGCACAAAACTAGTGTATCATATGTGAAACTATTTGTACAACTTATCTCACCCCCATAAAATGCAGTGCGACTCTGAATGCCTCGATTGGAAGCTGATGAGTATTTAGAAGGAGGCACCTGAAAATAAGGAGAAATTAAATGTTAATCAGAACGACTTTATACAGCACTTTAATTTAGTGTGCTGCAGACCAAAAATCTCAAAATGATGTGGGCGACGAATCGCAACTCAAGTGTAGTCATTAGGGAAAAAAGGAAAAAATTGCAGGCAGATCACCTTACCCAGACATATATTTATAATTAACGAAAATTTTGTGTGGGTCTTGTTAAGAGATCTTCATGAACATTAAAAGATTGTGTACCGCTGAGTAACTTAAGCAACAACAACATCTTAAGACCTAAGCCAGATCTGTGATGTAATTGGCCTCGCCATGGTTTTGTGCTGTAGTTATAGTTGATTTACTGTGTGCAAACTATGTAACGAAATGAAGAGAACGACAAGGAGAGCTGAAGTGAAAGAAGCCAGATTTCAATGTCTTGGTAGCACTAACAAGCTCTCTACAAGGAGATCTAAATTATATAAAAAACTTACGTCTTTTTGAACAAATTTCTGAAAGTTATGATCTTAAGTTTCTCCAGAATTAAGTAGATTCCTGATCGTATGAAAAATGTCTGCAAAACAGAAAGTTTATATTAAACACAAAAATAGGTTTATCTTCATCACAGAGTTAAGACAATATCATGGCGGGAAAGTCAATTTTTAATAAGAAGGACCTCGATCTTTCATCAAACGAGAATTATGCTCCTGAAATTATTAATTCTTATCTCTCTATCAAATAGAAAAAGCTTTCTGTTCTTTTCTGAATAAAATAAAAACAAATTGAAATGATAAAAGTTTTAATTCAATGAGTAGAATGCTACCTGATATTTTTCTAGAGCCTGATTCAGCAATAAAAGATTTCCAACGCTGAAAGAAATTGAAATAATCCTCCAATGCCAAGAGAAACAACTTTTAGCCAAAACGATAATAACAGAATAATTGGAATAAAACGCTAAAATAAATTCATCAAACGAATGAAAAGTGGGTGTTACACCATATTTGGCATATCATATAAGATTTGGAACCAAATACCAAGGCAACCAAAAATAGGTACCTCCAACAAGGGCCTCAACCACACCATAGACAAGTATAACAACAACAACACTCGACATGTAGACCATGTAAACAGTTTATGCAAAGGGATAAGAACAAAGGGAGTCTTTTCTATTTACACCCGTCAATCTGACCAGTAATAAGGGTATTATTGTTACTCAAAGATCCATGTTTCAAAAAATAACTTCAATTGAAATTCAAAATTGTACTTAAAGGTTAAAAAAGTACAAGAATAGAAGCTAGGCTTCAGAAGATTAATACTGCAATTGATCAGTGATTATGATTCTAATCTTCTCCTTTGGTGAAGGCTTTCAATTCAAATACATTTTGAACTTGTCGTTTTTCATTAGATTGTTAAATATTTTTGCTTCTGTTTCCAGGCAGCTTTCCAGTGGATATCAGGATCCGGTTAAACCTCCTTATGTCAGTCGGACTGACCCAAATTTAAGGACATGACCAAAGGCATCAGTGGGTTTGGTGATTTACGTAGCTGAGATAGCTATGACGTCATCATGGACACTGGTTGAAACTCAATACTTTCTCAGGAGGAGACACATTCTATGATAAATCATTAAGAGGCTACAGCGGGGCACTGACTTGGGGTTTATAGGGGGTACAGGCAAGGGCTAACTGATCGACAAACTCACCAAACAGCTCTGGCGACATCAATAAATTGATGCAAATTGTATTTTACAAGCAGATTCTTGCAAGGCATCCTTCCCTGCAATGTTAGGCCCATCGTAAGAGACGACTCTATTGTAATATCTACATTTACAGTTCAAACAACAGTCTACGAATAATGATATTTCAAGTACGCAACTTTCCTTCGTGGATGTATGAAGCGATTTACGCTTTCTTATTGCAGAAATCAAAAGACAATTTCGACAACAGTTTGGTTCTGGTGAATTCGAAAATATCTTTCTTCAGAAGTCTCATAAAAATGGGATCGTGCAAAATTTGGCAGCATCTGGAAACTATATTACATTTGTTTATTTGCGTAACGAAAAAAGCAACTCATGAACAATTTACTGGTTTATGTAAAAAAAGCTTTAAGACTTATCAGGAATGATAAAACAAACGAACATCTCAAACAAACCTCAACCAAATATAACCAAATAACAAAAGTAATTTGGACTTACTAGTTGCATTTTGACTGGTAAGAGATAAATCAAAATGAGCCTGAAAGGTAAAATCAAAAAGAATTATTGAATAAAATTTAGAACATCAGACGCTTAGGTTAGGTTAGAAATTTAGGTTGGAGGATATGATATGTTCAAAATATAATACAAATTAGATTTGACTAGAAACGACAACTACTAGTCTAGCAAATGTTTCGCAATTCGGAATAGCAAGGAGCAACGAAACTACAATCTTTGTATTATCACAATCATAAGCTAAATACCTTAGAACACCGGGAAATGACAAAAAGCTGACACAATAAATAGCCAAATGCAGATTAAAAGCTGTTTCAAGTATGCACAAACTGTGGTTGTGCAGTTCCGTACTTTTTTTAAATTACTAGTTTATTTTAGCCATGATATAATAACCTAAATTATAAAAAATGGTCTTTTTGCAAAATAATGAATCAGAAAAGGTTTATTTCAACTAAAGGCCCTACATGTGAAAAATTTAAAAAATGACAAGAAAGAAAAAATGGGTTTTTGATCAGCAATGTAAAAACACTTGAAGATAGAAATATAAGTTACATCTTATTGAAACTGCTAAAATCATATTTACAATATTGGGATTATTTTTTGGAAGTTTGTGCAGTTATACTTCACATTTTCTAATGAACATTTTAAAATTCTAACACTGTTTTGTCATTGTCGATCAACAAACCTTTTATTTCTAAGACTGCGACGATGGCAGTGGTCAAACGCAAAGGTCAGGTACTCGTTCGCTAAAACAAAATATATCAAAGGTCATAGGTCAGTTATTCCTTAGCTAAAAGTGTGAAAGGTCAAAAGAAAAGGTCATTCTTATGATAGAAACACGATAGGTCAAATTCTACTTAGCTAAGGTTACAAACGAGATTGCTTGAAATTTGTTTTCCGTGCACTATAGGAGAAAAACTAATTCGCTTCTGATTGAGATGCATCAGACAATTCGTATGCATGGTAGGGCGCAGACAGATCTTAAATCAAACATCATCGTAATGATGCAATTAAGAGATTTATTACCTAAATGTTATGCATAAAATAATGAAGATAATGCGAATAGATATGTACCTAGCTTGTAGTCACTGTCAAACATCGCCTTCTTGCCAACAAAGAACCTGAAACAATATCTAGCTATTATTGAACATGTCTAGAAATTAATTTTCCAAAAAAGGCTCAGAAGAAAAAACATAGACTTCAAGGAACTAGCAGAGGGCAAGGAGGTTCTGGAGGATCACGATTTGGTCCCATCATGATTGGCCATAGGTCTGGCACCTATGATGATGGTACATTTCTCGGTACATTAAAGGGTACGTATCTTTATGGTCAGTATGAATGTCATCAGTTGAACAAAGTACTCACCGATAAGTGACAAGATGAGCAATTTTAAACTGGTCCTTGAATGACAAACTGTCGATCGCACGAATCATTGGTTTGCAAAGTTGAAGCTTGTTTATCTGGACAAAGTAAGAAGAAAGGTGGAAAATGAAAAGTTAACAAAGGACTGGCACGTGACTGGCCGGGTAAGAATAAAGTAGCACCAAAAAGCAACACTGCGCCACAGTCAAAGCTTTGGAAAGACTCCAAAACAAAACTCAATTTCCAGCATAATGAAAAGTCAGTCACACTACATGACTAGTATTAGATACACAAGGAAAAACGAAGATATCACTGGATGACACAATAGTACACAAACTCTGTGGTGAAACTAGCTTATTGACACCTTCCTTAGAAATATTTCCATAGATTGTGTTGACATTCAATGAAGAACAATCGCTATTATAGTTCAAACTTATTAGCGCATTGAAGCGTACTTGTTGTTTTTTATTACTAGTGGATATGCGTTGATTAGAGCCTAGTTTAGGTTTAAACTACGTCTCTTTACTTTTTCTCTACCTCCTGACGTCTCAAAGCTCAAAAAGATATCAAATCATTTGTACAGAACTACAAATAAAACAACAGTCTCATTATAGGCCAACTAAGGCGATGCTTAGAGCTGAATACATTGACAAAGAAAAAATTAAATGTCAAAATCATCCTAACAGTGAAATACCTTAAAATAGATTTTGAATAGCTGGTTCACGATGCCAAGCATTCCCCATTTCTTTGACCTCTCAAGTGGTGCCCGCCTTCAACAAAAACGCCACGAATCAATGTGAGTGCTTGTGAAGGAGCTAACAAGATCTGATGTCAACGACCAGATGATTCTGAATTAAAGGACAGTGTGTTCTAAGAGATCCTTGTAAACAACTCACGTATCACTGACACAAGCTCTGAATAAGTTCATCAACGCCTCGGCGGCCTTCTCCAGATTTTCACCAAACTTTCCACGGTTAACTTTCGCTAACTGGCGATCGGCCTGTAACACAACGACCAATACTCAATAATATATTGAATGAATAAAACCCTTAGTGGTACAGTACTATCCAGTCCGAGATTCCCAGGGGATGCAAAGGCCGGAAAAGAACCAACAGCTGACAAAATAAATAGCCAGTTGCGGATCGATTGGTTGTTAATTTCTCTGTAAAAATTCGTTCAGTTGTAAAATATGGGATTTTTCAGAGAAAGGTAGAAAGGCTCCAAAGCAAATAGGTAAGAAATAAACAGGTAAGAATGTAGATAACTAAAATCTGTTGAATACAGCAAGGCTTTGTAAAAACAGAATGCTCGAGTATATGACAAAATCGCCATCGGCCAACATGGCCAAAGTGCGTCAAAACACATTGCCTCTTAATGTGTAACGGCTTCTTTGAGAAAAACTTTGTGTAATTAGGTTGAGCATTATTTATGTGTCATTCGGTTTGCTCAATTATCGACCTTTGTGAAAATTCATAACCATTCCATCTATTTTACATGAATCCACTGTCTTAAAAGGCAAAATTCCATTTAAGCAGCTTTCATGAGTATGGTAATATGGCAGAAAAAATTTGTCTTGGTCCAAATTAAGAAGCTCTCGGAGCTATTTTAAAAAAAAATTGTAACAGAGAGCGATCTTAAAGGAACTGTTTGCAATAAATGAAACCTAGTAGACATAAATTGTTGTCTATATAAGAAGAGAAGGAAAAATACTTGCATTTAAGGCAAATTGCCGAAGGTCGACAGCAACCGTGTACAGAACAGGAAGCACCCTGTAAACAAAAGAGAAAACTCGGACGCTAGGAAGCAACAAATGGAAAAGACATTCTCAGGGCTAGGTGACAGATATATCAAGCAATGACCATCCGAGACATATAGATTAAGTAACTGATCGGTCAGCTATTGAACATCACAAAGCTACAAATGATGAATGCAAGAGTTGTTTGGGTTCAATCTACGTCTTGAGCATGCATTAATATTGAACAAGAAGCAATCTTGAGTTGATTTTACGCCCTTGCTGTAGCTTTAAACTGTATACGCCATCGAGTGTCTATTGTCCAACATTTGCACAAAATCCTGCATGTTTCATTATAGGCAGAAGCGAAAGGAAAGAAATAACAGCAAAAGAGTGATCGGAATTTCGGAGGAAATATCAGTTTATTTAAAATGATCTGATATATTTGAGTTGAAACAGTTTGGATTTGCTTATGGTATATGAATATAATGTTGGTATTCCAATGACCGTCATTCAGAGATATTCAGATAGTAACCTGAAAAAACTGTTCATCTTGTTTTGTTTGGCTTATCGCAATTTGTGTTATGACAATCATTATTTTCAGACCTAGATCAAATGAGGATCTGCCAGCTCCACTTGACTCGTCTTAGATCGATGACAGAAAAGATGCTTTAAAATAAATAGACCCCTACAAGGAGGCAAGATAAAATGTTGTCTGGCATTGTAACTGAGCGTGTTAAATGAAGGAAGTAGTCAAAGACGGAAGGAAAGAAATGGGGTGGCTTTCAAAGACAGTATCATACATCATTGGGAATTCTGTCTTGACAAATATTTTACTTACCAGTTTTCTTCTTTCAAAGATTGGAATATCTTCAAAAAATTTCTATCAGCTCATTAAGAAACAACACATATTCAAGAAATTTAAGGTTATAGAATTCCTTTTACATACATACTAAAAATATAACAGTTACATGATTGACTTATAATAGGGCCTACTTCATACCATGACAAGAATTACCAAATTGGCACTAAATCATTGATCCCAAAGAAATGGACAAATTAGATTCTTGTAGTTTGTTCAGTAGGCTTAGAAGAATGATTCCTATGATTCAGGCAATACCAATATACTACAAGTATGCTGGCATTCCGCAGGGTCATTATGTAAACATTTTCAGTATACTCAATGGCATTTTTAGGGGGGGGCAAGAGAGTCATGGCTCCAGGCCCTGTGCTTTTGACAACCAACAAGGGGCCCCATATTTAAGAAAAATGGAAAAGGCACCACCTTGACATAACAATTTCGATGGAAAAGAGCTTGAAGATTGAGAAAGTTTCAGCCCTGACCCTGCAGATGATTTCAGCCCTGGGTCCTGCAGTCTTAAAAACCGCCACTGAGTACTATTGTTACAAGGTAACTGCACATTCATAATCAACTCTGTACTTCTGTTTGTAAAATATACTGGAAAATTCATCTCTTTGAAAGGATACTGTACAACCATTGCTTGGGCAGTATAGGCTTCCAAGTAGTCGTTGCCATTTACGGCCCAAACACCTCTAAAAAGAGAGTTTATCAAACCTTTTTCATAAAAGTAAAATTAAGTTACAAAGTCTCATAAGCTTGCAAACTTTAGCTTACATTGGCTTAATATTATTATCTAAATACTTGACAAAAAGTCTAAAAATATATTCATTGAATTAAGCATTCCCCATTTCACTTTTTTGAAAAGGATTATAATTCACTTAAAGTATTGCCATTTTGCTATCAAATTCTGGAATGTCTGGAGATTTTCGTCAGTGGCTTTATTTCATCATGCTCAATAAAAATGACTAAAAGAGAAAAAACATTTCCATACTAGAAAAAAACACAAAAAACCTCAGATGTGCAGCAACCATTTCATCAACAGGTGATTGAAACCAGTCTTGACATACAGATATGGCATTCTCCAACTATGGTGGAAAAAGAAAAAGAAAACATGAAATCATGGAATAATTCAAACTTTTAAACTACTTAATATAGTCAAGCTTTATGCAACAGGACAGCTTATCTGTATTGTGAAATATGGAATGAAGAAGTAGAGTATGATTGGACTACAAGCAGGGATCACTAGACAACAGTCATCGAATTATGTTATTCAATTATGCTTCTGCTGTTTCAGACAATAAGTAAATTAAACAATAACTTTTATATGATCATGCCTGATCAAAACTACATACAAGATTACTTACAAGTGCCAGTAAACAAAGTCAAAGACATGAACAAATTGATTGTAGATTGAGAAGAAAGAAAACTGTTGGTACCTGAAGTCTAGGGTTGGCAACATGGGGATGCTTATATGACATCAATTCCTTCATAGAAAATAAAAAGAAACCACAAGTCAAAAATCTAATTGTTTACCTTGAATAAATCACTCTTGATTAACCAAATGAGGCTATTCTAAGTTATATACAAGATTTGTTCTTAATGGAATCATGAGACAACTTTCTATACTATGTTACAATTGTGCAAAGCTTGCAATTATGCATTACAGTCTTAAGTGTTATGAGTTATCAGGAAAAAGTCTGCCTTGCAATAATGAATATAAAACTAAAAAGATTATAGGAAAATAAAATTGAACACAAAAAAAAATTAAATGAAACATTTAACATGTTACTTGATTCCAGAAAAATGGTTCATGACTGTTTTTGTACAATTTACAAAAAATACCCTAACTATATGATGTAAAAATTGCATCCATTAGTGATTTTACAGAAAGCAAATTTTGCTTGGAAGAGTAATTCCAAAGTGCATAAACTACAAAATGCTCAAGCTTAATAATATCGGATATCACCATTCCAACTAATGTTCTTGCTTATTTATCAAAGAAGTGCCATTTTTAAATAAAGGAAATTATACATGATTTTGCTATTTTTCTCATAAAATGAACACATTGTATAACAAGTTGGGTGGTTATTATGATGAAGATTACTTAATGATTATTAGAAAATAACTATAAATTTCAAAATAGCTTGTGCTAAAGACTCTTAGCTAAATCAATTAAAACTTTTGATAAGAAAATTACTTCTAGAAAATGACTTAGTATCTGTCAGTGTTATTTAGTGACACAACTTTGAAATGTTGTCTGATTATCTTACCTAACAAAAATGTTACAGATGATCTCTTTTAGTTTCTCTCACAAACAAAGCATATAGCATAAAAAGATTATTTGTATTTTTTTAAATTAACACATGCATGAACTAGCTTCTCTGATTATTAATTTATACTACAAAAAACATTTCAAGATATTCTCAATATAATGTGGGCAAGTATACATGCAAGGTAACAATGTACTTTTATAAGTAAATTCAAAATAATAAGTTCAAAAATAAACAAAATGCATCAACTTCTTTCTTGTTTAATAAGACACAAAATTGTTGCTTTCAATAATCATAAACGAAATTTACCTAACAAAACTTTACTGCCCAAAGTTGACATTTAAACTGTTATTTTAACATTTGTCAAAAATTTTGCAGTTTTAGTATTATGGGAATAGTTTGGAACATCTATTAACCGCATAAGGATTTTTCGTTCAGATATCTCAATTAAAACAAGTGTGGCCAGTACTACATTTCAGAAAAATTCACCAAACAAGGCTGGAAATAAAACTTGTTTTCACAAGAAAAGCTTAGCTGTGATAAAGGAATGTTACTTACGCCCCATGAACCACCATCTTTGCATGAAATTGCATCTTCAATCTGGGAGAAACCAGATTACAACATTGATATTATTCACCACAAAGATTTAGGTACATTAAGTGTAAACGATGATTTATGTCGGTAAAATTCCAGCAACAATAGTCAGTCTGTGGTAAGTACAGATCAATGAGAAAGGATTTCTATACGATGTTTTGCTAAAGAATTACATTCTGCAACAACATAAAACTTTGAAGGAAGTATGATAGGTATTATACTTCAATGTGATCGGTTTTAAATACTGTCGATGGAATCATGTGTGCAAAAATACTATTCTCCGAATTAAAAATAGACCATTCTCAAACGGAATTTATACAAGTATGGACCTGGTTATTCAAGATTTAAACGGGCTACAAAGATCTATAACTTTTTGTGTCGTCATGAAATTATAAAGTTAAAATCCAAGGGTGCTTTTCACCTCTTGAAGATACTGTCCACTACTGGTGTGCGCCATTTTATATAGTTGCCCTCTTCCTTTCAAGCGTGGAAACGAGACTTCTTCGCGGGAAATTCCCTTGAATCAAGGGTGGACAATCACTGGAGTGATCCATCACTGATGTAGTAGTTGTACCAGATGTCACTTACACAGATGCCACGAAAGAGCCGCTTTTGCAGCAGCAGAGGTAATAGTCTATTTACATATTCTCGCATATGATTTTCTTCAAACAAGCACTTATTATTTGGTGTCTCTTTGTAAGGGATTGTTCTTTATTAACACGTTTTGCATGTGTATGAAATAGTGCATACCGTTACTACTACTGTAGCCAGGTGGTAATATTTGCCTAAATGTATCATTTTCCACATTGGTGCACTTAGAAGATTTCGATGAGATGAAATATTCTGCCAAAAACGAAAAGAAAATTATTTTTTTATATATTTTGATTGTCAGGCATAGCCCTTTCCGACGGCAAACTTGTGGAAGGTTTCTTCAACTTGACATGAAGCGGCGGAGGGTACTAACCAAGGCTGAAGCCAAATTCAAACATGAGGTTTCGGCTAAAGCGAAGGGGGAAAAAGCTGCAAAAAGAAGCAGGTCCCGTGACAATAATGCTAGGGTTGCCGATGGACAACATAAGCATGGGGAAGAACAAGATGATTTTGAAAAGACAAATATTGAAGAAGAAGAGTCATTTGTTGTAAATAGCTCACGTGTATTGGAGAGTGGAAGTATTCCTGGCGCCACAACACAAGATTCAAATTCTGATGTGATGGATGAGAGCAATACAGTTGACTGCCAACTCCTGGGCAGTGAGATTTTGTCTGAGCTTCACACTATGGGCGTTAGTGTTGAAGACCTAAGCCAAAATGATCTAGAAACATTTCTTAAGAATATTGGGAAGAGAAAAAATATTGATGCAGATACTGTAAGTAAAATATTCCGAGAGTATCTTGAAAATGAGAAAAGGAAAATTGCTGGATTAATAACAAATCTACTGGGAAAGGAATTTTCTCAAAATATTTTGAAAGAAGACAAAGATGTTGAGCCAGAGTCTTCTCACTCGCTTATTCAACAGACTGAACATGAAAAAGGACAAGAAATTTTGGAGTCCTTTGATATAAAGGAAAATATTTCTGAAGAGCTACATGGGGGTTCTGATAGTGATGAAAGTGAAGATGGTAAGTTAGGAATTGTTATGCCAAGGCATCCAGCAGTAGCACCACCAAAGTTTCCTTGGCCAGCCGAAGAAGCTGCAGATCATGAACCAGGTACAAGCTATCAGCAACTTCTAAAATCTCATATTGATCTTTTCAAGCAAGATAGTGATGGTGACACGTGAGTTCTCATGTTTTTCTTTTTTATTCAATAATTTAATTTAAAATTTTCAAACGATATTCAGATGCCTTTGCCTGTATTATATGCTTGCATTGCTAGGAGATCTGTGTTTTAGTTTGTTGTAATCCAAATCAATGTACAAATGATTTGCAGGTATGTTATATATGAAAGTTGAATATTCAGAAAGTTGATTTGATGATTAAGGGTTTCATTTTACTTTTATTGTTAATTTACTTGAATACTACATGAATAGTTTCCGGCATCATATTAGCTCATACTTGAAGCATATACATGATGTTTTTACCATATATAGATGATATATTTTATAGTTATAAATCATCCATAATAACCAAACATGTTACAAATAGTTCATGTATGTTATTCAATACAAGAGGACTACAATAGGCAGGTCAAAACAATATAAGGAAATTGCAATAATTAGCACTGTAATACAAAAGAAAAAGGACAGCCAATGGGGTGTACAGGAGAAAAAATAAGAAGTCCCAAGGAACAATAGAAAATAAGGAGCTAATAAGAAGTAGTAAAGTGAAACAACTGGATGACAGAATATAAGCTAGAAAAACATGAAAAATTGAAAAATAGTGCAAATGGCACTAAAGTATCAAGCTAATGTTCTATGTAGCTCTCAAATGTTCTATTCGTCTGAGTTAGCCTATCCATCATCTGACATGGAAAGTTTTTGAAAAACCCTTGATGTCCCTCTTAATTTTTTGTCCAACCAGAGGAGGGTAGATACCAAAATTATAAGAGCATGTGAGTAGTAATAATTTAACCTTAGCTTAAAAGATGCGCTAAAGTCACCCACATGCTGAAAACCATACACAGCACACTCTGACAAACAAATAGATGACTTGTCATGGCTACACAAAGGCTGCTCCCTCCCCCTGTCAAAGCTGTTTGGCCCATTTTTCAGGAGAAATAAATGCAATTATTTTCGCAGAGAATTTTTGTGATAAAAGAGAGTCTCTACAAAAAACACCAATTCAACTCAAAGTAGCTGCGGATTCTTGTCCGTGAAATTCATGTCTTGTTATTATCTTATGTCCCGTGTTTTCTCTCCGGTTGCCTAACCCAGACCAACCCCTTCCTTTCGGAAGATGAAACCCTCATTTGGGGAATTGTCAACGCTACCAATGGCTGAATGGTGCGTTAAAGCAATCGTGATTCCCCCCCCCCCCCCCCACCTCCCTGCTGGTGGTAGTTTCCACTGCCGAATTTTATGTTTTTACATTGTATAGAAGAGCTTGTCTAGTCATTTTGGCTCCTTGTCTAGTGTTTTCTGCTACAGGACTTCAAAAAAGCATTGAACGACAGATCCATATTTTTGCATACTTTACGCAATTTTTCGTTCAATACTTATCAGCGTATGCAAACGTCGTTAAATGACCAAAGGCTGACAGAATCAAAAACGCGGATCGAAAACCAAGTCAGGTGTGTGAGAAGAGCACATGATTGGCTATCTATGTGAGAATACGCGTAATGACCAATCAACGTCCACGTCATACTTTCTTTCAGAAAAGTCCAAGTGAAAAGACGGACTCTTTCTGTTTACAAAAAATTTGATTTTGTATGAGAATTTAGACTGACTCCAAAACTCCTAGAGGAAAAGACGACTAAATCTTGCTAATTATACAAACATTGTCGTTAATATATGTTTGGGCGCAATCTGGGTTTAACTAAGTTGCCAATTAAGTTAAGATATGTTGCCCTATAGCTGGTTCATATCAAATTTAACCGTATAGCATTTAGGTAATGCCTACTCATAGACCCTATCTTGAAGCCATCCAACCAACTGATCTACCATAAGTTTAAACTGGCGGTCTTCTTAGCATTTGTTTCCTAGTACTCTTTTTGACAATAACAGATGTATAGATGAAGTTGTAGATTCCTTTAAAGCTACAGATATTTATAAAAAGTATAGAATATTGAAAAAAACTGAATGCTTGAATGCAAGCACTAATCAAGAAGGATGTTGTAACAATGGAATCTAATGACTAATAGATATATTTAATTAATTTTTTCTTATTAATATGGGAATATAAGTACATTAATATCTTAGAGAGAATTGTATGAAAAATGATGCGTAGCTGAAAGTGGTGTATTATCTGTTTTAAAGTTTAACTTTAGGTGTTGCCCTTCGCAATTAGTAGAACAGCAATATGTGGCAAGTTCAAAGGCCAAAAGTAAGCCGCGTATGGGGGACAATACGTACATGTTATAGGTCAAGTGCGAAGGTCATCATTCCATTTATAGTGTTGCATTCAGTTAGAGGTCTCCTGCGCAAGGGCATCCACTGAAATAGAACTCTGTGGAATATTTTTACTAGATTTGAAAATTCTTGCCGATTACTGCTATTCTAACTTTTGGTGGTCATTGTAGGATTCTCCACCTGGCCATTGTGCACTGCCATTCTTTTGTTAGAAAGCTCATTGAAATGATGAAAAGTGAAACTTTGGATGTGCAAAACAAAAGGGGTCAGGTACGATTAAATGTTTGGACGTTATCTGCGTTTGGGTTTGCCAACATTTTTGCTAATTGTTTACACACAAACGTCGATAAGTTGCTATACTGTAGACTTAATCAGAAGTCAACTCTGAATTCGCTTGTTGTTTAAGTGTGTTTTTTGTTTCCAAGTCCCCTAAAGTTTATGATAGAGATCCTCGAATGAACCTTTTTCTCTGAAAGGTAGTTGATTTGAAACTTATTTTCATTGCTAGAGCAATTAATTGCCGATTTGGTTCTATATCTTTATTTGTTCTATACCTTTACTAAGCTCTATACCTTTATTTGTTTATCCAACAAAATGGGTCGCCATTATAATTAAAAAACTTTTCATTGTGTATTGCTTCAACTCATTTTTTGCCAACATACAAAATAGCGATAATATACATGTTTGGTCGCAAAAAACATTTTGTATACCTTCCAATCGACTATTTTTACCAATTCATTTTTCTTCAAATCCCATCTGTTTTATACTTACATCTTTTTGTTGTTCACATTGATCCAGTATTTTTGTATTCGGACCCAGTTGAACGTCTTTTATGATTCAACACCTACAAAGTATTTCTGAATTTTAATCAATATTTGTCATATTTACCCGTGTATAAGATACATGTGCGTAAGTATTATGAATAGATAAATACGTTTTTAGTTCTGGTTAATAGGCCCTTTTTCTTCGGTTTTCAGACAGCTCTGCACCTTGCTGTTATTCTTCAGCAAGGAAATTGTATCAGGCACCTGATTGCTTCTGACGCCTCCGTAGCGGTCGTCGATTGCGAAGGCGACACCCCTCTTCACATAGCCTGTCGTATTGGCAGCATCGATTTGGTCACTTCGTTGTTGACGAAATTACTCGTTGCACCATCTGTTGGCATTCAAGCTGCCATGCGAAAACGAAACTTTAACGGTCAGTTTCTTTGGTGTTATCAACTTAGGCCCATAGCGATTACAGTCTGCTCTACTGATTTTGATTCCCGCAGATCCACTGACCACCGCTGACCACAGACCACGGCCACCGTCTATCGACGTCAGGCAATGGTTAGTCTGTGCCCCAGGCCCCCAACCTGAAGGTAGACAGACCGTCTAATTATCCCAATATTTCAAGCCACTGCTAGAATGCAACCGATCAAACATTTCTTGTTGGCATCGAAGGGTTGTGTCGTGTGAATGGTTAACTATAGTAATCATAGTACAAAAATAGCAATATATAATCATTAATAATAAACAACTGATAATTAACAATTGCGGGAAACAGTGAAAGTATAATTATCACATACCATAAAGGCTCTATTAAGCCCCCGGGGCTTATTTAATTTTTGAGGTCCTACAGGAGGGCTTTATAAAGATGGGGGATTGAGATCAAGGCAAAAATTTGAGATCAGGAACTTAAATTTCAATGAGTGATTTTCGAGGGCTGCTAGAGACATTGAAGACAAACTGGACAAGAACATTTTGACTCTCAAACACATGAAATTAGAAACTGGCAATATTACGACGAAATTCATCATGAGCTTTCACTCAATCATTGCACTTTACTCTGTAGACTTTCTTGCATGAAAATGGGGGGCTTAATAGAGAAGGGCTTAATAGAAAGGGGGCATAATAGAGCTTTAACGGTATTCTATTTCTGCTGTTTCTCACAATGGTGAATGTAAAAATTATTAAACTGATAACTGTTCAGGGCTCTAAACGCCTAATTGTTGTGATGGACAACCAGAGTTCCCTTACCTGCTCGTTGCATTGTTTATTTGAAGAAACTCGTACTCTTCAGTCACTCTTTAGTTTGTGACGTCACGCTTGTCTCTCGCCTTCCAGGTGACACACCGTTGCACGTTGCCATGGCTCAATCTTTGCAAACAGGTAATGACGAGCTGGTCCGTCTTTTAGTGGAAAACAGATGTGACATCGATTCAATAGTGAGTTTTATTACAATTTGATATTAATCATTGATTGAAATGCTATCAATTCCATTAGCAGCCTTACTGTCACTGGTCAGCCAAGTTGAAGGACGTGATTAAGAACAACTCCAAATTTGTGTCAAAGTTAAAACTTTATGAAAGACTACTTTTTCCCAAAACACAATAACTATAATCTTCGAAAAATGGATACTCTATCTGTTTTAAAGGTTAAAACTACAAGTTATGGTATAAAATCTATTATTTTTTTGGGTCCAAAGATTTGGAATTCTCTTCCAAATGAAATTAAATCATCCAAAAATGCATTTAAATTCAAAGTTGTTATAAAAGATTGGTATTTCGAAAATCAATGCGCCTGTAACGCTTGCAGTCAATGACTTCCATAATGCACTCTCTTAAATTGCTTCATGTTAATGCCTATTAGTGTTCACACTATTGTCAAACTAACAATTAAAAAAGGTATTATTATTATTTATTATCAATTATACAGACGGGGGAGGGGGTTGGTTGGGGGTTGGATGCTCCGTTTTCGGGCACCTCTGTGCTCATAGGAGGCCATTTTTAGAATGTTTTTGAGAAAAATCATTCATGAATTAAGGAAACGTGAAAAAGGGACTCTAACAAGGAGCAATTTCGTCCAGTAAAGGGGTCAACAAGTGAGAAAAGGGGGCCTTGTTATCTCTATTAAAATTTCGGGTAACTTGCTTGAATTTATGCCATCAAACTTTTTTCAACTGCTAGCATGCTGTCCATCACATTGGTTTTTTCCAAGCCAATGACGTCAGCCTTTTCGCTGAGAAAATTTATCAACCATGAGGGCAGTGGAAAGAACTTGTTTACTATTTGTACCTTATTTTGCACTGTTCTGCCAAAATTTGTTGTGCGGGTGCGTTTACCTTTTGTTTAAATACTACTGGTTTTGGAAATTTATACGTGAACCGAGATTTTCTTGCAATGACATAATATTCTTAAAATACTCTTTGTTATAACGTAAACGCAACTCGAAGAAAGGTGACTATATAAGAACCATTCTGTACTGCATTATGATTTCGTTTTTGAATTGTCGTTGAAAGGCCTAAAAAAATTATTAGGTTCAAGTATCCGCGCCTTCCGAGTTTCATGTTCGGAGTGGCTGTGCACTGCGTCATTTTTGCAGTAGTTGCGAGGCTCTTAATAAACCGAGGCTAACATTTGTTTTGGAGTAGTTTTAAGGGGCAATTCCCTTTCCACAGGAGGGGTAAAGCCTGCGTAGTGGGGTTTTTGGAGGTAGTAATTAGTTCTAAGGTTAAAAGTTGGTTTAAGTTTGTCCTTCTTAAGATGCTGCCCCTATTCTAGGAAGGCAAAAGTGGCAAGACATGCCTGTACATGGCCCTTGAGCACGAGAAGTACGACCTTGCTAATTATCTGATCCATTGGGGTGCAGATGTGAATGGTTGCGCCTTCTCGGGGACCAGTCCCCTCCACCTTGCATGTCAAGCAGGAAATATCGGCATGGTCGAAAAGCTTCTCAAGAAAGATGCTGCACTTACTGCGAAGAATGCTGAATACGAGAGTCCTAAAGATGTTGCAACAACTGAAGAGGTAAGGGGCCAAAGTTCAATCAGCAAACCTATGACCTTTGGCCTTTTTCGGTTTGCATGGCAAATGGAAATACCTTAGGCGTAGTAAATTAATGTAGCTTTGCCCCGTACTGTTTAAGACAAAATAATCGGGCTGAAGCTTGATCCGCACACACAGTTACGTTTTTTCAGCGCCTAGGAAGACAAACCTGCATTGCTGTGCGAAGCTGTAGAATGACGTTGTAAAGCTCTTCATTCCCAGGCCGAAATTTCTCTAGTCATTTGGTACACCCAATTTTGAATGCAGCTTCATTATCTGTCAATGACAGCAACCTGCTTCGAATTGGTAACTCGTGTTTTCGCACATAACCCTGAATGCTTTAAGGCAAAAGCCCCAGTTATGCCCTTCTCATACTGCTTTCAACATTTACGTAACTTCTTTATCCTTTATTTCACTACCTAGCCGAAGCTCTCAGTTGTTTGTCTTGAAATATCTGTCAATAAAGATTGACAACAGCGTACACAATTTGTCAGTAAAGATCGATAGCAGTGTGTATTCTTTGCAGATACGCCGGCTACTGGACAAGGCCATGAAGAGAGAACGGCGGAAAAAATACAAAAAGAAGGATGACTAGATATCGAAAAGACAGCATCAGAATTTTTTAGGCTTCAGAACGTTGGCACAGTCCATGTTTTCCTGAGTGTCTGTGGCGTGAAAACTTTGACCCTACGAATCCGGTGTTCGGAATGATGAAAGATTAATTTAATTTCTCACGAATCCAATATTTCACCGAGCTTAGCCATGGGTGAAGTTCAGTTTGTTGAGCTTATTTGCTGGTAATCCCAATCACCAATGGTAAATACGCAGTTCTCTCATTTGATTTCTGTTCAAGGTTGGGTGGCTCATTTGACTAGCCTTTAAAAAAGGTTTTCACCTCGCGCTGACCAATTTCGGACTAATTTTCAAAACATTTGCATTGTCGATGGGGGTTGCGAAGGCACCCATTAAGGTTCAAGAATGGTCACATTAAAGAACAACCAACCAACACCTTCCCTCTCCCTTGAGCTCACCACGACGGAGCATCATGCCCAGTGAATTATAAAGTATTTGGCTGAGGTTTGTTGGATTTTTAAATGCGACTTAGATATTCTATATTTTATAGCCGTGATGCAAGACAAGAGAAGCTTTTGGAAACGTAGCTTACAATATGGGAGTAGAAAAAAGAGTAGCTGCAGAGTTCTTACAAACAGGCAGTTTGTTTAATTTAAAAATTTGCTATAGTATGACAGAAATAAGGACACAGTTGATTAATTAATGCAAAGGAGTAGGATCATTACCCACTGTTTATACCACTTTGTACACAATTACTCTAAGCAGGGACTCCTTCATCGATGCACCCCTATTTTCTTGCATGCATACCAGTCGTTGTATATAGGTATTTCAATGTTCATTATAACCTTTGTAGGTCCTTTCACAGTCCTTTGTAAGACCCTCCTCTGGTTGAACACTTTTTACATAGCTACCGTCCTAGTTATAGAATTTTATGCCCACTAAGAATTAGGTTTGATAATAAAATACATTCCTGTTTATATTTAATTGAAGAGCTCATGTTACCCTGTATTCCTCATCTCTTCCTGCAATAAGAACATGAAATTCTGGATACTCTAGAACAGTTTTGCCTTTCAAAACCTCTGTCAATGTTTGCGATGGGTCGAGCTGAAAGTACCTGAAATAAATAATACAATCTACTAAGAATAACGTGAAAAATACTCAGCAGAGAAAAACCAAACTTTCATTTGATCTGAATTATACTGGATTATGATGAAACAACTGCCAGAAAAGATCATTCTGATCAAAGCAAGAAACCTAATGTTAAAAAAATGAATAAGCCAAGGTCATCGCACTGCGAGATGTCACAGAATCCTTAGTAGAAACTTGATAACAATTATCATCAAGTGATCTTTAAATAGCTTTGCGCACACTTTTCCAACCCTTTAAAACCACTCACTCTATTAGTGCAACAAGTATATCAGAGAAACCATCATTTCCAAAACAATCAAACGCGGATAGAAACAGCAACTAGCTGCGTACTTTTTAGGTAAAATTTCTGTCCATATCAACATTTTTCTCATGAAAGTTTCTTAACAAAAACCTTCTAGCTTGGAACTTGGCTTTCCTCAGACTGAGGCATAGAAAAGCCAGTATGATTAAAACAGTGCTGAATACATCAATGCATTATGAAGACCTAATGTCAACAGGCTTACCCAGTTTCCAATGAACCTGTCTTTTTCATATAGACTCTGACATTATCTAGCCCAGCAAGGACGTAGCTTTTCAGGCTGAAATTACAGAGCAACATTCAAACTGCTATGAAACGAAAGCTGAATCAAATTTTAATAACACATTACACGGATCAAATTTGTTTGAGAACTGGCCTATAACAGTGATTGCCATAGTTTCACCCAATTTATCAGTTTAACCAAAGTGGTAGAAATAATCCTTCAACAACCCTTCAGTGATTCTAAAATCGTTTTACTGAAACGGTATAAACAAGTTCACTTGGGCTACTTACTTGTATCTTGTTAACGGATCTGACGTTTCAGCATCAACAAAGGTCTTCAAAATATCCTTTAATGTTGTTGTTTCATCAGCTCTAAAAATAAAATGAAAGTTTATGATAACCGATACTACCAACAACAATAATCGATATCTAAAAATATAATCATACTTTCATAAAATGTATATGAAACAAAGGTAAAAAAAATTAACATGAAAAGTAAGGCTCTAAACATTTGAACAAAACTGGTTCGAAATTATTACCGTGGAATAGTTTGCTCAGCATCTTCATGGATGAATTTCAGCTTTACCCTCCAAACTAGACACTTCTTTCTGAAAAACATTAGAAAAAATTCACACATCGTTTAATAGCCTCGAGACCTTACTGAAAATGGCGTGCGATCGCTTGCGCATTCCTTCAAGCGTGCATTTCTTTCCATAGAAGGGCGATTTATCACAGGTTTTGCTCTGTCAGCTAGGTTTCTTTTACTGTGGAAAACTTTACTACTTCACAGTAAATGATTTACTGGAAAACTCTCAAATCCCCATCATTTGTCCTTTGATAATAACCAATTATATTTTGCTGCTTGGTTTTTCGTTCGATGGGAAATCAAACAAACATCAATTTTTTGACGTGGTTAAGAAAATATATATAGCTGACCCACGTTCAATGGCTGTGGGTAGATTCTTGTTTTTGGGCGGTTTTGAGAATTAAAAAGGAAGAAAAAGAAAGAAAAGAAAAGGAAAAGGTGGAATTAATAAACTGGGCAGTTTCCCGAAGTGGAGCAAGGAGGGTATTATCGAGAGGATCAAGTCAAAACATTGCACGAACAAATCGTTTAAATGTTAAATTCATCCAATGATGTACATCTCCTACTTGAAGGAACTTCCTCTCAGTTAATAAATTTATGATTTTACCAAATTTTTGACTGCACACCATTACATGCATGAAATGATAAAGGAGTGTGATTGAACACACATCTTCAAAAATTTTTCCAGTAAGGCCTGACGTCCTAAAATTATTTCACACAAGATTTTATATATGAAACAAATTCATTTTAATATTCCCTTAAAAATAGAGTATTGAAGACAAGAAGCCAATTAGTTAATACAGACTAGAACTAGACTAGCTGCAATAAACTGTATGAAAAAGTATGTTTACCAATAGCAATGATATATGCCTCAGAAACGTGAACACCAGGAAAAGGGTAGAAGGAAAAACTAGGAGTAGTTCAACAAAGAAAGCATGGAGAGGGAAATGTTAAGCATCACATACCAAGACAAGTGGAGAAAAAGAATCATGCACTAAAGTCACAGATATACAGGAAAAGGTGGAAAGCTGAGACTTCCTTAGACACGATAAGTTGTATGAATGACCACAAGCAAATGAGCAAGGAAATCCCCCGAAAGGGCACTTAATGGGGGAAGATGACAACAAGAAAAGCTGAAGAAAAGATCGGTTGATGATCTGGCAATGCACAGTCATCCCTTGCAGGAGGAAAGCTCAAGGTCGATGGTTGTGGAGGCGATACAGTGGCCCCAACAGCTGCTGCTGATGATGATGATGATTATGATGATGATGATGATAATTATTATTATTATGATAATGATGATGATAATAATGATAATGATGATGATAATAATGATAATGGGGATTATGACGATGACTTGGGCTTTCATAATAAAGCAATGTGCGATAAAGCAAAAAAGTATTTTAATTGAAAATGTTTGCAGCATAAATAATAAAGAATACAGAGAAAAGCAATTAATTTTAATAGCTAGAAGTAACATACTTGTAATGAAACATTGATGTGTTCTCTTTTTGCCGAGTCATCCCAAAAGGCATTAGTTGCAGATTAATTCTTCTTCCTCTTGCCTTTTTAAGAAATGTATACCTCTTTGGAAAGACAAAATTCAAATATCAAACAACAACAAAAATATCAGTTGAAACATACTTACATGAAGCACTATTGCCTCACACCTAAACAAATTCTATAAGTGATAAACAGATCTAGTAATGGCTGATGGTAAAACAATATTATAATTTGAAAAGGGATGGAAATAAAAACCAAAATCCCCAGTTCTAAACCAGAAAAAAGCAGTGCATATGCTTTCTTGCTGTATGCAGAACATCACCTAACACACTGTATCTAGGGATTGGACTAATCACAAAGCTGGATTTATTTCCTTTTAGTCATGTGTCTGGTCATCAAATTTATTAAGGAGTTGCTTGTTGTCATCAGCAGTTTTCCTCTCATCATAATCTCCAGCCATCAAGCAGACACATGAGTAAAATGCCATAATCCAGCTTAATGATTGGCCCAATCTATAGGTATGCATCCCCATTTCATTCTGCTTTTGAAGTTTGTGATTGTGGTTTTGATATGTATCACATTTTCATGAAAATAGTGTTTTGATGCTGGGATGATGTCATCAAAAAATATTCCATTAAGAAATGCAACAAGACTTAAACATAACATTATCGCAAGTTGCATTATTAGATGACTACAAATTTATCACTGACAAAATGGAATAGGTTTGATAGATACAAAAGGCAACAACCAACAATTTTCAACTTCAATGAAGTGTTCAGTGGTAAAAGAACAAATAAACCTATTCTCAATATTGAAATTATAAGTTGCCCTAACTTGCCAACAACTTACAAGAAAAAACATTATCAAAATACTTATACAATATCTTCTACTTAATGAAAATGTAGGGTATTTCAGATTATGATTTAGGGTCTTTGGACTGATGGTTGTAAACATTTCCAACAGAAAAGCTTTGGTGAAAAAATCTCAAAAGAATTACTACAAAGAAATCAAAACAAATTTACATTAAACAGAATAAGTATCAAACTATTTTAAGGCCAGCAAGTCAAACAATTAAGACATTAGAAAAATGAATGGCATACATACTTGTTTATTTAGTGGCTTGAAACTAGTACACATATGTCTGGATGCATTATCAGCACCGCGAGAAACATCTTCCAGAAATCTATAATCTAACAGTGACATAAAAATAAATGCAGCATGTCATCCATAGTTAAGAAAATCCTGTTGTATAAATATATTAGACTATCAATCTGACAAGGCTGAGTCATCAGGTGCCAGAGAGTCATTGGAAAAACATTTCAAAACTGCAAAGACATTTTTGCTTTGTAGCAAAAGTTTACCAACAATGCCCAAAACATTATAAAAATTACATAAAGAAGTGTGAGGGTTATCTACAGACAAATTGCAACGCAAAAATATTGTTGACTTTCTGGGGCTTTGCTGTCCAAATACTCAAATACTTGCTTTCAGGGAGAAATTATCAATTACCAAATCTTGAGTCAATCTTCAAATCCTACTCGATAAAGACACCTAACCAAGCAAAGACCTGGTCAAAAACTGCCCAATAATTCCAGCACTTCTGCACTCCTTCTATTTACTGCTTAAAATTCAAACCTATGAGATTGGGCTAGAATAACTACTCAAACTTCACTTAAAAGACATGGTCAATACTTGTTTGCAAAAAATAGGGATAATACCAGTGAGCATTGATTCTTAACTACTCTTGTCCTGCCTACCAGACAACATTTATCCACCATTGTCTTAAGCCACAAGTGCAACACATTCCTATAAGCTTTTACACTCAGGTTCTGAGGCAGCATCATCTCTGGACACCCACCTTAGACAGATAGGCCACCTTAGGAGCAATAACTCACAAAGCTACATGAAATGAGAACTATTTTGACAAACAGAATTTCTACCTACCACTTAGTAGGTTTCGATCAGAGAAGTCCTTAGTATTAATGAAAGCAGTTTTACATCTTTTCCCATCACAGTTCTTCTGTACTTTGTGTGCTTTGACACATGGCAAGCTGCAAGAAGAAGTTCAAATCTTTCAAATTAAGTTTTTATCTCTCAAAAGAAATAACCCACTAGATGATTTAGCTCAGTAAGCCCCCGTGGAGCTGCTGTTAGCCTGGGGCATTAGGGCCTGTTCACACAGGATTTCGCCAGATTACCCATTTACCAACCTCAAAAGGATGGACAGCTGGATCAGCTGAAAAGGTTCAGGCAAATGGTTCCTGCTGTGGCTCAAACCTGTGGCTGCAGCACTGCACCTTAACCACTTGGCCACACCACCATCATGCATCTTTCATTCTATTAATTAAGGCAAGAAGTGTATAAAAGTGCAGCAAGGGACCAGTGTTCTAAGATAGCCAAGGGTAGCTAATCAATAGCTATTATAATTAATAGGTTAATTGCTTGTCCCGCTTTTGCATGGAATGCGTCTTTCAAACATTTACAATGAAGACATTTAGTACCTGCAAGTTTTTATACTGCAGCCAGGACATGTATACTTTGACTCTGTTTCTTCACAGACGTCGCATTTTCTGACAAATAAAAAAAGGCAATTATTTTCTTTATGCATTCTAAATTATTTATACGCACTCTATAATTAGCATAGTGCAACTAAATTTCAAAATTCAACATTTCTTAGTTTGCAAAGCCAAACGCTTATTCAAAACAATTTATTGACAGTAGCAAGGCTCTCTTGAGTCTGCAACTAAGATAAGCCAATAACATCTAAAAATCATATAATATATATATAAATCATAAATGATACAAGCATAATATATTGCTACTCAAGTAAGCTCATAATAGGTGTGTTAGCAACAACATGACATTCTGACTAGAAATGATGTTGGGCTGGCCACTTAAAATCAAACAAACAAAGAATACTTCTTCATAAAGTTAGAAAGCAGGTCTCTCTTGGGTATTTTCATGCAACTCTCAGTTCTTTCAAGAATACAACTTATCACAACCAGAATTAGATCAATCAGCTAGTCATAGTGAATTTGTTTGCACCTCAGCATCAAAAGATTAACACAATGCTTTTGGTCCCAAGAAAATGATACACAAAAGCTTTTAACTAGACATCAAGTTCGTAAAAAATCTTCTATACCTTTTTAAGCAGTTAACTTTTTCTTCCTCCATGATTAAGCCTAAATTTGAAACAAAGTTAAATGTTAGTCATATATTTCAATGACTGTTTTTGTCTCAGCAATTATTTCTCTGTAGATTAGAGTTTTCCACTTTCTGGTTTTATCTACTTATTTGGACCCAATAATACATTAGGTTCCAGCTTAAAGTAAACACAAGACCACCAAACTTTAATGTTTACTTCATAAAAAATATTCATCAAGGCGACTTGTTCTCTCAAAGCAGTGTTATCATGCCAGGATTGGTTGCTAAAATTGACAAGAGTTGTGTCGGGCTCAAGAGAAACCCAAGACAAAAAGCTAAACCACCATAATGATTCTTAGGTTGTTATGACTGTTCCAACTTATGTTAGGTTCCCGTCTCAGTTGATATCAATGATCAATATCAACTAATCCTTTTTACAGATATTATCTTTATAATTTCAATTAATTGATTAACTACAAAAAGGCTACCGAAAAGCCCGAAAAATATGTTTACCTTTACGCACGTGCAACATCAAATAATTTCTCAAAAAATTATCCCCAGCCTCGATGTGGCGGCGTATAAGGCATACCCAATACGAGACACGTGGAATGCATCTGCCTTAAATTTATTACCCATTTTTGGTTCTCTCCCTCATCATTTTTGCACCCAAGTGTCATTTGCTTTAGATTATCTTTCAAGATTTCTCAATTGCTTAAGATGCCTTTTGAGAGCCATATGAGTTTTTGGCGCTATATGAAGATTGTATACTGTAGTATTATGGTGCTATAATATACTAGTTATTGGCGCAATATGAAGAAGGTAACATGTATTTATTTCAATATATTTCAGAACCGCTGGTTAATCTTAAAAAAAGGAAAGAATGCCCTTTCCATTTTCAATGCAATATTTGTGTGCATACCACCTGTCATTGTGTTTAATTTTTTCAATTTTGTCATTAGCATATTTTCTTCCTATTTGATTTAGAGCCTATATTCAGTTCATCATAAAGTCGCAAAGCTTCATCTTTTAGAAAATTTTAGTGCCCAATTTCCACTGAGAATGTGACATAAGAGTACGGTTTTAGAAGCCCTGTTAACAAATGTTGCCAAACGTGACTTTTTTACCTGAATATATCTTAAACTTCTGAGAATAATACTTCCATCACTGTTGTTCAAATCTCAAAAGGAATTAAAACCCATGAACTCCTTTCGTGAAAAAAGAGGAGACAAGGAAAAAAGCTATTCTTTTCCGGTTTCTTGCCGTTCGGGCTTAGGATTTTAATCAACTGCACAATTCTTTCAATTTACTTGCAATCACCGACTTCAATAGCCTGTTTGGAATTCATTGCCTTCTAATTCAACTGTTCAGATTTGGTGTTTGAATGATCTCAAGACATTCATTTCTTGGAAGTCAGATTCCTTAAAGATTTCATTTAAGCTTTTGAATCTCCTCGTCAGATAACAATTGAACGAAAACCTTAAAGTTATGATATTGCCAATGCAGTTTTTTGGCATTTTCTCCTTAAATATAAGAAATAAATCACAATTCCTTGCTCCATCGTTTCAAGTAAGATCTTATATAAAGCCCCTTCATTAATTGCATGTGCTACTACTTTCACTCAAGTTTATAAGATTTCTTTTTGCAATTGAAAGACAGATTCGTTTTAAATACACGCTTGGAAACCGGTCCGAAAATAAATCTTGTTTATAGAAAATATGTACCCATTAGCTGGTCCAGAATACAAGGTTGGTCTCTTATTCAACAAAGTCGATTCAAAGGTAAGCTTTAGTGTCTCAAATGTTTATTGATTTTACAAATACTCTCGCAAATACGTTCATTGGTGGTGTAAATGCGTCATACCCACGTGGAACTAATTTTGACCTTCTCAATACTTTGCAAGCTATGACATCAATGCGGCAACCATGAATTTCTTTGCAGGGGTTGGGAACCGTTGAAAGATAGTTGAGTCTGGCGCATAATTTCAAAAACGATTCATGGCTTATGTGAAGTTATATACCCTTGGAATTAAAAATTGCTTTCACGAATATTGATCCCAAAGAGCTATGCTTTCTAAGACCAGGGAAACTAATTAAGTTACTTTTACAAATTGGCTCTCTTCAATTTTTCAGTGAAGATCTGGCGGATGGACTTTTTGTCTGAGTAATAGACTTCATTCTGTTCTGTTGTATCTTGCTTGATGTTTCTCTCTTTGCTTTTTATTGTTCTTGCCTCAAGATCTACAGCCGAAGAATACAGCTGCAGTGCTAAATTTTAATGGCTTTCATCGAAGCTCCATATAAACTGCCATGGCGCTTCAATGTCCAAGGCTGAATCCATGCATCTCCAACATGGAACAGATGAAATGGCTGCAAAACGATGGATCCCTTGCTGCGCAGATAATAAAATTTTTGGCGAATCTATTGTTTTCCAGCTACTCATATCTGTCCGAATAGATGTCCGATGAAAGGACAAAATTTAATGATTGGGAGTCGGTCCATCCAATAACTTCCATTTTTCGACCTTGTATCGACGTCTAACATGTAGCAATACTTAATAATGATTCTTTTTCTGTTTCTGAAACATTTTTCTGTTTCTCATTCTTTGGTAAAACTGCTACACCAACATTTAGCGTCTGTATCAATTCTTTTTTGCATCATTTGAAGTGCATTGATATATTTCTTTTTTCCAGTGTTCCGGATTGATTTCACAGGCCTACTTGTCCTAATCTGCAGGTCGGCCAGTAATTTATTAGTTGGTGGTGGTAACGCTTTCTTCCATGAAGGTTAATACGCCGAAAATAATCGCAAAATGCAATAAAATTCAGTTTTGGAAAAGCTGGGGGTCAATATTCTTTAATTATATTATTTAATTCAACGAATAACATCACCTATTCTGGACGCCCGTATATGTCAGGTAACTTTACTAACCCCCATCAGCCCCCATTGAAAGAACCCTACATTGTTTTGTTTAGATGACAGAGATAACGCCAATCCTCCCGGGGCGTTTATTTAATTCATTTTTGTGGGAGCGTTTATAAGAGAGAGGCGTTCATTTCAAAAGTAAAAACATCTCTTTTATCATGTTCAAAACAAGTACGGTAATCAAATACCAGATCGTCCTCATCGAGGTGATTGAATAGCTGCTTTGCATCTTATGTATGGCTAGAATGGAGTCTTTTAGTCAAAATCAGCTTCTCCATAGAATTCTATTAAGGATCATAATACTGGACTCCCGTAACGAAAGAATGCCTTTCTGCTAAATCAGAGTGGAGTCTTATGATTTGATTGGGATCATCGAGAAAAAGGGAATGCTTGCTCTATTCATCATCTTCTCAGCTCCGATCAGAAAAACTTTATATGCGTTGAAGTAACCAGAAAACGAGAGAATGAAACTGTTTTTGTTGTTCCGGCAAAATATGACTGTTATACAAATGCAAAGCGGAAACAAACAGCGCGAGACGAAATATAAAACTTTAGATATTTATCTTCGAAAGAATAAGTAAAAGAATAAATAAAAGTCATATACGAACAAATAGCTTGTCTTGCTCCATAGATATGGTAAGGGATTCTAACTGACGCCCCCTTTGGGACAAGTGTTTATTATAGGAAGGCATTGAAAAGAGGGAGGCGTTTATTTCATATTAACGACTTTTATGGGATGGTGGGGGTTAAAAGAAGGGGGCCGTTGACTAGAGGATTGAAGGAATACAAATATTTAAATGCTAAATAAATAAATGATACTCTCTGGTCAAGACGATGTTTTGTTTTCGAGCTTATTAAGAGGGCTCGATTTGCAGTTAAATTCAGTGAGAACAACTTAGCGTGATCAATGCCATTTTTGCTGATATTGTTCAGTGAGGGTTTCTCGTTGGTATGGTAGGTCAAAAACTCAATTGTCTAACTCATCCTGCTAGTTCAAGACTTATGAATGAACCCGATTTTGTTGGTATATTTTGCGCCTACTTTTTATTCTTGTGGATGCATGGATGTGCTGGTGGGCGGAGGGGGCATCACTAATGTTTGTAAAACAACCAGAAAGCTAGTCATCCATTGGAGAGCGTAGCGTTAGTTGGGAATTTTGGCTAAATTTGACTGTTAAACAAGTTTTCTATGGAGAAAAAGTTGGTCGAAAAAGTATAGTTGGTCACTTTCTTTCGGAACGCCCCTCTTATCTAAGTGGTATAGTCACATCAGGTTAATGGTTAGTAGAATGAGTATTGCGAGCTTGCAGATTTTATTATTTCCAGTGCTTACCAATCCACGGAACTCTTTGATCTTCTATTTTCATATACTTCATATTCTCATATGTGTTCAAGACGAGGTGAGCTCCTCTATGGAGACAGTTTTGCAGAAATTTTGAATACTTCTGAGGTAGAAAGCTCAGATTATCATGAAACCCTACAATGAACGAAGTAGGACGTGACTACTGTTTCTGATAAAACGGGATCCCGTTAAATCATACATAACTGTCAGCTGTAAATCTAAAAGAAACTGGCATCTTGGCCCCTCACCAGTCTGGCTATAGAAGAAACTACCCTACAGCTATAGCTATTATCGGTGTTGCAGATTTTATAATAGATGTGCTGGGTAAAGAAAATTATGCCATCCTTTTAGACCTTGTAGATCATGCTATTCAAATTAGTAGACTTAAGCTTAGTGAACTGGCATCCATTGGAGCCGATGATTTTGTTTTCTTGATTTCATGTGGGTAAAAGACAAACTTTGTTTAACGTTTGGGGTGAGAGGGGGATATGACCATCGTGCCGATTAGTATATGGAGTTCATTGGAACTTTTAACCATTGCACCTCTGTCTATTGCAAGTTTTCTTTCTGTTTGGCTATAGGCCATTTGCAGTTTAAGCCTTGGTGGATTTTGTGTCGACAGGTCACGGGATGGCAGGAAAAGTGTTTATTATTGGCGGCCTAGGGGTCTGGACTCTAATCAACATCACTTTGATCAGACGCTTGCATCCAGCTTTCAGTAATCGATGCCTATTCTCACACAGGGAACTGCTTTTGATGCATTTCTGTAGCCCATTCATCAGGAGGTAGATGAAAACGCAAAAAGGGGTGTGTCAGCAGTGAAATACGTGGGCATGCATACCTATTGATAAGCGTTTTATTTATATTGATTGTATTATAAGGGTTGCATTTTCATGCAGTCAATTAGCTGTATAAATCGTATTCAACATAACTGACACCCCCACGAAACTTATTCAAAGTTATCGACTAATTTTGTGCAAGAAACATTCGCCGACATTATTTTGTTTATTGTTTTGATCATGACTGCGTCCACTTGATTTCCCAGTTGCTTTTTTCCGCTTGCAGCTTGTATTGCGAACATACACCCACACAATCTGCTATTTATGTCACAGCCGTCTTTTATTGTCTAGTTAGTCCTATTCTTGTTTGGCTCATTGCAAATGTAGTCCGCCTTCGAGATAATTCATTCAATGGTATGGGCTTGCTCGTGCTTTGTATTTTCTCTCCTTTCAATCTCAATACAACCACCATAATATCATGCTGCCATTTATGCCACACTGTGACGTAGTAGCATAGTGACGTAATAAGCATGAACCCACTCAAGAATGAACATCAAAGCCTTGGTTGGTTATCATTCACGTTTCAAGCTGCTACGTCACACACATAACGTAGGCGGTAGTACGTGTCTGAAGATATTTAAAGCGCAAGTCAGAACAGAACAGAGTCTCTCAAACTACTAAGACCTTTCTACTTAACAGTGGTGCCTGGTAAACAGTTGTTACCAATGAGTCTTGAATGGATCTTGGGAAGCAGCCTTAGGTCAGTCAACTCCTCTGGGATACATTTTTTCGAAACAAATGGCAATCGTACTTCCGCATTAGAGGTTGCAGCCCAGATGGAAAACACGGACAAGCATGAGAGTGTACCGTTTATAAATTCAATTGCTGATCTGCAGCACTTCGCAATTGACACCCAGGCAGCAATCGACATAGCAACGGGCTTTAATCTGGCCCTGTCCACTATGGAGGCGGAAATGTCTACCGGCATCTCAAAGCAAGATGTCTTGTCAGATTCGAGAAGTTATTATGGAAGCCCCGGGAGCCAGTGCAGCGAGACCGATGTTAGAAGAAACTGTTGTGAAGAATACATTTCAAGAGGTATGCAGAGGGGTGCAGAAGAGTCGGCTGGGGTAAACTTTTCAGAACTCTTGAGTCGAAGATCAAGTTCAGAATCTAGTGACCAGGAAATCACTGGGGCTTACGACAGCCAGTCCTTGATGTTTGAGAAAGAACGGGCCACCCTATTGGCCGAGAGTGCACTAAAAACGGCGACAAACTCGAAGGAATCTTCTGAGGAGAATAAAGCGTTCAAAACAAAAGCGAAAAGTAGACTTGCTGCCAGGCTATGCAGAAGGAAAAAGAAAGAATACGTTAGATGTCTTGAAGAAAGGGTTCGATTACTTGAAGAGAAAAACAATATTCTCGTAGCAAATTTGAAGACATTGACACAGTATAGTAGCTTTTAGCTTTCATTAATTTACATGTGCTCATAACCAGCTAGGAAGGAATACGACAGTGGACCAATATCAATAGTTCCTTGACATTTCTCGGTGAATTCCATCTGGGCAAGTGTTTTGACTATGAAAGCTCTATCTTCTAAATCATTATCGAAAAGTGTTTTAGGCCAATGCAGTTGTCATAGAATCTTTCCTAAGGATTTGTGGTCAAAGTTATTTGCTTTATTCGTTTTGGAAATTAAAGGCTTAATAGTAAAGTGGCATTTCTACGTGAATTCCATCCTCCAGGCAAGATCTTTGACTATGAAAGCTCTATCTTCTAAATCATTATCGAAAAGTGTTTTAGGCCAATGCAGTTGTCATAGAATCTTTCGAAAGGATTTGTGGTCAAAGTTATTTGCTTTATTCGTTTTTGGAAATTAAAGACTAAATAGTAAAGTGGCATTTCTACGTGAATTCCATCCTCCAGGCAAGATCTTTGACTATGAAAGCTCTATCTTCTAAATCATTATCGAAAAGTGTTTTAGGCCAATGCAGTTGTCATAGAATCTTTCGAAAGGATTTGTGGTCAAAGTTATTTGCTTTATTCGTTTTGGAAATTAAAGGCTTAATAGTAAAGTGACATTTCTCGGTGAATTCCATCTGGGCAAGTGTTTTGATTATGAAAGCTCTATCTTCTAAATCATTATCGAAAAGTGTTTTAGGCCAATGCAGTTGTCATAGAATCTTTCGAAAGGATTTGTGGTCAAAGTTATTTGTTTTATTCGTTTTGGAAAAATTAAAGACTAAATTGTAAAGTTGCATTGTTCGGTGAATTCCACAATATCCTTGCCTCTAAATTGAGTTGCTTTGCACATTCATCGCATTGTTATATTACATTGGTCTATTATTGTAGTGCATTAGCTATCGTAAGGTCACGCCCACAGTGTCCACTATCATTACCAGATATCAGAAACGTCACGAAGATTGGAAGAGGTTTTCTCCCATCTGTTGTTCAATTTACACATCGCACTTTTACGTACTTAAGACAGGGTCCGTTTAGAATCATAGTAATACTCAGTAGTTAATTGTAGATTCGTATATGTATTAACTTGGTATTAGTTCTGTTGAGGCATTTATTAAGCATTACGTTCAAAGCTTGCCATCTCGTCGTCGTCTTTTCTCACCGCTCGGACTGATGTCGGCTTGTAGGTCTGAGCGCCAAAGATAGCATTTTCATTTGCCATTCAGTTCCAGTCCTCTTATCAGGCTATTGGCTCGAAGTGTCATAAATTCCCGACAGTGCTTTCCAAAAATTCCACCTGTTTGACCCTTCTTCGCAAATCTTATCTTGCAACCCAGCTAAGAGGCAGGGTATGCGCTTGCCGATCCGCACCTTCTAATGGCAGGTACCTTTTGACCAAATATTTTACATTTCAATGTTGACCTATCATAAATCCTTATAAAAGTCTAAAAAGTGGTCTAAATTTACCAATTTTTCGCTCTTTGCATAGCTGGGAGTTTAGTGCATTTTTACATTATATTTAGACAAAAAAGGTGGCAGATGTCGAGTAACGAATGCGCTGGTTACATAATTTGCCTCGCACGATTGATTAGTTAGTAATTGATTGACAAATTGCTTTTGATGAAAGGGTAAATTGGGGAGTTTTAGGGCTTGGCAACAACTGATTTCATTTATTTATGTAATCATGCGAAGCACATCGAAGCAATTCTTTAACATTAAGCCCACTGCAAGTAGTCTTTTTAATCGGCAATGGCTCAAATTTCACGTTAGGGAATTTCTTAAGCGTACTCTAATACCCAACCAAACCCTTCCCCCTTGTACACAAGAGTACTATTTGGTTCAACTCCCCCACTCCCTGTGCCCCTGAGTGCGTACGTACTTTGTGGATGACCCGGAAACAAATAAAGAGGGGTTGGTATAAATGAAAAATAGAGCGAGTGGAGACTTGTGGATGGCAAGTATAATTTTGCGTGAAGAAAACATGTCCCAGTAACGCAGGGTGACGCGACATGACAGAAATAACAAATATGACTTTGGCAGGTGAGCTCAGATCAAGTGTAGATACGATCATTAACCGTCGTTGACAGTTTATCCGATCAAGTGTGAATCATCATTGCTCGATAGAAAGATATTTAGAAACTAGAAATAAGACACAAAACAACGGGTTTACTGGACTAAACAACAAAGGGGACTTTACAAAACAACGGTTTACACATTCTTAACACTTCTCATGCTGATACGTCTTCAACTGTGCAATAGCACATCAGACTTTTGGCATGTTCATCCTTGGCCTAAAACGAAAAAAATGTGAACAGTTATTATATGTAGATATAAGGCAAAGAAGGAAGAACGATTGCAGATTGTGAAGCATGCACACAGTTTCTTTACTCACCTTTAGGCCTCAGAGGCTTGATTCCTCGTGTTCTTGCTATTTATACTTTGAAGAGTCTGGGTCTAGTCTGCCCCAGGCCTCCCAAATCTCAGAATAACGACATTCTGGGAATGTACTTTCTTCAATCCTTGATTGTGTTATAGTTTCATTTTTGGTTTTAAAATACTGTAGTATATCTGTTATTCACGTAACCTTTATAGTTCATCAATTTATTTGATGCGCCTTGAAGCAAATTTATCACCAAATTTTATGTACAGCATTGTATTTGAATACGTTTTCAATTAAATTTGGTAATTAATTTATTTCCTAAGTTGAAATGAAATGTGATTTACTTCCCATATGCCGGGAACAAGGAACTACGAGTAAAAGAGTTCAGGTAAAGTTTAACGCAAAAAAATCTTGCTCCAAATTTGATAACAGGTATTGTTTGTATACAATGAGGTATGTCCTTATGCATGATGGGAACTGCGATTGATCGACAACAACGAAGTGCGAGAGAAGTGGGAAGAAAACGAACTTAGCGGAAAATATTGTGTTTTTGTAAAGAAAGTCAAGATTTCTGTTTGTTTTTAAAGGATATCTAAATCATTTGTATTAATAAGGCGCCGTTCATAGCAAAAAGAACCTCTGCAGCTGGTTGCCAAGTCTTGTGCAACACTGAGACGTAAACATCGATCGGAAACCCGTTCCATCAACGCAACAATGGTACGGATACTCTCGTGGTTATGTTTGATCTGCAGCATTGGTGTCTGCGATTCAACAAGTAGGTAGCACTGACTCATTGCAGTTCTGGTCTACGAAGTTTTAATATCTAGGCTGGTCAAATGAACAAGTGCGATGCACGACAAAGCGACTGACAACCGGCCTGGCCTCCATTTGTTGTGTTCGGGTTTCCTGTGAAATGAGAATGAAGTACTGCTAGCGATGAACTTTTGCTAGCGATGAACTTCATGTTAGTACTTCGCAGGACTGATTTCCAGAAGTAATGTTCTTAAACTTAAATCATCACTACAATTTTAGCTAGCGGGTGAAGGATGTACCGAAGTTACGTGCAGCATCGTCATTGATTTGCGAATTTGTCGATAGGAGGTGTAATTTTAGGATTTTCCCTATCCTTAAGCGTTGACATCAGGAACTTTTTTTAATTCGTGATGCCCTCATTGGGAGCTAAAACTAATTTTACACATTGGTCTGAAAATGTTTGACTGACAATTTCTCTTAGAATTATGGCTCATACTTGTAAGCCTTATTTGTTTAAGACTAATAAAAACAAAAGCATAACTTCTTTATGTTTACAAACTAGACGTCAAGGAGGCAGTTGTTTATGGCAAGATAAAATTTGTTGGGAAGGCACTTGAAAGCATCCCAACCGGTTCATGCCTCAAGATCAAGGTTCAAAATTCCATGATTGCAGATGCACCCTCTATTGATATTGCAAGCAGGCTTTTGAAAGGTAAAGATTTGATGCTCCATGATGGAGGTATGACATACAACATCACATTCAAGAAACAAATCGATGCTCAATTCACTGTGTCTGCAACCCTGAATATGGGATGGTGTCCATCAGGTGGACATGAATGGCTGCATGGTGGGGACTATCTGACTACCACAAGTTATGACTTTCATATTGATGAGGATAAGAGTGCATTTGAAAACAACATTGAACTGGAGTACTATCAAACAAGTAGGTTCAGGCAAATTTTGGTCATATCATCCTTTTTAGCGAGTCAAATGTCAATTTGATATTTTGAGCAGTAAAACTGAATAATATACTCTTAACAATTTAAACTTTTGTCAATGATTTTTTTGAACAAAATTAGTTTGAACATAAACAATATATTACCTGATTATAACAAAATAGCATGCTGCAAAGCTGATATTTAATTGACCCATTTCATACAACTAATGATATGGTATAAAGCAATCTCAATCTTTTAGTGTTGAAACATTAATACTTAAGCTTAACAATATAATATATGCTTGCATCTCAGCCATGAAATTTTTCACTTTCATTTATACTGAATCTCCATTTGCAGGGGGTGAGCTTTAATTGATAGCATCTCATGATTTTGAGGTAGCATGCAATCATGGATGCCAAAATGAATGTCAAATTTGTTGCAGAAAATTGGACTAAACTTGTTTTTTGCTCATTCTCAGTCATAACTAACAATCCGTTTGTTTTTTCTTGATGGCTTCCCTTTCATTTCTATAGTCCAATTACAATAATTAGAATTGATAGTAAATTATATAAACTTAACTTTTCCTGTTGGTCACATTCAATTTCAAATTGAAAAATTGCTTCACAAAAGAGGTTCTTTATATCATAGTGTTTTAGGCTGACTAAAGTGTCCACTGATATACCTTTCTTCTAGATACCCATAATTGAAAATTGGTTTACTGAAAGGGTTTTTGAGTAGAATATTCCATTTTTCCTATACACCTTTTATTCAGACATTCAAAAACTATTACACAACATGATTTTTGTGCTTCAAAAGAAATTTCGAAATCGAGTCATTGTTTTAATTAAATAATAATTAGCTTTTTAATTTGATGGTAATGGAAGCTATTTGGCTTTGAATCAAATGGAAATTACTTTTGAATTCATGGTACATAGCTTCATTGCTAACTAAAACATTTTGTGTCTCAAACAGCATGCATCACTAGCCATGCATTGTCAAAAATGCTGATCTGCAAAGGATCTCTAAGACCCCCCAGCAAAACTCACCAGATGATGATCATCTCTTATATCCCTTCATTGTTTACACAGCAGACAGAATTTCCTTTATAAACTTCATGCATCTCTTATAAACAAGGTTTTGAAGCCAAATATGACCTTAATTATGTCTCACAGCTGGTTTTAAAAGAAGTATTTTGCCCTAAAGCTCTTTTTAATATGATGAGTGTTTACATAGCTGTCACAATAGCTTAAGTGCTGAAGAAAAATTGCAGCATTTGTTTTTCATAATGACCCATTAGAGGAGCCACTAAATGCAAAACTATGTTTTCCACCCTATCTTGACATTTTATGATTAGAACAAAAGACAGAAAAAACAATGTTCCATTTCCCCTCTCTTTAATCTTAGTTACCATTATAAACAATTAGCAGCATGAAGTAAACTGGCTTGATGATCATTTCTTTGATTTCAGTTGACTACCCAAAAACACCAAGGAAGTACCACCCAAGAAAACATCACAAGTTTCATGCAGAGAGAAGGAATGATGACCCATGCTTTCATGCTCCCTGCATCAACAGCATATGCACAGGATTTCCCAATGGTTCATATGTGTGCCAAAAAATTGCATCAATGCCATGTGCTGTACCAATGTGTGCTGCCATTTACGAGCCAGTTTGTGGTAGCAATGGAAAGACCTATAGCAGCGAATGTTTGATGGATGCAGATTCCTGTGTCAGTGGAATACGGAAAGATCTTTACAAGGTGCATGATGGTGAATGCTATTCAAGTAAGCAATATAATTTCATTTCTATGACAGTGCACATTGCCTTTTCAAATTTTAATGTCTCTTTTGTCACTTTGCAAGCTAATTATTTGTTTCTGTAGTGCAGTACACACATTACTAATTTAAAAAAGGGTAAATGATTTGGGGTTTTATAACTAAGCTAATCCACTTTTGAATAGATTGATTTTTTATTTTTGAAGTAAACTTTTTGACATTAGTTGGGGGAGCAAGTAGTGTATGCATACCCATGAGCCTATTGAGGATGAGTAATTCTTTTAGTAACAAATTACCTTTTATGATAAACTCTTTTTCTACGTACAGCAATCTTTAAGAAGGTTGTAGTTATACAACACAATAGGGGTTGGGGGTGGGGGGTTGGTTTCCTTGCTCTAGACTTTCAGCTTTGCTTTAATACAAGCCTTCTTTTGATAGAGGGCTTTTTTGGTTTTTGTGCTGACAGAAGATTTGCTCCACCTTGTAGTGTCTAAATTTGAGAAGCATGGCGTAGCTGATATTTGTTTTTGGCCTAGGCATTTTACATGGCAATAAAAACAGCAACTGGTTTCACATTTGCCTTTTGTACTTGTTCTTGGCGCAAGCTTTTTTGGCCTTTTTCTATTGGTTGCCACTGAGCTCAAGAATATTTTGGTGTGGAAGGAGCTTTAAGTAATTCAGTTTCAATGCAGTTCTTAGTACTGCAATCTTTTATTTTTATAGCAGTGATGCCTTCTGCTATACGCACTGAATATGTCAAGCTAATAGTAACCCATAAGAAGCTTCTTATTTATAAAATAACTATGATACCATTTGGCTGCTTGTTTTAACATTGTTAATTTGTCTTTATTTTAAAGAGCACTCTCTGCATGAAGGGTTCCTCCTTGGTGCATCAGTCATTTCTTTGGCTACACTTGGCTTGATAGCTGTGTTCTTGATATGGAGAAGGAATCGATTGATCAAAATCCAACGCTTGGTTTGTATTTCTGTTGTTTTCTAGAATCATTTTTACCATTGTCAAGTCTCAATAATTTTTGCTTTTGAATACAACTTTTTTAGTACCAACTAATGTCTCACTTCAGAACTAAGGATACTCTAATAGTTGAGAAAATATTAAATATTATTATAAAAATATTATAAAAAAAGCATTTCCACATGGCTTCAAATTCTAATAATAATTATCTATTTGCTTTCCAGGGACCTTACACAAAAGAGAAAATATCACCCTTGGATTTGTAGTGTGTGAAAGAAGTGGCTTCATATAACGTAGTGGAAAACAGTCTTGTCTCTCTTTATGGATGAGGCATTTACTTTAACTGTAATAACAATTATATTCTGTCATTAACCAAGCATTCAAACATGGATTTTGCATGGTCACACACATGCAAGGTGTTCACCCCTTCATAAGTCCAGGTCCAAGATCATTTTCCATGAGGGTCTTAGAAAATTGCTCCATGTGCATTAGTGTGTAATTTTTTCTTCCTGGCACAGACCATTTTTGTGATCCTACGAAGATCTACTGTAATTTTATTATGTGTTTAACATCACATTTTAAAGCTAATTATTTCTGTGACTTTTGGTTTTTGGTACTTGATAATGCTACATTATCTATTAAATTTCAAACAGGTAAATACTTTTGGTGTATGTGGTCCACTTATTTTACTTTTCATTAAGTGTATGCAGATGTTAATCTAATAAATCAACATCTATTCAGTATTTATAATAAGTTTAGCTATATGTGGTCGTTTTCTAACCAAACAAACATCATACACACCAACTTCAATGTAATTTATTTGTGTATTTGAACTAAAAGTCCACTACCTTCCTTGACCATTGAGACAATTATATTAATACAAAAATTAAAGAGTTCAATTACATGAAAATCAAATGCATCTCTGATGCAGTTATATTTACCCTTCACCATACACTTGATAAACAAACAGCTTTAAATTCATTTCCATACTTATGTTTTCATTTATGGAGTAAGGCTCTCTGAAACATTTTTTTTTCTTGCAAAACAATTCCCCCTAAGATTTCTATGTCACTGGTTATAAAGTTGCCACCACTAAACTTGGAGTATGGTAAATAGCTAGTAATTTGCAACAAGGCATGCTGTAAACTTCACAAAGTACTTTATGAATGAGTGTATTAATTGCTAAATTGTTTAGTATCCATGTACTCAAGAACAATGCTTTGTCATTTTGTTATTAATTATATTAGCAGCCTTTCAAAATGCATCTCCATTTTATGCACTCCTGGAAATTACAAAATAATATCATAAATCCCAATGATTTCATTTCTTATGCTTTCAACATCCCCACCAGGCTTTCCAAGTAATATCTTTCTCAAAATGATATTAATCTTATGGAGGTTTTGCTTATTGTTATACTCATACTTCAGGCATTTGCCTACGGTACTATGAGCAATGAAAACATACTAGTCTACAGGCCCCACATTAACCCTAAGTACAACAATAGTTTGGGGGGTTTCTTGTTGCTTTTGATTAAAAGCTGCATCTCAATTATTGTTATAATTTAATGCATTTTACACATACCGCATTGTAATATCACTATTTTAGTTTATTATTGTGTGATATTATTAACTTGTCTTACTTCATCAGTTTTTATTTTGGAATATTCTTCTTGGTTCATTTTACACAAGGTGCCAAAATGTTTTGTCATTATAAATGTTTTCTACCCACAGAAGCAAAAAGGGGTGAGAAAAAAAACCAGAAAATCAGAAACTTACAGAATATCCCATTATCTTTCATTTTGGCAGTTTGATCTAATATGTTATCTATCTTCATTTTGATCTAACTCACATTAGTTGAAAAATATCATCAAAAGCATCATAGAAATTTTTTTTAAAAAGTTCCAGACCCAACAGAATTTCAAACAGCTATACCTTGTTACAACCATTATAATTCATCTTTCTGATCATCCGATAATGTTCCAACATTAGCTGTATTCTCATTTTTGGTGTTAACATTTCGTTCTTTTTGTTTATCATTTTCTGAGCTGGGTCTCTCCTGGCTTGCACTCTTTGCCTGATCTTCTTTGCCTTTCATTGGAATTAGCTTTAACTTTCCAGTGAGTAAGTCATTGCACCATTTCTTCAAGTCAGCTAACTGCAGCTCTTTGTTTTCTGGTGGTATGAGCCAAGTAGATGCTTGCTGCAAGAAAATGGAAGTTGTACCCTTTATTGAAAGCTGTGATTATTTGAAAAAATTCATCAGAGTTACACAAACAATTTCACAGAGTTAAATGAACTGACATAACTTTTGTGTTCTTAGTGCCATTTTCCCAGAAATAGTAAGGTGCTTAGTAGAAAAAAAGACACATTGGGAATCACATAAATGACCAACTTGATTACAGACTTGATTAAATGTATAAACAGTTTTAGGGGATAATAGTAATCAAATCTTAGCTTGGAAAGTTAAAACTTTGTAAAACTTTTGAAGCATGCTGGGTAGAACCTTCTCAATTTTAAAAGGGGCAGTAACCATCAGAATATGGGCATGTTTTAATCATCACAAATCCCTTGAAGTGCAACTGTCATAATGTGACATTTGAACAATGACTTCCAACAAACCTCATTCAAATCAACTGCTCCTATACTGGGTTTGGTTGGGTCAACATTAAAAGTAGCCTGCCAATATTCTCGCATCTAAAAATAAAGTTGAAAATTTCACAAGCCACAATCAATGTTTTAAACACTGTTTGATGATATGTTAAGGCATCTTATGCTTTCATTCCTATTTGGTTTTTGCATACAATTAAACTTCAAACTAAATGCAGTGAGGAGGAATCTGTCATGAAAGTCCAATCATCAGTTAATATAGGATCAAGGAAAGATTTTATCATAATTTTGTAAAAACTGTATCTGTAGTTTCACTCAAATTTCACATTGGTAGTCATAGTTACATAGTTTTGATGGACTTTTTTCTCTTCATCTTTTTATCACCCACTTCTATATATCCGTTGTAAAAAGATTTGATCATGCTATGAAACTTACCGCTGGAAATGGGTCTGGATCAATCCATACAAAGTTTAGTCTTTCATTGTCTCCAATATTTCTCACAAGAGATTTGACCAAGGAAAAAAATCTGCTTCCATCTACAGAGGCAAAAAGAATATGTTTAGAAATTAGTGAAATAATATCTTCAAAGTAACATTGAAAATGATTCCAGTATTTTTGAGTTGTTATAGAAGTAATATAATCTGAATTCTGCAAATCAATTGAGTTCATGACAGTTCGTAATATGGTATTATTACATTATTCCTTATATTCTTTTATTCTTCTATTGCCTTTGATATCAAATTTTATATATTGTAATATTTGCCTTTGATTAGGTACTTTTGGTGTTTCGTATAAAACAATAGGTAAAAGGAAGGCAAAACTTTCACAAACACTGTGTGTTGATGATATGTTTTGTACACATGATTTGGTGGAAGTGGAATGTAAACTTATGGATATGGCTGTTTTGTCATAATAAGGTAGGTATAAAACTAACCAGGTGGAAACCCCCTGGGGTACTCCTACTAAGGCCTTACAGGGGGTTTTACCCAATCGCTACCGAATGGCCCAATTTTGAAAAATATCACTACCACTTGGGGAATTTTCAGTTGTTGCCATCTTGTAGGGGGGTACTTCTAATTGGCTGCTTTGTTGAAATTGCAACTTACTAACAAAAATATTTGACAGTGTATAGTGTATAAAAAAGAGAAGCCATTGGTAGAAAGGTGAAGAAATAAAAAGATGGTTTTCCACTCCAGCATCATTATTTTTCTACCTCTGTTTTCCACTTTTGCAAATATTGGAATTAGGAATCCCTTCATGTCTGGCGACTGGAAGGAGAAGTAGTTATTAGCTCCATTTTAGTTAGTGTGTCTGTTTAAAAAGTTACATTTTGGATCTCTCAGCTATATGAAGCTTGTTTATGTTCAACAGAGAACCGATAAATTAATATAACTCAGATTCTTTAGTGAGCAAATTTAATGGAATGAGGGCTCTCTAAGCAGCTAGGCTAATTAAAGAAAGTGCAGCCTTTACAAATGAACTGTGAGAATATTTCCAAGGATGTAAGTCAACTACCACAAATGTTATATCTCATTCAAAAATGCTCAACAACAATAAATTGTTGTCCTTGAAAAATTGGGAATATTTTGACTTGTAATTTACAGTCTCCTTGAAAAAATTATTGTCAACTTGGAAGAGGAGTATTGACTAAATGCATAATGAGATAACATAAAATTCATGAAAACTGCTTTAATCTATGTAATGTTAATATGGCTTACCCAGATCTCATGGATATTTTCCAGCAGCATCTTTTTTATGCTTTGCCTGAAAATCAAAATTTAGGCAAATACAAAGAAAGCATCACCACCTCCCCTTATGTACACACAAAAACAAAAAGAGGCCATTTGATGAATTGAAAGTTTCCACTCTTGTTTCAAAACTTTGGCTTTAAATCTCTTAATTTAAATTAAAAGATCCAAAACTTCCAACACTTTTGCAGGCATTGTAAATCATTGTTAAAACAAGTTAACTCAAAGGCTTCTTACTTCTTGTTTTTATTAATAAAATCAAAGAGCTGTTTCTCTTTCCAAGTGACCTGAAACAAAAATTAGTAAAATTATAGTAGTAATATCTAGTATATAAGAAAGTAATACAAGATTGAATCCAGTATATAATAAAGTAATATCTTGTCAGAAGCAACAGAATGATCTGGTAATTATTGGCTGTGAAAGATGATTATATAGGCATATGAGGATTTTTTTGGGAGCAATTGAAATCACATGCAACTAAAATTGTTGTCCTTGAAAAACCTTCATCGTAACACAAAATTGACATTTCTGAAATGCTTTCAACTACTTTACACAGATAATAACCAAAAAATAAAATGAAGTGCAGTATCTTAATTTTTGTAAAATTATATAGGCAGCTTTATCAAATAGGATCAGATTATTAGTATCTATAACAAACTGCTTGTTTCAAAAGTGAAATTCTATATAAATTCAAGCTATGCTCCACCAAGTGTTCCATACTGATTATTTAAAAACAAGGCATTAAATAATGAAATGGATGCTTTTCTGTATTTGGTTGTTTTGACACAACCAAAGCCCTGATATAATGCCCTGAACATGTTCTTTAAGCTGCTAGCAAATATCAATTCTTCTTTATACTTTTTTCAACCTCAATTCAATGATAACTAGAATGAATTTCAAAATAGTACAAGTAATTCAAATAAAATTCGAGAAGGTTGAGAAAATGTTTTGGCTCAACTTACAGTGCTGGGTAGTTTCACAGCCTTCTCAAATGGCTTGATAAAGAGCAAACTATTGCTCTTTTTCAGCTGCAGACTTTTTGCAATCTAAAATTTTTTAAAATAAAAAAGGGTGATCCAATTTTGCACAGTCTCAAAACTCAAAACTAGTAGACATCTGGACATTATGAAGATCTTAAAGGTTTAAAGGCTACATAGGATGCTGAAAACTAAATAAGTTAGAGAATCTACAGCACACTACAAAATCACCTTTCCATCGAAAACTGCATGAAACTGGATCATTGGGTGAAAAGACCATGCAGTTTTCTTAAGCTCAGCATACTCTACAAAAAAGGAAATTAAAACTGACAACCAAGTGAATAGAGGAAATTTACAAAACATGGGCTGCTATAAAAGATTTGTCTGTCTCTGCATTGGTCTCTACACAGATAATATCAACTCTAGACATTATAGATATTCTTTTGTAGCACAAGACAAAATCAAATGGATAAGGTTTTTAAGCATCTCCTTCCATCTGATTTTGAATGTCAATCTTGTTCATCTTTGCTTGGAAATAGCTTGTGATACACCAAAAGAAGACAGGGAAAAACTTCTAATGAAATCAAAAATAGGAATAAAACAAAACTTTGATGCGAAAAATAGAAAAAAGGACTTTAAAAATTTCCAAAAGGTGCAATCAAAGTTAAATTAGAGGTGCTACTAAGAATCAAAGACTCTTCAAAACCAACCTGGACTATTCTTCGCCACATATGCAACAACTTTTGACAACTGAACATTATCAAAATTCTTTTTTCCAGTTTTTGAAACAATATCTGTCACTGGTGGCTCAAACATCTTAAGAAAAGGGAAAAGTATTTTAGGGCCAAACTTCTTTACCAAATAGCTCTGACTACAAAGATAATCATAGATAACATTTTGTACATATTTGATTGATGATTAAATGCTAACAATAATATTAGAACTAATAATGTTTTCATTTCATGTCACAGATCAGGTAGCTTTACCTTGAGACAACCATTGCACTGATTAGCAATATTTCAACAATAAGCTCCAAGCATTATACAGGAAACTAAATGCCATATCATAGCTAAAGGCCAACTAAAACCTACCCTTGATAAGTAAGGTACCATCACATCACTTGATCTTCAAATCAAAGGACACATTATCAATGTTAACCAAACAGCTAAATGATAGGGGCAGTATACTCTAAATTTGCATGTATGGAGAGAAAGTGCATTCTTACTACACTCTCAACTGCTTTATACTCAACAATTTAGATCATTCATTGCAGTTTTCATTTCATGATTAGTTATAGCTGTATCATAAATTCCATTATCAATTTCTGTTAACATGTTATTTTGTTAGTAAATTGTTCGAAATGGAATGTAAAATCAGACTTCATTAGATTTACTGTTAACAATTTCAACCACGCCAGCTATTAATAAGACTCTTTTATGCCTGTGAAAGAAATGATAACAAAATTTAGGAACTACATTATACCTAATAGCTCCCAGATTATATTTTTTTGCAATACAGACCTCTGACCAAAGTAAGTTGCCCCTCTTCCATGATTGAATATCTTAATGATCCCAGGATAAGGAACACCTAAGATAGATTGAAAATATAATTTGATAATTAACAAATCCTAAAAGATCAAAGAAATGTTAGATAGGATGAACATGAGAAGAGTTCAGTAACACGATCACCAGAAAACGTAAATGATTTCCAATAGTTCTGGTAGGCATACCAAATTCTCTGGCCAATTTCATATCCTTCAGCATATTGCTAGCAGTGCAAACAACTCCCCTTTTATCAAAAAGCTTTGCAACAACCTGGGAAAGATGATAAGAAATCTAAGAAACAAAATCATTTTTAAGATTAATAGAAAAAGATAACACACCAGGTCCTAATTTTTCTTCATTTTCTTCCAAATTAGAATATCTAAATGGAAAATATATCTGGCTATAGCTGCTTTATTTTCTGAATCAAAGTCTATGGAGCTTTAACCCTACCATTTCATATCAAATTTACTAAAGCTTCCAAGAAGTGTTCATGTTATGCTAATCATTCACGCTTGGTGTAGAGAGCAGAGCAAAAAATATTTTTCATTGGGTATCATCACAAGTTAATAGGGATATCATTTTTGGAAATGCCATTTCTTCATAAACTGTGTTTCTTCTTCTTTTCATTTTAGTCTGTTGTCACTCTTTGTCCACTTATTAAACAATATACAAAAGAGGAGGACAACAAGAATTTTTGCCCATTTAGCGTTGAGATCTTGAGTACAAGAACTAACTAATCAGGTGAATTGCTAAATGAATAAAGATAAATTTAAACCCCTACCTCAAGAGCATACTTCTCCTGCTTAAACAGCGTATCATTCTGTTGTCCATGAAAGAGCAATAAAACGATATCATTCTTCTTTAAAATACTTTTAAAGTTCTTCGAGGTCACTTCCACCACCCTTTCCACGCCATCATGTTTCATCATTTCAGCTAGCCGTTCGGCCCTTTCATTTGTTTCATTTTCATCAGCTTGACCTTTAGTTATACGAAAAAGGCAAAGTAGAAAAAATATCATAAATTCTGGCGCCATATGCATAATTATAATCTTAATACATAGCAAAATACACAAAGTGTTGTTGAGTCAGCAGCACAAACGCGAATACCGTCTTGCAATTGCCTCGTCTAGAAGTTCACGTAGAATTATGTATGCGAGGCTGCTCACAGTCAAGGGTCAGGTTGAAGAAAAAAATTGAACACGAATCGGCTTGGAATTCCAAACGCACTGGGAAAGTGAGGAAAAATGGTCATGTAAGTTGGATATGACTTATTTTTCCCACTTTAAAGTATTTTGTTTCTTGTGCTTTAATTTCATAGACATTCGACAAAAGATACGGTAAGAATGCTACTTCTGATGCAAAAGTTACGGAGGGGTAATCTGAAAACCACTATATCGGGTCAGCATTATCACTATATCTCTTTTCCATACATCGCATCCAATGGTTAATGCGGAAGTTCCTTTAGATGGGAAAATCTGTTTTATTATATGATTGCCCTGTTTTCAAATAATTTGTTTCCTTCTCGGAAGTAGAAACATACCAAGTAAATTCAATGTCTGATATGCAGTTACTGCCGCCTTTAACTTAAACGCGCAATGCACAGTTCTAGGTGTCAACAAAATTTCAGATTTAGAATTTTGAGGATGTCCGCCCCAGTCCAGCCAGACTTTGCTCTGTGCACAAGCTTTAGATATTGTATTTGACGTTTTCATAGAATGGAAACCGAAAGTGAAAAAATAAGAAGGCACTAGATAAATTATAGTCACTTTGATCACTTTGACGTTGCTTGATCACTTTGATTTGAAACAATATCGAATTTAATATTGAGAAGAATGCTTGGCATTTTCTTCAAAATATTTTATAAAGGGTGAACCCTCAACATATTGGTTATTTGATCGAACAAAGAAAATAATTAAAATCTTTTCAAATTGTATTGTATTGTGAGGAAATTGTTCTCTTGAAATCTGATCAACAATTGTGATCCTAGATACTCAGTCTGAGATGTTGTATTGTGCAATATGATGTTAACTATGCCACAAGTATTATGGGCATCTGCAGGAATCTCAAAGCTTTAATGAAAGTAGAATGTTTGTCAGAATATCTATTCAATGTCAAAGAAAGTAAAAGCAATTACTAAATGGAGTTCAATGTATGATTTTTCCCAACATGCAGGTGTGCAGTAACGGAAGGTTTTAAAATGCTTCATTTTGTGGAATCAGTTATTGTGATAGAACATGCTTTTATTGTTTGTTGGTAGCCAAAGTTGGGAATTCATGAAATATTCACATATGTTGGTCAAAACCCACTAGATTTAAGCCAAGGGTGCTTGTGTGATGTTTGAGTACCTTTGAATAATAGGAATTTGTGTTTAATACTTTGAAAGTCCCAGGTAAAGTTTGAAAGAAATTTTACAATTAGTTTTATAGCCCAAAAACCAGTAAAAGATATTACTTGTAGTCTACAAAACAGCAACTAACATATATGTACTGTGGCTACAGTTATGCTGTATTTGAGGATATTTGGCTAGCAACCCTTGTGTAATATTTAGCCTTTAAAAACCTTTCTGACAAGATCCCATACAGAAACTGCAACATCATTTATCATTGGTCTAAAAAGCCCTGAAAATACTCTAAATAGGAGTCTGCAAGAATCAGTGTCTTCTTGCTTAAGAGCAGGTGTCTCAGACTCAGGGCCTGCGGGCCAACTGCGGCCCGCGTGAGGATAATTTGTCGCCCCTGTCTTGATATTAAAGAAATGTTAGTGACAAGAAAAAGCGGAAATAGTTTTTGCATACTTAAAGTATGGAGTACGAACAATACCAGGGAGATGAAAGACCCAACCAGGTTGCCACTCTTAAAACACATCTAGTGCCGCAAAGGACTTGTTCGCGTTCACGTTTTATCAGCGCTTTTCTTCTGGAAATCCTGATGCGGCCCAGCCTCACCCAGACCCTGCCTCCAGCGGCCCCCAGGGAAATTGAGTTTGAGACCCCTGCTTTAGAGGATAATGATTCCACATTGGCAGCAAAAATCAAAATTTGGAGTGAATATGGATTTATATTTCTTTAGTCATTGATTGAATTCATGAACTGAAGGGATCTTGACAGGGCCCAGCATAGCATATTTTGCACATAGATTAAAGTTTATTTTCATCTTAACAAAGAACATTGATTTAAGACAAAAACCTATTTATAATGTTTAAGCTAATGAGTGATTAATTATGTATTAATTATGCTCCCAAACCCTTTTTCTTTTTGGCAGGGTTAATGAAAAGTTAATTGAAAATAAAAGCGAAACGTAACCGCCTTGTGAACTCGTTGAAGGGCCCAGCAAAAGGTTTAGCTTTGGACTTGAGCTGAGAAATCAGGAAACTTTGCAAATAAAGTTTTTTTATCAAACAACAAATCATCTCGATACACATGGCTCTCTTTGGTTTCAAAACTGCCCTATGAGATCGCGAAGCAATTGTCTTATATCTACGGCAACATTAACGTAAGGGTGCTTTGAAGCCCTTGGTCTTAGCGCTTGAAATTATTGAAGTTTATTACCTAGGAAGTGTGGCCAGTTAAATGCCTATTTGCGATCGTGAGAAAGGGGCTTGAAGCCAGGGGCCTAGGCAAGAACCTCAAGCCGGTCCCAAAAACATTTGAACAAAGTCCCAACAAGTCACTCTTGACAAAGAATATAATAGCGTTATCGTGTTTGTTATGGACGTGGACATTTTATGTTAAGTTGCAAAGTATTCCCGGAGGTAAACCACACAGAAGGTCTTTCTGCTCTTCCTTTTTGAAATAAAAACATTGCCAAATGTGGAAAAATACCACCATTAATCGATATGCCAACTAAATGCATGGGTTTGCAAGCTTTTCTGATAAGTGACAATGCAAAAACCTCAAAGTCAACTTCAAAGAAATTTTTGCATTTACCAAGGTTTTGTTAAGTCTTTTTAAGAAAGGGGTTAAGGGTTGATTCAGGTCCATGGCAAAGATAAAGGTCTCTTTACATACATGCCTTTGAATAAGAGGAAAAACAACGAACTGAAGCTTTTTCACCCTCGCTCTACCGAAGTAAAATTCACAATAACTTGGTGAGAGTGGGAGAGGCAATAACGTTTCAAATTCCCACCCTCCAATTGGTGAGAGTTTAGAGATAAAAAGGGGGCAGGTGAATTAACTGTGAAAACAGCTTTTTCGAGTTATTTTTCAGTTTATCTCCTCCCCATTTCTCAACTCGTTGCGACTCACCCTATGACTTACTGTATAACAGTTTAGCGGAGAAAATGTCGGCAAAATCTTTTCTTTGGGGTAGAGGGAGAGACCTGATGAAGCGGCCTGAATTTTCTTGTGATACCCACAGTGCTGGCATCAGAACCTGCAAAATAATGAAATTACATCATCCACTGAAGATTTCTTTTCACCAACTACTGTTGTTTTGATATGTACACAAACTCTTAGGACCTGTTATTATTAACCTCCACATTGAATCGTCTACTGCTGATTTTATTGCGTAAATCTATAGCAAGACGCACCATCACCGACCGTTACTCTACCGTCAGGCTGGGGCATTTTTTCTTCTTCGTTATTGTGATTCTCCGGCCATTATGTCTCAGAGAGTCACCATAGGAATGCAGATTAGCATGCATATTATAGTGGTTACAATGATAATCCACTTGGAGCTTGGTTTTGTTTGCTCGTATTTGTTTTGCTGTTAAAGACAATGTGCTTCCAACCTTAAGAAATCCCGAACCAATGCTTCTGGGTTTTGATTGAGCACACCGTTTCGAACGTTACGTGAATTGTTCGTCTTCCTTGCATTTAGGCTGTTATCAAGCAATTCAGTTTGGTTGCGCCTTTCAAAGACCCCACGAAGCAATTACGGCCTAGAAAATTCGAGCGAGACTATTATGAAAGAAACAAGCTGCCCTTGAGTTAAGGTGAGCTGCATTTTAAATTTCCTTATCATAAAGTAAGCAAATCAGCTGATTTTAGGGTGGACGTTCTTTACATAATTGTTGTTTACAGAAATACGAAGATGACTGTTTGCTGTATACCAAATGGTGTCTGATGTAATGTAGAAAGAGTTGTATACATGTAGAAGCATCGTGTTCTATATATCACACAAGTACACAAATATTATGAATGAAATGATATTATGCCAGATTAATATTGCGCACTTTCTGAGTATTGCAACAAGGAAGATGAGTTACCAAGAGACACTGTGTGTCATAATGTATAGGGCCACCTCAGTATCTTATACTTGACCATTTAGCCCGTTCTCAGGGTTATCAAATCCCGATTTCACTTAAGAGGAAAGGGGGCGTTGTTTTCATCGGGTCCTAAGGGTGAAGTATATACGAGGATCCACGTGGCGGAAGAATGACCCTTTGTAATGTCACGCCCTTTCAGCATTGAAGGGAGAAAACCCCTTGTTCCCTTTTACCGAAGGCGTATAGAAGTTTCTTTTTTGAAATGATAATGAAATGAAGCTCCATACAGCTGAGGGCGGAGAGATCTACAAGCTTTGATCAAACTCTGGATTTGTATGTTTAAGTTGCAAGTCATTTTTCTCAAATCAAAACACTATCCTTTATTATTTTACAAAGTATTTCTTCCAAAACATTGCCCGCGTAGACATTGCGTGAATAAGGTCTGAGTAAACTTATCCCAAATCTGGAGTTTAAATCGATCCTGTTTTCTTTATAAGTACGTGGAAGTAAATGAGGAAATTTTTGCATTGTGTATTTTAGCAGTTCAGATTTCATAAGTCATACCATCTTGCTGAGGGTTCTTTTATCTGAAGTGGTCATCCTGCTCCGAAGTACCCCATCTAGGACCCCTGAGGCGCCTTGGAACCAAATGTAGGGATCGAATTGTTGTTTTAAAAGCTCAACGTGTTGGATAAGTTTCCATTTGGTGGCCATTTGACCAAGGTGGCGAGATACTTGCAAAGAAACAACATCATTTGTTGAAAGCATCAATAATAATAGCAATATTCTAAAGTGGTAACACATGTGGTATTTTCATTTCAATTCCTCGAGACCACAATTCAAAGTCACTATCTTAAACTGGCTGTGGAACAGGCCAAAGTCTGCTTTTTTGTTCAACTTCTTCTATTAACTACACCTTGTAGTATTTTTTGCTAAACGTGCATATCTATTTGTACAAAGTTTTGAATACTGCTTCCATGCGTAAAATTTCTTCACGACATGAAACCTTCCGAATTTAACCACTAAATTGTTATTGATGTTGCTGAATAACGTGTTACATGCAAAAATGTTACAATTGTAAATTTTCTGAAATGTTATATTCGAAGATGATTATGAGAGAAGGCTTCGAAGATGCTTTTGAGAAACGACTTCGAAGATGCTTTTGAGAAACGGCTTCGAAGATGCTCTTTAGAATGTCAGCCTGGGACATCTCTGTTAATGTACTTGAGCTTTTCAAACACTAGCACTGCCAGTCTATTCCTGCCTTTCAAGTTTGACTGTGGGCCGGTAGAGACAGGGCGGGCTAGTGTAGAAACGTGTTGAGATGGCCAAATCTAGGCTGAGGAACGAAAGATGACGTGGTGTAGCAATGTAAAGTAAATAAGAGATCACTACACTATCATGGCTTTGATATTGTGCTCGCTTGTGTACAACTGCTTGGTCGCAAGTACTCGCCAAAACTATTCCTCCTCCTCAGTTCCATGAATTCTCTCCACAGGGGCTCCAGATGTACCTCCGTGCAAGACTCTCTTGATAAATCTATCACAATGATAATTGCGATGTTAAAATTGGTTCATAAATTGTAAATAAAAAGTTACAATATTCAATAACCACGTAATCAACACAGTTGCAACACAAGCATAGCAACAGCCTTTTGACACTTGTGTTTCATTTGTGAAAAATTCACATGAATAAAAGATAACATTTGGCGAATAACTTCGAGGCAATGTGAACATTTTTAGTCCATGCAATCTTTTCAGTCCAATCAGGAAGGCTGCACTGGTTTTTCTTGCGGTCAGATAATTGCAAGACTGTTTTAGTTATCGCCTTCCCTAGCCGCTCAGAGCAAGGCCTCTGTATCCTTGTTTACTGAAAAAACAACAAAGCTTCCTATTGCCTTTGACATCCCACAAGCTCACCAACAATATCGCCGTATCCAACTGAATCCAGACGTTGCAAACAGCTTGTTGCAGCTACAAGGTGTTTTCCGTTCACCATCACTACAAGTGCTATCACTTAGGCAGCGATGATACAGCGATAAACTTTCAACAGTCCGCCATCTCTACAAATACCAGAGGCAGTTAGGCAGGTCCTTCTGTAGAAAGCAGGACATGAAACTTCTTAAAGGTGCGTTATATTTTCTGAGTCGGTCTCCTTCCGACTGTCTACAACGGTCAAAAGTATGAGGATAGGCCTATATTTTGCAAGTGGAAGTCGTTTTAGTGCTTGCATCTTCCACAAGTGATTTGTTTTATTTATATTGTTTTAACATTATACGACTGCTCTCTTTCTCTTAAATCAAGTACGACTTTCTTTTTTCTTGAATTGTGCGCTCTTTTTTCTTGAATTGTGCGCTCTTGTAAATGAATTACTACCTATTCTTCACGCTCGGTGGGGAGCAAATGAGGCCACGATTCTTTTACTTTTGTCCTGCAACTTTTTTCATCAATTACGGATGCCGTAAAAGCAAAATTAGATCAACTATAGCCAACACTTTCCACTGTGACCTAATACACTCAAATAGTGTTCTTTTATTTTCATTATATTTTCGATGAATCTTAATCGGTTTACATGTTTTGTACAAGAAATTTGGTTGCTGCTTTAGTAAACATTTGCGAAGTGTTCCCTTAGTAGCTACTTTATGTTTAAACTGCAAAGGCTCCTTCTATATCTAGAGCTATTTGCTTAACCCCAACCCCAACTTAAACAGGACTAAAAGTCAGTCAAATTATATCCTCTGTTTACATATGCTGGACAAATTGGAAAGGTTTTGTAGGGCCTCTGATGAAGGGGGTCCGGGGAGCCATGGCCTCCTCACTTTTTTGTAAAACAATAGAGTTTTTTTAAACACCTTTTGTTACAATTGTTAAAATCACCCTTGGTTCCTCCACTTTCCAACCTGCGTCGGAGCCCATGCGTTGTTGCCCATATATTTGTACATATTATAAGCTCTATATTGTATAGATATATTGATATTAAGACACACATTTACTTTGTTTTATCACAATAAACGATATTATTTAGAAATTATAAAACATGCTTTAAGATTTTTTTAATCTTTATCAGAGCTAGCTTTCAAACACCAAATAAATTTAGCAGTTGAAGCTCTTTGCTGCAGATTTGTGCGTAGGGGTTTGCAGGAACGAACACTGAGATTTTACAGTTTATAAATTCCTTTTGCTTGCTTTCTGGCTGGAAATTTTGAAATTATTGTTAACATCTAGGGTCGTAAGTAAAAATTCAGCTTGACATTTGGATAGTTTTTGAACAAGCTCCAGTTTCAGCTCCGAGTTTTGGTACTGACTAAACAGCATTTCATTCTCAATGCAATGTGGAAAGCACGTGAGCAAAAATTGTAAACATGTGACCATGAGAACTCTCGTATTAGTCAGTGCCTATGTTGTTAAAACAGTGATACATTCAGCGGTGGTGTGGAAACTTTCACACTTAGGCCGCTGTTTGTGATGGTGTTTTCGCACTTAAGAGCTGATCAAATGAAATAACAAAAAAGGAGATGGCAACAATAGTTAATAGACTTTCAAATATGATAGTCGTTGTTGTTAGAGAAGCAAAATAACCCTTTTCAGGTACAAAAAGCTGTCCTGTTATAACACAGAATGGGTCATGAAACTCAAATTGATTCACGCTGCCATTGAGTGTGACAGGTTGTTGATGTAATCACCACGGGCCTCCTTCACGGGCCTCCTTCACGCGCATCCTTCATTTTGTTTTTCTGTTTACTCGACGAAAGCTTGAGTAAATCTCTTCCGATTAGAGCCCTCCCTCCTACCTTTTGTTTTGGTACACTTGTATGAGCCTCACGTTGTCTGGACTCGTGACGGAGTATCTTTGGTGGAAACGGTGACTGGTAGGGAAAAGGTAAAGCGTTACAGGTTTGATTCTTTGTCTTGACTTAACGTAGATTACCAGCGAATTGTTAGACTTGATGAATTTTTTGGTTGCGTTTAAATATGCTTTCCCACTGGCAGGTAGATCACTTAGGCCTGGATTTCGGAGTCACATTCCAAATTTTCCAGATTTGCTCCGCATGTTTGCATTGTAAATGTCGTGTTTGGTTGACTGCAGTTTTCTGCCTTCAGTGGCAGACAGAGCCGGCAAAAGGGAAGCAGGCTGCCTTTAGACTTACCGTAAAATCTTTAATTTTTAGAACCGTCTTTAATTTCCGACTTAAGTTAAAGTAGAATTATTAATCAATTCACAAAGAGATATTTACTCCTTGGAAAAGGTTAGAGAATGGAGGGTTCTATAGTGGCCCCATTTCCTTTGTCGCTTTTATCTTTCTCTTCGGAACGAAATTCATTTTTGGGGGCTGTCCATTTGATTCCTTCTCATTCAGTGCACCGTTATAAAAGGGAACATGCTGCAGTTGGACAATTATATAGGGGGGCTCCACAACCAACCCCCCCCCCCCCCCGACCATTCCGACGGGTCTGTTATTTTACAAGGATGCATGATTTGGCTACCTTTAACTCAAGCACCCCCTTGGACACGCACGAAAATAGTTTCTTCTCCCCCTATCCTAAATTTTCTTCATTCTGTTTTGTGATCTCATGCTTTAATGTGCTAATCAACAATTTTTCTCCAGATTCACCTTTTTTAATGTTCCCTGTATGATAACGTAAATCAAATTCTAGCAATGACATTCATTCTGCAAACGCAATATGGTCGCCAGAAATGGAACGCTTAGGCCCACTTAACGCTAGCAAATATTGGCACAGATTACTACAAGTGCATTAATATTTTAGCTTGATGTAAGGAACAGCTGGTCGACATTAAAGCCTAGCATGAACAGATTTTGGTTCCACTTTGCTTTAGTTCATCCTGAGCAGTCGGTGTAGAATACACGTGAACTGTTGTTTATTATTTATTCCAGTTGCTGTTTTCTCAATGGAAGGAGGAGAACCTGCCAATCAAAGTCCTCCCCTCGAGGGGAGTCAGTTGGACCCTTCAATGTTAGCGTGAGTACCAATAATATTTTTACTCTTTTTTCAAGTTTGAACCTCACGTGCACTTGGGAAGTTTTGCACCGAATGGCCTGGGTGAATTGGAAATTAGGGCGTGCCAACGGAAGGGGTAACGTTTTGGAATTCTCCAACGACCCAAAAGAAGTATCTGGCAGACGATCTGAGATGTCTGGTGTGAGGTTTGCTTGTTGAACACAACTTTCATTTCAACTGGCATCAAATACACTTTTTGCCTCCTGCTTTTGTACCGCATTTCTGTAGACCCGAGATGACCATTCTATGCACCATTTCATACTGTCCAATCACCATGTTCTTATCAGAGTCAGTGAGCTAAAAAAACTATTTGTGCAATAATTCCAAAAGTCTACATTCCTGCCAGCTGTCTGCATTCTGCTGATTCCGGCAATTAACATGAAGTTTTTTGATAATCTTTAAGATCATCTTCTAAATATCGTCAAATGAATCTAGGACTGGCGTCGTAAACTGAGCCCTGACTCGTAGAGAGGTGATTTATTTTTACTTCAGTGCATTCTGTAACGTAAAATTTTTACGCAGAGCATTCTTGACGCAACTTCATCCCAACTAAAACCTCCCATTATTCGAAAACCTGTTCTGATTTTTCGCGAGATATGGAATTCAATATTGTCTTAGAGCCGTCTCGCTAAATTCCACGAAATAGTGCGGTTATTTTTACTGCAAGGAGACACCCAGTAAAATTTGGAAATGCGATCTCTAAGCAAGCGTCAACCATCCTTTCCAAATATTTGAATCTAAAGGAAGCAGAACATTGATCCTGGAGAGATGAGAGTTGTCTCTCCTTAGTTCCCTGTGGTGCCATTATTACTCTTCTTCAATTACAGTGCTGGAAGAGATCCAATTACAGACACAACTGAAACAACAAAACAAAATAATTTTTGCATATTCCATACAAAGTACAGCATATTGCATTCGCAAAACGTGAAAAAATCATTTTCCACATTGATTATGGAGAAAACTTTGATTCGAGTGATGTTAAGATGTGACGTGAAGAAGTATGATTGTTGTATTGACTGAAAAATGCAAAAGTATATTTCTGCTATTTTTGCTTTTTTGAAGTTTTTTAGAAAGAAACATTTCTTCTGGTATTAAGTCCAGTAAACCAGGATGCTTATAATGCATACATTAAATGATAATGCAGGTCGTTTCATGAAATTTTCAAAAGGAGTATTTGTTCAGAATGCCCTCGCCACTGGCCTTTTCATAAGAAATCCATATGAAGAAATACAGAGTGCTTCATCAAAGCAGATTTTCTACAATATTGAAGCCCTGGAAATTCCCAGAAGTGTGCCTCTAGGCCTGCATATAAAGAAGACGCAAGGCATTGCTTATCCCTCGCCGAATTTGTTTCTTTTCGGCACTCTTGTGACTGTAGTAAGCTATCACGTGCAAACCACTACGGAGATATCAGAGTAGGCGGCGAAGTTACTGACGAATGACCGCACGCAAGGAGAATTTCTGAGGGCCATGCTTTTGAAAGTCTGCTGTCTTTCGGTTTTCCATCAAAGCGATTCACTTGTTAAATATGTTACAATTTCCCAGACTTAGGCCGTGTTTCCATTACACGAAAAGAGCGGAATGTCTCCGTGTTCGGCTTTGCGCGTTTGTTAACAGAGAAGAGACATCAAAACAGAGACTTTTGAAAATGCTGTTGAGAGCGAAGAGATTTGAAAACGGAATGATTCCAAAACGCAGACACTCTGAAATTGAGTAATGGAAGCATAGCTTTACTTGAAAGTTATTGTCTGAGTGCAAAATATTTTCAAATTTCGTAAGTGAAAATAGGGACAATTAACGAAACCAGTGAATTGGCCACGGTTTAGCCAAAGCGACTTTCCTAGATATCTCTACACAAAAACGAAAGTGCGCGCGTTCTTCATAAAGACCCAATTCTGCTAGCGCTAATTTGAGGCTTTGAGTCGGCCTTCACTTGTAAATTGCGGCAGCAAAGAACCTCCAGAGGGTCAAATGATGTTTTACAGGTGCAGTGCAACTGAACAATGGGAGTTCAGTAAGGGGAGCACGCTTTCTGCGTTAATTATTCAAACCCAAGTGTCGCTTTGTTTTGCTCGTTTCAATGATCAATGATCAGGTTGCTGGGATCACGTGACCCTGTTCGAATGAAAATGTCGATTCGTGTGTCACGTGACTTCGCACTACAAACCACGCGGAGAACAAAGTACTTTGCTTGATGTACAGTTTACCTGTTTCATACCAGACCTTTCTTCTCGTGTGATTTCTCGTCGATAAAGCATTCCACGGGTCTACAAACATTTGTCGAGACGTGTTTTAACAACTGGATTCGCTTGTAGCAGATTTCATTGGTGTTGATGTGCAATGCTTTTGTTCTGTATCTGACAATTATTTTGAAAGGTTTGCTTGAAACTTGGCTGCATTTCGTCAAGTCGAGTGAACTTGCAGGACAACTTCCTGGTGCAAGTTTGTTCGTGATTTACAATTAACCAGTGGAAAATCAAAGGATTTGTTGGTTGATCAGAACTCTGATTTGGCAATCTCACACTATATGCATTGCTGGACAAGACCCCCACAGTTTCCAGGCAATGGAAAACTACTATGATAATTTAAAGTTGTGAGCCTGGGAGATGCTTTGAAAAGATTCATTCTCTTGCTGCTTGGGAGTTTGCTGACGATCTGGATGTTTTAACGTATTTGCTTGGCATGTGGTGATTAAAAAGCATACAGATCTGTTTTCATAACGTTGAAGGCAGGTGCTTGCGATCAAAATGGTTTTTTACTGCTTTTGTAGTCTTCGCAGGTAAATAAATTCCAATCTCTAGTTTTTATTGTCTCCCCTGTGCGCTTTTTCCGTTTATGAAGGGTGTCTGTAGCTATCATTGTTTGAAAAATTCATTGGTTTGTCGCTGAACAAGTTCTTGCATGCATTTTCAGGCTCTGTTATTTAATTTATTTAATATAGTTTCTTTTAAACTGGTAACCACCAACATCGATTTCCAAAATCATCAAACATGCTCTGAATTTGAACAAGCATTTTTTCAGTTGCTTAAACAATTACAGGTGCGACATAGAAATAACCGACACTTTAACAATTAACGATCAGCAATGTTTAACGGCCATGACAACATGGTTTGGAAAAGACGCATCATGGTAACAGTAGTCAAATGCGTTGCTTTTAGTGTGTTTCAGTAGAAACGATGTGACAATTGCTGTGTTTTTGCATACATAAAGAAACATCGTCTGAGTTTTACTTGGTGGGAGTGAGGACTCTTTCTTGCTTTTTTCATCTCGAAATATTTTGAAGAGGATTCCTACCGTTGCCTTTTCGCTCGTATCCCCTGTGACTGCCCTTTTCTCAGCCTTAGGGCTGATGAGTGCTTATAGCAAGTGACCAAAAGCAAGTAATTCTCAAATTCTCAAAAAGTTCGGTTGAAATGGTGCTAGCAATAATTCAATCTAATGATGCATGAAGCGAAGAGCTTTCCATTGTTTTAATGCACACCATCACACAGCGCACCTTCCATCACTTTGAATAATTAGTAGAAAACAGTTCCCTTCTCTATGGAGGTTGCCCCTCTTTTAAACAAACAACCATTTGTTTTCGAACCACGGCGTATTTTAAAAGGAAGGTTCGATTTTTTGTGCCACTGGAGACTTTCAAGGACCACATCACCATGACATACATCCCTAGAGAGACAGGAGGGCTGTTTTTTCGTTGTTCCGTTGCCGGGCGCCTAATTAACTTTCTTGAGATTAACCTGGTCACATATTAACGCCACATTATTCTGACAGCTGAATTGCTTGCATTGGCCCCAAAGAAAAGTGATTGGGGGGCTTTAGCCTCCATTTAAATTTACCTAGCCTGCTCTATATCGATCTTGCCTTTTTGAGTTTCCACATATAAATGTTTGAAATCAGAAATATTCAGTGTCTACACGCGAAAACTCGTTTTTAACTTCTAAATATTAGATTTTGAAGTTAAAAACTTCAATAAGTGCAATTAGTGCAATAAACACAAGATATTCAAATATGTTCAATTGAGCATTTGAAGCCTTGATCACTGTGGCTTTGAAAGCATCTTGGATCAATTAATTCTCAGCTCCCCCCTTTAAAACAAAGGCTAGGATGCGTCGCCCCGATATTATATAGCCTCTCCTACCCGATAACACTCCCACCCTGTTATTTTTGCCAAGCAATCACGCTACTTGGCAACGCCGCAATTGTTGCCAAGCAACCACGCCAGTTAGCAACGCTCTGTCTGCGGATCATACTGATGCGACCAGATGCTACAAGTAGCAACCATCAGATGACCGCGCGCGCGAATCCCAGTCCGTTGGCGCTAATGCGGATCTGCCTAATCCAACTCCAGCCGTTTACCGCTCATCGCTCGATCGGATCAACGTGCATTCGAAGGCTCGCTCTTGATTGACCTGTTCGCTCACGTGTTCAGGCAGAAACCCGAGGTCGTTTGGCTTAAGGCTCTAATTCGACCAAGATCCTTTGCGCGTTTGTGTCTATCCCGAGGAGACACACACATCAGATAAAGCCTTGGTCGTAGTGGAACGTCTTTAAATAGCCCCTATTGGCAAGCGCCTGTGCAAGTGAAAGTGTTTTAGTTTTCAAAAGGGTCATACTTGTTTTCGGGGTGCATTTTGTATTGGTGGATAGGAATGTGAGACTTCCAATTATAATATCTGGAAGTTTTGCACCATACATCTGATTTTAAGCCATTTGCTCTTTGATCGAACAGCAACGAAGGCAAATGCACATGAAAATGCATCTGAGAATTCAGTACCCTTTAATTAAGACGCAATAGAGAACATTCCCTTAAGATTTTGCTTCCAATTCGTGACCCATCGAATCTTTTGAAGTCACTTGTGTGTCATGCTGCTTGAGATGTGCAAAGCAACACCAATATCGAGTATGAAGGTTGCACACCCGCTTGGGGCTTACATGATTTGCTTTATCAGTTGCCTCCGTCATTTCCTTGCGACTTAAAATTCTTTCTAAAAAGGCAGCATTTCTTTGTGAAACGGCGGTTTTTATCAATATTTTCGACCTTCTTTCTTTGCATCAAATTTGTATGCATTTTTATGCCATTTTAACACTTTGTCCACTAAAGTGAAAGTAAAGAAAATACGCTTCATTCTCGGCATCTTTCATTTTCATATTATTCTCATCACAAGGTATTTTAAAGTCTAATAGTTTCTCGTATTCATGATCTTAACATTTTATGATATATTATGAAAATTCCTCTTATTTACTCTTTTCGTACTTATAGAAGTTAGTTTGTTTGTTGTGTGTAGAATAACTTTTTTCAGTCATCTTTGGCAGCGATAGCAAAGATCTTGTGCGATTTGATTTTAATTAAAGCTCCCTCATATAGTTGTTGTTTTTCTTCAGCGTCAACCGGAAGCTGATGCGGTTATCCGTGGACGGCAGGGTCAACGCAAAGCGAAGCAGCATCTTGTTTGACAGGACCATACCCGTGCCAAGCGAAGTGAGTGGGGGTCTTTATTATCACCAGTCCCATCCTATGTCTTCCAAAAATATTGCTTGAATTGAGGTGAAACTTCGTAAGGATGGGGTTCCATTTAATCGAGGTAGAAATGTACAGAGACTCGAGTTCAAAGATTGGCCTGTTGGTCGCTCACTAATCATAGAATCTTAGATGATTCCATAGTCTTCTTCTCCTTTGGCCGCCATTTAACATTAGGCTACGATTATACTATTGGCTACCATTTTGATATCGACTGCCATGTTGAATTGACATCAATTTTACAATTGGTTTTAATTAGTTTTCTAGGCCCTAAATGATGTTTAATTTTTATTGCCTCATATTTTTACTCATTTTTTAAATGCTTTCTTAACGTCTATCATATTTTTAAACCTCATTCTTCTTTTTGATGCGATAATAAGTTATGCGGCGCTAGGCCTACTTGTATCAGTTGCTGCAACAAAACAAGTCCCTAGGGCCCAGTCTCCTGCCTCTCCTTATTTGGATTTGTCTGTTCGCGTCCTGGCATGGTCTACAGGGGTTTTTCGCCATTCACTCCTCTGCCATAAACATTGTCACCCCAGCCACACGAACAAGGATGAAAAATGTTTTCAGCCAATTAGATTGCTTGTCTGCATACGTCATTTGTCAATTAAAGCATGTAAAAGACAGTGGGAAACTGAGGAGAAAATAGAGCAAATCAAATGCAGTCACACAAAATAGCAGGCTCATGTTCACAACTCCTTGTGCAACTTTCATCATTGATTGAAAATAGGCATATAAGCCAAGTTTGTACCGTTATATACCAAGAGTTGGCCGTCCACTAAAAGCCAGTTTTGTCTTATCTCCTTATTTTAGAATTCCATCTCCATGTCAAGGTTCGGATCTGGGGCTTCCTAGTAATATATCGATTTCTAATCTCAAATCTAGGGCTTCCTAGTAATATGTCGATTTCTAATCTCAAATCTATGGCTTCCTCGTAATTTGTCGATTGCTAATCTAAAATCTAGGGCTTCCTAGTAATATGTCGATTTCTAATCTCAAAGGTAGGGCTTCCTAGTAATATGTCGATTGCTAATCTCAAATCTAGGGCTTCCTAGTAATATGTCGATTTCTAATCTCAAATCTAGGGCTTCCTAGTAATATGTCGATTGCTAATCTCAAATCTAGGGCTTCCTAGTAATATGTCGATTTCTAATCTCAAATCTATGGTTTCCTAGTAATCTGTCGATTGCTTATCTTAAATCTAGGGCTTCCTAGTAATCTGTCGATTGCTTATCTTAAATCTAGGGCTTCCTAGTAATATGTCAATTGCTAATCTCAAATCTAGGGCTTCCTAGTAATATGTCGATTGCTAATCTCAAATCTAGGGCTTCCTAGTAATATGTCGATTGCTAATCTCAAAGGTAGGGCTTCCTAGTAATATGTCGATTGCTAATCTTAAATCTAGGGCTTCCTAGTAATATGTCGATTTCTAATCTCAAATCTAGGGCTTCCTAGTAATATGTCGATTTCTAATCTCAAATATATGGCTTCCTCGTAATTTTTCGATTGCTAATCTAAAATCTAGGGCTTCCTAGTAATATGTCGATTTCTAATCTCAAATAGGGCTTCCTAGTAATTGTCGATTGCTAATCTCAAATCTAGGGCTTCCTAGTAATATGTCGATTTCTAATCTCAAAGGTAGGGCTTCCTAGTAATATGTCGATTGCTAATCTCAAATCTAGGGCTTCCTAGTAATATGTCGATTTCTAATCTCAAATCTAGGGCTTCCTAGTAATATGTCGATTGCTAATCTCAAAGGTAGGGCTTTCTAGTAATATGTCGATTGCTAATCACAAATCATCCTTGTAAGTTGTTACTAGCAATGAAATCCTTCCGTTTCAGATTGAGACAATCTTTAAGGAACCAGCTGAAGAGACAACTGTTGGAAGAATCAAAATCAAACAGTATGTACAAGTTTTCTGAAATAACTATTTTCTCGATGTTTTTCTCGATAGCGTTGATTAGCCATGTCATTATTTCAGCTTCCACGGGGTCAGCCTCATTTTCGCCTTTGCCTCGCTTTGGCTGCAAATAACCTTCCTTCGACCAGTGTGTAAACAAGCGATATTCAGTGTTGCTTTTTGACCGTACTGTGTTTCAAAATACAACATTTAGTTTGTAGAAGGAATTCCTTGTTGTGGAAAATCACTTAGATGACTTAAGTGTGGAATTCTAAATCAAATAGTGAGACTTCTAGACTAACAACCTCGAATAGGAGCTTTCCGTCCTACGCATTGATTATCGTTTCTCGGAGAGACAGGGAAATGAAGACGAAAATTATCCTCTTTCAGTGTAGGTTTAATGTCGCCAATGTGGCAATCGTTGGATTTATTTGCCTCGTAGCAAATTGCAAAAAAGCATGGCGAAACCGTTCCCATTTATTTATATGTAAATAAAATTTTGCTATATGTATATCATTATTGACCGCATTTTCACCTTGTTTGTATATCATTAATTTGCAAACATGCAGGCATTGCTGAAATTCCAAGACCTCCCTACAGATTTGAATTGAGCCGCGGTTTGGCTTCAATTCGAGGGCGAGTGCTTCTTGAAAATACTCTTGGACCATCCATTTTGCTCAATTCCTCACGGCCTTTCCCTGGTGACTGGACCGAGATCATCTTTAGGACGGCGTTCTTGAATTGATTTTTAACATTTATCATTCATTTATTGTTGTTTTACTATAATACATTGTATCTTTGAAATGGTTTTGTAAATTACTCTGGTTCACCAAGCAATGTTTGAACATATGATTTAGATTCATTGCCTCATGAACGGCTTTGAATTATGCATAAAGCGTGCGTAATATTTGTATTCCCATGATCCAATTAGTGTCGCCAGTGTGTTTAACTGGAAGTATGATTTATTGTGACACAGCTGAAAGAGTTTCAAAGAGATCCTGTCATCTGCTTATCGAAGGAAGAACATGACTTCCACTCCCTTTTACGACATTTTCTCGCTATTTCGGGATTTCGCCACCGTATTTACATGACTATTTTTGGATTAGCTTTGCGCTATTTCTAGACGTCTTTTTCTTTCTGCAGACTCGTGAGTAGCGAAACACGCTTTCCGCGCATAGAGGAAATGTCACACTTCCACTACAATAACGTAGAGTTCCCTGGAAAGCTTGAAGTAAGTATTATTGTTTGCAACTCAAACCATGCAGGCAGGGGTGCTTTCGTACTTGCCCAAACTGGCGAACATTTTAAGCAAGCCTTCATCATATGCTCAATTTTATGGAAGTGTTAATTTGAATATTGAGGCTCTAAGTTGTAATGTATATTAAGCTCCAAGTTCCGTCAAGATAAATTACCTGAATCATATTCAAGTGATAATTTTACTTCTTTGCGACCAGTTTTAAGCAAAACAAGCTTATCTTCTCATTTCACAATGTTCCTTCACCAGTGTTTATTTCAGTCCAACTAACTTTAATACCAATGGAGGTCCTGCCTTTACCGGTTGATAGTTTTCCAGTGCTTGACGTAACAATTTTTCAATCGTCCACTGATGTAAAAGAAGAAAATAGTAGAGAGCAAATTAAGGATCTTTTTGTTCCTGTCCTTTTTCTCTCTCCCTGATCATCATTATTGCCCCTCAGCCTCTCTTCTCTCCCCCAGGTAACTTTTTTGCCCTTGTCTTCTTTTCTTCTCCCTATACACTTTCTACCATTTCCATTCTTTTAGGCCTTGCTTCTATCGGCCATTGTTTTCCATGATGACCCGCTATACTCTAGCCATTTTCAAAATTTCTTGCCAAGTATACCAAAAAGTGAACGCTTTCTTTTGTTAAAAGAACACAACGCAGGAATTATCTACTCAAGCGATAATATTTTATGAAATTCTAAAATTTTTAAGTGACAAAATATTTGTACCATCTTCGATTGAATCGGTTCAAGTGGGTTGTTGTATACTTTCTGTATTTGCGAACGGGTCCTTCTCCACCGCGAATTCACGTCGAAATAGTCTCCATGTGGAGTAATGGGAGAACTCACCCATTGTATCAGGGATTAATTAACTTCCCGTTTCCGATAAAGCCGCCTTGATTCTGTTTATTCATTGAATTATGATTTGCGGTTCGTTCAGCTGCACCCGAAAATTTCGGAAGGTGGAAAAAGAGCCAACCAGTTCTCTTACGTCAAGGAAAAAACCCAAGATTACCCTTACACCAAAGCATAAAGGGATTCATTTCAAAAGGATTTCACAAGCTTTTAGTCTAAATCCAGTCAAATGCGTTGGTTTTTATTAATAGCTTGATACATGGAGCTGTCCGTAATAATTCTCCTCCAGGAACTCGTTGGCTTAATATCCTGTGAATGTCATTCCCATCTCCCCCGGTCAAAATGGAACTTCCCTTGAAAATTGAAAATTGGTGTGCTAATTCGCACGGATTTTAACCTGTTTTCAATATACACTGACGGTTGAAAGATCTACGGAAAATCTGAGTAATCTCTTCGTTATTACTGTTAAATTAATAGGTTTGCCCTGCTATCAAAGCAGCTTCCTGTATTTTTTAGAGGTATCTTCTGCAGATATACTGCGTCATCTTAAAAACCAAGCAAACTTTGACGTGTCCGCTTGAAATGTCTTTCTTGTCAGCAACCCTGTTCCTGGTTATTTCCTCCTGAATGTGTCTGGTTATTTTGACTTGATGCGCGAATTGTTTTGTTATCATATCTGTAAGTGCGCGTTGCGAAGTTGCAGTGTCCTTTGGTACGTTTCAAAGTTCCCGGCATGCCTGTTCCGCATCCTAGCAACACACAGGGTACCGAATGCATTAGATTTGCTCTTGTTACTTCAAAAGTCATTATAGTTTTATAATTTGGAAAGAAAATTAGTTTTTTCGGAAGGGATGCTAAGGTAAGGAAAACAAAGTAGGGTTTGTTTAACTTTGCAAGATGATAAGTGTGCAACGAATTTGAATAGAAGCAGTTTAATGAAAAGAACATCAAATAAACCTTCTCCATATATATTGTATAACAACAGAGAAACATACAGCATGAAATAGTTGGTTCTTCTGTTCCATGTATTTTTGAAGTTCTGCACATATAATAATACTTTGAAATAATTTATTTTAAATTTTATTGCTAAATTCTAAATTGATCGAACTAAAATTAAACATTTGAAATTCAATATCATTAAATTTTCTTTCTCGTTTCAATGTAAACTAGAAAATTTTTCGCTTTTTACTGTTACAAATATTTCAGGAAGCACCTCAATTTTTCGTTCAGTTGAATATCCCTTTGAATTAAATGTTCCGCGGCTCCTGAAATTATCAATTTCATTTCCTCATTTCCCGATGAATTTCTTTTCCTTCTTTTGAAGTTGGTTTCCTCGACGCTCGCTTTTCCCACGCTAGACTTGGTTTTCTCTACGCATTTTCAACAAAACGTATTGGAGAATGACCTACATTATTTGATTAGTGTGAGACAATGTTTGGTTTCTTGATAGGCTACACAGGAATACTCGACGTGGTATACAATATTGCGTCAATCGAAGGGGGAAGGTCATCATAATGTGTCACCATTACTTCTAAAATGCAAGATAAAATGCTATTATAGCCTTAAGTTAAAGAATCCTGCAGATTATCAATGTGGCAAAATATTGGGGTATGTTTGTGTTTTTCTCAGCTCTATGTTGCGTCACTGGGCAAAGGGGCGTTACCAAAGGAACGCCCGCATATCTTCAGAGTAGGGGCTAAGGGGGGCATAGGCGGAAAGATAGCTGTCAAGCAATGACAGGATGGATGAACCAAGCTTTTTCACTTAATGGCAGCTGCCCCTAGTCGTCCCCCCCTACTCTGCCCCCAAACCCCCTCCCCCAGGATTCCATGCATAAGCACCGTCTTCACTCTTAACCTTAATTAAGCAGATAAATCGGCAACATTACGCGAGAAAGGGCTTTTTCCTCGAACAGTCCTAATTTAAAATTCCCGAAACGCCTTTGCTGGTTTCTGTTATCTTTGATCTGGTACCAAATGCAAGCGGGTGCCCCATTGGTCCTGTCACTGCCACACTCTCTCTACCACACAATCACCATAACAGTATAAACATGCATTCAAAGGCAGCCGCCATGCGCCTATACACCTTGGTGTTCAAGGCAAGCAATGCACGCTTTGAATTTTGTAATCACGTTTGTTTGCCATGTTTTTCTGTCGAAAAATTTCGAGTAAAAGACCGCCAGTGCTGCGTTCCTACAATACCTGTGGTTTATGCCTTGTAATCGCGTTTCTTTTAAATCTTTCATTTTGAGCTGACTTCTTTTTTTCACCATGTTAAAGTACCCCGTTCGGGTCAAATGATTGGAGCACCTGTCTTTCACTTATGTCGATCATGATCAGACAAGAAACTCGGTTCATCGAGACTTTTCCCAAGGCGGGGATGGGGAGGGGGGCGGCTTTTCCCGACCCATTTAGGGTATCGAAGTTTCTTTCCAGCTCCACCTATTTCGCAATCATCATTCATCTGTTCACTCTTTCCTCATTCTCCCCACGGCCCAAGCATATATATAAGAGCTTCAAGAAATGTATCCTCTGTGAAGCTTTTTAAAACAGGAAGATCCTTTTCGTATTTGATTCATAAGTTTTGGTTGCAATCTAACTGATTCTTTCATTCAAAACTCAACGTAACTACCACGAACCCTCTGTAGGAAACTTTTTGAAAATTGGCGTGCCTTAACCGAAACCCCCCTGGAACCATTCTGGCCCCGTCTCCTATTAATCTTACATTAAAAACATATTAGCCTCGATCGGTCACCGACATTTACTTGTCAATGCAAAGACCTAGCCTCGCCTTTTCCTTATAAAATGTGTGCGGGTAGCATTATACAGTGGCATGGGCGTTTATTGTCCTTTGTGAATGCTAAATTGTATTCTTCTTTGTTCCGTGCGGTCCCGTCTAACGTGCGTTCATTCCATCACAATGCGAGGATCTCTTTGACTCAGCTATCGGCTCTGGGTCAGGCTTTGGACATTTCCAATGTTTTTATTTCGCCCTGAGTCATTTGTTACAGTTTTTAAGTTGTTTTGTAAATCGTACGTCGTTGTTTGAATCTTGTAACCCTACGCCTTCATAGATCTCACTGTTTGACGATCAAGGCACGGAAGGGAACATCGACCCTGGCGAGTCTGTACTGGTGAGTTGGCTCATTTTTACTGTTCTAGCTTTATTACCTAAATATTTTCAGTTTTTAAATCCATTTTTTGCGATTTCGTTGCTGCGATTTCGAGAAAAACTTTTTTTGCTAAGTTGATAAGTATTAATCGTCTAATTTCTCCAAGACCCCGATCTGGATTCTAAATTAATTTTAATTTGTAGTTCCGGGATTTTTGTCCACGAATGGCCTATACCTTCATTGCTCCACGATAAGTCTTTTGTGGAAATAGATAAACACCAACCATTAACACAGTACAATTGTTTAAAGGCTCCATGATAGTCATGTGTTGTGCATAAGCGTAATTAGTTAATATTTCTTCGAGTTGAAAAATCCGTGCATCTTCTAATTCCGGCAATTTTGCTCGTCTTAAGATGGATTCGGAAGATAGTGCAGATGGGATTTGACTTAGTGTTTTGCCAGTAGAAACACACCGGGTAAATAGAATGTTTCTATTCAGTTGATCAGAGGAAACCAGAGATTGAAACTGTTAAAAACGTATGATTTATGAATATATGGATTTCTAATAATTGGTAGAAATGAAAAATCATTTAAAAGTCTCTTTCTAAAGTTGCGGCATGGAAATTTATACTGCCTAAAAAGTTTCGCGCACAGAAACATTTTCTAGGCTAACATGTTTTACTTTATTTCTGAAATAAACTCTAACTCCTTAACTTTATGCTTGTCAGCAAAAATTATTTGAGAATTGTCAAACTTAAGCTTCCTTGAATAGTCATTTGTTATCACTTCTGTCTTGGTAAACCACAACACGTGTTTTTGGTGTTGTTATGACATACTTCGTTTGTGGTAAAAATATTTCGTAAAGCATTTGCACTTCAAAAACTAGCAGTATATAACCTTCGGCCTTGGATTATTCTCGTAAACTTGATTTGGAATTAAATATATCAAATACACTGCCAACTTTTTATTATGATATAATCGCTGGTATTAAACTAGCAAGTAAGGCAGTGAAATTATTAAAAACTTTCCGTCCTTTGGTGTTACAGAATTCTAACGTACACGAGGTTTGCTAAATTTTTCTGTTATTTGCCATGATTTTTAGTATTTTGTTTTTTTTCTCTGTTATTGAACGCGATTTCTGACTAACAAGACGATGTTGTTCATGGCCTGAACCCACAAACGTTTGTCGTTGTTTTGAAGCAGCCATTTTGCTCTGCTTGTTAACGTGGTGGTTCTTATTGCTCAAATCTCAGGCATTTCCAATCTCAGGCAGGCTTGCTTTTCCTTCATTCTTGCAATTGCAATGCACAGACTATCTAGCGATCTGTTCGCTGGCGAAACTTAAGAACCGGAATTTAAAAAAAACAGGTTGCCTTTCAGAAGTAAAGTAAACCTGCCATTACCAATGAACATTGGGCTTCTGCCAATACGAGGACAGTTGGGAGGGGGTGGTGGTACTCTTTAGTACTCTGTCACCGTACCGTCAAACTCAAACATCAAAATGTTTTTTGTAGAATCCCGATTCTTAAGTTTCGCCCTGTTTGCTACGTAGGATGTGATGAGCTATATGATGTGATGTGATATGATTGATATGATGCGAGGTGATATAGGCAAGATAAAATAAGGAACTAGTTCCAAATAGTTCCTTATTTTATCTTGATATCGGTGATGTAGGTAATTCGATGCGATTTTGTGTGACTTGGCGTGATGTTTTTTATGCGATATGGTTTGATGCAGCGTCGTGCATGCAAGGTGATGCAGTGTGATACAATGCGATGCGATGTGATTATGAATATACCGGAAGAGAACCTGTACCGATTAGGTGTTTGTTAGAAGATCGTTTTGCATCGCCTGTGAGCTTGCGAACCATCTTGAAGGGAGTGCTCCATTTCCGCGCATCCAACAATTTTGTGACAGGTTCATATGGTCTCTTGACAGTTAATAGGAATTGAATGGGGGGGGGGTCTTTAAATGTGGGCTGTTTCTTCTAATGTTCCACTTTTGGTGCTCCTGCCATACACCACTTGCAATGTACACCCAACGCATGCCATCTTTGCCACGCATGTTATGTTGCTTCCATAAATCCCAGGCTGGTCAGAAAAACATCCCTTGAACCCTAGAAGACAACGCTGTCAACAATCAGGAGACGAAAAGGAACGATCATCGCGAGGAGACAGACTTGATTGTGACAGCTAATCAGCGCAACAGCCATTTTTATCAAACCAATTTCAAAGCTTTCCATTGTCGATATTTCCTGATCAGCGTCAAAGCCCCTTGAGAAGGTCTACTGCAATTTTGATGTTGTCTCTGTGCTCTAATACTTAATCCCTCGAAATATTTGGGAAATTCGCGTTATCTTCTACATACTGGCACTGTTGCGATAATTAAAATTGTAAAGCAACGAGGTTAAGGGTGGATAAAAAATGTTTGTGGCATTGGGAACGATGTTTATCCGTTTGAAGGAATGTTCCTGAGAGGAAAAATATACAATTTTCTGCGTTTCTGTATTGCTATTGAGGTAGAAGTTTTGCGTCAAAATCATGATTTCGGTAGACTAACAACATATGCAGGCAAGTAAACTGTTTTTGTATTTCTTCGTCGCATTTCAATTCCAGTTTTACGGCGACCCCTAGTCAGCAAACATAGCTCGCTTAGTGTTAAAGGTTGTACACATCTAAAGAGTCGCATTTGGATAGAAGTAATCTGTGAAGTTTTGCATCGAAGCCTTTTCTTGAGGAATTGATTTACCTCGTCATTTTTCTAAGAAACTAAGATCCGCTTCTTACATTTTCTGGTCATTTCGCAAGCAAAAGTTTCTTACATGTTTCTTAAATTAAATGGGGGTAATTTGCAGAGTGATCAATGATGGTGTATTTAGTCCCTCAACAACCTTGCTTCACACAATTTACAAACAATGTTTTCAAGAAATTTTCACTACCTCACTTTACAGAAAAATACCTCAAACGGGCAGATATTGTACAAAGTTAGAGAGTCCTCTGAGTGTCGACCCGGAAAATTAAATCTGCGAGTTTCTTAGCTTTTTCAAATTGGGTAGGGTTGTTTGTTAACTTTCGAAAAATTGAGCATACCCTTTCTTATGGCGTGTTTTTTATAAAAATGTGAGTATATTCCCTTGCTCTTTTCTGTTTCAGAAGAGGGCGTTTAGGGGTAAGGGATTCGGTTGGCAACAATATAATTAGAACTCCTTTTTCTGTTACTACGTCTTGTCTGGATTGCAAAGCAAAGGCGCAGGAAACTGTAGGCACATGAATTTGTCAGTTTTGTGCGTTGAAAATCTTCACAAGCATTTGGCTGTTAGTCACCTGAGAATTGGACGTATCCAGTGTTAAAACAATGAATTCGAAGTATCTAGTCGTGAAAACACTTGATGTTACTGGTGATAGAAACAATTGATTCGAAATGCCTAGTGATAAAAACAATAGATTGCGCAGCATCATTCCAGGCAGCCGAAGCCATTGTATTGAGGCAATTATTGTGCATGCCTCCTTTAGAATGTGTTCGTTATTAATTGCTATCAGTTAACCAGTAAAAGAACATCAATTGCCTCATCCTTCCCCTATCCATCTTCGTGATATGCATTCTGCGTCAGGCGATACAATAGTCCCCACGGTTAATGTCCGGCTTTGCTTGCACCTGATGGGTTGCACATATTTCAGTTTCCTTGCAATTGTTTGTTCGTGAGCAACACCGTGGAATGTTTGTAATGCCGAGGGAGAGTCTGTTTTGTCAAGCCCATTTTCACGCTGACTTTAGCGACTCTCAAGCAACGAGGCACGAATTCAAATTCTCGCAGCTAACCAACGTAATTTGCATTTGTTTATTTCGAGGCCTTTGATCGCTGCTTTCGCTCGGTGGATGTCACATGTTCTTGACTAGGAGATGATTAACAGAAACTTGCTCCTTTCTCGCACACAGATTGCAATCACATGTGGCAACGGCAGTTGGACAGTTAAAAGAAGTTATCAAGATTTGATAGGCCTTGATCGGCAGCTTCATAGGTATGCGAATGCTGTTTCTGATTAGTTAATCGTTTGAGGCTCTTGATGTTTTGTGATTCATGCTGAAGGCTAATGATATCAGTTCAACGTTTAAACGCTAATTCTGTCTCTTTCCAAACTTGGACAGTAATTATTCCAGTTCCAAATCTAGGCACTAAATTCGACACTTTTCAATTTAGACACTCATTGTGCCACTTTTAAATTTAGACATTAATTGTGCCACTTTTAAATTTAGACATTGATTGTGCAACTTTTAAATTTAGACAATTATTTTGCCAGTTTTAAATTTACACATAAATTGTGACAGTTTTAAATTTAGACACTAATTTTGCCTACTTCAAATTTAAAAACTAATTTTGCCAGTTTTAAATTTAGACACTTATTTTGCCAGTTTTAAATTTAGTCACTAATTTTGCCAGTTTTAAATTTAGACACTAATTTTGCTTGCAAGATTTAAATTTAGACACTAATTGTACCTGTTTCAAATTTTAACATTTATGATACCATTTCAAGTTTAAATAGAAATGGCAATTAAAAGCGCCAAAAATATTTTTAAAATTTTGAGACAGTTTCAAACTTCTCGTCATACTCATTAATTTCATGTCAGCTTCGAAGTGGCTTAAGCTTGTGTTTTGTTTTTGTCACAAAACTGAAGCTGAAATTTGCTTTTGTGATAAAATGCGGCGATTGCTTCGTGTGTGCGCTAACCAAAACTAAATTAGTCTCAAGTTCAAATTATTGCTTAAGTGCATTTGATTATATATTAGGACGTGGGTAGAATTTCACAGTCACGAGTTCATTTCCTGGCGACAGTAAATAAATCTTCAGTCTTCCGTGAATTTTTTTGTGCCTTTCTATTGAGTTTTAGCAGTTTAAAGATATCGGATATCTTGTTTGTTATTAAGCATCCTTCTTAGCTGAAAACAGATTCGATAAGCGTGTTTTGCTAGTATGAGAGGAATAATACTTCAAGAGAGAAATGAAGGCTCAAAGTTAGTGAACCAATCCACATTCTTTGTGCTTTGTGCCTGGACTGTTTGTTATTTATCTCAGCGTTTCTTTTGAAATATAAGCCAGTCTTTGTTTGACTCAGCGAAAAGCAATTCTCTAAAGATGCCAATATTTTCTCTTTCAGATGCATATATGACAGAAGTTTCAGCAAACTGGAATATCTTGGAGAACTTGACAGGAGTAGGAACGTTTCGATAGACGCAGTAAGTAGATGTGTGGATAACCAAGCCAGTTAAATGTTAATCTTTTTAAAAGTTAAATGTCTGGTTTTCCTTTCGAAGATAAAAAGCTGGCACTAACTGCTAATCGAATATTTACGAGTGTTTTGGTTACGAAGTCTTTTGTGAGGATTAATCCATCATAGTCACGCATTTATTGAGACATTCTTGGTCTAAATAAGGAAAACCAACCCTGGTATGATTAATTATTGTACAATCATGTTAGCATTGCTTGTCTCTTTTATATTAAAGTTTCTCGAACAGTTTCTCGTTTTGGCTGAAATAAGGGTTACTCATCTTCTTTGTTTATAAAACGCCTCGAACTAGTTGACTCACCTTGCCCACCCACATTCGATTCAAATCAGGGTATAAAGTTTTTCGAATCAATGGCCAACAAGAGATGAAGACGATTAATACTGACAGTTCGGTTTATCGAAGGCATCTATCATTCCAAGACTCCTTCTGTTTTACCCTTGGTTCTGATTTAATGATTGAAGACACTCAAAAAGCCTCTTGAAATTTGTTAAGACCTTTTAGTGCACTTTTTTGTTGAAACTAAACAAGACTGGCGATTTTAATTATTTTAAAATCAATCTAGATTTTAGAGGAATGCTATTTTTTACGAATTAAAATAAGACATTGCTGCTAAAACTCCTGTCTCCATATTGTAATTTTCGTAACCCTAGAAAATATGCGATGGTGCAGTTAAATTGACAGTAGTATTATCGTTAAGCAATTTGCAAGTCGTGGCATTCATTTTCGAGGTTTCTCAATTTGGTTTCTTGTGTTTATATTCCTTGCCTTAAGCGATTATGTGGTTATATTTTGCAGAACATGAAGGAAAGAACAATTGCGTACTTGGAGCGGCTGAATAGCATAGCAGGGAACAACTTAAATTGTGGCCCCATTTTGAATTGGTTCGAGGTACGGTTTCAATTTGTGTGACATCCGCTATAATAACATGCTTATTTGCTTGAAATCTGTACGCGTTCAATAATATGAATCGTTTAGTTGAAGCCCGGTAGCTTAAATCGAATGCATTAAAGCAGTTCTTCTAATACAATGCCCATCTGGAAAATATTACGGGCTCAATCCACAATTGCACCTCATTTGGTGCTGGGAAACGATGTGCCTAAAGTAAGACAAAGGCTGGCGGTTGGGTAATCTTGAACATATGTCCCATGGTCTCTCGTTATTTTTGCATGTTGAACTGCTCAGCTCCTCACACTGGTCCAACCCATTGTCACACCCAAGCAATCACATCAAAGCAATCGCACGAAAACCCGCAGGCATAATGCTTTTGGGCACATTTGGCTGCTTTTTCCTGGCAGAAATTTTGTGACAAAAAAGCCCCGTCTGTCAGGATGTCAAAGCATTGATGAAAATTGCAGTGCAAAGCTATTATTTACGAAATACAACACGTCTTGCATGACTCATAGTTAATGTTTGATTAACAGCATTGTGTGATCCACAAATGCAAACGTTTTACAAAAACTACCGTTTTTCAGTTTTAAGAAATTAAGGGTAGGTCATTCCATCATTTCCACTGGTGTATCTTGAAGTTGCTAACATCTGAAACGCAGTAAGCAGTTTTCTTTTTCGCGCAGTCTTTAATACATAAATTCAAAACTCAAATTGTCTGTTCAGATTTTTGCCGATTATTCGACACGTGCCCTTGTAAAAGCAGTTTAAAAGACTTCGATTTGTTATATGTGTCTATTACATCTTTTTATTTGAATTTACGATTTTCTCATAGCTCTTATTGCTTAAGGCTTTTCCCCAGTTCTTAGCAAGTCTGTGCCGGTATTTTCCCCCGTCTTTTTTTCGCCATAAAAGCAATTCAGTTTGCGAAAGACCTTTTTAATTGACTATAACAAAATGCGATTGATGCATGCATAAACGAAGCCTTCAAAGCAGGAAATGAAACTTTATTCCATTCATCGTTTTGATTATGATCTATGGGAAGTTGAAATTAATGATGTCATCTTGGTAGTTTATTTGAACAAAGCAGATATTCATGTGCTAAGGACAGCCAAAGGGCCTAAATAATCTGCATACATTCCTTTGATCTTTGTCCAAAAGCAACACCCAGTAGTGGTTTACGAAAAATTCCAAGGAGACTACAAGGTTACATTTGCCGATGTCGGGGTATTTCGTCACTTTATTGCCATCTATAATAACCAATCTAGATGTTAAAATGGTCTTGATAGTGTTCTCTCTGCGAAGCTCGGCGACCCAATAGTAGCTGGGGGCATTTTACCCTCTTGTACCTCAAACCACCCCCCCCCCAAATGATCGCTCCTGGCAACACCTGCTATGAGTTAGAACGCAGTTCGATTTGTACTGCGTACTTGGTCGCAATTGTGGCCAAAAAATACGGCGGGTAGACAAGTACCGAAATCCTATACATTTGACCCAGCTCTTCTAAAAGGCTAGTCTCAAAACTTGCATTCAGTGAATTTTGTGTATAACAAGATTCTTGGCTGGAGACAACGGAATGGCACTGAAAGGATGGTTTTTAGCTCGATTAATTACAGTTTACTTTAACAGCATTTCAACCTTAGTATACTTCCATTGCAGCTCGATAACCATGGAAACCATCTCGTTGTCATGGAAGCGGACGATTCCGCCATCAACGTTCCAGCTATTGCTGCCGCCCACGTGATCAAGCGCTATGTTGCCCAGGCCCCGGATGAGATATCCCTAGAAGTGAGCTTGTTTTGCTTGTGACAAGTGACACGAGATTTTAGAAGCCTTTTTATACCTTATCAACCTGCAGCACCTTTTATTTGTGCGAACAACCGAGTGTTTTCCGCTAAACAGTTTGTTTTAAATATAGTCCTGTTTAATCGCAATTAGAAGAAACTGAAATGAATTAAACGTTGCCCACATGTTGTTTATCATATATGGTAGCTGAATTAATACGGTTATAGGAATGGGCGGAGAATGTTTATTTTTATTCAGTCTATTATATAAAAAAATGTTAAAACTTGTTAAAGATGTTACGATATATTTAATGTATTTGCATGATGATGGAGCAGACGATTCCCTTGTTGGTCAGATATCCTAAAAATTTCCTCCGAGGATACATGTTTTTGGTTATTTGATTTTTAGGGAGGTCTTCGCAATCCATTTGCTTTGACTATGACTTTCTCTGATTCTGTCCATGAGATGTCTAAATCTTGAATATAGGCTATGACGTCAGCGTTTGATTTTAGGTCGGAGAATTCGTGTCAGTGATCGATATGCCCCCTGGAGAAGAAACTATTTGGTGGAGGGGTAAAAAGGGTTTCGAGGTATGGCACCTTCATATGGCTCCTTTCTATAGACAGGAGCCTTACTCTTCAGAGTAAGGCTTAATCGTCAAGGTGGCTGTTTGAACACCAACGCGCAGGCTTTTGCAGCGTAATGCACGCCATCCATCGGACTCATGGGTGCAAACGCAGAAAAGTTTTGATCGTCAAAGATGGCTTTTGCATGAGATATTTCAACTCAGATTGAGTTTTATAGAGGCATCGCCTTTTCCGTTGCGACTGAATAAAAATTTAAGCATGATCCATTACATAAAGATGACTATTGTTGTTAATTTTAAAATTTTGCGGAATTTTTTTTAAATTGGCAACACTCGAAGCACAACGTCAGTTATATGTGTCAGTCAAACAATCGAAACATATTGTCAGCCAGAACACCAGAAACAAAGTTTCACCTAGAAAACTAGAAACGCCATTCTACAATGCCTGCTAAAAGTGTTGGAACAGTCCAATCATCTTTCCTACTAAACGTCTCCCCTCCCCCATATACAATGTTAGTTTCCGACTGGAAAATGAAAACAAATGTATGTTGATGCGCCTTCACAACATTTTTTAAGGGGGGAAATGGTTCTGTCTGCTTGAAATAGGGAATTGAAGTGAAAATATGCATTTATTACGAGAAGAATCTCGGTGTTCCAACTACTTTTGGCGGGCATTGTAGCATACGCACCAGAAACACCGTTTAAGCTAAGATACCCTAGACAATGTCAGCTAAAGCATTCGAGACACATTCTCAGCTAATTTTCTGATTTTCACTAAAATATCTTTTTGATGGGTGCAAATTAGTTCCTCAAAATAGTGATTATCGTATTTACTTGTGGGCTCAATTTGACATAAAAAAGTCACACATTTTTTCATCAGTCATTCGTTGTGTTTTCTTTTCTGTCTACTATGATCAAGCGTTTTTCAGAGAGCACATCACTTCTGCTAAAGTTATAGTTACGATATGCCCGGGATGATTCATGAATCCTTCAAAAAGATTAAAGCTGATTTTCATAAATTTGTTAGAGCTTATATTTGTTTATAAACACGGTATTAATTTAAGCTTATACCGTTGGCTTGCAGCTGGACTTTAAGCCATTTACCACAATTTAGAAAGACTATTTTCAACAAGATTTTGTATTGTTACAAGCACCTTGCTTTGTGATTTTTCACATGATTTTCGTATTATTCAATGACTTTAAAATTACGACACATTTTAGAATCATTTGTTTCGAAGACCTTAACAAGTTTTTATTTGTGGAAAAAGTGGTGGATGAAGCCTTGGAAATGAAACCTTGGCTCCACTTATTTTGAATTTGAGCACCTTGCTCCAGCTCTTTTCGATGTATTTTCCGAAAAAGAAACTTAAATGTGCTCTTGTTATATCTAGGTTGGCTTCTTTCCTTCAAGTTGTGTTGACATCCTCATCGACAAAGAATTGGATTCTCAGCTTATCCAGCATGGAATAATACAGAGGCCAAGTAAGTTGATACATTTATTTGCGACATACGATTGGTACATTTCATTTGCGACATACGATTGGTACATTTCATTTGCGACATACGAATGGTACATTTATTTGCGACATACGATTGGTACATTTATTTGCGACATACGATTGGTACATTTCATTTACGACATACAATTGGTACATTTCATTTGCGACATACGATTGGTACATTTCATTTGCGTCATACTAAAGTGACGTAGACAACCTGTATTTTGAAGACACAAAGGAACTCCTTCCACTCGACACTGAACTTAGTTAGCTCGAGAGCGTTGATTGGTTGAAGCAATAACCAATCAATTTCCATCTTTGTTACACTTGGTGCAAAGGTGAGTATAACTACCGCTTGCATTTTGGCCATCACCTGACATTTATAAGTCGATACTAGAGACGAGTCTGCCGAAGAGTGTCTTGGTGACTTTTTTCTGCTCTTGGAAATTGTCCAGGGCGATGATATGTTGGCTCTTTCTAAGCGAAGTTTCAGATTTAATTTTATATATCATATATAAAATATGAAAAACGATGAAAACAAATTTCAATACATCGTGCCAGCTGCCTGAACCTGGGCCTAAATATTTGCACGCTCTTTGCAAAACAAATTTATCGTCGAATTTAGTTGTAGGGGAAAGCAGTGTAGGCTGCACGTTGCTCTTGCACATTTTTCTCCTTTGGGGTTGAAGTTTGGGCTCGTTTGTTCTTCGGCTCTGTCCGACTACTGGTCCGTATTTTATGCTTTTGCATTGGCCAGTTCAGTGCATATGTAACAGCAAAATTCCAGCTTGCCTCTTTCGGTACCTTTATCGGTATCTCACCGGTAAGATAAAAGTTTGTTTATTGGTTTTCCTTGAGCACATCTTTGTTCATTTGCAAGCTGAGGTATGGAAGTGCACTAGGTATTCTTCATCGACAACACGCGCGGTTTCTTTGCAATATAAAATGCTTTAAGATACCGCTTTACACCATATGCAATCTTTCTCGCGACGTTGCCTTGAAAGTGTGTTGTACAACTAGGTAAATAACTGTGTTTCAGAATCTTCGACAGATGAAAACGTTTTCCGAGATATTTGAAGCATAGAGTTTTCTATTTTTATTAGGCATTCAATACCTTTGTCGATCAAGAGATCTATTGATAATGCTACGAAATGGTCTTTATCAGGCAAAGATGCTTGGATCTTATTGTCGTTTCACGTTTTATAGCCCACAAATTTCCTCCACAATTGCCACTCATCGTTCCAATAGCCAACTTTGCTAATAATTCTTTGAGAAGGCATTCTACTTATTTCTTTATGCTAACAATTAACTGAGGATTGTTTCATATTGTTTGTAAGCTCACCTTTGTAGGTGCCCGATTTTCTTTTCTGTTAGGCCAACTCGTTTTCAAAGCATATCTTCCCGGAATCCAGTGGCTAAAGCTCCCTGTTGACTGGATGTTTTTCAACAGCCTGGACCCTCTTCTGCAATGTTTTCTGAGCTTCCCATTCACGGCTTCGTTGATAAAAGACGTTTTGTACTCAAATCATGCGATTTGCTGTCTAGTCAACGGGGAGCCTCGTCTCTTGTTGTTTTCGTTAACTTTGAAAGTAGTTCCCTGCATGCATAATCACAGCGTCACTTCGAGTGAGAGAATACCACTCCTGAAGACGCAGACGCAAACTGCATCGTTCTCTCGGCAAAAAGCGTTGCCAATCACTAGAGTTTCTGTTACATCTTATGCATGCTAATTGCTTGTCAGTTTGCGGTGGGTGTGCAGAAACGGGCGAGCTGTGTTCTGTATGTAGATCGCCTTTCTATGTTTCATTTCGCATCTGTTTTCATTTTGCATCTATTCGTTCGTTTCATCTTCTTTTTAAATTGTCGAATGGCCTCACGTTTGATGTGATGTAATGTGATGATATCTGAGCTTTAACACGAATGCAGTGCCATGCTTCTTAAACATCAACTTTATAGTTGCCTTTGTTTTTATCATTTTTGCCACTCATTACCAATCCCAATTAACGCCAATATTCACGCTTGTTTTCGATGCCTTTCGAAATGGCCTCAACAAAAGTTGTTAGAATCAAGTTATCTTGAATGACAATGCTGTCAGGTTATCTTTTTCCTTCCTTGAAGAACAACGGGCAGCCATTAACATTTTCAATCGTTCACTCTAATAAGCAAAGATTAAGGCTATGTCCGAATTAGGACTCGTTTTCCCATCAAACAACCGAAGGCAAATAAGTAAGAATTTAAAATTCTTTCCTTGAATAATTGCTTCTTGTAAGGCTGAAGAATACGCTTCCTTTGTATATATTTCGGCCATGTTTTTTAAGCGCGAGAAGGCATAGTTTTGGCAACTTTATTTAAAGTTTTATTGAATTGAGACAGCTGTTTGTAGTCTGTCAAAGAGTGATCGATGCATTGTTGGAAGAGCTGTATATGCTTGCGTTTTACAAAGTCGGAGGAGATGCTACTACGAACTTCGCACTTAAGCAAGCACGGCATTGTCAAAATGTCATTTAAACGTATTGAGAAGAGTAGTAGACCAAGAACGGATGCTTGAGACACGCCCGCAATGTATATACGCGGATGGCCTTTCACCCAGAACTACAATGCCTGCCAAAATTGTTGGCACACTTACGACAATTCTTTGACTCACGTTCACTCATCTTTCGAAGCTTTCGAACGTAACAACGTCTGCTTGGCTGTCAGTAAAACAAAGGACAATTTTATATGTTCAGGGCTGTTTCTTTCGAAGAAAATGTCACGGGTCCGCCGCTAGGGATCTCCCACATATGATCATGTTTCATAATGAAGCATTTGTTCTAACTAATTGAACCTCCGATTGATTTTGTATTCCGCAACGGAGGTGAAAGACGAGATTAAGCAGAGCAACATTCGAAGGTCTCACCGATTTCCACCATATTTTCGCAATACTGATTGAGAACAAATGACCAAAGCGACCAAAAGTCTATTTATATTGAAATTTGACGCAAATTTCACAGGTGAACAAGAGACTAAGTCGACCTTTGTTGAAAATACTGCCTTTGTTGAAAATATTTTAATGGTCCTTATTTAGACACCAAAAGTCTTTATGGTGATTGATGATGCGTTTTGATGATTGGTGATGATTTATGATGATTTTTATGATTGATCATGATGATTGATGATGATTTATGATTGATGATGATTTATGATTGATGATGATGATTTATGATGATTGATGATGATTTATGATTGATCATGATGATTTATGATGATTGATGTTGACCAATAGCCAAATGCACCACAAGATGTTCCTGGTCTTCTCAAAGTCATTTATAACATTTTTTCAACCATATATTTATTATATCTTTCAGTCAGCAAACGACGAGGCAAGTTCATATCGTTCCTGAGATATTTCTTTCGGTCAAGACCAAGCAAAGACGAGCTTATGCAAACTGGCATCTTGAGGTCAGTGGCTTTTCTCACTGATGTTCTACTGTCACATTCTGTTTGTGCTTTGTAGCATCTAGCTTGGTCAGTTGATAACCCTAACATGTTTGTAAAACAGCGCAGTTAGATTTGCACAATTTAATCTTATCTCTATTGATATATTTTTTGCAGGCTTCTCAGCTGTCGCTTTTCTACCAAGCCTTCAACACGTGTGCTTTGCTTTTTGTCGTTTTAAATAAGTTGCGTAGCTAAAGCTCCAATTTTGTAACATCATCAGCATCTTCTGTAATCAAACCAATTTTCAGCCAATTAAACACCCACACTTGTATGTAAATGATTTTGAAGTTTTCTGCTGTGACACAGATCATAACTCGATCAACATTCTAAACTCGACTTAGCCTTTGCGTTTTTCTGTTAAATAATTCATCTCTATCTTTTCTTTGCTTCCAGAGAGCGCACCTTTGGGTGTGACCTTGGCGAGCATCTAGCAAGCACAGGAAGGGAGAGTATGTTTTTTTCAAAATTGATTTCGGTTCACCTTGTACTCTATAGTAATTAATTCTGGTTTGCTTTATCGAATGCTATTTGAATGTTATAAAATGGTCAAATCGTTTTGGACAAAGTGGTTAGGTTTCAGTAAGTTGTTACAAAAATGCATCATCCAACAGCATCACCACCATTAAGTTAATGACCTGTGGCATGCACGAGATGAGATGCGTTTGACTGTCCATGGAGAATGGGATTTTGGGCTGTTACATGCCTTACAGTACTTATACTAATTACACAATATTTACAATTATTATGTACTATTTTCTCAGCTTGTAAAATGGCCAAGATTGTTGATATTTAAGTTAAAAGATTGCTAGGTTTCAATAGAGATCGCTTCATTCTGGTGCATTTTCAACGATTTCTTTTAAAACGTTGTGGGCCTTCTCCCTTTGACAACCTGTTTGGTCCATTCAAAATATCTTCACGTTGAGCGCACGTGTGCTGGAGCAGAGTTACATAACCCGCACGTACACGAGCGTAGAAACATCTGTTTCGTAACGTGCATTCTCAGTGGTTCTCTCTGTTTCTCCCAGTCCCCTTGGTGCTTGAGATGTGTTGCGCGGTCATTGAGGAAAGCGGCATTGTCGATGGAATCTACAGATTATCCGGCATAACATCGAACATGCAGCGTCTAAGGTAAAGAAACAACTAGTTGTTTAACTGATCATTATCAGATTTGCGACTTTTTGATGGCGTGATGAATGTTTTTGAAATAAGTTGAAGGTTTTTGCTAATTGACTGGTTAAGAGAAACGAATTGCTTTTAAAAGTATTCTGCGTCCATTCTCAGCACTTTTCTCAGGGAGTTAGGTCCATTCAGTTTGTCTGATTTTTACATGATCAAGACTCAAAACAGATGATCAAAATTTGGGCTGTTTTTATTGTCGCCATTCAGTCAAGCAAACAGTGTTATACTAGAGAGACATTGTTTCTCAGAAATGCAACCGGGGGTTCCCCAAGATATTTTCTTACAGCTGGCCTGGTCATCCTGGTGCTGCCCCCCCCCCACCCATCTTTTTGCAATTTTTAAATTATGCGACCTTGATTTTTTCGCCCTAGACTTGCATTTGACAACGAAGAACCACCGGATTTGCAAGAAAGCAGATACCTCCACGATATCCATTGTATCTCATCATTGCTCAAGACCTATTTCAGGCTAGTTTTTTAAGAATCATGTCTGCTTTTTTTTAAGCCATCTCTATGTTGGTCCTAGCTTCACTTAAACCCTAAACAGCAGATATGTACCCACTAATGGCAGGGAACCAAACTGCTCAGATTTTTAGATTTTAATCGAAATTTGGTGCCTTTCATATTTGCTATGACCCAGGTTCATCATTCCAATGCTTGATATTAAATCATTCTCATTCTGAAACCTAGTCCATAAACAGTTGGACACGAGTAAATTTATTCTAACTAATATTATAACCGATTTCCAAAAAATGGCTCTGTTATTTGTACGATCCGTTTCGTTGTTTATTAAGGTGTGATATAACCTGCAATACACGGCTTTAAAACAATCCGCGAGAAACTTTACAGTAAAGAAATAATGACAAAGTTAAATTGATCTTTTTAGACTTAGATCTCTTCGTCTCAACCACTGTCAATCTCATTTTTCAGAGAGTTACCAAATCCCCTGTTAACGTACGAGCTTTATGACAAGTTTATGGTAAGTTTTAACGGGTTTGTCTAATTAGCAGTCTTTTGCCCCAGTGATAAGAAATGCAAAGGATAGTTTTTAGAAATGCAAAGGATAGTTTTTAGATATGCAAAGGATAGTTTTTAGATATGCAAAGGATAGTTTTTAGAAATGCAAAGGATAGTTTTTAGAAATGCAAAGGATAATTTTTTCTTCATGACCATTTCTCTACAAACGGAACATGCAAAAGGGGGGCGGTGTAATCAAAGAAATATGTGTACTTCCAAAGACCCATAAAGCTTTTAGACAAAGTCATTGCATAAGATACTTATTTTGCCTGAGATACTCTTTTCAAAAAAGCATTGGCTTATTGAGGTTAAAAATGCTGGTACTTTACTTTAAAATTCCAACCGCTTGCTAATCTTAAAAGAACATGTTTTGAACTGAATTTAATGACCTCCCTAACGCTCTACTTCAAGTTGATTATCATGTTTAGTGACGGATAGCAACGTCAAAGAAATATGAGAGATATTGTTTATTACCGCAAGCTAAACATTGCAGGAAGGTCTTTGCGTTGACCTTGTCGCAAGGTGTCTGCGGCAAGCACTACGGTTGCGCTTCAAACGTTTGTTTTTGTCATTCCTTGTATTCGCATCCTTTTGCCTAGGCCGCGATTCGAAAGAAGGATGATACCGAGCGAACTGTGGCATTTCATCATGCAATCCAACGATTACCCCCGCCTCATTACAGGTAGGTTCTCCGTCTTTGTCCTATGCTTTGGGTCGCATAGCTACAGATAGCGACAACAAACTTTCCAACTTTTGTATACTTTCAAATGTATTTTGTATTGACACAAGATAAATTTTTTCGCGTAAAACTTTGGATTTATTGGAAGAGAAATTGTCAGGTAATCATTTCCTCCAAGACTCTGGTATGCGTTTCACGCTGGTATTTTCTCTCCGTGCATACTGATGACGCAAGAGTTGATTGTTGATGTCGTTTTCTTGTTGCCATCTGGTATTTACGTCAGTATAAGCTGTTGTCGGAATCCGACTCTCGCTAAAGTCGTAGAAAGAAATGCTTTTAAATGCTGTATATTTACATGCTCAGTGGATTTGTGGATTTCCGAAAGCCTATTGCTATAATTTGTCATGCAAAATTCATCAAGAGAATGTTATTGATAATTAGACAATGCTCAGTACGTTTTAGATTTTAACGAGAAAGACAACACGTTATTTTTATAAGAAACCTAACTTGGGTCCTAGTACTAAAAGTTTCTTAATTTTTTACTGGTTTCTAGTACTAAAAGTTTCTTATTTTTAGGTAACCGTTTAACATTAAATTTTGCGCCTTCCCTTGCCTATTAATTGTATTAAAGTTTATGACACAAAAGTTTACTCTAAATATAAATGTGTTGGCAAATTTAAGTCAAGCAAAAATGGATTGTTGACGTTTTATTTTCCGGCTCAGAAAGCCATCTTATTTTTTGGAGTTTCTTAAAAATATTGATTTAGTTCTAAAATTCTCTTAAATTTTTGGGGCTCTAGTACTAGGTTTGTTATAAACCGGTTTCTTATAAACCGGTTTCTTTTATAAACAACATGTAGCTGAGCACTGTCTGGTGTTTGCTCAAAATTTCAAAAGTGTTTCCAGTGCAAGGGAGTCCTGTCGATTTCTTAATTCGACTGCAGCCGAAGAAATCAGCGTTTTGTTTTCGTTCCAGGTCATTGGAATATGTTCTTTGCCACCTTGAAAAGTGTGCGTCTCACAGCAGTAATACAAATATGAACGAAAAGAATCTGGCGATTGTTTGGGCGCCAAACTTGCTTAAGTATGTACTGGACTTGACTAGTGGCTAGTGCCTCTGCGAAGTTATTTTCACTGTTTATTTCTGAACTGGTGGTGCGATAGGGCATTATCGATGCATCCATTGACAGAGACACTTTCTGGGCTGTAGATAGTGGTTGATGCTTTTATCGGTCTCTATTGAGATACCAAAGTCATTGTTTTGTTCTTGCTACCCGTTTCTTTGCACAAAAACAGTCTAGCTTCGGAGGTCCGTTTTGTCTTCTGCGCAGAGGCAAGACGGGTATCTGATTTGCGCAGAGGCAGCCTTGGAGCTCGTTCTGCACAAAATCATTGACTAGGCCGTGTGTTCTGTTTACCATTTCTATCGAGACGAACTAATCTCATGCATGGTAGGCTCTTTTTTGGAAGTGGGACATTGATTGTTATTGAATCCTCCATTCTTTAGGCCCAATGTGAAGGAGCCAGCGGGAGCTGCTCTATTAGACATAAGAGACCAAGCCATTATTGTGGAGTATTTGCTGAAAAACGTCGGAATTTTCTTTGACAAGAATCTGGCGTCAGCTGCGATTGCATTCTATCCAGAGCTAGATGACATCCCAGTTCCAGCCGCGGAAAATGGTAATGTCTATTTCACTGTACCACCCCAAACCCCCCCCCCCCCCCCCCCCTTTTGTAACAGGCGTTTACATCAACAAGCGAATGGCGAAGAAATACGCACTCGATACATTTCATCTTGATTTGTTGATGTAAATGTTGTTGGATAGTTTTCTTGTGGCGCCGACCATGAAGGGTGCTCGTTTAACGGGCTCTACTATCAGAATCAGTGATCCTTTTATGGATACTCATCTATGTTTGATTCAGGTTGAAGCTTTTTCAGATTATAATCATTTTAGTCGTTCCATTTTTTATCAATCTGCTTTTTATCTCTTTCATGTTTTCGGTATTTCTAGGCTACTCCAAGGACATAGTTCTGGATCGTGCAAACTTGGAAAAGATTGGGATTAGTCCACCAAAGCTAATCTCGTTGACAGAAGCTAGAGCGAGGTTGAAGGAAAGCAACAAATCTGCTGAATCTGAGCCAAGTTTGGATCCAGGTACAGTATTATTTCATAAAACTAGCTAATCTGGATTGGTTTTGGATTAGTTAATCCACAATAACCAAGTTAATCCAAATTTCCACTAGATGCTATTTGCTAGAACTGTGTAAGGAGAACTACAGTTGGCATTTACGTGTTGCGTTACATTTTTTCTAAAGCTTGGATTTTTATTTATAGCTGAAAAACCGCGAAGAAAATCAAGGCCTCCTTCAAATCCAACAATACCAGCATCTATCCCAATATCCCCCGGCCCAAGTCTACTTTCGTTGGAGGAAGCTCAGGCACGCAATAGGTTGAACAGCAGTGGATTGCCACGCCGGGGGTCCGTTGACTTGCTACAGAATGATTCGAGGACAAACAAGGAGAATTTATCCGAAATGGTGGCAAAGAAGCGTAGTTGGAAAGGTTTCTTTTCTAGGAATAAAAGTATTGGTAATGACCTGGATATGTATAGTGACGAGAAAAAGTCGATGTCTCTGGCAAATTTCAAAAGAAGAGTGAGCTACGATATGGGAGATAGCTCGGGCCTAGGGACACCCAGGTCGCAAAGCAGCTTCAATTTGAGGGAACTGGGGCCGAGCGAAGAAAATGCGCGCCCACCGCAGGGGAAAAAAGGGCGAAAGAAGAAGATGGAGATTTCTTCGCCACTGGGAATTCGAACGTCGAGTTTCGTTAGCTATGTCGGCGGTATGGGCCAGCTACAGCGGACGAGCACGGCGCCAGAGATCGACCTGAAGCAGTTTGCAAAAGCCGCCAGGGCCAAGTCGAAGTCCATAAGCCCCCGGAGGGGTGAAGGCAATGATGTTGGCGTAGAAAAGCCAGCTAATGACGAGTTTAGGCCAACGCTGGAGGTGATAAACGATGTCAGTGTTGAGGACGCGCGGTTAAGTCATATCGAAGACAACGAGGGGAAACGATTCCCCAAGTTGACAGCAGGAGGAATGATGGATCGTGGCGGTGAATCGGAAGTGAATAAGAAAAGTCTGGCCGAGCTGGAACTTCTTGTTGTTAGTTGCGCGAAGGAGAGCAGAAATATCAGCGCGCAGAGCTCGCCCGTTGACGAGAGAGCAATCCGAAACTCGGTTTGGATTGAAAAATACGACGAGATCGCGCGGATCTGCTCTAGCGCCGCAAGTGTGGATGGTGAGCCCAGCAAGTCGGTATCAGTGAGTTCGTTATCGTCCGAGAAAGCTCGCTGCGCTTCGGTGAGCAGCGTCCAATCGCGATGCAGCGTCTCACCGCGGCGTCGACTGCCGTCGGAAATTAGAGACTCGATTTTGACGCGAGGCGACCGAGAGCTACAACTACACGGCCGCTTCGCTTACGACGTACCAGGGGAAGGCGAAAAGCGATCCCGGTCGGCTGATATTCCGAGAAGAAACGCCGTTTCGGATCCAAGAGTGTCTTGCCTATCAGACGGCGGTCTGGCGGATTGCGCGGCCGTTGACGGTGTTATCGCCATTGACTGGGTCCCGGTAATGCAGCGCTCGTTGACGTCGGTTTCCGACCGCACGCCGCCGAACTCATTTTCGACGAGGAACAACGATGAACGAAGCGAGAAGGGGAATGCCGCGCGAAAGCAGTGGGCGAGTCGGCCGTTTTCGAGCTACGACAACCACCCACTACCCGAAGCCGTTTCCGAAAGTGACTCGGTTGATCATCGCAAAACGAAGAATCGGCCATCCGTTTACGATAATTTATTAGTGCTAGAGTAGCATAGAAGGTAGAAGATTTCTAGTCTTAGTCGATTACCGATCATTTACCCATGGTTGGTGGAAGGAAACGACTGAGGAAGAGATAACGTTTCTATGCTTAAGTAAAAAATTCGATACTTAGCCAGTTTTCTTTGTTGGGTTCTTTTTTAGCCATGTTTACTCCAAGAATAACAAAATTGGGTATGTTTCTCCAAAAGTTGGATTTCTCAAGTTTTTAGCTGGAAAAATTTTGATAGAATTTCTTTCTTTTGGGCGCAAAGTAACCTGACAAATTACCTAATTTCCCTTGTCGAACAAAAGTAGGTTTACGGTATTCTCATGGGTATTAAGTTGATTTATGGGTTAGGGAAGAGGGATTTGGCCTTTAGGCATCTACAGTTTGCTGTTGCTAATTTCGAATAGCCTTGAATTCTCAAATTGTACATTAAAAATTTAAAAGTTTATTGCCTTCGAGAAAATTTATCTGTTTATTTGAATGTTGATTTATATAGCTGCAGAATTATAATAAGATATATCAATGTGGAAAGAAATCTTATGTAAGGAGTATTCCTGCAATTTTTCTGTCGTCTTTTTTGTTGGTATGATCCTGGTTGGTTTCCGTGTATTTCTAGTTTCGTCTCTAGTAAAGCTTCCAATCCCATGCACCCTTGTTAGTTTAATATGATCCAAGATGGCTAGGTTTCTTTTGCACTGCCAGCTTTTTTCTAATGCATTACATGAGGCTAAGACGAAATAGACTGAAGGTCAAACGTAAACACAGTTTTGGATGCGACCAATTTTTTTGTTGGCGATATGGACAAGGCCATTTCCTTACCTGCAGAGCACTAAAGCTCAGTGCCATCTTTTTTGGGGGGATTTTATAGCCAGTGCTGGTTTTGTCATTAATTATTCTCTGTAATTTCTGATACAATGCACCAGCTTTTTGTTGGCAACATTTCCCTCTACGGGTTCCCTGAAAGTCGCCATGTTTGGTTTGATGTGTTTTGGAGACAACAATGGCGCCAAATAGAAGATATTATGATAGGGTAAGTTTATGTCACATGACATTAGAAAGTCATAAAATGATCACCGGTCCCCCGTGTTTCGATTAAACTTTTCGCTGATTGTTCGTAAGAAATCCTGTTGCCTATGACACATCTGATTCTCTTTGGCACGTTAAATTATAGGGCATAAGCGGTCTTACTTTCAAAATAATTCATGTAAAACAGATTAACCGCTATAAAGTTCTTTGTTTTAAAAGACATCCAGAGCACTTTTGTGGGCTTCTCAGAATCGTAGGAATAAATCTGGAGAGTGCCGACTAGCAACTTTCTCTTTAAAAAATTGCTTACAAGTTGGTTTATTGAGAATTATGCTTGTATCAAAAAGCTGTTCAGTTGACTTCAAAACCATGGTGCTGTAATCGGGACATCACTGCATGTTTCTCTGTTCCTATAGCCGTTTGACTGTGCTGTTTATCAGAAAACTTTCAACGGGCCTAGCAAACTTGCAGTCCTTCTTTCGATTCTTGCGGCTTGTTTGTTGTGGTTGCTGGAACAAAAAAATTTCAGTATACCCAGACGCAAAAAGCAAGATTATGGGGACTTTCGCGGCTGGTTTTTTACAGGATTTCAGCATTTAACAGCATAGAGCCTGATTCGGATATACATCATTTTGTTTTGCATATGCAGTTAATTTTGAATGTAGTGAGATGTAATTAGTGTATAATAAGCATTGCATCTGCTTGGCATGAAATTGTCTTCACTCTTTTATCGTGGCAAGGACAAGGTGCAGTTCTAAGCTCTTCCAACACAATGGCACCTGCGATGGATTACGGCAATCAACTATAAACAGCTCTTGTATTGAAAATATGTTTCTTAGTCACCTATAAAAATGAACGCTTTTTAATTTGCAAATATTTCAAAGCTTCTTGTGCCAAAGAAAGAAAAGCCATTCACGCGAGATAAATTTGCTTGAAAAGCTTAATAATTAATGAAATAGCAAAATGCTTTAAACTGCCAACCTGTTCTTCTCTTGCTGCTTAAAACAAAAATATTTTTTGCGGTATACCATTATTAACAGTTGGCGCTTTACAGCTTGATGCAAGGCGAACTTCACCTTGAAGCTTGCGTGTGCACAGCTGGCGTCTTGACTAGGCCAGAACCAGCAACAGTCAGAAGCCAATCCCTTGGTAAATTGACACGAGTTTCAAACCGATTTTCATGAAGTTACAAGGACCAGAGTTACCTAGCCAAAATCTAAAAACCCCAATTGAAGCGGCAGATGGACTACTGCGCTGTGATTAAAAAACAAGGTATGATTTTGGCGCTGGTCACCTGTGCATCATAACATTTTATTACGTCTTATTATGTACGTACGCCTCCTATGCAAATATTTCACTTCAAAGCCGATTGAAAGTCACATTTGAATACAAACCAGTTAAAACTTCGCTCACATTTAGATTTCACAAAATTACATGTTTCGCTACGAAGCGGGGATACCCTGCCAAAAAATTAACTTCAAACAAATGTTTAAAAAGCCGGGATGGATTTGCATTTCAAACTCTGTTTTTAAACAGCAACCAAGAACTGTTGTTCTTGTCACAACCCGGTGAAACAGCGAAGGACTTTAGATGACATTATGCGATTGGTGCTTTGTTTGAAATGAATGGCTTCTGATATCAGCTCACTCATCTTACAATAAACCTTTTTCGCAGTGACTGAAAAATATCAGCTGATTGCGAATCACAAAGAACTGAAATCGTACTCTAATTAGAACCCAAACTCTGAACATTGACAGTAAACATTAACTCTAAAAAGTTCTTTTATCAAATAATTCAACTCATTTTCGCTCAATCTCTGAACTTTAACATTTAACTTAACCAAAAGTTTTTTGCGTTCTGTCATCTGTGTTAGCCATGAAATAAATGAGTATTCTATGAGTAAAACAGATTGAAACCCAAATCAACAAGTTGTTGGCTTTCATGAAAATAAACATCTGGAAGCTTAGTAAATTTTCATTATGTTGACAAAGACGAATAAATTTCCGACCCAACTTATGTCAGAGCCGCCACTTTAAGTATGGCCTTTTATCGGCTTCGTTTTAAGTCTTCAAGATGCTTATTTGAATGTGTCTTGCTTAGGACACCGTGCATAATACTGCATAAATATTGAAATGAATGAATTGATGCTAATGAAATTTCAAATCATATGCAGACCTGCCAACCTATGATTTTCAAAACCTGGAGATCTCAGATTTTTTGCTGAGAAAAGCAGGGAGATTTGGCCAAAACAGGGACATCCCTGGAGTTTGTTGAATTTAATAAGAAACATACTTGTCAAAAAGTCAAATTGACCAAACAATCGATGACAACAATTATCATGGTAGCGTCATCCTAATGGTTTTAACTTTTTCGTCAATTTGCAAATACTAACAAAAAACTTTGCCACGAAGAAAGTCATTGTTTATAAGAAAACCTCTACTGAAAGACGAGAAAAAGAGAGGGAGAAAATCATAAAAAACCGGGAGACTGGGAAAAAGCAAGCAAAACTTTGAGTCTCCGAGCAAAACCGGGAATTTGACAGGTCTATTGTTGACGGAGTCCAAAAATGACAGCTGTTTTTTGTGTGTATCGTTGTCATGCCATTAGAAATGCAACCAATAGCTGTGAGAATCCTTCATTTGGTTTAAATTTCTCGCAATTTGGTAATGATCAGTTACAAATCTGCTTCACATGATTGTCAAAGCCTTGTATTGCCTTGTTGCTTGTATTATAAGAACGGATTAACAATTCGAATTACAACCACAGTGAAAACTTCGATTCGTTGGATTACTGTGATGGGGAAAATGTTGACCCATGCTCGATAAATGCTAACCGGATTTTCGTCTTCCTATCACTGTTGAAAGGGACACCAGCAAATTTTGTCAGAGAAAGACCACAGCTTTGCTGGCCAATACTAAAAACTTTATCACAGCGACCTCTACTTTTTCACGAGAATGAAAATTGACCTAAAATTGAATCACCGTCACTCGTCATAAAGTATAATTAACAATGCTCGATTTTTGTATATCTCAACATGTTTGTTACAAGACTCAAACCGCATTATATTAACATTACAGGAGCTGCCAAAGAACTTGATGGACGTTTAGCAAAATACCAATGAATCATGTTTCATTCCAAGTTTAGCCACAAAAAGAGTTATAAACTCGATAGGAAACAGTATAGCGAAGAGAAGACCGAAGGATTCAGAGAAAGAACCAAGCTACTTTTGCCTTCCTCCTGGAGTGGCACGGTGAATGTGGAGGAGCAGCTGCGACAACAAGGCAAACATTATTCGATTGGTCTTTGGAATCTGGATCCCCATTCACAATTCCGTGGTGTAATCTTCCGGAATGCGAATCCAATCGAAGGCATTCGTCCTTATCAGCCAAATATCGCGAACAAGGACGCACTACGTAGCCTTAAAAGCCTGGATAATCGCCTGCAAAGAGAAATTCAGGGCATTCATTCGTCGGACCACATGGATGAAGACGGCCAGGAGTTGGAATCGAGCGGAGAAGTCCGCTTCTCCTCCGCGCGGTCGGCATATCATCAATTCGACGACTTTGGCACCGATGTCCATTGGGCGAGAAAAGACCATCATCGGAGCAGCCATATCCGCGAGTTTGACGTAACAGCGATTTCCCCCCGGGTGGTCGACATGGATGCTGAAGTTTTTGGTAAGAACGATGCATTGTCGAGAAAGGCTTCCATAACAACGATGTCGTCTTTCAAATTGAATCTGGTTGGCCTTGATTCGGCGCGAGAAGTAGGACTCCTCGGACCAGGACTTCACCAAAGAAACCCAAGCATAGCGACCGAGTTCTCTGACGCACACTCGCTGGTATCAAGCAGTGGCTCGCTTATGTTCGTTTCCCGGCAAAGCCGAATCGAGGCGTACGACGCGATCAAGTCGCCGAGATACACGGACGACCAGGTCGCCGAGGTATCGAAACTCGTTCGACAAGTGAGTGACAAAGAAGGAAGAAGAAGAAACACAAATTTCCAACTGGTTTTCAGCAAACTATGCAGTGTTGTTAATGCCATCGTTGCAGCCATTCCCCTCAATTTTCTGCCATTCGGCATCAAGACGACAGAAACGAACGGCAACTACGAGACCCTCGGCGCCCATTCGTTCGAATTCTATATAGTGCCCGAGATTTCACGACAAGACTGCGATGTTCACTTCAAAGAAACGAACTGCAGCGTCGCTGACATATTTCTTACCGGCCATAATCCGAGTCTGGAGGTTTTTGCTGTCAATGACCCAACAACGGGGAAGCGTAGACTATCGCCCTTCAAGCTTATGATTGTTTTTGCGCACATTTTAAACGCTGCGGTCAAGACCAGTGCGGTGGACGGTATGACGTTTCCGCACGATTCGCGCGTTGTTTTCCAAAACGTTTCCGAGAAGGAGATTCGACTTTCAGTCAAGTTCCCGGAAGACGAGTTTTGTTACGACGTGAGCATGGTCTTGGCAATTGACTTAGACGCCTTTCCCATTCAAGCGGTGTTTAAAAAGGGTCGCGAGTGGCCAAGCGGAATCGTGAGACAACAAGTTGCGAGGAAGGGCGTTCATTTAACGTCGAGACAGACCGGCGGCGATCTACACTCGTGGCACGTCGCCTTCTTGAAGTCGCGAAGAGCCCTGCTGCAGCTAACAGACGAGACTGGGAACAAGCTGCGTCTTTTGCTTGTGTTGCAGTGCTTGCGGGAAACCGAGCTGTCCAGCCCTGACGTCATTCTTCCTTGTCACTTCGCAACAATATTATTCTGGGCCAATGTGAAATACCGCGAGCCGGTCGAGTGGACCGCCGCGAAGCTGGGAAAGCGTTTCATTGACCTCGTGGTGGCACTACGGCGTTGCTTGTGGAGACGAGAATGCTTTGATTTCTTTGTTCCAAATGTGAATTTCTTTGAGACAATGAAGCTTGACGACTGTCATGAGCTATCGCTGAAAATTGATATGTTGATTAAGGATCCGGTCACTTTTTTGAAGCTGCGGCTTCTCTAATTATGTCCGGAACTAAACGCACCGCGCATGCGGAGAGTATTAGATCATCTTGCTTCTCATCCGGAAACATTGCTGATTGCTTTGATGATCATTGTAATCACGAGGCCAAAAACAAAGTTCGTTACAGCTTGTCCCTCCGCCAAAGCAGACTTGTTTCTTTTCCTGAAGTTTCTAAAGCTACCACCTCCTTTCCCTTGGAACACAAAAAAGAGACTTTATGAACTGTCTCCAACAATGTAATTTCAATTTTACATTTCATTGCAAGTCATGGAGAGGCTTCTAGAGTGCTTGTGCCTAATTATAATGTTTCAAAAGTAAACTAGTTCCAAAAGTTCCTTATTTCCTCCACCTCAAAGCATCAGATTTTAGTAACAAAAGTTCCTTAAAAGTTCCTTAATTTTCATTGCTCATCAATAAGCCTTAACACTTAATAGAGAGAGGGGCGAGACAGCATATGTTGAAACTACTCAACGAAGCACTTGACACACGAATAGCAAACAATATATGCGAGTATTGGCTGCAAATTAATTGAACCGGAAAGTTTCTTAGGGATTTCGTTTTTAGTAGTATAAGTTCTTTAAGTATTTCGGCCTTCTACATGTAGGTTCCTTATAAAACGGTTTCTTATAATCAAATACGTGTACCTTCATGATGAAGAAAAAGATCACGAAGAAGCTCCAAATTCATTTAAGGGACTTTCCTGAGAACCAAACCATAGTCCAGAAAAATTGATGGCTCCATGACCGATAGCCAGAGTAAAGGCTTTTCCTGTTAATGTCATATTTGAGGAAGGTTTATTAGTAACATTTATCATGAACAACGAGAATGATTGTAAATAAATTTTGATTGAAGCCGGTCTTCCGTTTCAGGACTTTATCATTCCTTTACATGATTCATACAAATGCAGATATATTTATATTTATACATATATGCAACACATAAAGTATATAAAGAGTGCTTCAAACAAATATATGCACTGATATGAATGATTTCATAGCCGTTATTACCATTATTACTACTGATATTTCAATCATTATTATTTCAAGTACATTCACCGCTGTAAATATGTTAGAATTATTATGATAACTTATAACCCTTGCTGTTGTTGCTGCATTCATTGCTGCTCATTTCTCTATTTAAAGTCTTCCTTTCACAACAGTTAAAATCCAGAGCTTATTAGAAGTTTGATGCAGAATGACAAATGCTCAAGCCATTTTTGAAAGTTGTACTTATTCTGCATTTAAAGTAATATCAAATTGATTTAGGATTTCTCATTGAAACCAGAAGTAATACAACCATACTCTTCCTGGCCCGTGAAACATACTCTACCTGTAGAATATGACTATTAAATTTGGTTGGCTTACTCATTTGCTTGTTATATATGACTATCACATATGGTTGTGATATGTGGCTGTCACAAGCGGCTGTCATATATGGCTGTCACACTCATATGATAAACATATGCGACTGTCACATGTAGCTGTCACATATGGCTGTCACAATGTCTATCATACATGGCTGTTTCAGAGGATAATCCAGAGAATTATCCACCAAAGATTTCAAATCCACTCAAGATTTCAAGTCTACCCGAGACTTAAGATCTAGCAGATGTTTCAAATAGCCATTTGTCGATGAGAAATGCTCTTAATTCATGTGTCAATGCAAAGTTCCATTTTATGGTCAGAAATAATTTAAGCGTCACGGATTCACATTAATCAAAATTCAGCAAGCAATAACCTGTACAAATGCTGCATTTTGCAAAGGAAAATGATCAGCTGCCCTTAAAAAATCACGCAAGAAGATGTCAGAAGCAACGCATGTTTGGCTATTTCTTCGACTCGACTAACTGGCATCAACTAAGTATCCCTTCATAGGCCAAACGAGAAATGAAATAAAACTATCGGCTTGTTTTTAAACCTGTTTTTAAGGACCACCTTTGTGGGCCAATAATACACGTTTTTTTATAAGGAACCTACCTCAGGGCCTAGTTCCAAAAGTTCCTTATTCGTAGACCTCAAATCATCAGATTTTAGTACCAAAAGTTCCTTAAAAGTTCCTTAATTTTCACTGCACATCAATAAGCCTTAACACTTAATAGAGAGAGGGGCGAGATAAAATATGCGGAAACTACTCAATGAAGCACTTGAAACACGAATAGCAAACAATATACGCGAGTATTGGTTGCAAATGAATGGAACCGGCTTTTTAGCTCTTGATGCTTCAGTTAAAAAAAAATTTCAAATCGAAAAATTCCTTAGGGATTTCGTTTTTAGTAGTATAAGTTCTTTAAATATTTCGGCCTTCTACATGTAGGTTCCTTATAAAGTGGTTCCTTATAAAAAAAGCGTGTATACCACAAATGTGGCATTTACGATAACAATTTATAGGGTTACTTGAAAGCAATGTTGAAGACTATTCTGTTTGTCAACTTTAAAACGAAATTAAGTACGCACATTTCCTGTAAGAGTGTCAAATCCATTGACCTCCTTTAGCAAAGAAAGAAAGAAGCTTCAATACATCCTTCCTGTGCACTTGAAATGTTCCCAGCAAAATCGAGTACCCTGCCTAATTCTCTTCCGTTTATCTAAAGGAAACTTATCTTATCACCGGAATTGTACCCGTTGGATTTGAATTCTCTCGCGTATCGAAGCCATAAAACAGTGCGGCTCAATGTTGGCAAGCGGATTAAAGCTCCGTGATGTGAGCTTCAGCTAGGAGACACTTAAAAGCGAGAAAGCCATGATATCTCCACCAACTTGTGTTTTGTTTCAGTAACAAGCATGTTTTTGATGTGACGTATTTGCTTGGGAGACGAGCTCCATTGTTTAGGATAATTGCGTAAAAGGTTTGTCCAAACCAATCGGCTACGAAGAGTTGTTGCGCATGCGTATTAAACATGTTTCTTGATAACTTGCTTTCAAGGATGACAGGAAGTCCGAAATAGTACATGCAGCCTAATTTTGTACAGCTAGTTGATTTTGTTAAATTGTAAAACATGAAAAATTTTCTTGAATAGTTTCTTCATTTTCGTTTGAATGCAAATATTGGATTCCTTTTTAGAAAATTTCGAGGTGATCTACAAAAGAAAAGCTGTGACTTGGCAACACGTACATACTTTTATTGTCTAAGTGCTTTAAGTCAATCTGAAACAACTTTGCAAAAGCATCGTAAAAGTTAGAAAAACAGCGGAAATCACGTGATGTGAGTATGTAATAGCTTTTGTTAAGTCACCAATAACAAGGGGGAGGAAGTGAAGCAACCACCAATCAAAGCCTTTGCATTGTGCTCGATTGCAGTCTTGCCGACAAGTAACTGGCCTTCAAGCACTGGTAATCTTTTTCTAGTGAATGCACGAGATTATCTTGCGGAATAGCTATGCAGCTTGTGGCACTAAAGTTATCCTTGCTTCACGCAATATAGTCTAAAACATTCTAAGGCCTAAAGACCCAATGCATCTGCAGAGCAAGACCGAAACTGACTTTCAAAACATTGACTGGAGATGTCGTTGACCGTCTCTCTCCACTTTTACGCAAAACATGAAGAGTCTCGGTATCATCGGAAGAAGGCAACATTCTGCCGCAGGCACCGTGGACACAACTGGCACACACTTTATCATGCAAGAATTGATTCCATATTCAGGGAAAACGCTCCTTACAAGGTAGTTTGAAAATTTTCCATATGAAAGCTTGTTAAAACGCCTTGATAAAACGTTTCTAGTGTGTGTGAAATCTTAAGCTTCCGGCGTTCCATCACACAATTATTTCACACCTCTCATCAATTTTTTTTGGTAACCCTGTTTTCAATAATTTCGAAACTGAATTCTTAATAAATCCTTTTGGATGATACCAAACAACAGTTTTCCCATTTTCGGCCTGCTTCTCTCGAATATTTAACCTAAGTTTTCTATCGTATGACAATTATCTGGTTTTTATCATTCTTTGCAATTTTATCAAATACATAATCTTATCGATTACATAAATTTTATCTAATACAAGGAAACATAAATTCTAGTGTGAATTTCTTTTGGAAAATTATCACATCAGACAAAATTTGTAAATTTTCGCGCCAAATTTGCATACAGGCAGCCTGGGAACAAATACAAAGACTCGAGTTCAAACAGGCCTTTTACATACAAAGCCACAAAATTGCTACTGGCAGGGATGTACTGTTGATGTTATAGGCTTAAATACGTAATTTAACTCTCGAGTAAGCCATGCAGTGAGATATCGCAAGAAGCGTGGGTCTAGTTGTGAGATTAACTGATTAATAAACATAACAACAACAACAACAAGTCCAGTGAGGTTTTTGCGCGTGGCGTAAAACTATTAATAATGTAATTACAAAATTACAGAAAATTACTTTTCATGTAACGCAGTTTTCATGTAACATCTTCAAGTGTGCTTCACCAATCCTGCAAGTCCCTTACCACCCTGTGCCTATTTAAAGCTTATTAAAAAGAAACGCTTTTAATTTTTTCTTAAATGTCATAACATTTGCCATCAACGCATTATTGTACTTCGTTCGGAATGCTATTCCAAAGTATTGTTATAAATAATTTAGGTATGTTGCTGTGGTCCATATTTTAAATGCCAAAGATAAAGAGTGGTTAAAGATGAAAGAAAGAATGGTGTCTTGAGATGCTTTTGAATGTGCTCTTTATGTTCCGATCTAACAGCCTAACATGCTTGCCTAGCATCTTCATATATATCATTTTCATGTTTATATTCTGGTTGGTATTCTTCCACAACGATGTTTTGTTGTTTTATGTACGTTTTTGCTGGGAGCAGATTTTAGTGTTTGCTATAGCCAGTTACATGTAATTAACAGTAGGAAGGGCCGGGTTTTTGACAGAATATTGCGATATGAAGTGGCACTAATTGGCAGATTGAGACAACGATGGACAAATGAAGAGGCTTGATAATCAAAACCCTCGAAGATCCAGGTTTTTAATAAGTCCATTATATCGATGTGCAACGATACCTGGGAAGAAAGAATTGTTGTACCGAAGCAGCGAATTCTAGAGTGGTGAAGAGCCAATTTGTGCCAGGGCTCCGAGAAGTGGGAGCTGTGCTTGGACACATGTTTTTGGTTGCTAATATAGATTAAAAGGGACGCCTGAAATATCTTGAAGATTGTCCGGCCATGAAGGGAGGACCTTTCTGTTCTTGATGAAGCTTTAGCGGAAGTTGCAATGAACGTATTGAAAATTCGTTAATACCGAAGGTCATGCATTTGTCTACTTATATAATCATGTTTCACTCAGAGTTGAAAAACATGGGCTCCGACGCAGGATGGAAAGTGGAGGGGCCAAGGAAGATTTTAACAATAATAACAAAAGATATTTAGAAAAGATATATTGTTTTACAAAAAAGTGCGGGGGCCATGGCCCCCCCCCCGGCCCCCCCTTCGTCGGAGGCCCTGTAAAAAATTTTTTGACCTTCCTGAAAACCTGAAATTTGTGCTCCCAACCTTCCTCGTTTTAACATGATATGATTACTTGAAAATCGCTAGACGGAGTGTGTGTGAGCCAGACAAAAGTATGTAATTATTGACCGGGTTTAAATAGAAGGGAGGCCACTGTCTTAAAGAAGAGCAAATAAAAAATTTTTGAGACACACTTTGTTTGTCCAACGTCTACCCTGGCCGTGTGCGAATTTTCGAACCAAACTCTACTTTTAAACGGCAAGGTCGAAAATCTCACTGTAATAACAGTTTTCAAATTTATGTCAAAAATTTAAATAGGAGACTATTTTCTGGTATGTGGTGATAAGATAAAGCAGATCTAGAAGATTCCCTCTTAGCCCTTGGTCACGACCCATTTGTCGCCATTTGCTATTTGTAACGTTCAACGCCCTAATGTTACTGCTTAAACAAGTTTATGTTTTAGTGCATGTTCTCTTTTTGATAAGGCTTGATACTGATAGCATTCGTATCCTCAAATATTTTTCCATATTTTGATGCAATTACGCTCTTTCAACTATTCCCCATGCCTGTTTTTCATTTCTACACGACGATATTTCAGTAATCTCAGCGACAAAGTACCGCAGCATACTTTGCTGCAAATTGGCAATCATTCCGCACAATCCCTCAGCTTTATTCGACGACAGGCTGTTTCGAATTATTCTCATCGTGCTTTTTCAGCTTGCAGCTATTTTATAGGTTTTGTATGTGTCAAAATAGGTCCTAGATGCAATTCAAGATGTTTTTTATCCTAAAGTCCCGGTCTGCAATAATTATCACTTGCTTTCGTGATGCCAGAATAACGCGAGAGTTGTACCTGCTACATTCAAGTGAAAGAATTAAAAAAGCAGTTAGATCATTCCTCTACGATGTCACACAAGTCCTTTTTATTATTAAAACCATCAAAATCAAGATCTTTCAAGGTTTCGAGAGCTTGGCTTTCTATTCGGTTCGCGTAGGTAGAATCGAGGTGTTAATCTAAGGTGCAAATGAGCGCAAAGCTGGATTTAATTTCCAAAATTATAGAGAGTTGTGAAACTGAAATCTCTTAATTATCTAGAGGCAGCATTGTATTTCTAGAATAAAAATAGGACATAACTCAAGACAAAGTCCTTGGAAATGGCCTCAAATGTCTGAAGTCACTGGTAAAAAAGAAAGACAACTGATGGGAACTTCAGTATTATTAAAAAAATTATGGAATTCACAAACCCCATTCAGAATATCAAGCTTAAAATGTCCTCAGTCGATTGTCTGAAGTGTTATCTTCACTCCTAGAAGGAGTTTGACAAAACACTGATCTGGAAATCACCCCTTCATTGCCGCTGCAAACTCCTGCACTCTCCTCCGCTGATTCGCCCAAAGTAGAACGTGATTTCTTTTTGATTTAATGAAAGTGAATGCAGCATCTGCGTTCATGCCATTTGCCTACAGAAAAAAAAGAAGTCAGTGGCGTACTCAAGGGTAAGGGATGGGTTGCCGGACCTCCTCACTTTTGAAAAAGATGGTTTTTGAAATTTTTCAAAAATATTAAATAAAATCAGTACCAGAGGGGGAAGGGACGGTAAGGTGGATCCAGTAAAAGTTTGAAATCACCCCACCAGCAACAGAATTTGGCCTCTATTAAGATACACCCAAAAATGACGTCGCCTTTCTTTTCTAGGAGTTTAGAGGGGTGTGGTAAAGAAATGTTTTCCAGTCGCCCTCCCCCCACTTTTCAGGGGCAGGTCCAAGAACCGTTTTGATGACGTCACTCGATGGACACTTTCAGATGCAGTGATGAAAAAAAATCAAATATGATTGGTTTTAAAAAAAATCAAATACAGGGTAACATAGTATATGGCTCAAATCTTGATTGGCTAAGAGCCTTGACTAAATCACGTGGTCTCTTTTGCAGTTAAGCCAATCACTGTCCCAGAAAGTGTCAAAAAAGTAGGCCCATGCCAGAAATCGGGAATTGTTACCACAACAACACAAAAATAATGCGTAAAATTTGCTGAAACATTATTTCAAATTTTATTGATCATAGCCCTGCACATTTCAACTGATTTAGAGAGACCACGTGATTAATCGTAAGCTACTAAAATGTTAAAATAATAACGAACTATCAAAATAGTCAATCGATTCAGAAATAGCCTTGGCCTGCCTTTTATGCTTTTAAGTATGACAAGAATTATCCCGGAGATTACTACCTGACTACTTTACCTATTCATATGTTCTAGAAATTGGGAAACCTTGGTATCGATTTGCAGATACCCCTTACAGCAAAAACTTGTGTTGAAGTCCACGTTTTTTGTACGACAGAGAGGGCGGTTGTGAAAAACAGCTTAAAAATATCATTCGTTATGTTTTGAAGTTCTGTCTTTTCCGGACTTCAGATGCGATTGCATATTGGGGGTGGGGGCTGGGGGGGCTGCCAACTGTATCCCTAAACATACAGCAGTTTGAAAATTATTGCCTCCCCCCCCCCCCCTACCAAGCCTCCCCTGTTCCGACGGGCCTGGATTGCATGACAGTCGCATGCGTAAATGATGCATGCGTGAACGTTTTTATTAGCTCTGTGATGACTTTGCTGAAAAATCTTCACCATTTGCAAGGGATTCCCCAATGTTCGCATTTTTTCTTATTCTTGCGTTTCTATTTCAAGTACTATGAGATGTGAAGAGCTATGTACCACCTGGCTGCCACATGCACAACTTCGAAAACTTGAGCACATACAAAAGCAATGTTTATGTTTAACAATGTTATTTGACAAAAAAATCAATTATTGAGTGCCTTGACAGAAAATTTAGACAGATAAGGAATAATGAGCCTAGAAAAATAATGAATAATAAGGCCTTCGTTCGTCAATCGTTCTGTTTTGAGGAACCGAATGATCGATCGACGAGCTCGTACGAAAACGCCCAATGAATGGGCATGTCAAACTCGCTCAGGCTTTCGACATGTTGCACGTTTATGTGTAGAGCACGGAGCAGAAATATTTGATTAATTATACATGACCAGAGCGTGGAATTGGCACATTTTGAGGCGAGAATTTGTTGGGACGATTTTCACCCCACAGAGTCGTTGCAGCAAAAGTTGATGCTCGTTCCCAAAGTATTCCGACTTTGGAGTGACATGGTAACACCATTCCGTTCACCTGGAAAACCCTGATGAGCAACGCACGTTAACTGTCCTGTCTCTTTTCTAACACGTCATCCCAAGCGCAAACATTCAAACATTAACTAACATTTGAGAGAAAGCAACGCTGGAAAATGCGGTGAAAGAAAAATTATCACACGCACTATGCATTGACACCCAACAATTTGCCTGTTGTGCAATTAACTTGCAAACATATAATTAAGAATGCTGAAGGAAAAGCAAGCAAATAACAGATAACAAAAAGCTTATAATACTTAAATCTAGCTTTAAAGAAAGTGTGTTTACAGTGACTCAATATATTTCGGCTTCGCATTGTTGATCTGTGCAAATTAGTGTACGCATATTCTTTTTGTCGCGTGGCCGAACAAGTCGAAACCAAAAGGTTAAACTTTCGTTCCAATATCTACGTATCATTGCAGGGAATTGACTTCTGCAGGGCAGGAAAAAAAGAACTAACACACAGGCCAGATATCATTGTAAAAGCTTCCTTCACGTGACAGTAATTCGATTCCAGCACTTTCGACATCTAGTGTTATCTATTCTTTAAGTAACGGAAGTCTGGTGTCTTTATTCTTAGTTTTTTGCTTGTTTAGGCGATGCTCTCTCAAAAAGTCCCGTGATGCTATGCTTTCTTGAGCGAAAATTCGGCGGAATGAGCAATATTTTTAAGTGTGAGGCCTACAGAAACAGGTGGCGATAGAAATTTCAGATCATGGATAAAAATCACGGTTGCCATAGACCTTGAAAGATACGAGCCAGCATTATAATAACGGGTTTCAAATAACAACGACTCGGAATCTGATTTCTAGAAGCAAGTTCACAATGTACGTTGAATTATGCAGCAGCATACATAATTAATTTCAGAATAATTACGCACTTCTTTGTCAAAGCCAATTCCATCGGTGGATGCCCACCGGTCATGGCCCAGCGCGATTACCAGTGGCTCGCTGATAATTTCAATCGATAATAATATTTTTCCCCGATCGCTTTGCTACCAAACAGTAAAAACATTGTTCGCCTACTTTTGCTACCATTAGTTGTGATTAGCAACTAAGATGAAAGAAAAAAGTAATTTGCGATAAGAAATAAAGGCAATTGTTAAATACTGGATGAGTTAAAAAAGTGATGTTAAAGTTGCAATAGATAAGGTATTTGTTAAGAGTAATCAATTATAACAACAGGCACCTTTTCTGTTATCTTCATCTCGTAACTGTTCATGCGTGTACGATATAACTGCGTAAAACAACAAGAATATTTCCTGTTTCTCAGCAAAAACGGCTCACTTTTAGTATCTCAAAAACATTTTGATTTGCCTTCCGGTAACTCGCATCGCAAATAGAGCTTTGTACGTTGAAAACTAAAAATTTCTCTGGATTTAAAGATTGCGGTCTTGAAGTGCGCAAGAGATTAAAAAAGTATTGCAAATTTTTGTTGAACTGCAATACCGCGAACCGCGCGAAAAACTAGTATCCACGCCATATAGAAAAAAGGCAAGTGCTATAATTTGCAAGCTAGACTATCGCTTTATAAAAAACATGCTATAAGAAACGGTTAGCTCAATTTTTCGAAAAATAAGAAGCAACTCTACCCAAATTGAAAAGTTAAGAAACTTTAATAATTCGCAGCTTTAATTTTCCGAGTCGACACTCGACACAGCCTCAACATCATTTAAAAGTCCCATTATCTTTTGTTTCCCAATCTACAATTAGATTGATAAAGGATAAATCGCGTCAAAGAAGAGCTTTGAATTTTTAGGGAAGTTTACCAATTTTGCATCAGGCTGTTGCGTAATTCTGTGCGATATTTGCCTGTTCTAAGATACTTTTTGTGAGTGGAGAAGTGAAAATTTCTTAAAAACATTGCATGTAAGTTGTGTAGAGCACGGTCGTAATTTCGACTTGTGCGGCTCGGTTTAAGATAAAGACGATTTTGTGATTCACATTCGATATGACCACCTGAACGCAAGTCATCCCATTGACCATCCTTAACGGTGAAAAAATGCTAAATGAAGTAGACAATTTTATTGATTAGCAATTACCTGTGGCTTCATAATACTGAGAATCAGTGGATGTTCCCGAGTGCGGGAATACTATAATGAGTAACTTGAAATTTGAGAAACAAAAGGTCTATGTGTAAGACGCTGTGTTGCGACATCTATCTATGAGTCGATGGTTAGCCCACTAGGACCCGGCAGGAAAAGGTCATTCAATCTCAGCTGTTACAAAAAATTATTACAAGCCTTCGATGCTTCAATCACTTGAATGACAATATTTACTACATCGAGTTCTAAGCTATATTATGTAGCAGGTAAAATATCGGGGTATCTTTCTTATTAATATCACATAAAGAAAGCTCATCAATAAAAGAGTCCTCAATTTGCTGTTGTAAAACCGAATGACCTGTAAGAACTTGCCTTTCCAGTTCTAGGGTGCTTCAGACGGAAGAGATCGGTTAGTGCAACAAAATCACCCTCTCGAGAACATTTACAGTCGCTGCTGATCCAAACTTGCAAAATATTGGACAGTCTTTACCCCCGTGTCATAAGGCAGAGTGGCTAGTTTCTGAAATATTCATTACAATGACCACGTTTCTAGGTAACGGTGCATTAATTTTATGCAGACACTTTTACTTTCTTGCGTCTATAAAACGCAAACAGACGACCAGCCCTCACACTTGAGAGAAGATACGCTCCCGCGATCAAGAAGGTGCAACGGGAACAGAGTTACTGCAACCGGCCGTCGTTACAGGTATATGGTTATCAGTAAATCAAATTTAATCCAACTTTGATTGAATTATCTTCAACGCCTGTGGGAGTCTCTTGATTCTCTTCTATTAAGACGTTTCTCCTTGAGAACTGAACCATTTGACTTTTCAAAGAAGAATAGCCGATAAAACTGAAAAAATAGACAATAGAAAGACGTAGGACCCTGTAGAGGTGAAAGTCGTCCGCTTCGCAGCTGTGGAGCCAAAAGCACTCTATCACCTCAAAAATCAGGCGTCTTTGAAGGGACCTAGAGCGTGGAGTTCTTCGCCAGAGCTTCACGATAGCACACTTGGCTACGCTGTGCATCGAGCGAGTAGCACCGCAACGATTTACTACCCTTCTATTGAGGAACAATTTAACTACGCTAATTGGTTACAAGGATTTAACTGAGAGGAAGTGTAGAGCGAAGATCGCGCCGATTTTGCCATTCGGTACGAACGTGGACATGATTTGAAAATAAATTGCAAGGGATAAGAGAAGGCGATTAAAATCGTAGAAAGAAGCTACTGGGTGATAGCAGATAGCAGGTTTCAAATCATTACGATTAGCCAATGATGTTTGTTGTTAATAAACGGAGTTAAAAAGACGAAAAGTCTTGTGAAACCAGGACTCAGGAATTCTCTGTATTTTAAAGGGATTTCAGAAACCATACGCTTGTTAATGAGACTTAGAGCTTGCCGTGGCTTTTAAATTGGCCACGACGAACGAACAGAGCAGTAGAATTGCAAGTGAGAACGACTTCGCAAAAAAACCTTCCGAGAGTTTAGAATCGAAAGCAGTTCGATCTATTCAAACTCTTTTGACTTTTTCAGGTCACATTGGCTTTCAGCTAACTTCAAACAAGAGTTGTTTTGCTTGGTAAATGAATGTACATGCTAGCAGTGTGCTACACTTTAGCAAGCGATTTCATTGCGGACAGGCGCTGTGCAGAGGCAACACCGGCAAAGGCGCCAGCAAGAATAAAGCAGGACATTGAAAACTTGTGCAATGGCATCGACAAAAGCCACTTTGGTCTAGGAGGAGCGAGACAACAACACGCTTCATAGCGAATGAGTAGCATCGAAGAACAACCAGCTGATACAACCTTAAATGACGTCAGTTTTTTTGAAGCCGACAAACCCCAAATCGACCTGCAATAACTCCTATTGACGTGTCCGTATCATGATTTCAAATCATTATCAAATGGGATTTGACCAGGCAACAAGCTAGAGGTATGCATGAGCAAGCCTCTCTTTACGATTGCAGGTGTTGACTGTTGTAAACAGCTGTTTCTACTCTTGTCAAGATATACCCATTCATTCTTACATATTCATCTTGTTGATTTGCTTACTTGGGTATTAAGGCTAGGGTCCAGAAGATCATGATGTCCAAACTCTTACTTATAGACTCAGCAGTGCGGACAATTATCGGAGGCTTAGGGTTCATACTGAATAGCCTTCAAATGTCATGCATTCTGAAGAAAACTCCCAGGAAGCTTCCATTCGATCTGACACTGCTAAGCTTGAGCATTGCTGATTTGATCACGGCCGTCGCCTTACTTGCCTTTGGCATCTATGACGTCTTGGAGATAAAGAAAATCGTTAGAAAAATCGCCTTCTTCGAGACTATAAATGAGGCAGCTCTGGACCTGTCTATTGTAACGTCACTTATTCACGTCGAGTACATTGCCATACAACGACTGTTTGCCGTGCTTTTCCCGATCAAGTTCCAGATCATGTTTACTAAGTTTCGATGCAAGCTTGGTCTCGTCCTCATATGGATCATCTGCGCTGGGTACTGTATGTGGAACTCTTGGGAAAAAATAAACAACACGCCATCTTTCATAATCATGTCCTACACCACCATTGCGTCCATCTGCTTCCTTCTTCTGTCATATTTGACGATTTGCCTCATAATTTGCAGAAAAAGCCAGCTTTCCTCGACAAGAAACAGACGCAACTATGCCATCTTCTTCAACTCACTTCTCGTTTCAACGGCGTTCTTGGTTTGCACATTACCTTTCACCCTCCAGACCTTGAACGTCATCAGATCAGACACGTTTTACCAATTCATCATTCCAAAATGGATCCTGTTCCTGAACATCATACTAGATCCAATCATTTATTTTCTGCTGAAGCAATACAGAAACCGTAAGCGCACTTGCCTTTCCTGCTTACACGGAAGACATCGGGAATCACACAAGAACCAACTTCCACTTCTCACGGTTCGCAAAAGCACTCAGAAAACCACCATCAAAACAAAAGATAACGAAGAGCCTGATGACGTAGTGTAATCACTCTACTAATCATGCCTAATCACTGCTTAATCACGTAAAGTAATGATTGCGCTGACAAGCTTAAACTCCGCGACATTACCGTTCTCCGTCAAATTGTCATTCTAGCACTTGTCATCGCCTCTACCTCTGCACTTTAGCTGAAGAATTTAACAACTTTTCTAATTACCACTAACAAGTGACAACAAAAATGGCCGATCAACTTGGAAAAGTAATCACATCATTTCAACCTGACTGTAATAAGAAACATTCCAGTAGAGAGGTCTCAAAAAAACCTGGTTTGTTAAAAATTTGGTGTTGGACATGCAGCTGCTCAGTTAAACTACTTTGAAATCACCAAGGTCGAATGGATCTAATCACAAAGGCAAAAGACAAGGACTGCCAGACAATGGCTGATGAACTCAAACCAACTAAATGACTGTTACACTTCATGGCAACATGTGACAAGAAACCTCAATAACTTACCCTTCATTGCCTTCAAAGTAATAGAAGAAGTAAAGCTATGTATGGATAATGGCTCTAGCAAGTTAGTGAAAGCTATGGAAACATAGAGATAAACACATGCAATGATCAACTCATAAGAGAAAAGTAAAAAAAGTAAAAAAAGTAAAAAAAGTAAAAATAAAAAAAAAGCAAAGGTAGAATAAATTCAAAATGTGTAAATAACAGGTTTTGATGTTGACACATAATTCAGGCCGAAAAATACATCCAGGAGTAAACAGGTATATATGATAAATAATCTGCCTTTTTGGTATATTTATCTTATTACATTCATTAAGCTGCTGAAATGAGAAAAATAAATTTTAAATGTAGTAGTATGGGATAGAGATTTATTCCAGTACAAGAATCACTAAAACCACTTATTCTCTATAAAATCTAGCATTTTGATTGATAGCAGGCTTTTGAAATATATGACAGAACACAAAAACCGAAAATGAAAGAACTAGTTCAGAGCAAAATAAAAGATATACTTCTATGAACCTTCCATATAAGTATAAGCCATTCATAGTAAGAGCAAATAAAATATAAACATACCTGCATAAGATAGCAAACCACAAGTAGAGCACTCCTTCCTCTCCCCGCTTTACAATGAACATATACACTTTCGTTCTTTGCCTTGAAATGGTTAATGAAATCTATTCCTTTTTTTATTTCCTCAATGGTTGGTGCAGCATCAAAATCTAGTGTAGGTATTCGTAGTTGTTTTACATCCATATTATTCCATTGCTGTAATTGATGATGTTGTTACATTGTAACATAGAAACGCTTATGTGTAATTAATGTCCTATATCATAAATTGTAAAATGGTGATTGTAACTTTTAAAATGTTTCTGAGACATTTCTTGGGGACTTGTGAGATATAATGACTGGGGTAAAATGCTTGTTTATTGCTTCATTCTAACCCATATGTGCATTCAGAATTTTTATATAGATCAATACATGGCAAAGGTTAGAAAATGGTAGAATTGGAAAAATTGTATCAACAAATCTAGACAATAAACTATACAATATCAAAAGAAAGAGCATGTTTTGTAAAGTTTCACACAACAAACAACCAAACATGTTATGCAGGCTTAAAAAAGGTGGTGAGTGTAATTTTGTAGCTATACAAACAAAAGGAGAAATTATACATATCAGATTACTTAAGCTACAAAGTGCTTTCATTATAGAGCCTGTTTGGATTAAAGTAATGCGTCTATTCTTATTCCTAAAGGGGCCATCTGTCAGACTCTCCTGGTAGATTTTTTCAGATGTTTGCAAATTAAAACATACAATATATGTACCACTCTAGGCAAATATCTAATTTTCAATTATTTTCGTTGACAACAAGCAACCAGCTTAAATACTGGTCATGTAATTACCTCTGGTGTTGGTGATAGATACTTTAGCTCATATTCTTGATTCAAAGATATCACACCTTTAACATCTTCTTGCTCAACTAGCTGAAGACAACAGGGCAAATGGTTAGCAACCCTACCAGCATGAGACCGATCAATACTAAATGTTTGGCTGCAATAAAAATTGATTGATGGTATAAAAATTGATGGCGAAGCTGTAGAGTCAGGACTCTAAAAGACATTTTGATTTTTGAGTTTGATGTCTCCTCCTGATATTGGCAGAAGCCCATGTTTCGTTGGTAATGGCAGTTTTATTTTATTCCTGAAAGGCAAACTGTTTTTGTAGAATCCCAATTCTACATTTTGGTCAAAATGGATGTGGCAAAAATTTTGAGCTAGTGATCAATAGTTTGTCAAAAGCAAACATACAAAAACGACATTCCAATAGTTACAACCTTGCGTCATAAGGCGACATTTTATTCGAAAGCGAATTCCACTACAATTTGCAGCGTCAGCAGATTCCTATGTGCAAAATATTATGAAAGACCTTCAACAAGCACCTTCCTTGCAGTACTCAAGAACGGCAACGCTCCTAGCACAATAGTTTGATCTATTCTGTCATACCAATTCCGGTCTATGCGAGAACGAATGATATTATAAAGCAGTGTTGGTAAAAAAGCGATTTTCGCTCCAAATTCATGTGCAGTAATCCCTGTCATTGGCCTAAATTTTTTCAAACGAGAGTTCACCTAAGCCTCGTTTTGGCGCAATGACGTAATTTCTAATGCTGATTGGCTCCCCTTTTTGATTTCCACAAACTAGCCAATCAACGATAGGATTCCTGGTCACGTTACATTATTTTGATCTGGCAATTCCTTGGTGCAAATTCTGGTGCTCTATTATGTGAAAGTGATCCCTCACCACATGCACCTGACCAGAAAAATTTGGTTTACATTGCTTGAACGAAGAAGAAATACTTTATCACAATGGTCGAAGAAGCTGCCGAACCGTTATCTTTCGCAGATGCTGTGAAAAGCAAATATGCTGACTACGAACCTAAATTATTTGACAACATTCAACTGTCCCCAAAACGAAGAGGTAATTCTTTTCATTTTTCCAAGAATATTATATCGAAGTGTAGCATATCCTGAAAACACTGAACACCAATTGGATATGAAAATGAAGTGCGTGACATCACTTTCATAGTTGTTGTTATTGTTGCCATGTTGGATGTCTGTTAGAGTTTAGAAGACCTTTAAGAAATTGAAGAAAATAGTCATTGCTTCCAATGATATCCTCAGATCGTGTCTTTTTTGCTCTGTTGTCTTGTTTACTTTGCCTTTAGGAAATGAATGTTTATCTTATCCTGAAGGAGTGCCTTGAATACCGTAAATCCTGGAAAAAGCCCCCCCTCGAAAAAGCTCCCCCTCGAATAAGCTCCCACCCTAGAACTACAAATTTCAATAAGCCTCCCCCTCGAATAAGCCCCCCCTAGATTTTTTGATTTTTTGACTCCTAAGGTTGCCTTTGGCATTTTAGTGAATTACCACAAAAATTTATATTTTTGTTAATAATCAAATGTTACTTTAAACTTAGATTATTTTTTATATTATGAAAAGAAAGAAATTTCAAAATTATCTTTTTATGTGGCATGTTTCAGGTAATTTTATAAGCCTGCCCCCTCGAATAAGCTCCCCTCTCAAATAAGCCCCAGTCCAAAAGTATAAAAATAAATAAGCCCCCAGGGGGCTAATTCGAGGATTTACGGTATGCATGATATTGCTTGCTGTGTTATCAAAAATTCTGTTTTTACTCAATAAGGTTCCATTGAATTAGCAGAAAAGTCATTATTGGCCTGGGTCTCCAAAGTTCAACGATGAGCTTACCGTACCAGAACCTAATGCTGCCCATGATGGGCAGAGTGCTTGGTAGAGGAGTGGGGCTTCAACGTTATTTGATAGCTACTCTTGGCTACTCTAAGCTAGATTAGAATGATCAGGACTTTAAAGGCTTCTGCTTGGCAACAACAAGAATCTGATTGTTTAGATTGATTACTGAGACTAGATTGATTATTGGTGACAATGGCAAAGCATTTTTTCATGCCAGCCAATGATGTCTTGGCATGGCAGAAATAGACAATCATCTGAAGTGATCTCTAAAGCTAAGTTATTTTCTTAGGTCAGTTGGAAAGCAAGCAAGCAATGCTGTAAGTTAACTTAGGCTGGGGTTTCAGTCTGCTAGTAACTTTAGTGGCTGTCAGTTATAGGTCCTTTGCTGCTAATATTCCCTTTGATTGCCAATCTATTGACTTGAGAGACTTTGATCGCAGAGTTGTTTTTGAAGGATTTGTGAAAAAATTCTAACTGGAATTCTATTTAGATTCACCATGATTGAATTGCTGCACCTTAACCCCCTGGTCTTAGTCATGAAAGAGAGACTTTGTTCTTTCTTGTTCTTTGTCATAAAACTGATATAATATAGCAAACCGGCATATAACTGATAAAAATGATAATTTACTTCTAACTACAAGCAGCAGACACTCTTTTCTAGTAATCAGGGAAAAGATTTTTTAGTAATCAGCAACAAGGTTGATAATGATTCTCAAGCAAAAAAATTCCCTTATAATATTCTTGAGTCAGACCTGAAATTCAACAAACTCAGACTTCTTTGTTTGATTCTGTGTTTTGAGTTAAGATTTGGTCAGTTATTAGCTAAAATGTTTCACTGCATCCATTACACATTTCACAGTCTTTAAATACAATATTCTATACTTGAGGCAAAGCAATTTCCTCTAATCATTCACATTAGGGAAAAACTCTAATGAAAGAGATCCTAAAATTTTGTCTAATAGCAGTGACAACAGCTGTAGATTTTCTAAGCTTAAATTGAAATACATTTACGAAATTTTTAAACTACCCACCCACTTATGGCAGATTATAATCCCAATCTGCTTCTTGTTGAGACATGTTTCATCTGCTTGAATGCAAAGGAAAGTGTTTACATACCTTTTCCAATTTTGTCAGGAATATCACTGTGCATTCAATCAGATCATTTTCTACATTAGAAGACACAACTTTGAAAGCTCCTCCTGCAAATCATTTTTGGTTATTGTTTGATAATTCTGCTAGTTTGCCATGTAGGTGTTGCTTTCTAAACTATTAATGATTCGCAAATGCCTTTGTTGACAGTAAATACTGAATGGCCATAGTAAATTGCAAAAGTATGACGAGTATGGATCACCCTGTTCATAAAGTTGTTCATAAAAATATTTAGAGATGAAAAGTAGGAAGTTGATGTGAAAGAAATGCGTATTTGTTTTAATGAATTGAAAAATTAAAAAAGAGTTGTTGAAAAAGCCTTGACAGATCAACAATAGACAACTTTCGTGGGTGTGGCAACGAGGCTTTTCAAGGCAGTCCCTTGTAGAACAGTTTTAGTAAATGTGGTGATGGTCAAAGTGCACTTTTGATGATTGATAGTGGTGCTCAAACGAACCAAAATTTTGCAAACATTGGTTGAGCTCTTGTTTTGGTTGATATGGGTGCTTGTCATTGCGGAACAACAAATCTGATTGGCTCTTTTGCTGCTACAAGGTGAAAGATAGGGGTGCTCAAGCACCAGTGGAATCGAAGCAGCTCATTGGCCAAGAGTGTAGTTTGATTGATAAGGAAAAAAATGGTTTCAGCAAATATTCCAACCGCCCGGGACAGCTCAAAATGAAGTTTCTTGCAACTTACAGTTCACAGCAAATGTAGGTTATGCTAACTAACGCCTTCGTGCAAACTTCCAACTTGCGGGTTGACAAAACAGCAGCTCAAAATTTAAATTTAAAAAAATTAAAAAAAGTTTAAAGGTAGAGAAATTACCTGTCGCTTTAATAACGTAATACAACATATGTAGTATGTATAAAAACAAAACAAAACATTTTAATAAAGCAGATATAACATCATGGTCTTCAGTATCATCAGTTCAATTCCTTGATTGATTTCAAGCGAAATTCCCAGGGGGGGCTGAGCCCCCCCATAGCAATTCCCAAGGGGGGCTCGAGCCCCCAAGCCCCCACGTAATCGGCGCCTATGCTCGTATAGCAACGGGGTATAAAGCGCATAAACCACATCTTCCAGCGCCTAAAGTTAATACTGATGAGAACAATGGAAGGTTACTTCATGAGAGTGATTTTTAGCATTTCTTTCGCTTCTTGTTTAAGGCGATTAATCCCTCCTTTTTAGCTGCCTTGGTCAACAAACAGGGTCATCACCAAAGACGGATACTCGCGCTGGATGGCTGTAAGGTTGGCAGTGCCGGTCAGCCTGGACAAATCTCGGAGATATGTCCTAACCTGACTGAGCTGGACATGACAAACAACTGCCTTCAATGTTGGGAGCAGGTTTGTTTGCAAAGTACTTGCAGTGATAAACTAGAGCCCACCGCACACGGTAGATTTTTGTCTTTGAAAGACGAAGGTTTTTGTCTTTGAAAGACGAAGGTTTTTGTCTTTGAAAGACGAAGGTTTTTGTCTCTGAAAGACGAAGGTTTTTGTCTTTGAAAGGCGAAGGTTTTTGTCTTTGAAAGGCGAAGGTTTTTGTCTTCAGCCTTCCAAAGACAAAAATCTGCCGTGTGCGCTTGTCAAAGACTTTTGTCTTTCAAAGTTATGCGGGAACGTAGATCGAGCAAGTTTATTTACACCTGAAGGCACACTAAGTATAATTGAGATCACATGCGAGTTGAAAATGAGTATACTTTGATGCTGAAGTATGGAAATTGACTCCCAGGTTTTGTTCTCTTGAACTCCAAATTATTCTCTTCGAAACTGATAAAATAAGATGCAGTTGGAAGTTTTTTAATTGAGCTTTGTTCCTTAATAATGGAGCTGGCAATTTGTTCCACTTTTCAGAATTATGTCAATGTAAGGCTAAGGTTGGAAGCGGTTTTACTCTTAGATCCCTAAATTCAAATGAACAGACAACCGAATAATTTCTTAATGAAGCTACGTGCTTTCTCTAGTTTTTAAATCTGTAGATTGTTGTATTTTGATTCCTATTTGTAGACCAGCCAGCTATCAACAACCCATCCTCAAAATTGCAATGTCTCAAATGGATGTTAATCAAAACCGAATCGTATGTTTCCTGCAGCTTAATTAAACTGAGAAACAGAACATAGTTGATAACATGGATTTTACCCAACTCGGCAAAAACATGAGTTGCATTGCGAGATATCAAGATAATATTATTTCATCTTGGAGATGTTTATAGATAGACGCTGCATGACAGTAACCGCGTAAGCAACGCCTCCTTGGCAATGCATTTGCAAAAGTATTTTGAATACCCATGGTGAGCTGGACCACGAACGGTGTGTCAGACAATTTTTCAAGCCCAGTTGTTATCATATACATTTAAGCGCACTTCAAAGGTACTAGTCAAAAACTTTTAAATTCATGTTATTGTTGGTTTCGTAACTGGTTTCGACTCTATCATTGACCGTTACTTTTAGAACTTTAATTTCGAGAGACTTGAAATTGGGACTGTAATGTTTTCGTTGAAGGCAAATCATATAGTATCATCAATATTTCATTTCGATTTAAAAACGCAAGTGCCTCTGAGGTGCAAGAGGCTTAATATGATTTTCACTCTTTTCTATAAGAACCAGTAAATTTATGTTCAGGCTGACTGTTATTAATTTTTTCGCAAATCTGAGGCTGGAATGTTCTTAATTTGTTCTTAAGTTTTTTAAGGTAGCGCCACAACTTCGCGCCCCCCATAGCTAAAACAACTCCTGCAAAGCCCTGCATGTTTTTTGTCGCGACATCACTAAAAACACAAAATGGAAGGGACATGTTAACAGATGTCTTTCAAAATTAAATTTTAGAGTAGATACCTCGACGGTCAGCCTCATCTTGTTCTTATTTTGTTCTTTACCTTTGACCAATTTTGAGGCTCGTGTTTAAAGAGTGTAGGAAAAGAAAAGATCAGAAGTATAATCGACAGTTTTCTTAGCAACTTAGAGTTTTTTGATAAACGCATTGATAAATTCTGCTGCAAAGGCACTGACTGCCCTACCCAACCACTGCTGTTGCCCTGCAGAATAAATAAAAAAATTTCAGTCTTATTTGAGAATAGTTGGGCTTTCGAGACGAGTTTAAGGATGCAAGTATTTGTTATTTCCTATGAAGAGAAGTTGTTTGTATGAGTGAAGTTGCCTTAGCTCTCATGCTAAGATTTAATAATCTTTACAGGGCCAAACAACACCTTCAGAGTCGAAAGTTTTTGCCGTTTCTTTTTGCAACATTTTGTATTGACGTGGCCTGTCGGCATCAAGTTTTGGCGCGCAATTTTTGTTTTGTAATTTTGAAGACATTTCAGCAAATTACTGACCCTCCGACTGTTCCAGAGAAAAAGTTTGGTTTTCCTTTGAATGCTATTGCTCCAGAGACTAATTTCCCCGACGCATTGCTCAATTCTTTCCATTAACTAACAATCCCATCCCACATTCCAGCTTCACTCTACTTCGCGACATTTCTACGAAAAAACCACCCATGTGAGCGCAGGACTAAGAAAAAAGGGTTCTAAAGAATTCCACGTGGCCTGTTAAAAAGTTCCTGTAAAGAAATCCCCTGCTTGGAAGATTCTGATTTGAAGCAATTCTTTTTTCAGGTGTTCAAAATCATTTGCCAGCTCCCTAAGCTGAAGTTTTTGAATCTCAGCTCGAATCCACTTCACTGTAGTTTTAACGAGGACAAAATTAACAGAATTGTGGAGAACAACATGGTCCCACGACTCAAGAACTTGGTTCTCAACAATACAAAGCTTCCTTTTGAGCTTATCTTCAAGGTCCTGTCATTATTCCCAGAGTACGTATCTAGTTATTAGTTTGCGTTTTCTATTCCCTAAACCTTTCAGTTACCATAGATGTTGCTTTTCGTAAATATCTCGATTACAGTTTCATGCCATGATTAATGCATATGTCATCCAAGAACATGAAAAACATTGATTTCAGCACCTGTTGTCGTAGCAAGCATGGAGAAGAAATTCTCAAATTAGGGAGTTTAGTCACCCAAGAGCACGCGCTCTCTGCTTAAAGGTGCTTAATTTTGTATTGTTATGTCTTTAGACCATTGTACTTCTTTTTTGTTGATGCGGGTTGAAATGTTAGAAAAGCTGTTTTTTGATCCGAGAATGGCAGGAAAGTGACGTGTCAAGTACGAACGTCTGTAGAACGAAAAGATTTTAACTATGCAGGCATGGACCCATTTGATGTTTCTATGATCAATTCGATCCTCTTACTAACGAATATCGCACCACAAATAGAGTGTGCAAATCAAAGAACTAGTCTTGTTATCAAGAAAAGAAGATTAACTTATCAAAGAGATGACGCTTGGTTTAGATCATATGATCTTATAGCGGGTTTTCATAATAGTGCATCCAGAGGGTGGGCCTTATGATAAAGGAATCGTTAATTAAAACACCGACGAAGAAAAGATTTCATCTTGACTCCTACGAGTGGCACCAGCAAAGTTGGAGATCGAAATTCACGGTCTTTAGCTGTAGTGTTATGTTATCTGGATGGCTTCGAATACCTTATTAATTATAAATCTCAACAGAAAAATAAGATTGGCACTGCCCTTCAGAAGCACTTCAGAGCAATATCATATTTTCCAACCTTGCATTTGACTTTGGTCCCTGGAGTCTGGCTCTTATTCTTACTCAACTTTTGACGTTTGAAAATTCAAAATCACAATTTTTTTAAATTTTGTGTAGAAGTTTTGTCTTTTGATAGATTGACCTGTAGTTTCCATCGTATTGTAATGGTTGTGACATTTACTAATTTTATCCCTGACATTCAGCTATCCATCTTTTGGAGCTCAGTATCTTTTTATGTCCAAATATACTGGTATTCTCATATTTAAGCCCCCGATTTTTTATTCTCATTAGAGTTGAAGAGCTTCATTTGAGCCTAAATGGATACGGGTGCGTCGCGGAATGGCCACACACTTTTCCCAGCGTCAAGAAGCTCCACTTCAATAGCAATGACCTGCATGATTGGGAAGATGTTATGAGAATTGGAAAAATATTTCCAAGCCTCAGAAGTTTGGTCCTGTGTGGAAACTTCATAAAGGAAGTTAATTTCAAGGGAAAGCCCAATGTTTTCTCGAAACTTGAAATACTTAGTCTCAGTAAAACAGAGATCAATAATTGGACATCGCTCGGCGAAATTTGTAAGCTTCCACTGTTAAGCGACTTGCGACTTGTCGGAGTTCCTTTAGGAAGAGACGAAGACGAGGCAAAGAAGAGACAACTCTTCATATCGAGGCTGCCGAATATTGTGAAGCTGAACGGAAGTAATGTCGACGATAATGAAAGGGAGGATGCCGAGAGAGTGTTTATCAGGCATTATATGGACAGCGATTGCCCCCCAGCACGGTACCACGAACTTGTCAAAGTGCATGGTCAGCTCAACAGGCTGGCGGAGGTTGATATGAGCGCGGAGGAGCCTGTGTTAGTCCGGTTGAGAATGGAAGACTGGGATCTAGGCAGGGTTGTGGTGGATCTCTCCACAAATGTCCGTACGCTCAAGCGGGTCATCGGCAAGAAGGTTAACCTGAAGCCTAAAGATTTTCGCATGTGGCTTATTGCTCTGGGCCAGCCTGCTGAGTTGAGTCAGCCAAGTGCTTTCCTTTCCAAATATCGGGTGAGGGAGGGTGATGAAATATTGGTGCAAAGACTGCAAAAGTTTGGCATGTAAAGTTTTTATCTAATGTGCCCCATCTACGAGAGCATTCCTTTATATGTTGCATAATCAATTAGTTAAATGGGGTGTTATAGCCCCAGGGGCATATAAATATAAGCTGTGTATATATCACGTTGAACAGCGATAATGACCAGCTAGTTTGGCTTCTTTCAAGGCTATTCCATGCATTTTGGCAAGCACCTTTGCGAACCCCTTTGCAAACCCAAAGAGCCTCATTTCATGTTGAAGCATAAACCAAGGGGTTCCACACATCATGGGCTACCTCGTTGCATTTGAGACACGTACGACATCTTTTTCTTGACCCGGATTCCCCAGAATTGCACATGTCTCAGCATAGTGTACTTTTAAAGGACACTGCTTTAGTCTCTTCAAAGTAAATAAATGGCAGAGCTTGTTCATTCATCATTTAAACAGAGCCCCAACTTGTATCAGCCTATTTCTACGTGATGCGTAGCAGTATTCTGTTGGCTGATATATAATATTTATATATTCAGTATTCAGTATTAATGCTTAATTTCATACTGATATATATCAGCCACAATTATTATACGTAAATAGTTTACGTGATACTCGTTTTAAAAACTGTTTAAACGTATTCTCTAACCTTATCTACATGCTAAGACTTTGGATGAATGCTCTAGCGGTTGCAAACGATTGATTTTCGATTAAAATATCAGTAAAAATTATTCTGAGATTAAGAAACTACAAATCCTTCACCCTGAGACCTACAATGCCTGCCAAATGTCTTTGGGACCACTCGAGAACAGGTCTTTGTAGCTGTTAACCGAAATGACGCTTTGTTTGGCAGCAGGACAACATTGTTTGGGGGGGGGGGGGGGGACGAATGAACTGGAGTCGAAGAATTGTCGTTAGTGTGCCAAAATTTGGCAGACATTGTAATGACCTGCACCACAAGCTCCAACCAACACCTGCTACTGAACTTGTGAGGAGGCGGAAACCCAGGCAAATTGTCATCACCGCTATTTGTTGGTAAAATGGTGACCCACTAGAACTTGTGGATTTTTCATGATTAGTCTGACGGACCTTACTCGGAAGGCGCGTTGGAACCTTGAGATCCCACAACAATTTTCAAACTGCAGTATGCCTCCTTTTTAATGCTGGACTGAATGCGAATGAATACAATGGGCAGCCAACCAACAGCGCTGTTTTATAATTCGTGCTGCAATAGTTCCCAAAATATTTTGGCAAAGTCTTTTCGCGAAACTCATCGTGTCTTCTCAAACTGCCCACTGCAGTGAGGGGCGGGGACGAGCTTTGTTGGGTTCAATAGGCTCAATCAGTTGAACTTGCTAACAAGAACCATTTTCCAAACTTCCATCTAGTGCCCCATAATATGACATTTGTGAGTTTAGCTGCATACTAAAAATCCGTGTAAACAACTATTCCAAAATTTCGAAGATTTTCGAAGATATTGAAGAATTTTTAGAACTTTCAAAAAATTTATCCGAAGATTTTGATAATTTCCAAAAGGATGATAGTGACTTGCAACTCATTGATAACGGTAAATTTCTAACCTTGAGGTACATTGCAGAAACAAGTGCAACAACCTACTAATCAGGTCAAAGGGGCACTAGATGGAAGTTTGAAGGGAAGCTTAAAATCGATTGCGTTGTTAGTGGATAGTGATGCAAGTAAATTCCTATAGGTGAAGTAAACAGGGTGATTATGGATGGCTGGATGAAGAAAAATAAGAATGAATGTAATCACTACATAGCCCCCCCCCCCCTAGAATGCAAGCGAGGAGAAGCATTCGATAACAACAATAGGAATGAATGGAATTACTACACATCCTCAGGGCTGTGCCTACAACAGAACAGAACACTATCAGGGCCGGCCATTTGCATTCGAAAGTGGGTTGCTCAAAATGTGAATACAATGGAAGGGCTTAGTAGAAGCAGCCAACCCCAAAAATTTTGGTAATAAATTCGGGGCCCTACTAAGCAAATAAATTACAGAATATTCGCTTCCTTTTTTGCTACTTATATACAACTTTCTGTTTCTCTATATGTGACCTTAGAAATATTCGATCTAGAACAAGTGGTAGGCTGTTCTTTGGGCAGGTACCGCATAAAATAACGCAAAGGCTGCGATCGAATTGGGCCATATTCCTGATGTTCAATCTAAATATTAGGCTTATGCACGTAATATACGCGTTTGCACATGTCTCGGCCCTATGAAAATTCCCTTATGCGACCAAATTTAAGCAGATAGATAATAAACCAATAAGCTGGATCGACAAACTTGTTATAAGTTTGTCTCCTCTTCTCTACTGACAAGCCCTAGCTTGACACTGGCTAACCTATCACATTACACTGAGCCTTAAGAAAACTGCAGTTACACTTCATTGCACTTCATCCAAACTCGGTTTTTCTATTTGCAAAACAATGTTTACCGAGAATCTTCGATTATTACGCCAAACCAGCCCCATCCTCGGTCACGCATGTCTCTACAGGTCTGTACGCGACTTCGAATACCTTAGAATCTCTATTGTTTCATACATAGTGAGTCTGGTACCCAGGGTAGACTTCGAATGTCTTGAAATGTTTTCGAGCCGAATTCAAGAATAGCAAAGGAACAAAATGCCATTAGGAAAGAGAATCGGATAAGCAGCACAAAGGGGTAAGATACAGGGGTGAAGAGCTAGGGTGTTCACGTTGCTCTCTTTTTTGAAAGATTTTTTGCAAGGGTCCCCCTTGTTATTTTGATAAAACTATGTATACTACTGGTAGGAAGAACAAGGTACCCTTCCTACTTTGCAGAAAAATTGGCAAATTTTTTTTTGCCTATTGTTTTTTAAAATATTTTCTACACGAGCCCCCATTATTACTTAAATACGCACTTCTTTTTATACGAATGGATAATTTCTTCCGAGCCTCAATATTCTTAAATCATTCGATTTTGAGCCTGAGATTATTATTGAATTATTCTTGCCCAACACAAGGTGTAAATTCGCTTTAAGATCATGGAAAAATATTGAATCTTTTCTGATGTGTTCCTTTTTCATCGTAGATTTAAGCAATAACAAACATATACAGTTATTTATTTATGTAGAAAGCGTAAAAGTGACAGTTGTTTTTTTGAGAAAAAGCATAGATTAAGTAGAAATTTTAATTTTGATGAAGGTTCAGCCTGGCATTATTCCTAAATCTTTTAGCAATTTTGAGCCTCAGTTTTTTTAAAGACTTAAATCGTATAACAAAAGTATGTATAACTACATCACAGATAAGTAGGACAAGGCGCTCTTCCTACCTGCTATCACTGATGATAAGAAGTTGAGATTGGAACTGAAGAAAGACCCGTATCAAGTCATCAGCACAAAATAAAAGAATTTCTTGGCTACTACAACACAGAAAACCAAAACCTGTGATAGGAAATGACTCGGTATGATTTTCCCGCCTATGCGTTGATTGGTTAAAATAATTTTGCCCTTCCCTTTATCCTCTGGCTAGAGTAGCCACCCATAGCCACAGCCTTTGGCCGCAAAGTTGCACGAGTGTTTCTGTCATCGACGCTACGCAGGCGCCAATGTTTGTTAATGTTGTTCCGTTTACATGCACCCGAAGTGGCTAGCAAAAAGTGGTGTCAATAATCGGTGGTTGCAATTTTTCGATATGTTGTTGAGAAATGATCACACCCCTTTTAGTGAAATCTTGCCAAACGATCAAATGAAATTGCACCACGAAAAGGCTACATACATGTGCGCAAAACTCTAATTATTTCTACCATAAATAACTATACTTCTCATTTTTGTACTTTCTGTGTTAGCAGTTTTTGTGATATATTTGTAATCTAAGCTAAAATCACCCTCTCCGAGTAACTTTCCCGGCCCCGCCCCTTGGGAAGTTTGCGGCCACGCGATTTCCGATTCGAAGCACGTCGCGGCGGCTATTGACAATAGTCTAGCGTCTTAAGGCTCATGTGGCATCTATCAACAGGGCATTGTTTGAACGGGCGTGTTAGTTATGTTTGTATCTCTTAGCAGTTTTGCTGGTTTATATTTCAGATATGCATTTCTGTCGATTTAATTGAGTAACTTAGATGACAAAGAAGGCTGCTTTATAGTGAAAATTTGTCTTTTTTGGTAAGTATTCATATTTCGTTTTGCCAGCTTGCGTGCCAGAAATATCTGTGTCCCCATTGACTATATGGCCTAAACCTATGCATTTTTGTTTTTTGCACCGTCTGTCTTTAGCATTTTATATGTTCACTCAGAGATTTCCAGTTAGCTGCAGTGATTTCCAGTGAAGAATCCTAAGGCTATCTGCAATCCACAACTCCACCACGAGCCACAAAAAGCTCGTTTAAGATTTGCACAGAAACCACCATCAAACCACTCACTTGTAGCATGGGCCAAGTTGCTTTTACTTATGTCTGCAAGCTCTGATAGGAATCAAAGCTCGTTTTTCCTGTTAACGGTTATTCAACGTAATTTTGATCAAATTTCTTTTCTCTATTGTTGATATGATTTTGGTGTAGCCTTTTCAAATTTTGGACTGAAATATGAGCAATGCAAAATTTAAGCTGAAGTCAGAGGTGGCCGACAAGGGTTAACCTTTAGGATTGTTTATTAAATCTTAAAGGAATAGGTGTAGAGTAGGGTTTTAGAGAAACTTTCCACTTAAAATAATACTGAATATGTTTTCTGTCAACTGTTTAGTACATAAAGCTTGACATTTCATCAAAATTAGTGTATGTGGTGAAATACAGCCACAGTTCTTAAAAGTGAATAAATATCTTTAAAGATTTTAAAGAAATGGGTATTATAGAAGCATAGTGAGATTTATCCTAGCATAAAAGAGATAAAAATGTAGAGATACAGTTTTAAAAAAGAAAGGACCATCCTTAGTGTAATGAGGTGGGAGACAGTGCAATTGAAAAAATGGGTTATGATAAATAATATCTACCAAATGACGCTTTCAAATAGGAATTAGAATTACAAATCCCAACTCTGAAAGAGATGTCATATTTATTTCAAACTTTTTTTGACAGTTGCTCAAGCATCCACAATCTATTTCACAGCAACCACCCTGGCTTGCACCTTCAAGCTTTTCTACTCACACCTTCCCGTGTTGCTTTGCCATTTTGTTAGTAAATTTTTCTTATCAATCTGCCTGAGTTATGTGTTAGTTTTAAGGCAATGGCAGTTTTCTTATTTTGATTGATAATAAGATTGGAGCTACTTTAGGTCACTTTGAAATGGAGGGACTTAGAGTCAGTTATATGTTTTGTATCACATTCTGTTTATTTAACTTTTGATAAAAGAATATACCCAATAAATTCTGTAACTCAGTTCTGTAATGTGTGAAATCAGTTTCCCTTGAAGATTTACACCTGCCCATTGATCTTAAGTGCCACCAGGTTGAAGTAAACAACAACTAATTTTAGCTGTAGGCATGTATGCAAAGTTCTTGTTCAAGTGACCTTTGAGAATGTGATGAATCCTTGAGAAGATTGTGTTACCTTCTTTTGTCAAAAAACTTGCCATGTCATGTTACTGACATGATTTTTGGTCTGTGACATGTATCTCATTTGATTCTTGAACTTTAACAATGTTGTTCATGAATCAAGCTTTGTGCTTTATGTAGTTTGTGTTATCCCACTCAACATTTTGTTTTAATTATTAACAAGTATATTTTGTTTTTTTTCAGATACACAATGGCATTAAAAGCTATCCATTTATCACTTTTTGCATTGGCATCAGTTCTTTTACTCAACTGCATTCACGGTATGTGTTGATTGTCAAACATACAAAGACTGAAATAATTATTGGTTCTGTGAGGTGACATACATGATATTTTTTATGCTATATTTTTAATATTAGTATTTAAATGAATTATGGGCAAGGGATCAAAACACATTCTATTTACTGTGCATGTTGCAACAATATGTGTTTCAACACAGCAAATGGGCAATTACAGATTTGTAGAAGACATGTGTAGTGGCATATGGATTGACAGTCATTAACTAGATGGATTGACAGTCACATCTTTTCCAAGCTCATCCTTCCTTGGCTATGAAACAAGCCCCTTTTCAGTGATTGGTATGCTACAAGTTGAGTTGGTTGTTATTTGTAGTTGTTATTGACCTACTAAGGGCAATATGTTACACCCACATCTGCTTTTTTCTGTGGTCGTAGCAAGTTTTGTAAGCAATTGGGGCTTCAGTTGCTTTGGTTGCATAAGTTGTTTACCTCTGTGCCTGTCATATGGGTTAGTCTGTCTAGGAGTGTCCCTCCCCTCTGCAGTTTGTGTCTTGATAACTTTGAACTTGGGATTAGGTCAGAAGCTATGGGCTCCAAATATCAAGATATAAATTTCATTCTGCTTGAAAACAATGTTAAGGGTGATTAGGCAACTGTTTTTATTTTCCCACCAAAAAGATGTTGTGTTTCCGATACTCAACAAATATTAGATTGAGCAAGCAATGCCCTTTGCGCCTCCAGTCCTTGGAATGTTGCCTGGTTTTGAGGGAAGATAGTTCAATTGGTTATGTAGCAAGTAACAAATTCTCTTTTCTTTTAGGCCAGGAGTCAATATTTGACTGTACACAACAAACTTCTTGTCAGAAATGCATTCAAAAGGGTTCACGATGTGCCTGGTGCAAAGATGAAGTGAGTGTGCATCTAGCATAACAGTTCTGATTTCTAGAGCTCTTCTTTCGTTATGATTTACCTCTGTGGTAGGGGTCTAAACTGGAAATCTGCAGTTGCTTTTGTTGTCTTTCAGAAAACCTGCAATCATCTTAACAAAAATTCAACCAAAAATATATTTTGGTTGTAATCCTATTTGGCTGTTTCGCCTTGACTTCCTAAGTCATTACCTTTTTATTTCTTCAAACAATTTTGCACAAATTATTCTGTGTATAAATTCTGCAGGACTATGCATGTAGGAAAATAACAATAACAAATGCAAATGTCACTAATATTTAGATGACTTTGTATAAAGTATGATTATTGTAATCAATCAAAACACTAGCAACAGTTTAAAATTAAGTTAACATTTATTTCACACACAATTAATAAATCAAATGAAGAGCCTTCCTTTCTTCACAAACTAAGGATTAATTTGGGCTTCATTCATAAAATCAAAAGTAATATTTGTGTAGCAAAGGAAAGTAAAAGATTAGAATCTTTGCTGGGTAAGAATAGGTACACTCCTCATTCATCGCCTTATTGCCCACAACAGAGACTTCAATATTTTAATATATACATATATATACCCATTTTGAAATGTTTTGCCTTTTTCTGTTTGTTGTTTCTTGGGTAAATATAAAAATACCATAATAATATATAACTGATTTTTGTTGTTACTTCTTCAGATTTACAAAAGAAGCAAAGGGTCGTACTACCCTCGATGCGATTTTTTGGAAAATCACAAGCAGCAGGGTTGCAAAAGTGTATCTGACCCCCCGTCGAACTACACATTGAGTGAGGTTTGTGTTGACTCGCTACCTAAAGGTTACGCCAAACCGGAGGTCCGTGGTTGTATAAAAAAATGCGTGGAAGATGTTGACATTTCAGTGAAGTTGCTTTTTAGAGAGACATGTACTAGAAGCCTTATGCTAGCCAACGTGGACCAAGCCATATTTTTCTAGTTTTCTGGATTAATTTAATTTTATTATGATGTGGTTTGATTGTAACCTGGTGACAACATTATGATATATGAGCTGTCGAGGAAGTTTGCAAACAGCTGGATAAACGTAGAAGAGAGAGGCCTAAATGTTGTATCGAATTGCGAGCTTGTCTTCCATTTTCGTCTTGAAACACCAACAAAAAAACAATGTTTGGTGTGAACACTACTTGGCTTGCCACGGCTTTTCAACGAGATTGGCCCCAGGTTTCTTGTTATGGTTTCTTGTGAGCTCTCTGTTTTAAGTTTTGGAGAGTATTAGTTCTTTCTGTACATATTAATTTATTAAGCACTGCTCAATCGGCTCTCTTTGAGCAATTAATGATTCTTGAGTATGATAATACGCAAGGATCTGTTTTCCGTCGCCCTCTTGCAGCTGGACTTTCTCCTTGAAAGTAGTTTACATGGAGTATCTCTTTTGAGAACATTTTTTGCCTTATTTGTCAGTGCGAACAATTTTTCCAAAAAAAGTTTAACACAAAATGCGAAGGCTTTTATCCATGATATAGTTTGGGCTTAAGCCCTGCTGTATTTACTCATCTCGTTCTTCCTTTCTGCAAAAGAAGACATACCATTACTGTGTCGGGTTTTAGCCTGCAAAAAGAATATATCGAAATTTTTTTTCTAAAGACATTTTCTGTTGTGTTGAATCCGCCAGGTCTTCACTGTATTATATAGCTGTAAAAACTGCGTTTTTCTTGAATATTTCTTGTGCGGATAAATCTAGATTGCCATGGAAATTGTAATGCTTATTAAGACTTTTTTCTTTCAAAGGGAAATGTCGGTCTTGGCGGAGAAAACAGAGTATTCCCACAGAATATCACTCTATACCTTAGGCCAGGTTTGTTGAAGTTTTAGTGGCGGCTTTGTGTTCACCCTTGCTTGTATTGTCTTCCCTTTTAACTTATTTCTCTGTCACTGCATTGAGCTGACCAAGGCATAAGACATTGACGTAAACACGGGACTGCATAATGCCGGGGGTCCTGTTCTGTCGTTTTTTTATCATAATGAAATAGCATGCCTATTGCTTAGTAAGAACCTTCGCAAAATTATTGGTAAAATTTGAAGGATATTTCCCACCCAACAACACAAGTATGTTTATTCAGATGTTTACCCTGCCAGTTATGGCTCCTTGCTCCCATTATTGAGAGGGTTCAAGGTGGCGACCCTTTAAGCTACCCCCATTTGAATGCAACAAATCCAATCCAACAAATGTGGACAATTGAAAAACTGCTTGTTTACTGGCTCAGCTCCAAGACACAGTCATTAAGACCCAAACGGCCACTTGCGCCACCCTTTTTAACTAATGTTTGCTTTTTGAATATATTTGAGAAAAATATCAGATACTTCCTTTTGGCAATGCTGTTAGGATTTATTTGAAAACCGATTGCTTGGTCGAGAACGTAGATTGAGTATTCTGTTATACAACGTTTGGGAATTTGTTATTGAGCAAGAACATTTGAGCCTTCTGACACTGGAGATGATTGCAATCTTATAGATATTAGCTGTTTGCCCTTCGCTTGTGTTGATTTTTTTCTTTTCGCATTTAGTGGTTTATTCGTTTATTCTTCTACTACACAGGTCGACCATCAACGGTGAATGTTCGAGTAAAGACACCCTCAGATTTTCCCGTCGATCTTTATTATTTGATGGACCTGTCCTATTCTATGGAAGATGATTTGCATCAAATTACAAACTTGGGCGATCTTTTGAGTAAGTATCTGTTTGTGCAAGTATTAATACTTTTTATACTCTTAAATACACGGGACGGTGCCCAACCCGAATCGGTGCCTTGTACGATTCAGTGCGTTTAACCAACATAATGTGCCAGGAGTTTACACAGTTGACCAAAGCTTTTTGTTGATCTATCACTATTTTTACGAAGTTTCAAGAGGCATCTCTTTAGCAAGCCCTGTTTCACTCAGTGGCGTAGCGTCAGGGTATGCAAGGTATGCAGTGCATATCCTGAGATTTCAGGGCAAAATGCTCTCCAAAATAACCCTTTTATTTAAAGTTCAAACGCAGTAACTACATTAAAAGTCATAAATGATTCCTCTTTAAACTGATTTCAACAACTTGAATAGTTGTTTTCTGCTGTAGGTCCCGTTTCTCTGTTCGATTTGCATGTCAATGCACCAAGGCCGATACATTGAATTTTTCTTTGAATGCGCTGCGAAGACGGAAAGCTGTCTCCCACTGTCTCCCTTTGTTTTTCAACTCAACTACGTCACGAAATAAGCAGTGCATCCCTTCCGCCCAATTCTAACCAATCAGCGCACTGAATTTCATGAATATGTTAACACCAAATTGGCTGAAACAATTGAGAAATAAGCAGAAAATTTTCTGCTTCCAACCTTGGAGCAGGCTGGAAATTAATCTCGTTTTGGGGCTTCATAGATAACTTCACGTTGAGGAAAACAGGAAGTATGGCCAATGCAAACGACCTAGCTAACGAAAGCTCCAAGACCTTGGACTAGTTATTGGATCAGGATTTTATATTTTTCGAACAATAATAAAGGTATTGGCACTATTATGGCTTTTTCAAGTCAACCTCTGATGCAAACTTCTTATGTTTCAGCTTCACTGAATAAGTGATTCGGCCCAAAATAACCTCCCATTTCAGTGTTCAGATATTTCACAGTCCTATCAGTATCATTTTTAGAATGTTTTTGAACTATTTCCTAACCATTAGTGTGACAAAATATATGTTTGTTGTTTGGAATTTTCTGTGATATCTGTAAAAGGACGCTATGCCCGTTTAGAACGTTTCCCAATTCAACAACCATTGGAAACTAGTAGCGATTGGATTTTGTATCAAACAGATTTTTTAATGTCTAAGGTGCCAGTCACATGCCATGCTGTGTCCTGTTGTGTTGGTATGCACTTTCTAATGTGTCTGTCAGCGCGTATTGTGGGGCACAAACTGTCTTGCTTAATTAGCTTCCGTTTATATTATTAGCGTTTGTTGATGATTTCAGTGCTACTTATTCGGAGCAAAGGCACATTGGCCTAGCCCACCAGTTGGTTCACAAGCATCAACTTCTCCGTCGTAAGAAAACCCCAACAAACGTAACACATTTCGCTATTGTAAGCCTACAGTTTGGCAGCCTTTGCTTGACAATTCACTATGATTCCAGCACAAGTTATTCAAAATCTTTTCACCCCACCTAGCTTCCCTGGCTCTCTTCTATGCCACGCCCAACCACGCCTTTTTTTGGCGAAAGTGAATACCCTATAAAATGATTCACGCTACACCACTGGTTTCACTATAAAATTTTAAACCCATATTTCTTCCTTCTTTTTTAATTTTTTAGAGTTTCTCATTTTGTTATTCTCATAGACTACGGAAGGCTTCCTTTTGCCCCGTGTTTATCTTCCCTCTACATTTAATCTTTTGGCAGATTTTAGTTACTTCTGTCGCCTCGTGTCAAACAATTATCTCAGCTCAACTGTTCTTAAAGTTTCTCTTGCGTGCTTGAGCGCTGCTTTCGGCTGTGAGCGTTGAAAGGGCTGATGTTTTGATCTCACGCGTGATTATGTCATTCTGATACCAGGTCTGAATGCTCTCTTTCTTTGTAACAGATATCTACAGGAAAATGTACTTCATAGTTTCAATCTACACCAAATTTTGCATTCGTCAGCTCGATCTCTGATGTGAACACCGATCTCGAATGTAAACTTTTACAGCGAAGTATCATAATGTTGAATTGAAGCTGGATTGTTTTACCCATTACTTACAAACCCAAGCTTTTAGGAAGGGGTGGATGGTGTAGTTCATTTATCTTTACTTACCAGCAAATTGCTAAAAAGAGGTCTTATTATCATCTAAGCTTGCCCAGGTCTTCTTTATACTATAATTTTATGACGATTTTAATTTGTAGGCTCGCAACTTCGAAATGTCACATCGAATTTCCGTCTCGGTTTTGGAGGCTTTGTTGACAAAAATCTCGGCCCATTCACTGAGACGAACGAGAAAGAGTAAGATTTTGTTTCATTTGAACATTATTTCACAACATCCTGTGCAGAGTGCAGTTTGTGTGCATTTCAAAGAATTTATCTGTTTGGATCGTTGCCTTTTAAGTTCGTTTTCTGTACTCAAAATCCTCAAATGCATTTGAAGTCTGGAGTTAGAATAAGCAATACTCTATCCCCGTTACAGGATTCCTCTAACCTCGTGTTACTATCACCTCTAAGTCCACACCAATCAATATGTCTGGCCCTACTGTAGAGGGTACTGTGTTGAAATGCGAAATGTCCATACATTTATTCAGTTTCGAGCCTGTTATAATATGTGAAGAATATTTTTTTAGAATAAAAGTAAAGATTGATAAAGGGGTACAACGCACATTTGGATTTCGTAATTATCTTCCCCTGGATCTGAATACAAGCAAGTTCAGGGTAACGTATGCCGGTTTTTATCGATTCCTTGAAGCTTGTTTGTTTAGTTATATATTTTTCCCTAATATTCTATACGTGGTCAAATGTCGCATCTTTAATACTGACTTTCTGTGCATTTTCGAATAGCAATCCAAGTCCTTTGTTGCTTGTATCTACTTTTGGGAGAACATTTAGCAAAATATCTTTAATTGACATCGAGATTGTGACGTAGACAGGCACATGTAAGAGGCAAGAGCAAAATATTGCTTTGATTAATTTTGTAACTTGAAGTTAGGACAAAAACGATTTTGATAAAAGTGAAGAAGATTTTCTTTCTGTTGTTATCGGTCTGAATGTTTTTCAGCAAATTTTTTATTTTATTAGTGGACGGCCCTGCATTTTATCGATTCTAGATATGAGACGAAGGAAAGGAAAAGTATTTATTCCGCTAAAGTGACGCCATATTCAGATCCTTATCAAATTCTCACTTAGTCTATCTGTTGCTTTGTAGGAGGTCGTGAACAAGACCAAAATTTCATACAACGTTGATGCTCCGGAGGGCTCTCTTGACGCACTGATGCAAGTCGTCGCGTGTGATAAGGTATGGAGTACCGTCTTATTTTGGATCTCTTCATGCTTGTCGCCTTCCTTTTGTGCATGAAGGCATGTTCGATGCCGCAAGCATGTTTATGACTGGGTTTGCTACGATTATAATATTGTTTAACTGTTTCCGCAACATGGCGTTTCACACCAGAGCATTGAATTTGCTGCATTTCCTCTATTGATACTACATCTGATTACATTCAGTTAATCATGGAATTAGTAAAAGTTTTGTCCGGATTCACCGTTGAAGTTTCTTGTCGCAGAAAGGCTCAGTTATTTATTATGTCAAATTCCTTTTAGCTTCGACTTGCCTTAGGTCAGTGGAAGCCAACCTCGCTGACAGATATCACAAATTTTCTCTTCCTCGATGCATCATGTTATCATGTCTAGAAACCAATGACAAAGCGTTCTTTAAAACGTAAATCGAAAAACCAAGCTCACCATTCATCCTCATCAATGTGAGATTTGTAACTGAAAAAGAACGATACCAGCAGCAATGTAAACATTGTTTAAAGTGATCATGTCCTCCATTGTACCTCTGATATATAAGTTTACCATTGTTATAGTCGCCATAGCTATATCATCATTGGATCCTTTGTGGCGCGCCCTATATCCTGTATGTTCGTACCTAATGTTTTAACGTTGGTTTTTGGTTGACAAGCGCCTTCATCAAACGGCTTCACGACCACTTATCAGCTGGCTTTGAGGTTTGTCGGTGCTGACCAGTTTTGGACCACGACGGAGAAAAAGTTTCTCTAGGGTCTGGAGTTGCGGATTTTGCTCAAATCTATACGAAATTGAAAGGTGGTTAGATTTACACGATGATGTAACACTGATGCGTTTACAGTTTTGTTTAATGCGTTTGCAACGTTTGTCTAGGAGATTGGATGGAGGGACAAGAAGAAAGCAAGAAGAATTGTTATTGTCACTACAGATGGCAGCTTTCATTACGCAGGCGATGGACTGGTGGGTTGATTGTGATGTTTTAATTATACCCTTCGTTTTTATAATTTCATTTTTCCCAATATTTTCCCTCATTTTTTTCATGCTCATGCTCTCCTCAAAACCAAAGACGACCAAAGAATTTAAATCGTGAAATATTGTGTTGTGCTGAGAAGGTAATTTCTTGATAGTAAAGTTCAAGAGTTCTGTTTTCTGCACTTGCTTTTAGCGGATATTTCTTTCAGCTTGGAGGTGTTCCTATGCCAAACGATGGAAAATGTCATATGTCTAGAGGCGATTACATGGCCTCGTCTACAATGGATTACCCGTCGCTATCATTTCTTCGTGAGCGGATGTTAGAAGCTGAAATCGTTCCAATATTTGCGACAACAGGAAATCTTGATTTATACATGGTATTTCATTAAAACTTAATTTTTTCATTCTAAATTTAATGGAAACCTCGTATTTTTCTCTCGATAGCTTATTTTTTTAACAAGTGATATTTCAATAGTACGTGCAAGAAATTAAATGCTTTTGATTATTTGAATGATGCTCTTTTTGATTCTTTTGATTTTGTAGAGATTTTGACTCGTATACTAACAGTTTAACTTCAATGTATCACTAACGAAGGTTCTGTTTATTACAAGTGTAATTTCAGTGTCTTGCGAATTTATGCTCAGTGTACTACTAGGATGAGTTAAGTGTATTATGACTTGAGCATGCTACCACATATATACAGTGCATATCCAGAATCGGCTCGGTGTATTGCCCGAAGGAAGTTAAGATTATTACCAGTGTCCCGAATAAAATATTCGTTGTATTTAATTTACCCGCGCTAATTGTTTACTTTAGCTCCCTCAGTTCATGGACACTATGTTAGGTTTTTCATAATATTAAAATGCAATATTTGTGCCTATCTTAGAGAGTACAAGATTTCTTCGGCAAGGCTTCTGGGGCCGTTGCTGCCAGGCTGGCCAGCAATTCTGCAAACATCGTGCCACTGGTCAGAGAAGCGTACGAGGTACAAGCAATTCTAGCAAAATATCTTCTTAATTTGTTCTCTAATACTCTTTTCGGTGATACAAGCATCCTAGGCCGATGATAGCAGCTCTCTTGTTTCTCGCAACCTCGTCAAGTTGTTCAAATCCGCCACCAACAAATTCGCTTCATGTTTGGTAATTTCTCGCTTTATAGAAAATCTCGCGAACTGTAAAAGTCAGTACGCAGAAAGTCAACGGTATTAATGTGAAACTGATGGCAAAGTGCGGGTGAGTTATTAGTTTTAGTACTTTGCCTTCTGCAGTGCGAATTCTACATTTTAGCTTAATGTCTGTCAAACCTTGATAGCAATATGTTGTTTGGATCAAGAGAGCGACAGTTTATTTTCCAAGAAAGGACGTAACACTGCAGTGCCACGAAGTAGTATGTGTTAACAAGTGCTTTGTGGTACAAAACTTCACAATGGCTAGAAAAAGCGGAACTAGTTTTCGCATACTTGAAAGTACTTTTTGCGTCCGACACTCCTCAGAGTATGCGAACGTCGGAAGATAACAAAAAACTGACCGAATAAATAGCCAGATGCGGATCGAAAACACTAGAGGGTGATAAGCAGAGTTCGTGATTGGTTATAATTGACCAATCTGCGTTACTTAACACCTAAAGCCCAATCTCCAATAGGCGAAAAATGTCGTGGCGGTCCACTTTTGCGCTGAAGAAAAGCGAAAGGTCAATCTCCATTGGGCGAAAATTTTGCGATGACGAAAAGCGGATACAGTGGCTTGGCGTGTCAAATAGAAACCAGAATTTCAAGATGGCAGACATAGGCGCTTGCTTTTGTGTTCCAAATACAGGGGTTAGCTTTCACCTCCTTCACTAGGAATTATTTTATGTCAACATATTGTTGCTGGGTAGAAAGTAGAAGCCGTTTCTAAGTTTTGAAATTGATCTTCACTTCGTGAGGGGACGTCAACACGGGGTTGAATTGATGTCGATCTCGAATCATTGTTCATGTGAATTTTACCGCTTGTAACCCGAATTTTTATTATTTCTTCATCCAAGACGAAGCTACTTTGAGTCTCGGCCATTTTGCAAAATGTTCATAGAACGACAAATTCGCCGGCGAAAGAGGAAAAAGTTCAAATGGTTTGAACTTTCAAGGCGAACGACGCGCACAGCACGGGTAGCGAAAAAGTTCAAGTGCGCATGCTCATAACCTTTCGCCGGCGAAAAAACGAAAGATTTTCGCTCAATGGAGATTGGCCTTAACTTTAGAAGAGCCCAAGGGAAAAGACGAACTCTTTCTGTCTACAAAGTTCCGCTTTTTCTAGCCATTGTGAAGTAGTATGTTTGAACCGGCTCTTGTACCGGAATGTCTGACTCCGTAGCATTACTCTGTCCTTTTATAGCCAGCTGTTTACATTTTTGATTTTCCTCTGTCCAGTGAAAACAAGCCCTGGGAAGACAAGGAAGGCTGCACAGGCGTCGAGTTCGGCGAAGAGGTGCTAGCGCTAATGATATTTTTCGGATGTTTTTGTAACACTCTGATAATATTCTAATTATATATTTATTATTATCTAATTAAGTTTTAATAATATTTCACTAATGTTATTCTAGTGATATCTTAATGGAATTCTAACAATATGCTTGTTATATTCTCAAAATATATATACTATTAATTTGGTAATAGTATGTCAGTAATATTTTAATGATATTCTAACAATGTACTAATGATATCGTAATTATGTTCTCGTGATATTTTAATGACGTTCTAGTTGTATTCTAATAATGTACTAATATTTATTAATTATATTTTTATAATATATTTAGATAATATTCCTATTAATTATATTTTTATAATATACTTAGATAATATATTTTTATAATATATTTAGATAATATTCCTATTAATTATATTTTTATAATATACTTAGATAATATATTTTTATAATATATTTAGATAATATTCTGATCTAGTGATTATCTAAGTTGATAATTTGGTACATGCACAATTTTTTTAATACCACCCCTTTTTAGTCTGACCAATTTTTAGTCTGAGTTTGACTTTCACTTTCTGTTCTTAGGTCCAATTTAATGTCTCAATGGAAGCTAGCGAGTGCAGCAAGCAGCTTAAAGAAGTCAAAGGGTTTGATTATTTTTATCATCTCCAGCTATAGTCCTAAAACCACGTGTCTCATGCTGAAACTGTTAATCCCGTTTGTGTGTCATTGGTCTGGAGGAGGCATATCCTCCTGACTGTTTTTTTTCTCTCAATTAGCAAAACTGTTTGGCAATTGCTTATGTCTCTTTTTCATCCAACAATATTTGGATGGGCCTTTTTGGGCCGTTTTACCATCCTGCTTATTACTGAAGTCTTCCCTGGCTTGTATTATCAATATGCCAATGTCTCGTGAAAATGTTTTCATATTTGTCATGCTCAAGATCTTTGTCACCTGAAGTTCAATTTGTTCACGATTAGGTTTCGAATACGGACAAGTTTTGATGACGTTTTCGTCAATCTGAAGATGGTTTGTGATTGTGAATGCGATGACCCTATTTATGATGTAAGTCCTTTTTATTATTAATATGCTTGGTTATCTATATGGAACAGAGCGGAATAATCTTTTGATTGGCTGAAGCGCTACCATTTTGAATTTTTGCAAATGTTTCTATATGGTTATCCGTGGATTTGTGCAGTTTAAAACTGATAAGACAAAAGATGTCAACCTCTTCCCAGGTTGATTTGAACTTTTTTTGCTGACGTGTTTCGGTGGGAGGTGGCAGGTGTTGCCTTGTCGAATAAGCGAAAATGCAAAATTTAGAGAAGCTTTGAAGTGCTTGATTAACATCTGCACTGTCCTTTAGACTAAATTTCTTCCTCGGAATTACCTCCCCTGTTAACTCTTACACTGGTAGTGACCCCACTGCGCCTATACCGTGCAGAAGAAAAAAGCAAGCTGTCGGTAACAAAGATTTGAAGATTAAGGTCCTCAGAAGAATTGGTGTGTCTTTAAAATATATGCTATGTTTTTTATATCAGGTTAAGGACAGTCCAATATGCAACAAAAAGGGGACACTGAAGTGTGGACAATGTGCTTGCGAACCGTAAGTTTTCGTCGACAATATTTATGCACCTCTGTGCCCAGATTCCATGAAACCAGTATTTTAACAGCTTAGGACTTCAAATGATCGCTTTAGCAGAAAGGAGTCAAGTCAAGATGAATTGACCAATATTGCACCAACCCTGATTCCAATGCTTTTTTCTCAATCAAAGCTGACCACAGTTTGGTTATTTTTGCAGGACCTACATAGGCCGATTCTGCCAATGCAACCAGACAACAAACGAGGACGATACACAGTGTAGGTGCGTAAAGGCCCGCCATTTAATCCCTCGTTACCAGTCTCCTATTGAATCCCTCGTTATCAGTCTCCTATTGAATCCCTCGTTACTAGTCTCCAGTTGAATCCCTCGTTACCAGTCTCCAGTTGAATCCCTCGTTATTAGTCTCCAGTTGAATCCCTCATTACTAGTCTCCAGTTGAATCCCTCATTACTAGTCTCCAGTTGAATCCCTCGTTACCAGTCTCCAGTTGAATCCCTCATTACTAGTCTCCAGTTGAATCCCTCGTTATTAGTCTCCAGTTGAATCCCTCATTACTAGTCTCCAGTTGAATCCCTCGTTACCAGTCTCCAGTTGAATCCCTCGTTATCAGTCTCCAGTTGAATCCCTCGTTACCAGTCTCCAGTTGAATCCCTCGTTATTAGTCTCCAGTTGAATCCCTCATTACTAGTCTCCAGTTGAATCCCTCGTTACCAGTCTCCAGTTGAATCCCTCGTTACCAGTCTCCATCTTCGTCATCGCTGGGAAAGCAACCACAACCGGACAGCTCCCACACACTTTTATTGTAGTTTTGTTGTATGGGAGAAGCCTTTGTTTTATGTCTGTAAAACATGAAGTGGGAAAAAAGTCCATAGTCGGATTTCTCACGAGACAATTTTAAAACACCTGTGCTATTGTTTCACTTGTGCGGAACATATATTTTGATAATCTCTCTCTGCTTGGGATATAAAGCTGGCTCTCAAGAAGGTCTTGCTGCCCATATTCATTGAAGCTCATTGATCTTTTGCAGAATAAATGGAAAAGTCTGCAGTGATCGAGGAATTTGTGAATGTGGAGAGTGTGTCAAGTGCTTTCCAAGTCCGGTAATTAGGTCTCTTTCTATTGTCGAGCTAAGGAACCTTAGTCCAATAATTTGTCACATCGTATTTTTCAACTTTTCAAGTTTACAATTTTGAGTGGCAATAGTTTGTAACACGATAAGATATCTCTAAGTTAGGCAAGAGCTGATTCGATAATTCTTGGAAGAGAAAGCACTTAGGGACTAAATAGCACTTAAATCGGTGTGATATTTTCCTTAAACTTGTAGTAGTAAAGGTTTTAAACTATTTTTTTAAGAATCCAAGAGAGCACATCTATGGAGCCTTTTGTGAATGCAATAACGCAACGTGTGCGAAATCTTTTGGAGAAATTTGTGGAGGTATTTATTATTAGATACTTATAAATTTTTTGTTATTAGACAGCCAGTCATGTGCTGTCCTTACAGCCTTCTAGTGTGCTTCGATCCGTCATAAGCTATTCAGTTAGTCAGCTTTTGGTTATTACGTTTGCATACTGTGAGAAGTGTCGGACGAAAAGCACTCAAGTATGCAGAAGTTTTGTTTTCGCTATTTCTTCTAATGTCTCTTTACTCTATGTAGTGACGAGAATCAAGCGAAAAGACAATCTAAGTCTTGTCGTTTCTTTATGTCGTCATTAATGTTATCGGGTTTAAGAAGCAGTAAAGCTATCATCGGGTTGTCAGAGAATTCATTATTGGTTACTTTGACTAAATTCGATTTGCAGCCGTTTTGTACTACCTTGTGTCCGTCTTTTCAAAATGAGGAGACAAAACACCACATCTGGCCATTAGAGGAGGGGGTTGATTTCAGCTAACTGGAACCTTTTGCCTCAAAATCTGTTCCCCCTTTCCTAAGCAGTTTCCGCTCTTCTAATTCCTTTCTCCTGATATGACAAAGTTATTTATTTGAGGCACTTAAAAACAAGCCCTAATGCCCTAATGCCATGTGCATTTCGACGTTCCATACATCATTTGCGATTCTATTTTCATTCATTCTAACATTGTAATGGCCCTTCATGCACACCTTAGCTCCGATGTAGCCTCGTTCTGGTACTCGTAATCTCGTACTCGTGAATGACTTTGCCTTCCGAATTTATCAAGTATAAACCATCTTCACGCCAGAGGCTCTACGTATTTGTAGCTACCGGGAACAAGTCTGTAGTATCCTCTTATGTTTATTGTAGGTAAAGAAAGAGGGTCCTGCGAGTGTAATAAATGTGTGTGCAAGCCGAACTGGACGGGACCAACGTGTGGAGATGAGTGCATTAACTCAACTGCCGGCTGTATTTACAACAATGTAAGCAGGCTGCCCTGGCATTTTAAGCTTGCTTGTCAATACTGGTGTCCGTGTAACCAAATAAACGGTCTGCAGGGTATTAAACTTCAGAAACCTTGACGTGAAGTAACCTGCTTGACCAGCCGGTTTGGTTTTCATCTGCTTTGCATTAAACCCAATAATGCTCAATTCAAGCCCAAGAGTGCTCCTTCTAAATCCGGAATAGCTCTGTGCCTCTTTATGATTTGCCCCCCCCCCCCTCCCCACCATTTTTCAGATGCTTTCTACGTACCTTAAAGCATATTGAATATTAATATTTATTGCATGTTAATTATTAAATAGTAATAAATATTAATTGTTTAACGTGTTATTAAAATCACTTGATAGCAATTCTGTATAATTATACTTCTCTTCTTTTTTCCTAAGCAAACCTGCAACAACAAAGGCTCTTGCATTTGCGGAAGATGCTCTGCATGCGAAAAGGGATACTATGGAGATTTCTGTGAACAGTGTGCAGAGGTAAGTGGCCTAACCCTAAAGCGTCGGCCATTTTGCCCCAAACCTGGACTCAAGCGTAATTCCATAAGACAAATATCATTGCCCCCCTTTTATATATCTGGCCTAAAATTAGCGCCTTGCTTAAGTAAACTCTTCCCCACTTACTATTAGGAAATGGAAGCTATTGCAGCCAACAAGCAAACGGCAGAGGCCAAGTAGAGTTTTTATGTTAGCTCAATTGGATCAACAATGTTAGAAATTAATTTTATTCGATTTGTTTTTGCTTAGAACTGCCCTGATCCTTGTGTGGACTACAGAGAATGTGTTCGATGCAAGATTTTCAAGACGAGTAACATGGGTTCGACTGAATGTGAATCGGAATGCAGAAAAAGGAGTATCAAGAAGCTCACCACTGTCGACTATGTTCAAGCCGGTTAGGAAAATTTTCATACGAATTCCCTTGAAGCTCAGGCGGAAAAACCCTAATGACTCATTCACGCACGCTTACCACATTATGTGGGCCAATCTGTGGTAGTATTTGCAGGGGCGATTCCAGCTTGAGAAACTGGGGGGATCACATAAAACCCTGGGATAGTAGTGTACGGACACAACATATCGTTGGTTTTTGGAGCAGCAAGCTGGAGTTCGATTCCGACCAAGAGTGGTTCGATACAATTGTGTAGCACCCTTGTGGAAAGAATTTTCCTTCTGTCAGCATTTGCCTTATGAAATAACGCCCTACTTTTAAGTGGTATAATCCTTCTTGTTAAAAAAATTTGAAGTTATGTGCAAGTGGCAGTTAAGAGAATGCCTGAGCAATTCATACCAAAAGCTACCTATCAGGCATATAAGCGGAAACACTACCCAATAACCAAATATTTCCTGAGATAAGTGGGGGGAGGACGATTGAAGAGGCCGATATGTATTCTGGGGGCCAAGGCTCTCCACAGCCCCCATGTAGAAACATCACTGAGTATTTGGTCTTCTTTCATTGAAATTACAAATTATACTTAAACACAGCAACGGTTATGCTGTTTTCAACTCGTTATGAATTCTGTGTCAAGTTATGCTAATTGGTTTCTCAAATTCTCGATAAAAATTCAATTGAAGCGAAACAGGGTTTTAGAATTACTGACAAAAGATCGCTTTGTTTATTGCGTGGAGAGGTTTGAAGAATTGGTCGATTTGAGGTGTCATTTTCATCATGACATGCGTGGAGTGGAATAAAAGAGTCTTAATTGCTTCAGGTGCTGGGGAGAGATGTGTAGCTGGGGACAAGGATGACTGTTCCTTCGTGTTCACCTACCAGAAGAATCAAGCGACCCAGGAAATAGAGTTATTAGTGCAGAAAGAGAGAAGTAAGATTCGACTGTAATCACACTTTTTACTTGACGTTGTGAAGGGAATAAATCTTGCTTGCATTTTGAAGATGCTTTGTCGATGATGGACATTTTTCTGTTAGCCGGCGATGTTAAGAAGCCCTGGAATTTTGAAGTTTTTCTTTAGGAGGAACTGAGTCGCCCTAGCCTAGCATTTTTCAATTGCCTGACATTTCTTAATTGCCTAACATTTTTCAACGCCTTTGCATATAAACGTAAATTGCTTTTCCGATATCTGGGTGCGATCACAATTCTACCTGGAACGTGTTCATATGACATCCTATTCAGATGACATGGCAGTTTAATAGTCCTTAATGAGATTAATGTCTCAGTTAATTTTGCCGGTAATACCTCTTTCAAGTAACTGTTGTCATTTGTTTGTGGGCTATCGTGAGCATAGAAAGAGATTCTCTATAAGACACATTTTAAATAATGAAGATCTCCTCCTCAGTCTGCCCCGCAGAGCCAGACATCCTTGCCATTATTCTTGGGGTCATTGCTGGCATTGTTGGCGTTGGATTGGCCTTGCTCCTCATTTGGAAACTTTTAGCCACTTTGAAGGTGGGTTTTGGCATTTTTCCAGTATAAAGTAGCGACTGACTTGTATTTTTATTGAATGTGAGACCAACGGGACATGTTGTCTCTAAGGCTGTGTCGGCAGTACTCCAATTTCAAATTGGGACATATTGACTCTAAGATCCGTTTGTTTTTTGGTATCAGACACCTATTTGCACGGTTCTGTGCAAAGACATGTGACAAGGACATCTGTTTATCTGCTTTGAATTTTCCTTAGAAACAGAACAGATGTCTCCACGTTATGTGAATATCAATCCTGTTTTTGAGAAATTTAAGCCCGAAACTCCGCTTGTTTCCCTCTTACCTAATTACATTCAAGTAGAAAATTTTTATTTTTTTCACTCCTCTCTTTACGAATGACGGTAGAACTAAAATGCAAGACGTCGGGGCCTCTTTTAAAATACAAGGTAGGGGGCAAATGACCCCCCGGACATGTTGGCTGCCCCCCCCCCCAGTTATGCTACCAACTTCTGTTATTGCTGCTAAAGATTCTGGAGTCCGCCTTTTTCGTATGCTCAGAGGTACAAGCAGCCAGTTACAAAGTTGCTCTCAAGTTTTTCGGTTGTCTGTCCACACAGTAAGACCGTAGAAAAGTGTGTCTCGACCTACAACATGTTATTTTCAGACTCAGTAAATAGCTACAACTGAAAAAAAACTCTTAACTCTCGATTGTTGATCCACTGGAGTGTGCCAAGTTTAACCCTAGATCAGCAGTTCAAACTTTCCTCACAATGAAGGACCGCAGAATGAATTGCCCAAAGTTGACTCGTATTGTGAAAGAAATTAAATGAAAGTTATCAGTCTTTGAATACAGTTTTCTACCAAAGTTTTTGTTTAGCATGCATTACGTATTTTGGGGGTTTGAGGAAAAAGAAAATTTTCTCCCAAGATAACACAATTTTAAAGTTTGACATAACACCGTTTATTTTTATGTGTTTATTGCTTCTGCCAAAAAAGCAGTGAAAATATTAGGAGGTGTTATTTGTTTGTTCAATGGTAGTTCAAGATGTGTTTATTGAGACAGCTTGTAGAACAAATGATGCGATTTGCTTGTCGAAGAAAAGGACTTTCAAATAGGGTAACGCTTTTTAGACATCCAGGTTTTAAATTTGTATTCTTCAATTTGTATGAAACTTTTATTAAGATGTTAAATTTTTGGTTTCAGGATCGAAGAGAGCTCGCTAGGTTCAACAAAGATCTGAAAGAAGTTAAATTTGATACGGTAGGAGCACGGAGCATAGTACTACTTTTATATTACTAGTTTCACGGCAAAACATTTAATGACATGACAAAGCTCAAACAAACATCGTACGATTTGTCACGGATACAGTTCGGGTGGCTTGTCTATTTTCCTCGTCATTTCCCTGGTCATTTTTCTGTTATACCGTAGCAAGCCAACTTTTACATTATATTTTGATGGAAACCAAATGGTGGTTATGTCGGTTATTGTTATCCAATTAGAAAGTACTTTGCTTTCTATCTCTGAATTTGTGTAAGACAAGAGTCGTTACGCGTTAGAGCAGGTGTCTACTTCCATAACTTTGCCATATGACGCTCACTCCCCCAGGTCACTGCTAGCTTCGCTCCGGGAAATATTCATTCGCTGGTCCATATCCCTCCCATTTGCATCATTATCCGATACCCTAATCCAGACAAATTGTTGTCGCTGTCTAAAATCCAAGTTTCTGGCTGGTAAGTGGGGAATAATTCGCTGTAACAGTCGCCTTGGGTAGTTGCGCGTCCCTACGACTGTGCCCTGAACGGTTTTGCCGAAATGAAGAAACAGCCACGAATGTAGCAAAACAAAAGTACCAGCTGTCTCTGTTTCTTATCTGAAAGGATGTTCGGATCTTTCTTATCTCACTTACAGCGGACTTTGTCTTCGTCTGTTTTGATTCCGTTTTCATACGTTGCACATGGCCGTGTGAGAGGAGTCTAAAGTTATCATTTATGCGAATTTCTTTGTTTTTAGGGTGAAAATCCGCTCTACAAGCAAGCCACGTCTCATTTCAAGAACCCCATGTACGAAGGAACATCCTAACCATAATCAGCAAATGAATGCTAGGAGAGTTTTAAAGTCGGCCAGTATTGTGTATTTAAGAAGGCGTACTACCAAAGTAATTTCGGACAATAACGAACTCCTTTTAGACGAATATTGATTTTATAAGAGAGTGTTTAGGCATATACTTTTTTGCTAACCATATCAATTTAATCCTGCTCTCAAAAACTCTTTTAGTGTTATTCTTGTCTAAGTAGAAAGTTATCCAGACATACGTGAACGTTTGTTCTCAGAAGTTGTTTCGGCAAGAAAATTAGGAAGAATTTTTCGGAAGTTTTGCTCGCTTTGGGGCTGTCAGATAGCTTTCCCTATTCGATTCGTGGCCTTGTAATCAATCCGGGTACAAACTTCCCGTTTAGATAACTGCAAGGATAAACCAAAACCTCATGTTCAGTTTTAATCGAGATACAAAAGCAAGTTTTAATTGTTTTGTAGAAATAACTTTTAGTATAGTATGTATGTTTCCGAATGTACAATCTGTTTTGATTCTTGGGTCACTTTTGCAATCGACAACCGATAAATGAATTTGGATGTTTTAAAGTTCTGCTGGCTTGAATTGGAACCGAATACTTCTGGTTCTTGCTTTTTCTTTCTTAAATTGATGGGTATTTCTTTGCCTGCTCTACAATAAAGAGATCATTGCCCAAAAACACCCAAGAATCACCGGACAGTTATTTATAAAAAGTACTGCTGTTATTATATTAAGTATATAGCTAACAGAAATAACGACCATTAGACAAGATGAATTGTAATTAACCGGACATTTGCTACTTTGGAATTCTTTGTTTCATCAGAATTATAGTTTAAGTTTCCTTTTCCGTTTTAATGGCTTCGCTTTTTCGTTATTGGTTTTGATCAATCGATCGGTGAGTCGCGTGCTCATCAAAACGCGCCAGTTACTCAATTTATATTTTGTGTTTTGATTCAATGCACTACATGTTATTTTTACTAATACTGTTGTTTTAATGTTTACATGGATGTGAGGCAGGGCCTAGTTTTCTCTCTTCACTCCTTCTGGGCTGCAGAAAATTCTGTTGTCGCGCGACAGGGAAATATTAAATATGCTAATTTGAAAATTTCTCATAATTCCCAGCAAAGTTTGCCGCCTTTGCCTTTGATATATGTTGATACAGAATTTGATGGAGAACTCAATGATATTCAACAGTGTTCTTATATTGCAATTAATTGCTGAAATATTTTGAAATCTACGGAGTGAGTCGAGTATTTAGGCCACAAATTGACTTTCGCGCCATAACAACTATGTCCCGCGGCAACCTGAATAGGAATGGAAATGATGATTTGGATATCAATGTCTTATCATCTGCTTCTTCGCAACCAAATTGCTCGCAGTTGTAACCAACCACATTTTCTGAAACACGTTCAAAGCTATTGAGGCCTCAAAGTGGCTGATACCGAGTTTACAAACTGTGCCCAAATGGGTCTAGCTTTCTGTGATGGCAAAATTTGGACAATCCGGACAGGATAATCCGATTAACATCATGTCATACACGTCGGGGATTTTTTTGACTGCATCAACGAATCACAGATCGGTTAGGGTCAGGGATGCTGAATATATGACATCTAGCAAAACATGGTACCTCTCCGGATTGTCCAAGTTCGCCCTGTGATTATAAGTAGTTTCCATCTGAAACTTTCTTCACTGCAGCCAGCCTTACAACTGTAGATTATATGTTTCTATTCACTAGATGGTCTTTAAATATTTACCGGAGTGTCAAAAGAGGCAAAAAACAGTCTTAGAGGGAATTGAAGCATATTTAAGTGGCTCCGAGGCAGTAAGCTCGAGCTGCCAATCAAACGTCAACCAATCACAAGCCTTATGCCTTTGAATCTACTTCACGTGCACAGTTACAATGTGACTTCAGCGCAGGCTCCGTACTGTCTATTTTTAGGAAATGCTTGATCTACGCTTCCATTCCCTTTAAGACGTAAAGAAAAGGTTCGACTTCAAAGATCTTTTAATCACTATTGCAGGGATAATGTTAACTTTTCAAGTCAATTTTTTACTGACGTCAGTTATAATTATAATTATGGCAATTATAATTATCCTTGATAATCCATCCCCTCTTTTCATAAGTTCCCGAACTTACTTCATGTTTCATGCTAGCGTGTAAAGGTAACTAAAGAGGGGGCATTTTGACCCTTTGCCCCCGTGCAGCTTCATCCCCAGCACGCCACTGTTTTACAGCATACCATAGTCTCTAGGGAGGGAAAGCTGCATACTTAGCCTTGGGGACGTGATGCTGTCTGGGATACTATTCGTCAAAACAAGTTGATAAGATTATCCTTCCCGATGCAAATCTTGAGACAAGGGGCCACAATGAGATGAATTGCAATTTCCGCGTTCGTGGCAACCAATGTTTCTTTCTTAAACTTCGATAGTGCGACAGGCAATTACATGCGCCTAAATTCCAGACGAGCAAATATCTCAGAAAATTATGTCTGTAGTAAGTTAATTAAAATTTAAGCGTTTCTTCAATCAAATTCGATTGCAGGTCCTAGCTTCGTTTTGAATGCAAAGCTGCTTGGCTTTCATCTCGTTTTCAATTCTTTACTAAGCCATGGCAACAGCCTCTGATTTTTCAGGGGGTCGTGCCAATTTAGATTAGACACACAAGTATGATGGGTGAGAAGTTTTAAACATCTTCCGTGGATCAGGACTGTAAAGGCTGCGATGAAAAGAAGTTTGCTTCGGAACAACAAGTTATCCCTTCGAACTTTTGTGCCATACTCATTCAGTTTCGCTTGTATACATAGTAGCCATTAGATTAGATCCACACCATTACAAAAACATGACCGGCCTCAACTGAGTCCTTTGTGTCCGTAATATTTTAACGCATTTACAATGGCAATACGTTCAATGCCTTGTGTAAACAATATGAAGTAGAAGGACTGTTGTCAAGGATGGCCTGACTTCCCTTTAGATTTCCCGAGTGAATAAAAGAATGAAGACTTAGTTCTAATTCTTGAGAGTTTTCGTGAATCGGTCTCGGGCTAGAGTTTAGGTACAATGATATTTTGTTCAGGGGTAATTGCAAGACTTCGATGTATCTGTCCTTTGCCAATAGGAGAAGGGAGAGAGGAGGGGGCAGCGGGGGCAGCCATCTGCAAAAGGGCTTAATTCCTTCGTTTTTATATTGTTATGTCATTATCCTCATAATTTAGTCCTCTTGCTCTGAGTATATGCAAACGTGTCTAAGTTGGACTAATTTCTGGAGCTGTGCAATATTAATGACGATATTGTTCTGAACCAAGAAAAGATAGCAAAAATCAATGACAGACCAACTTTTTCAAAACAAATATATACAAATAAGCTAGACTTTGTCCTCTTTTAATGGTCTTCCAAGAGGACATCATGCATTATCGGATTATCAAACAACACGGATTATCAAACAAATACCTAACAGTAAATGAAATCTTTCAGTGGTTTCTTGAATGCTAAGAGAATACATGAACGATTGTGGAGTTTTCTCACTTCTTCAAGCTGGTAAACCTATGGCCTAAAGCTCTAACTATGCATCCTTATGCCAGAAGTTTCTTAGAATCTGCTAGAATCTGCGGATGCGATGTGAGTTACAAGATAAGTGATCCCTTTTTACAAAAAGTTGGCCTTTTAAACGCCGGTCCCTTTAAATGTAGCACCATGACCGGCGCCAAAGGCGGTCTATTATTCTATTTGATTAACCCCCTGGATGATTCTGTCAAGTAAAGCGACTTTCCGATGGTGGAAGTTCAAGATGTCAGCGAGAATGCTACAACACTTTTTCAAACTATATTTACTGGTTTATGTTTTAGTTTCACTTTTCATCAAAAGGGCTGATAGCCTTATTGTCGAGGGGACAATTTCAACGAAAAAGGTAAACGTTTGACCTTTATAAAACCATTGTTTTTATCAAACTTCGCAGCTTTAGGCCTTGTGGATCGATTTTGCGCGTTGCGTTTGGATTGACCCGGCAAAACATCCTCATGATTTTATTGATACAGTTTGACTTTAGCTATTATATGCAGGTTTTCAGCCTTAACATGCCCATTGATATAAAAGTCAAATCCTTTATTAATCATCATTTAAAGTAAGGATCTTAATTCCGTAAACAGTTAAGCGGTACTTTTCAATTAGTCTTTTAGTCATTCTGTTGTGTCCGGTGATTTCGAGCGCCAGTTCATTTTTATAACAATTTGTTCGTAGCAAAATGTTTACCTGATTAACTCGGATTTGTATGTAGCGTACAGCTGGAGGAATAAGTAACAAATCTGTATCTGATTCAGTAATCGCAATTGCGGACTATGTCAGCATCATTGTTGAGGTTAAGAAATAGGATACGTATTATTCATCTTTTGGTTTACATTTGCACCAAAGTTTTTCTTATTTGGTCATCAATGTTGTGAGAACGATTGAATAGATTTAAACATGATCTAGACACATGTCATGTCAATGTTTGCAATGCCTCTTTATACACTCAGTAAAATTTGAGATCTGTTGAAAGTTTAACTACGAAGACCGGAATATTCCTTTGAATTCTTTATCGAAGCAGATTCCTTTTTGTTTATGTTGCTAACAAAAATGCAGAAGGAAATCACATGCAATTTTGTCTTTCCCAAGCAGATCATATATTACATTATGAATTTATATGTTTTGTTAACTACCATCAATAATCAGTGATTTTTATAGGTAATTTGTTTTAAGAGGAATATGCATTTGGAAAAGTTGTTGGATATTTGAAAGAAGGTTTAAATCCTTGGGTCTTTAGGAAATCATTGTTCAAAAATGCAAAACTCCAAGGTTTTGGAATCTCCTATTAATGTGATTAGTTAGTTAGCAATACTGAAAACCCTGCATATAAGCTGCCTCTGCACATGAGCCACAACCCAAGTTTGAGGTCTCAAAATTAAGAAAAAATTGTTTTGTCTTGTACTTTATCATAAAAAACATTTGAAAAATCCATGAAATCCTTCTTCATTTTCAGACAGTCCAAAGAGTTTGTCCCATTCCATTTTATTCAATGTTACTCTCTTGTCCCATTCCATTTGATTTAATGTCACTCTCTTCTTGATAAAGTAAATCAGTACTGTCAACTTAATCACCATTTTGGGGAGCCAACTAAGGAAAACAGATGGGGATTATATGTGGGTACCCCTGGCTTAATCAAGTAGAGGATCTAAAAAAAGCTAGCGAGGAAAACAGATGGGGATTATATGTGGCTATTCCAAGTGCAGGACCTGAAAAAAAGCTAGTGCCCTTTTGAACTCAATGGTTTTTCGCTTCTTCAATGCTAGTTGAAAGAAATTACTATAATATTGGAAGTTTTGTCAGTTATTTACTTTTGGCAAACACCAGGTAATGGTCAAAGGATAGGTAGAATCAATATCAAAAGTTATCTGAAACAGGACATGAAATTGGCATAGGCATTGCTAAAGCACTATTAAGCATTCCATTACCTATAGACAAGGCACACTTGCTATGATGATGGTTTTTGCTTGAAACCTGTGAGAGTGTCTTGTCCCTTTGCATTAATCAATGCAGACATAGTGACCATTCAAACCTTATGTTATTGTATTTTGTGTGAAACAAATGATCAATTTGAGAGAATTGTTTGTAACTGGAATGATATGTTTAATGAAATCTTGGCTACAATTGATTTATGGTGTGAAACACAATTATCTTATTTTCACTTGAAGCTTATTCTTTTTTACATTGAATGGTAATTTTTGTGTGAATTATGTGTCTCTATAAATGTTTGAAAATTTTTATTTCCATTCTATTATAAAGTTATTATGAAGATTCAAAGCTGTGTAAAGCAGTGTAGAGCTTCAACTTGAAAAACCTGTAAAGCATAAAAAATACAATACACATTGATGATTCAAGGTTTTTATGACCAGGGTTTGAATGAAAACAATGCAGAGATAATTTATTTATCAACACACAATTCATGGCATCAATTTATGTAGTGTTTAATGGTCATTGTTGTCTCAAGGTTCATTCATGTCTTTGGCTTTTCAATTTGAATGTTGTATAAGGGTGCTTGCTTTGGTTTGGTTTTAGGAATGGGTATTTATCACAAGGTTCTGCTATAAGCACTATACAAAAGATGATTTTGGGGCAGTTGATTTCCATTTTGAGTACCCATGGGTAAGTTTCATATAACTTAGCCATAAAGATTTACATTAAAGTGTCTGCCTTTGAAAACTACATCAATTTGATCTTATGCATACAATGAAAACCGTCTAGTTGACAACACTTATTTTTAAATGGTAGTCAAAATTGCATCCTTGCCTTTATCCCTAAATTTTGCCTCCTCGTCTTGTTCAAGAACATCAACTTGAACTCTAGTTGATGATTCCTTAGTTTTTGCATTACCTAACTGATCCACATTGTATATGTACTTGACTTAATAGATGATATATCAAATGTCTTTCTTGAAATACCCATCTATTCTGCTTTACAGAAAAATAACCAAAAACCACAATTGACTATTCTTTATTATGACACACAATGGAAAGATGTTTACCCCAAAACAGACATGGTAAGACTTCTTATTAGAATTACTGAATCAATTCCAAATGGTAATGAAGTCCGGCATATTCTATGGCTAAAACCCTTAGTATGAACATCTACATAAAATGTAGCTATTTTCCCAGAGCAGTCTGACAATTGTGAGTACACTATCATCTTTTATTAAAAGAAGTAGATGGTTTGTCTTTGATCTTCTATCTGATATTCTGATGTTCAAAATGTTATACATTCTGCCCAACAGAATTGGAAATAACAATTCTTGTTTTTCTTTTACAGTCCCGTTACCCTCTTCTCTGACTTTTTAAAACTACTTGAAAAAATAGGATAACTTATATTTTGCTATTGGTATCTTGCTATTAGTATTTCAACAACTTCTTACCATATCTTGTTCTTCATATAACTAATTCTTTCCTAGCCCTGTCAATCAAAGGTGGACCGAACAGTACCTGGAAATAATCAAATTCTTGAACTATCACCGGGTGGACACTGTAGCCTGGTTACAAGAGAAAATATTAAATATGTGGTCTGCAAAGGTATTTCACAATAGACTGTTTGTTGATAAAGAATCTTCACCTGGTAGTGCTTCAACATGATTATAAGAAAGACCACAATGTAGACTGAACAAGTTTCAAGATTGTGGATATTAATGTGAGATGGTTCAGTGCTGGTTTTTTATTTGTAATCTAATGCATGAACAAACTTAACCGTTAATACGGCCATTTGTATTTAGCAAAACTGCAATAAAATCACAATAATCACAGTCGTTTTACAAAAGAGTTTTTCATTATCAAAGTTGCTAGCTTCTGCTTTTCGTGCTTGCTTTTTGCCCTTTTGTTTATTTTTTGAAAAATCATGAACACGATTTGGTGATTAAGGCCCAAGAAATCTGGACTTCTGTTTCTGACAGCCAATTTATTAATCGGGATCCACTATAATTGTGTGACTGTCCTTTCTATGAGCTGTCAGGTTAATTTGTTCCTTGTGTCATTTGGCCAGTTTATATTTTTTCTCCAAAGTGCACTGCTTCTAATTGTATGCTTTTAATTTAACAATTCTTGCAAGATGATTTGACATTATCATTCATCTCTCTACATAACAGGCCTAATGTAACTTTTTCAGGCACAAGAACGTTTATCTCAACAAGAGCTAGATGGTGGTATCTTGTGTTCTCCCATTGCAATTCATCCGCTGTAAGTATGATGGGTAATTCAACTATTTTCAGTAGAGAATGTAGAGTAGAAACATAAGGTTTTATGAGAAGAGCTCATATGGCAGCCTTTACTGCTAACTGAAAGTAAAGACGTTGAAAGCATAATTTATTTAATCATTCTGTCGATGAGAGAACAATATGGACGAATTGCATGTATTGCACTGCAAAGGACACACTGTTCTAAAGATATTTTGCTAAGTCTATTTTTTGTGTCGGAAAAAATCCCAACGAAGAATAAAATTTGCAGATTCGTTTTGTGGCCTCTATTTGAGCTCCGGTTAGCCCTTCCCAGGCTGCCATTTGTATCAGCACTGATATTTGCCAGCTGGACTATCTAAAATCCATTTTACCAGCACGTTTCATTAAAGTTTCTATAAAACATGTTGACCTTTCAAAAACACACTGTTTTGCTGAAAACAAACAGTGTAAGTTGAATGAACATCTTTTTTGGGAAGACCAATCTAATTTTTTGGGCATTCTTCTTTTTTGCAAATGCTTTCATAAGTTCCTTGTTGACCTGTTCGTTTTCATCTTTTTTCTTTGAAAAGATGAAATGGTCTTAGTAAGTTTGAATTGAATGCCTAATGTCTTTAATATGTTGATGTGGATAGCAAGACGACGTAGTTTGCCCGGAAAAAAAGACGTGGTTTTTTTAACATAGAGTAAAGGCTGATTTCTGAATGTTAATTCTATCGCCAAGTTTTCTCACTAGATCAAAATCCTTGCATTATTGTTTTGGAATCGCATCATCAAGGTAGAACAAAGATGTCTAGCTTTTTGATGGATGCGTCATCATCTTCATCTTTGCCCCTTTTCATTTGCAGTCCATTTTGTCTCGGTCAGCTTGCTGATATGAGCTGCCCAGTATATTTAATTATTTAAGAATTTAACCAATTATCCCAATTCTTTTTTCCATAGGGTGTAGAAATGAAGTATAAGATGATCATGACAAATGGTAACTCATTTTGGAACCAACATTTTTCGGCAGATGAGCAGGGTAGGTCTGTCTGCTTCACACAAATCTGACAAGCTCTATAAAACGCTTTGTTATTGAAGCTTTTATGTCCAGTCTTTTTTCAGGATTTTTCACTGGACGCACAATTACGCACAAAAGGGTAATGGGTAGATGGCGTTAGCCGAATTGAATCAGCTTGATAAGTGACGATGAAGTTTACAACTGATATGAAAATCCAACCCTAGTTTTCTTATTTTGTCTACAATTTCAAACTCAGTGATCCAGACGGGAAGAAAACAGTTCAAAGAAAATATCTAAATCAATAAATAGCCAGCCTGGTAATAGTGAAATTTGAAGTACAAACTAATCCAGTTCAAGACAATATTCCCTAGAACTTCAGTTAAGATCCTGATTCTTTTTTTGCAGTTATACTACAGCCAAATATCGGCTTCTTTTTGGCAACATTCTGCATGTTCTTTTGCAGTCTTATCTTAGCGAGTAAGTTTACTTTTGCATTCAGAGGTTTTTTTTATATTTCTGGGTATTTCCCTTATTCGTTTCGGTGTTGTTACTTTTTTGCTATAAATTTTCCCGTGTGCTTATTTTTAGTTTAAAGTTTGGCGTGACACCTGATAAAGGGTGTTTTTAATAGAATGGTTTTAAGATTTAATAATTACTGTCAGTACTACCAATTTCTAACGTAGTCTAGATCGTTTTTTGGGAAAAGAAAGCTGGGAAATTCGTTTCAGTATTTTGGTATTGAGCCCACAATAATAGATATCTGCATGTTTAACGTAATTTTGAAAAAAGATTCAGCAATCTCCTTGAAATTGTCGACGTTTTTTCAAGATAATTGAAAACGAGAGCTTTCATTAAGTAGAGGGTTCTTTTTATTTCTGAGTAGGAAGAAACGAGCGTTTATTCGAAACAGCATGAAGGCCGCATTGAGGAACCATTTGAATGATTTTCGCGGGAAACAATCAACATGGCACTATTGTTCTTCTCGAACATGCTAATGCCTCTTGCAATATGTGATGGGACTGTCATTTGCGCGCCCAGTAGCAGCGCGCGTTCTTTTTTAAATTGTTTTGAATATGAGTGTGGGATATAGGGGAGAACAAAAACTCTAGATATTTAGACAGATAAATGGGCCTTCATGCCACTTCTAAGCTCGCCTAGAAACTCTTAGTTGCTCACTAGGCCTCCTGCTGAAAATCAATCTGATCTGATTGAATTAGATAAAAAAAACCGGAGCTAATTCAAGATTAAGATCGGTAGGTTTGGATTAGGTCGCTTTGAGGGTACTTGGAGTGGTCGTGGTGATTTAATGGGTTTAATTGTTGAGTACGTTTTCTGTTTAAATTTTAATTACTGTCATATCTACGTTTGTTCTGGCTGAACTGTAATCATGATGTAAAATTGTTTATTTCTAGCTCATAGTTTGGTGGGAAAAAGTGTTTTGAGAGCAGAGTAGTTTTTGACTTGTGAAGTTTAGTCCAGTCTTGCATGCTTAAAATAAATGCATATTCAACAAACAAAAAATGCACAGAAAGCAACTAGGATACTTGTAGTGCGGTGGCAAGCGCTGTAGAACAGGGTATTGAAATAAACCTTTGAAACTCGGAGTGTGAGAAGCAACTTAGGGCAAACTTGCTCCACGTAAGAAAGAAGGGTACACTGCTCTGGTCAAGAAACATCGACCGTTTCTTTGAGTTAAACAGTAATCTTTTTTGATTCTGTAGGCATGTTATTTAAAGTTGTCCCTGAAAATTGTGCTGCCCACTGCGCATGCTCAAACATATGCTATTTGCGAGACGCCTGTGCGATATATGACAAAAATCCAGATTTGTTGATTTTGACTCCATAGTAAAAAAGGTGTACCATTGATAACTTTTGGTCTTCACAAAATCACTTTGACACTTTCATAGTTGGCTGGGATGTTACCAGCAATTGCTAGCCAATCACTGTTTTTTTCTTGGTTCAAAAAGTTTAGGCCAAATGTGATTTCGGGTTGTATAGTAGAGTTTGAGTCGATTTCTACACATCTATAACAAAGCTAACTTCAACGTTTGAATTGATTGCTATATTTTTGGTGGCCCCGGAGGAGAGTAACATTGTGTTCGCCTGTGCATGCTCATTTTGTACTGTAAAAATTGAAAAGCGCCTGTCATATTTGGTTAGGACAATTCATTGTGTTCTTTTAATGATTCTTGTGCTTTCTTCTTTTCAAGAAATCCTCAAAACAAGGCAGCTATTCCATTATACATACAAGATGTTTATGGTGTCACTCTTTCTCGAATGTAAGGGTTATTTTGTTTTCACCTATCTTGTTTTAGAATTTAAACTATTAAACATTCGACCAGCACTTTGATCGAGTTTAACCTTAGGACAGCCTGAACTATTTTGCTACACAATTTTTCAGCTGTTCATTTTATTCCATGGTTCAATCATTTGCAAGACATTGCTATGCAGTGGCGTGCCGAAGGGCTTTTGGGTGGGGGGGGGGGGGTGGGGGTTGGTGTAACATGAGAAATTTACCGTAAGGGTTAATTAAGGATAGTTAATCATAGCGCACAAATTTTACACTCTAGTACCGTAGTGGTTCCTTTGTGTCCAAGCTGGATATAACAAAAGTGCAAATCTAATTCTTCCCCAAAATACCGACACGCTGTCATAGTTGTTTCAACTTTTACCGACATACACAAATTTACCCCCCCCCCCTCCTCGCCCCCACACCCCCTACTTCGGCACGCCCCTATGCAAAATTAAAGTTGTTCTTGTGAAAAGTAGCTCTGTATCCCTGTGTCCTTTTATCCTCACTATGTGTTACTTGACCAATTTCAAGTAAGAGGTTTGTTTTCTGTTTCAATAAGTATTAATTTTGTTTTTTATTTTGTCACAGTGCTGTCGTTAATGTTCGATGTAATTTATTACGTTGAATATGGCAAATCTGGAATTCCAAACAGAGCGTATAAAGTTATTCGTAAGTCGCATGATTTTGATTCTTTTCTCTCACATTTTCAAGTACAAAATCACAGAAGTATCACAAAGCAAACTACCTTTGCCAACCCAATGCAGCGCCATTGGACATAGGAACATATATCTTCTTGTTTAAGCAAAACTGTCCTTAAAGGTTGTGAACTTAATGGGAACGTTTCCTGAAAGGAAGGCTAGGGTAGTGTGGGGAAAGCAGAACCAAGCCATTTGCCCTCTTCAAAACAGTATTTTCATCTTTATCAGATACTTTTGCTTTCTTACATCAGAGTGCAATTTAGAATAGCTTTGGATTTTTAATTAGGTGCTGAGTCCAATCTTTAAGAAGCAGTATAAAGGCTTGAATTTTTGAATTGCAGAAAGAATCTCAAGCTACGATAATTAATGCCAATAATCACGATTATGCTTTTTGTCTTGATCGCTTGAGCTTTAGGTCCATTTTCTTTGACAGTAACCTTCTGTTTGCCTGTCCAACAGCAGTGACAGTTGTCAGACAGATGTTTTGAAAGAAGGCTGCACTGGCTGGACTCATGAGCCATTCATTCTGCTTAAAAACAAACCAACTTTCTATCGAAAGTTTTAATTCAAGTAGATTTCGTGGACTGCATTCTTTGATTTGCGTTATCTCCACCAACCACCAACGCAGTTAGGGATTTCAAATCTCCAGAAAGACGCAAATTTGAGGGAGATTAGTCTAAATAAAATCAGTTGCGCAGATAGTCCTGCGTTTTGGCAATCAATCCCACACTGTAGCAGCGAGTAGAACCTGGTAACGTCATTGGGGCTCAAAAAGATGTCTGTGTCAACTGACTTGACAAGCAATGTCGTAAGATCATGGCAGGCTGTTTTATCTTAATCGTGATACCCGTTGGATTTTGACGTCGATAAAACGTCTTGCACCACTCGCGCTGTTGTTTAACCGTGTCAAAGTGCTTTTAGGGTGCGCTATGTCGCGAAACACACGATTTTAAGTCTCTATAACGGGCCTATTGTCTATTCCAGAGCAAGGTTGTCACTCGCTGGCTGATATGGCTCTTCTGCTTTTCTTGATTCTTTTGGCCAAAGGCTGGACCGTCACCAGGTGAGTGTCTCTTTCTCTTCACGGAAACTGTGCGCAGATGAAAGAATCTCTTTGAACATACAACGCATGCAACACTCAACCTACCCCCGTCTAAGAGATGGCCACTTGTTGCCACATAGATTTTTGGAGCTTTGAGGTTAAAGCGTAATCGAAGACGTAAATCAAACGTTTTTTCTGATTTGAATTGAATCAATGTTAGTTCTAACCAAATACGGAGGTACACTAATTAAAAGTTGTAAGTTTAAGAGACTGCCTGAGAAGTTGCTGCTTTTTCCATGTCGAGACAGTATTCGTTTTAAGTTGAAAGTTTTAAGTGACCAGACATGTGGTTGGCTTCAAATTAAGGAGGCTATTTTCAATGTTGTTTCATGCCATGTGATTCCAACAGTGCTATTCCCAAAACACTGTTAGGGGATGCTAGGCCATCTAAGTGCGGTTTTACTTTCTGTTTGTAGAGGCAGAATAAGTTCGTCTGGACAAGTGAAGCTTGGAGTGTTTTTCACATTGTACTCCATCGCCTATGTCGCATTGTACATCTACGAAGCCAAGGTTGGTTTACAAATATGATACACCGTTGTCGTAGGCCAGAGCGTGGGACAATTGCACGTCCCTGATAATAAGAATGAGTGCTATGGGATTGATATGGCGAAAATAACAACAACTACCAGTAAACCAGAAGCCTGGCCAAATGCATTCGTCCTGTCAATACGTTATACCATGTCAAATCTTTCTCCTTTTATCGTCTATTGTCTTCATTAACAACGCTCTGTTGTATTTCCTCCGGTCATACTAAAAACAGGCAAATAGGTAAAGCTCCCAGGAGATAAGCAACATGAACCCCTTTACCTATCTGCGTATCAGAAGTACTCAGTATTCTACTATTTTTCCAATCCGAAATTCCTGTCACAACTTGATTTCATTCCCAAAACATGTATACACTGCTACTGATACTATCACATTGATGTTATAAATGGCCTGGGATTTTAAGTGGATGTGATATCACATGAACTGGAACATTCTGCTGTATCCAAATCATTTTTTCCGTTGCTCAATGCTTGGCAATGACGGTATTCATTCAAATTCTTCTTTAGGCGTTCGACCCTGGCGAAGTGCTGTATCTTTATGAAAGTCCCGCTGGTGTAGGACTTACTATCATGCGCCTCATTGTGAGTTTGCAGCGGAAATTTCAATGTTTTCTTTTTGAAACAGTTTAAAAAACTAAACAATTCTACTCCGCAGATGTTTTTAACTATGAGTTTATAACATGCACTTTCGCTTGTCTTTTTTAAGGGTTCACCATCATCCCACCCGACAATGTTTTAAATTGACAACAGAATAGATGTATCATGTATAACCTTTCTTGCTAATCGTAATGTGATGTTTATTAACACCAAGTTAGCTGCAGTTCAAGTCATAGTTCCTTGGAACCTACTTTGAAGTCACCGAGCTAAAATGTAGATGAACGAAAGCATGGCTTCTCAATGATTTTTAGAGGTTATATAGAGGTTAAATAGAATTTTGTTACCAAGTCCAACCACCACCATCCCTCAACCCTGCACCCTGCAACACCCCCCTCCCTCCCGTTTCTGTGAGTAGAGCATTTAAAGAAACTCGATATCTTCTTACGTGCTAAACTTAAAAGCAAACTGAAAGGAACCTAGACAAGTGTACTAAAAGACGCTGCTGAAGGCTTTTGAGACTGCATCTCTAGAAAAACAGGGTACACATTTTGTCCTTGATACCATTTCCAATGCATGAAACTTTCATTGGCTTACTTGATCTTAGGAGTTGTGAGAAGTGATATTAAGTCAATAACTGCAGCAATGCATTGTTGAAGTTGAAGTCCTTTGCAGTGTAGTGGAAGGTGTTTGGGTGAAGAATCTCTTCTCCTGTAACTCACCGATGATATTTTTTCTTTTCCAGGCATGGTTTTGGTTCTGTTATGGAATATTTTTCACGTTGAAGCATTACCCAAATAAGAGCTCGTTTTATTATCCTTTCTGGTTCTTTTACACAGCTTGGTAAGTGAAGTTTGATAAGTGAACCTCATTACTCTGGTACGGTTCATTCATGCCTCATATTCTATCTCATCGTAATTTCTTTTGCTATTTTTGCTCTATGACTTATTTTTGTAAAGAATAAGCAACATTTGGATATTCTTAAAATGCAACAGCGGTATTTCAAAACCTAGAATGTTCTCCTCTTAGATCTAATTGGCATCAAATTATTTTCTAAAAACCTGTTTTTCAGGTTTTTGAGCGGTCCAGTGTTTGTACTCATCGCCACGTATGTTCTCGAGCCGTGGGTTCGGTAAGTTGACACAACATTATGATTATTATGAATTGTTTAAGGGATAGAAAGTCCAAATTTAAGGCATTCATCTAATCTTTAGGAGCCAAATTGTTTGCTGGCTACGCAGGGAAGTCATAATTACCTCCTCATCCAAAATTCAAGTTTTGACATCCATTTGAATGTTCCAAAAATTGTAAACGGAACCAAAGGGGCCTAAATTTTGTTACCTTCCCTATCTTGGGAGCCCGTCTGTTATTGCCGAGTAATTCATCGTGGCTTGTGGCGTCCGTTTAAAAAGTTTTTGGGTAGGAATAAATATTGTCAATAGCACTTTATTTTTCTTATAATCGAATTCTATTTAACTTGATTGGGGACTGCTTCCACCCTCTCCACCTTTAATATGTGCCATATTTTGGCCTTGCCTTTGATACCCTCGATTAAATGGGTTTTATTTACCTCCAATTTTATTTCCAAAAGTGTCTCTTCTCGTTCTAATTAATCTTACCTCTATGTCCTTGCCTCAACAGAGCCATGGTTATGAACGGTATAGACAGGGCTGTAACATTTTGCGCGTATATATTTTTCTTGGTGAGTCGTTTTTATTTTCTACAGAACCATGGGGGACGCAAAGGCCCCTCTTTCTAGAAAGAGAAGAACTCTGCCTGTTACCCCATTGTCAAATGACCTAGTAACTTCAAAACACTTATTAGTTATTTAAGAAACATTTATTTCCTTTTATTGGTTGATAATTTCGCTTGATACTTCTCAATTTCTCAAAGGTTGCTAAAGCATAAGCTGATTGAAAATTGTGGGGCTTTAGACACAATATAATGCCACATTTGGTAACATAAAGAGGTGAAGTCGACGGGTTTTAAGCAAGTCTTTTTATTTGTTCTCAATGCAGGTACTGACAAGACCGTCCGCTGCAAACACCAATTTCCCGTATCATGTGCGAACCTCACAGGCAAGTGTGGGAATATTTCCCTTTTCCCACTTTCGTATGCACATCTGCTTTTGATTGTGTGAATTTCCCTGATTTCAGTTAAAGGCAGAATCAATATTAGTTTTTAATTTGCGGAGTTGAAACGAGTTTCTGCGTTTTACGAAAGAAGCACCTCCAGCTTTAATCGGCTGACTCTTAGTTTTTTTCGGATGGTTCTCGATTGTCGTGTTATATTGTTTGTTGGTATGTCCCAGAAACGGGTTGTTATTATTTTTGAGATTCCTTAATACGTACCGAAATACCATGCTGATTTTTCCGAGCCAATAATCAGAAATGAATAACAGTAATGAAAATCAGAGGTGGATTTGGACCCGGTCGATGCCCCGGAAACCGGTCGATGTCCGGGAACCGGTCGATGTCCCGGGAACCGGTCGATGTCCTGGGAACCGGTCGATGTCCTGGGAACCGGTCGATGTCCTGAGAACCGGACGATGTCCCGGGAACCGGTCGATGTCCCGGGAACCGGTCGATGTCCTGGGAACCGGACGATGTCCCGGGAACCGGTCGATGTCCCGGGAACCGGACGATGTCCCGGGAACCGGACTTTTGCTTTCTTTAAAAACTGGACTACCAGACGCTTAAACCGAATAGACAAATCACCGGATTTCTGTTTGAAATCCTGAGTGTTGCTTCCAAGGTCACTCTCAAGACTTTTATACTTAGGCCCTGTCTGTTTAAGTGCTAATACATTGATCTTGCCTTGGACAGATTGGAGTAGCGACGGACAGTGATAGTTTCGAAAACTTCCCGAAGCATTCGTATGCGCCGTCTGGAGAAGGCTCTCTCGATTCAAACGGAAGACCGTTTTCGGACATAGCAGCCATGTTTAGCGTCCGGAACAGTGAACAGGTTAGTAGTGCTGTTTTGCCAGGGTTTCGTCAGCTTTTAGTCATTTTCCGACGTTTGCATACTCTGAGGAGTGCCCGACAAAAGTGATCGATTTGCAAAAATATGAAAGTTATATTCAAACAAGGAAAGCATTTTGCTAAATTGCTTTCCAAAAAATGTAGATAGCCAGCTTTTAAAGAAGTCCTTTTTAGCCCAGTTTATCCCCCTGTTTCCTTCTGCTCCCCTCCTCCACATCCTCGTTCCGTTTCTCCATTTCTTATCAACTTGCTGTGCCCATCGTCTTGTTCATGGCACCTACCTCAATATACCTACCACCTTTGTCTTACCATCTCACTTCATTTGTTGTACATCCGTTTCTTTCATATAAACGAAAGCTATTCTGTATTTTATTATTTCTTCGTTGGCTTCATAGTTAAAAATCGTAGTATAACGATATCATAACGAAGAACGCAGTTGGCAGAACATGTAAAATCACATCAAAAGTTCACTTACTCGGCAGATAATTCACGCTGAAGCCGCTAATTTTCTGCTTCTTTGTAGGTTACGTTTGGTCAAATTCCTAACAGCAACAATGGAGTCTCGTCCCAAAACGGACAGAGACTGCTAAACGGGACAGCCAGTAGTACACCCTCGAGCACAAACAGTTCGCCGGCAGATCATTCAGGCCAACCTAATTTCAGTCTCTTCAACGTACGTTTCTCTTGTTTTTTTTGCAAAGCATCATTTATTACCGGTTGCATCTAAAAGTTTCCTGATCGACATTCAGATATATGCACGCTCGAGTTTTTAACAACCGGGCAACGAGTTCTGTTATTTATTTTTGCGGGATGCTCCTCTTCTACATAGCAGAAATTTCTATCAACAGTTTAGTCTGAAATACAAATCATTCTCTCGTTAATGCACCTTGGTATACTATGCAATTACAAACGTATATGAGGATCATTTAGAGCTTTTCGAATGACTTGGAGCATGTTGGTACATCTGCAGTTTTAACTTGCCGTGACCTTCAAGAGATCATTCTGCGATGGAGGTGTAACAATTAGATTACCATACCGTTGGATCCAAGATTTTAGATATTCAATCCTTAGTGATTCTGTAATCTGTTAAGATCTCTTTGAGTTTTTGAGGGAGTGTGATGTCTGAATCATAATTTATTGTCTGGTTATTATATGATAAACGTGTTTTGTGTCATGTGATTGGTTGGGAATACCCCATAGTGACTAGTTTATTTTGGAGCAAATGACACCCTTTATTCGGAAATTGATTTACAAGCAATTTATTTCTTCTATTGTGAGCAGTATTGTGTTAGCATTTTACAATTTAAAAGAAAGTTATTATAAGAAAAATGAAATATTAGAAAAATATTTTATGCTTCTCTCTGACATTCACCACTCCTTTGCCTCCTTTGTGACGACTGTCTTCTTTAAGAATAATTATTCAGAAAGCAGTCACTTTTACGATAAAATATTACCCTTAAGATCCATATCTTTATGTGTTGTCAACCATTGTTTGATGTTGTTGTTTTTTATTTCAGGCATCATTGCAACCGCCGCCCTAATATTTGTAATAGGCCTGTGTGAATATGTACATAGAGAAAAACGTTGGAATTGGGTCGTATAACTGTAGAGACGCATTGATCGCAAGAGGATTAATTACATTATTGCATCCAAACCTGTACATACGTAGAAGATTCCTGGGCAGCAGGCTAGTTTATTATAAACGGGTGTCAGTGTTGGCGTTTTGCAGGGAATGTAGCTGATCCTCTTCATCTTCTACCTGAAGAAGAAGAAACCTGGAAGATACCATCTTGGATCTTCGCTGTTCGTTTGGAACCTTAAAGAAAGAAGCACACGCGCTAGTAGTCGACTTTCGTATCCGTTATTCATAATTGTTCGCGTTGAAGATCTCTTCAATTCAGCACATAATGCTTGACAACATGTGATCGGAGAACGAATCTTCTTTCACAAGATCAACTATAAAATTATAACCAGGCATCAAATTAGGCAATTGCTCTATCTTCATTAGTCCAGCCAAACCTGAACCGAGACTTTGCACCTCAAAGATTTAGGGATCCACCACTTGCAAAGAGTTTGCCGAATATAGGAAGTCGATCTTCCGAAACGCTTTCTTCTTTATAATTAAAAAGTGGGAGTTTCCTTCAAACGATGCGTGGTTAACGATGCGTGGTAATAACCAATGGTCTGATTACACTTCCTGTATGTTCAATAGTGTTATTCATTTTAATAGTTCTTTTCGTCAATTGTCTTAGTAAGTCGATTTGTCCAATTTGCTTACTAGACAGTATCGGTTTAGTATTCAGTTTGCCGAACAAAGTGGACACATTTTTGCCGATATAGGTTGCATCGGAATGGTGTATATTTGGTTGTAATTTTTGTTTTGTATTTTTCATTTCATGTTGAATTTGTCAACCCTACTTGCACCTGTGAATGCATTATGTAAGGCGTAGTCGAGAATTCTGTTTTTGCCAATTTACATTTTGCCATTTTTACCACCTTGTAGTGTCATTTAGCTGTATAGAATTATCATGAATGATTTACACCGTAAACTTTCGCAATCCATTTTTTTGGCTGGTAACTGAAGTAGCTGCTTTTCCAGGGCAACTTGCAATACTCCCTTTTTATAAATTCATCGGCATGTGCGCCTACCAAATACTGTCTCCTTCTTTAAAGAAGATTATAACAGAGAACGTTTATCAAATTGGGAAAATTTACCCCGTGGAATGAGGAAAAGCTGGTTCGAGAGTGTAGTCTCAAACATACTTTCATGGAAAAACTTGCCGTTGATGCTTAAGATTCAATTAGAGACTTGGTAAATCTGTTACCAAGCCTTCTGCTATTTGTGTAGCTCAGAAGAGACTATTTGTGTAGCAGAACTGGCCCCTTGTCCCTCTAACAAAGGGACCCGTAAAAAATTTCAAAGCTGATTCTAAGTCCATGAAATCATTGTTTTTTGGCTACAAACAAACACCACCAACAAAGCATCCTTCCACGCCACGAATTTCAGTGGATTCAGCTCAAAAAAGAACCATGTAACGTTTCATGGCCTGTCAGGCAATGAAAAAGGCAGCTTTAGTTAAAAATGTACATCCAGCTTCAGTTTAAGGTTAAATTTTTGAGCCCTGCAAAAGTGGTCTCTCAGGAGATTGGCCCTGAAAGCTGGCTTTTCAGATGCAACTGCGCGTAGTTCTTTTTATAAGAAATTTTTAAGTGCCCCAAGTACTCAAACTTTCTCAATAATCTGACAATTCCAGTACTCAAACTCTCTTAAGACTTTCTTTTAGAATGGATTTCTTGGTTAGTAGAATTCAACAAAGTAGACAGTCAGAATTGAAAGTGTTAGCAGACAAAACTTCGAATATTGAGAAGGTGTTCTAATTATTTTTTTTGTTATAAACATACAATTGGATCTTTTATTGAGTTGTTGAAGTTTTTTTCCCGAATAACTCTAATCGGTCACAGGATGAAATTTATTAATTGTTTTTCTTGTTTATCTTTATTGGGTAAAAACAATTTTAAAATTTGGTTAGGTTTGCAAAAGCCAGTACTGAACTTTCTTAACTTTTTGACAATCCAGTACTACTTTCTTATAAATCACTTTCTTATGAAAAAATACGAGTATATGATTTCATGAAGTGTAACGAATCTGGGTTCTTTGCTAGCGTGGAGGACGATGGCGTGCTTAGGGCCTAAGCCAAGTAAGACAGTCGATAGAACAACGTATCTCTATTTGATTTTAGCAAGACTGACTAATGGACACGAAACAAACTGAATATAGTTGAAGATGACAATCAACAGTTATACGGCACTCTACAACAATGAACGAAATCACAATAACGGAAACAACACAATGACACAAGACAATACATATTTGTTAACAAGATTAAGATTAATCAGAGACACTGCACGCAACATAACTAATTAACAAAAATCTAACACGTTGCAGAAGTTTTCCCAGGGCATGTCAATTTTGTATCGTCTGAAACGTTGCAATGCCATGAAATAGACTCTGCTTTTTCATTATACAGCAGGGCAGACCTTTGTCAACTTGTTGAAGCACGACTCCTGCCGGACACCCAAGATCGTTTACCTTCACTCGAGTGGGTTTAATTTCGTGCATTCCACTTAATCTCCTATTCGATAATCATTGTCACATGTTATCAGGGCGTTTATCGCTTGCTTACGCTTCTGATCATAGCACCGCCCATTTGATGTCACGATCTCGATTTAATCACACCTGCAATCATCAAACAACCATTACTGTTATCTTTTGAAAACAGCGTTCAGCTAAAAGCAAGGCAAAACTCAAGTTGATATTAAACGAAAAACAATGCAAAATCATTTTAATCCAAGCGATTCTATGTTAATTGAGGACACGCTTGGCCTTGCTTGAGGCTTTCGTTGACAGACAAAATTAATGGTAGAGAAATTGTTTATATTCTCTCAAGTATCAAATTGTAGGGGGTCTAAGAAAGAGGGGATGACATGTTTTGAAAACCCTAAAATGGGGGGACACAATAGATTGAAATGCTAAGATTTCCTGAAATTTGTAACTAAGAAATGGGTGGGGGAGGAAATTGACATAAAATGCATAATTAGGGTGGGGTGTTAATAAATGGAAATGGGTATAGAAAATTCCTCAAAAATGGAGTTTATAGTCTCATATTGTGAATCATTTTTTGAGTAGCTTCTTTCTAGTTGTCTGAGTAGCCTCTTCTTCACACTCAAATCAAACGAGGCTTAGTGTAGAACTGCCATGACAACGAAAATAAATTGAAGAAGTTTTATTGGACAGTTCATCCTTAAGCCCTTTGTCAACTGTATCAAAAATTTCAATCCAGAGCTCGATGATATTTAGTAAGGGTGCTCAAGGGTATCTAAAATTTAATCCGACATTTTCTGTTTCATGCAGTGCCCGCGTTTACAATGTGACAAAAGTTGAGCGCATGAGCGGACCCTAAACAAAGATGGCTGACGTCCAAAGCAAAAGCGGCCAAGGCCATAGCCGAAAGCTAGACTTCGTTCTCAATGTCTGCTAACCAAATATGTTGCTTGCTACTGCTCTCCAAGTCCTAGAAAATTATAAAAAGGTGTCCACTAGGTCTCACAATCAAAGTGTTGTAAGATACGGTCAAAACAATCCAACGTCAAATCCAGCACTCCGTGTTGGGCGCGATGACGGAGGCTATGTGAACCAATCTTCTGAGTTTCCTGGACACGACCACAATTTCCTGGACATGCAACCTGCACTTTTAGGCCTAGCAAATGTCGATGCTTCTTTCACACCGAAAACTTGCGTAAGGAGTGAAGTGGCTTTATCAACAATAACCAAGAGAATCCCAACAATTCGCGGAAGATCATGGAACTGAAAATGACTCAGAGAATTTAACGAAAACAGCTGCAGAACAGGAAAGGAGCTTCAACTCGTGCAAAAAAGGAGGTGGGGCTGGAGATGTGTGATTAATTGTGCAACGGATTGTTTCGTCACCACAGCACACTCTCCTTGGATTTCCGGAGTGGAGTTGGAACAAACGATCGAAAAAAGTTATTTCGTTGGATTAAATAAAGCCAGCTCTTATAGGTCTCTGTTACCGGTCCACTGACGCCCTTCCTGCGTCCATTGCGAGGCACAGAATGCTTAAAGCAAAACCGTTTCTAAAGACAGGAGTGAATCGCTGCAAGATGTCCTCCGAGAAGAGCCAGCCTCCTTATTTTCTCAAAACGTGAGAAATCACAAACACAGCAAAAACATTTGATGTGTATGTGAATGTAAAAACGCGTGAGTGAGAATGAGAAAGCATGAATGTTGACGGAATAATTTTGCCCCAAAAAACAACCATAATTTTCAACCTGAGCGAATAACAACTGTAAATTATCAAAGTTTTTAAATCCAAGTTTCAACCTTTTCCACGTAAAGAAGAGGTGGATATGTCTTACGCCTTTCATAAAGTTCTCTCTCGATCCGGCGTTGGGGCGGGAGGTGCTTCCGAGTTTCTTTAACGCCCTCGACTTTACAAATGGCGCCAAACTTTTGTCATTGCGTGACCAAGGTGCTGATAATGCCTAAATCTCAATTGACTTTCTGGCAGTGAAACAATGCCGATGCCTTCATCCCAGGTCATGCAGGGAGATAAACTAGTCTAAATTTTGCACCGATAGGAAGTAGAGTGAGAAAGTTGTAAATATTGCCACCTATGTGTGAATCTAGTGAGTGGCCTAGAATAGCTGATAAGTGTTTCGCTTTGTCTATAATTGGACAACTTTCTTTCAATTTAAAGCAGTCAATATTATTCTCAACTCAGTCAATAGTACCTGTGAGTTTATTGAACTACGATCTTTAATTCGTCGAAACTTTCTAATCAACACAAGCGCTGATTGAATTGTTTGACAAATAGTCAATTTTTCATCCATAAAAGAATAGCTACCTGAAAGGGGGCATTTAATTCCATTATTTGTACCAATGCATAATCAATTATTTTTCGGTCAAGTTAAAAGCAATATTTTAGACAGCATTTTTTAAAAGCCTGGGGAGATGAAGGATCTTCGTTTTGCTTTAACTTTCTGCAAAATAGGGTTATTTCAGTATGTTTTTTAATTTTTGATAAATATCCACAAATATTTGACTTGGTTAACCACAGGGAAGGAAATGGCGCCTCTTGAAAACAGGGCATCTCTACGCCTGAATGAGTAGCGAGAATTTACTTTCGGTGATCACTTGTCGCCAGTGGGCGAAATGTTTGCTGAAGCGAAGGGAGGTATAAAGTTGTTAATTGAACAGAAAACAGATAAATTCTTTTGGTTACCAAGGTGCAGTAGTTTTGTCTGGTCATTTTCTATTTAATGGTGATTAGAGACGGCACGAATTAGGCCGAACAGATGCGAGAGGGACATTTGTTTCATTGACCAAACGTTGGATCAACAAGATTCACGGAAAATTGTTTGCTCAAGTTACCAGTATCACAAGAAAGTTTCATGGAAGCTGTAAAAGTTGGCGTTTGTATCCGATCTTTGACAAAAGATGAGAAATCGAAAAACTTAAAGAATGCAACGAGAGTGGACGGAAATCAATTAAAAATTCGCTTTGGCGATGGAAGGGAGAAAACTTTCACATGGGACTATGGGGTTTGTACATCGATACTTCTCCTGCCAAACAGTAAAATCGTGCATGCTTTTGAATGTTGGTGTAAATGCTATAGATTGCAAGTGCTTGGGAGATAGGAGATATGGAAATATTAAGTTAGGCCATTTTTGACATTAGTTTTCTAGATACTACGAAATGTAAACAAGCCCGTGTGGTGTTCTGACGCGAAAATCATTTGATGGCAGCATAACAAGCACAAAACTACACGTTTTTGTTTTAATTTCATTGTTTTTGAAGTACAGAAATTAGTTCTAAGCCTTTTAATCCAAATATGTTTGCAACAAGTAGCCATCTGCTTCCCCATTCATCACTGACAAATGAGCATCGTAGGTCGTAAACAGCTGTTCTTGTATTGGACTTTCACGATATTTCTGCAGCCATTAATGTCGCGATTTTCATCGTTTTTCTGCTGTAAAAGTGCTCTTTCAATTTGTTCTATGATATCCTAATCACATGAGTTTATCACATGCATTTCCAACAGGTAATATGAATCACTCATAGCTCAGTTGTATTTCACTCCCCTTCGACGCATTTAAAATAATTATACAACATTTATTCAACATTGGTCATTACATATTATTCACAAGCTAATGCTATGTTTATAAAGTTCAAAAAGAATATTTAATATTTAAGATGATGAGTATCAAATGTCCTTGCCGAGATTGGTCGTTTTATTATTTGTTTCCATGATCCATGCTGTTTTTTTAATTTTAGCCATTTGTTCTTGGAGATGAATCAACTTCTTCAAAACAGGTATGATGACTTAAGATGTGAACTATACCTGGAAGTGAAATTTTTCCAATTATACTTAAGATTTTTTCTGGGCTTTTCTAATAGGGCCTGTTGTCATAACTCTTCTCAGGAGAGCTGTCATTCAAAAAACCATCTTTTTTGAGGATTCTTGAAACAGGAAAGTTTGAACTATGATGGAAATGTGAGCTGTGGATTGCTATGTTTGTGAATGTTATTCTCAGACCAAAATCGATTTCCTTTAGACAGTACACATATAGCCTCACATCTCTATAATATAGCAAATTTTTTTTCAAGGAGCACTGTACTAGTTAACCAAAAGGAGTGCCTGATAATTGCTTTTCTAGCTTGTAAGATCTGTTTGACGTGATAAAATTTGTGTATAATGATTAAAATTGGAAATAAATAATGATAAGGATAGAATTCATGCAGCTCTACCCTAGCTTGGCTGAGTTACCGCAAAACATTAAATGCTAAATATTTAAACATACTGTTGCATATTGATATAGCTGTACCATTTTCTTTCAAGCAGGTTCACACATCAGTGTCACAGTTTGTCATAAAAAATGCATTTCAAGGTTACAATACATCTGTCTTTACTTATGGTGCAAAGGATACAGGGAAGTCCTGGGTTTTGTTTGGGGACAGTCGCCAAACTGGAATCATTCATGAAGTTATAGAATCAGTTTATGAAAAGGCATCAACTTATGATGAGTCAACAACATTTAGAACCGAGTTGAGGTTTGTTCATAAACAATTCTCTGCTTTTCTCTGTTTTTATTTTGAAAATTTGAAATCGTTCTGAACCTAACCACTTTTTATGTTTTTGTTGCAGCTTTCTTGAAGTGTGTGGAAATGACATATCTGATCTGATATCAGAAAGAAGCTCAGTAAAGTCCTCAGAAGGATCTCACAAGTTAAAAGGTTTGGAAAACCATTTACAGAAAGAGTCTCATTTGTAGATTGCCTAATTCGTTTTCAATGTAGCTCAGGTTGATTTGGTATTCGTCTCTAGGGAGAGCTCAGGGCCTCAAGCAGCAGCGCATTAAGCCCAATGTAAAAATGCAGCAAAAGGTTTATTTGCAACAATCACCCTTAGTCAGCCCACTGTTTATCCATTAAATTTGTATTTCTGTTTTAATTTATTTTACCTTTTCTTTAGTACGTGAGCATCCTGACATGGGAGTCTATATTGATAAGCTGAGCAAGCACATTGTCACTGATGCAAATGAAGCTAAAAGTCTGATGGAAAAAGCTGTAAAGCGAAGGTGCGTCAACTATTTTTATTGACATCAGGTGCTGCCTAGAATATTAGCAGCTGCTTGTTGAGATTCTGAGTTGCTCTATCATAATTAGCAATGTTTTTTTTATAAGCTTGCTCATTTTATTTTTTGTAAGATCAAGACCCTCATGTATGCAGCAGATTATTAACCAAACAATGTCTTTTTGTCACAAATTGATATCATGGTTTATTTCCCTTTTGAAAGCAACATATTTGGCTGTTAAGGCACTAAAGCAATTGTTGTCCTGTTTTCAACTCAAGCACAATAAAACAATACTGCATTGGGCTACAGTTCCTTTGAAGAAGCATTAAACTTGAAAATTTCTCTAGGTGCAATCTGAGTTTATTCATCAATTTCCATGGGTAGGCCTGGGATCTTTAAACATCACTGTGGATTCACCTTCGATAGGAATCCAAATGAAAATTTGTTATACTCCATGCTTTCATAGGACACATTTTTAAAACTTCCATTTTGCTTTATTTACAGTAAACTGTTAGGGTAGAGACCTTACACAACTCTTTATTGTGTACAAAGGCTCGCATCATTACAGACTGAAAATTTTACCTAGGCATTTGTAAGTTTAAATGAGTCCAGATGCCTGATGCCCAACCTCTGTAATTTTTTTGGAATCACAGAAAGGGAGCAAATAGAAATAAGAATGTGTTAGCAAAGTGTTGGTGGAGCAAAGTATATGGCATTTAAGTTAACATTTCTGGAGCAACGTTTCCTTGCTATGAAAAGCAGATCATTATTGCAGCAAATGAAGCTTGCAATACACAACTACTCCCTTCTTTTTAGACGCCGACTGGCAGCTCTAGATCCTTCTTCACGTGGTAATTCTCATGCGATTTTCAAAATGACTTTGACACAGGTGAGTGTTTTCTTCCTAATTGTTCTTTGGTCATGTTAATAAATACATGCAACCTTGAAAACTTATTTTTAAATAGTCTCAATGCTGTATGTCAGGAACTCGCGCAAATTGACGTCTTTTGCAGCCTTTTTGGTTGGGCTTCCCATAGGTTTTTCCCTGCTAATTTAATTTGATTAGTCTATGAGCTGGTCCCATGGATTCTGTTTTGAATTTTTCTTTTAAAACTATTCAAAAAGCCTTTTGCGAAAAGCGTTTTCACAAAACCTCTCTTTTTGTGCACATTTTCTAAGCCTTGAAAACAACAGTTTAATCTTTGAAGATGTAGATAACTTTGTTAAGATCTTTCAGGAACTCTTTTCATAATTTGATTTTCACAAGAATGTTTGGTCTTTGAGTGGCGAGTCCAAACGAAGATTGATGAGGAATTTGGCTGGAGACTGAAAACTTGTTCTGGCAAAATCGTATGCAGAACATTTTGAGAATATTGAACAAAAAGAGGCTCTTTCAGAGTATATTAACGGGCCTTGTAAAATGAACTAGACTGGTTAATCTGTCTAATGCAATTTGAAGTATGTATCGGATATCGCAAATTCTAACGTTGAAAGGAACTTGGCAAGCATCCTTAACCAGACCAGATGCGTATTACTAGGGATAGACGTGTAATGAATTCAGTGGAAAGTTTTTATTTCATCTCTGCTAGTTTGTGCTACTTAGGGACTTAAGTGAAGCTTTCAGTTGAAACCTGCGTTTGTTTTGACACTGTCGATAATAATCCAAATTATTTCCTAATGCTTGTTAGGAGAAATTCTTCGTCAAAGCTTCGAGTTCTGAAGCAAATCTGTAAACGGAATTCCGGAGAACCACCTTATACATTTCATAGCGGCTTTGGAGTTTTCTTTTGAACATGGCGATTTTCTCTTGAAGGGCTTTTGTATTTGCAAATTCTTCTGAGCTCGACAAGTGACCCCTTTCTAACAAAGAAAGCCGTTTTCTTTGTGTCTTGGCTAAGCTCCTTACAGATGGGTTTACGCCTGAATCACTGTAAACTCAATACAGGTTAATGGGATATTTTAAATTCCCTCTGGCAAATCCCATATTAGCTTCTTTTTTAACAAACCGAAAAACTGCGTCAAAAGATTAAGCAAAATTTTCTTCGTCATCTGATTAATATTTTCTGTTCAGGGTAGTGCTTGTAGTAGTTTTATAGTACTGGGCAATAAAAGGGATGTTTCTGTATCTAATCGACGAGAATCCAATTCTTACGCGTAATGCCTCAAGAATTTTCTGAAACGAAAGTCGGGCCTAGAGTTTCTTCAGTTAGATTCGGCAGTTTCACATGCTGAAAGCATAATTTTATTCAAATCATCCATAATATTAGGATTGATATCATAACCATAGCTATTATTTTCGCAAAAACGAGCAAAATAGCCGGTTTTCAACGTTTTCTAGTCAAGAATTCCAAATAGAGGGGCACTCCACTCTTGCAAATAGCGTACGAAATTTCCACGAAAACAAGGGATTTCCAGGGAATTTTTGATAAAACGATAGGATTTTCACAAAAGGTGTATGAGATTTTTTTAAAGTGATTTGCCCCTCGTTACAAATAACCCTATTCTTCTATTTCCCCAAAAATTTCCATCCAGTAACATTTTAAAATTCTCCTTGAAGCCGCCATTGACCAGTCAAACACAATAAGCGTGTTGACGCAGAGAAAAGGAGGTCATGTCCGAACTAACTGTTTCTCGTTGCGTACAATAATATTTTTGAATAGATGTTAATACTTGTATAAATTTTTAAATTATTTTGCAGGCACGAATAGAAGATGAATTGCCGTTGGAGCTTATCAGCAAAATAACGATCATCGATCTATCTAGCCGGGATAAAAATGTAAGTCGATTAGTTTTATTGCGATTCATTTCAGCATCAAACCCTCCATTGCCTCTGCTAAAAGTTTTTGAAGGGCGAATTGAAATTTGAGCGTTCCGGCTAGATAGGTATCCTTGGCATGGTCAAAAGAAAGTCAAGGAATTGCGAGAGGGAGAGACCAGACTATGTTTTGGGGTCGAACCATATCCTGTGATTCGCATCACAATCAACAATTTTGCGTAATGGTTTTTTCGAAGCACTCTCAGCCTGATGAACTCTTTAAAAGTTCACCCAACTCTTATCCGCTTTCCGCTCTTCTCCAAGAACATGTCATATTTTTAACCAAGCAGTTCCTGGATTACGCGTTTTTCTCTAAACATTTCCCACAGGTTTGACCATGTGGCTACAAATAGTATTTGCGATTTAAAGCAGCGCTCTCTGGACTAAGGGGCCTTGGCTGAGGTCATCGAGACGATAATGTGAACCATTTGCAAAGCTCAGTCGTTCTTTGTCCACGTTTGCAAATAAGTCACAAATGTCACCTTATAGATGCCTACAAGTGCTAAATAGATTTGTATATGCTTAGGGCATTGTAGGATATGTTCGATGCCAGCAGATTCTATGGTGTAGGGGTGAAGGGGTATAGGGGTGAAGGGTGTTGTGGGGTGAAGGGATGCTGTGGTGGGTCTTGTTTGTTGTATCTAAGGTTGGAGCTGCAGAATAGAAGCATTAAAAGCATTGAGTCGTGGTAAATTGTGGTTTTCCACGGGCTGTTGTCCGTTTTCTTGTGATGAATTGGCTTTCATGTGATCAGACATCAACTGCGATGTTATAGCATCATGTGTGCAGTTTGCTTGACATAGAGTCAGATTAACGGAGCTATCATAATGACTCGGCAATTTTTGCAATTTGGGTATACGCATTCCATTTATCATGACTCAATGCCTTTAAGATTACATCAAAATGCCAACAAATGTTTTTCGAAATACGACAGAAATAGAGACTTCTTCCTCTCGCAGATTGTGCAAATGTCGGAACGTTTTTCAAAACTGACAGAATGAATAATGCGTTTGTTTGATCAGATTTATGCCGCGTTATTTATTCTGTTAGTTCTTGGTCATTTCCCGACTTTTGCATCCGCAGGGGAATATCAGACGGTAAATGCTTCAAGTATGCAGCACTAATTTTTTTCGCTGTACTGTGCAATGCGGTTGTTATATTTTGTTTACATTGAAGTTCAACGGCCAGAATACCAAACTTTGATACTCAATGAATACTCAATAAAAGTGGCAATTTGCTGGAAGTAACAGATTCTGTTATCGTGTAGAAACTGTGAAAGCTTTGTCTTCAGTATAGATACAGATTAAAAACGTTTTTCGTATACTTTTACTCGGTGCCTGCATATGCTATTGCTTTCTTGGTTTGCTTAAATTTTGGAATTGTTTATTTCATTATCAAATCTGATGGTTTGCTCATATTGGCGACTTGTTAACTAAAGGGAGCATAAAAAGTGATGTTCATTTCATAAAAGTGAACAATTAATTTTCTCAACTGTGCCCGACTAATAATGTTGGGAACAAAGCTTGATGCCAAGAAATAAAGATTTCGATCGATTTAACTGCTAGCACATCGTCCAACATTGTCCTAGCTGTCTTCCAAATCTCCGCAAACTCAAGCTATCCTCTTTAAAGCCATATGAACTGCAACTTCATCTTGTTATTCTTACATCATCATCATCATCATCATCATCATCATCAATATCATCATCATCATCAACATAGGCCTCCATTGGGGCATAGGCCGCTAACAAGGTTCCTCTGTTTTGGGCGAGTTGCTCCAGCTTTCCCCAGGCGTGGGTCAGCGTTGTTTTACCCCATTTCTGCTTCCATTGGAAATGAAGAGGAAAATGTGTTAAATTGCTGTAGTTACCAGTTTTAACCCATTTTTTTACTACGAACGAATCTCCCACTGCTTTACTTGATTCAGTCAAATATCGCAATTTTTCAAAGTAAAGAGAGATTTGCCCCCGGTTTGGTTTGTGCTTTCAGTGACTCTGACTACTACTTTCAGGTTTCGTTCAGGGGTACCAATATCTTTTGCAGCAAGAATCAGTTCCCTTCTCGTTTGTTTTGCAGCTATCCAATGGGCATCCGGCCAATGGTCATGATAACAATGACGTCATCGAAGACGAGGACGCCAAGGGTGGCCTAGAGGTTTTGAATGGCGTCATCACATCACTGGCTTCTCAGAATTACGCGAATTTCAACTCGTCCATGAGCAAGTGGGGAAACCCTGTCGTTCCGTACCGCGACTCTGTGAGTATCAATATCACATGTGCGAAGCTAATACATTTTCTACTGGTTTATATTAATCTAAATAAGATGGCAAAATAATAATAATCATTTCTTAATTGAAGGTTGGCTCTTATTGCTGGCTCACGTGCTAATTTATTGTCTGTGTGTATTGTTTAAAAGGGAACGTTTTTGTTATTTCATTTTGTTATGTCTTTGAGCTTCAATCGTATTCTGCACACGTCCTTGCTAGCTGTCTGTATTTGCAAGATGTTTACTCCTTCCCCTTAAACTAGTGCTTATAAAGAAAAATGGTTATTGTCATTTCATTTTCTGTGAGCTTCAATCGTGTTCTGCACAGGTCCTAACGTGGATGATGAAAGACACCCTCGGAGGGAATAGCGAAAGCATGATGTTGTGCTGCATTTCAGCCTGTGAAAAGTCGGTTCAAGAAACAGTGAACTCCTTGAAGTATGGAAGCATGGTGCGGAATATTATCAACAAACCGATGGTCAATGAAGTACGTAATTTTTCAAAGCTTCTCTTTGGGACTTTTCGGTCGAAATATTTTATTGCCCTGGAGAAAGTTACCAAGGTATTAATGGTTCCTTGTCTGTGTTATAACCAAAAGTAGTTTTTCATTCAAGGAAAAAACTGTTGTGGAAATCAAATAATCAAATAGAGTCTGTAATCAAATTTTGTACTGAAATAATTTGCTGAAAAGCCTTTACTTAGTGATTTAGTTACGTGATTTATAGCCCCTGCATGCGTTGTCACAAAGAAAACTTTGAAGATGTTTTTTCGTCAAATGATGTAAATCAGCGGTGATTCATTTCTTCTATTCCATTTTCAAGTAGAGACAATCAACGATCATGCTAAAGAAAACTTTTGTACGGCATTTTAAAGTGGAAGAAATTATAGGATTCTTCTAAATGTGGAAATTTGTGCTAATCTCTAGGCTTTTTCCCCTTCAAACCTTTCTAATTTGGTCTTGACTTATAACTTAAGAAACCAGACCAGATTAACAGAAACTCGTTGGCAAAATCAAAGCATTTCGTAGGACACAAATTCTAAACATATCTACCCTATTTTTCCACTCATAATGCATTTTATACCGTTCTCCCAGATTATATGGCCAACATGAAATAATTATGAATAACAACAGCTTTAAAAAAGATTTTTTGATGACGGCACTCTTTGGTATTCTATCGTGTCTAATGCAATTCAAGTTTTAGTTCATCAGCTTTAAAACTAACCAACAAGTAACAACAGCAAAGGTTCATTCAAATGGAACATCCAAGATTAATTGAGTATTAATGTGTAATAATTTGGCTGGCTGAGAAAGAATCGTTCACGTAACACTACCGTAGATTTCGATATTACATTTCGGACTTTGACCCGAAAGCGACAGCAAGAATACTTCCCCTTAAATGCACTTGCCAAAAATAATTAAAAGTTAGAACATTATTCAAGAAAGGATTCATATCTAAATTCTACCTTGCCTTAATCCAGCTAATAACAAAATATGATTTTCTTCTTATCCTATTAGAAACTGGTTTTTTGTCTTAGGACTCGAATGTAAAACTCATCAGAGAGCTGAAAGCAGAAATCGATGCCTTGAAAGAGCAAGCGAAATCAAAGGTGGATTTTCAAAGGAACAATTTCTTTTGTGCCTTCTTTAATAGAATTTGCTTAGAAAGTTTCAAATAAATTGCAGACCTTTACGTTCGGTTCTCATCAAAAAATATGTTTATAATTGTTGAATATTAGGTCAGAATATCAATTATTTGAATCTCTGTTTTTACAGATAGGATACTTTGTTTGTCGTTGCTATTTATGCAAAGCGATTATTGCCTTTTTAAGGTCTCAAATGGACCAACTACAGAAGCCCAGAAGAAACTTCAAAGAGACACAGAACTGATGCAAAGATTAACTGGGATCTGGGAAGACAAATGGAGCAAGGCACAAAAGCTTATGGAGGTTAGAAACAAATTAGACTTACATTGAAGCAAGCTAGGCTGTAGTAAAACGAGTTAGACATGTGTTCAATTTTAACTTGTAATGAAAGAAGCTTGGCCTAAAGCAAATTAGGCTTGTGATGAAACACGTAATTGGTGTATTAAAACGATTAGATTTATAATGAAGAAAGCTAGACGTGTATTCGAGTTTAACTTTTTAATGAAACAATACGGGCTTCAGGGGAAATAAATTAGGCTTGACCATAGAGCAACAGTTAGTTGCTTCTGACAACATTTATCACCATCGTTTATAATTTGTTTTGTTCAAGGACATTCATTATCACTTTTGTTCTCCCCTATGCCATCTTCGTTAATACCCAGTTTTTCAAATGGGTTCCTTGTTCTATATGGACAAGTTAAGTTTGCAATACGTCGTGTTCTTGCAATATTTACTAGGTCCAAACCAGATTAAAGAATGTAAAGTTATCATGGTGAAGTTGTTTTTACCAAAAACGTTATCAACCTTGCTAATCGAATTTGTTGCCAAGCATAGATTCCACCAAATAGATGGGAAATATGGAATAACCAACCGCTATGCTTTTTTGATAACCAATCTTAAAATTTGTGGTTCCTTGTTCCAACGAAAGGGTCCTCTGCCTGTGATAAAGGTTTCTGCTATTGTTCATTCTTTGGGGAATCACATGACCAAGAATGTTTGATCCAACCTTGATGACAAATTTTGAGGAGTGTGGGTGCGTTTCTGATTGCAGGAAAAGTCACTAGATGTAACCGACCTTGGAACTGCTGTAAAGCTTGAGACAAAACAGCCCCATTTTGTCAGTCTTGGGGGTGGCCGACTCAGTGTGGGGGTCAGCATTATTCCGATAAAGAAGGGTAGGTGATTTCATATTCTCAAAGGACCTTCTCTGTGATTCATTGCTAGTCAATGTTAGGATTTGCTAATCCACCGGAATAGCTCCTTTGCACGTAAGACGACTAAAGAACTCCGTTATCTGTCACAACTCATCAAGTATTTGAAGGAGAACACTGTCACCAAATTCACATAGGCGTCATTCTCAGAAATTGTTTAAACCCCTTTTAGAAAATCGATTTGTTTGGTTAACCGATTGGGAAGATTGGATTTGCCTTTTTGAACTTTCTTATTAGTTTGCATTCCCTCAGAGCCTTCAATCAAAATCTTAAGTGAGCTCGAGTCTATAAGCCCCTGAGAAGTACGTTTCTTTGCATAGGAAAATGAAACTTTTTGTACATCCTGAAAAGATATCAGTTTCTTATTACAAGCCTGCGATGTAGACAGGACAGGACTTGAAGTCCTAAACCATCGCCAATAGAATGAGCAAAGCATTGAAGTCGTTGGTGCGCGTGCGCAGTTTTAATTTACATGGTTTCTTGTATTAATAGGTAGCACATTGGTTGGTCTCCCAGACGAGACTTGCAAACCGGATTTGGAAGTGCGAGGCAACGGTGTCGTGAGGTGAACACTCTTGTTTTGTCACATGACTTCTGTAGGTGTAAGGGCAATGTTTTTATTCAAGACATTTTGCCTAGGCCCAATTTCTGAAGACATCTGATTCACTCGATCATGGGAAGATTACTGTGTTACAGCAACAATTCATAAATAATCTGGCTTTAAAATTCTGGCCACGATTCTGAGATATCATGATCGTAATCATGAAGTTACTTAATAAAAAGGCTCTTGTCTTATCAGAAGGAATTAACGCTGTCTCGTTGTTGCAATTGGCTTTTGTTGTTTGTTGGTTTATTTCCATTATATCGAGAGGTTCTTGAATTCCTGCTTACTATGGAACACGAACATGTAATTTGGGTGTTTGAGGCTTGTAATTGATATAGAAGTTTTACTTACTGCTGGAGTTTTAATGGAAATTCTTAAGCAAAGCTATGTATGGGTAAGCTAAAGCTATTCCAAAAGAACTCCATTACAATCTGGCTGTTTAATTTTTTTTGAAGAAAAGCCTACTTGTATGCTAATGATCCCCATTAACCTCAAGTTTATTCTGAATTCCAACAGAAATAATACGAATTCATTCCCAAGTGGAATGTTTAATATTTCATAACTTGTCGCATGCATGGTTTTTCTTTAAACGGATGACTGGCAAGAATCTGAAATATTTAGAAAGTATGATGTGCTATCCGTTTTCCAATGTTCAGAACGAACAGTCAGGCTAGGTTTTCTTTGCAAACATCTCAGAGGGAAATGTACTAGTTAAGCAAAAAATTGTTATTCCGTATCCTTGAATTCGCGATTCTAAAAATAGTCCCTCCGAGATTCCTGTGCCTTAATTTGCAGGGCTTTTTGAGGCTTTGGTCAAGTCTCTTCAGATAAGATTCCTTAAAGACATTTCTAATCACAAAATGCTAGTCTCTGTATTTATCGAAGTGACTTCTCATGATTTCTCGGCGCATACATTAAACCGTGTTCTCTGTTAAATATTTACAAATATTGTTGTTGCGCGCGTCTCATATACGCTTACTTAGTAGGAGAGTTTCGCAGCCTCGAACCAGTCCAATAGCCTTCTTTGCAATTTCAATCGTCTTGTAAGTAGCATTTGGGCATGGATAAGGGCCTGACATGGAAAAGCGTATGGAAAAGCGTATGGAACCAAGCCAATAGCCATGGCTATCGTTGTATTCCTGTTGTGTATCCCCAGTTATAGATCCTTGCTTTCGAATCAGAAATTTGATATGTTTCTTTACGTTAAATAATTTGATTGTCCCGTGGATAAAGGTCAAACACCCTTAGCGTCTGTTAACGCATGTAAACAGAGTTTTCACTCGTAACGGTTTGACGACTTTGTCCTCAGCAACCACTGCATGATCGAATACGATGGAGATGTCGTTGTGTTGCATCCTGGCAATGGTCACGTGTCAGTGGATGGAATACCAATTACAGAAGCAACGAGATTGCCACAAGGTATCTACTATTGCCTCCAATGCAGAAATCGCTAAGCGCAGGACACGTACCTAAAAAAATTAGCTACTCGTCCATCGTAACCTGATGCTCCATGCCTGTCATATGTGTCATGTGTCGTTTGTGTCATATTTATGTCATATTTGAAAGAATCTGAGTTGCCACAAGGCATTATGAAAAACAGCCTTAGAGGGGCTTCCTTAAAGTGTTGCTTTTCTCGCCACCCTTTCATTATAAATAGTTTTTTGGGAATTACCTGTGAAATGCTGATGTGGGGGAATATTATGTCATTCACTGTATAGCGATTGTTCAACTTTCCTAATCAATCCAAGGACGGGTATCAAGAATTCGTTACTAGTTTCCAAAATTTCACTGCTCTGTGCCTTAACGAAATTCACTGTCAGTGACTTTTATGCTAAAATTGTCCATCTGATTGAAAACTACACTCATTTTTCAAGAAGAGAAATTTAACTTCTGTTGTCATCGTCTGCCTTCGCTAGAGATCGATGTCTCATTTTGTGGCAAGTCGTTTCAATGTATAAATGTTGAAGTTATCAATAATCGAAAGGAGACTCAACGATGACATTGTGATGGTATTTCCCCATTCTTTTCAGGCTCAATGATTTGTCTTGGAAAGAACAACTATTTTCGCTTTAACCACCCGAAAGAAGCTGCCAGAATTAAGCAGGAGAACCCCAATATTCGATTCTCAATAGTTCCTGATAACATCTACCCAGGTGCGTTGTTCTTGGACGTAAATACCAACCTTGTTTCTGGCAAGAAGCCTTCTTATCGATTCTAGTGTGATTTATTTACGATGTTGGGTCAAACGTTTTATCCTCGATGGTTGCGAAGCTTTCGTGAAATCCACTAGATTATGCTTTCAATCTATATTGTATTGCAAAGTCTCCTTAACTTAAAGCCTCGTCGACGTTTCGTTATCTTACATTTTCTCTCTTCATCACCTGTTGCTACATAAAGATTTACGCCCACGTGTTGAAATGACAATCGCACTCAACTTTCATGTGGTTCTACGCCAGCATATCCCTCCTGTTAGCGAGTATCAGACACAAATTCTCTACTCCAGCGAGACAAGAAAGTGACAGAAGATGGGCACAATAATTGTAGCTATATAAGAACACCTTAATAAGTTATGAGTGGTAAATGAGAGCTAGATATTTTGTGGAAGGAATTTTGCCAGATTTTCATCAAATTTTAATGGTAGAAGTTTACTACAAGAACGAAGTATTACAAAATATTTACAAGGTATTAACAGAGGTTTTCCGTGACTTTTTAGTGTTCTTCATTTAAGGGATAACAGGGAAGAATACATTTAGGCAGTCACAATCTACTCCTACGCCATTATAGATCTGCAAAGTCCCCAAACGTGACACCCCCACCACCCCTTTGTGAAATCAGAGTGTTATGCATTCAGATGACTTGATCATGTCATTCATGTTTTGGTAGCACGCCCAGGCCTCTCCTCCCAAACTATTTCGATTGGATTCCAGAATATCGCGTTTTTATGATTTCCCAAAGTCTTTTAGTTTCTAGACTCGGTCTTTCAAAGCCTGAACGTGCGTTAGGCTGCCGGGGGTATTAGACATAAAATAATCCTGATTAGATTCGCCCTGCATTTAATCCACTCACGTGCCGCCGGTACCAGACACTTGCATAATATCATGAAGTGTTTCGTGAATGATTTAAAAGGCACTTTACGCTTTATCTCTTCGTTAAAACTCAACGATTATAATGAATAAATTCAAAGATAAACATTCATGTCCATTTGCAGTTTATAGACTCATCTTTTTCATCAATCCGGTCATCATAGTTTTTCGTGGAAACTCAGACAGTTCTTTGTTCGCCTGTTCGTGCCCTCTCCCCCTCCTTTCTCTGGCAGTTTAAAGCCAGCGTCGTGAAGTTATTTTCTTCGACAAACACAACTTGCTCTATACTTTGGTGGTTGGTTGGGCGAACACATCTACAGAGATCTCTAGAACTATAGTTTATGCTGACTGTCCTATGACAAAAGATGACATGAAATGGACACGAGAATAGGATAGGATTTCATTCTCACGACATGACAAAGGCCCTAGAAGTCAACTTCCGTGCAATTATGATTAACATGATTAAAACCTTAAAAGCTCGATTAATTTAGAGTGATCCTCGTATTTTGGTCTAATTTATTAGAAATTCCATCTACATTTGCCGCCAATTATTGGTCTTTACAGCCAGCTGATCATTTCGTGTGATATCGTTCTTTACTTTGTTGCTACTAGGCCTTCAAAACAAAATGGCTGGAACCTGCTGTTTTCTCATTAGTATTTAGGCTAGGACTCATAAGTATAGACTCCATATCAATTCACATCCGATTGGAAGATTAATCATGTCTACATCTTTTTCTATATGGTGTTTCAAACGATATTTATACCCCATTTTCTATATACATTATTGACTAAGAGGCCTTTATCTAAAGTTCTAGAACCTATCTTCTCTCACCCTTTGGTCAGTATGAGAGAGTACTCCATGTCAATTTCAGTAACCCTCTTTTGATTCAACTGACTAATTTGTCGCTATTTATTAGTCTTGACGGGTGTAAATGAAGTCTTTCTGTGTACATGGAAAACCAGTGACTGTGCACGGTGAATACTACTTACTCTTTGTTAATGTGTCTATGCTAAAGACCTGTTTTCTCATTTCGAAGATGTCCAGCTAGCAATTGAGCAGCGGCGAAAGGAAATGCAAGAAAAAGAAAAACTGAAGGCGGAGAATAAGCGACTCCTTGCTTTGGAAGAGCAATACGTCCAGTCTCTGGAGCGGCTGAGCTTCGAGAAAGAGCACGTGGAGCAGGAGAGGCGCAAGCTACAAGCATTGCAGCAGCAACAACAGAGTTACGCGAACCAGTTTGATCGCGAAATCTCGATCCAGATCGAGGAACTCGAGTTAAAGAGAAGGGAACTGCGAAAGTATGAGCACGAGAAAGAGAAACTGCTCAAGAAGGAGAAGGAGATTGAACTGGCGGGGAAACGTCTTGTTGAGAATCGAACGAAACAAGAAAGGATTAAGGCTGAGTTCGATTCGTTGGAGAGCAGGCAAGCTAAAATAGAGCTTGATGAATTCGAGAGGTTGGAGGAGGTGATGATGAAGAGCGAGACAAACGGAGAAAAGACATCAGCTGATGAAGATCTTGATAAGAAAAATGAAAAGAAAAGCAATGAAAATGACGCCCCAGAAGATACGATTGAAGTGCTTGATAGCATTGAGGAAGACCTAAGGTAAGAAATCAATAGTTCATGTTAAATGCACTCTTGAATGGCATTCTGCACTGATTGGTGTAGGCTGTACGCAGTGGCTTGGTCACGTGGTCAAAACTGTCGTTTCGATGGTTTTAGACGAGGAACTGCTTGCGGAAAACCCTAAGAATGTACGAACAAGGAACTATCATAGAGAGTGCGGAAAAATAACCGATCCGAGCGAGACTCGAACCCACGACCCCTGACTTCGTACGCCAAGTGCTCTACCAACTGAGCTATCGGGTCATGCTTTCAAGCCAGCACTCGAGGCCAAGCCATTTGTCCGCATTGCCTCTTCTCTTTTACCGATTGCACAGGGGAGCCATCGCAGCTCCATCGCAATGTGCAGAGGACCTGTTGAATGCGAGAGGACTGCCCACACCAGGAGGGCCATCGCACCCCCAACACTGGGTAGGATTGAGGAAGATAAAGTGTCGATCGTGAGTTCGAGTCTCGCTCGGGTCGGTTATTTTTCCGCACTCTCTATGATTCTTCGTAAGAAATCCTATTGCGTATGAACAAGGAAGTGTTAGCATGCAAGACCAAGGGATCCATCCACCTTTCTATCCATTTGCCTTGGCCATGTGAAAGAACACAGTTATACCGACGAATAAGGGAGTGTGAGAAGAGCGTTAGAAAATCACATGACTGTGCTTGTTACCTCGGTCTGTGAAGTGACAGAAAGCAACAGCATAGTTTTTTGTTGACCTTAAAATATTATAAAACAGGCCATATATTATTGACCTTAAAATATTATAAAACAGGCCATATATTATTGACCTTAAATATTATAAAACAGGCCATATATTATTGACCTTAAAATATTATAAAACAGGCCATATATTATTGACCTTAAAATATTATAAAACAGGCCATATATTATTGACCTTAAATATTATAAAACAGGCCATATATTATTGACCTTAAAATATTATAAAACAGGCCATATATTATTGACTTCAAATATTATAAAACAGGCCATATATTATTGACCTTCAAATATTATAAAACAGGCCATATATTATTGACCTTAAAATATTATAAAACAGGCCATATATTATTGACCTTAAAATATTATAAAACAGGCCATATATTATTGACCTTAAAATATTATAAAACAGGCCATATATTATTGACCTTAAAATATTATAAAACAGGCCATATATTATTGACCTTAAAATATTATAAAACAGGCCATATATTATTGACCTTATTATCAACTGCCAATGTGGCCCAATTTTGCATGGTATCATTTTTAAGTCCTCTATTTGCTTCATGGTTTTCATCAGCAGGTAATCTCCAGCGAATGGAACTATGTTTGGTTTTATGTATTATTTTGTTTGAATGAACTCTTATGCATACATGATTTGTGTCTGCATATTAAATTATGCTTCAGTCTGTAATGTCATCACTCGGTGAAACATGATTACCTGCAGTTCATAAAGTCTTTGTACGCGTCGTTTTTGTGTTTTATCATTGTTTTGACTAGCTGTACATATTCCAATGCAATCTGTTATAGATGATAGCTTTTTCCGTCAGTTCTTTGTTATCAAAGACCTCGAGTTGATGAAATCACTGTTGCATGCTATTGTCGAATAAAAGATTTTTTAACTCGGAGGGTAGCTGATGATTTGATGCACCAGTTGATGACGGTGGAATTATCATAGAACCCCTTCGCTATCGATGCTTTTTTAGTGAATAAGTAACATGTCAGCTACGATTCGGAAAAGCCGATTCTTACTCTATTTTCTTATCAGGTGAAAATATTTTCCCATCTGATCAATATGTTATTGAAATGTGTTTTGAAATGTGTGTCTGCTCTTGATGGCAGGTTGCAAGAGATGTATCGACAGCAAAGGGTGGACATCGATCGTGAGAAGCGACAGCTCGAGGAGATGGAGGCGCTGCATAAGAAATTGGAGATGCAGTTGGCCAGCCAAATCGCAAAGCTTCAAACCGAAAGGGAGAATGAACTCGAGAAGATAAACAAGGAGAAGACGCGACTGAAGAAGATTGAGGAGAAGCAGGAGAGCACCCTGAGGCAAATTGAAAACGAGAAGAACCGCATAGAAGTGGAGAGGCTGGCTGAGACGCAGAAGATGCAGGAGATAGTGATCAACGAGTTGAAGGTGGAAGAAGAGCGAGTTAATGTTCTGAAAAGAGCTGCCGAAGAACAGCAGAGAGAAAGAGAGTTGATAAACGCGGAGAAAGAGCGACTGCTGCAGCTGGAGCAGGAACATATGCAGGCCCTGCAAGAATTGCAACTCAATAAGTTGTCACAACAGGAGAAACTGGAGCGGGAGAGACAACTTGAGTTGGAGTACATTGAGACCGAGCAGTTGATGTTGGAAGAGTTGGAGCAGAAGCAGTTTGAATCTGCGAGGCAAATGGAGTACGGCGCGCAGCTTCTTCGCGAGCAGCTGCAAAAGGAAGGCGACGAAGAAAGAAGAAGACTCGAAGAGAATCGCAAACTTGTTGATTTGGTGTCGAAAAGACATGAAGATGCCCTGAAAGAAGCCGAGCAGGAAAGGAAGATGCTTCAAGAAATGAGGGAGAAAGAGCAGGATCTTCTACGAACGGAACGGGACCGGCTTGACAAAAAAGAGTCGGAGTACAAAAACTACATACAAACATTGGAAGATGAGAAGAAGGCCTTGAAGGAAGAACTGGAGAAGCAGAAGAAGATGGAAATCGAAAAAGAAGATTTTAAACGATCGGTATCTCTTCCTTTGTCGTTCAAATCCTTGCACGAAGTAGATCCGGCTATGCTTCGCAGATGCAAAACCCCAGAGGATAAGATGAAGGAGGTATGATAGACAATTTGATTTGTTTATTGTTTTTCTGGCTCATTGAAACGCTGTTGTGCTGTAAACGTCTGTTAATTTTCTCAACTTGCTTTTTAAAGCCCAAAGGAAAGCGACATATGGATTTGTGCGCTCTCTGAGAAATGTCATTATGAGCGAGCGAAACCTGAATTTGTGACGAACTTTGCTTATTGATCTGCAACACATTTTTCCTTGAATTTCCTTGCTCAATTTACAAGGGCGGATTCATGTACTGTGAGTTCTTTCAGAGACAAACTACTTTTTCCAACAACACGTGCTATCAAATATTTATGCAACCTTGACATTTTCAACTAAATCAATACTCTTATTATCATAATTTTGCGTAATATCCTTCAAGATTCATGCATTAATGACTAGATTCGGTAATCAGTGCTTTTTTGAGCAGTTTCATTTTGGCAAGCAAGAAAGTTTGGTTGAATTTTAGTTTTCAACAAGACATCGTGTCGTCTAACCTAGAGACCTTTCTGTAAAAACCCAGTGATATAGCAAGGCACTACTTTCAAATTAGCTTTTCTCCTGCAAAAGGTTGTTTTCTATGATTTCTTCCCGAAATTAGATATGAGGCCTTCCCATCTTGTTGGTGGACTTTAATGCCCATTTTCTCCTGAAATGAAACTGCCACTTGCACACTAGATGTGACCCGAAACGAGGTGGCGTTTAACCTAGAGACCTCTTTTTAAAAATCTAGTCATCTAGTTATAAAAATCTAGCAAGCTTTAAGCTTTGCTTAAACTCAGTACAGTACTTTTCAGTGCAATCTCAAGATGAACACCATTTTTATCAATCACCTTAATGGCACTTTAAGGCTCTACTTTCAAATTAGCTTTTCTCCTGTAAAAGGTTGTTTTCTATGATTTCTTCCCGAAATTCTTAGTATTTATTAATTAGATATGAGGCCTTCCCATCGTGTTTTCTGAATCTCAACATTGGTGGACTTTAATGTCCGTTTTCTCCTGAAATGGCTGTTGAAACTGCCACTTGCACACTCGATGTGACCCGAAACGTGGCTCAATCAAGTTAAACGGAGGCAGTGCATTTGATTGTCCCTAAACTTTTGGAGCAGCTGCAAAAAAATGATCCCAAGAATTGATCAATCCCTCTTCTCTTGTTTTGAGCTCTCAAATGACTTTAAGTTTCATCTTGACCTCACTGCTTTATTTGAATTTAAAAGATTTACTCCGAAAGCTGCAGTATTTCATTTGTTTGTTTTACAAACATCTGTATAATCCATCCATCCTCATTTTCCTAATATTTATGACCTTCCTTTTTGTTAGTGAGATAGCAAGGCATTGAATTTTAAAAACCCGTCTGTCTTCAAATTGTTCGTTGGAATTTCCACTAAGGATACATAAGTCAATCACCCAAAAAATAATCGCGCATGCTCTTGGAATATGAAGATCTTTGATATTGTAAAGAAGAGAAGTGTCAATTTAATTCTCTGTTAGTCAGTGACGAATTTACCCATGGCCTACTTGGCCCGGGTCCAGGGGGACCCTTGTGGTTTTTAACTTTAGGGGGCCCCAAACAACCGTTTTTAGCTTATAAAAAGTTATGTTGATAAATTAAGTGGCATGGCACGAACTACTTTGGCACATGTTAGGGAGCCCCATCAACTTTGGGCCCACGGCCTCGGCAGTTAATGCGGCCCAGTTGTTTTTTTACAAATGTCACTGCTTCTGGCGATTGACCTCGCCATCTTTCTACTGGGTATTTCTCTTTTATACTGCCGTACCTGTTCACGTCTATCCAGATCCCTGCACCATTTTGTCATTGTTTCTTATTGGTCTTCCAGAGCTCTCTTGCAATCTATCTCTGTTGTTGCTGCTGCTAGAAGGGTCTCGTTGTTTACGGAGTTGAAAAGCTATTGATTTCCACGTGGTATAGAATGTTGTGATGAAATTATATGGAATCTAATTAATTTTTTTCTTGAATTTGAAATATGATTGAATGCAACAGCATTTGCATGTGATTTATCTGCGAAATTCCGAGTTACCGAATGAGATTCATAATATAAGCATAATTTTATTATGTAATAAAACCGGTTTTTATTGAAGGGAGCGTATTTGAAGCTTTTCATTGTCATTTGGCAATTTGTTTTGCTTTCGCATGGACTCACACTTTTAATCGCGAGAAACGCGTCAACGTGCTGAACTTGCTCGCCTCTTGATTTTATTGCGAGTGAAATATCACACAACGCGCGAACTGTAAAAACAGGCAGTTGAATGTTTCTCTTTGTATCAGATCGAAGAAAACAAGCAAAGACTTGATGATCTGAGGAAGCAGGTTGCGGAGAAGGCAGAACTAGAGTGGAAGGAGAAGAAGGAGCGAATCGAAAGGCAGCAGAAGGAAGAGCGGGATTTGGAGGAAAAGCGAATTCGACTGGAGGAAATGCGCAAGGAACAGGAGATCGCCGCTGAGAGGGAGAGATCGCTCATGCAGGAAGAAGCAGACAAGATCCGCAAACACGAAGAAGTTCTTCTGGTGGGTTTCATTTTCCTCCGTCTTTTTCATGATATCTTCCTCTTTATCTCCATATCTCTTTTTTTGGGGGGGGGGGCTTACCTGGGACGGCTTCAAGGGTTTGGAAAGGGTGTTTTCTGGATTGGTAAGGTCCATAACACAGTGTGTTCGGTTGTCGGGACAAGTGAGATGTGTTTTTGCCCACCAAATTCGGCGCGAAACCAAAGAGAAAATGTGAACATCGTCTTAATCGTAGGTTCTTCCGGTAAAAGTCTTCCGAAAAATTTTAAACAATGTTCCCACTCTTAGACAAGTTGGTAGAATAACTTCTTCAAAGCCCACAGCAATGTTACACAGTTCTGCTTCAAGCGGTACGTATTTAATTTAGATTTCTGTCAAAATCTCGCTCGTACGAATTTCATTTCTCTGCATACGAAGAATTTAGTAAACGCTAAACGTGTTAAAGTTCTTTTTGCAATTTCACAGTCCTAGCCTTCAGCGATTAGTTTTCCAAAAACTTGCGAATTCCCAAGTTGGAAACCGTAGTGAAGTCACATGACTGAACAGTAAGCTTCGATTGGCTAAAGAGATAAGCGGTAGTTTTCTTTGGCGTGAACTATTCCTTTTCTTTTATTGTATGTAAGTTATCTACTTCGACCTTTGCTAATGGCAAGAATAAAGATATGTGAAACAGCAGAGTCCAATTTAGCTCCAATATTCTGAAGAACTTTCACAAAGAAATGCCCATTTTCAGAATACAAATCTCATCTAGGCTTGAAAGTAATGCATTTATCATCTGGTAGTAGGTGTGAGAGCTCTTTTCTTATTTCCACGCGATTGGTGCCTCCAGATATCCTTGCCTCGCAATTATTTTAGCAATTTAACCTCCCGTAAACCACATGAAAGTTTTTGCTAGTTTGCAGTCAGAAAGACATTATCGGAGAAACTTTGTTGAAGCTCTCGTTTTCAGAAGCTAACTAGATTCACATGACTTTGTATCTTCGTGGCTGGGCAGGGAGCGAATGAATAATTGGTGGAGCTATTTGCTAATCTGATTCAACGCCCTTTGGGCAAGATGACACGACGTCAGATGTTTTTAGAACTGTCCTGTCAGCTGTTTGCCGCGAGAATCGTAAACGAGGGTTTGGGCAAAATGCCGATCGAATTGTTTGCGAGGCCATTTTGAACCACGGCTGCCATTTCCCATTCGATTTCGGGGCATGCCTAAGTGAATCTGTCAGTCCCATTGCCGGAACTTGTAGGGCCTATTAATTTTTAATATGTCATTCATCGTTTGTAATGGAATCTCTGTACTTCAAAGAAGAATCGTTGCAATTGATTCATTATTGCTCTTCGCTTGCTGTTAGAAGAATCGGCTCCAGCTCTTCTCGGACGTCTTCCTAGCTCAAAGACCATTGCTTTGCCCTTAATATGTTTTTTCGACTGAATATCAAAGAGTTTTCACCAGTTTCTAAACTCATGGCATTGCAGCTAGAAGCTTTGTTCGTAATGAGAGAAAATAGATAGCCTTGACATGAAATTTTCTTCTAAACGTTCTACTGAATTGTTAGCAGCCACCATCAATGCAGGGTCAGAGGGCGTCGGCTGACAGCCTTGGGGTCTTGAGCCGCTGTGTTAGCATTACCCTGCAACCCATCACTGCATACCGGTAGCTTTTAAGGCTTTCAAGTCATTTAGTTCGCGAGCTCCGGTGGCACGTCTTTTGTTGCTGTTTGGGCCTTGACAGTCATGAAGTCCCCAGCAGATTTAGCCATTCAAAAATTCAGCGAGGAATTGAAAGTAAGCTGCTTTTTGTTGTTCTGTCTGAGAAACTGGCATTTCAGTCACTCCTGCTGGGAATGTGTAAATGTTTGATGACAGATGTTTTCTCTGTGCTCGTCACTCTTCGTTCTCAGATGGTCGTGACACTTGCGGGACCTTCATTGCTATGAGACAACCTGGTCTTTAAAGTATGACACAAATGCATTACTTAAGAACCTTTTCTTACTTAAGAACCTTTTCTGACCTTTTGGGCGTTTTGCAATTGCTTACTCTTGCCTCTTGCTTACATATTTCATATTTCAAGATCATTTTCTTGAATCTATTTTTTGCATTATCATTTGCCTAACATGCTTTACACTTAAATATAATTTTCTTGAATTAATTTTTTGCTTTACAATTTGCCAACATTTTCCCCCCTACTTCTTTGAAGGTTCTCTGATTAAAGATCGTCTTTGTTATAAATTCACTCGCACTGCATGCATACAAAATTCATCATTTCTCTCTGACATAGACACAACAAAATGAAATAACCCAGCTTCATGCCCAGGTCATGTTTCTATTCCAATGTTTTCAGATGAGTTTATGGACTGATATTAGAATCATCCTTTTGTCTTTGAGTACGTGATTTAATTAAATATGCATTTAACTATGTGAATCATCTTTGCACAGTGTTTAGGTACCAGTATTCAAACCACTTGTCTTGTTTGAACTGCAGCCATAGATTCGGTCATTACCCAAAGCTGAAGGTTTGAAAATCTCGCGACTTGTGAAAGGACAATTGATCACCCGCCTTGGCCTAATTTCATGAATTTTGCATGCGTTGATTATGTCACGATTAATAATGCAGCGAGGGGACAATGGCAACTTGATGTAGGGCATGTTCATCTTCACTCAAGGTGTCAAGCCTTCAGCAGGGCCTTTTGTCATCAAGGGTATTTCCAATGAAGATTGGGCAGTAGATCTTTAGATGGCTTGCATTTATTCCATTTTATTGCGAACAATTCTTAAGAGTCTCGTCTTGGCGACATCGCATGTTGCTAAACTGTCAGTTTATTTTACGTGTTAATACAAAATTTTAAATTCTCTTCCGCTTAAATAAGATTTTGGTCATCTTAGAAAATTGCATTCAATTTACCTAATGTTGGCTAATGGGAAAACGAAATCTAATGATAGATCGCGTCTGTGGACAAGTTTTTTGAAAACAAAATTTATGGCCTCGAAGATGCTGCTAAGAAATCGGTCTTATGAGCTTTTTTCACTTGCAACAAGGTTGATATTTTTGCATTGAATGACGCTGCAATTGATGCACCAATTAAAGTCAGTTGAAATTTGTAAATAAGCAGTCTCTCTCGTACGCTTAGGATAGCCTAGCAGGTTGCACGAGAACCTCCTTCGCAGCGTGTACCCATTTGGTAAAGCAGCAGGCGTCCGTGCCACCAGTATTATTTGATACCCCTGAAATGGGCTTGATGCGTGAGAAAATTCTCGTAAGTGACGATCCCAATTCATGACGCTTTCAGTTCGCTATGACCATATTTCGTTATTCCGGTTGTTTACCATACACACGACGACATGTTAATGCGCTTTGCGAAATACAAACACCCAGTAACAAACAGAAACAAAGAATCTTAGGGGAGATGAATTTTCAAATTACGCAAATCCTTGCATCTTGGTTAAGTATGATTCGGCACGAAATTTTTCTTTTGACAAGTCCGTCAGTAAGAGCATACCAAAGTAGAGGTTGTCCTAGCCTGCCTTTGCGACGCAACAATGTGTTGATCCGTGCACTGAGAAAAACATCATTCTTATTGGATGTCTGATAATCTTGTGTACTCGGCCTTGCGAACCTGCAATGAGAATGCTTCCAAGTCGTAACGAATTTAGGATTAGTGAGAGGGGGGATTTCCGAAAGCTTTCGGTGAAATCAGTCGCGAATTTTGTTTTCATCAGACTTGCCAGTTGACGTTTCTTGTCCACGTGTACACCAGCTGCGAATTCTATTGGTTCGTTTGCTTTGATTCGAACCGAACATTACTGTTCATTTAGTGTGTCAGTACTGTAATGACGCACTTCATTCAATCTGAATGGATAGCAAATCGCAATGACATTTTCAGCTTAAGTTCTCAGTTGAAGGAGTAAAAGATTAAATGCCCTTGATTCTATACTTAATACTTCTTTATCGCATATTTTTTTGCAAACTTTCCCCGCTCCAAATCCTTAAATGGATTTCCTGTGTTTTTATACCCTTATCCCATGCGTGGAAGTTTCTTCTCCTTGGATGGCTTTGAGTTTCCTTCTTAGAATTTATGCACTTTTCACGTTCTGTGCTCCATCTCTTTGTCACTTGATGCTTTCGCTAGGACAGTAGAGACAATTTTTGTCTCCTCACTTCTTTCTTTAAAAGTAAGCGAAACCTTCAAATGTCCCCAAATAGCAATCTATATTAAGTGTTTGGTTTTTTACAAATTGCATACCTTCAAATTATTGGACAATGACGACACCTTTGCAGGGTAAATAGCAACAACTGTGGGTTGCTACCCCCGGTACTTGGTTGACTTATGTCAATTGACTGATTCATTCCACCTAACAGTGTTGTGTAGCATATCGAAAAAGGGATCAACACCCGGATCCGACTCCGACGGGATTTCTTTTGTCGGTGATTTGCTATAATACAGTTTCGCTAAAAACCGATGGCTTATTCCGTATTTTGTTCCTGACGACGCTGGACGCCTTCGCGATACGGAGGTCGGAAGCTATGCGACCTGCCCGGCTCATCTCCAACGTTTCAGCTCTGCAAGTTGTCAACCTTAAGCGAAACATGGTGCTCTCAGTGCCTCTGAACCGTAGCTTGTCGACCGATGGATTGCACAAAATCTATCGCATCTACGTTGTGCTGGTAAGGGAGTCTGTTTCTTGCTTTACATTCTACAAGTCTTTGCAAACGTGGTTTATTCTTTAATTCTCTTGAAGACAAGTGTGTTATGAACTTTCCGATCACACGATTGATCGCCGAAAAGCCCACTATGGGCAGTTGTGAGGACAGTTTTGCAGTTGGTGTACGGGACACAGTTGTAGAAACTACAAGGGAAGACAGCTAAGGGTTAATTGCTTGAGCATTCGAGCTTTGAGGAAGGATTTCTGGGTTGTTAAGGAGGATACGGTACTTGACGTAAAGCAAAATACAGCTGCAGAAATAACTGCAAAGAACTACATCCTGTGCAAACTACATCTTTTGGCGTCCTTTATCAATTTTCAACATTTGATTCTTTAGTTTAAATGCCCTTTAAACATTTATAAACCAACTCCAAGCATTCGACATCAGGTAAGCTTAAATCCTAAGGCAAAAGTAATCGTTAGTCGCAAATTTTCCACTGCCGAAGATTTGGACTTCGATTATGCAAGTTCTAAGGAGAGGAGTTAGTTATGCGATATTAAGATGCCCCTGATCAGCGGTTAGCGGAAATCTCTAGTTGACCTCAAAAGTTCAGCTTTAAGGGTTTCTGTAGTGAGTTTTAAGCCGCGGAGTGAAGTTTGTCAGAATGCCTGTGACGTCACAACTCTGTCTCGACAAGATCTTTGATTCTGTTTTAGAGCCAAATCTTTCTCCTGATCCTTGAGAATTTTCTAAAAAGTATAATCGTCTTTACCAAGAAGGAAAATCGCATGATATTTACCCGAAGTTTGTTTATTCTTATGTTCCCTTTTCTCAAAAAGTTCCTCAACCCTTGTCTTATCCAAAGTGAAAGCACCCTTTCAGTGCCTCAATAAACATTCAGATTCGTTTCATCTTTGTATTTTCTCCCTTGATCATACTTTCTTTTACGCATGTTATTAAATCTTACTACTTGAATGATCACCTCAAATTCCTCTTTGTCCCAAAATCTGTTCCAATTTCCGCACCACATTCTTCCTATATTTGTGGCAACGCGCTGCTTTTCTGGATTTCTCGATTCACGTCGGATTTAAAACTGATGCAGATTCTTTTTGCCTATCGATTAGCCATTAAATGACACACCCGATTAATTTATTAGTATCAGTCAGTCGATGCTTAATAACAAACAGAGGATATACGCAAAACGAAACGCGAATCTCGGCTGCGTACCAGATGAGGATCAAGCAGGCACGCCCTTGGATTTTAAGGTCAAGCAGAGGGTTCAGCTTCTATAGAATCCGTAGCAGATTTTCCCAAGACGCTCCTTGTGGTAGACTCATGTCTTGGGAAAAGGATGCCTGCTTTACCTTAGTCGTTTCCTCTTTATAGACGGATTTGTGAGTGCACGGGATTGTACGCTGGGGGTATCGTGGTTGTCCCTGCTTTGGCACGCGTGCGCACTTAGTCTTTCACTTATTGATATTGGGGTTGAATGGGGGTACATCATGTTCTTGAATTTCCCAAGTGGTCCAAGCCCCCGGTTACGAGGCAGGTTTGGAACAAGCTGCAGGGCCAACCGTCTTCACATCTAAAATGGCAGCTGCACCACCCGTATGCTTGGTACAAGCCGGCATTTCGCTGGGCAACCCCCACCAGCAAGCCTTGGATGAAAAGAAACTACCCCACCTACCCTTGATTCGTCCCCACCTCCAATACGCAATGATTGCCATCAGAGTTCAGAAAAGTTGTTAAACTTCCTTCTCGTGGCTTAGGTGTGTCACAGAAGGTTCTATTGTTTTTCGAGGACCTTCCTCCGGTCAGTGACCATGCGACTGTAATTTTTCCCGACACTGAATTTGGCATCTCAACGAAAATCATTAAATGTCGTGAGATTACCACTCATTTAGCAGACTCCCAGGCACGCTTCAACCCCATCAAAGCTCTTGGTTCTTTCTGGCACTGATCGTTGGCACTTCTGCTTCGTGGCAGTTTTACAGGAAGCCACAATGTCCCGGTCAGGATCCCAAATCCGGGCCAGATTGTTTCGTGCCATTTTGTCAAGTTCGTGCTTCGGCATTGGAACTGTGTATTATTCATATCATAAATAATTGCAACGATCATCTTGTTTAGAGAGTTTGACAATCTCAGATTATTGCGATATTGCGAGTTTCGTGCGAAACACAAAGGATTACGAAAGCTTTTAATCAGCACTGTTTTGTCGATTCGCAGAGGTTTTCGAATATTGATAAACTGTGTAGTCACCCCTACTTCATGCGATCTCGAGTTAAAACCTTTGACCTCATAAACGTTATCCAAAGTTGCAAACAAGGCTCGTGGTTGAATAATTCGTGCATTGTCCTCACGTGACATGCTCAGGGTTGTAGTCCAAAGTTGCAATGCCGCAAATTTATTCGAAAGTCATTCGAATTTCGGTCGTAATTAGCCATGACTAGTTGCAACGTCGAAAATATTTTTTAATGCAATCTAGTTTATTTTAAACGTTTGCTAACTGAGGGGTTCTGTTCGCAAAGTTTGCCTTCTGTCGACTTGGACAAAATACCCTGAATTCGCCTTTTTGGTACCTTGAAACCAACCCACACTTTCCTAATTCATGGGCTCCGACGCAGGTTGGAAAGTGGAGGGGCCAAGGAAGATTTTAACAATCATAACAAAAGATATTTTGAAAAGCTCCATTGTTTTACAAAAAAGTGCGGGGGCCAAGGTCGGGGGCCCTGTAATTACCCCCAAATTTCATTTATGCCGACGCCCCCTGGTTGAAGCCCCATCCGAAGCTTTTCATGGCTGATGTAGCAAATTGTCCAGCCAGATCAATTGCAAATATCATCTCTATATTTTTCTATAGTAGACCCAATGGAACCACGTCTTATAGTAGACCCAATGGAACCACGTCTTATAGTAGATCCAATGGAACCACTTCGATCAACTGAAGTTATTAATCAACCTTTTCTTACAAGGCGCGTGGGTGGCTGCTTTCTATCGACTCTCGATAATGAAATTGTTCTTCTTCGTGCGCGATAACGCAATCATGCTTGCAATCATCATCATATCAATCGTTTGTTTAAACTATTTAAAGCCCTACCCACACTGAATCCACCATTAACAGCTTTTTCTATAAAAATCTTGTTTTACATTGACTTAAATTCCTTTCCAGATTCGGCTTTATCAAGACATTTCTAGTTTTATCGGCGGCATCTTGACGACTTTAAACGTTAAGTTGAAATGCGCTTGAAATTGTCAGTTGTGCTTATCGAAGGGAATTTCATTATTTATTTCTTTGTTTTGAAAATATTTTTTGAAATGTTTTTAAGCGTTTTCGTCCAGAGTAATAGCCTCGCATTCACTCACTGCCCCCTTTTCCCTCCTGCGCAGATGCGCGCCATTAAAGCAAATTAAAAGCGAATACCTTTTTATGGGTTTAGATTATTAAATTTCTTTCTGAACATAATTCTAAGCACTGTTTTCCAAAAGTAAGTGAAAACCATCATAAAATCTCTATGATTTCGAACTTCAAAGCATTTTATGGATTGATCAGACTAATTATCGAGTCAAGGCAAGATCAGTGCAATGCATAAGCTAATTGAAAATATTTCCTCTGTTTATTATCATTCCTTCAAATGGTGAATAAAATTTGCAGCATGCTTTACATATATAAAGCAGTTCAAAGATCAGTATTTTCAACCTTTTCGTATTTCTCAGGTGTTGGTTGTTGAATCTTCTCCTTGACCCTCCAGCACCCCACCCCCCTTTTCGAGTTCAATCGTGCTTGGATCTGTGGCGTTACCCACCAAATCTCACTTCATTTCCGCGGCAGCGTGGCCTTTGTCTCTTATTCTACCATGGGTTCTTTACAGGTCCAGGCATTAGCTGAAATTCGACAGATGTTGCGTCTTGAAAATTTGTTTTGCTGTTTTACCTTCCTTCCATCAGATGGTTGCCTGCCAAGGTCAGCGATATTCCTGAAACTGTGTTAAGCTAATCATGTCTGGAGTTGTGCCATCTTTTTTCGAACCATGTTGAACTTATAATTCCTGGAACTGTGCCGTACTTCCTGGAACTGTGTCGAGCCAATCCATCTTCTATTCAAAATTCCCGAATTATAACAGTTTTTGACTGTTAATTGTTCATGTTTACAAAGTTCATTCGTATGTCACGTGACAAACAACTCGTGAGCTCTTGAATTGTATCAGTATTTTAAGTTCTGTCAAGCTTGTGCGCCAGAAACCGACCAGACACTGCGCTGGAGCATTGCCATCCAATGACGGAGCATAAAGGAGCAACCTTCTCTTGGGCTAAAAATGTTATCATTAGGGAAGCTATGATGGCGCTTTTTGAGCTGGCCAAAGCGGAACATTGGGCTCTGTAGATTGATTGAATGATTCTTTCCCGTAACCCCCTGGTTTCTCAGTAGAGCTGTATTATTCATCACTCAACACATCACGTGACTTCAGTCCGTTTTTGTCAATTCAATAATTCAAAGTTAGTGCTTTCAGAAATTTGGATTTTTTTTTACGTTTGCAAAAATTACAGTCAAGCTACTCTCCCTTTATATCTGTTTCACATCACTTATGAAGATACGTTTTTCTTTTTAATCATCAAAAGTGTATTGTGCTCATCATTCTTGAAATGCCACAAAACTTCCCTCCAATCTATTAAAAAAACTGTTTTTAGAATAGTTCTTAGCTAAAACGGTTTAAACCTCCCACAAGCTGCTTTAAGCATAATTGATATTTCATCGAGTATTTCATCAGTCGATTTGACAAAGCTTTTATTGCAGATATCTTTTAACAGGATTTCATTTTGGTTTTGCGTGTAACAAGGCAAAAGAAGAGATTTATCGCCCGCCCATTTAGTTGAGATGCATAATTAGACCAGGGATACACAGATAAATGTTAACAACCGTCTTCGCAACACATAAGTGTTATTAGACTTGGGCTACAAAACGCTTCTCTAGAAGCAGATTTTATAGCCTTTACATTGATGACTTGCTGACAGTTAGTTACAGACGCAGAACGATTTCAATAGCAATCGGTATCGCAAAGGATTAATTTCACCAGACCGATGACTTTGTTAATCTTTGGTTTAATAAGTTGATGTCTAACAACGCAGTTTGATCTGCAAAATTAGTGGAGGCCCTTTCTTAATGTTCGAAAGTTTTGATTTTTCCACCAGCATTTCAAACAGCGACTGAAAACATTTACATAGAAAACCAGCTGTCGCAACAACATATAGTTGGCAGCGTTTGCAGTTAAGTTGCTTTGGTTATCAGGATCAGAAACAGTACATTTTGAGTTAAGGAGGCGCCTATTGCTTGGAAAATTGAGGCAGTTTCAGTCAAACGCATTTCAAAGAATCCTTTGTCTCTTGCATGCAAAATGCTTTGCTTACTATAAAACAAAGAAGAAAGGGCCTTACAATGTTCTTGGGGGACAGGGGCCCCTAGGGTATTTGTAGTCACGCCCCCTTCGCCTCCAGTGTTTACAGTTATAACGATGCTATCAATGTGGAGCTTGGAGACACAAACAAAGAAATCTTGAAATCAGGTTGCAGAGCTTGGAGACACAAACAAAGAAATCAGTTGCAATGCATTTTTTCGCTTCTGATTGCACAAATTGCCTTTCATTTCATTTTCACATTGTTCTGATAGGAATATGTCCATAATTTAATTTACTTCTTCAACATCTGGCTTGCATTTTGGAAGCAAATGAATCTTTTTATGTTTTCATTGCTAGGTTTTTATACTGATCGTTTAAATCAGTAAAGCAAACGTTTTCAAAATAAAAAATATCAAGTGTTTGCTTTCTTTGAGTTTTTTTCTGTTGACTCAACAAACACTTTCTAGATAGTAAGCAGAAGTGCTGAGTAAATCTTTTTGCTTCATCCGTTGAGAGATTTCTTTTGATTATATTTGTGAGTACTTTCTATCGTAACACGTCGATAGAGCGTTTACCTGTGCAATTAAAACCGACGAAAGTCAATAAAATCGTTAAATCCATTTACAAAAAAATTGAATGAAAGATCATTGATAATTTTCACGATGCGTTCGAGGATGTTTATATTCTACGTGCTTTGTTGTAAATTTGAGAGCTTTTAACCTCGTTTAAATACTATCGGTATTTTTGTCGAGTTTTGAATATTAAAAAGGCCTATCTCGCACTCCCCCATTTCATGGCTATTTTTTCCGTCCCGAAGTACAATATTGAAGTGGTTAATGAGAGCCAAGTTTACTTTTTCCCCTACAAGGAAGCATGTTTTGGCTTGAGATTTCCCCGTGCTTTTAGAAGTATTCCGCTAAGTCAGCGACATCTACAGTTCTTTATAAAACGAAAGCAGATAGTAATTTAGTCCCAGCAATCTTACTGTCTTGTATGCAACCCGTATTATGTGGTTCTGATGGAAAGCTTCTCTTTCTAGCAAAAAGAAAAAGAGCTTGAAGACCTCAAAAGAGAACGAGACAGACGCCTGGAACTCGAAGTCGCTCTGGAGAATGAGAAGGTCAACGAAAACAAACTAGAGCAATCGTTGGAAGAGGAAAAGAGGAAGCTGGTGACCTTGGAGAAGACACTCAGCGAAGAGCGAACGAGGAGGCAGGAAATCGAAAAGCGACTGGAGGAGAAAGAGAAGAGCGACGATCAGGTGCGAGCCAAGCCGGACGAAAGGAAGCAGACGCTGGAAGTCCGAACGTCGGTCTCGTCGTCAAATCTCAAGCATCGAATTCCTTCCTACGTGAGTGACGTTTCTTTCAGCTTCTTGTAGGTGCACTTCCTTTGGGTCCGCGTTGGAGCGAGCGAGTCCTGGGAATAGTGTAGTTCCCAGTCTTCTCCCGCCAACCACTGCGTCGACATTCTCCTGATTGGTCAGATCGCTAGTTGCTTGGAAAGGTTGTTTAGCATAAGACACGTTTTGGATTAACGTGAATTGGTTCATGCTCACAATTTTGTTTGTTTGCGCACTAGCCTATACATTTAGGCCTGTACGGTCAGTTTGAGGGATCAAAGTTTATTTACTTCACTGGAATACAGTGAGCTTGTTTCCAGTTCTCTGCACATCGTCTAGGTATCGTCTGGAACGGTTAACACGAAGTACTATTTGTAGATGGCCTAGCAACCGAGGTCTGCTGCACAAGGGCACTGCGAAGCAGGAAGCCTCTCTAGCAAAGCAATGAAAACGAGGCAGTGTTTGAGTGTGCTATGTATGTTTCAGTCGTTGCAGCCATAGACTTTATTCTTAGTTCTCGGCTGCATGGCTAAACATTCGTAATTTGTGTGGTGAATTCAGAAGAATTTGCGTGGATCACCTATCCCCTTGTCGTTAAAGTGATGAGCTTCGTTTAATTTCGGTGTAAGGGTTTTCCGCAAAACTTGCACCAGCAGTTCAGAATAATTTGACTTCGATCTCCTCATAGCAGTTATTTTGCCTGTTTTTCCCATTCCTCAGTCAATGTTCCTCTTTTTTAATTATGGATGCACTTTGGGGTTTCCAAATAAGGGACACATGGACAAGTTTTGATCCAAGTGTTAATTGCTTTGTGGAATTCTCCAAAATTGCCCTGTGCCCAAAATCTTCGAGTGACACTAAAGAAATTCTCTGATGCGTTTTCCGTTATGTTTCTCTTTATCCATGAAAATCTCTTACTACAAGTACTGTGTCTCTTTTATACTATTTTTTGTACTTTTATATTCTGTCTATTTTTTACGAATGCGCTAGATTTATCTTTTTATCATAAGCATTAAAAAACGATCGAACTGATTAGAAATTACTACAATTGCACCACTGCTAAACTGCATTGAATACGAAAACGAGGTTGTCTAAATATAGTGAGGTTTATGGCCTAGTTTCATGTGACGAATGTTCGAGAAAGTTCTCGTTGCAATTGAATTTAGTATATGATGATTGAATGACGAAGGATAACGCATAATTAATGAAAATAGACTACGAAAGTTCCAGAATGTTCGATAAGTGATTGGGTGAAGGGTAGGTCAGATTCTGCATATATCAAGGGAACCTGGAAACGAGTGACGAAGTAACATGGGAATATATCTTACGATGTTTCATCAGAGTAATGATGTTTCGGTTTCCCTTGTAGACGCCGTCAATTCGTTCGTTCCCTGGGTCGATGCTGTCCGATGATATGAATCTCCTGCATCACATGGTTGCATCTGGGCACATACTGGAGAACTGCCCATCGGTGAAGATAAACAAGTACTCGTGTCGAGGGTACCTGTCCAAAATGGGTCGCTCTCGCTTTCACTCTTCGTGGACTAAGCGCTGGTTTGTATTCGATCGGAAACTGCGCGCGTTGTGTTACTACCAAGATGAGCGTAAGACTAGGCCAAAGGGCGTCATATACTTTCAGGCGATTCAGGAGGTTTATGTTGATAATAGTGCGAAGAAAAGCCCGAACCCGAAAACCACGTTCTGCGTGAAGACTCCGCAGAGGAACTATTTGCTGTCGGCTTCAAGCCCCATTGCAATGAGCATATGGATTGACGTAATCTGCACGGGGAAGGAGGGGGCCTTGTGCTAGAATGCCCAGCTGCAGCTCGCCATGTAAACAATTCTATTCTGGATGCCAAGCTCCATTCGGACGCCACTTCTGTATAACTAGTTGCTTGATCTCTCGCAAAACAGCTTGACCAGATATTAATCGCTGGGAGTCTCTTGTTGACTAGGCCACGATATCAGGAGGATGCTCGAAGATGCACTTACTCCGACCTCTTTCGGGATCTACTCGCTGGCCCAGCCTCGTTATCGCCCGGAACTCCCGCTGATGGCCTTAAAAGCTGTTTGGGTAGGGCGTCATCTTTGTTCCGTGTTTACAATCAGTCTTCTGCTAACATTCAAAACTGGTCGTATAGGATGACTTTTAAGTCACTGGCAATGTGATGAATTCAAGGCGTTTTGCTTAGAGCAGTTTTCGGCTAGGTGGGTAAATGTCTTGCAGCAATACAGTCACGAATTTCAGTACAACTTATCGTGAACCCGATGATGTCTCTGCTTTGAGCTTACGGACCCACAATGAATTCGCAAAAGTTTTAGAGCTACCAGCAACCAATTCGGGTTTCTAAATACCATTAAGCTTAATCTTTTTGACAATTGATTTAAATTTTGTAAACCACTGCAATAATTTTACTAGGCAAATTTAGCCGCCGGCCTTAATGGTATGATAGCACTTCTCTACTTATAGGCTTCTTCCACTAGATGATTTTTTGTAATTCTTTGTTTCATAATCTTCTCGGAATCTTCCCCTCCGATATGAGAGAACCCGATCATAATGGCCCTACCATTAGTGTGATTTCTGAACATAGTTATTTGTTGATGTGTTCCCGAATATTTAACCACAGTAGTATTCACCTTATACGTTCCATGATTTTGATAGCAGGACTGACGGCTTCACTTCGTAGGCAAGCGAGTGTAGGAGAGATACCAGTGCTTTTTGCATTTAGGCCAGATACTTCGATTCATCAGAAATACGTTCTAATGTTCATATGAATGTGGCTGGAATGGTCTCCATTCTTGTGGTGTATATCTAATAAAAGCGATAAGTCTATTAAGCTGAAAAGTGGGCTCACTTCGAATCTGTTTTTGCAATTTAAATTAGATTTCAGTAATTTCCACAAATTTATCCGTTTTTATTATTATCTGAGACACTGATCAGGGATGCCTGTATTAGGCGGGAAGGGGGCAGCTGCCTCTTTTGCCTTTAGTTAAAGATCCAGTCATTCTTCCCCAACCTAATGGTTTTGCCCCTTGGCTCTAAACATGTGCAGACAACCCTGTTTGTGACAGTTGTATGGTTATCGATAGAAGATTAACAGGGTACAAAGCACAGAGAGACGTTGTCTCAATTTTTGTCACATCAAATGGAAATCTGTCACATCAGAGACTTTTGTATATAGCCGAGATATCTTTGGTTTATATGCTGCAAATTCATATAATTTGTTTTTCGGTGGCGCTTACAAGCGAAGTCAGAAGCATTTTTATCTGGCTGCCTGCCCCCCTCCTGTCAACTTCCGTCAATATTTTAGTTGTCTTCCCAGCTTTGTCTAACGAACGTCCATTAGAATGACGTCATACCCCTACATGCATTTTTGCATTTACGTCCGCCCGTCCCAACTAGGTGTCCCAAGTCCAGACGGCGACACGATCCCTCCACCCGACTCTCACCGGAAACAATATTAATTTCTAGATATACTTAAAAGGGGTTTAATATAAGCCACCTAGCCTTAAGATAGTGATCATTCTTTTTCGGGAGCAATTTCAAAAGTATGCTTTGTGCGAAATTGTTAGTATATGGTAGTTTTAACGAAATTTTATAAATGATCGTATTTAAAGTATATAGGCGTATGCAGTAACCTGGTCTTTCTCTGTATTCGGTTCTCGCCTCACCTGGTAATACCTTTACACGTACCATCGGCTTTCTGTTTATAGTATTCAATTTCTGGAAACGCTTTTGTTCTCTTCTTCTCCTTCCTCTTCTTCTCCTTCCTCTTCTTCTCCTTCCTCTTCTTCTCCTTCCTCTTCTTCTCCTTCCTCTTCTTCTCCTTCCTCTTCTTCTCCTTCCTCTTCTTCTCCTTCCTCTTCTTCTCCTTCCTCTTCTTCTCCTTCCTCTTCTTCTCCTTCCTCTTCTTCTCCTTCCTCTTCTTCTCCTTCCTCTTCTTCTCCTTCCTCTTCTTCTCTTCCTCTTCTTCTCCTTCCTCTTCTTCTCCTTCCTCTTCTTCTCCTTCCTCTTCTTCTCCTTCCTCTTCTTCTCCTTCCTCTTCTTCTCCTTCCTCTTCTTCTCCTTCCTCTTCTTCTCCTTCCTCTTCTTCTCCTTCTTCTTCCTCTTCTTCCTCTTCTTCTTCCTCTTCTTCTTCCTCTTCTTCTTCCTCTTCTTCTTCCTCTTCTTCTTCCTCTTCTTCTTCCTCTTCTTCTTCCTCTTCTTCTTCCTCTTCTTCTTCCTCTTCTTCTTCCTCTTCTTCTTCTACTTTATCTTCCTCTTCTTACTCGTCTTCTTCTTCTTTGAGTAAGTTAGCGCTCAGTGCGCTGGTGGTCCATTATCAGAGCACGCTCCCCTTTCAGTCAACAGCCTGAACTGCATCAGCCAAACGTCCTCCTATCAATTTTACAATGCCACTTGCTCCTGATGTCAATGGCCTTCCAATTCTTCTCTTACTCTCGACATTTCCCTCGATAATGCACCTTTCTATACCTCCTCTCTTATAATGTGACCAAAGAAACGCATCTTCCTCAAGATCATGTTTTTCTGCAGTACAAGACTGGTCCAAATTTTATCTAGTACCCACTTGTTTGTCCTTTTATCTGTCCACAAGACAATTAATAACCTTCAAAAACACCGAATTTCAAAGAAGTTAACTTTTTTCCGTTCGTGTCTGTAAATGCCCAATTATAGTATTGCGTTACTGAAAGAGCTTTTGTAGATTATTAAAAGCGAAATAGTTCCAACATTGCAAGTAGGCATAGGCATGGTTGGCTCTTACTGGGATATTGGATATTCGAATTATTATGATCCATGTAAAGAAAAAATTTGGCTGAACACTCCATCTACAATTGGCTATTTTCGTCAATCATATGAGGACAGTTGTAATGAAATTATATCCCTGCGCCGTTATACACTAGAACTTACAATATAAATAGAACTTTAAACGTCAAGAAAAATCTATTTAACTAGCACCTTAAAAAACTTTAAGGGCCTCGATGCATTTTTTATAAGAATAAAGAGTCAGGCGTTCCCATGCATTCACTATTTCGACGTTATGCTGAAAATCATAGCGAAACGAAAGGCTTTAGCCTTGCTCTTTTGGGAAGCAGAGTCGCCTCAGAATCTTTTTACTGCCATGTCGATGCAACTACCAACATAAAGAGATAACCCACTATTTCCATTGGCCACTTAAAAGTAATTAAGTTGTTGAAAAGAATTTCTGTTGAATAGGACGATTTTTCAAAGGCTATAGCCTTACTATTTTTACAACAAAATTGCGTCACAAAATATATGCTGAAGTCGCCTCAGAATCTTTTTACCACCATCCCTATGTATTTATCAAGATAAAGAGCCATCCCACTATTAACATTGGTCAATTAAAAGTAATTACGAATTTCTGTTCAATAGGGCGATTTTTCAAAGGCTATAGCCTTGCTACTTTTACAAGAAAATTGCGTCACAAAATATATGCTGAAGTCGCCTCAGAATCATTTTACCGCCATTTCTATGTACTTACCAAGATAAAGAGCCACCCCACTATTAACATTGGTCAATTAAAAGTAATTACGAATTTCTGTTCAATAGGGCGATTTTTCAAAGGCTATAGCCTTACTACTTTTACAACAAAATTGCGTCACATAATATATGCTGAAGTCGCCTCAGAATCTTTCTACCACCATTTCTATGTACTTACCAAGATAAAGAGCCATCCCACTATTTGCATTGGCCAATTAAAAGTGATTAAGAAATTCTGTTAAATAGGACGATTTTTCAAAGGCTATAGCCTTGTTATTTTTACAAGAAAATTGCGTCACAAAATATATGCTGAAGTCGCCTCAGAATTTTTCTACCACTATTTCTATGTACTTACCAAGATAAAGAGCCATCCCACTATTAACATTGGCCAATTAAAAGTAATTAAGAATTTTTCTTCAATAGGACGATTTTTCAAAGGCTATAGCCTTACTATTTTTACAAGAAAATTGCGTCACAAAATATATGATGAAGTCGCCTCAGAATCTTTCTACCACCATTTCTATGTACTTACCAAGATAAAGAGCCATCCCACTATTAACATTGGCCAATTAAAAGTAATTAAGAATTTTTGTTCAATAGGACAATTTTTTGAAGGCTACAGCCTTGCTCTTTTTCGAAGGAAAGTTGCGTCAGAAAATATAGGTTGAAGTCACCTCAGAATCATTTTACCGCCATTTCTATGTACTTTGCAAGATAAAGAGCCATCCCACTATTTGCATTGGCCAATTAAAAGTGATTAAGAAATTTCGTTCAATAGGACGATTTTTCAAAGGCTATACATAGTCTTGCTGTCTTGGTTAAAAAATTTCGTCTGAGAAGATGCGTAAAAGTCACCTGAGAATACATTTCCAACACTTCGAAGCATTTATTAGGAAAAAAGTCATTTTATTCTTTGTGTTAGCCATTGCAAAATGATAAAGAATTCATATTGAAAAGGGAATTTGTCAAAGGCTATAACCTTGCTGTTTTTGGATCTTTGAGATCAAACAGTGACTTAATGAAAAGGCAATTTTTAGGTAGTCATTATAAATTGCTTACCTTTCTGTACCCCAATTATTTTTTATTTTAGTGAATAGTGAATATCATCAAATTTTGGACGTCAAAAATATCTCCAAAAATATGAGTTTTTTTAGTGGGTAACCAGTGGGTATCCTGGTTTCAAGTTGGTACAAGAAAGCCACTTCTTCTTTTGTTTTCGTATCAAAGAAACAAGTAGGAAAGGTATTCCGCAGGAAAATTAAATGAAAAACTCAGAGTCAGTTCATTAGCAAAACAGCACGTTATTGGTTTAATATCTGCTACATTTCTAAAAACAAGAATATTCGAAAAGGTTACTTAATTCTAAATTTAAGCAAAAATTGCGATCAAAAAAAGAGCAAACAAAGCTATTTTGATTAAACAAAACCAATATCTACGAGACTTAGTTGAAAATATGACTATAAATGTTTATTGAGTGTTTATTGAAGATTTCGTTATTGAATTCCATTGAAAAGACTTAGAAAATATGGAACATGGCTAGCTAAGTAAACGGCGAAGGGTCTACAAAGCCTAAGATATTATATACAAACGGTTCCCTGTTGATTCTAAACAACGCAACAAAATTTTGAATTAGGTAATGAATGAGCAATTGAGCATTTTGTACCTTCTTACGATCCCGACCGAAAACAGAGCTGAAAAGAATCTCGACAAAGCACACCCAAAAATTAGCTTGGCATTTATGGTGATATTTGATATTGAACGATAGTCGACGACTTGGGTCGAAATTTGACGACGTTGAACGGTGATAGGCGACATTTGACGATACAGGAAAACGATTGACGTTCGAATCGAGGGAGGATAATCCAGATATTGTTTTAAATAAAACACTGTCCCTTGGTACGACTTTTCACCTACTTTAGCTCATATCACAAAGTCTTCCAACCAATTCTAAACGATGAGTTGTTTACCACACCCATCGTCATGGTAACCATGAGTGCCATAAGAGCGGAAAGTAGGCCTACGAAAGGCTCGCTTATGTCCAGCAACATCCCCATAATGGCATAAGCGGATAAAAACTGAATAAAACGAAAGCATTATTGTACAAACATCCATCAAAAACGGCGACTTAGCCTCTAATAGAATAGATGTCACCATAGTATTCGTTTTACCGAGCATTGATGCCAGCTTTTAAACTTAAATACATCTTCACTAGTGTATAACATTGCACGTGACAAATTAATTACGAGTATGATGTCATCTATTTACGACATCAAAAATTTTGACATTGAATGAGCACATAATCAAACCCGTTTATCGGAAGTTCCATTGACATATTGGCTACCAGCATTGCCAAGAGGCGTAGGATTCTTTTCACTTTTCAATTTCGCTAACTGTTCCTTGTTATCTGCGACATAGACTTGGAACGGGCTTCCCACAGCATGGTCATCCGACCACATGACATTGACCGTATACACACCAGGCTCTGTTGGATTATACATAACACCAATGTTTCGGTCTTTGGCACTTTCTCGGAACATTTGTACCTTGAATGCCCCTTTTGGGCCATGAATACGCACCTTGAGTGTGCCAGGTCCAGCTCCTCTCGTTTCCACTGTGAATCTTCCTTCATACTCACCTGCAAGAAAAATTGGCATAATAATAATAATAAAGGTAAATTCTGATTGCTCTTCATTGGTTCATCCAGATTCAGGACGGTTAATGGCATACAAGTTCATAAAATTAGTGCAGGACAAATAGGGGTACTTCAAGAAAACATGCATCATTCTTGCTGAAGGAAGAAGGAAAACAAAATTAGCAAAGTGAGCTTTAGGATGGATCGGAAGATCAAATGGTACGAGGCGCCTCGACCCTTTGTGCCCATAGATTTCCTTGACCCATCTACTTTTGAAAACATCTACATAAATAATGAGAACATATTTCATAGAAAGATAATAATCTCAAGCATCGACACGTTTTGCCATGTTAGCATGCATAGCGATGGTCCGGGCAGATGAAAAGATAGAAAAATGCGACAGAAGTTCGAGCCAACCAGTACCAGAGACCGACTTACTTAAAAGGCCACTTTTCAGGCCCGGTCCATGCACTTTGACCTTGCCAACATCCGGTGCTTGCATGATGCGCACCATGAACGGACTACCAGGCACCGGTTTGCCATCCCACTCCAAATGCACGCTGTGCACGCCCGGTTCTTTGGCATTCAGGTCGATCGTAAACGTGCCGTCATCGTTGTCCGATATCAAGACGTGAGTGTCTTTGCCTTTGGGGGACTTGCAGCTACACGCCAATTTCCCATCTCCCGCCTTCCTGCCGTCCAACGTGAACATAACAGGCTGCCCCACAGTTCCCTCCTGTAGCCCAGCTCCAGACAAGACTACGAGATAAATGACAACTTTAATTGAAACAATTCATCGTTTGCTTTATGTATTTAACTTCTCCATAATTATACATGAAAAAGCGGCTCCTCCATTTTTTTCCTCCCATGTTTGGCTGGATGTTTACAAAAATGAAGGAATTTCGCTATTGGGATGCTAAATGGGCTTTGCAATATATAGATGCACTAATTTCTATTCAAAATCACTTTATAAAATGCCTGTGGTCGAACAAGCATCGTTAGCTATGTCCTTTCAGTGTCTTCCAAAGAAGTTCTAAATACTTAATATGCACCAATAAATGTTGTTACTTCTAGCCAAAACAAACATCTCAAGAGAACAGTGGATCTAAACCTACCGATTTCTTCCGGGTGCGTTCGGCTAAATCCAGTTACAATGAAAGGACTTCCAGGAATATGGGTGTGATCGTAATTAATAGACAGCTCGTATGTACCGGTACTAGGTACGGAATAGGTCACTTCGTAGGTGCCATGGTCGATGGGCCTAACTGCAACAGGTGACAAAGCATTTGTGCCTTGAGTAATAACAGATGCAGATAGCTCTCCGCTTCCAGCTCTGGAACAATCAACGCGAACGTTTGAGACTTCATTTGCCAGAGCTAAAAGGAAAACAAGACGATATTCATTAAATGTTTCTGATAATGAACAAAACGTTCTCACCAACAAGCAAGATTGAGATGACTGCTTTAAATTCAAGTTTAATCCAACATGAACAGGGCTGTAGCTGGCAACATAAAAGGCTTTTTAAGGCACTGACTTCTCTGTGCAAGGATGTAAACATTTCGATTGAGGCTGCGCTTGGGTTTTCAGAAATACTTCACTAGACATTTTTTGCTTCAAAAGCTCAAATACCAAAGCGTTGAATTGCAAAAGCGGTAAGAAATAGCAGAGCTTTAAACAATTACAGATTCTCCAATTACAGTTACAGAATATGACGTATTAACACACTTCAACACTTACACGAGAATTGCCTGTGAACGTGAAAGTTCTCGCAATGAAATAGAATGTGGCTTAATGTGCATACATTAATAATTGAAAAATTGAGTGCTCGTGTCCGAAAAAGACATTCACAAAATAGAATAAGACAACCTGTAAGGGAGTGGCCGAATGGATGTATTTTGAGAACCAAGACAAACAGAGAAACCAATTCATACTTTGTATGTTTATGGCTTACAATGGGAGAGCAAACAGAATTATTCAACAACAAGAAATGCAAAGCTCATTCAGACATCTTAAGCTAGTTGTATCTCATTCATTTTCGCGAGAGAGAGAGACCCTAATTTTCAACTATGTCGTGTCACAGTGGGATCTAAGTGAAGCTCTTGGTTTCTTTTGATTTCAATTCAACTTTATCTGCAAATTTCATCCCAAATTGTTTCTGGGATCCAATTTCTAGCCACAGGTATGAAAAAAGAAACACTTAAGACATTTAAGATATAACAAAAACAATTAAAGTTTTGCAAGATTTGCAATTGTAGACCCAATTTCGGTTTCTTAATAATTGGGATTATAAATCTCGTGAAGAGAGTTAGAGTTAAGGCTTTGTAGGGTGCAAAAATTAATCTGTTTTAACTACCTTATGGTCGCTAATCTTACTGAATTGCAGTAGCTTTGGCAAAGGCATAAAAAAGCCTGATGCTAAGAATGTGAAATCAATCGTTAATCATTTGAAGACACTTTCCCCATTATCACAAGTCTAATTCGTTTTGATTTTTTTCTTGTTTGCTTGCAGCCATTATAAAGCCTACAATAAGGACGCCTTTCTACAAGTTTTGTTGACTGAAAGTCTGAAAGGTTTGAAACAAATTTCTTCAAACAATCAATTAGATTGAAATGTTTTCCTTACCTTTGTGTAGACCTTCTCCACTTGCAACAACTTTAGACGCATCACTGGCCTCAAGTACTTCTATCACAAATGGGCAGCCGGCAAGCGAGGCCCCTGCGAAGCAAACGTCCACCTCATGCATCCCATGCTGCCTTGGTGTGAAATGAATCCGCTTGGCGCGTTGGCCGTTGTCAATAATCATCACCGGTAGCTCAGTGCCGCATGGGCTTTTGACGGTGCATGCCACATCCCGTGGCCTGATTCCTCGTCAAAGTCCACGTTGAGCGAGTACTCAGACGACACCTTAACCGGCCTTGCCTCGACGGCGTGAACTCGACACTTCTTGGGGTTTCCCACCTTAACTGAAAACGGACTGCCTCGAACTGGAACACCATTGAAATCGAGGTACACCTCCATTGGCTCAAGTGTGTCTGGGTAAAACTGTCCGACGTAACTATTTTCTTCTATTCGTTTCAGGTCGATCGGAATAGAATCTCCGCCAGATTTCGCGTATCCGGTGACCGTTCCAGGCCCTGCGCCAATTGTGGTGACTTCGAAGGAGGCCGCCTCATTCAGCCGTGCCTGATAGAGGCCTTCGCCATGGGCAACGCATTTGCTTGGGTCGCTGACAAGCACAATAAACGGGCACCCGTAGACTTTCCTGCCGTTCCACAGGATATCGGTGTTGTACACACCGACAGTTGGGGGACTGAAGGATATGCTAACTGAGCCATCTGGATTCTGTTCTATTTGAGTTGGGGTTTCTGAATAGTGTGGTCCAATCGTTGTTGCTGATATTTTGCCTGGTCCAGAGCGGGACACGTCTATATTCATCCGCACGGGCTCATTCGGAGCAACACAGAGCTCTTTGCCTGTGGAGAGGTTTTCAGGAAAAATGAAACATTGTTCTAGGGCAACGTTTCTAGATAAATATAGTTACCTCGAGAAGAGGGGCATGGAGGCAGGAGAAAATCTATTTCAGGATCTAATGATAAATGGTATTTGCACAGTTTTGTCCTATGGTGTTTTGAACAAGTAGATCTATAGCATAATACAAGGTTAAGCGAACAATTTAAACTTGCAGAACACTTGACCTTCCCGCATTCTTTTTCGATTTCAGGAATGACATTACCTTGTCAGGAATGACATTACCTTGTCAGTAATTTTTTATCAAAAAAATTATGGGCATCGTCTCTATTGGGTTTTCCACAAAAAAGTCTTGCTGAAATAATAGTGTCGAAATAATGTATGAAAATTAAAGAGGTGAGACTCACCATCCTTCTGCTGAGATGACGTAACAACAACACTGCCTGCGTCAACAACCTTGGCTACGTAAGGGCAGCCGGGCAAATTCTCCCCATTTATGTTGATAAAAAGTCCGTAGAGCCCTGTGGTCTTGGGGACGTACTTGATTGCGTATACGCCATCTCCTTGGCTGATAACTGTAGCAGGAGCCTCCTCCATAGTGGGCGAGACAGTGTACGCATGAAGCTGGCAGTTTCAAGTCCGGTCTCCAGCTTGATCTCGGCCGGTTCGTTGACAAATACTTCACCGAGTCCGGAACCGGAAACGGTCACTCTTGTTAGATCCTGAACAATCTTGATGCTGATTGGGCTGCGGTCAAGATGTTCTCCCTTGTAAGTCAGATCGATTGTGTACAGACCGGGGGTGTCTAGGGGGTATCTGCACGCTACAATCCGGCTGTTCACTTTCTCCTTCTTGGACGGCAGAATTCTGTCTTCGTCGCCCGCATTTAGCCCCGGGCCGGTTACGACAACTTGAAGATCATCCTCATCAAAATCTTCTTCACATCTGATATAAAATTCATTATTCTCATCCACTTGGGGGTCAGTTAGGCCGGTTCCTGATATTGAAAACATGTCCGCTGTCACTTCCTTGAGTGGCTCAGGTGCACTTTCAGTGCCAACTGCGAGCTCCACTTCAACCTCTTCCTCAACCTGAGGCACTGATTCGACCTGCACCACTTCCTCAACCTCAACCTTTTCTTCCACACTCTCGAAGATGTAATCTCTCTCAGGTCTACTCTCCTCCCTAGCGACCTCTATGATCACCACTGGCTCCTCCTCAGTCATCTCTTCTGTTATGCTCACCACGCGGGTAGCCACCGGTGGACTCGAAACGGGAACAGCGGACCCTCGGAACTGCATCAGGTAGGTCATTACTGCCACCTCAGCTATTTCAGGTTTGATGAGATCTTCGGGCGTAAACAACTTCTTCACACCAAGCTCTGCTTCGGCCTTGTTCATACCAAGTGTTGCATTCTCAAGCTTGTTGTTCGGGTCGAGGCTGTGGTAATTCGGTATCGTACCCGGTTTGATGGTCTCTACAAGTGTGCACAGTTTGATGCCATCATTCCAGTCGGTGTTGAAGTTATTGAACGAAATCTCGCTTGACCAAGAAGCGACCAGCTGCTTCGCGTATTCCTGCCCAACCGCATCGTCTTGGATGAAATAGGACAGATAGGCTATCATACTTTGCTCGTCCAGGCTCGCGTCCGCCATTTGCTCCGCGGTCAAAATCATCGGTATCCCCAACTTGTTCTTGGCCAGACCCAACCCGAGTCCACAGTTCTCCACCTTGTGCTCAGGGTTCAAGCCGGGATACTGGGGGCAGGTTCCCGGTTTGATGGACTCCACCAGGGCGCACAACGCGATGCCGTTGTTCCAGTCTCTCGTGAGATTGGTCACCTCCTGCAATGGTATTACATTCTGCGCCCAGAGGAGAATCAACTTCTTGACTGGAATCTTGATAGTCATGACTCCAATTTGGTAATGCAAAATCATGCGCCAAATGAGCCCCAGAATAAGCTTCAAACTCCCATTCACAATATGTTCGCTATCTGCAATGCAAAGAAAAGGGCGTGATATTGCATTCCCAGAGGGATTTATGGTGACAATCACTGAAGGCCCGGGGGTTCATGATGGAGAAAATTATTCGACCATTTGCATGCTAGGTCTTAAGCAGTCAAAATTATGGTACTGTTGCGGTACATAACTAATTATGGTACATTATTGAGTTCCGAATAAGCAGCACAATTCCCCATACAGTTTACAGGGCGCAACAACAAAATTCTTATTTGCCTTTTTTGAGTCGTTTGATTATAAGCCCCTTTTCTCTAGGGACCCGTTCCCTAAAACAATATACTCATCCAGTGGCCTTTTCCACAAAATGTTTCCTTGCAATAAGCACAAAGTCATAGTACTTTTGAGATGAGTAATCAAAAAGAGTTACTAAGCTCCTTTCTTGGCTAGACCCCCTTTTTACTAATAGTCTCCCGCAACTCAACGCCCCCCTCAACTTATTGCCTCGCAACCGCACTCCCCGTTAATAGGCGCCTCTCTATCGTAATAACCTCCCTCTAGTGTATCCCCCTTTTTAATAAGCCCCTGTCTTTATTAGCCCCTTCTCCAATAAGCGCCACCAAAAGAAAATGTCACTTCTCGATTGCGTGATTCTGCGGCTTACACGTTTAGCATCTATCACCCCCTTGTCTTTCTTATTCTCTTTCATACAACAATCTTCAAGAAAGTGTGACGTGTCGTCGTTGTCTTGAAGAGATTTGAGGTTTGTTGCCAAAGCAGCAATGAATAGGTGGGCAAGACTTAGCATAATGTACAGAACCACAGCTAACAAGTTTAAAATACATCGACTGAGGAAAGCTTCGTTCGCTGAATGAAAACAGTTGAAAAGTTGACAGTTTTGCTTCGATTTGTAATTATTGTTTCTTCTGACAGTCAAGATTACGAGAAGGCGACTGATTTGCCGCACGTAAATGGCCGACAAAAGTTGCTTTGACTCGACAGAACTCGGCTAGGAATAGAATTTCGATGCCCTCTAGGCAGGCCCAAAGAATGTTTGAAATCGTTACAACAGCAACAGAATTTCGCCTCGCACAAAATACACCTAAAAGGGCGTTTCCCCTTTTTTCCAAGAGTCTAGAGTGAGTGGTCGCACTTTCACTTTCAAGGACCTCCCACTTCTCAGCGTCTGCACAAACGGGGCTTTCTTCTAAGAAGAAAAGGGCGAGAGATAATAACATTTACAAATGAAATTTTCGCAGCAAAGCGAAAGGGCCAGTTATATCACGCATGCGTGTCACACCCACGTAGCAACTTCGCAAATTTTAAAACATCAGCTTCGTGATAAACAAGCAACCGATTGCTCTAGGAAACATAATTACTAACCGTGGAGACCATTCAGTTTCAAGCCAGCGAAGCTTGGAAAATCCTTTGTTTCAAAACACTATTCGCAATGACACAAATGAAGGAGAACAGGGCTAATTCATATTCATGGAAACAAGATCGAGCCGCACAAAGGGAGCAAATTGACTGCATTCTTGGTCTTGAAGCAACATGGTGTGATCAGGGGGTAAAAAAGCATGGGAATGATTCATAGCAAAGGCCCTTCGACGACGACCATGCCCCCCCCCATTTTCTTGAAAAAAGTGTACCTTTTTACAGTTATTTTCTTGCTATCGCCGTTTCTATCGTTTCTTAATTTGCACAACATCTCCCCCCCCCCCCCGGATGTAATCGGAGGACCTGCGAACTGGTGAATAAATCGTCTAAAAAAGGCTTTCTTAAAACGGTGTGCGAACCAAAGTATCGTGACTAGGCCAACAGATTTCCTTTATGAAAGAGATTCCCGTTGATTTGAAATCTGACCTCACAAGATTTCCCTACGACGGGTATTAAACATCCGGCTTTGCAGACATGCGTTTAATCGATGTATCTGTGAACCTTTTCAACAGTTTTAACATTTACCAACTTTTCAATATTAACCTCATAAGGATTAGCACATCCACTGACGATCGCTTTTATCAGTAAGAATAAGAATGCAGCCCTCAATATCGCCCATCCTACCCTAGGGTGAGCCCCCAAAGCCAGATTGTTCGAACTATGGCTCCTACAAAATCAGGCCATTAACTGCATATCCCCAGGGTGTCAGATACTGCATTGAAGTAAAGATTGTTTAAATCCCTAAAATGCTCACAAAGAAAATTAACAAAGGAACGTTTGACATTGTGTTTTTCTTTGAATTCAGAGAAAACGTCAGAGTTGCCAGAACAGGTCATATCCTAACGAAATCATGGATACATTAATGACATTAGAGAAATTAAAACCTCCAAAACAAGATAGCATTTGGACAATGTCAATCCATCTGCTTTGAAGGAGCGTTTTACCCCAAAGAAGGGGAGATCATTTCTCTTAATAACGAACAGGGGGCGTTCAGGCGGGACATGGGTCAACAAACTCATCACGGGGGACAAGAGCGGGAAACTTTCTGGGTGCGGTCAGCCAAAATTCCATTTGGAACAAAATGAATTATGGATTGAATTAAAAATTTGAAAAAAAAAACATAGCCATGTGCCTCGGTCAGAATTCGGAGAAACATGTCATTGAATCAAGTAAACAATTTATCAAAAAGCTGTAACACATACCGATGCTTAGCAGATTAATTCCATCTTTCTCCATGGCTTTCAATGCCAAGGTTACGTTTTCGATCATTTGAGTGGGTTGCTTTGGTTTCTTGGTGTATCGACCCACTTGCTTCTTTGAGACAATCTCGTAGAGATTAATCAATTTTATGCCATCAGCAAACCCTGTCTCAAACTCTTCTATTTCCATCTCGCGAAGTGATAAATTTTGATTTACCCAGTTCTTGAAGACTGCAGACTGCGTTTCAATCCAGTTGTTTTCGTCGCCTTTCACCGAAACATGCCTTCGGGTTGAAGACTGCATGATTGTCGTTTTTTCTGAAAACTACAGGATCAATATGGTTCGCCTCCAAATCCAAAAACTACTAACAGAAATATCTCGAGCACTGGTGGGTTCGTAAATACAGCTCTCTTCTCGTAGCAGTTGAAGTTCACGAGCTTGAAGCCTAGTTCCGCGTGGACACCAAAACAGAATTCGACTGGGCAATTCGCACGCCTGTGATTGCAACTGCCCTCGTTATAAAGCCCTATTTTGCTCCACCAAATTGGTAGTCGATCGACAAATGATTGAGAAATATTTCAAGCATGATTGAATGCACACGGCATACGAGTTTCCATGTTGTGGACGCTCTGCATTGTCTTGCCAATAATGAAATAGTTTTCGCATTGTTTCGCATTGTCAAGCCATCATGATTCCAATAGCGGACACAAGAGGTTCACAACAACGACCTTCTCTCAGTAATTATTCATGAAATGACGCAAGTGGTATGGAAACGAGATAACGCTGAGTCAAAGGATTAGATTATTTCCTTAGCTCCCAAAAATTCGCTTGTGCAGGAAATGCTGTTCACATTGGTACTCTTACAAATTCTTAACAATAACAAATTGATTCAGGACACTGTAAATGATAGCAAAGATTGCTTGTTTTTTTTTAAAAAACAACATATTAAACACAGGACCCCTTCTTTTTTGCAAGTTGTACTTTTCGAGATAATTTTTGTGTTTGCTCGATTCTTTTCTTTTTGTCTTCATTTGATAAATGCCCCCCCCCCCTCCCCTAACTTTGTTTGGTCTCATCGGAGACTTGCCAGTCTAGGCTTTACAACCAATTTTCAACATTGACCTAAGGGTAGACAGATCTTTAAAGCAGCGACAGCTTTGAGGCTTTTTTGTTTAACTAGGTGAGAAACTAAGTTAATAATTCACCTTCACGCACACACTTCGCTTCATCTGCACAAGGATTCTAATATTTCTTAGTACGTTTGAACAGGGTATAAAAAGAAACGAATACACGCTTTTTTTAAAAGGAACCTACCACAAGGCCTAGTTCCAAAAGTTCCTTATTCGTAGACCTTTAGTCATCAGATTTTAGTACCAAAAATTCCTTAATTTTCACTGCACATCAATAAGCCTTAACACTTAATATAGAGAGAGGAGCGAGACAGCATATGCGGAAAACTCTCAATAAAGCACTTGACACACAAATAACAAACAATCTATGCGAGTATTGGCTGCAAATGAATGGAACGGGCTTTTTAGTTCTTGAACTTGCAGTTATAAAAAATTTTCAAATCGAAAAGTTCCTTAGGGATTTCGTTTTTAGTAGTTTAAGTTCTTTATAAATTTCGGCCTTCTCCATGTAGGTTCCTTATAAAGTGGTTCCTTATAAAAAAACGTGTACTTTTAGCCAAAAACGAATCTGACCTAAGATAAGGTAGTCCAATATCTATAAAGTCATCAGTCTATAGCACAAACAAGAATGATATCATGACAATTTGTTTTTAGCTTTGTTTTGAAAACCTCGAGGTCTTGGGAACCGCAAATACAAAAACTCTTGCATGCTCATGTTCCACTCAGGAGATGCCCTATTTGCAGAACTATGACATACGGCTTTTTGTTGAACAAACATTAAGATAACATTTCATCTAGGAGTAAGGCACAATTGTAATTCAGGGTTTCCTGCAGGTGGATTTATTTACTGCGGTAGACAATTGATTAAAATACCAGCAATTGCACCAAATTAGATCGATAATTATGGATTTAGGTCATTCCATTCTTTTAACTGAGTTTATCTAAAAATAAATCGAGCAAATCTAGCATTTTTTGTTTCAATCTGGGTCGTTAAAATTCTTTCTCGATGCTTTTTGAAATTATTCTTTGACGGGTTTTCAAAGTAAATAGAATCACTATGATAGAATCGAAGAAAACGGCAGACAATTCCAGTACTCGGCTACTTGCTTAACTTTTTCTTATTGCTTTATTTTAGGTGGTACTCTGAATCCATTCCCAATAGATTAAACACGCATCTTCTGGTTTGCAAGCACCGACTGAGGGACGTGGAATGATCGTTGGATCAGTCGCAATCTGACTACAACCTCCAGGGGAGAACGGAGATTTTCTATACACGCATTTTTTTATAAGGAACCTACCTCAAGGCCTAGTTCCAAATGTTCCTTATTCGTAGACCTCAAGTCATCAGATTTTAGTACCAAAAGTTCCATAAAAGTTCCTTAAGTTCTCACTTTCGGTCATAGGCGCCGACTTTTACTTTTCCCAGGGGGGGCTCAAAATTAGAGAAATTCCGTGTCGCTTTAATAACGTAATACAACATATGTAGTATGTATAATAACAAAATAAAAAATTTAAATAAAGCAGATATAACATCATGGTCTACAGTGTCATCAGTTTAATTCTTTGATTAGTGTTTCTTCGATAGAATAAACATGTCCAGTTTTCATCCAAAGTAGGGATGTCATTTTTTGTGTAAATTATTGGTTATGGTTTCCGGCCTCTGATCAGTTTGACCATTAAGACACCGTTCGATTTTCGCATTAGACAAGTTAAAATATAGACAAATGACGTAGGAGACAGAAAGTTTGATTCAATAAGGGATTTATTTGATTCAAATAACTCTTTAACAATAGATAAATTTCGAATTTTTGAGACTTTTATATATGTACCTTCCTTTAGCTGTTCTGCGCTGAATTTTCAGCCCAGTGGTGGATTTCAAACGAAATTCCCAGGGGGCTGAGCCCTCCCATAGCAATTCCCAGGAGGGCTCGAGCCCCCGAGCCCCCACGTAGTCGGCGCCTATGCTTTCGGTGCTTTGACTACAATAAGCCTTAACACTTAATAGAGAGAGGGGCGAGACAGTATATGCGTAAACTACTCAATGAAGCACTTGACACACGAATAGCAAACAATCTATGCGAGTATTGGCTGCAAATGAATGGAACCGGTCTTTAAGTTCTTGATGCTTGCTGTTATAAAAAATTTTCAAATCGAAAAGTTCCTTAGGGATTTTGTTCGTTAAATATTTCGGCCTTCTACATGTAGGTTCCTTATAAAGTGGTGCCTTATGAAAAAAGCGTGTATTTGTGGAGCAAACCAACATCAGTAAGCACAGAAAATTAGTTATCAGAATCAGTAAATGAACTATAGCCTCATTTAGAGATTACTCATTGACTTTCTCTTTGGTGCTGTCACTATTTAGCATCCATGGTAACAGGAATCTCGGTATAACAACCAAGCCTTCCGTTGTCAAGCTTGCCATCATATCAATGGCTAATAATTCAATTCGACGGAGAACAATGTCCATCGACTCATGACGATATAAGTTTCTTTCAGATAGAACAATAGATTCCAAGGAGATTTATATCCAGGATTTTTCAAATACCGCTGGGATAAAGAATATGACTATGTTTTGTCTCAAATGTCCTTTGGTTTCACCAGATTTAAAGATCGGAGCCATTGTGAATGTCCCGCAAGCTATTTGAGACCATGACCTTTTCTGAATATTTACCAAGAAATATGTCGGGCAAAGTAGTCAGGAAGAGCAGTTCGTAAAAAAGTATTATTTATTATCTCAAAATTACACGAGAACCAAATTGCACCCAGCTCAGCCTTCATACAACGTTTAAGTGCTCAATATTATTACACAAAGTGATTTTCAATTAATCTAAATTTGCAGCGAGTTATAGGTAAAGAAGAAAGAGCCTCTTAAAATTGGAGACTAGTTTCCTAGAAGAGAGGTACCGAATCCTAAAGAAGGGATATTACTCCTGAACGAGAGACAACATTTCAAGTATCGAGGTGGAGCCTAGCCCTCCACTTATTTGTTGATTAGTACTTGTAAGTATCTTAATGACTAGATGTTGTGGTAAAAATGTAGTAGAACGCGAATGCCTTAGAATTGACGGGTGGCTTCAATAGTGGTGGCGCAAACAACGAGGTTCCAGTGAAATAAGGTTCCAGTAAAACGAGGCTCCAGCAAAAACTTACGGCCCTCGGATGGTGAAGAATTCTTTAGAGAAAATTCATAGAATAAGAAGAGAAGAAGGAGAAGGAGAAAAAGAAGGTGAAAAAGAAGGAGGAAAGGAAGGAGAAAAAGAAGGAGAAAAAGAAGAAGAAAAAGAAGGAGAAAAAGAAGGAGAAAAAGAAGGAGAAAAAGAAGGAGAAAAAGAAGGAGAAAAAGAAGGAGAAAAAGAGGGAGAAAAAGAAGGAGAAAAAGAGGGAGAAAAAGAAGGAGAAAAAGAGGGAGAAAAAAAGGAGAAAAGAGGAGAAAAAGAAGGAGAAAGAGGGAAGAGAAAAGAGAAGAAAGAAAAAAAAAAAAAAGGAGAAAAAGAGGGAAAAGAAGGAGAAAGAGGAGAAAAAAAGAAGGAGAAAAAAGAAGGAGAAAAGAGGAGAAAAGAAGGAGAAAAAGAGGAGAAAAAGAAGGAGAAAAGAGGGAAAAAAAGGAGAAAAAGAGGAGAAAAAGAAGGAGAAAAAGAGGGAGAAAAAAAGAGAAAAGAGGAGAAAAAGAAGGAGAAAGAGGAGGAAAAGAAGGAGAGAGTTGTCTTGATGAGAGAATAGCAAGGCTTGAGAATATATTATAGAATGTGTCTCCCAATTTCGCCCACAAGAGAAGCATATCTCCGTAGTTGATATTTGCACTGGTAGCAGTATTAGATTCAACGCAAACATTTTTATATTGAGAGATAGATGTCGAGGTGTTTGGAAAGTGAGATGTTGGGAATGTTTTGCTTCTTCAACAAAAAGCTAAAACAGATGGCTTTGGCGAAGATATCCATGGTGCTAGATAAAATTTATTTTGATGTTGGATACACACTTTGCATTTTATTGCACGATCAGAAGAACATCTAACAATTAAATATAATAGATAATTGATACAAACTAGCAATTAACAGCTGAACGAAACATCACGTCCACGTCTTTTTGCGAGTAGCTGAGATATTGTTGGCAAAGTGTATGGTGAAACTTGGGGAGTAGATGAAGAGGGTGAATTCAGTTTCGCAAATAAGGAATGCGAACGCTCCTGGATTTCATCTTCTGTCACGTGTCTAAGGACTTAGCACTTTGGTTAGTTGGCAACATTGGAAGTTAAACTCAATCCATTTTTTCAATTCGTGCGTGGTGGAGCGACAAGTGAAGGCTAATGTTGAAATAAACGGTGCGCATATAAAGCCGGCTTGACGAACCGACTTGACGAACCGGCTTCACTGGTAGAATTGGACTGAGAGTTTTAATATAATAAAAACATGGGGGTTAAGTCACATGCTAAAAAAGGCAAATCTTGGTACAGAGAGACTGTTGAGACTAGGTATATCACTTTGACAAATGACAATGAACTTAGCAAAAATGACAAAACGAGACAGGGAAAAGAGAACCAAAAGTGGACAATGATACAAGAAGAATACAAAATAATAATGAGCAGTTCTGAACGTGGATACTTATTGATAAAGAATACGTTAAAAGAGAAGTTAGAATGGAATTAGAAAGGACAGAATGTTTCAAAAAGTGACAGTGTGACATGTTTATATTGACACGGTTCAAAGAAAGCGAGATGAAATACTACAAAAACTACAATGAGGAGTACTTATTAAAACCAAGATTCAAAAATAGTTTACATCTTAAAATACTGCGATTATTATTCAAAAATGTGATTCAACGCTAGAGTATTTATGTGCAGTCGAATGTCTAAGTTGGGGATCCAATAAGATGGAGCTGGGTAAGTGAGGCCATACTTGTGGGGAAGTCAAGAATTAACTGAAAACATGCCCCTATGGAATCCCACTTAGAAACAAAATTCAATATGAATTTTTCATCTTCTTTCGATTTATACAGGATAAAAGTTCAGAATAAACATGGGATTTCTTTAAAGAAGAGACAAGTTTATAAATTCCTTCGAAGGAGAAAGCAGATGAATAAAAATCTCGCTTTCTTACGAAAAATTCCTAAAGTAAAGAAAACACGAAAGAATCTAAGGTATAGAGGCTACAAAGAAATACGAATACAAATTAAAATTCTAAGCTCCAACACAAAATTCAAGAGAGACTCTCTATCTAATTAATCCGTGGCAATTTCCCCAAGACACAGATCGAAGTCTAGAAGAAGCTGACGCTACGGGGTCCATTTCCCGAGGCTGGTGCGAATTTACGCTGCAAAAATAGATTATCCGTTTTTGTTTGGTCTATTTATCTTTGGTCTCCGCGAGTCTATTTATCGACCAGCTGTCCTTGGTCAGAGTTAATAAATAGAGCTTCATCTCAGAGATAAAGCTCCTGCCGACTCTTCAACCGACTGCAATCAGGTGGCAGCAAAATCGTCAATTATTGACCGAATGCTGGAACGAGAACTCTCTTATTTCTTCCGTCGGAAAGGCAGTGGTAAGCTCACCATAGATTGTCCATCACGAAGCCCCCGTCAGCTTTACTGCGTCCAAGACTTTCACCTGCAAAAGCATCGAAATCAAGGGTGTGAATTGCAGAATCTCTGACTTGTGCCCACACTAGCCCTTTCTTTAAAAATGCTTATCTTCGATCATTTGGGTGAACCATAATCGTTTTGCATGAATTTGGTTTTCAGTATTCAAACCTAGTGCGGCTGGGAGCATTTTTCTATGTTAATAACATCATACTTTAAATACTTCATGAAAAACCCCCGTACAGTTGCTTTTTACGCTCCTCTTTTTATTGACACCAATGGCAATATTTATAGATAGTAATGCATCTTTTGAAGGGACTTTTTCAGAGGAATAATGTATCGAAAAAATGATAAAGTAATTTACTCTAAATGTTTCATTTGAATGAATATTAAAAGTGTATTAAAATCAACTCCATACGGGCTCTATTCTGCCAAATTTTCATTTGTTCATGATTATCAGAAAGCTAATAAAATAATACATTAATTTATCATCTCGTCAGAAACATAATAGCATTTTAGAATGATACCCCAACTTTCCTAAAAAAGCACTATGATGCCTCTTCCTTAACCATATCTGTTATATAGGTTTGGGTCCGTGGCAATTTCAAATGCAGATTTTATAAAAGGTAGATGCATCTGGCAGGAACGGAATCATGTCCGTAAAGGGTGCTTATCATGAAGCACGGCTGAGTAACACGTAGCCAGAATCGCCCCTCTCTTCATGTGGCTCACACAACCACAATGCATGCTGGAATTTTTTCCAGGCTAAAGCAGGCTAACATTTACGGTGTGCTGTATGGGAAATTTCTCACACATCAAACTCGCTATAGCTGGACACATGAATCTGTGGTTTGAAATCAGTTGATCCACTCAAATACAAAATCTCATCAAATCGCGAGAAAGCAGCCAACTACTAGGATTACAGGGAAACAATGCACCTACATTCGGCTAATCTTTCCCCACGAAGCCAAAAGCTAGTATAATGCAATTTCGAGTGTCTGATTTTTGACGTAAGGGGCAATTTCCTCAGCCACTGAGCGTCTTAATGATTGAAAATTAAATACCTGCTTGTCATACTGTGAAACGGCAAGTTTAGAGCCATCGGGACTCCATTTAACCTGGAACAGGCCACTTGAACTTCGATGTGTGTACACAAAATCACCACACTGCAACGGAAAAACCACTTTCAAACAACGCAGAGAATAGGCGCTAGCCGAACAAAATAAAGCCGTTAAATTTCATAGAGCAAAGAAATTCGATTAAAGAAATTCGAACGATTCAGAAGTCTGTTTAGTGACGAGAGATTAATAGCTTTCATGAAAGGGGCTTAAAAAGTATTGACTTGTATAGAAGCATCTTTGTGAAGACTGGAATGATGGAAATGGTGATCGAAATAGTGGAGGGAGTCACCTATAACGGTGTCTAAAAAATATTATTCCACTTCTACGCTTTTTCACCGAAACCTCTTAGCATGGCACTGCGCACCTTGAAACAGCTTGTTTTGTTTTGGACAAAATTCAACATGGCTGGCAGCTTGCAAAACTTGAGGCAAATTTGGGTGAAAAAATAGCTAGAATTTACAAACAATGAAACACATTGAAAGCAAGAGCCAAAATATCAGAAAAAAGAGACAGGTACCCGGCTAATTTGTTTCACATACAAATTAAAAAGCCTACTAATATTTGCTGGTGTTTCGCACTTGGTCGATTAATAATGAACATGATGACCTGTTGAAAGCTGGGAAAATCCTTGCAAAACAGCCAAAAATGAATGCAATGCAGCAACAACGGTTGCCTTAATGCGTTAAATCATTGGGATTTGCTGGCCTAGTGAATGGTGTTTACACTGTGCTAAGTGGTACTCTTGCAAACATGGAAAGTGTTTGGCTGGATAAAAACACCCTTCACAGATGCAGCATACGAATAGGTATGTTGGATAACCAAGCTGCATTCCCACCGAACAATGATATGCGACAAACGAAAAGCGCCTCCGCTAGTGGGGGACTGGGGCAAAGTAGCTCAACTAGTGGATGGCTAGTGGGAGACTCGTTACCAGGCCCCATTCCATTCCATAGCAACGAAAATGTTGAATCGATAGAAATACTACTATGCTTATTAGGCCTACTCTGATGAACAACTAGACTCCGCACCCATCGGAAATTTCCCCACCACCCCTTCTCCATATGCCCTCAAACAAATTATACATTTACACGACTCAACTAACTAGAAGATTCATGCCAATTAGAACAATATTGCTGCATGCATAAATTGGAAAACAGCTTCTGGATTTAGTAGCGAGTTTAAAAGTGCATAAACAATGGGTTCTGTGAATTTTGATTTCACAAATTGGTACAAGTAGACTTTGATGGTGACAATGGCAATGTGGTTAGTGTGAGCCAAAACATTCAAATCTATCTTTGTTGTGTCTAAAGAAGCCGGTAAGTAGAAAATGACCGCTACCTTCATCTGGATAGCAAACGTGTGATATGATCCCTAGCGATTTAACAGTCTTGGTTATTCTCACGGGGATAAGCAGACTACATTTCACTCGAAGGCCGGTTCTGAACAAAAGGTTCAAGACCGTCACTTGGAAATCACCTAACGGCTTGTCTCAGGCTTTTCAAAACACAACTGATACACAATACAACACGCCAAAACGCAACAAGTGCATACAGGATCGGATGAACGTAAAGCCAACAAGGGCCTACCTGAGTCGACCAGATGTTTAATATTCCGTCCAACGTTGCCGATGCTAAATATTTGCCATCGGGACTAAAAGATATGGAGTCCACCGGTTCTAGGTGTCTTGTTAACGTGTGCAAGCATGTGTCCTGTTCGATGTTCCATATTCGGATGGATGCGTCGTAGCTTGCGCTAAAAGTAGAAGACGCGTGACGTAAGAAAGGGAGATACAAAATGACTTGGATGCATTTGTGCAGAGGAGAAATAATGCAGGTGTGCAGAGACTGAAGGGAATTAGGTATAAGTAGGGCGATTGGTGCTTGAAAGTAGCAATTAGGCAGCGTTTATGAAACACTTGAGTTTTGGGGTACAAGGTGTGACCATCATGGAACAAGAAAAGTCATTTAAATGATCTATTCATTCGATGAATACGACAAGTGTTTTTATGAAAGCACCCAATTATTGGTGACTCTAAGATAAAAAGAACAAATTGTTGATAATAATCGGGATTTGAAGAAAAGTGGAAGGATTTATTTGAATTAATGGCGGCAGTGAAGATACACAGAAAAGGTGCGAAATGTTGATAGCAGAAAAGCAAAATTGAAAAATGTTATCAGCTGTGTATTTTTGAAACTTTGTAGTGACAGTGAAATAGTCACAGATTAAACTGATTTCCGTGATATTTCCACCAAGCGTTGTAACCATGGACCAAACTTTTCATTTATCAAAATAAAATTATGGCACCAAACATTTCCTACTTTCAACTGACAAGGGAGTGCCAAAATAAATTCAAAATGCCACTGACCTTGCTAAAATGTTCGAAGACTGCACGGGGCACCATTCAACGAGGGTGACTTCCCTTGTGTGTCCCGTCAGGTCGTGAATCTGAATGTCTTGCTTCATAGACCAAACCTGAAATCGTTGCCATTGTTAAAAACTAGAACATTTGGTACATGCCTGAGGGTGTCAAAGCTGCCTTTTATGAAAAGTTGCAATGTACTTTCAGTGTGAAATTTAAAGTTTCTACCTTAAAAACCTTCTATTTCTCAAAGAGCCGACAAGAAATACTAATTAAGTAAACACAACAGCAAGAAATAGTGAACAAACATTGCATACTATAAGTCAGAAATACTAACATCAGGAAATGACCAAAAGCTAAATTCCTAAAATAGTAACCTAAATCAAAGTACTAATACTAAATTACTATTTGCAAACTAAAATTATGGTTACTGCTATTCCTTGCTATTGGAAAGTTTCGTACAACTAAACATTCGTTCAAATGTTTTTGCATGATTGCTTTCAACAAATACATTTCCCAGCAGAAAAGTTCATCTCTGTACAAAGATATGGTACCTTCACAGTTCTATCATCCGAACAGGAAGCCAATAAATTACCAGATGGATCCCATCTAACACAATTAACCTCTTCCTAAAATGAAGAAGGTACGCATTTTTATGGCCATTAGTGTCCAAATATGTCATAAATAACAAAGAGAACATAGCTTTGAGAGAACATATCTTGTGAGAGAACGCGATTTGAAAAGAGACCTGCTGATCCTTGAGATTCCTAATTTCTAATTAGATCCCTAAGATTGTCGATATCGCTATTAAACTCAATAATAATATAAGTCTTCACACACCAGCTTACTCCAAGATAAGTAAAATAATTAGGTCAGGAAATCTTCGATAACCATGTGACTGGTCTGTCGCTAAAATACTTTCAATTTTCAAATCTTATTTTAAACCAATAAGCTGGAATCACTTCCCCGAACAAATTTTATCGGCTCTAGAAGTGAATCGCAACAATGGAATGTTCAAATAATTACAATTGCTAGCGATCCTTCCAGGTCAGATCACATGCACTTAGAATCGACATTCGACTGAAATTCGTCTTATTGTGTGGACATTCGAATGAAATTCGTGAGCAGTACAATGACAACAAATTACCACTTAACAAATTGGGACGCTTGCCAAATACTTACCACAAATACCACAAAACCAATAGACAAAAATGACAAAATAAATAAACATATTTGAATATACAAAAATCCACTATACACAACTCACTGTGAAAAAGTACTTTGCTTTTACACAGGTTAATAACGCTTTGAAGGGTAGAGAGAACGTGGAAGACCCTAAAAACGTTGGGTAAACCAAATTTGTGAAGGCTTTGGTCCTCTACTAACTCTTGAATGCAAAGCCAAAGATCGTGCCAAATGGAAAGATCATGTTGGAAAGGACTGTGCAAAGACCCGGGAGTGTTACGCATGTAACGGAACGTAATAATAACGCTTAAAAACAGTTGTATTTAGAACATACCGTGTGACCAGAAAAGGTTTTGACTGGTTTGTCCAGTCCAATTTTGCAGACCGTCACGGTCGTGTCCGTGGAACACGTGGCGAATGTAGTGTTATTCTGCCAGTCGATGTCCAGCACAGTGCCTAAAAGAGTTCAATCAAAACTGGGTTTCGATCATTATGTCAGCTTTAGGTCATTATCCGACGTTTGCATACACTGATGAGTGTCGGAAGAAGAGTACTTAAGAATGCTGAAATCAGGTTTCCACTGATTCTCGCAGAATATCACTACTTACTTCATGTTATGTAGGCCAAAAGTGGCAACATAAAACGCAGTTTGTGGTGTACAGGGAAGTTGATTATAAAAATTGAATGTTAGTCATGTAGATCAATCAGTAGGATAGAGCTTTGAAGAAATATGAAGGTACACGGAATAGAAAACTTCAATACCACGGTAAAAATAATCAATAATTGTGATCATGTAAACTCACAATTGCATATAGTAGTGTTATAGATATAATAGCTAGGGAAAGTTCAGCAAAAAACAAAGAATTTGATAAGAGAAATATTGCAAAAGTAATTGTTATCAGAAAGATAAGGATTATTCATAACAATAAAGACGAGTTGATTTCAAATCATTCTCCGACCTTTTTTTGTAAACAGGCTGGTAATGGAAATAGCGAGCAGATAAAAATGTGAATAATCAAGAAACAAATATTCTCGCCAATCAAATCAAAGAGAATGCCAACCTTGGTGGTGCTCAAACGCTTGCTTCAGTTCCCAAGATGACGTATCCCAGACAAGGCATCTCTGAGCAAAGAAGAAATCATTTTATAAAGCAATAACATTTTAATTAAAAAACGACACTCTAAAGAAACATCGAAAAAGAATTTAAAAAAAGGCAGACTAAGACTTTTGAATCAAAAAAGACAAAAAACATTTTAATTAAAAAGATGCAAAAACGCTTTTCAGTTTGACAAGACAAAACCTAGATTAACATTTCGGATACTGATGTGAGACAATAGAGACAAAAACAAAAAGGAATAAAATTATGCTTAGAATGAGAAGAAAAGTAAATTGGAAAGTAAAAAAAAAACCTTTAAATTAAAAAGAGGCAAAAGCACTTTTCAATTCGACAAGACAAAATCTAGATTAAAATTTTTGATACTGAATTGAGACAATAGAGACAAAAACCAAAAATAAACGAATGATGCTTGGAGCCAGAAGTTAACTGGATTCTTTTGTTTCAGATCATGACCCTAATGGTAGTTGTATCCCTCAAGTGCCAATGCTAAACTTAATGTTGATGAAGTGCCAATATTATATGATTAACTGATCCATACTTATCTAAAGTTTTTGAATAATCTTGTATAACTTCGCAGTTTTATTTGTAAATATTCATATAAGCATAAGTGGAAGTGTTAAATGATGTTCTGGTAGAACATTTGCAAGAATAAAGATTACCAAAATTGTTTCAAGGTAGAGATCAGTAGGTCAGATATTAGGTAGATCAAAACTACTAGAATGTTTAGTAGTATTTTCACCAATATATATTTAATTTGAAGGTATTTTTTGACAAAATGGTAAGACTATTATCAGAATTCTAAATCAAATATTGACTAACGACCAATAATCTTATTACACATTAGAGCAGGTTAAATGGCCCTGCCTACAACATACACAAGACTATGATCAGATAACTATGGCAAAGCATTATTGCCAAAGTTTCAAGATTGTGGCACAAAAGAAAAAATTGACCATGCCTAGGCCTTTTTATACCAACATTCCTTAGCTCAACATTAACTAAAATCAGCACTTCACCATCTACTCCTGACTAATCCTAATGCTGTTTTATCATCCTTTTTCACATAAAATTACCCTTTGTTATCACCTACCTTTTTATCTCAAAGAACATAAACTTGTCTTAGCTAATGTGTTTTGTCAGTTGTGATAACCTTACAAAAAGCTTACACACATTCTTTTCTGACACTATGCTTCTGCATGTAAAATAAGGAACAATTGAGTTGGCACAGCAAAAAGAGAGCTTGATAAAAAGCAGGTACATCAACTTTGATTGCCATTGAATCAGCACTGATAACATTAAGTTTACGTTTGCTGAAATATTCTACCAATACTTATATCATCATTCTAAAATTGACACTCAAGTGAAAAAAAAAACAAAAAAAGAGATCAAAACCTTATCCTGGCTCGCACTCGATATATATGTTCCTCTTTTGCTCCACTTAATTGCATAAATTAGTCCCTTATGACCAGCAAGGGTTACTGTAGGTTGACCTGGAGAAGAGCAACAAAAAAGGGTTACATATTTGAAGAACAGGGCTGCAACAATAGGTTCCAGTTCCAATCAGCAAATTCTTATCATAAAAAGTTGGAATAAAATATTTTTCAAGAAGTGTAGGAGCTAGATGAATTTCTTTAAATATTTTCATTGCATTACCATCAGTTAAGAAGATCCTAAAATAAGAACAACATTCAAACATCAATCACAATCTATCTTCTTCCATACATTACCTGTTTTGAGCTGCTTTCCAAATTAAAGAATTAGAGAAACCATCTACTCAGTTTTTGCAAAAGAAAATTTAAAGAAATTTTACAAACTTAGTATATTATCTTCTGAAAGATTTTTCTAAGATTAAGCAATTCTAAGGTACACTGATTCAGACTGTCATCTCTGTGGTGACAATTGAAAAAGCAAAATCTTTATGTAAAACAAAACAGATACCAAATATCTGAAAGAGAGAGAACTTTCAAATTTCAATTCATTATCCACTTGATTATGTAATAATTCCATTCATTCCTATTTTCCTCATACAGCCATTCATAATAATCTTGTTTCTTTAGTGATAGGAATTTCCTTACATCACTATCCTATCACAACACTATGTAAAAATTTACTCTCTTTTGTTTAGGCCTTCACCCATCGGACACATGTACCTACACCTCTATTCATAAACAATTCACAATTGGCCTGGCCCTTCCCTTTCCACTCCAATTTATTTGTTTTACATAATTAACCAACATATGGGTAAATACTGTTCCAGTAGATTTGAGTTAGTTGGAATCAAGTCATGCAATAGGCACATCATCTTCTCGGGCGCCGTGTTCTCTGCACGTTAAATAAGACTTGCTAGGCATGGAAATGACATGTTAGTCGATGGATGGAATTATTAGTGTATGAACAGCATTGCTTGCAAAAAGCAACATCCAATACTCTATAAGCAACCTAAAGAATATATATACAATAAATATGACTGTATAAGAATCATGGCATGCCAAAAAAACTAACCTATAGACTTACCTTCTAGATTCCATATCCTAATAACACAGTCAATCGCTGCACTTGCAAGTGAATTCCCAGTGGGCTTGTCAAGAAAAATGAAAATTATGACACAAACAATCATAGCATAATAAGGTGTGTGAACCATACTGAATGTATTCTTCTCAAACACATAGATTTCAAAATCAACAATAGCGGCAAATATTCAACTGCTATTTCAAAACTTTCTGAAAACTCTTCTTAATTAATTCTAAGTACATATATACATATATATAATCCATAAGAATTTTTCTGCACAATGTAACTGGCAGGACATGGTTAAAAACTGAACACGATAGGCAAAGCAAATCATATTCTCTGGCCAGAGGACATGGTTAAAAACTGAACACGATAGGCAAAGCAAATCATATTCTCTGGCCAGAGGACATGGTTAAAAACTGAACACGATAGGCAAAGCAAATCATATTCTCTGGCCAGAGGACATGGTTAAAAACTGAACACGATAGGCAAAGCAAATCATATTCTCTGGCCAGAGGACATGGTTAAAAACTGAACACGATAGGCAAAGCAAATCATATTCTCTGGCCAGAGGACATGGTTAAAAACTGAACACGATAGGCAAAGCAAATCATATTCTCTGGCCAGAGGACATGGTTAAAAACTGAACACGATAGGCAAAGCAAATCATATTCTCTGGCCAGAGGACATGGTTAAAAACTGAACACGATAGGCAAAGCAAATCATATTCTCTGGCCAGAGGACATGGTTAAAAACTGAACACGATAGGCAAAGCAAATCATATTCTCTGGCCAGAGGACATGGTTAAAAACTGAACACGATAGGCAAAGCAAATCATATTCTCTGGCCAGAGGACATGGTTAAAAACTGAACACGATAGGCAAAGCAAATCATATTCTCTGGCCAGAGGACATGGTTAAAAACTGAACACGATAGGCAAAGCAAATCATATTCTCTGGCCAGAGGACATGGTTAAAAACTGAACACGATAGGCAAAGCAAATCATATTCTCTGGCCAGAGGACATGGTTAAAAACTGAACACGATAGGCAAAGCAAATCATATTCTCTGGCCAGAGGACATGGTTAAAAACTGAACACGATAGGCAAAGCAAATCATATTCTCTGGCCAGAGGACATGGTTAAAAACTGAACACGATAGGCAAAGCAAATCATATTCTCTGGCCAGAGGACATGGTTAAAAACTGAACACGATAGGCAAAGCAAATCATATTCTCTGGCCAGAGGACATGGTTAAAAACTGAACACGATAGGCAAAGCAAATCATATTCTCTGGCCAGAGGACATGGTTAAAAACTGAACACGATAGGCAAAGCAAATCATATTCTCTGGCCAGAGGACATGGTTAAAAACTGAACACGATAGGCAAAGCAAATCATATTCTCTGGCCAGAGGACATGGTTAAAAACTGAACACGATAGGCAAAGCAAATCATATTCTCTGGCCAGAGGACATGGTTAAAAACTGAACACGATAGGCAAAGCAAATCATATTCTCTGGCCAGAGGACATGGTTAAAAACTGAACACGATAGGCAAAGCAAATCATATTCTCTGGCCAGAGGACATGGTTAAAAACTGAACACGATAGGCAAAGCAAATCATATTCTCTGGCCAGAGGACATGGTTAAAAACTGAACACGATAGGCAAAGCAAATCATATTCTCTGGCCAGAGGACATGGTTAAAAACTGAACACGATAGGCAAAGCAAATCATATTCTCTGGCCAAAACCTTTGAGACAATTTTAAACAGAAAAGGTGATTCTTCAAGAATCAACAAAAAAGACCCTCTATGGTATTTGTGTTTTTAAAGGTAATAGTGTAGGCAACATAGCACAAAGTACAACTAAAAAAGAAAATAAAAATCTCCTCCCCTCCCTCAACTTGCTGATAAATGATAATCCTCAACTCATGAATGTTACAGTGGTGTCCTTGTAACACTCTTAAAGTTCCATGCACAAATAATAAGTTTAAATTGTAGAATTGGTTTTATAGGCTAATTGAAAATAAGGAATGGCACAAATAAGGAATTTCCAAGCAATGCAATTACAGTCAGAATATCAAAGATCAAATATAATTACATTCCATTCGACTGCAGTTACATCCTTTGTCAATGTCTTCAAATTTGATAGTTGATGGTCCAACTGGATAGATTTTACATTTTTGCCATCAGTCTCATCTCCAATGTACCATAGCCTAGCTGTTCCATCAGATGATCTAGAAACATGAAAATGTTTAACTACAAGATAGACAGAAAATATAAAAACACATTCAGCAGAAAAGTCTCACAATGCATACACCAAAATTATGACCAACCTCTTAGGGCTGAGAAGTGGAGACTCAAAACAACATACCCGGTGGCTAAAACTCTTGATGCACAATTCCATGTACAGAAAAACACTTCATTTTCGTGCCCATTCAAAACAAGATGGCTTTCAATATTTGCATCAACTTCCATTGCTTCAATGTTCTCAAGTCCAATGTCCTTCACTGAATCAGAGTTTTGTACTGCAGACTGTAGTATATTGGCTGCTCTTGCAGCAAGGGCTTCTGGGATGACAGCATCTATTAGTGGTATTGGCTCAAGGTGTTCAAGGTCATCAATCAAAGTACCATCCTGAAAAGGTGTATGAAAAAATTATTTCAACACATGAATAAATATAATTCATAATCATATAATCATAATCATATAAAGTCTGTGATGTGGTTTTATATCCTGGAATGCACAATACTCATACGTGTAGAGTAAGTATCTACAAATGAGTTCAATCTAATGAAACAGACTTGTATAGATACAAAAAGTAGTCTGTGTTTTCTACCTACTTATACTAACTATACATAATCTCACAATTTATATAAATAATTAGTTAATAAAATGACTGTTTGAAATTCATAATAGTGGCTCTCTACAAATAAATATTCAAATAAAAAAAAGTTAGCATCTTATTGAAAACATTACAGACATAATAGTTATTCTAAACACCTTATTTTACAAAAATATCTTGTATCTTAACTTGAAATCAAAGAACACACCTACCAATGTTAAATTCAAAATCCTTTCAAATGCTGTTGGATTTGAAATTCTTCCAAAGCAAATTGAAAAGTTTCTTATTAGGCAACACTTGTAACATACACATTTAGTTTTTTCGACCTTATTTGGCAAAATAGCCTTTTGGCTTTGTTAACAAAATAATCAATTAATAATTTGCCAGGCCACAATATTTGATAATCAAAAGTGATGCCTTTAAGAAGAGAAGCTTTAAGGTCAAGAGGTTTACAAATCAAACACTCCCTTCCTAAATTTTCTAGATTCAATTATGCTTGATTGCACATAGAGATGTTTCCAGATAATATGACTTTGAGAAAAGAAAGAGCAACATTTGTTTTGTTGGAAAGTTGTGATACTTATTGTAATTCAATGAACAAGTATGCAGAAACTGGTTCCACTAGTTCTTGTTCTGTACTGCAAGGCTCTTGTTCATAAATTGCTATCTTTAAAGAAATGTCAGATAAGCCCATTAAACAACAAGCTAGTACTAAAAATCTGACAAATCACCTTTATTGACATTACTTAGTGACAAAACACAAAAAATACAAACTAGCAAAAGCCTTACATCATGAATACACAGCTCTGCTTCAATATATTGAACTCCTTTTTGAATAATGTTGATAAGGGCACCCGGTGGAACCAAATTTCCATTTATGTTTGAGTCAGCAACATGGCTCTCTTTCCCAAAAGTAAAGGCTGAGTGCTTGTAACCTTGAATTATGACAGGAAAGAGTTTTCAAAAACAACAAAGAGTTTTACAAGATGGCAATCAACAATGAAGAGTTTTACAAACAGAGCTAAAATTGTTATCATTGACAAAAAGGGATGTGATGAAATGGAGGGAAAATTGACAACATTAAAGATAAAAAAGAGCTAAGCTTCTAATATTGATGAAATGATCTGAAAAGTAAACACAAATGTCCTTTTATGGGATCTAATTCTATAATGGTACAACATTCATTGATAATTTTTCTGTAATTCTCAGGGAAAGGGGAGTATGTAAATAATTGCCTATAAAGAATTGAAGTGCTTCATAGTCTATCTATAATCGAGATAATTGTCAAATATCATAACATTTTACAAAAGACCTTACACTGTTAAAAATTTTATACATTGTATATGATAGTTTTCACTATTCAATATAAACATTAAACAAAAAGAATGCATGAATGGACTTGCAATACAATTATGGATCCCCGCTGGAAGAATTAAGTAAAAAGAAAACAGCATACCTGACTCTTGTAGATACCTATAGACCAGAAAATTCACTTCATCGCTTAAAATACTCATTGCTCACTGCTTTTGCCAGCATCCAAACAACTGACAACAACTCAAATCGCAAGTATCGCCTTTTTCGTAGACTTCGTTTGTCAAACATTCATGCTGGCAGCTAGTCCTCACAGCTTAAGGTTCATTACCCCTGTAACGAATTTGAAGCAACGAAGTCTTTTGAGATGATCCACAAACTACTCTTATTCTTCTGGGCCTAAGTACAGGTCGACGACTTACAGTCCAGTTGAAGCTGCAATTCAGGGCGAAATGTCACAGGAAAATCTCTACAGTCTGCACCCTAGTATCTAAAGAAATCATTTAAGTCGTGAGTCACGCAAAAATAGGCAATAGTGCCTTTTACGTTTGTCTAAGTTCCTCCAATGTAGAATTTGATCAATTACTCTCCAGTGAATGGACAAATAGCGGCGGCAAAATCAGTAATCCCTTTGCTCATGCGCGAAGAAATTTGACAATATTTCGCGGTATTGAAAGACAATGTAATTCGCAAAAATGAAAATTCAAATTCGCGAAATGGATACGAGGTCAGAGTCTTTCCCAGGCTTTTTTGTTAGCACGTCCCTCTAGTCGGTCTTTCTAAAACTGTCCATCGATAGAAACCCAGGTAGAAATGAGCCCTATTATTATTCCATTTTCATCATTAATACGTTGGTGTTATCGAATATTCTGAGTTAATCGTACAGAGCGAAATGTGTTTTTCATTCAATTTAGATACGTAGTTGAATTTTTTGGACGAAATGCAATCATTTATGAAAATGTTATTTAGGCCTAAGACATATGAGATCGCCATACCATAGTAAAAATTTGTTTAAACGTCCAAAAATAGTCCTTTAAGCAAAATATCGTATTAGTAGTTGTTGTATAAGCTTTAAATATACATACTATAACATAGATAACCTGGTGTCGTTTTAGACCGAAAAAATGGGCAGGGTAATTAGAGGTCAGAGGAAGGGTGCTGGAAGCATCTTCAAGTCACACACCAAACACAGGAAAGGAGCAGCAAAACTCCGAGCTCTTGACTATTCAGAGAGACATGGTTACCTTAAAGGTGTTGTAAAAGATATTATTCACGATCCTGGAAGGGGTGCACCACTTGCAGTTGTTGTCTTCAGAGACCCTTACAAGTACAAACTAAGAAAGGAACTGTTTATTGCAACAGAGGGCATGCACACTGGTCAGTTTGTTTATTGTGGAAAAAAAGGTAAGTGCAGCATCAACATAACTTAAAATTATTTGGCCCTTTCTCCTTTTTTTCTGCTACAGTTGCATGAAATATTTTGTTTCAAGTTATCAATTGTAAGTGACTTGGCACAGTTGACTGATCACAGAAAGAATGGTTATGTGCCAGAGAGTTGTCCATGTGTGCCACTGATATGTACTCATGTGGTATTATGATTGTGGCATGTGATCCTAAGATCTGAGGATCACTTAAGTTTTAAAACAAATATATCAAAACTAAGGGTGTTTTTAAATAGTATTTGTATTATAGCATTTAATGTAAATTGGCTTACAGTTTGTAGATGTACAAACAGAGGGTTAACTTCATTTAGACTTCTATCTTGCATGTCATTGACTTCTTAGCTGATCATAATCAACTTCTACTAATCCTTTTGTCTCTAGTTGATATGCTATCCAAGAATTAAATAATTTTAATCACAAGTGGTTGAGTACAAAAATTGAAGTATAAGTTATAATGAAGTGTAAAAATCTTGAGAAGAAAAAACTGGCCTTGTTTAGTGTCTCAGTACCATCCTGTTTTAAGAAAACATCCTTCCTATACACATGAAATGAGCATTGTTTAACAGAGAAACCAAGAAAAATAATTTCTAATTGTACCAAGGTATGAAAAATATTGGTTATAGAAATTTCTTGCTTCTCATAAATTTCATTTAAGAGAAAAATTTTAGAAGTTTCAAAGCCCACTTACTTGACATTGTTTTTCTCCAAATGTTTAGCTACATTGTCCATTGGCAACTGTCTCCCACTCAGTGCACTGCCAGAAGGTACAATTATCTGTAACGTAGAGGAAAAGAGTGGAGATAGAGGAAAACTCGCCCGTGCTTCTGGAGGATATGCCACTGTTGTTGCCCACAATGTAGATGCAAGAATCACCAGAATCAAGCTTCCATCGGGTATTAAAAAGTCGGTCCCATCATTTAACAGAGCAATGATTGGTATTGTTGCTGGAGGTGGACGTGTTGACAAGCCAATTATGAAAGCAGGACGTGCCTACCACAAGTACAAGGCGAAGCGAAACTGCTGGCCAAGAGTTCGTGGTGTTGCTATGAACGTGAGTCTTTTTTACATTACCCATGATTCTTACAATTGTAAGTTGTTGTCACCCGTCACACATATACCACACATACAGATATGGAGTAATCTTTTGATTTCTGCAATGGTTTCTGTGAACAAATGGGTATTATATGGCATTATTTTTGTTTTTTTAAATGAATTTAAGAAGATATCTGTTTTCTTAATAAGACCTTTGATGCATGATAATACATATGTACATATATATACATGAATGTAGTACATATCATATTATGATATATTTTATGTTTTTGCTTTTCTTGTTTTCTATAGCCTGTGGAGCATCCTCATGGTGGTGGTAACCATCAACATATTGGTTTCCCATCCACTGTAAGAAGAGATACCCCTGCAGGTCGCAAAGTTGGTCTTATTGCTGCCAGACGTACTGGACGTATACGTGGTGCTCAAATGACCCAGAAACAGAAGGAATCAGATTAAACTTTATTGTAAGATCTGAATAATATTTTGAATGTCATTATCAAACCCCAAGTCAAATGGTGTTTGTTCTACCTGTGTTTATCTGATGTAACTAGTGGGTTTTGTTATCTGATGAGTTCTTGTTACCATAGAATAGATAGGGCTTGTAAGTGCTTGAGATTTTATCTAAGGTTCTGGTTCAAATGAGAAATTAGTTTAGGGGTGCAAAATTTATGCAATCTGTTTACTAAAGAAAGGCAGCAGCTTGGAAACTGTTTTATTGCCCCATGGCTTCTTCAGGGTTGGGAAATGCTTTTCTGCACCCTGTTGGATTATATTTGCAATAATCAATCTACTCCAGATTGAAAGAGGATAGCGAGTTTATTGCTGTAGGTCTACAGTAGAGTGAAAACCCTCATATAAGAGACTCATTTTTTCAGATCAGGCCGAGGAGTTTCTTATAAATATGAGTTTTTGTTAAAAGATGAAGTGAAACTCCAAATGGGAAAAGTGAAAACTCTGTGTCTGATAAAAAATGCATTCTATTGTATTTTGATTACTTGCTAAGGGCTTTGCATCATACATGACATAAACCAAACATTCCAAATAATTAAATTGGCACCCTGACAGGGGTTTGCTCCAAAGACAGATGCCTGTCTTGGCTAAGGGATTCAAGACTGGTCAACCAAAATGGTTTGACAATTAACCTTTTTGACAGAAAATAATGAGCAGTGTTCTGTTAATCTTAGATTAAGTTGAAAATATGTTTCTTCTAGAAAATTGCTTCCTACATTTATTTTTCACTCAGATTTTTCTCTCTAAAATTAGCACTTGTAAGAAACTGGATAAAAATCAGGCTGACCAGTTTCTTTTAGTTTGGTACATTTCTTTGAAAATGTCAGCCTGTAGTTTCCTTTAGGTGAGTTTCTTGTCTTGGGTTTTAACTGCAATTACTAAAATTTCAACTATTGGACTGCTAATTGATCAACTCCTTAACCAAGCAAAGTTAGAATCACTGCAAATAAATGATAAGCTGGCTCTAATCTTTATCTCAATACCCTAAAACCCCAGTTGTGTGTGGGTATTAATCTTGTGAATCTGACAGCCAAAATTTACAGTTCCACACAGTTGTGTTTGTGCATGCCCAGAGTCAAAACAGACACCAAGTATTCCTTATGACAGGATCAGTAGCTAAAAAAATGGTATGGGCTCTTATTTTTGCAAATGGTAATAACAAAGCATTCTTAGTTATAGTAAAGTAAAGGTCCAAAAGTACATTTGATCTATTTAGAACATAATTTTTTGCTTAAATGTAAGAGACCTACCATCTTTGGCAAAGAAGCCTTCAGCCTAGATTCCAGAGGTATTTACTTTGAAAATGAAGCTATTGGGTGGTGTCAACAACACAACAAAATTCATATTTGCCACAGCTTTGATATCCAATGCACTTGATACCCAATGCATTTGATAGTCCATCTTCGGAAAGCTAATGTTTTCATCAATGCTGCTTTCATCAAGTGACGTTTTCTGGGTCCCTTCCCAACACCTAACACTTAAGAAAACATTTCACACTCGGCCTCGTTGTGAGACTGAGGATGTCGTTGTTGATCCACTACGAACATTTCTACTGAACAATGAATGACTTGGTACTAACCACCTAACTGCATTTGGTAATATAAAAGCTGTTAATTTAGCTACATGATGTCGAGAAAAAGCATGGGTAGAGCTTCTTTATCTCAAAGAATTAAGAACGACACGAACGATTTCTGGGTATATTCCTGATAAGTTAAATGAAAGAAAGTTCAGCAAAGCAAATTTTGGGGAAGGTAAGTCGTATATGTTTATTACATGTTGGTGAGAGGATGGCTCAGGTGTTAGGCGCTGACTACGGGCTCAAGGATCTGTGCTTCGAGTCCCTGGCATGACCGACCTTTCACACAGAGTGAGGAGAGTCGCTAGCTCTCTGTTATTCCAGGCATAATGAGGTGTAGTCACATCTAGAGGAACAACCAGGACACTGCTCGATAAGCTTAAGCTTCTCACTGTCCTAAAAACTTCCTTCTGATGCTAGGTAAAAATGTATATTAAACGTTTACTATGGCAAGAGTCTTGTACGCATCTAATAGCTTTTAGTCGTGATTGAAGAGGATACTAAAGGAAGAGGTTATGCAAAGGCAATCATAGAAGAACAAACCTGTGTTGTTATCAAACGGTCAAACAGGCAAGGCAAATGGATGTTTGCTGGAAATAAGTAACGTCTCCTTCTCCTAACTCTTTAACAATTCTCCTCTTACATGGCATTTTCTCATTCAATTGTAACCAGTTTCTTGTTGGAGTGCTGATGAGACACGAGGGGTAGAAGGAGAGTCACAAAGCTGTTCAAAAAATTCAAAAGCATAGGAGAAGTAACAGAGCCGGGAGGAACCGCATACTGGCTTTCAAGAAATAAAGATGAGCTTGCAAACATGAATACAGAAAAATTGAGCTACCGGCAAATGCTATTGGGAAGGCAGAGAAAAGCGGACTTACAATTTATATGATGTCATTGCAAACAACAACTTTTTTATTGTGTTGTTTTTGAATCAATTAACGATGTTGACCATAACTTCATAATCACTAGCTCTTCTCATTTTACAACGAAAACCGCATTTCAGGACGGTAATTTTCCAGAAAAGAATGCATTTTTGTGTGGAAATTTAATTTTCTATGGGGGGAAGGCTGTGGAGCCAAACCTGATTTTAATGTTCATTTGATAGGTCAAAGCCTTTGCCGTAAAATGAAGGGGATAAATTGCTCGACTTGATTAGAATAGCAGCTAAACGACAAGAAATAAATGGTCACATGAAATCCACTTCTTCGGTCTGAGCGAAGGAATGCTTATTGGATTGCACGCTATATGTTTTATTACACACAACATTTTATAGCATGTTCTAAAACTAAAACGTAATGTGGATTTACAAAAAAATATTAAAAACAACAGACATTAATTGTATTTCGCTGGTTCCTAAAAGGTTTTGAAGTACTTTGAAGCATTTCTGTTAGCAAAAAAGGACTATGAAATTAAATCCTTCATTTTGAATGTAAATCAGGTCGAATTACACCAACCCTCGTTTGGTTTTCACGCCAAGCAATACATGGCACTTACATAACTGTACATTGAAGGAACCTTAAGGCATTAGGGGACCCCAAACGTGGCATCGAAGCGAAGTAGATAAAATCCTTTGCCAAATTTCATGGAACGCAACAACATTGGAGCTGCCAAATAGATTTAAGATGAAAAGTAACTTTTTCAGATGAAAGACAACTCCTTTTCTCTTTTCACGTCTCTTTTCACGTTTAACGTTTCTCTTTTCTTTCCTTTTTTCTGTTATGCTGCATTCAATATTTAATCTTTGATCTACTGCTTTAGCATACCGAAGAATAAAAACACCGTACTGCAATAAAAGCGCGTAGGCTGTTAGACGAAAAGCATTTTGAAGGGCAAGGCGACATGATATTGTTCTTGGTAACATCAAAGCTTGTATTGGTCTGGGGAAGACAAGGACCACTTATTGTTTATAGGGTGGGGGGGGGGGGGCGTGCTACTTTCCTATTTTCCTTTTTCAAACAAACTTTTATAGAACATGACGAATTACAGGATTATGACAACACTTTAAAAACAAAATTTTAAATTAATTTAGAGAAAAAACAAAAGGTAAGAATATTCTACAAGTCATTAGTGCAGCAATTCTACACGCGTGCTAACTGTACATTTAAACTCCAACGATTGATTAAATTAAAAGATTTAAAAGGCAATAAAACAAATGTATTGTTGCAACTTAGATCGATTGCAATCTCCATCTTTGGGATCACTGAATATTTTGCTCGAGAGATTTAAAGGGTCTTAGAGAAAATGAACTGTCATTTCGAAAGGACATCCACTTGGAAATAGAGGCTTGGTTTCTACTGGCAAATTCTATTTGATTGCTCCACCGAACTCACATCAAACACAACCATGCCAGATTGAAAGAGAGAAACATGTAATTAAAAGCCTTAAATGCCATTTCTAGAAAAGCCATCCTTGCTTTCATATTAGCATCCTCCTCTGGATTAACCAAATTTATTCATTGCGTCAGATGACAAGATTTATTCATTTATTCCTTGTGCAAGCACAAACCTTAACCCCATATCATCAACGGTTTAACCCCATATCATCAACGGTTTAACCCCATATCATCAACGGTTTAACCCCATATCATCAACGGTTTAACCCCATATCATCAACGGTTTAACCCCATATCATCAACGGTTTAACCCCATATCATCAACGGCGTGGGATAATCGTAATTAGCTCACAGCTTGAGGTTAGGATCACATCTTAGGCATATGGGTCGATGAACGCATCTATCAAGGTCCTGTTGCATGCAACTGACTGACCTCTGCGACACCCCCAGCTCCCAACAAGCAAGAGGGACAATAATTAGGAACAGTGTATGCTGTGCTTGTCTCGGTTGCTTGGAAGTTGATCCAGGTTCACAGTTTACGTTGGCACAGCATCAGAACCAATGTAAACTGAAGGTAGATAAGCTCAAGCTATATCTAAATCCCGGGGAAAACCGTTAGTTGGTTTGAGCAATGCCATAGGGCTTAAGCCATTGCCAACCAGAGGGACACCCAGGACATGTAGCCTGGTAACAAGCTGCATCAAGACAAAGACACAGAGTCTACAAGGAGAAAGTCTCCGAAACTCGGTCCTCTCTTGTTGCTTGACTGGCTTTTGGCGACTTTACTTCGCTGACTGTCTTTGGCCTGGGAGGAACGTGTTGGCTTTTGGGGCGTTATCATGAGGTTCTGGCTCCACGTGCTGCCTACAGGCAACGAAGAAGGCATGTTATTGTACACTTGGTCGTCATTTCTCTGCGCGTCCTGCCGCCATTTTATAGGCGTGCTGAAGTTTGCAGCCTGGCCTGACGCTAAATAGCCTTGCAGCCCGTTGGGTGTATCCAGAAAACTGAAGCCGGGATTGAAGTTGCCGCGTATTGGACTGTTGTCAATAAACGCGCCTGTTTGCAGCCAGCTCGGGCTGATGCAGGAACTGGACGCTACTACGTCATTGCGACTCATGATGTTGTCGATACCGTATGAGAGGCTAGACTCGGTTCCAGCAAGCAACGCGTCCGTTGAGAAGTCAGTGAAGAGATTCTGCTGTTCTGGCTGAACGAGGCTGGTGTCGTTTGGATGAGGGGCAGCTGAATTCATGGTGGACTGGTTTTCTATAGTTCCACCAATCAGCGCTTCAGCTGAGAAATTCGAGAAAGTCGACTGGATGGTAGGAAAGTTAGAATTATTTGTCACGTGCTGTGTGTTTGTTGCGTTCGAAAGGGGTAACTGGGTCACCATACTGCCTACCGACGCTGGAGCGAAAATGTTGAGAATTGTTGGCAAATTGCCATCTTGCTCGGAATCACCAGTAAACAGTTGTGAGGTCGAAGGGTTGTTGCTGCGCAGTAGCGACTCCGCAGAAAAGTGTCCTAAACTGCTGTTAGTACTCACGTGATTTTCTCCTCTTTGATCTTTCTTTGCCAGTGAAACAAAATTGTGTGCCTTAGGTAAGCCATCTTTAGCTTGCAAAGCAAGTTGGGAGGCGTTTTCCTTCCTTTTGACAGCTTGCCGCCCTTTTTGCGACTGTTCCTCGACCCGCATCATACTCAAGGGCGCCATGTTGCTGACGATTCGCGCCGAAGACTGCCCCGCAGCACCACCATCTGCATCCGAGTTGACGTCACCAATCGGCTGATGTTGGTTCGTGCTCTTCTTCAATCGTTTCGCAGGCGGTTTCGCCAGGGAGAAAGTGTTGTGTAAACTGGCGTTGCTTATAGGCGGTATTGTCGCTTGGTCTGGTGGGGCAGTCGGCTTGGCCTGGGACTTCGATGACGAGAAACGCTTACGACTGATCGATTCGGCTTTAGAAACAGCAGACAACTGAGTATGCTGTCCGATTCGCTCGACTTGTTTCGCGCGTGCGTTACTCTTAGTTCGCGGTGCTTCGCTCTTTCGCTGCGCGTTGCGTCGCTCGTTTTGTTGTGTTGGCCGATCGGCTAGAATTGCTTCAATTGACAAGGCAGAACTCTCAGTAGGTGACGTCACGACATTGCCTAACAAACTCGTGACAGTATGACAAGTCTGGGTTCCTGGAATCCCCACTTGACAGACAGGGAAACCCTGGCTACACGAGATAGGCAAACTGATGTTTTTGTCCACTTCAGAGACACAATGAATATTCTGTGACCGTAATGGCCTAGCTCCAGTTTGGGTCACAACAACACTGCCTATAGCCGAAACTATTTGAGGAGAAAGATTCTTCGTTGCGACATTTGGCTGGTTTTGCCTTACTAGGTGTAACTGTTGCGATTGACTTGTAGCAGATCCCTCCATTCGAACGAAGGAATTGCTAATGGAAGTGCTCAGAATAGGGGCCGATTGGATCATACGTTCAACTGAGCCACCTGAGGCATCAGCTTGCGTCCGTGGTGTGAAAATGTTACTTCTGGCTACGGAACTCGTTGCAAGATCTCCATTATTTTCCACAACAGCCGGGGTCGCAATTAACGGTAAAGCATGACCATTTAGGATAGTTTTGGTCCTGGGCTGGACCAGATTTTTAATAACAAACATCTGACTCTCCATTGAAGGTGCCTTTGAAATGGCGTCTTCATTGCTGCCGTGTTGGTGTTCAGGGTTGAGTGAAATTGACAACATTCTTTCTGGAATAGTCTTCGATGGTTTCCCTGAATTGTTAACCCCCGTCGTGTTTTCAAGCACAACAGAATTATCGGTACCGGTATAAGGTCCTTTCCCGTTATTACTTTGAGCTGTTTGATGGCTCAAAATATTGGCTGTACCGATACCAGGTTGAGAAGTATTTCTGGCACTGTTTTCATTTCTCATAACTGAACCGGCAGTTAAAAGTGGCAGATCAGGGGGTAAGATGAGTCGAGACTGGCCTATCATAGCAATCTGACAATTCTGGCCTACAGTTATCGATTGACCTGTACATAATTCTCGCCCTACTGACGTGGATGCATCAGCCCTGCTATCAGTTCCAGCATTCTTGGATACGTCGATGAAAGCTTCTGCAACAGATAAACTTTCCTGAAGACTTCCAGCTGGTGCCACATTTACTGCCGTAAGCGTTTCGTGTCCTTCATTTTGCGCGTGCGGTTGTAGCGATAAATTTGTGTTGCCGTTCGACTCTCTCTGGTGTGTGCTCAGCTCCACCAGAACTTCATTACTTGGCAAAGTAACATCTCCCGCGGATGAAGGAGCGATTTGGTGCCTATTGTCTGTTGTGCCGCTGTTTTCATCGACTATTCTCTCGTTTTCGTCCAACTGAGTCATAGACACAGCGCTGGGACTTGGGTAGCCAAATTTTGCTTTCACGTACTGCGATTTGAATAACGATGACGGAGCAGGAATTTTGTATCTTCGAATCACTTTCAAAAGAACATCAACTAAATTTTCTAGATCTGCTATCTGGCAAACGAGGTCTTGCGTTGTGTTCTCCTCTCTCGAGTCTACAAAAAGAAGAAACGTGTGGATACAAAGAAGACTTGCTTTCGCACAACCACTCAACAATCACTTAGTTAATATTTTAGAGGTTGAGTTTGGGTTAGAGTTGAGGTTACAGTCTGTACCTCGTCTATTATCAGGTTGTTGCAAATAATTAAAAGAGCCCCATTGAGCCTTCTACTCAAAGTTGAGAGGGTCTAGATTAGCGCTAATGAAATCCACAATAAGCATTAAAGAATGTCATTTAGACTGAAGTAATCTAGTGCAACATTGATTCGAACAATCTCCTGTACCTCTTGGAATAGCCAAATAGCGTGTAGAGTAAATTTTAGAACAAGCTTCTTTCGTGTTGTCACCCTTTTTTAATAGAAGCAAAAGGGTATGTTGAGATATGTTGTGGGTAAACCCCTATGTGAAGACGCTTCTGTTGTTGCTCAGCCATCTTACGTTTTGCTAAAACATTTTCAAGAAGAATATTTTACCTGATTGGGTACATGCATCCTGCCTCTCTTTATCTTCTTGATTACCCTGGGTCCTTCCGGCGATAAAATCGTACGCTTTCTCCAGTATATAGATCTTGTGCTATCATGGTAAAAAAAGGCCTTCTTGTAACAAAAGCGCCAAACATTTTTACAGCAAAAGTCTTCTATAAAAAGTCTAGATAAAAAGTATTTTGAACTGATAAAAACTTACTTGTTTTTCTGGATAGTATTTAAACAGCACACTCGCAATTTTGGAGATCCACCCATTTATTCTTTCCTTTCTTTTCTTTTCCGCTAGAAAGATAGCTAATTTTTACTTCCAACCAGCGATCTTGTAAGCAAGATAAAAGCTTCAATACAAATATATGGTCAAACGACACAACTAATATATATACATATAAATAATATATCATGACTGAATTACTGTAATGGGATTCGATGCTTTTGAAGTCCACAATCCAATTTTTCCTGCTTAATAAATTGAAAATTGCACCAGATAACGATTTAATACATATTAACTTTGAAAATTTGCGCACAAACAAGATAATGATATAATTATAAGGATGTCAATTAATTAAAAATTAAGAGTTCGAACAAACCTGCATTATGATCAAGCCGCTTTCGATTACCACGATGGAGCCTTCCATTTCTTAAAAAGCAAATGTTTGGATGCTAGTCAACATACTGCCAAGCAAGTTCGTTGATCAAAAAACTATTGTAGAATGCATTGGGAGTTTGATAGCTTGAGATCTAACAATATGGGCATTTATCATAATTCTGTAGTGGTACAAATAAATGAGTGCATATGAACAAGTGTGTAATTCCATATGCAGATTTTTTCTTTGAATCTCAATTAACCTGAGGCAACAGAGAGGAAAAGAGCGCCATTTCCTAATGTGACAAAGTTCATTACAACTAAATGCAATTTCAATGTCATACCAGAAACAAAAAGAGAAGAATTGCTCAGCTATAATGCTAATCTGTGGCGGACATTAGGGGGAGGGGGGAGGGGGCAAGCAGGTGCAATTGATCATCAATCTTTTAGGTGTCTTTCCTTCACAGTGCCCTGCATGTTACCCAAAAACTGATCCAGATATTATTCACAAAGCTTCAATTATAGTTGGGATAACAATGAAGGATTTGAAAGATTTTTCCATTGCACAAACTTGAAGTCTTGTATTACAGGCTTTGCTCTGGATGGCTCAGTTATAACTGTTAATACATAGATATTATCTTGCCAAGTCAATAAAGAAGATGGCATCAAGGAGCACTGATACTCAAGCAGGGGCGTGTAGCAGTAGGGGGGGTGGGGGGTGTCACACACGGTAATTTTTTGCCTGTCTGTAAAAGTTAAAACAACTATAACAGCATGTCGGTATTTCGGGGAAGAATTAGATTTGCACTTTTGTGTTATATCCAGCTTAGACACAAAGGAGCCTCTACAGTACTAGGGTGTAAAATTTGTGTGCTATGATTAACTATCTTTAATCAACCCTGTCAGTGAATTTCTCATGTTACACCCCCCCCCCCCACTCAAAAGCCCTTTCGCACATCACCCAAGTTCTTCTTGTTTTAATAAACTGTTTAAACACTCCTTCACCTGGAGAAGCTAGAACATTTATTTACCTGACCACAAGACCAGCTGACTTGATAAGTTGTGCATTGTTTGCTCCATGACTTCTGACAAAGTTACTCCCATCAGCTTGCATCTTTTCCCCTCCATTTTGCTGCAGCATAGGCCCTGTTGCTCTGTGGAGTGACACAGTCTTTGACATTTGTACTGTGCTGGCTCCAGCCAACTGAAAGCCAACAGGCGTCACTACCTGCTTTGCGGTGCTTTGAAAAGTATTTGTCTTCATAATTGTTGTAACAGGCGCTGAGGGATAAGATGTTAGTCTCAGTGCTAAAGCCAAAATAGGTAAATAGGAAACTACAATATCAAACACAGGCAACATGCTAATCTATTGACTCAAGTGGGCTATCAAAATCTCATAGACAAGACTTTCTTTATCAACACAAAATTTCATTTCACATTTGCATATATCAATAATAAATCATGTTCATATGGAACATTCAAAACTGCAGACATACTACTGCAGCAGCAAAAAGATGGTCAAAAGAGTATTATTGTAACAAACAAAGTATGCAGTAAACAATTTTCAATTCAGACTTTGTATACTTTCAAGCATTAGTAAAACTGGTGTACTCAAAAATGGTGTGTTTCCCTTTAATACATCATGCATAAAAATACATACACCTGACAAGAAAATTACAAGCAGATAGACATAGAAAAGACAATATATGGCAAAATGAATTTGAGAGAAATATTGTTTGTGGCTCACCAATAACATTTGTTTGTGGTGAAATTTGTATTGCAAAAACTTTAGGCAAAATTGGCTGCTGGGAAAACTTCACGGGAAGCTTCTTTTTTCTGCCTCTTTTTGCTTGTGGCTTGACATCTTTCTTAGCATCATTTGGTGGTGGTTTTGATAGCAATGAGATGCTTGATGTTAATGCTTGGAGAGATGTCAAGCAATTTCCAGATACTTCATCTTTGGACTGATTGTGACTGTTTGATTGTTGACAATCCTCAACTTGCGAAGTAGTTATCACCTCCATGGTTTTTCATTTAGAAATCAAGCACATTATGATTTGAATTTGACCAGGCTAGAGAGAAATTGGCTTCCATTATATGGATGCATCAATCATATTTCTTATGCCAGCTGTAAAGATTCCTTTCTCAAAGTTTCATGAACAAGCATTATAGAACTAATTGAAGACCAGAACTAATTATCAATATAAAATTGAGCTCAATAAAAAGAGAACTATCACATGGTTCAATTTATAATGCACAGTGAAAAACAATTTATAAATTCTTGGTAATTTCTAGTTCTCTCAAAATACATCAAAAAGCAAAAAGCAACTGCAATTTGAGTATTTCTATCAACATGAAAGAAAACCACATACATATACTATAGTTTTGTCACTAACTCATGCCACATTTCTTAACAAATTTTGTCAAAACATTAGTCCTATAGATTAAATTTTCCTTGGGAAATTCAACTTAATGACACAGCTTTTGTAACTTTTCATGCAAAGTTGTATAGATTGACAGTTTTCAACAGCTGATTGACATTTCCAGGCAAACAATACTGTGTCTATGAATAGAGTGTTGACATCTACTATCCAATCAAATCTGCCTGGCAATCAATCAGGGAGAGACAGGGCCTTCTGCTCTGAATTATCAAGCTTGACCAAATTACGGCGCACGAATAATTGCGTCAAAATTTTTTATCATAACCGACTATTGGATATATGTAAAGGAGAGTTTATATGGGTTGGGGTGGAGCTGCGTGATCGAAAGTGTGTTTGAAATTTCTAGCTACCGCTGTTTGGTTGGGGCTTTTATGTCCCAAGATACGCTTTTGCCAAGAAACTTCCTTTCCGTCGACCGGGGAAGAGTGGCGGGCGTCTCCTAGTAAAATTCTTAAAGCAATAACATTGAAATAGTTTATTGGTATTCTAAATAAGGATAAGCTGGCATTGAAGAAGATAAGCTCATATCGTGAAAACTAAGATCGTATTCGCCGTACCTTGTGTAGGTGAAGGACAAGGGCTTGTATTGACTGCAACGAAACCACAGTGACCAAAACGGAACGCCATCTTTGATTTTGGTAAATTGATGAGAGACACCAGAATGAGGCTGAAGGATCTTGAAACTCAGAGATGGATTTTATTTTATTTTATCAGTTTTCCAATATATTTCAAAAGTCTTTATCAGCAAAATGAATCATCCCATTATTTAAATTCACCCTTACTTGCTGGCTGAGCCATAAGTACTTTATCGTTATAAGACAGCAGCGCGAGTGGAAGATTTTGTTTCATAATGTTTTCCAGTGACACAGGGGCGGATCCAGTAGGATACGAAGGGTGCTCGGGCACGCCTCAAATTTTGCAGGCATATCCTCTTAGCAATTGAAGGCACAGTCTCTTCAATTCTGAGTACTACGCACAACAACCCGAAATTCTAGCATCGCCCCGTCTCACAAGTGTTCAGTATTGAAATGTTATTAACCCCCCTTGTTTTTCACAACATTCTTTGGAATGAAGGGGGACACTATTTCTAACCATGGAAATATATGGCAGTTAAAAGCAAGGAAATGTTAGTGATCAAAAATTAGAATTAAAGAATGATGCAGAGTAGTGGGGATGTAGGGTTATCCATTTTTAGATAGGTAATACTTTATCTATGGTGGAAATTTCACCAAATTTGAAAAGTCAATGATAAATATTCTCAATCAATATTCTTGGACGATTCTTGAGATGATTAATATCACAATGATTGATATTGAATAGTGATGAATGAAGAGTCTGTTATCTTTTTCAAGCTTATATTGGGCTCCGGAAATAGAGGGTTTAACAATTAAATTTGATTCTGTTCAAAAGCAGAAGTTCCATTTTTGTCATCAAGCAGTCGTAGAAACGTTCCAGTAGTTTCTGAAGAATATTTACATAAAATCTATATCAAATGATCGCGTTTACCCAGGTGTGTTAATTCACCAACATCATCATTGCACCATGAGTGATTTCCTCCATTTCTTTGAGTCGGATTTCGCGGCCTTTCAATCTCTTCAACATATTTTTATTCCATCTCTACTGTCTATAATTTTAATTCAATGAAAAACAAACCAACCCCTCAACGGATGACGGACTTAATACGAGTAATCGCAAGTGCAAATTGGATAGCTTTAGATTTTCAACTATGACTATTGAAGCACTTGTCGACAAATATTTCACAAGTGATTTGTGAAAGGAACTCCACAAATAATAAAGAAAGGTAAACTGGCATATCAAACAATGCTCTTTTCTACTTTAACTGTTACAAAATCAGACTACCATACACGTTTTTTTATTTATAAGAAACTTAGCTTGGGTTCTAGTGCTATCAGTTTCTTAAAAGTTTCTTATTTTAAGCATTTAACATCAAATTTTGTGCCTTCCCATGCATATTAATTGTATTAGAGTTGATAACACAACAGTAAGATTTGATATCTTATCTCTTGTTCATTATTCTTATGGAAACAGGGGTATTTTTTATCGAGACACCCGGAACAGTGTGCTTAAATTGTTGTATTATTTTCTTATTGTTACCGAGACACCCGGTACGTATTATTTTCCGGCTCAGAAAGTCATCTTTTTTGGAGTTTCTTAAAATATTGATTTAGTTCTAAAAGTTTCTTATATTTTTGGGGCTCTAGTACTAGGTTTCTTATAAACCGGTTTCTTATAGAAAAAAGAACGTGTATTACAAATGAAAGCATCTAAGTCTAAAATGGTCTTACACTAAGAATTTGGAAATTGCTACAATCAAACGTCTTGGCACATTTAAACAACTTTACAACCAAATATCACTTAAGGAATTAGATTGCTCCCATAAGATAAGAACTGTACTTATTCGCAAGGCGCAACGACGTCAAAAAAATTTCGAGGCACGTGGAATGGCAAACAGAAAAGCAACTCTAAGGCGTCTCTAATAAAAAAGCTAACAACAAAAAGTGTCTAGAACTTGGTCAGACATCAAGGCAGATCCATTCGACTGGTCTTATAAAGTGCCTAAACTGTTATGCAGATTCAGGTTTAGCAATGTGATAAGGGGTAAATTAGATTTCAACCTCCAGACCAACTGCAGCTACTTTCTTAACAAAAACGGGCTAAATCGACAAAAATAATGATTTATTTCTCTACTGCTTTATTTGCAATTGTTAACGCACGGAATAAAGAGAAGACTCTTCTAATACCCACCTCTCGCCAGATGTATTGAAAAATGTCAGAACATTGAAACTGCTACTCATCATTCCACTGGATATTTATGCTTCTTAGTGAAGAGTGGTTGCCTACTGTCATAATCACGGCTTCGTATTTTCAGACCTACAATCTGATATTGTTTCTGCCTCCTGCCGAGGTCATCCGAAGCAGTTCTACCTCCTACGCTAATTTAGCATCTTTGCAGATTAAAACTTCTACTAAACTGACTATTTCTAGCTCTTCGCATGCTTAATCAGCAGACTTTTAACGCTTTCCCTAAGTTGTAATTGAAGAACAGTTTTGCCATTTTTGTTTTGCGCCAGCAAGCTTGGATTACCCTGCATCAAGGTCTTGAGAACCGGAATGTCACCAATGTTTACTGCCAGATGCAGGGGGGTTTCATCGAGGGGACCTAGAATACAAATTGAAGACAGTTGTTAATGGTAATTGATCATAATTCATGAAAAAAATCTAGCAATTTTCATACAAACATCCATTCACATAATACCATGCGAAAAACATTTGATAGCCAGGGGGGGGGGGTGTTTCATCAATTGCTGAAGATTCTAGGCGTGCCACCCAAATAGGCTACTCTACATGGCTCTGTTTTGCTCAGGAAAACTCTACACATTGGTTTTTCACTATCTTTAAACTCTTGGTAAGCTTTTTTCATAAAGAACTTCCTATACATGGGTCGAAAATTGCATGGTAGACAAGAATAATTTCTGATATCTTAAACACGTATAGTAACTTAAACAGTGAAGTGGTCCCCGGGGTTGGTCAAAGCGCAGAGCCTTGATTTGACTGAACAGCCGATTGAACCACAGTTGGGACAAAGAATACAAAAATAATCATATTTGAGAACATAGGTAGCTTTTCTTCAGTGACAGAGCGAGGGGTCTTACGTGGAGGGGTGTGAATCTGCTCATCATTATGACATGACCCTCTTTCTTTCACAGAATATTTATAAAGGCTTTGTTTGGCCGTCAAGAAATTTCCTACAGCAGCTGTTTTACGTTTGATAAGAGGGGGGGGGGGGGGGGATGCTTGTGCATAAAAGGGATGATTAACGAAGAAGCAAAAGAGTATTGCAGCACGGCTCTGTTTAATTCAAGATAAATGAAACATGTTAACGCTGCTTCATTCCCCCAAAGCGCTGAAATGGCTCATTAGTTCTCTTACGGCTGTGAAGCTACCAGAAACGATACTAAACATCATATTAATATGCATATGAAGATAATAACAAAATTGTTACTGCGAAAATGGAAATTTTTCTTTTTCGACTTTTTCATCTCTCACGTAACTGTATCATTAAAAATGACATACCACCTATTGACTCGATTGACGCCCCCATTTCGATTAGTATTCCCACAGCCTCCTCTTGACACTGCCTCACAGCAACATGCAAAGGAGTCCACCGCTCGTCTGTGAGAGCCTCCGTATTTGCACCACTTTGCACCAGTTCCATTATGCATTCAATTTGTCCGAACCTAGCAGCATTGTGCAATGCAGTTACCTTGTTTTTGTCGCAAACATTCGGGTCGACTCCGTTTTCGATTAATATCACTAGAAAGTTCGTATGTCCATGTTGCGCAGCCGTCAAAAAGGCAGCTGTTGCAAGGTCGTTTGGCAATTCGAAATTTGTCGCTCTCAGGATCCGATACAGAAAATCTGTTTGGCCGCCGAGCGCGGAGTTATGAATCAAAGATGGCAGAAGGCCGTTTGGGACACCTGAAAAAGAAGCTGTATCAAACTAGGGCTAAATTCAACCTGGGGCGAACCCTGTTTTGTCCATACTCAATTTTCATGTTTTGTAATGTGGACACAAAGCCGGGGCGAACCCAGGTTAGCTGATGCTACGCATGCGTAGTTAAACTACAATAACAACAAAGCAACGACAACAAAACAAATTTTCCACAAACACGATCAAGATTGCCGAAGTCGCAGTTTATTGTATTTTGTCCAAAATGTTTTTTCCTGGCAATGCAGTTTACTTTTCGGCGTGCAAAATGAAAAGACATTCAAATATGCGCATGCGTTAACAAAATTAACCAAGGTTCGCCCCAGGTTTTGTATCCACACTAGAAATTCAGAACACTAACCTGGGGGAACCAAGGTTAGTTGTGTTCACACTGCAAAATCTAACCTGGGTTAGCTAAAACCTGGGGCAAACCTGGGTTAGTTTGTGTAGGGTGGACAGGGCTTAAGATAGTGAGCGAAAGCTTTTCGAGCACGAAGGCCAAGGCAGCAAGATTCAAGGATAAGAGTTCCTGAAAATTCCTCAACCTGTTTGATTGAGAATGTTTTTCAAAGAAAAAGTGGACAGGTGATAAACTCGTGGTCAAAGCGGCCAATCACTACCACGAGAAAAAGAAGCTTGTTGTTTGACTCAATAGAATGCCAGACGTAGAGTTAATAAGAGAAAAGCAAGAGTGGCAAATGAGCAAATTGTTAATGATGTCATCAGTTTTTAAAAAGCAAACTCTCAGGAACTTAGACAAAGGCGTGAAAGATTAACAAGAATCATCAGTTTAAACTTGGGACTTAGAAAATAAGTACCATTGTGAAGCTTGTTTCGTCGGTGGAATATGTATTTGCACAGTATCTACAAGGAAATCTCAAGATTGGCCTGACAAATCTTTCTTCAAATAGTCCTGGGAACCTGAGACGCTAAACGTTGCTGCCAGTTGAAAACTCGAAACTTCTGACGTTTCACCAATTCAAGATGCTTACTGTCTTGGTTTTGCGTAGGGTGCGACTTAGGTGTAAACGTTTTGCACAAGGAGTAAACCTATATTGTGTGTGCGATTCTCTACTTTATCTGCCCTACTTTATCTACTTCAATGCTTCTCATCTCATTCTGAAATTAATTACAATCCACATAATGGCATTCAGCAAGATTGTTGGTTGTAGATTTGGCCTTGAAATGCGTAGACGTGGCCTAAAATGTTACGGCACCACCGTAGGGGCCAGCTTCCTCCTTCAGTACTGTGATACTCTGGTACTAGGCTTTTAAAGAGTTCCCAAGTAGAGGGCACAGTCGTGGGGGTAGCTTAATACCAGAGTTGTGAGCTACGGCACCCAACCATTGGCAAGCCTAAGAACAAAGGGTAAAGAGCCATTTTCCCTGGGCTTTTAAGTTTAATAAAGTTGTTTACAATAGTTCAATGAAATTTGTCAATTTTCCTCCTGAGGAAGCTTCATATAGCAATTGTTGATTTGCATCTGACGACACTCACTTGATGTTGGCAAAAGCTCCAATATTTTCGTATTGCCTCTCTTCGATGCAGTATCCCAAAGTACCGTACTGCTGATGCCAAACCTCTTTGCAAGAAGCTTCAGGCAGCTCAAGTGGCCATGCCGAGCTGCGCACAGTGTCGGTGTGATGTGTCGCAGTCCGTCCTTCGCAGTGCCATCTACAATCGCTCCGTGCTGCAACAGCAGTTGCAAAGCCTCCAGGTTTCCCTGCATACATGCATCGTGCACCGGTCGGAACCCGAAGTTGTCTACTTGATTGACATCAGCACCTCTGGTGAGGAGCAGTTCCACGCATTTCAGGTGGTTATTTCTGACAGCCAAGTGGAGGGCGCTGAGGCTGCAAGTAGGTGAAACAACGGTTATGCGATGAGATGGACTGTGAAATTTAATAGGCCTAAAAACATCAGAGTAGTCGACTGTTGCTGTGGCCATCTCCTTCAAAACTCGTGCTTTCCCAAATGGTATGTTTCCATCTGCAAGTGCATTTTGTACAAGAAACCACCCTAAAATAACTTGGAACGTCTACTGTTGAAACGACCAGGAAACCTTTCAAGCATTCTATTACGACATCAAGGAGAATAGCAATCATTCATAGTCAACTTCGAGACTTGTTTGAACCTGTGCTTTAACTGTTTCGCCACAAGTAGAACTTTCACGCCCTACTGCTATCGAATTACGTCGTGAAATTGCATCATTTACATTGTTAATTTTCGTGGCCATTCATTAATTACTTTTCCTGTAAAGGTACCTCTACTAGTGAAGACGAAACAAATCAAGAAGCCCGTTTATCAAAGCCTTAAACATTGAGACACAAAAATCGAGACTGTTGCTTTCGATGCTCCCCTTTTCTGTATCACCCAAAGAGCTTGGCTTTACTAGAAATGGTGGGAAGTCCTAGCTCCAGAAAACAAAGCACATTCTTTTGAGACGTAATGATTTTGGCAGCTCTGTTTTTTAACCACTTCAGGGCCATTGAATTTCAAGTGCTCCTTAACCTCTTGATGACGTCAGTTAAACCTCTCTCCGGTATCATCGTAATGTGAGACTAGAATGAGCCCACTTATGTGACTTCAAAGTAAGTAGGAGCAGCAAAGGATTAATTATTCGATAGGTATTTTCGAAGCTCAGACATCTGTACAGAGCAATAATTCACTTTATAAGTCTTATTACCCTCTCAAAATAGACTCTACATGGGCCAAGATGCTCCTTTAGCTTGCTAAACTTCGAGAAGTTATACCAATGAACCGGAAGAAAGTTGCAGCCGTAGTCAGAAGATGCTGTTCGTAGAAAGTGCCTGGACGCAGGGGGCTGTATCACGTGTCCAGGGAATGTATTTAGGTAATTCAAATGTTGGGTCGAATGACTGGAATTTTGTGACACAAAATTTTGTGACAACAACTCACCCTTGACATGCTGCTTCCGTCTCCGGGACTCCGTTGATATCAAGCTCTTCGTGTGACAAAAGTTCCTTCATTTCGTTGTAGCACCCATTTTTGGCACATCTATGCAAGTCCATCTCAGCTGTGACATCGATGGGGTCCCAGGAGTCCTCGCTCGGGCTATTGATGCCGCTTTCAGTGCTGGTCCTTCTCGAAGATTCAGGCAAGCGCTCCATCGCGCCCTCTACCTCCGCCTGGGCAGGAAGGAAGTTTTCTTGAAGGTTACACTCTTATGAAGTGACCAAATTAAAGTTCACAGACCAAAGTTTTGTTTTGATGTAAAAGCACCAAGAACGTTTGCAGAAACACCACGCATCCCGAATGAAAGGCCAGTTTACAAAGGCTGTTGTCTCGATTGTTCTGTGGTATTAATGGCTATGACAAAGCCTTAACACGCAGCAAGGGAAACACGGCAGACCAATGTCCCTGCAGGAAAAACTAAAGCTTCTCATTATGAAGCAAGTTGCTTGTGGAATAAATCTGGCTTTCATTGCGTTATCAAAGTGTATATAACATGCAGTTCAGTAGTCACGGCAACAAAGCTAGGATACTTCACACAAAAGTCTGTTTCCAGGAGGATTAGGTTTGCAAACAATCGACATACAAGAACAGATCAAACACGAGGACAACAGTTGGCGTCCGAGGACTCAATGCACCAGGCAAATTGTAAGGCTATGTGTAGGCAATATATCATCATCGCAACCACACTCACAATCACATTAATCATTAATGGTCATTGATGGTCATTATGATCACCATCTTCATCAATAACAATCACTAATCATCATCATCTTCATAAACACCAGCATAATCACCATCATCGTCATCATCATCACCATAAACACCATCTTCATCAATTACAACATTAATCATAACCACCATTATCATCATCGCCATTATCATCATCATCTTCATAATCACCAGCATAATCACCATCATCGTCATCATCATCACCATAAGCACCATTTCCATCAATTACAACATTAATCATAATCACCATTATCATCATCGACATTATCATCATCATCATCGTAATCACCAGCATAATCACCATCTCCATCAATCACAATCATTAATCATTATCATAATCATAGCCGTTATTATAATCATCCTTATCATCACCATCACCACCACAACCATCATCACCATAATCACGATCATTGTCATCACCATCATCGTCATCATCATCAATCAAAATGTTTAATCATCATAATCGTCATTATCATCAGCACCATCAAATGGCGAATTATGCTCTCAGTTAAAAACCCTACGAATATATAAATAGAAAGCTCTATTCAACATTCCAAGATCCCAAAATAGGGGATTATTGCAACGATAAGATTAAAAACTCTACAAACAGTAACAGCCACTCATGTCAGAAAGCGTGCCCGTTTTTGATTGACATGATTGACAATATTCTTAGGATGTCACCCAAACATGTCAGGTCGCCTGCTTACGAATTCCTATGGGGCGAAAATACACTGGATTCTTCCAATCAAAAAAACAAAATGAAAAATGCCAATTATGCAGCTGGTAATGAAATATTGGATGCAACAAGTTTAGAAAGCAATCCATGCTGCTTTATTTCGCTTTTTATGTTATACTTCGCAATTTGATGATGAAAAAATAATAAAAGATAAAGGCGGCAAAAAGAGATTTGACGGGTGCACTTTGAGCATGAATAAAGGATTTCAATGGCTTCTTATATTTAGAAAGAGAAAATGGCTTCCAAGGGTGCAAACAAACTTGACAGATATTAAAGAGTAGTTGAATTTGTGTGGATATCTTGGGTAATTGTTGATAAAATAACTTCTTAGAAGTAAATATCTTGAGTTTATTTATCAGTTATTAGGTTATTATTTACAAAGGAAGTTTGGAAATATAACATCATATGAGGGTACAAGATGCAAAGCTTTCTAACACTGCATTCACTTTATACGGGGAGATTATTTTTAGAATCAGGTACGGTGGACAATAAAAAAGTAAGGAAACTTCAGGGCACCAATCAAACAATTTGAAATGCAACTGAACTTTTTATCGCAATTCTCTGAATTATTTTCTATCATAACTTTTGATGCAAACAATTGGAATACAGTGCTTTCTTTAAAAGTACAATACTTTATCGAATGAATCATAGAAAAGTAGCCAAGGATAACATAGGAGCGAGTATATCTGCGTAAAATGTTAACAGGTCCCTTAACAGTATACACGCAGTGGAAACGTATTGATGAAGTTTAAATTCGTAGGAAATTTTCTACTTGGAGTCTTTGCAACAAGATTTGTGTTAAAGGCGCATATTTCATGGTGAAAGAAAAGACGCATTTTGCCAAAGTTCACCGGATGCATTATAATTTTTCATTTTCGAAGATCTGCGAAGAAGAATCGTTATTTCCAAAACAAGTACCGTTACTCTGTATTACATTTATTTTAGAATAAAATGGAAAATCTTTCTTTATATATCAATATTCAATTTTTCGATCTTTCAATTTGCCAGTAAACAATCTCATACAATCTTCTTTCTAAATAAGTAAAAAACCACTTAATAAGGTGGAGTTGTTGGTTATTTGTCAAGTTACCTGAAGGTTGAAGAAAGGACGAAGCAAAATAACATTCGCTCCATTCATATAGGACACGAATATCATCATGCATCAAATTTAACATAAATATTTTTTGCGAACCCTACAGAAATTTGTAAAAAATTCACCCCAAATCAGAAAATGCCATCAACATCCTTAAATTTGAATTCTAAGGGGAAACACAACAAGAAAATCGACCGCTTTTCCTCTTCTTCTGCGAACTCAAAACAGACCATTAACCAAATTAGCCGAGAAGAAAACCTTAAATTCTTCACAAGATATTAAATACAACATTGGGAAACATGTAAAAATGTCAAATAAATGCAAAATAAACTTACATGTAAATCGCAAGTGAGACTGGTAATCTAACAGGAAAACAACGAGTTTTAGACAAGACTCTCAAAGACTTGTGGTCTTGTTCTGGCGTTGAGTCTAGTCTAACTGCCAGCGATCTCGTGGACGCATTCGAAGTTGAATTGAAGGCTTCGCCGAAGACAAGTGTTTACAAAAACGTTTCCTGTGGTCCTCGTCCTTGGCAGCAGCTCTTTTCTCAACCTGCTAAACATTTTGACGTCACAGAATATCTTAGCAACGTCCTTTCCGCATGGTGCTGCAGTAGATTAAAAGTGCCGTAACTGTATGTTGGCGGATGGCGTTAATAACCAGCGTGGTTTATGCTAGTAATCCAGGTCATTTACTCGATGTTTCGTATAGAGTTGATTGGCAACGAAGAATAAGCAGAAATAACAAGCTTGAGTGAGCTATCCAAGTTTCAGCCAAGTTATAAAGAGGGAGTTCATTACATACGGGCTTCATCGCAAAGATAAACAATAAACTTGCTGATCTGAATAAAGACTAGACAATATTTTTGTCTAAGTGTATAGACATGTTTTGCCTGTCCCATGGGCTCCGACGCAGGTTGGAAAGTGGAGGGGCCAAGGGAGATTTTAACAATCATAGCAAAAGATGTTCAAAAAGCTCTATTGTTTTACAAAAAGTCGGGGGCCCTGTTTCCCCATGCAAATGATTTTGGGCCAACTTTACGAATACCAGGAGCACACCCAACAGAAGATGAATCTTAGGAATGGTTCTCTATAAACAGAAGCAGCAGAAATAATTGCACGCAGATTTTACTAGTTGCTGTATCACCTGCCTCTAAAAAACACGATCCTTTCAAACACAGTCAGACTATGGAGGGTTTATGCCTGAAGCACGTGTAGTATTATCCAAATTGCACCAAAGAAATTAGGCGATAGGAATCATCTGTGAATTTCTTTCACTATGAGCAGCTGGGAACGTCAAAGAGACATTACCGAAGAAGCAAACATTTAATATCTAATTTCCTCGCAATATTTTCCTTAAGCAGGTAAATGTAAATCCACTCGCCTAAATAAAATAATTTTGATCAGCTATAGGTGTTTCGCGAGCATATTTAATCCGTGGTATTATTATGCCATTCTCAGGGATTAAGAAATCCCAGAAACCCTCGTTTGGAAAATTGCATATTCTAGAATTGACAACATTAGGATAAAATTGGTTTGATAGTGACTTAGAAAGAAACGCTCGTTAGAGAGGTGTATTTATTGATTCGAAGAAGGCATTGTTGATCGAAAAGGACAGGGCAGTTGTGTGAAATCGACTTGCCTCGTTTACATGTAGGTGCATGCAATTTTATGTTTATAAACAACAACGACAACCACTCATTTAGCCCCGGGCTGACTTTAACAGCAAATACGAATAACGATGCAACACCATGAAGCGATATGACATCGGACGACACGCGGGTAAAAATATGAACGGGATAAGAATCTAGGCGAGGTTAGCAAACTGTTGATAAACATAATCGCATTTGCTTTTAACTAAGCCATATCTTGATCCGAAGTAACCATGGCCCTGATAGAAACTCAAAGCTTTATTCTTGCATATGGTCTTGCAGCCATGGCTTAATGGGCCCTGCGAACGGAGCATCACTAAAACAGAACAGCTGACTACCTAGGCCATCCAGGTCGCCATGGAACGGATTACGAAATCTTTCTTCCAGTCCTTTGGCTTATTAGAATTTAGATTTTGATACAGTAAGTTGGCGTTTAATCCAGTCGAAGAATAAAAAAATGTTCAAGATCGCAGCTCTTTAGAAGCCAAAAGTACTGGACGAAATTTATGATGAAGACTTTAGCCAGGAAACCAGTTACTTGGCACTTTAGGTGCATGAGATTTATGAGACGAACTCCGGTTCATAGTCCAGTAAATGTAGCAATCAGGGCAAAAGTGAAAATTTCAACAATGGTTAAAGGTGGTTTTTGACCACAGAAAATCAGAGCAAAAAAGCATCAAATAACAAGCCAACTAAAAAACCCTTTATTTCAAATCAACTAAAGCTGCGGTGATTGACTACCACGTGAGAGGCTGCCTCAAGTCGAAGATCCCGGTACCCGACTTGACGACTCGCCCAACAACAAGCCTAGAGGAAGGGGAATCGAGGGTGTCCACGCGCCCGAAGGCGGAAGCTTCTCGCAGGAAATGGGTTGTCGTTTCAAACGTCATCTTCTGCAGAGGGAATGGGTTGCTCTCGATGCCTTGCCTGTTGAACGGCTTGTAGCTGCCTTCGAACGTCATGTAGTCTGCCACCAAAGAAAGATGGCGCGGGTCAATCTGAATGCCATATACCTTGAAGACGTTTGTGATCTCCTAATGGAAAGATGCAAAGAAAGAGTTAATCTCACTGATAGCAGGCAGCGAAGTCTATATTATCACTTAAGTGATCTTAACTGATAATTTCTCAAGCTAGCCAAGACCTTAACTTGAATTTGTGTCCAACGTTTTCTGAAGATCAAATCCCCCTCCCCTGTTTCCTATAGATACATTGGCAACACTAGATTTGCCCTTTCTGATCTATATTACAGTATAAACATGAAGAGAGGCGCTGAAAAGTCAAGAACCCCCTTTCTAAGTCTGGGTATGAATCGAGGAGGAAACTTCGCTTGCAATGTATAAAATGGTTTAAGCTACCAGCGCGAATAGTCAAACTTCTGACGATCACAACGCGAAGTATATTGAGAAAGAAATCAGCCCATCACCTCTGCCAAGGCGGAAGGGCAATTCGAAACTCTGTGGTTAGCTCCTGCCATCAGAGCCCAGTTATTTCAGTGCGGCTCCGCAGGGCACGCAACAACAACTCACCTGGATTATGACTTGCCTGGCAGCTTCAATCCCATAGGTCCTTGCGACCGCGTGTATGTCATTTGAATACAAGCTGGATAGCTTCAATATCTCAGGATAATGCCAGAGTTCCTAGCGAAAGAGAAAGCTTAGTCAATGGGCAGTACGGCGTGAGGTTTTTCGAGTACGACGAACGTCCTATGGGGGGTACGAGGAAAGTCCCTCGGGAGGACAAAAGACGTGGAAACTTGCTGCGAATCACATCACCTCACAACTGGCTTCAATCGAAGACGAATAACTTTCAGAGTTTTCCATTGCACCAACAACACAACAAAACTCACCAAAATGTTAACGCCCTCGGTCTTCAAGCGATGCTGTCCCTCCTCGCCTTTTGCAGGACTCTCTGACAAAAATGCCCGCTTGATTCCGATAGCTTCACTGACAACAGCCTAGAACGAATGATAAATAAAGCTGGGTATAAAGAGGGGCGACCAGATTTAATACCGATGCAGCGGGGGCGCCAAATGCAACACAGGGAGACCCAATGTTTCGAATCACGTTGCACCTTTGCATACGGGCTTACTTATTCAAACACAACCAGCTCACAACGAAATCAAACACCTATTTATTCATACACTTCGTTTCTCTTAAGATTTGTAATTGTTGTAGAATAAATAGAAGCATCGCTGTTGTCGCTTTTCTCATAACAGAGAATCTATGGATGGATTTGAGAAGAGAGTACAGCCTGAATCGGAAGAAGAATTCTGTTCAGTGCAAAGTTGTGCTTTTGTTGAGAATTTTCTTCGAAAGCCAGGCTGATCGACAACTGCAGCGATGAAACTTGTTTAAGCTCGCACACCATGACCGCAATCCTCTTATTCGATACTTTGGAGTTGCAGCTGGTTTCCCCTTGCGTCTGTTCACACGATGCAGTGCTTGCTAAGAATACTCGGGTTAGGCTATCTGTCGATTTGCTCATAATTCACATCTGTGCAAGGAGCCTTCATGTCTCATAGTAGCTGAGTTCTCTTGTCATAGCTGTGTATATTTCTCTAAGCAAGACAAATCATACCTTTTCGGCAAGTGCCTCTACTAACGAAAGCAGCATAACCTTTGTCCCTGTTACTGGCAGCTGAAATGAACAGAAGTTTTCTTAGGCTTGCAACAAGGCCGAGCATTGCAATAGAGGACAACTTTGCTAGGGGTGGTTTCCTTGCAACTACAGTCCGAATCCTTAGCGTGACAAATCTTACAACGATAAAAAGAAAGCTTAATTAGACACCTACATTTCTAACTTTGCCATCAAAGCTTTCTAAATACTTGATTAATTTGCATTTTGGCCTACTTAGAATCTTCTGATGCTAATGACGTAATCTAAAGGGAAACTCGTATTGGGAAACATTCAATACAATTAGGCCAAGTTACCTTAATAGTGACGTCACACCACAAGTTCTTCTTTTCATCATAATCATAATTCGTAACAGTATCCAAACTCAAAACAACCTGAAAAGAAAGTTTGCAAACTAAAACAATCCGATGTTTGTGCAACAATGAAATACCAATATTTGACTTAGAATGTCCTATGAAATAATTTTGAAAAGCTCAATGATTTTAGGGACCTGCTAAAATGGGCTTCAACGCTAGCTATCTTTCCTTTCGTTACTTGCATAACATATCTTGTTGATGATTAAAAATTTACTGGCTGTGCCATTTCTTTCAAAATGAAAACAAAACTAATTCGCTGATGACTGAGGCCATTTGACTACATGATTCATTTGGTCTGAGCTGCAATGGGTTACTTAAATCCAGTGTTTCCACGGGAAGAGCGATAACATCGTTGGAACGAATCAATAATTAACACAGGGTGCGGGCAGATTATGAAATACTCGGGAATAATGCATTGTGGATAATTTTACATAAAGCTATCCGTAACAATGTGCGTCAAAAAGCACTTATAGCTAAAACAAACTTTTCAACCGCTTGTATGTATGTAACTTTTCGAATTATATGCCTGTGGAAATAGGCCTATACATATTCCAGGCGATATCCGACCATCGATAAATTTTGCCATGATATAGCGTATCACATCATAAATACAGTTAAACTCTCGAGCGACTTATTTTTCGCCCTTCTCAGACCCACACCCTTTAGGGCTCCTCCAGCCGGCCACTGAAATTCGCCTCTACGTTTAAATACACAACGCCACGATCAAGCTTTCCACGTGATCAAAACGATCAGGGCACTGGAGAAGATAATGACGTGTTTGCTGGCAAGGTCATCGTAACCCCGCGCATAACTTAATTTGGTATCAATTGCATAAACATTCTTTTCGCGCTAAAACAACCTAGAGGCCTCTTTCTTCTTACGGCTTGGAAACAAAAGCATAAGGCAGGGTATTTACCAAGAGATGGCAGCGAAAAGCAAAGTTTTCAGTTTTTCATCTTAAATAATTATGCGAAAAAAGAGTTGAAGAGCAGTGCTGGCTGATTCTGGGCCAAAGTGAAAGATAGATTATCGAGGGCCATATCTGAGACCCCTTTTTACAGCTGATAGTGCTTGCTGGTCTCGTTTCGTATGAAGGTCGTCGTTAACAGCATTAGGCACCAACCATCCCGGATAAAAACCCTAAGAAGGCCAGGAAATCGTCCACAAACGCAGATGGTGGAGGTGGAATAGAACGAATCTGGTTAACAAGAGACTTGAAGAAAATGTTCGCTCCGACAAAATCACATTAGAAAAATGATTTTGTAAAGAAAAACTCGTTCTGTGCCTTAAATACTTCAAAACCTCGCATTTGATAGACAATTTTCTACAAACAACTTGAATCCAGCATGTGAAAACAATGAATGGGCCTAAATTCAAATAGATGAGAATTTGAAGTGACAGAGTATGTTTGCTGTCTCTCATAGCCATCCAATCAAGATATAAATGTGTAGAATTGAAGAACAACTTCAGCACACCTATTATTTTCTCAAGCTACATCTAAATAAAGAGAATCATTTGACATCTATTAGTCGCTTCTCACTTAAGTAATCATTTATCACGCCTGTGTATGAAATAGTCCGGCTAGTTGATCAGAGACTCATTCGTACCGTCATTCGCTTTTCCTTTTCGGTTTCACCAACAGCCTCGCTTCCCAAAGTAGCCTCATTTTCTCGCATTTCTGTGTCAGCTGCTGCAACCGACAAGGAGAAAAACAAACGTAACTGAATTGTCCCAGCATGTACCTGATTAAATTTCAAGAGGCCAGACACGTTCCATCGTCTTGAAGGGCATTGAGCCGTTTCCTTAAACCCACATTTTAAAAAAATCAAGCATGCACTTTCCCCCACCTGGCTAGAATAGACTCTGACAGTGAATTAAGCCCGAATTTCACATCACCGTCAAATAATCTTTTAGATTCCCCGTTTTTCAGACAAAGATTTTTAAACTTTGTAGGAAGCCAGAAGTAGAATCAATCAGGTTTCGTAGTTATACTGAAGAAGCCAGACTCATCTAAATGTGCGTTTTTGCAAAAAGCTCTTCAGTTCGGAAGCAGGTTTCCTTCTTATGGCTGCCTGCTTGGCCTAGGCTGGCTGCAGACACCTCTTCTGTATATTGAATGAGCGCGACAGCAGCAACCACAACAAAAGTCAGGCCAGCATATACAGTCTCAAAGAACATGACGTCGAACAATTCTGGCCTGTACCTAACGTAAACATGTAAATAAGCCCCATATAATGGTACATACCGTCTGGAGCAAGATGCGTGCGCCTTGTCGATGTCTCGTCTTCAGAGTCAGCTAAAAAGAGAAGCGCTGATATAAAGAATGGTAAACGAGAGACCATCCACAAACTTGACTTTAAAATTCGCTTACAAGCTTGACTTAAAGACGAAACAACTTTATCTACGAATGTTTGATACCACACCCCTAAGGGTACAGTAAAACTTACGTAGCAAAAGCATTCGACAAAGCAGTATGCATTTCTACAGCACACATTCGATGATGTTAAGAGAATCTGTACGAAGTGCATTCCACAGTTAAACCGCTAGCAAGGCAAGGGACAGCAGTACGTAAATAAATGGCACTTTGGATTACAGTTTTTTAAATGATTGGAAGAATGAGCCAAGTTATAGATAGGTTGGTTGTTCACAACAACAATCACTCTATTAAAAAAAACTTGGCCTTTACAAGACGTTAAGATCCTGAAGGAATTGAAAACAAAGCAGATGAATTGATGATGACAATTGATGACAGAAAAGGCAACTTACAGTCAACTTGCTCCGCCTTTTCATCGTCATCTGGTTCATCGTATGACGAAAACTGGAGGAAGAAAGGAAGAAAAACTTAGTGACCTATTTCAGGTTGGACGTCTTGAACAACACTAAACATGCAATCCAACACAACCTAGGACACTAATACGTGTTTCTTTGCACGTATTGATAAAGTGAAAAGAAGCTGAGACTTTTGCAGTCTACCTGGAACTCGCGAGAGGAGACTTAGGCCTAAAAGTGTCCGAGATCACAATGATCAAGAACTGCTTTCGCTGTCTAAAACTTTTATCTCTGAAGGCGCATACGCTTCCTACTTTATTTAACTTTATCGCTGCTACGTTTCTGCGTTTGTCAAGAGTATCCGGATAACCGCATGCCCTAGTCGCAATTCGATCTACTCTAAATCTTATTACATTGAGTGTAAAACATACAAAACCGTTGAAAAAAAGTAAACACGAGACCAAATGTCCTCTGTATACTGCTCGTTTTGTTCTATACTGTGCGAGGACAAATCAAATCTTGCGAGCATTGAATCTTATTATCATCTATCACAATTGGTTTTCCCGTCTCATATATTTTCTAATCAAAGCTGCAGTCAATTGCAACCAGCTTCCATTTGCGTAGCACCTTTCCCTATAATTTCTATAGCAGGGATTTTCACTTTTCCTTTTTTCTGTTACCGTCTTTTGAGCCCAAAGCCATCGTTCTTGTACCCATTACACAGAATGACTGTTACTTATCTTACACAAAATATTTGATACCAAACTCTGTGCAATGCATTAAAGTAATACCTGCATTTGCCTGCTTTTGCTTTTGTCGTTGGCAGCATCGCCATCTCCATCAAGCTCTTCATCCGAAATATCAGCAACATCGTCGTTCTCATCTTCTTCCAAAATACCTTCTTGACCTGTGCCATTAACCAGAGTCAGAATCAGGTGATGTTCAATATGAAAGGGTTAAACAAGAAGAAAGCGAGACATAGTGCTGAATATGTGTATGCATATACTTGTAGAGGTGAGATGGAGAATAACTTATCTGTACGAAAAATCATTTAGAAAACCCGTGGTGATTTTGTTAGCAAATGTCACCCGGGAGCGTAGACGGCGAAGACAAGAGCAAAAGATGACGTTACTAAGTGACGTTTGAGACTATGCAGAACACCAAATATTCAAATCAATTAGGAAAAATGTTATGAAAAATGTTAGGAATATGAAAAATGCAGCCGAGAAAAATGTTATGCATAAACAGCTGATTGAGTTGTTAGCAATATGATTATCATGATGTCCCTTTTATGATGTCGGAGTTGTAAGGATAGATGGGGGAGTGGCCAAGTGTTGTAATAAAAAGTTCAGTAGATACATTATCAATGAGGCTACGATGCCCCTCATTCACCTGGAAGCACTTGCCCCCCTGGATTATTAGTCCTTCTGTGGTTTTATAAACAGAAGCTAGTAAATACAAGTTGACATGCAACGAAAATTTTTATCTATAAAACGTGGGCTAAAAAGTACCTGTACCCTCCTCATCAATATTTGCTGAGCTATCCAGTCTATCCTCCATTGCTTTCATTTGCCTGAAAATAAAAGCACCCTAGTATGACTGGACAAGAACATGACTGAGCAAAAGAGAATTGAAAGATGGGCTGATTTATAACCAAAGTTGAGGCCAAACGCAAACAAATCTGACCAACTAAGCTAAAATGAAAGTACCTCTAGCTTTGCAATAGCTCAACATGGAGCACAATATCTTATAATTAGCATACTGCGGGTAGTTTACTTGTTGAAGTTTCCAATGTGATACCACAATTTGTTGCTTGCATTTTGCCGAAGACTTAAGGATTAAGTGCGGTAGGGAACAAAGAACAAACTTGTTAAATCTAGATAAAATTTACTGACTGTAATGCGAAAACACTTTGCCCACATAAAGTGGAGCGAACATGTTGTTTTCAAATACTTTTAAAAATTAAAAATGCACTACTTTTTTGTTCAGATAAAAAACAGTTGTGAAAGTTTTAGAACATACTTCTCCATTGCCTTTACTCTGCAAAGCTTCTTTACAGCTAAGATAATCTTTCGCAGAAACACTCTTTCAACGTACATTAAAATGTCTCTAGGCGTGACGGAGTAATCATCCTGAACGAAAACACAAGACTCTAATTGTAGCTAGTTTGTTGAAAAAATGACCAGCAACATTGGCTCGACCAGGCAAGCAAGGCTTTTGAGGTTTTTACCCCATGAATGAACGCGAGTCAAGTAATTGCCGTTAGCGTTCCAACAACATTGACAGGCATTGTACTATTAAATGCTCGTACATAAAGGCGAACACAAAACCAAGTAATCCCGATGCTTACTGTTTTCTGTGGCAAGTGTCTGCTATTTAGTAACACGTGCTTTCATACAAGAATCAATATCCTCTCAGCAAAACATTTCAACATGAATAAATCATCAAAGTCAATTAGTTAAGCGAAGAATACAGAAGATTTTTTGCTCAAGTTGAGAATGTGGGAAACAGGTTCTACAAGACTGTGACCATTCACCAAGCTACAGATGATGGCATTGAAAGTTAAAATAAGCTAGTTGATATTTGTACCTTGTAAACGGATTTGTGTAGAAATTCCATTTTAATTCGAAACTGTCTGCATCTCTCTTTCATTCTGAATTGAGAAGAAAGCATTATTGAAAGCGAAGTAATGAGTGAAGCAGAACGATTTAATAATCAAAACAAATACATTAAACTTGAACTAACATTAGAAATGATAATACTAATGAATTCGTGGAATCTGTTTTTTATTTTAGGTTAGGAATCTCTTCATCTTAGAAATTAGCCCCATCCCCCCTTTTTGAGGGCTCCTAAATTTAGGATTTTTGGTATATGAGTGAAAGCGAGGAAGACAATTATAAAAATAATCAAGTGCTATCATACACGTTTTTAAAACTTTTTCAATATTTATAAAACAATATTTGTCATATTCAAAACACTCAAATGCAGCACAAATTACAGAACAAAATTATTATTTGTATTAGAATAATTTTTCAGGCTTAATATGGGTCTGCACCACTTGTTTAGAGCATTGGAGATGGAGACGAGAGGACCGCAACAGTACTGTAACCAGATTGGTGCTATGCAATTCTCTTAGTTAAAATAAAACCATAAAAATCTTGCTAACATGAAAGAGAATCATAACCAACAGAGAAGGAATGCCTCTTACTTCAACACTTACCCAGAATTCTTGGAAAGGCTTTCGAAAACTTCAATTTTTTGAATAACCTGTAAAGATCATAAAAAGTAAAGAATAAGAAAATATCAAAATGAAAAAAGAATGATAAACAACAGAAGGAGGGAGCAAAAGAGAAACGGAAACAAAGAAGGGAAGTAAATTTTTAGAAAATATGAGAAAATAGGAGAAACAAAGAAAAGAACAAAGTAGGGACGGGAAAAATGAAAACTAGCGACAGATTTTAGCTTTACGGAGGCAATCAGAAGATTTCAGAAAGATATTGTTCCCTCATAGAGAATTATTTCAAGAGCAGCATACTCTGCTACTCACGTGGAGCTACAAATCCTAAGTACCGAAGTAATTTAAAAGCAAAAAACCATTCTTTTAAGTGATTCGCTACTTCTAAAGTAAAGACGAAAAGTCATTGGTATGTACGAGACATACCGAAGCTAGAAGGATGTGAAAAAGAAAGCTAACGCACATCAGACAAAGTGACTCTGTTGAGCTTCTTCTGCAACTTCTTGGCTTGTTTCAAGGCGGATGCACCATCTTGAATTAGGACGTCCATTGTCGGTGTCTTGATGGCACTACTAGCTGTCATCAGGATCTCCCTTTTGACAAAAATATTTGGCACATATTTAACAACTGGCACAAATTTAAAAACTGGCACAAATTAAACAAACGGCAAAAATTTAACTACTGGTACAAGTTCAACAATTGGCATAATCTTAACTACTGGTACAAATTCTACAATTGGCATAATCTTAACTACTGGTAAAAATTCGCGAGTTCTGATTAGCAAACTGCTTGCAACTTTGCTTCAACCTTCCAAGAAGAATTTTCATCTGCATCTGCATGAGGCCTATTATACGTTCTCTTCAAATCTTCCCATGCACAATGATACCCGCGAGGATCAAGTAACTACTGATATTGCATTAATTCAAAACAGGCTTGCACAAACCTGAGACGAGGTATTCCCAAGGTGACGTTCATTTCACCACGACCAGCGAAATGGAATGTGTTCAATGTCATCTGAGTGGAGGGTTCACCGATGGACTGCAGTCAGAAAAATGGGCTTAATCAAACAGATCAGTTGAAGGGGATATTATGAAGTTAGAAATGGAGCAACAAATTGGGAGAGGTCTATTCACATCAAGAGAAATACGAGAACTGCACACAAAACCATACAAATGTCTTCTTTACTGTAAATTTTCATCAAGACGTGGAAATAACATGGTTTGCGGTTTTCTGAAGAATCAGGAGAAAGGGTTATAAAATATTTAAAAAAATGAATTTTGAAGTGTTCATTTTCAACATGACCTGGCAATTTTAATTAACTGAGTACTTAGGGCTTTTATAATATCAAGCTTTTTATAGCTCTAGGCAAACTGGGGATTTAATAATTCAGATGATTTGGGTAGATCAAGAAATTACGAATAACTGATTCATCTTTTGCCAAAACACTTACTTGTCCGGCAAGAAGGCCAACAGCTTCACCTGGCTCCGCCAATGATCTTGCGTACTTAAACAACATCATGGCATAAAACTGATCTGCACGAACCATTTTCCTGGAAAATCATACACAATTAACAACTTCCGGTTTCCTTGAAGGGGATCGCGCCTTAAAAATTATAGACGGTTTACTTCCTCTTGCATGATGCACTCAGGCACGTTTTGACACTGAACTTAGAAGAAAACGATTTTTATTGTGTTGAAAGAAGTTTATGTTTTGATAATGAAAACATGAAAAATTACACTGAAAGAAATTATCATTGAAATAAAAGTAAACAGTAATAAAAACATAAATTTAGAAGGAATGTAAAAACACAGTGAAGTTTTTTAAAATTTCAAACCTGTCTTCCTCCTTGCTTAGCAGGCCATTCGGATTGAGCATAATGTAATCATTCAGCTTTCTGAAAAATGCCTCCGGTATTGAGCCAAAATGGCGATCCGGACGGAGGACAGACAAAACCGGGTCCGGACACGGTTGACACTTTGACTGATAGCTGCAAGAACAATTACACGTTATGTCCAATAGGAGGGCTATACAGCGAGGGTTCACCAAGATAATTGATATCATTACTTGAAGTCCGAATGAATTAATGGAGTCGGGACTCCAAGCCGGAACTTCACGTCGGAATGAATGAATGAAGTTGGAGCTCCAGAATGGAATGTATGAAGGAAGTCGGAGCTCCAAGTCTAAATGAATGAATGAATGAAGTCGGGACACAAAGCCGGAACTTCAAGTCGGAATTATGAATGAAGTCGGGACTCCAAGTCAGATTGAAATATGGTGATTGGCAGAGACATGAAATCCTTCGCTTAGTTTATGAGTCATTCCGAGCTCCGGTACATTAGATGGATCAACAAAAGCGCCAATAAAAGATGCCTAAATTCTTCCAAAGACGACTGCTAAAGGTTAATAGGATACAAATGCAACAAATAACCTGTGCTTGGTTGGCAAAGTCAGATTTGTCCAAGATTTGAAAAGCTTTTCTCGCACCTTGCAGAGATGAAAAGAGCCAAATGAGTAATCAAAGACGAAGTAGAAAACATGTAGTTACTCATATTAATGAGAACATAACACAATTATGAATCTGCGAAGGTTCAGTTGCTAATGTAAATCCCACCTTCTCCGGCGAATAACTGCCCTTAGCCAAAAGTGCACCTTTGTTATCTTCTTCAAACAACAAATAAGGGGACTTCTTGTTGTGGATATAAACAGAGCTTGTTGGCTTTCCATACTTGGTTGTCCATTTCTTTACCTAACAGAGAACAGCATAAACAAAATGAGAAAACATTTCATGGACTCCAAATGATAAGAGACGAAAAGCAATTTGAAATTCTTCCCATTGGAAATACGACGAGAATTGAAAAGAATAAAATGCCAATGCAGTAGCGTGACGTCACCTTTCTGGCTCTTTTGCTAGCCTCTTCTTTGTCCATTGCTTTCAAAGCGAGGTGCGGCTTCAGTTGACGCATATAGCACTGCAAAATGCAAAGGAATTAGGCTGGCAGCTTGAACATAATCTACAAGTAGCACGTAGATATGAAAGAAGCTACTGTTCAAAACTTAAACTGTCTCAAGCCTCTGTCTACCGGCAAGCAAATTTGCTGAAGATATTTGGACGCGTTCATATGGATCAGTATTAGCTCGCTATTAGGCAGAAGTGCTACTCTTCCAGAAACAGCACATCTATTTCACAAAGAAGAAGGAAGCAACTATTTCACTTTTGCTCAACTATGATCTACAAGAGGCGAGCGAAGGCTGTAGCCGACAGACATATTTCCAAGGTGATTAAAATTGAAAAAGGCAGTCCTACGACGCAAGTCCTCGCGTAGGCTGCTCGTTCTACGACGCAAGTCCTCGCGTAGGCTGCTTGTTCTAGGACGCAACTCCTCGCGTAGGCTGCTCGTTCTAGGACGCAACTCCTCGCGTAGGCTGCTCGTTCTAGGACGCAACTCCTCGCGTAGGCTGCTCGTTCTAGGACGCAACTCCTCGCGTAGGCTGCTCGTTCTACGACGCAACTCTTCGCGTAGGCTGTTTGTTCAACGACGCAACTCCTCGCGTAGGCTGCTCGTTCTAGGACGCAACTCCTCACGTAGGCTACTCGTTCTACGACGCAACTCTTCGCGTAGGCTGTTTGTTCTATGACGCAACTCCTCGCGTAGGCTGCTCGTTCTAGGACGCAACTCCTCACGTAGGCTACTCGTTCTACGACGCAACTCTTCGCGTAGGCTGTTTGTTCTATGACGCAACTCCTCGCGTAGGCTACTCGTTCTACGACCTTACCTTGTAGTTCCTTGCAATGAATTGGAACTGATTGGCTTCCAGGAACTGGGACTTGAGCACGTCGACGCCGTCGTCACCATACATGAACTGGACCACAGAACCGTCGCTGTCCCGCACGCTCAGGTCATACTGCACCATAAGGCCTTCCAGATGCTTGATGAGACAGCGCTGGAGATAGCCCGAGCGACTGGTCTTCACGGCCGTGTCAACCAAACCCTTGAAAGAGATTGGACTGGCTACGTCAAAAAGGGGCTGGGTACTTCAATCTCAACTACCAAACGTAAATACCATTGACAAAATTGTAGCTTGGGAATACACAGTGAGCAGGGATCAACAGCTACACAGAACTACTTTATCTTATAACTTCTGAATGAAAAAGTATAAAATTTGACGGTTATAAAAGGTTATGAAGGTTACCTAAGGAAACTTAGAGTGCGTTAAATCTAAATGAAAATTAAGTTTGCGTGTGAGTATCAATTGTTTCTTGTGTCTAAACAAAAGCTAAAAAGGTTCATAAAAAGGTGTGGAGTTATACTCAGGTACGCAGGGGAAAACAAGAAAGTACCTCACGCCCAGCCATGCAATGAAAGAAGTACTCCTGCGGTCTTATTCCAGTAAGAAATCGGCCATCTACAAAACCCCCGGCTCTAGGACTAGTGTCATAGGCAACGAATGATGGCAGAGAGCGACCCGAAAGCATCAACGGGGGTCTACGTCCCTCCAGCTCGATCTGGCCCAACAGACTGGAGATCTGCATGCAATTGACTGATGACCCTTTAGCTCCTGATTGAACCATCAGTTGCAATGAATTGTCCGGAAACTGTCTGGAGAGTCCCTGGGGAACACAGGCGCTGAAAGAAGGCAAATCACATGACTTATACAATGCAACTACCCGCCGAATCTCTGATTCTCTCTTCTCGTTTTAGATGGCAGGACTGCATGCCATCATCGTTTCCTCACTGCTATCTATCGCTTTTCGTTGCAACGAGTAATTTATATTGATTTGCTCGATGACTTTCACACAATTAGGGTTTTTGATAAACCAATTCATTTTTATACTAATCTCGGCTACAACATTCTTGTGTACTTATAATGATGTCGACATTTAGGTTAAACTTTAACGCATTCAATATATTCCTTTTTTGGTGCTAAAATTGTCAACAACATCCAAAACAAGGGAAAATCTCAACCAAGCACTAAAATCTTGACACTGTGACTCAAAACACCAAAGGCAGCGATGAAACCCATACTTCACTTCTTTGAAGGGATCTTTCACACATAACTGTCAAACACGATGTCCAATTATCATTTCAAAAACAGCATGAAATTTTCTGCTTATACAAGCCATAGTTAATTTGACCAACTACAACAACAAACCGATTCACAAGCATCTCGGTATACCAGGCAGACGCACTGTAGCCATTCATAACCAGCATAACCGGTTATTACCAGATTGCGTATGCATAATAAACCTGATTTTAAAGGATAAACCAAAATATAAACCAGCATGAGTAACTTAAGATACATACGAATTGATTTTGTTCTGATAGGTGTCTGTTTGCTTCTTCATTGCAAGATCCAACTGCTTGAGATCAACGCCTTGGTTTGAGTGCTGCGCCTTTTGCAGGCGTTCTCGCAGTTCATCCCTGTAATTCAAGATGAAATTAAGATAAAACTCTTGACACTAAGTTGGTACGTACAGTCCTACTGGCAAAGTAGGTATTTCCAACTCCAGCGCAACAATCCACAATATGATAGCAACATCAACTTTACAGCCATGGTATTTATCTTCCTTTTCTCGGAATATTTTCATCTATTCATCTATATATTTTCATCTTACACCTATTTTGAACAATTGCGGAAAAACACCAAAGAATCAGCCAAGTTGTAGCCTTTAAGTAGATCTTATTCACGAAGAAATTTTTTTTTGCGTCAAACATCAACTGCACATCACAGTACATAATTCATGTCACAAAACAAAACAAATATTTTCGTTGATGAACACAATAAAACTACAACGGCTAAACACTTATTGTTCAAACAGCAAGCTTGTTGCTGCGCCTGACTATATGAAAATGTTCGTGAATTCCAATCGACGCCAGAAGAATCTATGGTCTCAAACTTATCACCAGAAAAAACTGAGAGCCTTAGCAGACTTGCATAAGCGCAAATACCCTTCACAGTTTTCTGGGAGGCCAAGAGCAGAAGCAGCGGCCTCGTTTCCACAACACCGGCTGGAGTCAATCAGCTGCCAACGCTTTTTGTTCGCCTTCGGAGTAACGAGGATGTCCCCCACGCCCAAACTGAATCCGCGCAGACGCAGGTAGATCGTGAACAGCCTACCCAGGGCCGACAACAGCTTTCCAGATGTGACACCACCATACAGCTAAAGATAGGACAATGGCAAAGGTGAGCAAATTGGCTAATCGGTTAACACCCCCTGGGACAGCAGCCGATGCATTGGAAACAACAGAATTGGGGCATCACACGCAGGAGGAAACCTTCATGGAAAACATCGTCACGCTTGATGCCTAGATAGGCCCAATAGCAAAGGTGAGCCAATTGGCTAATCGTTAAATACCCCCTGGAACAGCAGACAATGCATTGGAAACAAAAGAATTTGGAATCACACGCAGGAGGAAACCTTCAAGTAAAACATCGTTCATGCTTGATGCCTATATAGACCCAAAAGGAAAGGCTGACTACGACTAACCTCATAAATGCAGTGCACAAGGCCAAACTGTGAAGAACCATACTGGTTCTTATCCAAAATTCCTGTCAAAACTTCGCCAGATCTTATAATAACCTAGAACATAAAACACACTTTTCTTCATTAACAGTGCCGGATATAAAACGTAAAAACTATCAATGTAATAAGACAAACACAGGTCCTTCATATCTTATCCAATTAGCTGGCAGAAAGGTTGGGTAAAAGCATGGTGCTTATGTACTTTCTCTTTCAAACGCAACAGGGCGAGGTGTGACAGGGCGAGGTGCGACAGGGCGAGGTGCGACAGGGCGAGGTGCGACAGGGCGAGGTGCGACAGGGCGAGGTGCGACAGGACAAGAATGCCAAACTGTCTTAAGTACAAAACTGATGCTCTTCTTTCCAGAAATGACTTCAAAAGCAAAATCAGGAAACATAAAAGTCTTTGTCGCAAAGAGGCGTCAGATTACTGTTTTTTTGCAAATTTCAGCGTTAGTTTTTTCAACATATGCAAGGGATTTGATTCTTTTAAAGGGGTTTGGCGGCTAGGCCCTGGTCCTAAGGCGCAAATGATGATCAAGTAACAGGAAACAATATAGACATTTAAAGTCTTCACCACGCTTAAATCATTTACTTAATCTACTCAAATAATGCATTTGTCCCAAAAGTAAAAAATAAAGTTGAATATAATAATTTGCAAAAAAGATAGGGAATTACGCACAAATATTTCGTTTAGAAAAGGATCCTTGATTCCGGCGCGGAGAAGTGGAGATGCAGCCTGCTTCTTGGATGCTTTTGGCCAGTTCTGGGGATAACGTAAACAAGGAAACATTCAAATACGAAAATTAGGTTTCAACAGATAAAGATATAAAGAAAGGTTACGGCATGTTACAAAAACAACGTATCTTAGTTCTACAGTTAACGTTTCAAGGTTCAAATGAATCTGTCGCAATAAATAATAAGAAAACTCTAGAAAATAAACTAAATCTATGTTATATAATAAAATTAAATATACTTAGGCCCTTTTAAAGAAGATATGTACATTCTTAAGATATACTACCGAGAAACGTTCTCGTTGCATACATTGATATAAAATAGTGGCTACCACATTTTAACGTTTGCCTGGTACAGAGTGACTTGGTGATATTCAAGATCTAAACTTCTTAAGGATATATTTGAAGGTTATACTTACAGTATCATTAACTTTAGCCTTGCTGTCCAAATTCAACCGGTTCTTCTCTGGTATGATATTGACCAAGACAGTAGAGACGACCTTACACAATAGAAAACCACAAAGCTGTGAGTGGCAAAACATTGACGGATCCTCAGATGATATGCTCAGATGATATCGATGGTACGGTATCATTTGTAAAAACAGATACAATTAAAGTGAGGCGATATGAAGCGAATAATTGATAAAACCGAAAAATAAGTGCATCAGCCAGCTTAACTAGTATGTCAAATGAAACTTGCAAGCGCTTGAAAGTATTTTTTACATTACTAACTTAGGATATTGCTTCATAAATCTTTCCATGCTTTGAATGCTACCAAATATTTGAGGAAGTTAACTAAATGAAGTAGAGATACGAGCACGTGGAAATGGGGGTTAATCTATAAGGGGTTACAGTTACAAGGGTAAAAAAGCACCTGCTTTCCAGACCACAGTGGTTCAGGTTTCAATATGCATGGAGGCAGAACGTCTAATTTCTCAGGTTTGTCTGTCAACGCACCAAAAACAAGCTGGTGATAGTCTTCTCTGTTGAAAAGAAAAAAAGGTGGCAACGCCTTTAAAAATAAAAAACATATACATTCATACGGCTGCCATAATAGAAAAAAACTATATTATACATTAAGATACGAAAATGGCTATATTATTAAGTGTTTACTTGGGTGTGTTCGTTGTAGAGTGCTCAATATATGCTCATGTAGTGCAGAATGAATACATATTTACGTTGAAGATAGACAAGGGGCAGATCTATTGCGTATTTTTATGGGCCTGTTCTGTGATTTTATCCCTCTTCAGGAGATACTAAAACATACTATATGTATAAAAATACAAGTAAAACGCGAGGCGGAAAAAAAACTTCAGGGGTAAAATGCTACGAATGGAAAGAGTTTCTTCCTCCAATCCCTAGAGATGCAATGATAACTAAACTACAACTTGAAAGCAATAAACAGCAGGTGTTGCAAACAACTTTTCTTGTTAATAACACACGGAGAGAGAGATCATTCCCCTATGGATATCTCTCGTGTATCGTGAATGAAGGGTAAGCAAAGACGAAAACATGTACACCATACTTGTTAAACAAAACGCCACGGCTTGTCATGGAGACTCCGGATACGACATGATCTTGAATAAGGCCACTCAATGGCTTCCCATCTTTTGGACTCAGATACTGGAAGTTGGTGCTCACTGCGAAATTGGTTCAAACATCTCATGACAAAAATATTACTGCAAAAAGGCAAAGAGAGGCAAGGGGAAATAAACGCTTCATAACGCAAACAACAGGCCCCAGTTGATGTTTCCTTTCATTTCAAATTTTCAGTTCTCTTAGCAGGGGCCTTTAAAAGGCAATCCTCTTGGTCGACATTTAAAAGGTCATAACGGGACCAATTTCAAAATGGCGCGAGTCAAAGAGGGTGACTACAGGTGTTTGTCATATAAACCTTTCCCCTCAAAATACAATTATTTTGCTGGGGTAGTGAGGGTGGGGGGTGAGTGTATGTACAACAACAAATTACATAGATGATCTAACCATGTCTTAGATATCCTTGAATTCTGATTTTTATATTCCAGGTAACATAAACGACACCTATAAACAAAGCCTTGCTCTTGCGCACACGTACATTTATTATAGGAAACAGATAATATTTTCAGAAGCATTACAGTATAAGAGAGCGTGGAATACTGCACTCCAAATAGGACATAAGAAAACCCCAGTGAGAAACATGAAAACCAATCAATTAAAATGCAAGCATACCAAGATTGTATGCCTCTGATCGTCCAAGCTCGTTCTGAGGAAAATGTGCATTCATCTCGTCACCATCGAAATCTGCGTTATAAGCTTTGCAGTTGGCGTAGTGCAAACGTATGGTTCGTTCGCTCGGAAGAACACGTGCCTGCACGATAAAGGAAAGACTGCTAAGAAGGAATTGCAGCAAAATCCAACAGAATTCTGGGAACTTTAGAACAAAAAGGTATACCTAGTAAGCAGCAAAGTGATCAATTTGTTTGGAAAGTTAAGCCTTCATAAAAAAATTAAGCGTTCACGGTTTTCGACCATAGCAGCAACAGAGAACAGCTGCCAAAGATCAACAACATTGAAAATAAAAAATCAATCGCATTGCCATAAGTGGTTTAGGTGATAGAGCAATTCATTTTTGTTTGATATGAAATACAATTATCTTTTAAATAGCAAAAATGCCGTTATATGCATAAAAATGAATAAATTTTCTGTGGAAAGCGCTGTACCTTATGGGCCATTATACTGGGACGATGGAGAGTAGGCTGTCTGTTTAGCAGCATGACGTCACCGCTGACAAGGTGCCTGTAAACCTACGAAAGAAGAAATCAAACTTAGGTCAAAGTACCAAAGGTCAAAGGTGAAGCAAGCGTTTGGGTGTGCTTTATTGGCCAGTTCACGGGCTCCAAGCAAGCTGTTGGCTTCGTTACTGATGCCATTGAACATTGCCACAGAAGAAAAGGCAAATCTAAGGGATCAACTGCTGCTAAGATTGCTGAATTATGCTAAAGTTCGATAGGCTTTTGCTATCGAGAAATAGAAACCTATTCTATGAAAAACAATATTATTCGAAAACAACAACAATATCAGTACAAACCTACAAATTGGATATATACCTAACCTAATAGAAAGCTTTAGTAGAGGTAAAACTGAAACGGCAAAAATTTGACTTGCAACAATATAACAGAAGACAACATTTGATAGACTGTCTGTTCTGTTAAGTCAAATACCTTTTTGCAACCGATTTGGGGTTTCTCATTGGTCACAGGAGTCAGCAGCCTTTTTGCGATTGCCTCTCTTTGGCTTTTGTTGGTTGCGCTTAGGATCACCTTTCTGCCATCTTCATGCTCAACCATAACCGCTCTGTGAATAAGGCGATCGAATCTCCTCAATCCAGTAAACAAAATGAGCCACGTGCAAGTTTGTCACGAGCATCATACTCATCCTGTTTCAACCATATAATCTTTACGAAAACACAATTACTGAAAGCTATTATGGCGCTTGGATTATAAATCTGAGCTGTATGTGATGCGACTGATGTCATTTATCAGCAGTCAAACTTAAAGCTAACGTCAAAAAGCCTGGAAACTGCTGTTTAACAGCATTTTCCGCTTGTGATAATTTTGATTCAAGATTTTGTGATTCAAGATAAAACAGAATGAAAATATAACAAAGAATAATTAAGAAAATAAAAATACACATATATTACAAAATATTACAAAAATTTAGAAGGAAATCGCATTTCAATTTTCCGCCTGTGATGATTTTGATTTAAAATTTTGTGATTTAAGATAAAACGGAATAAAGATGAAACAAAGAATAAGTAAGAAAGTTAAAATAAATACATAATACAAAATAATGCAAAAAATAAAGGAAATCGCACTTCAATTTTCCGCCTGTGATAATTTTGATTTAAAATTTCGCGATTCAAGATGAAACAGAATAAAGATAAAACAAAGAATAAGTAAAAAAGTAAAAATAAATACATAACACAAAATAATACAAAAAATAAAGGAAATCGCACTTCAATTTTCCGCCTGTGATAATTTTGATTTAAAATTTCGCGATTCAAGATGAAACAGAATAAAGATAAAACAAAGAATAAGTAAAAAAGTAAAAATAAATACATAACACAAAATAATACAAAAAATAAAGGAAATCGCACTTCAATCATGAGATTGATTTCTAATGGCAGAATGTCAAAGAGGTAGATTTACCCAGGATGTGTGTTAGGCCCATTGACAACGGCCGATCTGAGTTTCTGGCAGTTCCAGGGTGTCACTGGTTGAGCATAAGTCAGTTTCTTTGCAAATATCTTCAAAACAAAAAGGAAAATATACATACTTTATCGAAAACAAACACTACAAAGAAAGTTTGAAGGGGGACAAACCGAAAGGTTACCGATGAACGAGAGTTGATGATGCAGCATGAAAACGAGAAAAGAGCAAGAAGGCGAAATTATAAGCGAACAATGGATTTAGTTTCCATAAAAATCCACGTTACACGAAGCATTTTTTCTACATAATCTAGTTCTTTTCGAAAAGCCATCATTCGACCGAAACTTTGGAAACCTAAATTGCAGAACGTTATGCCAAAGGACTTGAGTTGCGAGAATTTGGAATTCCAGATTCAACGGGGTCTACTCGAAATAAAAATTAAATAATTTTGTACACCACGTCCAAATAAAAAAAACAACTTGTTAATTTAAACAATATAAAGATATACAAGTGTGGTATAATTTGTTGGGAAAAATAAGCATACTTCAGGTATTCCGATTTCGTCTGTGTTCAGATAAGGGTCGGGTGAAATGACAGATCTTGCAGCAAAGTTAACGCGTTTCCCCATCATGTGTTTGCGAAAAAGTCCTTCCTTCTTCTCCAAAAGCTGCATGAGACAACAAAAATAAATAAGGAATGGGTTTTAATTTAAGATAGGTATTTGAGAGGCAGTTTAGACGACAGATCTTCGATTGAAATAAAATGGAAAGGTACTATCTCGAAAATGCAAAGAATAAGCTCTGTTCCAGTTATAAATCCCAACTACAACAGCAATGTGAGCAACAGCAGAATTGAAGTTTGGCCTAAGTTAGTTTTAAATATCATAAACCAGAACGCGGAAAAGCAAATGTTCTAGCAAGGATTCATAGCAACTGTGGGAGGTTTTTCAACAAAGGGTATTTCAACAAAGGGAGTATCGGACGAAAAAAGTACTTTTAAGCATGCGAAAAATAGTTCCTCCTTTTCTAGCAATTGTGAAGTTTTGTACCACAAAGCACTTGTTCACAAAGGGTATTTGTACAGTTTTATTCTTCCAGCGAGCAGGGCTGCTGGCTATTTAAAATGTAATCGATTATCTGGTTAAAAAATTAAGCAGTATCTCCAATATTTATAAAAAATTGTAAGATACATTTGCAATTTACAAGTCAGAGACTGGCTCATTCCACATAAAACTTTACGGTCCCAATAAAAATAAAGGTTTTTGATGCAACTATTGTTGATACGAAATGTTTATAATAACGAACATCCTTCAAGGTTCATCGCCATATACGTCTAAAGACTTTGATAAAAATTGCTAGCGAACATATAATTTTCAATACACTGCTGACCTGCCTTATTCCGGGAACCTTGTCCATAGACAGCTTGTCAAGGTCACTGTCCATGTGACAATTAACGTCAATTTGCAGCTTTATCCAAGCATTTTGCAGCCTCTCTGCTGGGGTCTTGCCAGACACTCCAATTGGCGCACTGTTTTTCTTTACATAATAAAAAGACGAAGATTGAAAAGTTTGCCAATAAACTTTGTCTTCTTCTAGTAGATATATTTCTTAACAGGTGCAAGACAGAACCAAGGCGTTATTCTAGAGGCAACTCAATATTCTTAGCCTTTACATCACAGAGTTTAAATATTGAATAGAATTTCAACACACATTCGCAACAAATCTAAATTTCATGTTCCGGTAGTTAGGTAGACTTTTAAACACAGCCCCCCCCCCGCAGGTATCACGTGACATCAATGTAACCTCGCGTTCATCCATATTTATAATCCTCTTTTCCGTTGGCATATTCAGTCAGTTTATTATCCCATATTTATAATCCTCTTTTCCGTTTGCATATTCAGTCAGTTTCTATTCTCGTTAGGAGTCGCACCATACATCTGTCTTGCTCTTCGCTGTAATGAACACTTGAAGTAATAGGTACAACTGGACCTATTATAAGAAAACATTCTACTTGAACTCTATTCAAGTCTTTTATCATCCTTACACCCAACTCGATTCAACAGGAAACCTACGAATCCACGCATGTTATTTCACAGGCCAGATAAAAGAAGAAGGAGAAGAAGGAGAAGAAATGCTTGCAAAAATACCCACTCTTCTCGTGAGCATTGTAATCGAAGTATGCCCGTTGTCTTCTTCGTCCTTGTCCTTCTTCTTCGTCTCTTCAAGACATTTGCAAACAAGCTTACAGTCAAGGAGGATTTTATTCAAATTTGCTGTCTGCGGATTCTCGAAGCGCTTTTCGCCCATACTGGATATCTGCAAAGTTTAAAACAGACGCAAAACCTAAATATGCGATAAAATAACATTATACATAAAGCCAGTGCTTTGTTCTACATATCTATGGTTCTTGTGTTTGCTTGATTCACAAACTACCAATTAGGTATTAGATTACGTCGATACACTGAAAAACTCTTTCTGCAAAATTTTCCACTAAATAAATTTTCAAATTTGTATAAAAGGGATTTTTCAGCAAGGATATAGTGTGTGAAAGAAGAAGGAGCTGTTTTTAGATTTATGAGACATAAGAAATGAAACAAGAGAGTCATTCAAATGAAAAATATGCTGTAGTCTTTCAGTTTTCCCCAATGAATTATTGCTATCATTATTATGAATTAATTTGTAATACACATAAAAAGAGCTACTAAAGAAGTGCTAATCTAAGTCTATCAGCTAAAGTTAGCCTTACCTAAATAACCTCGTTCACCACAGAAGAGCTTCATTTAAATAGCCTCGTTAAACACAAAAGAGCCTAACATAAACAACCTCGTTCACAATTCAATACTGTTAACTGGATAACGCCCCATGCAATTGGCCATAAAACCTGGTACATACCGGTCGAAACCTAGACGGGGGCACAGCTACTAAATCGATGAAGAACATCTCCATTGAATTAAAGTTGGCATTCTCTGGTGCCAAGGTGCTACCAAAAACAGCCTGAACGAGTGGTTTGCTTTTCTCGAAAACCTTTTGCAGATGGCCTCTCACTTCGACTGGGTTTACAAATGTCTGGTTGGCTTGCTTTGCGGGGTCTGCTTCATCATCGTCCGATTCATCATTCTCTTTCCGACGATCTGTAAAAATAGGAATTGGTCAATGAAATCCAAGCTTTGAACACAAGTGGACATTTTGAAAAGCAACCTGAAGCTACAATAAATCCAGACATCAACAACACGCAGGTCTTTTATGTGATGAACCTATGCATTGATATATTCAGTAAAAAGCTGAAAATCCTTGATCCAGTCTTAGTTATAGCTCCTTCAAATCGACTTAAAAAGGGACCCAAAAAGGTCCAATTTATAGGACAATCGAATTGAAGCTGTTATGACATCTAGAAATTGTTTCGAGAGATACAATGTTAACTCAAAAAAAGCTGGTACTGGATCCGATCACAAACGGCCACGTTTCTGTTGCTTATCTTTATCTATCTTCATGGGAAGAAGAATGGAAGTAGGAATGGAAAGAAGAATGGAAGGAAGAATAGAAGAGAGACAGAGAAGGACTACATAAAATTGAAATTGAATTCATTTTTAAAAATGAAGCCGATTTGAATTTTCTCAATCTTGGAGCTGGCTTTTTAATTTCATCATTAAAATTTTATATTTGATTTTCAACTCTTTCTCTTCTATTATTAAGCTGGACAGGGAACGATAACCGCAATATATATAATTACTGAAGATCTTATTCTGCACAAATATTCAGTTCATTACTAAAATAATTGTCATTATTGTTTAAACTGGTAATTGTGAAGTGAGAAGTCGGGTATTCTCGAAACGGTCTTTCTAAGAGAAGAAAACTTTCCAAGAAAGATTCGATATTGTATAGAGTGGTTTACAATCATTGCATCATTGACAAAGACTTATGTTATCACAACGGATGCTACGAAGCTTTCGATATTCTTATCATTGCTTTACGCATAAAATTCGCTTGCATTTAAGTATTGCTTTTTGCTTTGAAATCGTCTGAATGAATAATGGATCAAGAAATTGACTAAGTCAAACAAATTGATTCAAAGAAGCTAGGCAGCCGCGTGACGTTTGGGGCGCGGGGGAGGAGCACGGGAGGATCGCGTACATTGCCTTAATTCACTCTTCTCTGCACAAAACATATGGAAACCAAAAAAATGTATTCATGAACAGGTTCCATTTTTTATTGATCAGGCAGCAAACCTATGAGTGAATGCTTTCTTTCTTTACACCGCCGGGCCTACGACAAAACACGACCGAAAGAGACCTTGTCAGCAAAGAATAGTTATAGTTCCTTGCCCATACCCAGCATAATTCGTGTAGGCATGGAATAAAGACAAAAGTCTGATTCTGAAAGTCGCTACTCAGAACATATTTACCGCAACAGTGTCGGGTATGCATACAAAAAACTGGTGCAAAAGAAGATACAGAAACAGGAATGACTCTTTGGCTATATTTCCCCTCTTTGCTGTTTATCTGCATAATCAAAAAAGTGTAATACATTCTTCGATGAACAATTAAATCAATAATCAAATCACTACATCAATTAGACTGTGGTTTCATGTGATACCAAATTACTGCAAGTCATAGCAGGCCTTTTGCAATGCGATCGTTTCATCCAACATAATTCCCGCTTTGGAAGGAGCCCATTCCCTTCGTAACGATCCACGTGACTTTAAAAACAACCAATTTGCCTTCGACGCAAAGCATTTCGGGTCCCTGCTCCTCATTTTGGGCTGCCGCGAAGTGCATGTTACGAACAAACTTGTTATTGTGGGTGCATTTTCTAACCCAGTTGCGGTCGAGCCGTTGGAAGGAGTCGAGACTTGCCAGGGTGGACCACTCCTTGAGCACCGCTTTGCAGTCGGAGTTGATGACGCCAGGCATCCGCTTGCCGCCAACGCACACGCTGACATTGCAGCCGTCATTGGTGGTCAAGGCCGTGACACGAACCAGTTGTCCAGCACTACTTGGCCAGGAACAGACGTCCTTCTCCTCGGTAGGCTTACCAGAAACGCATTGTCCAAGCACAAGAAGCAATACAGCAACTGAAAAACAAGTTAAAAGAGATTTGAAAAAGCAAATCTGCGATAAAGCAATAAAAATTATCAAATCTGTTTTGCATATGAGGTTGCCAACAAAATCTTTATCTAGAATTCTTTGAGTTGCTCCACTCAAAAGCATAACCTAACAAACTTTGAGTTGCTCCACTTAAATGCCTGATCTTCTTATTCCAGAAATAATCTCCTTATCTTGCGTTGGGGTTGATACATTTCATACTGGGCAATAAATTCCAAGAAATAAAAGTCGAATGCCTATTGCTGTAGTATCAGCCTTCAAAAGACTAAAAAGATGGGATCACTTATTTGAAAGACATGGCAAGCATATATGGTTTGCATTGATCGACATTTTTTCAATAGCTAAATTATTTCACATGTCAAGGGTATGCTTTGAAGTGAAGAAACAAAAGCAGCAATTACCTTTCAAGTCCATACTTCTGACTCTCTGATAGCTGGGGCAGGCAAAAGTTGAAGCTTTCCTGTTGCAGGGATTCCCAGACTGTCAGGGTCTCAAAATATGAAAAATGCGCCCGCGGTTTCTCTTCGTTGCTACTGCCAGTCAAATGCGACAAACCTTGCTTTTTCTATGTATTTACTAATGACCAGCGGGTGAGATAGGTCAAAGACAAAAAGGTACGTTGCAACAAGAAATTCCACACCCACGAGATGGAGTTGGTAAGCAACACGTTGCATCACGAAAAGTATTTTAAAGAGAAAAATTGATTAAACAATCTCAGCATCAAATAGCTTGTGTTTGTTTGCCTTGTTACTCTTTAATGTAAAGTTGGTGAAATTAAGTAGAAACAAATCAATAGCAAAAAAGAAAAACAAACAAGATTGAGAGATGTATAGCTTTATCCAAACAAAGAGCCTCATTGCTGACATTAAACATTATTTCTAAGCGCTTCTAGATTTTCTTTCATAAAAAATTTCTTTCAAGTCTAGTTGTTAGCAGGTACTTCAGAACTATCAAAATAGGCCAGCAGGCTCAAACTATTCTGAAACAGGCACATCGGCACTATAGGTAACTACACATCGGCAAAAATCGAATATTACACTGTATCATATAACATAATATCATAAAATATTATACAGTAGTACTATATAATACTATATCATATTATATTGTATTTCACTATATTATTTTATATATCAAATATATATATTAACACATTATATTATATTATCATGTATTGCATTTAATTATATTATATTGTATTATATCATATAACAATGTACTATATTTGTATTACACCATATTACATTACAGCAACCGAGAAGACAAAATTGTGATAATTATGATTGTATTAAACAACATAATATACAGGGATCAAATGGAGCCAGTTCGCAGACAACACTTCGGATAACAACAATCTTCTTTCTGCGAAGAATCGGATTTGTCTGGAACACAAGGAGAATAGGAGTCTGGATGAGATGTAAGCAATAATGGCAGCTTTGGCTGATTTGATAACTACGTCTAACTTTTTTATAACGGCCTGTACAATCCTGGTTGTCTGGAAGCTTGTTTCGTGGTGGAGGGACCCCCTGAGACGGATTCCTGGCCCAAGCGGACATCTCATCTTGGGAAACTCTTTGGATTATTGCGGGGACAAGGATCTGTTGGATCTGATGATAGAAAGATCTGAGAAATATGGGAAAATTTACAAGGAATACCATGTCTTGAGTATGCTCTGTTTTTCAATACTTTGTAGGAAAGAAATCTCCGAATTACCTATCGATCTAACCTCATTCAATGATTAACTTCATTACATTTTCTAGCCATACCGTGTCAAATAATTGTTGTAGGCCATTTTGAGTCTGACAGGCAAAGTTACTACAGGCCATGCCAGTTGCTGAACCGTTAATTTAAAGAAATCCTGCCCAAAGCTACAACCAAAAACAGCAGCTTCATTTTATAATCCTAAAATTCCTCACATTAAGAGTAGTCTTCATATTCAAATCAATGAGTTGTTCCATTTCAGCTGGCAAAGTTGTGTGCACCTCTGATCCTGACCTGGTTAAAAAGGTCTTTGTCAGCGACTATTCAGGCTACACGAAGAGTACATACCTGAAGACACTGTGTTCATTGTTTGGAAACGGTGTGCTGACAAGCAACGGGAAGGACCATGCAAGTCAGCGCAGATGCCTGAACCCATACTTTTCGACAATCAATGTTCAGGAATATATACCTTTGTTCATAAGGAAGGGCAACCAGCTTGCAGAGGTTTGCAAAATCTGTAATGACTTAGTCCCACAGTTCCACACAATAGATTAAAATTCCAATTAAAAAGGTCATTTTGAGTGAAAATTAATATTGCTGTGCCTTCTAAAGCATTGATCATAAATTTCATGCAATATGTCTTATAGATTTTTCTTTTGAATCTTCATTAAAACTGAAAGTTTGATAACTCAATGAAATAAAATGTTAACATCCAAGAAACTAACACAATGGAATACAACATTTAACTGACAAAGACTAAAAATTGTCTGCACCTCCTGCACTATTTAAGTCAAAGGTCTAAGATTTTGAAATATTTAATCTGATATTTATAATAAAAATAGGGTCTAGTGTAGGTAGGCAGTTTCTTAAATTTTCTAGTCATTTTGCTTTCTAACTACTTTTTAAATAAATCCAAACTAGAGAGCATGTTAATACTTTGATTTCCAGAGAAAGGGAATTATATCAATTATGTAATAAGTGCATAATATTCTTCTTTGTTGTCTTCCTTGATGTTTTTAAACACACCAACCAGTAATCCTGTTTAATGCTAAACTGAGCCTAAAACATTCCAGGAAAAAGCCACATGCTTAACACCTTTGCAAATTTGTAATGAATTTTCACACCCTACCAGGGCTCTTATCTCTAGAACATAATATGATTTTCTTAAGTTTCTTTCCTACAGTTCTGGTCAAACAAACTAGCCCAAAATAATGACTTGCCAGTTGAAACAGAAATGATGGAAAAGTTTATCCATTTGACTCTTGATGTTATTGGTCTGGCTGCTTTTGGATATGACTTTGATTGCATTTCCAGTGGTTTTTCTGAAGAAAGTGATTCCTTCAATAAAGTGCTAACAGGCAGTTTCAGTATCAAGAGGAAAACTTTTGAGGCACTCTTGCCATTTCTAAAGTTGATCCCTTCAAAACAGCGTGAGGATGAGGAAAAAGCAGAACAAGTTTGTTCCAATCTCATACGAAAGGTATGGAAAGAGATCTTCTGGTATATGTTAGATCTTCAAGGTACTATACATGCAAACAGGATACAGTCATTCAAGCAACTAACAAGACCAGCATTTAGAGGACATGGATCCAAGTATACTGTTTATTATTCATTTCCATTTAATGCTAAAGGGTTAAGTAAAAGAATTGGTTTTTCTGAACCACCAAGAATGTTCTTAAGGTGCAATAATTTAAAGCACAGGTAGCATATCATATGTCCTTTTGCATGAAGTTTTGAAGGCATTACTTTTTGTGACTTGCCTCTGATGATAAGTTTAAATACTTTTTCAGGTAATAGAAAATAGAAAGTCGGACACCACAACCAAAGAAAAGATTAACCTTCTTGAAAGAATGGTTGAACTGTCGAACAAGGGGGAGAACTTGTTTGAAAACAAAGACCTTCTACATCAGGTTTTTACGTTTCTGGTTGGTGGACATGACACAATTAGTACTGCATTCACATGGATGTTGTTCCTCTTTGCCAAGTACCCAGAGGCTCAACAAAAAGCAAGGGATGAAGTGAAACAGGTTTTAGGTGACGGGCAAGATATCACTCCTTGCAACATCAGCGATTTTGTTTACTTAGGCAACTGTATCAGTGAGTGCTTAAGGTTGTACCCACCAGGTGAAGCCATCGGCAGGGATTGTACAAAGGAGGTCAAAATAGGACAGTACACCATACCAGCGAATACTCGCATATACATATCTATTCCAAGTTTACACAATGATAAGGAGTACTGGAAGAATCCTGGAGATTTTAACCCAGACAGGTTCATGGAGGCAGGTAAGAAAAAGCACATATTCATTCTTTGTGATATGAGGCGTGCGATCGCCTCCACACGCAAATTTTCCAAGACGTGCTACTCATCGCACACCCAAAACAAAGAAAAAGCAACAAAATTTTTTAAAATTGCATATGTTTGGAAGATTTTCAAAGCAGCAGTAACTCAAAGTCGCCAAATTAGGTCTCCTTAAAAGCAGCACCCAGTTCTTGACAGCAGGTATGAGAAACAACCGATAAAAAGTGGTTCGCATCACACGCCATAGCACACGCAAAGTCAATAATCAAGGCATGCAAAATGCCACGTATGGCCTATTTTCATATTACAAAGACTGTATATTAATCTCTTCCAGACAATTGAGATATTATTGAGAAATTAGTTTTATTTTCCACTATGCTTAACAGTAACATAGTTTTGGGGCCTGGGGGTTTCCAAAAAAGATATTATCAAAAAAGAGGACCACAGCCTTATAATGATGTGTTGGTAACAGGCAGAGTTTGGTAAAAAATGTAACAACATTGTAATGAAAGAGGTTTTTTGCAAAAAGGCACAGCCAATTATAGAAACGAGTTGTGATGTGTTTCTACCGACTGCGTTGCTCAACCTCTATGGACGATCCGTGCCAGAGTTGTCTTATTTAACGTGCAGAGAACACGGAGCCAGGCCGAGAGAGAGAGGAATGACGACGCGTTGTCTGTTGTTTTCTGTAGCTCTGTTTCTGACTGACTCTGGCTTACTTACAATTATATTTATACTAACTAATCTAAGAATACATTTGCTGACGCGGGATGAGAGAGGATGATGAAATGGTGATGTAATGCGGATGGAAAAATCTAGGCTGGGGGGCGAGAAAAGATGTGTCAGCATGACATGGTGTGACAATGGAAAGTAGACAAAGGAGTCACTACACAATAATCATGTCACTTTCTTTTAGGTAAAGATAATCCATTGTTTCCATACTATTACATTCCTTTTGGACGTGGCCCACGCATGTGTATTGGTTACAGATTTGCTATGATGGAGATGAAAGCTGTTTTAGCAATTCTTCTTCAGAGATTTTCCTTCAAGCTGGGTAACGGTCAAAGCGAGCATGTAAAGAAGAGATACAGTTTTATTATCAAGCCTGATCCTGCACCAATGATTCAAATAAGCCATCTTTGAGAAGATATGCAATTTTAGAAGTGTGATGTTTACGTTTAAGAAGATACATTGCATTGTTTGTTCATAATGTCTGGAGTTTGTAGTACAATTTTACAGTTCATAAGCTTATAATGTATATATTTGGCATAGAGCTATCTAGGAAAGTGCCAAATTTTCCTTCAGAACCTAAAAGCGATTGACACTGAATATGCTGGTCTAATCATGAAAGACCAGTACCACCATTTTTATTTAAAAGCACCACATGGCAAAAAATGATACCCTTATTCATAGGTGCTTTTCCAAGACATATCACTACACCACAGTCTTCGTCATAAGAAAATCACCATGCGTGTTGTAAACCACACGCATTATTTCTTTCATGCGTGTGATTCACACTCTTACATATCTGGCTATTTTAGACCCTCTTTACAATGTCCCCTTTAAAAACGGTACCGTGACAGTGCAAAACTAGTTTCCGGATAGCAGAGGGCCAAAATATGTTGTTTTTCCGGCAAATTTCTTCACCTTAGATTTTGTGATGCTTTATAATAGAGACAAAAAGACACTAAAGATTTTTTGCCTGAATTTTAGAATTTTTGTCACTGTTAATCTGAGATGACATTTACTTGACAAAGAGAGTTTTTAATCAGTGTTTAGAAATAATGCTCTCTCTACTGTAGAATTCGAGCCACTTATTGAAATAGTATAGAGGCAAAGATTGGGGAATTCTTCGCGCTTGAATTAAAATATTTTTGGCCACAAAGACCGGACAATGCTTTCACGATAATAGGCTTTTACAAACGTCTTGAATGATTTCCATTCGAAGAAATATTTCGTCGTATTTCATCGCAACGTATTTCATCTAAATTCGTCGTAATTCTACCGGAAAAGGCGGTATACGATCACGTGTCTACAGTAATATGTGGTCTTTGGATACAAATATGGCACGTCATCTTAAATTATTTGGCGGCGGCGGCAATTAATTTATTAAATAAGACGAGGGTCTAAAAGAAGCTGGAAACTCACATACTATATCAGGCAAAATAAATCATAGGTTAATGCTGCAGCGCAGTTTGATATTCATTACAGCCACTTTGAGAAAAAAGAAACAATTGCTTACACGGAAAAATGTTAGGAGAAGAGATATTGTATTCGGAGAATTTTCCAAGAACGCAAATGGTCTGGCCACTTTCAAGCACTCATTTATGAACTGAGGAAATATGATAGAATATTTTTTGATTCCCCGATTGTCTGCCATGTTGGAATCAAGGTGTGCATTTTTCAGATCGAGAGCTACTTTGCAAAACAAGATTTGGCTACCGTATTTCAACGTATTTGACGTATTTCTGATTTTCATATAATTCATCGACCGTAATTCGTCTTAATTCGTCGTATTTTGCCGGGAGGAACAATTTTTTTTCCGTTTCTTCCTATGAATTACGTTGAGTTGCGTTCTATTAGGATTATTTACGTTAGGAGGTTTTCATAAAATTTGGTCGGTTTTCATATAACGGAAATAATCTTAATTGACCGTAGACTCTGAATTCCGATGAAATACGTCGAAAAACGTTATATGAAAACACAATAGGAAGACACAATAGGCACTATTAAAAGGATCTGTCGATGTTGCTTAGCTAATGAAAGGCAAAATTTCCAATTTTTCGTTAAAGAAATTTTTTTTATGAAGGTCAAAAGCAACGGTCAAATATACATCTCATGCGATAAATCGCTCGCATTATTGGCGCCATGCGTGTGCCGATGCGTGTGCCGATGCGTGCGCGTGCGATCAAACGACCAAGACTGCACCATCATATTTTGTACTTTTACTTCTTCGATTTTTTTACTCAAAGAAGTGAGAAAATATTACTTGTATGCAAGTAAGACTACACAAAAGATACTATTAACCTACATGTGTTCAACAAACATATAAAATGACTGTACAAAGTAAAGGTTGCTTGGTAATTCTCTCCATTCAGCTGTTTTTGTTTTGGTCACTCTACCACTTTACCAATGACAATGAAGGATGTTAGAAATAAAAGTGCTGGAAGTTTGATAAATGTAATTAAGTTGGCAGTTGATAAACATTGTTTTGTACTGCAGAGCTTCACCAACACAACAATGATTTGATATACACTGAAATAGTTGTTTTTCTATCACATTGTATTATGTATTATGTAAGAGGTGCCACTTAAATTGTTTTGCAATCTGCAGTCAACTTTCTATTTTGCCTGCTTTTTGTATTTTGGAAACATTTGCATATTCTGAAAAGTGTTGCACCAAATAGTTCTGTGCAAGAAGTATAGCCCTGCCATTTGATATTATTTTGATCAGAATTTCACTGTGCAGTTGGCAGCCTGTTGAACATTTTGATACAGTATTTTGACAGTTAGGGGTGTGCATGTTTTCAACTAACAATTAAAGATAGCATATAAAATGTAACAAAAGAAAACTAGAAAGGTGAAGGGAACTCTTTAGATTAGTATGACAAGTTAATTATAACCTTTGACTATCTTCAGAAGAAAACCAATTTATTGCTGTTAAGTCTTATTGCTGTTAAAGAGTATGTAAAAAATGAATTGCAGTTAAAAACTGAATGTGATTGAGTTATTGTAGCTCCAAAGGTTTAAAAAGGACAGAGAACATTCAGAAAGAAAGTGTGTTTTACAAGGTATTTGTTCAGACTCTCAAATTGAAGACTACTTGGTAGAGCCAATATATTTTTTGAAAATTGTTGCATTCTATTTCAATATGAATTTCTAACCAAAGTATAAGTATCAAACAACTCACCATCCTCATTTTCTTCATCTACATTCTCAGTTTCATTCTTGGATGATGTTTTTGACAAGGCTTTCAGAGTCTTCTGTTTCTTAGCTACTGCAGCAGAGAGTGCCTTCATGTATAATCTTGAATTGTACTGTGATTTGAAGACTCTGACAGGGGCTGTACAACGTGGACATTTTTTAGCCCTTGCAGTTCCAAGAAAGTCTTTGACTAGTTTCTGCCTATACTTTGTTGTATTCTTTGAGGTCTTTGCAGGGCAGTCTTCGAAGCTTACCTCAGATAATTCAAGAAAAGAATCTATTTTTTTGATGATGAAGTCCTCTTTGTCATTAAAGCTGAGATGGTCACTTTCTGACATCCCTGAGTTGAAAACCTCTTCAAGGTCTAAAATGAGCCTTGGACATCCCCTTTCAATTCCATAGAGCTGTCTAGAAATATTGAAATGTAGATATGCAAAATCTAGAAAATTCAATTAAAAGCCAGGTTATATAGAGCATTCTTGCAAATTGAGGATGCTTTCAGTAAGACAAAAATTGTACTTCATGTCAAAACACTAACAACTAGTGGAAAAAATGAACTAAAGATTTTCATGGTGATTGTTTTTGGAATCCATCTGTAGATCCCTGTTTGCACCAAGGCAAATAGTATTCAAAATCTCTAAACTGTGACTTTCTATGGATTGGGTTATAAAGTACAAAGCTCTGTCACATCATCCTCATTCTGAAAAATTTATTTTTCAAATTCCTTCAACTTTTTCTTTCTTTGAAATAAAGAGAAGGAGTAGTTGATCTTGAAGCAGAACGAACTAAACCCAATAGGGTGAACATGTTTTAAAATATTGCTAAACTGACTAATAAAATCAATCAGTGAAATTCACTGATAGCATCAAATTGACCACTTTGTGCAAGCTGACAGAACTGGCAAAAGATTTACTTTATGCTTGGTAGCCATCTGTATTAAGTCATAAAGAGCCCCAAGCACAAGAAAAGAGTGCAGAAAGATATTAGAAATGTTCTGATTGTAGCGATCAGGATTAGTTTTTCACAATTTTTCCCTTCTTGTGATGTATCTAGATCAATCGGTGCCGTCATATACTTACAAATCAAAACTGTTTCCCTAATGTTAGTGTATATAGATACTTCTTGCCTATGCAGGATAAAGCTCGCTTTGGTATAGCATAGTGCTAAAAAGTGGCATGATAATTTAAATATACTCGTATATGCTCGTAGCTTAGAACTCCAAAATTGAACTTACTTCAGCAGCAAATGCTCTTTTGATCTTGAGATAAGCAAGCTGTGACATGTGTAGCAGGAAAGGTTTATAAACTGCAATAAAATTCGGAAGAAGATTGGGTGATACACCGGTAATGGCAACTCAATATGGCCTAAGTGTCCCGGGCAGAAAACGTAGTTCAAGCCACACGAGCCACATATATCAGTCTTGTCCGTAGGCCCAAGTGCCCTGTCATAAAGACCTCCTGTATTGGGATGAAGTAACTCGTCGAACGTTTCTGGGTTCGTGATCTGCTTCACGCTCTGTTTTTTAATATCTTGTGTCAAGAATGTTTGGAACGATACGCCGTGCATACGAGTCGAGTACATCTTCAGTTTTATCGCGACAGCGTACTTTACGTGAGCATGAACTTTATTTTTTCTTTCTGAACTCTCTAGAAAACTCAAATTCTCTCTCACATGATACTTCAAGAGGTCCCATGCTGCATGTTCGACTCCATCATGTCCTCTCTCCTCAATACGCAAACCCAAAACGAGGCAAGTTAATGAGGCGTACTTCGAAGGAAAATACAATCTTCTTGTTCCTTTCCACCAATGCGAAACTTGAAAGGCGTTTTATAACTAACTGTAGCTTTGACATATTTTTCTAAAGAATGCGAGAGGAAGTGAAATTTTAAAAGTTTAGGAAATGCTATTGAAACAACTTCTTAATTAAAAATGATTGAAATGGTACAGAAATGTCAAAGGGCACCGGAGCCACGGGGGCACAGGGAAAACGGCAGTAAAGTGCCCATTTCAAAAAAATGAATTCCAAAGAAATATTAATTAATATTTTATAACAATATTTGAATACTAAAAAAATCTAGCTTCCTTATTTCTTGTGTCTCTCGTTCCAGAGAGCCAGTCCCTTAAGACTATCAAAATCATGTATTATTGATGCAAGGGGTAGGTCAATATTATCATTAGGTACCAATAACAAGCAGGACCCTTAACACCAGAAGGTCTCAAAACATGCATTGTATACTCACTGCTTTGCCCATTGCAACGATTTAGTATTCAAAGATGCTACCTTGCTTTGCTCTATGGTTTCAGATTCTCAAAACTTTAGTGAGGATGTATATGCCCTTGCTGGTGTCAGCCGTAAAAAGGTTCTGCTGTTTCAAGCTGTCCAGAGGGAACTTGAAAGTGTTTCTGAAAGCACTAAAGGTATTTTGAAATTGGAAAACCTTTCAAGAACACGATGGACTACAAGAGGAGCTGCTGCAGATGTGATCATTGAGAAAAACAAGGAACTGCAAAATACATTGGGGCTACTATCAGTTGATGCCAGTGTAACCCCTGAATGCCGTGCTAAATCTAAATGCCTTATATACAAGCTCTAGTGCTTTCCAGACATGTTTAATCTTATAGCCATGTACGAGATTGCAAATCTTTCTGAAAAAAATTCACGGCAGTTACAGAGTGTTTCACTGACAGCTGAGCGAGCTATTGCTAGCATCGACATTCGCCTCCAAGAGCTTAGATCAAATGCAGAGTTTGAACGTCTGCATAAGAGAACTAGTGACATAATTCAAGCACCAACTGGCAAACTTACAGGCACTGACCAACAAAATCTGGCATCTACTGGAGAGCTAATACTGGCAACAAGAAAGAAAAGAGCCCCAGCACGCTTTGACCAAAAACGTTGTCACCCCAAGTGCCCCCTCTGCAGTTCCTGCCCCCGCCGCACCGTGAAGCTTCCGGTACCCTTGGAAATGTCCTTAAAGTATCTATGCCACCTATTTTACTATGTCATTTTATTGATGCTCTAATTAAGTATTTTAGAGTTTTTCGATAAAAATTCTATTTGGAGGGGGCCGTGGACGCAATCTTAAGGAAATATCACGTGACCGCGTTACGTAGAAGTTGACAATCCGAGACCAGCCTACACTAGAAACGTACAGGGCTTCCGAGTACTCGCGCACAAAAAGGATCTGGTTTGCTAAAAACGAGTGATTCCGAAACAGATTTGGTTTATGGTGATAGCTATGGGATGGAAGTTGTACCTTTGAAGCACATTTACGATCGGATAACGCGGCGAATGACGGGACCAAAAGTTCATCAGGATTAGACGAGGAACGTAGTAATGAGGAAAACGAGATGGAGTTAGAGCAAAGTTATCGAATTGAGAATACTGAGTAATATGTTTTTTTCGCTTTTACTCGAAAAATCCATGATAAGATCAGATTCATGAACTAATTTCGGCTCTTTAACATAGACCTTTTCTTCTTTTTTGCATTAAATTTCGGTTTGGTTGGAAGGTTGGTTGTACAAACTGGTTTCGAAATTAGAATTTAACAATCATTAAATTTGCTCGTTGAATAATGGAACATTAGAAACATCTAAGATGCGGAAGTTATGTAGTTGTGGAGAAAAAGGCTGATTCCATTTGTTGTCAAGATATTTTGAGTTGATAGAACTAAGTATAATAAAATTTTGAGTGCCGACAAACACTTGAGTACCGACTTACACTATACGTTTTTTCTTTTATAAGAAACCTAGCTTGGGTACTAAAGGTTTTTTAATTTTTCACTAGATTCTAGTACTAAAAGCTTCTTGAAAGTTTCTTATTTCTAGATAAGCATTTAACATCAAATTTTACGCCCTCCCTCCCTCAATTGTATTAAAGTTTATAACACAACAGTAAGATTTGATATCGTATCTCTTGTTCATTATTCTTATTGAAACAGGGGTACTTTTTATAGAGGCACCCGGTACATTGTGCTTAAATTGTTTTATTATAAGTCCTTTAACTGTGAACCAAAACATCCTTCAGGCCCCAGTAAACGATTCTTAAGCCAAGCGCAGATCTACGGGAGAAAGCCGGAGGCCAAGTTAGGCAAGAGAATCTGCAATATAATCAACTGAGAGCTTTGACTGAGTACTTTTCCGAAAACCAGATATCCCACCTGATATCAAATCCATTCAAAATAGAATTTGAAAAAGGTAATCGGATTGGTTGTGAGATTGGTTGCTGTTGCTGCTGCAGTAAAGGGTTGACTACCAAAATGTTAGCATACATTTAAATTCCAACCTCACTAAAAATTTCTTCCCTGTTCAATGACTTCCCATTCCACAACTTTATACCGTCTACTCACTCGTTTACATTTCGATCACGCTTGGATTTTGGGTCTCAAAAGTGCATGGTGGGATCTTAACGTTATGGTTACTTTGGATGTAAGATTTTTATTCTCTAATTGAAACGCGAGATTCTATTTAGCATTCGAATGCCTAGAGCTTGAACTATATTGTGCAATATTCTCTTTTACCGTCACAACTACAGTCTGTTAGTTACTAAAGATTTCTTTCACTTACCAATGGAGATCAAACCATTCGATTGTCAAACATCAAAGTATGTAGTGGGCAAAATTGATATTGAGATCCCAAGATTCGTCCGACTCCTTCAACCACTTTCTCTGACTGAATCGAGTTTGCTAATGCTGCTTCTTTTATAGGCACGGATTTGATTGTGACGTCAACTAATTGGACGCCAATTGTTTTGAGATTGGTTGCTGTTGCTGCTGCTTGGAGGGGTGAGTATTGACACGATGAAAATGGCAATATCCATCTCGGTGGCGAGAACATACCCGTGTCTTACAAATGTCTAGTCATGTTCGACTTAAGACAAGACAGGGGCAAGTCAGACGCAAAGCCAAGCTTCCAACCGCAGTTGGTTACATTTTGATTTAGTTAAACGATGTGCTTTCTCCATAAATATCGCCATACACTCTATATAACTTCACAACTTCGCTGGTTTTGCAGCCATTTTTAGCCAACCTTTATTCTCTAAAACCATGGTTAACTTCATGAAAATATTTAGCACTACAAAATTATATATTGTCAAACCATATTCTTGTTATGGCTGGAATCTTTGTCATTTTTAGGCGCTTACTTTTCATTTCAAATTTTGTAATAATCAGAGAGTCTATATAATGCTTTATCAAAGGATTATTTTTGCCAAATATATCAGAGTGGTACAGATTTAGTCCAGATTTCTGTCACTTTTATATAGCAAAAATGGTTGCCATTTCTCCAAGAATTTGCTCAATTATATTCAAATTGTAATTAAAAAATTCTGTAGGCAGACACTTCGCTATATCTGGTGCTCAAATGTATGCTATTTATGAGGCTTAAACTTCTGCTGTGGTCAATGAGGGATGGATGTTTCTTTTTCACTTTTCGGGATGAAAACAATAAAGGATGCTAGATATATGTTAACAAAAAGTGATTCGATTAAATGTTTATTGTTTTTATTTAGGCCAGATCATTTTGATTACATGAAAATAAAAATTAAAGGCCTCTCTCATTTTCATCAAATTGTAGTATTTTAGAATGCACGCCAGTAAATTTTTTATTTCATGCACTGATTGGTACATGAGGTTGAATTTAACATGCAAATGCAAAGAACTTCAGCAGAACTTGGTAATGTTCTCTTCTACCGTCACAACTACAGTCTGTTAGTTACTAAAGATTTCTTTCACTTACCAATGGAGATCAAACCATTCGATTGTCAAACATCAAAGTATGTAGTGGGCAAAATTGATATTGAGATCCCAAGATTCGTCCGACTCCTTCAACCACTTTCTCTGACTGAATCGAGTTTGCTAATGCTGCTTCTTTTATAGGCACGGATTTGATTGTGACGTCAACTAATTGGACGCCAATTGTTTTGAGATTGGTTGCTGTTGCTGCTGCTTGGAGGGTGAGTATTGACACGATGAAAATGGCAATATCCATCTCGGTGGCGAGAACATACCCGTGTCTTACAAATGTCTAGTCATGTTCGACTTAAGACAAGACAGGGGCAAGTCAGACGCAAAGCCAAGCTTCCAACCGCAGTTGGTTACATTTTGATTTAGTTAAACGATGTGCTTTCTCCATATATATCGCCATACACTCTATATAACTTCACAACAGCGCTGGTCTTGCAGCCATTTTTAGCCAACCTTTATTCTCTAAAACCATGGTTAACTTCATGAAAATATTTAGCACTACAAAAATATATATTGTCAAACCATATTCTTGTTATGGCTGGAATCTTTGTCATTTTTAGGCGCTTACTTTTCATTTCAAATTTTGTAATAATCAGAGAGTCTATATAATGCTTTATCAAAGGATTATTTTTGCCAAATATATCAGAGTGGTACAGATTTAGTCCAGATTTCTGTCACTTTTATATAGCAAAAATGGTTGCCATTTCTCCAAGAATTTGCTCAATTATATTCAAATTGTAATTAAAAAATTCTGTAGGCAGACACTTCGCTATATCTGGTGCTCAAATGTATGCTATTTATGAGGCTTAAACTTCTGCTGTGGTCAATGAGGGATGGATGTTTCTTTTTCACTTTTCGGGATGAAAACAATAAAGGATGCTAGATATATGTTAACAAAAAGTGATTCGATTAAATGTTTATTGTTTTTATTTAGGCCAGATCATTTTGATTACATGAAAATAAAAATTAAAGGCCTCTCTCATTTTCATCAAATTGTAGTATTTTAGAATGCACGCCAGTAAATTTTTTATTTCATGCACTGATTGGTACATGAGGTTGAATTTAACATGCAAATGCAAAGAACTTCAGCAGAACTTTGGTAATGTTCTCTTCTACCGTCACAACTACAGTCTGTTAGTTACTAAAGATTTCTTTCACTTACCAATGGAGATCAAACCATTCGATTGTCAAACATCAAAGTATGTAGTGGGCAAAATTGATATTGAGATCCCAAGATTCGTCCGACTCCTTCAACCACTTTCTCTGACTGAATCGAGTTTGCTAATGCTGCTTCTTTTATAGGCACGGATTTGATTGTGACGTCAACTAATTGGACGCCAATTGTTTTGAGATTGGTTGCTGTTGCTGCTGCTTGGAGGGGTGAGTATTGACACGATGAAAATGGCAATATCCATCTCGGTGGCGAGAACATACCCGTGTCTTACAAATGTCTAGTCATGTTCGACTTAAGACAAGACAGGGGCAAGTCAGACGCAAAGCCAAGCTTCCAACCGCAGTTGGTTACATTTTGATTTAGTTAAACGATGTGCTTTCTCCATATATATCGCCATACACTCTATATAACTTCACGACAGCGCTGGTCTTGCAGCCATTTTTAGCCAACCTTTATTCTCTAAAACCATGGTTAACTTCATGAAAATATTTAGCACTACAAAAATATATATTGTCAAACCATATTCTTGTTATGGCTGGAATCTTTGTCATTTTTAGGCGCTTACTTTTCATTTCAAATTTTGTAATAATCAGAGAGTCTATATAATGCTTTATCAAAGGATTATTTTTGCCAAATATATCAGAGTGGTACAGATTTAGTCCAGATTTCTGTCACTTTTATATAGCAAAAATGGTTGCCATTTTTCCAAGAATTTGCTCAATTATATTCAAATTGTAATTAAAAAATTCTGTAGGCAGACACTTCGCTATATCTGGTGCTCAAATGTATGCTATTTATGAGGCTTAAACTTCTGCTGTGGTCAATGAGGGATGGATGTTTCTTTTTCACTTTTCGGGATGAAAACAATAAAGGATGCTAGATATATGTTAACAAAAAGTGATTCGATTAAATGTTTATTGTTTTTTAAGGCCAGATCATTTTGATTACATGAAAATAAAAATTAAAGGCCTCTCTCATTTTCATCAAATTGTAGTATTTTAGAATGCACGCCAGTAAATTTTTTATTTCATGCACTGATTGGTACATGAGGTTGAATTTAACATGCAAATGCAAAGAACTTCAGCAGAACTTTTGTCTACCGTCACAACTACAGTATGTTAGTTACTAAAGATTTCTTTCACTTACCAATGGAGATCAAACCATTCGATTGTCAAACATCAAAGTATGTAGTGGGCAAAATTGATATTGAGATCCCAAGATTCGTCCGACTCCTTCAACCACTTTCTCTGACTGAATCGAGTTTGCTAATGCTGCTTCTTTTATAGGCACGGATTTGATTGTGACGTCAACTAATTGGACGCCAATTGTTTTGAGATTGGTTGCTGTTGCTGCTGCTTGGAGGGGTGAGTATTGACACGATGAAAATGGCAATATCCATCTCGGTGGCGAGAACATACCCGTGTCTTACAAATGTCTAGTCATGTTCGACTTAAGACAAGACAGGGGCAAGTCAGACGCAAAGCCAAGCTTCCAACCGCAGTTGGTTACATTTTGATTTAGTTAAACGATGTGCTTTCTCCATATATATCGCCAAACACTCTATATAACTTCACCACAGCGCTAGTCTTGCAGCCATTTTTAGCCAACCTTTATTCTCTAAAACCATGGTTAACTTCATGAAAATATTTAGCACTACAAAAATATATATTGTCAAACCATATTGTTGTTATGGCTGGAATCTTTGTCATTTTTATGCGCTTACTTTTCATTTCAAATTTTGTAATAATCAGAGAGTCTATATAATGCTTTATCAAAGGATTATTTTTGCCAAATATATCAGAGTGGTACAGATTTAGTCCAGATTTCTGTCACTTTTATATAGCAAAAATGGTTGCCATTTCTGAAAGAATTTGCTCAATTATATTAAAATTGTAATTAAAAAATTCTGTAGGCAGACACTTCGCTATATCTGGTGCTCAAATGTATGCTATTTATGAGGCTTAAACTTCTGCTGTGGTCAATGAGGGATGGATGTTTTTTTTCACTTTTCGGGATGAAAACAATAAAGGATGCTAGATATATGTTAACAAAAAGTGATTCGATTAAATGTTTATTGTTTTTATTTAGGCCAGATCATTTTGATTACATGAAAATAAAAATTAAAGGCCTCTCTCATTTTCATCAAATTGTAGTATTTTAGAATGCACGACAGTATATTTTTTATTTCATGCACTGATTGGTACATGAGGTTGAATTTAACATGCAAATGCAAAGAACTTCAGCAGAACTTTGGTAATGTTCTCTTCTACCGTCACAACTGCAGTCTGTTAGTTACTAAAGATTTCTTTCACTTACCAATGGAGATCAAACCATTCGATTGTCAAACATCAAAGTATGTAGTGGGCAAAACTGATATTGAGATACCAAGATTCGTCCGACTCCTTCAACCACTTTCTCTGACTGAATCGAGTTTGCTAATGCTGCTTCTTTTATAGGCACGGATTTGATTGTGACGTCAACTAATTGGACGCGAATTGTTTTGAGATTGGTTGCTGTTGCTGCTGCTTGGAGGGGTGAGTATTGACACGATGAAAATGGCAATATCCATCTCGGTGGCGAGAACATACCCGTGTCTTACAAATGTCTAGTCATGTTCGACTTAAGACAAGACAGGGGCAAGTCAGACGCAAAGCCAAGCTTCCAACTGCAGTTGGTTACATTTTGATTTAGTTAAACGATGTGCTTTCTCCATATATATCGCCATACACTCTATATAACTTCACGATAGCGCTGGTCTTGCAGCCATTTTTAGCCAACCTTTATTCCCTAAAACCATGGTTAACTTCATGAAAATATTTAGCACTACAAAAATATATATTGTCAAACCATATTCTTGTTATGGCTGGAATCTTTGTCATTTTTATGCGCTTACTTTTCATTTAAAATTTTGTAATAATCAGAGAGTCTATATAATGCTTTATCAAAGGATTATTTTTGCCAAATATATCAGAGTGGTACAGATTTAGTCAGATTTCTGTCACATTTATATAGAAAAAATGGTTGCCATTTCTCTATGAATTTGCTCAATCATATTCAAATTGTAAATAAAAAATTCTGTAGGCAGACACTTCGCTATATCTGGTGCTCAAATGTATGCTATTTATGAGGCTTAAACTTCTGCTGTGGTCAATGAGGGATGCATGTTTCTTTTTCACTTTTCGGGATGAAAACAATAAAGGATGCTAGATATGTCACGAGTATAATAAATGGCCTAAAAGCGACTTGTAATCAAGAAACCATACTTCGGATAAATTAATACCAACGACATTTTCCAACGCGCTAACTCCACCAAAAAACAAACCTTCCCCCCAAAACGATAAACAACCTCATTCAATTACGTTGCGTTCCAAGTCACACCTTCAATAATTAACGATGTGTGTCCAGTCCTCTTGGGGCCTCTACTCAATAGTCAGTTCACTACAATATAAGATACTAGAAGACAATACAACAAACAAAACACGGGAACAAACAACACAATACACGACTGAACATAAATGTGTGACACCTCCGTTCTTCAAGAGACATCTTTGATGTCTTTCAACTTTAACCTTTATGTTCAGTATGTCAATCTTTCTGAGTGTTCTATCACTCTCTCTCTCTCTCTCTCTCTCTCTCTCTCTCTCTCTCTATCTCTTACATCACTCTGCTTAGAAAGTCTGCTCCAATATTCTCTGATCCTTTAATTGATTCAATTCTGAATTTGTAGTTCTGAATGAACATTGCCCATCTCATAACTCTATCATTCACAAATTTGGTTTTATTCAGGTAAACTAATGGCTGGTGGTCTGTCTGTATAATGAACTCTGTTCCGTAAAGGTACAGCATGAATTTCTTTATTGCCCATACTATGGCGAAACACTCCTTTTCTATTGTTGAGTAAGCCTTTTCTCTCTCTCACAATTTCTTGCTTGCATAACTGACTGGAAATAGTTTACCATCATGATCTTGTAGTAACACTGCACCGATTCCTGTGTTTGATGCGTCTGTTCTCAATACAAATGGCTTTGTAATCTCTGGTAAGCGAAGAACTGGTTTAGTTACAGTCATCTTCTTTAACGTCCCATAGGCTTTCTCATGTGCATCATTCCACTCTACTTCATTTGGCAATCCCTTCTTTGTTAGATCAGACAATGGTGATGCAATTGCTGCATAGTTAGGAATAAAGTTCCTGTAATATCCAGTGAGTCCAAGGAAGGACTTTACCTCTTTCTTTGTTCTTGGTCTTGGTGCATCTCTAACTTTCTTGACATTCTCATCATGTAAACCAAGTTCACCCCTCCCAATCTGATGTCCAATGAAGTCAACTGCTTCTCCTCCAAAGACACATTTTGAAGGTCTTGCAGTGATACCCCATTTCAACATACGACTGAACAACTCTCTCAATGCTTGCATATGCTCTTCCCATTCTTGTATGAATCAGGATGTCATCTATGTAGCTATCTACGTTATCTAAACCTGCAAGTAATTTCCTCATTGCTCTCACTAGTGTTGCAGCTGAATTCACCATCCCAAAAGGCATCTTTAAGAATTCATATGATCCATCCGGAGTTACAAAGGCAGTCTTGTGGATGTCATTCTCTGCTACTGGAATCTGCCAATATCCTTTACTCAAGTCGATCTTTGAGAAGTATTTATCCTCACTGAATCTTCTGAAAAGATCTTCTGATGTTACCATAGGCTCTGGATCAAACACTGTTAACTTGTTAAGTTTTCGATAGTCAACACAAATTCGATTTGAACCATCCTTCTTCTTGACGATAACCACAGGTGATGCATATGGTGAATTTGAGTCTCTAATGATACCAAGGTCCTGCATCTCTTGAATATCACTCCTAAGTGACTCTCTGACTCCGTATGGCACTGAATAAGGCTTTGATCTAACTGGTACGTCGCTTGTCAAATCGATGGTATGGTCTATCAACCTGGTTGATCCTGGTTGTCAGTGAATAATGGCTTGAATTCCTGAATTAAAGACTCTAAATCATCTGACTGTGCTGGGACAAGCTTTGGTGACACCTTGACATCTTTGTAACTCTCTTTCGATCTTAAACTACCTATCTCTAGTAAATTCTCCTCATGGAACATTTCCTCTTCTAATTCTTTTCCTACATCTCCTGCAGCTGCTTTCAGCAATTCACTACTCCTTACATTCTTTGAAACATCTCTTTCTTCTTTGTTCAGATACTTTCTTAACAAATTAGCATGGTACACCTTTGACTTAGTACCAATCTTGATCACATAGTCATTCTTGTTTACTCTCTTCTCCACGTTATACGGGCCTTTCCACTGCATAAGAAGTTTGTTGTTGTTAGTTGGTAGCAGGACTAAAGCTTGATCACCAGGTTGGAAGCTTCTCTCTTTGGTTTTCTTGTCAAAGTACTTTTTGTAACGTCCTTGTGATTTCTCTAGTGATTCTTGTGCAATCTTTAGGGTTTGATCTAACCTCTCTCTCAACTCTACAACATACTGATAACTGGTCTTGACTTCTTCTTCCTGTACTTCTTTGGTCCACAACTCTTTCAGTATCTGTATTGGTCCTCTCACTGTTCTCCCAAATAACAACTCAAATGGCGAGAACCCAGTAGATTCTTGAGGTACTTCTCTGTATGCAAATAATACTGCATTGATATATCTAGGCCACTGTCTTGGCTGTTCACTGCATAATCTCCTCAACATTGCTTTCAAGGTTCCATTAAACTTCTCTACTAAACCATTACACATCGGATGGTATGGCGTTGAAGTTAGCTGCCTGATGCTAAGTAATCTTGAAACTTCTTCCATGCATTCTGATATGAACTGTGAACCATAATCACTTAAAATTTCATCTGGAAAACCTAGTCTGCTGTACATGTCAAGCAAAGCTTCTGCAACAGTTTCTGTATCAATGTTCTTTAATGGTACAGCATCAGGATATCTCGTAGCATAATCAACCATAGACAAGATATAACGAAAACCTTTCTCTGAAGAAGGGAAGATAGGCCCAATTAAATCAATTGCAACCCTCTTAAACGGCGTGTCTATCAAGGGCATCTTTTGTAGTGGCACTTTTGCTGTCCTGCCTTTGCTCTCAGTCTTCTGACATATATCACATGTCCTGCAGAATCGTGTAACGTCATCATTAAGGCCTGGCCAATAAAAGTTACTCAAAATTCTGTCACTTGTCTTTCTTATTCCCATATGACCTCCCATTAACGAACTGTGCGCCAACTCGATGACTTGATTTCTCAGATTTCCTGGTACAACTACTTGCCGTATTTCATTGCCTCCATTTACCCTTGGGTGGCTAAAAACACGATACAAAATTCCTCCTTTCTCTTCAAAGTGCACAGATTGATCCTCTTTTATCTTTGGCTCTGTAAATTTTCGAAGCTTCTCTAATGAATCGTCATCATGTTGAAATTGGATTAGCTGTTCTCTGGTAACCGTTGCACATTTTGTCACATCAGCTACCTTAAGTAGTGGTATACCTTGCCCTTTCTTTGCTTGAGCTCTTGTAACGGCACATGCTGTCTCCCACGATGGGTCAGGATCTTCAGGGCCCCTAGCATTTGGTATATTCCCAATAATCACGTCATACATTGCATCTGGTAAACATTGAGCCTCTGCTTCCCCAGTAAAATATGGTGTGTCAATGAAAACGCTTGCCATAGGTACTTTTCTAATTGTTTTATCAATCAAAAGCATGTAACCAAATCTGCCTGTTAGTTCCTCTTCTGTGACCAAGTCTCTCTTAATAACAACGCCACTGCAGCCTGTGTCTCTCAATACACTCACTGATCTGTCCCTTACTCTCCCTGTTACAACTGGCATGCTATCTTCACTCCCCATTGCTGGCTTGATACATGCAGATTTGATAATAGGAATTCTCTTGCCACAACCTATAGTAAGCTCATTCCCTATTATGCACGATTCAATATCTGCCTGTGTTGCTGCTGCCTCTGTTGCTACCCGAACAATGTTCTCATCATTGTTCTCTTTATCAACTAGCTCTTGTTTGATTGACAATGATCCTGCAGCCTTTGTCGGTGGTTTCTTTCCACCCTGCCCTGGAGAAGGACAGTCCTTTGCTTCGTGATTTCGGCCACCACAGTTAAAACATTTCCGCTCTGGTTTCTTCTCAAAATTACACTCGAAAGCTTTGTGACCCGTTTTATGGCAAATAAAACACTTGAATTCCCCATAATCCTTTGCTTTAACGTTAGCTTGACCTTGGCTGCTTGAAGATTCTAGGTTATGTCCAACTCTATTCCTTTTGCGAGCAAGCTTCTTCCCATGTGCACTAAGATATTGCTGTGCATGCTTTGTCATTTCATCGTGGTCACGTGGAGCCACTTCTTTCAAATAGATTGCTAGGGCTTGTTGGCATCTGCTTAGAAATTGCTCTTTATTTATCAACTCCTTCAATCCTTGGTAAGACTTTTCCGTTCTCGAAAGCTCAACCCAACGGTCTAAGTACCCATCAATCCTGGCATAAAATTGATCAGGACTCTCCCCCTCTTCTGGGTCTGATTCTCTGTATCTTTTCTTGAACCCCTCTTCTGTTAATTGATATCTAATCAATAATGCCTCTTTAACCTTCTCGTAATCTAACGCAGTGTCATCTGGCAACCTTGAATAAACATCAAGTGCTTTCCCAGTTAATAAGGCGCTTAAGGCTGTCGCCCACTCATATCTCTCCCATCCATTACTTATCGCAAACCTCTCAAATCTCTTCAAATAACTGTCCAAGTCGTCTTTCCCATCAGCAAAAGCAGGCAACTTAGGGCCCTTAGCTCTTTGTCTACCCTCTGTGCCTTGGAAATTCATTGACATATCTACCCCCTCACTTTTCAGCTCCAAAACAGCCTGAATTTTTAACCGCTCTTGCTCTAAAGTCTCCTTTTTCTCTTTCTCTATAGCAACCTTCAACTCCAATTTTGCTAACTCTACTCTTCGATTTTCTGCCCGCTCATCTCTCTCGATAATCTGCTGCTCTTCGATAAACTGCTGTAAATCCTTTCCTTCGAGCCCAAGCTCGCGACCACACTGTATTAATCTATCCATAATTACTGGCTTCTCTTCGCTGTTATTTCGCTTTATTAAAAACTTTCAGCATAACGAACGAAATCTCCCTTGATGTTTGCCACCGCGCTATGAAATTCTATTGATTCCCGATAACCAATCTTCCAAAAAGCGATTTTAAAACATCACAAATTCAGCTCCCAACAGCTTGAAAAAACAGGAAACCTCATCTTTTCGCTGACTGTCGTTTTGTTGCCATTCCCGGCTGAGCCCCCAATTGTCACGAGTATAATAAATGGCCTAAAAGCGACTTGTAATCAAGAAACCATACTTCGGATAAATTAATACCAACGACATTTTCCAACGCGCTAACTCCACCAAAAAAACAAACCTTCCCCCCAAAACGATAAACAACCTCATTCAATTACGTTGCGTTCCAAGTCACACCTTCAATAATTAACGATGTGTGTCCAGTCCTCTTGGGGCCTCTACTCAATAGTCAGTTCACTACAATATAAGATACTAGAAGACAATACAACAAACAAAACACGGAAACAAACAACACAATACACGACTGAACATAAATGTGTGACAAGATATATGTTAACAAAAAGTGATTCGATTAAATGTTTATTGTTTTTATTTAGGCCAGATCATTTTGATTACATGAAAATAAAAATTAAAGGCCTCTCTCATTTTCATCAAATTGCAGTTTTTTAGAATGCACGCCAGTAAATTTTTTATTTCATACACTGATTGGTACATGAGGTTGAATTTAACATGCAAATGCAAAGAACTTCAGCAGAACTTTGGTAATGTTCTCTTCTACCGTCACAACTACAGTCTGTTAGTTACTAAAGATTTCTTTCACTTACCAATGGAGATCAAACCATTCGATTGTCAAACATCAAAGTATGTAATGGGCAAAATTGATATTGAGATCCCAAGATTCGTCCGACTCCTTCAACCACTTTCTCTGACTGAATCGAGTTTGCTAATGCTGCTTCTTTTATAGGCACGGATTTGATTGTGACGTCATCTAATTGGACGCGAATTATTTTGAGATTGGTTGCTGTTGCTGCTGCTTGGAGGGGTGAGTATTGACACGATGAAAATGGCAATATCCATCTCGGTGGCGAGAACATACCCGTGTCTTACAAATGCCTAGTCATGTTCGACTCAAGACAAGACAGGGGCAAGTCAGACGCAAAGCCAAGCTTCCAACCGCAGTTGGTTACATTTTGATTAAGTTAAACGATGTGCTTTCTCCATATATATCGCCATACACTCTATATAACTTCACGACAGCGCTGGTCTTGCAGCCATTTTTAGCCAACCTTTATTCTCTAAAACCATGGTTAACTTCATGAAAATATTTAGCACTACAAAAATATATGTCAAACCATATTCTTGTTATGGCTGGAATCTTTGTCATTTTTAGGCGCTTACTTTACATTTCAAATTTTGTAATAATCAGAGAGTCTATATAATGCTTTATCAAAGAATTATTTTTGCCAAATATATCAGAGTGGTACAGATTTAGTCCAGATTTCTGTCACTTTTATATAGCAAAAATGGTTGCCATTTCTCCAAGAATTTGCTCAATTATATTCAAATTGTAATTAAAAAATTCTGTAGGCAGACACTTCGCTATATCTGTTGCTCAAATGTATGCTATTTGTGAGGCTTAAACTTCTGCTGTGGTCAATGAGGGATGGATGTTTCTTTTTCACTTTTCGGGATGAAAACAATAAAGGATGCTAGATATATGTTAACAAAAAGTGATTCGATTAAATGTTTATTGTTTTTATTTAGGCCAGATCATTTTGATTACATGAAAATTAAAGGCCTCTCTCATTTTCATCAAATTGTAGTATTTTAGAATGCACGCCAGTAAAGTTTTCATTTTATGCACTGATAGGTACATGAGGTTGAATTTAACATGCAAATGCAAAGAACTTCAGCAGAACTTTGGTAATGTTCTCTTCTACCGTCACAACTACAGTCTGTTAGTTACTAAAGATTTCTTTCACTTACCAATGGAGATCAAACCATTCGATTGTCAAACATCAAAGTATGTAGTGGGCAAAATTGATATTGAGATCCCAAGATTCGTCCGACTCCTTCAACCACTTTCTCTGACTGAATCGAGTTTGCTAATGCTGCTTCTTTTATAGGCACGGATTTGATTGTGACGTCAACTAATTGGACGCCAATTGTTTTGAGATTGGTTGCTGTTGCTGCTGCTTGGAGGGTGAGTATTGACACGATGAAAATGGCAATATCCATCTCGGTGGCGAGAACATACCCGTGTCTTACAAATGTCTAGTCATGTTCGACTTAAGACAAGACAGGGGCAAGTCAGACGCAAAGCCAAGCTTCCAACCGCAGTTGGTTACATTTTGATTTAGTTAAACGATGTGCTTTCTCCATATATATCGCCATACACTCTATATAACTTCACAACAGCGCTGGTCTTGCAGCCATTTTTAGCCAACCTTTATTCTCTAAAACCATGGTTAACTTCATGAAAATATTTAGCACTACAAAAATATATATTGTCAAACCATATTCTTGTTATGGCTGGAATCTTTGTCATTTTTAGGCGCTTACTTTTCATTTCAAATTTTGTAATAATCAGAGAGTCTATATAATGCTTTATCAAAGGATTATTTTTGCCAAATATATCAGAGTGGTACAGATTTAGTCCAGATTTCTGTCTTTTATATAGCAAAAATGGTTGCCATTTCTCCAAGAATTTGCTCAATTATATTCAAATTGTAATTAAAAAATTCTGTAGGCAGACACTTCGCTATATCTGGTGCTCAAATGTATGCTATTTATGAGGCTTAAACTTCTGCTGTGGTCAATGAGGGATGGATGTTTCTTTTTCACTTTTCGGGATGAAAACAATAAAGGATGCTAGATATATGTTAACAAAAAGTGATTCGATTAAATGTTTATTGTTTTTATTTAGGCCAGATCATTTTGATTACATGAAAATAAAAATTAAAGGCCTCTCTCATTTTCATCAAATTGTAGTATTTTAGAATGCACGCCAGTAAATTTTTTATTTCATGCACTGATTGGTACATGAGGTTGAATTTAACATGCAAATGCAAAGAACTTCAGCAGAACTTTGGTAATGTTCTCTTCTACCGTCACAACTACAGTCTGTTAGTTACTAAAGATTTCTTTCACTTACCAATGGAGATCAAACCATTCGATTGTCAAACATCAAAGTATGTAGTGGGCAAAATTGATATTGAGATCCCAAGATTCGTCCGACTCCTTCAACCACTTTCTCTGACTGAATCGAGTTTGCTAATGCTGCTTCTTTTATAGGCACGGATTTGATTGTGACGTCAACTAATTGGACGCGAATTGTTTTGAGATTGGTTGCTGTTGCTGCTGCTTGGAGGGGTGAGTATTGACACGATGAAAATGGCAATATCCATCTCGGTGGAGAGAACATACCCGTGTCTTACAAATGTCTAGTCATGTTCGACTTAAGACAAGACAGGGGCAAGTCAGACGCAAAGCCAAGCTTCCAACCGCAGTTGGTTACATTTTGATTTAGTTAAACGATGTGCTTTCTCCATATATATCGCCATACACTCTATATAACTTCGCGACAGCGCTGGTCTTGCAGCCATTTTTAGCCAACCTTTATTCTCTAAAACCATGGTTAACTTCATGAAAATATTTAGCATTACAAAAATATATATTGTCAAACCATATTCTTGTTATGGCTGGAATCTTTGTCATTTTTAGGCGCTTACTTTTCATTTCAAATTTTGTAATAATCAGAGAGTCTATATAATGCTTTATCAAAGTATTATTTTTGCCAAATATATCAGAGTGGTACAGATTTAGTGCAGATTTCTGTCCCTTTTATATAGCAAAAATGGTTGCTATTTCTGCAAGAATTTGCTCAATTATATTCAAATTGTAATTAAAAAATTCTGTACGCAGACACTTCGCTATATCTGGTGCTCAAATGTTTCTTTTTCACTTTTCTGGATGAAAACAATAAAGGATGCTAGATATATGTTAACAACAAGTGATTCGATTAAAGGTTTGTTGTTTTTATTCAGGCCAGATTATTTTGATTACATGAAAATTAAAATTAAAGGCCTCTCTCATTTTCATCAAATTGTAGTATTTTAGAATTCACGCCAGTAAATTTTTTATTTCATGCACTGATTGGTACATGAGGTTGAATTTAACATGCAAATGCAAAGAACTTCAGCAGAACTTTGGTAATGTTCTCTTCTACCGTCACAACTACAGTCTGTTAGTTACTAAAGATTTCTTTCACTTACCAATGGAGATCAAACCATTCGATTGTCAAACATCAAAGTATGTAGTGGGCAAAATTGATATTGAGATCCCAAGATTCGTCCGACTCCTTCAACCACTTTCTCTGACTGAATCGAGTTTGCTAATGCTGCTTCTTTTATAGGCACGGATTTGATTGTGACGTCAACTAATTGGACGCCAATTGTTTTGAGATTGGTTGCTGTTGCTGCTGCTTGGAGGGGTGAGTATTGACACGATGAAAATGGCAATATCCATCTCGGTGGCGAGAACATACCCGTGTCTTACAAATGTCTAGTCATGTTCGACTTAAGACAAGACAGGGGCAAGTCAGACGCAAAGCCAAGCTTCCAACCGCAGTTGGTTACATTTTGATTTAGTTAACGATGTGCTTTCTCCATATATATCGCCATACACTCTATATAACTTCACAACAGCGCTGGTCTTGCAGCCATTTTTAGCCAACCTTTATTCTCTAAAACCATGGTTAACTTCATGAAAATATTTAGCACTACAAAAATATATATTGTCAAACCATATTCTTGTTTAGCTGGAATCTTTGTCATTTTTAGGCGCTTACTTTTCATTTCAAATTTGTAATAATCAGAGAGTCTATATAATGCTTTATCAAAGGATTATTTTGCCAAATATATATCAGAGTGGTACAGATTTAGTCCAGATTTCTGTCACTTTTATATAGCAAAAATGGTTGCCATTTCTCCAAGAATTTGCTCAATTATATTCAAATTGTAATTAAAAAATTCTGTAGGCAGACACTTCGCTATATCTGGTGCTCAAATGTATGCTATTTATGAGGCTTAAACTTCTGCTGTGGTCAATGAGGGATGGATGTTTCTTTTTCACTTTTCGGGATGAAAACAATAAAGGATGCTAGATATATGTTAACAAAAAGTGATTCGATTAAATGTTTATTGTTTTTATTTAGGCCAGATCATTTTGATTACATGAAAATAAAAATTAAAGGCCTCTCTCATTTTCATCAAATTGTAGTATTTTAGAATGCACGCCAGTAAATTTTTTATTTCATGCACTGATTGGTACATGAGGTTGAATTTAACATGCAAATGCAAAGAACTTCAGCAGAACTTTGGTAATGTTCTCTTCTACCGTCACAACTACAGTCTGTTAGTTACTAAAGATTTCTTTCACTTACCAATGGAGATCAAACCATTCGATTGTCAAACATCAAAGTATGTAGTGGGCAAAATTGATATTGAGATCCCAAGATTCGTCCGACTCCTTCAACCACTTTCTCTGACTGAATCGAGTTTGCTAATGCTGCTTCTTTTATAGGCACGGATTTGATTGTGACGTCAACTAATTGGACGCCAATTGTTTTGAGATTGGTTGCTGTTGCTGCTGCTTGGAGGGGTGAGTATTGACACGATGAAAATGGCAATATCCATCTCGGTGGCGAGAACATACCCGTGTCTTACAAATGTCTAGTCATGTTCGACTTAAGACAAGACAGGGGCAAGTCAGACGCAAAGCCAAGCTTCCAACCGCAGTTGGTTACATTTTGATTTAGTTAAACGATGTGCTTTCTCCATATATATCGCCATACACTCTATATAACTTCACGACAGCGCTGGTCTTGCAGCCATTTTTAGCCAACCTTTATTCTCTAAAACCATGGTTAACTTCATGAAAATATTTAGCACTACAAAAATATATATTGTCAAACCATATTCTTGTTATGGCTGGAATCTTTGTCATTTTTAGGCGCTTACTTTTCATTTCAAATTTTGTAATAATCAGAGAGTCTATATAATGCTTTATCAAAGGATTATTTTTGCCAAATATATCAGAGTGGTACAGATTTAGTCCAGATTTCTGTCACTTTTATATAGCAAAAATGGTTGCCATTTCTCCAAGAATTTGCTCAATTATATTCAAATTGTAATTAAAAAATTCTGTAGGCAGACACTTCGCTATATCTGGTGCTCAAATGTATGCTATTTATGAGGCTTAAACTTCTGCTGTGGTCAATGAGGGATGGATGTTTCTTTTTCACTTTTCGGGATGAAAACAATAAAGGATGCTAGATATATGTTAACAAAAAGTGATTCGATTAAATGTTTATTGTTTTTATTTAGGCCAGATCATTTTGATTACATGAAAATAAAAATTAAAGGCCTCTCTCATTTTCATCAAATTGTAGTATTTTAGAATGCACGCCAGTAAATTTTTTATTTCATGCACTGATTGGTACATGAGGTTGAATTTAACATGCAAATGCAAAGAACTTCAGCAGAACTTTGGTAATGTTCTCTTCTACCGTCACAACTACAGTCTGTTAGTTACTAAAGATTTCTTTCACTTACCAATGGAGATCAAACCATTCGATTGTCAAACATCAAAGTATGTAGTGGGCAAAATTGATATTGAGATCCCAAGATTCGTCCGACTCCTTCAACCACTTTCTCTGACTGAATCGAGTTTGCTAATGCTGCTTCTTTTATAGGCACGGATTTGATTGTGACGTCAACTAATTGGACGCCAATTGTTTTGAGATTGGTTGCTGTTGCTGCTGCTTGGAGGGGTGAGTATTGACACGATGAAAATGGCAATATCCATCTCGGTGGCGAGAACATACCCGTGTCTTACAAATGTCTAGTCATGTTCGACTTAAGACAAGACAGGGGCAAGTCAGACGCAAAGCCAAGCTTCCAACCGCAGTTGGTTACATTTTGATTTAGTTAAACGATGTGCTTTCTCCATATATATCGCCATACACTCTATATAACTTCAGACAGCGCTGGTCTTGCAGCCATTTTTAGCCAACCTTTATTCTCTAAAACCATGGTTAACTTCATGAAAATATTTAGCACTACAAAAATATATATTGTCAAACCATATTCTTGTTATGGCTGGAATCTTTGTCATTTTTAGGCGCTTACTTTTCATTTCAAATTTTGTAATAATCAGAGAGTCTATATAATGCTTTATCAAAGGATTATTTTTGCCAAATATATCAGAGTGGTACAGATTTAGTCCAGATTTCTGTCACTTTTATATAGCAAAAATGGTTGCCATTTCTCCAAGAATTTGCTCAATTATATTCAAATTGTAATTAAAAAATTCTGTAGGCAGACACTTCGCTATATCTGGTGCTCAAATGTATGCTATTTATGAGGCTTAAACTTCTGCTGTGGTCAATGAGGGATGGATGTTTCTTTTTCACTTTTCGGGATGAAAACAATAAAGGATGCTAGATATATGTTAACAAAAAGTGATTCGATTAAATGTTTATTGTTTTTATTTAGGCCAGATCATTTTGATTACATGAAAATAAAAATTAAAGGCCTCTCTCATTTTCATCAAATTGTAGTATTTTAGAATGCACGCCAGTAAATTTTTTTTTCATGCACTGATTGGTACATGAGGTTGAATTTAACATGCAAATGCAAAGAACTTCAGCAGAACTTTGGTAATGTTCTCTTCTACCGTCACAACTACAGTCTGTTAGTTACTAAAGAATTCTTTCACTTACCAATGGAGATCAAACCATTCGATTGTCAAACATCAAAGTATGTAGTGGGCAAAATTGATATTGAGATCCCAAGATTCGTCCTACTCCTTCAACCACTTTCTCTGACTGAATCGAGTTTGCTAATGCTGCTTCTTTTATAGGCACGGATTTGATTGTGACGTCAACTAATTGGACGCCAATTGTTTTGAGATTGGTTGCTGTTGCTGCTGCTTGGAGGGATGATTATTGACACGATGAAAATGGCAATATCCATCTCGATGGCGAGAACATACCCGTGTCTTACAAATGTCTAGTAATGTTCGACTTAAGACAAGACAGGGGCAAGTCAGACGCAAAGCCAAGCTTCCAACCGCAGTTGGTTACATTTTGATTTAGTTAAACGATGTGCTTTCTCCATAAATATCGCCATACATTCTATATAACTTCACAACAGCGCTGGTCTTGCAGCCAATTTTAGCCAACCTTTATTCTCTAAAACCATGGTTAACTTCATGAAAATATTTAGCACTACAAAAATATATATTGTCAAACCATATTCTTGTTATGGCTGGAATCTTTGTCATTTTTAGGCGCTTACTTTTTATTTCAAATTTTGTAATAATCAGAGAGTCTATATAATGCTTTATCAAAGGATTATTTTTGCAAAATATATCAGAGTGGTACAAGTTTAGTCCAGATTTCTGTCACTTTTATATAGCAAAAATGGTTGCCATTTCTTCAAGACTTTGCTCAACTATATTCAAATTGTAATTAAAAAATTCTGTAGGCAGACACTTCGCTATATCTGGTGCTCAAATGTATGCTATTTATGAGGCTTAAACTTCTGCTGTGGTCAATGAGGGATGGATGTTTCTTTTTCACTTTTCGGGATGAAAACAATAAAGGATGCTAGATATATGTTAACAAAAAGTGATTCGATTAAATGTTTATTGTTTTATTTAGGCCAGATCATTTTGATTATATGAAAATAAAAATTAAAGGCCTCTCTCATTTTCATCAAATTGTAGTATTTTATAATGCACGCCAGTAAATTTTTTATTTCATGCACTGATTGGTACATGAGGTTGAATTTAACATGCAAATGCAAAGAACTTCAGCAGAACTTTGGTAATGTTCTCTTCTACCGTCACAACTACAGTCTGTTAGTTACTAAAGAATTCTTTCACTTACCAATGGAGATCAAACCATTCGATTGTCAAACATCAAAGTATGTAGTGGGCAAAATTGATATTGAGATCCCAAGATTCGTCCGACTCCTTCAACCACTTTCTCTGACTGAATCGAGTTTGCTAATGCTGCTTCTTTTATAGGCACGGATTTGATTGTGACGTCAACTAATTGGACGCCAATTGTTTTGAGATTGGTTGCTGTTGCTGCTGCTTGGAGGGGTGAGTATTGACACGATGAAAATGGCAATATCCATCTCGGTGGCGAGAACATACCCGTGTCTTACAAATGTCTAGTCATGTTCGACTTAAGACAAGACAGGGGCAAGTCAGACGCAAAGCCAAGCTTCCAACCGCAGTTGTTTACATTTTGATTTAGTTAAACGATGTGCTTTCTCCATATATATCGCCATACACTCTATATAACTTCACGACAGAGCTGGTCTTGCAGCCATTTTTAGCCAACCTTTATTCTCTAAAACCATGGTTAACTTCATGAAAATATTTAGCACTACAAAAATATATATTGTCAAACCATATTCTTGTTATGGCTGGAATCTTTGTCATTTTTAGGCGCTTACTTTTCATTTCAAATTTTGTAATAATCAAAGAGTCTATATAATGCTTTATTAAAGGATTATTTTTGCCAAATATATCAGAGTGGTACAGATTTAGTCCAGATTTCTGTCACTTTTATATAGCAAAAATGGTTGCCATTTCTCCAAGAATTTGCTCAATTATATTCAAATTGTAATTAAAAAATTCTGTAGGCAGACACTTCGCTATATCTGGTGCTCAAATGTATGCTATTTATGAGGCTTAAACTTCTGCTGTGGTCAATGAGGGATGGATGTTTCTTTTTCACTTTTCGGGATGAAAACAATAAAGGATGCTAGATATATGTTAACAAAAAGTGATTCGATTAAATGTTTATTGTTTTTATTTAGGCCAGATCATTTTGATTACATGAAAATAAAAATTAAAGGCCTCTCTCATTTTCATCAAATTGTAGTATTTTAGAATGCACGCCAGTAAATTTTTTATTTCATGCACTGATTGGTACATGAGGTTGAATTTAACATGCAAATGCAAAGAACTTCAGCAGAACTTTGGTAATGTTCTCTTCTACCGTCACAACTACAGTTTGTTAGTTACTAAAGAATTCTTTCACTTACCAATGGAGATCAAACCATTCGATTGTCAAACATCAAAGTATGTAGTGGGCAAAATTGATATTGAGATCCCAAGATTCGTCCGACTCCTTCAACCACTTTCTCTGACTGAATCGAGTTTGCTAATGCTGCTTCTTTTATAGGCACGGATTTGATTGTGACGTCAACTAATTGGACGCCAATTGTTTTGAGATTGGTTGCTGTTGCTGCTGCTTGGAGGGGTGAGTATTGACACGATGAAAATGGCAATATCCATCTCGGTGGCGAGAACATACCCGTGTCTTACAAATGTCTAGTAATGTTCGACTTAAGACAAGACAGGGGCAAGTCAGACGCAAAGCCAAGCTTCCAACCGCAGTTGTTTACATTTTGATTTAGTTAAACGATGTGCTTTCTCCATATATATCGCCATACACTCTATATAACTTCACGACAGAGCTGGTCTTGCAGCCATTTTTAGCCAACCTTTATTCTCTAAAACCATGGTTAACTTCATGAAAATATTTAGCACTACAAAAATATATATTGTCAAACCATATTCTTGTTATGGCTGGAATCTTTGTCATTTTTAGGCGCTTACTTTTCATTTCAAATTTTGTAATAATCAAAGAGTCTATATAATGCTTTATTAAAGCATAGTCACAAGAGAGAGATAGTCTGGAAGCGAACAATGCGCTATTGTTCTAGCTCTTTGATAAAGATTTTCCTAGCGCCCGGACCTCCCAAGGTGCACACGTTTTGTGCGTCGTGTTGTTTTGTGGTGTATGGTGTATGGTTTTAATTGCCTTCCGAGTATGTTCGCAGTTTTTCCAAATGCCTGAAGCAAATTGTTCGATCTTTGGATGTTCAACATCAAGAAGAAATAAAGAGCTTAGTATTTTTAAGATTCCTTTGCCATATAGCGAAACCAACAAGAAATGGAAAAGTGAATTGATTAACGCAGTGGAGTAACTTAGCATTTTTCTTTGCGGGGTGTTCATAAGATTTTGCCCGATATTCTCGCCACTGCCCAACTAAAATGTTATGAGATCTGTTTTGGGAGAAGCCTTCGTGGTATTCCTTCCATGTTTTAAAATATTTATGAAATTTGTTGTAAATGTAATTTTCTGACATTTTATGTATTTTTGTTTCGTTTTGTATTGGCCTTTGAACCATAAGTCAATGCCTTGTTGTTCATATGTTTATTATAAGGTCCGTTCACGAGTAGACAATTTGCAGTTCAGTCGCATTAACTTCCTTTCGTGAAATATTGCAATGGCAACGAGGATAAGCGACTGTTGACAGCAGATGATTTTATTAAGGTTCCTTCGAAAATGAGCCTTTGGGTTTCGTCGTCCAGACACTGGTAAAATCGTGGCATCCAGGATGGCTAGACCACTGATGCTGGTACTGGAATCATTTAAAATCATGATGAAAAATGTATTACTGGGTCGCAAAAAACCAACGCTAGTTTTCAAGAGTGGTTAGCTAATAGGCGTTTAGGCTGGTGGAGTCACTCCAAATATTGATTTATTTAAAATATCGACGAAGAAGGACTAACGTTGTCACTAAAGATCGGGTCATTGATCAGAACCTCTAGCGTCAAATTGATACAAACAAAATATATATTTGTGAAAGACACTTCTCCGAGGATCAGCTTTGGATTTGTACATAATATTTATGTTTTCTTTATCTATAACTGCTCAAAGCTTTTGATATTTGCTCTCTGATCTGTTCTGTGTCCAGTCTGCAGCAGGGCTTTTTGTAACATACTGAGTGGTGGGGGAATTGCCCCACCGGGCCCTACGAGTTCCCCACCACTGAAAAGGAAATGCTACATTTGCCCCAAATGTCGGCCATTTTGTGGCCCTTAGAGATAAAAGTAACCGGTGTTTCAAAGATTGGTAAAAAGTTTTGGGGCTCAATCAATTTTGATAGCAATCTTTATATTACTATATTTCTCATTCATCCACCTTTTAACTCGATATTGCTCGATTTACCAAAATCTTAGCGTTTCCTTGCATTTTTCAACCTTACTCAGACTGAGATATTGCCTTAAAATTAGTATATCACGTCGGGTCTCGTGTTTTGAGCCCATTCTTAGCATAATAGCCACCAGTGCTTACGGTTGCGTCATATCTTGGAGGCAAAATACTCAACCCTAAAATAGTTCTGTATATAGCACAATCTGAAGTCGCAATCCTAAGAGTTCACGTCATTTCTGGTAGTGTAAAGTGTAACGGTTGGCTTAGTGTGTAATATGTTTCGTAATATCTCAGTTGCGTGTTAAAGTCGCATGTGCTGTTGAGTCCTGTTGTGTCAGTTAACGCCATTCTAATGGCAATGTGTTTGTTTGTCAACATGTATCGTGACGTTCGTATTGTTCTCTTAATTATCTTCCGTTCATGTTATGTGTGTGCGTTGTCTTGCTTACTGTTGCTATTGTCTTGCTGTTGAATGAATATAGACAACATCGGAATAGCGTCTCTCTCTTATGCTCCTAGTTTCGTTACATAAGTATGGGCCCTTTAGAAAGATGTCCCACCACTCAAAAATCCTTAAAAATGCCCTGGTCTGCAGAGTATGGCACTTTTCGACGAGATCGCCGGTGTGCACGAGCAAAAAGCCTGGTGTGCCGGTGTGCACCACCAACAATTTCTGGTGTGCTGGTGTGCACCAGCTTTTTCCCTTGTTGTGGTTAAAATTTGTAAATTTGCATTTCACTTTAAAAATGCGAAAAAGCCTTGCTTGTCTTTTTCTTTTGCCCGCCCTTTCTTCTTTTTGTCTGGGTCATTCCGGAAGCCCATTAGCAATGTGGGAGACTCAATAAAGACTGATGTCCAGGAATTTGTTTGGAAATAAAATTGTCTCAAAATTTTTTGGTTAAGTAGGTAATCATTAAAATAGAATAAGGACATTCGCACATTCGTGCTGACAACGTTTGCTCTCGGACTGTCACTTAAAACCTTTGCTAGCAAGTCTTATGATTTAAGAAGCTGCCAACCTCCCAGTCCCAGATCTAGCATTATAAAATGAGTGAATATACAAAATCCTAGCCTTGCTATTCTTGATTTCGACCATAATTCAACAGCATCATCATTTGTGAACATAAATCATTCCTTCGAAAATCGTTCTCGCAAACTTGAGGGAAAGGATTCATCTGAAGAGATCTTTTCGGCGCATTTCAATACGATGGCTTTGAGCTGTAGTGGATGAAGCTTTTGACGACTTATTTAATCGGCAGAATAGTTAGAAGAAGAAGATGTTTGTGCAGCACTGTGCAGTAACACGACGATGTTTTGAATTTGTGTGCCTTGATAGTCCGCGGCGTGACTTGCAGGCCTTCCCACAGACGTTGCATTCGAAACCTGCAGGGTTTTCTTCGTCTCTGGTAACTTCTATGGCAATATCTTCAATCTGACAATTCAAATCCTCATCTAATTCCATAAATCCTTCGTTAATTAGGTACAAAATATCATCAAGTTCCTCGACAGGTAGAGATTCGTGTTTGTTAGCGGCCATAATCAGCCGGATTGTGCACCTTCGGGTTGTTGATGTTGCTGGTTCAACCTCGAGGCGCGTACAATCGCAATAAACAATAGCCCATTGTTCGCTTCCAGACTATCTCTCTCTTGTGACTATGATTAAAGGATTATTTTTGCCAAATATATCAGAGTGGTACAGATTTAGTCCAGATTTCTGTCACTTTTATATAGCAAAAATGGTTGCCATTTCTCCAAGAATTTGCTCAATTATATTCAAATTGTAATTAAAAAATTCTGTAGGCAGACACTTCGCTATATCTGGTGCTCAAATGTATGCTATTTATGAGGCTTAAACTTCTGCTGTGGTCAATGAGGGATGGATGTTTCTTTTTCACTTTTCGGGATGAAAACAATAAAGGATGCTAGATATATGTTAACAAAAAGTGATTCGATTAAATGTTTATTGTTTTTATTTAGGCCAGATCATTTTGATTACATGAAAATAAAAATTAAAGGCCTCTCTCATTTTCATCAAATTGTAGTATTTTAGAATGCACGCCAGTAAATTTTTTATTTCATGCACTGATTGGTACATGAGGTTGAATTTAACATGCAAATGCAAAGAACTTCAGCAGAACTTTGGTAATGTTCTCTTCTACCGTCACAACTACAGTCTGTTAGTTACTAAAGATTTCTTTCACTTACCAATGGAGATCAAACCATTCGATTGTCAAACATCAAAGTATGTAGTGGGCAAAATTGATATTGAGATCCCAAGATTCGTCCGACTCCTTCAACCACTTTCTCTGACTGAATCGAGTTTGCTAATGCTGCTTCTTTTATAGGCACGGATTTGATTGTGACGTCAACTAATTGGACGCCAATTGTTTTGAGATTGGTTGCTGTTGCTGCTGCTTGGAGGGGTGAGTATTGACACGATGAAAATGGCAATATCCATCTCGGTGGCGAGAACATACCCGTGTCTTACAAATGTCTAGTCATGTTCGACTTAAGACAAGACAGGGGCAAGTCAGACGCAAAGCCAAGCTTCCAACCGCAGTTGGTTACATTTTGATTTAGTTAAACGATGTGCTTTCTCCATATATATCGCCATACACTCTATATAACTTCACGACAGCGCTGGTCTTGCAGCCATTTTTAGCCAACCTTTATTCTCTAAAACCATGGTTAACTTCATGAAAATATTTAGCACTACAAAAATATATATTGTCAAACCATATTCTTGTTATGGCTGGAATCTTTGTCATTTTTAGGCGCTTACTTTTCATTTCAAATTTTGTAATAATCAGAGAGTCTATATAATGCTTTATCAAAGGATTATTTTTGCCAAATATATCAGAGTGGTACAGATTTAGTCCAGATTTCTGTCACTTTTATATAGCAAAAATGGTTGCCATTTCTCCAAGAATTTGCTCAATTATATTCAAATTGTAATTAAAAAATTCTGTAGGCAGACACTTCGCTATATCTGGTGCTCAAATGTATGCTATTTATGAGGCTTAAACTTCTGCTGTGGTCAATGAGGGATGGATGTTTCTTTTTCACTTTTCGGGATGAAAACAATAAAGGATGCTAGATATATGTTAACAAAAAGTGATTCGATTAAATGTTTATTGTTTTTATTTAGGCCAGATCATTTTGATTACATGAAAATAAAAATTAAAGGCCTCTCTCATTTTCAAATTGTAGTATTTTAGAATGCACGCCAGTAAATTTTTTATTTCATGCACTGATTGGTACATGAGGTTGAATTTAACATGCAAATGCAAAGAACTTCAGCAGAACTTTGGTAATGTCTACCGTCACAACTACAGTCTGTTAGTTACTAAAGATTTCTTTCACTTACCAATGGAGATCAAACCATTCGATTGTCAAACATCAAAGTATGTAGTGGGCAAAATTGATATTGAGATCCCAAGATTCGTCCGACTCCTTCAACCACTTTCTCTGACTGAATCGAGTTTGCTAATGCTGCTTCTTTTATAGGCACGGATTTGATTGTGACGTCAACTAATTGGACGCCAATTGTTTTGAGATTGGTTGCTGTTGCTGCTGCTTGGAGGGGTGAGTATTGACACGATGAAAATGGCAATATCCATCTCGGTGGCGAGAACATACCCGTGTCTTACAAATGTCTAGTCATGTTCGACTTAAGACAAGACAGGGGCAAGTCAGACGCAAAGCCAAGCTTCCAACCGCAGTTGGTTACATTTTGATTTAGTTAAACGATGTGCTTTCTCCATATATATCGCCATACACTCTATATAACTTCACGACAGCGCTGGTCTTGCAGCCATTTTTAGCCAACCTTTATTCTCTAAAACCATGGTTAACTTCATGAAAATATTTAGCACTACAAAAATATATATTGTCAAACCATATTCTTGTTATGGCTGGAATCTTTGTCATTTTTAGGCGCTTACTTTTCATTTCAAATTTTGTAATAATCAGAGAGTCTATATAATGCTTTATCAAAGGATTATTTTTGCCAAATATATCAGAGTGGTACAGATTTAGTCCAGATTTCTGTCACTTTTATATAGCAAAAATGGTTGCCATTTCTCCAAGAATTTGCTCAATTATATTCAAATTGTAATTAAAAAATTCTGTAGGCAGACACTTCGCTATATCTGGTGCTCAAATGTATGCTATTTATGAGGCTTAAACTTCTGCTGTGGTCAATGAGGGATGGATGTTTCTTTTTCACTTTTCGGGATGAAAACAATAAAGGATGCTAGATATATGTTAACAAAAAGTGATTCGATTAAATGTTTATTGTTTTTATTTAGGCCAGATCATTTTGATTACATGAAAATAAAAATTAAAGGCCTCTCTCATTTTCATCAAATTGTAGTATTTTAGAATGCACGCCAGTAAATTTTTTATTTCATGCACTGATTGGTACATGAGGTTGAATTTAACATGCAAATGCAAAGAACTTCAGCAGAACTTTGGTAATGTTCTCTTCTACCGTCACAACTACAGTCTGTTAGTTACTAAAGATTTCTTTCACTTACCAATGGAGATCAAACCATTCGATTGTCAAACATCAAAGTATGTAGTGGGCAAAATTGATATTGAGATCCCAAGATTCGTCCGACTCCTTCAACCACTTTCTCTGACTGAATCGAGTTTGCTAATGCTGCTTCTTTTATAGGCAGGATTTGATTGTGACGTCAACTAATTGGACGCCAATTGTTTTAGATTGGTTGCTGTTGCTGCTGCTTGGAGGGGTGGGATTGACACGATGAAATGGCAATATCCATCTCGGTGGCGAGAACATACCGTGTCTTACAAATGTCTAGTCATGTTCGACTTAAGACAAGACAGGGGCAAGTCAGACGCAAAGCCAAGCTTCCAACCGCAGTTGGTTACATTTTGATTTAGTTAAACGATGTGCTTTCTCCATATATATCGCCATACACTCTATATAACTTCACACAGCGCTGGTCTTGCAGCCATTTTTAGCCAACCTTTATTCTCTAAAACCATGGTTAACTTCATGAAAATATTTAGCACTACAAAAATATATATTGTCAAACCATATTCTTGTTATGGCTGGAATCTTTGTCATTTTTAGGCGCTTACTTTTCATTTCAAATTTTGTAATAATCAGAGAGTCTATATAATGCTTTATCAAAGGATTATTTTTGCCAAATATATCAGAGTGGTACAGATTTAGTCCAGATTTCTGTCACTTTTATATAGCAAAAATGGTTGCCATTTCTCCAAGAATTTGCTCAATTATATTCAAATTGTAATTAAAAAATTCTGTAGGCAGACACTTCGCTATATCTGGTGCTCAAATGTATGCTATTTATGAGGCTTAAACTTCTGCTGTGGTCAATGAGGGATGGATGTTTCTTTTTCACTTTTCGGGATGAAAACAATAAAGGATGCTAGATATATGTTAACAAAAAGTGATTCGATTAAATGTTTATTGTTTTTATTTAGGCCAGATCATTTTGATTACATGAAAATAAAAATTAAAGGCCTCTCTCATTTTCATCAAATTGTAGTATTTTAGAATGCACGCCAGTAAATTTTTTATTTCATGCACTGATTGGTACATGAGGTTGAATTTAACATGCAAATGCAAAGAACTTCAGCAGAACTTTGGTCTACCGTCACAACTACAGTCTGTTAGTTACTAAAGATTTCTTTCACTTACCAATGGAGATCAAACCATTCGATTGTCAAACATCAAAGTATGTAGTGGGCAAAATTGATATTGAGATCCCAAGATTCGTCCGACTCCTTCAACCACTTTCTCTGACTGAATCGAGTTTGCTAATGCTGCTTCTTTTATAGGCACGGATTTGATTGTGACGTCAACTAATTGGACGCCAATTGTTTTGAGATTGGTTGCTGTTGCTGCTGCTTGGAGGGGTGAGTATTGACACGATGAAAATGGCAATATCCATCTCGGTGGCGAGAACATACCCGTGTCTTACAAATGTCTAGTCATGTTCGACTTAAGACAAGACAGGGGCAAGTCAGACGCAAAGCCAAGCTTCCAACCGCAGTTGGTTACATTTTGATTTAGTTAAACGATGTGCTTTCTCCATATATATCGCCATATATTCTATAACTTACAGAAGAGCGCTGGTCTTGCAGCCATTTTTAGCCAACCTTTATTCTCTAAAACCATGGTTAACTTCATGAAAATATTTAGCACTACAAAAATATATATTGTCAAACCATATTCTTGTTATGGCTGGAATCTTTGTCATTTTTAGGCGCTTACTTTTCATTTCAAATTTTGTAATAATCAGAGAGTCTATATAATGCTTTATCAAAGGATTATTTTTGCCAAATATATCAGAGTGGTACAGATTTAGTCCAGATTTCTGTCACTTTTATATAGCAAAAATGGTTGCCATTTCTCCAAGAATTTGCTCAATTATATTCAAATTGTAATTAAAAAATTCTGTAGGCAGACACTTCGCTATATCTGGTGCTCAAATGTATGCTATTTATGAGGCTTAAACTTCTGCTGTGGTCAATGAGGGATGGATGTTTCTTTTTCACTTTTCGGGATGAAAACAATAAAGGATGCTAGATATATGTTAACAAAAAGTGATTCGATTAAATGTTTATTGTTTTTATTTAGGCCAGATCATTTTGATTACATGAAAATAAAAATTAAAGGCCTCTCTCATTTTCATCAAATTGTAGTATTTTAGAATGCACGCCAGTAAATTTTTTATTTCATGCACTGATTGGTACATGAGGTTGAATTTAACATGCAAATGCAAAGAACTTCAGCAGAACTTTGGTAATGTTCTCTTCTACCGTCACAACTACAGTCTGTTAGTTACTAAAGATTTCTTTCACTTACCAATGGAGATCAAACCATTCGATTGTCAAACATCAAAGTATGTAGTGGGCAAAATTGATATTGAGATCCCAAGATTCGTCCGACTCCTTCAACCACTTTCTCTGACTGAATCGAGTTTGCTAATGCTGCTTCTTTTATAGGCACGGATTTGATTGTGACGTCAACTAATTGGACGCCAATTGTTTTGAGATTGGTTGCTGTTGCTGCTGCTTGGAGGGGTGAGTATTGACACGATGAAAATGGCAATATCCATCTCGGTGGCGAGAACATACCCGTGTCTTACAAATGTCTAGTCATGTTCGACTTAAGACAAGACAGGGGCAAGTCAGACGCAAAGCCAAGCTTCCAACCGCAGTTGGTTACATTTTGATTTAGTTAAACGATGTGCTTTCTCCATATATATCGCCATACACTCTATATAACTTCACACAGCGCTGGTCTTGCAGCCATTTTTAGCCAACCTTTATTCTCTAAAACCATGGTTAACTTCATGAAAATATTTAGCACTACAAAAATATATATTGTCAAACCATATTCTTGTTATGGCTGGAATCTTTGTCATTTTTAGGCGCTTACTTTTCATTTCAAATTTTGTAATAATCAGAGAGTCTATATAATGCTTTATCAAAGGATTATTTTTGCCAAATATATCAGAGTGGTACAGATTTAGTCCAGATTTCTGTCACTTTTATATAGCAAAAATGGTTGCCATTTCTCCAAGAATTTGCTCAATTATATTCAAATTGTAATTAAAAAATTCTGTAGGCAGACACTTCGCTATATCTGGTGCTCAAATGTATGCTATTTATGAGGCTTAAACTTCTGCTGTGGTCAATGAGGGATGGATGTTTCTTTTTCACTTTTCGGGATGAAAACAATAAAGGATGCTAGATATATGTTAACAAAAAGTGATTCGATTAAATGTTTATTGTTTTTATTTAGGCCAGATCATTTTGATTACATGAAAATAAAAATTAAAGGCCTCTCTCATTTTCATCAAATTGTAGTATTTTAGAATGCACGCCAGTAAATTTTTTATTTCATGCACTGATTGGTACATGAGGTTGAATTTAACATGCAAATGCAAAGAACTTCAGCAGAACTTTGTCTACCGTCACAACTACAGTCTGTTAGTTACTAAAGATTTCTTTCACTTACCAATGGAGATCAAACCATTCGATTGTCAAACATCAAAGTATGTAGTGGGCAAAATTGATATTGAGATCCCAAGATTCGTCCGACTCCTTCAACCACTTTCTCTGACTGAATCGAGTTTGCTAATGCTGCTTCTTTTATAGGCACGGATTTGATTGTGACGTCAACTAATTGGACGCCAATTGTTTTGAGATTGGTTGCTGTTGCTGCTGCTTGGAGGGGTGAGTATTGACACGATGAAAATGGCAATATCCATCTCGGTGGCGAGAACATACCCGTGTCTTACAAATGTCTAGTCATGTTCGACTTAAGACAAGACAGGGGCAAGTCAGACGCAAAGCCAAGCTTCCAACCGCAGTTGGTTACATTTTGATTTAGTTAAACGATGTGCTTTCTCCATATATATCGCCATACACTCTATATAACTTCACGACAGCGCTGGTCTTGCAGCCATTTTTAGCCAACCTTTATTCTCTAAAACCATGGTTAACTTCATGAAAATATTTAGCACTACAAAAATATATATTGTCAAACCATATTCTTGTTATGGCTGGAATCTTTGTCATTTTTAGGCGCTTACTTTTCATTTCAAATTTTGTAATAATCAGAGAGTCTATATAATGCTTTATCAAAGGATTATTTTTGCCAAATATATCAGAGTGGTACAGATTTAGTCCAGATTTCTGTCACTTTTATATAGCAAAAATGGTTGCCATTTCTCCAAGAATTTGCTCAATTATATTCAAATTGTAATTAAAAAATTCTGTAGGCAGACACTTCGCTATATCTGGTGCTCAAATGTATGCTATTTATGAGGCTTAAACTTCTGCTGTGGTCAATGAGGGATGGATGTTTCTTTTTCACTTTTCGGGATGAAAACAATAAAGGATGCTAGATATATGTTAACAAAAAGTGATTCGATTAAATGTTTATTGTTTTTATTTAGGCCAGATCATTTTGATTACATGAAAATAAAAATTAAAGGCCTCTCTCATTTTCATCAAATTGTAGTATTTTAGAATGCACGCCAGTAAATTTTTTATTTCATGCACTGATTGGTACATGAGGTTGAATTTAACATGCAAATGCAAAGAACTTCAGCAGAACTTTGGTAATGTTCTCTTCTACCGTCACAACTACAGTCTGTTAGTTACTAAAGATTTCTTTCACTTACCAATGGAGATCAAACCATTCGATTGTCAAACATCAAAGTATGTAGTGGGCAAAATTGATATTGAGATCCCAAGATTCGTCCGACTCCTTCAACCACTTTCTCTGACTGAATCGAGTTTGCTAATGCTGCTTCTTTTATAGGCACGGATTTGATTGTGACGTCAACTAATTGGACGCCAATTGTTTTGAGATTGGTTGCTGTTGCTGCTGCTTGGAGGGGTGAGTATTGACACGATGAAAATGGCAATATCCATCTCGGTGGCGAGAACATACCCGTGTCTTACAAATGTCTAGTCATGTTCGACTTAAGACAAGACAGGGGCAAGTCAGACGCAAAGCCAAGCTTCCAACCGCAGTTGGTTACATTTTGATTTAGTTAAACGATGTGCTTTCTCCATATATATCGCCATACACTCTATATAACTTCACACAGCGCTGGTCTTGCAGCCATTTTTAGCCAACCTTTATTCTCTAAAACCATGGTTAACTTCATGAAAATATTTAGCACTACAAAAATATATATTGTCAAACCATATTCTTGTTATGGCTGGAATCTTTGTCATTTTTAGGCGCTTACTTTTCATTTCAAATTTGTAATAATCAGAGAGTCTATATAATGCTTTATCAAAGGATTATTTTTGCCAAATATATCAGAGTGGTACAGATTTAGTCCAGATTTCTGTCACTTTTATATAGCAAAAATGGTTGCCATTTCTCCAAGAATTTGCTCAATTATATTCAAATTGTAATTAAAAAATTCTGTAGGCAGACACTTCGCTATATCTGGTGCTCAAATGTATGCTATTTATGAGGCTTAAACTTCTGCTGTGGTCAATGAGGGATGGATGTTTCTTTTTCACTTTTCGGGATGAAAACAATAAAGGATGCTAGATATATGTTAACAAAAAGTGATTCGATTAAATGTTTATTGTTTTTATTTAGGCCAGATCATTTTGATTACATGAAAATAAAAATTAAAGGCCTCTCTCATTTTCATCAAATTGTAGTATTTTAGAATGCACGCCAGTAAATTTTTTATTTCATGCACTGATTGGTACATGAGGTTGAATTTAACATGCAAATGCAAAGAACTTCAGCAGAACTTTGGTCTACCGTCACAACTACAGTCTGTTAGTTACTAAAGATTTCTTTCACTTACCAATGGAGATCAAACCATTCGATTGTCAAACATCAAAGTATGTAGTGGGCAAAATTGATATTGAGATCCCAAGATTCGTCCGACTCCTTCAACCACTTTCTCTGACTGAATCGAGTTTGCTAATGCTGCTTCTTTTATAGGCACGGATTTGATTGTGACGTCAACTAATTGGACGCCAATTGTTTTGAGATTGGTTGCTGTTGCTGCTGCTTGGAGGGGTGAGTATTGACACGATGAAAATGGCAATATCCATCTCGGTGGCGAGAACATACCCGTGTCTTACAAATGTCTAGTCATGTTCGACTTAAGACAAGACAGGGGCAAGTCAGACGCAAAGCCAAGCTTCCAACCGCAGTTGGTTACATTTTGATTTAGTTAAACGATGTGCTTTCTCCATATATATCGCCATACACTCTATATAACTTCACGACAGCGCTGGTCTTGCAGCCATTTTTAGCCAACCTTTATTCTCTAAAACCATGGTTAACTTCATGAAAATATTTAGCACTACAAAAATATATATTGTCAAACCATATTCTTGTTATGGCTGGAATCTTTGTCATTTTTAGGCGCTTACTTTTCATTTCAAATTTTGTAATAATCAGAGAGTCTATATAATGCTTTATCAAAGGATTATTTTTGCCAAATATATCAGAGTGGTACAGATTTAGTCCAGATTTCTGTCACTTTTATATAGCAAAAATGGTTGCCATTTCTCCAAGAATTTGCTCAATTATATTCAAATTGTAATTAAAAAATTCTGTAGGCAGACACTTCGCTATATCTGGTGCTCAAATGTATGCTATTTATGAGGCTTAAACTTCTGCTGTGGTCAATGAGGGATGGATGTTTCTTTTTCACTTTTCGGGATGAAAACAATAAAGGATGCTAGATATATGTTAACAAAAAGTGATTCGATTAAATGTTTATTGTTTTTATTTAGGCCAGATCATTTTGATTACATGAAAATAAAAATTAAAGGCCTCTCTCATTTTCATCAAATTGTAGTATTTTAGAATGCACGCCAGTAAATTTTTTATTTCATGCACTGATTGGTACATGAGGTTGAATTTAACATGCAAATGCAAAGAACTTCAGCAGAACTTTGGTAATGTTCTCTTCTACCGTCACAACTACAGTCTGTTAGTTACTAAAGATTTCTTTCACTTACCAATGGAGATCAAACCATTCGATTGTCAAACATCAAAGTATGTAGTGGGCAAAATTGATATTGAGATCCCAAGATTCGTCCGACTCCTTCAACCACTTTCTCTGACTGAATCGAGTTTGCTAATGCTGCTTCTTTTATAGGCACGGATTTGATTGTGACGTCAACTAATTGGACGCCAATTGTTTTGAGATTGGTTGCTGTTGCTGCTGCTTGGAGGGGTGAGTATTGACACGATGAAAATGGCAATATCCATCTCGGTGGCGAGAACATACCCGTGTCTTACAAATGTCTAGTCATGTTCGACTTAAGACAAGACAGGGGCAAGTCAGACGCAAAGCCAAGCTTCCAACCGCAGTTGGTTACATTTTGATTTAGTTAAACGATGTGCTTTCTCCATATATATCGCCATACACTCTATATAACTTCACGAGCGCTGGTCTTGCAGCCATTTTTAGCCAACCTTTATTCTCTAAAACCATGGTTAACTTCATGAAAATATTTAGCACTACAAAAATATATTTGTCAAACCATATTCTTGTTATGGCTGGAATCTTTGTCATTTTTAGGCGCTTACTTTTCATTTCAAATTTTGTAATAATCAGAGAGTCTATATAATGCTTTATCAAAGGATTATTTTTGCCAAATATATCAGAGTGGTACAGATTTAGTCCAGATTTCTGTCACTTTTATATAGCAAAAATGGTTGCCATTTCTCCAAGAATTTGCTCAATTATATTCAAATTGTAATTAAAAAATTCTGTAGGCAGACACTTCGCTATATCTGGTGCTCAAATGTATGCTATTTATGAGGCTTAAACTTCTGCTGTGGTCAATGAGGGATGGATGTTTCTTTTTCACTTTTCGGGATGAAAACAATAAAGGATGCTAGATATATGTTAACAAAAAGTGATTCGATTAAATGTTTATTGTTTTTATTTAGGCCAGATCATTTTGATTACATGAAAATAAAAATTAAAGGCCTCTCTCATTTTCATCAAATTGTAGTATTTTAGAATGCACGCCAGTAAATTTTTTATTTCATGCACTGATTGGTACATGAGGTTGAATTTAACATGCAAATGCAAAGAACTTCAGCAGAACTTTGGTAATGTTCTCTTCTACCGCCACAACTACAGTCTGTTAGTTACTAAAGATTTCTTTCACTTACCAATGGAGATCAAACCATTCGATTGTCAAACATCAAAGTATGTAGTGGACAAAATTGATATTGAGATCCCAAGATTCGTCCGACTCCTTCAACCACTTTCTCTGACTGAATCGAGTTTGCTAATGCTGCTTCTTTTATAGGCACGGATTTGATTGTGACGTCAAGTAATTGGACGCCAATTGTTTTCTGATTGGTTGCTGTTGCTGCTGCTTGGAGGGGTGAGTATTGACACGATGAAAATGGCAATATCCATCTCGGTGGCGAGAACATTACCCGTGTCTTACAAATGTCTAGTCATGATCGACTTAAGACAAGACAGGGGCAAGTCAGACGCAAAGCCAAGCTTCCAACCGCAGTTGGTTACATTTTGATTTAGTTAAACGATGTGCTTTCTCCATATATATCGCCATACACTCTATATAACTTCACGACAGCGGTGGTCTTGCAGCCATTTTTAGCCAACCTTTATTCTCTAAAACCATGGTTGACTTCTTGAAAGTATTTAGCACTACAAAAATATATATTGTCAAACCATATTCTTGTTATGGCTGGAATCTTTGTCATTTTTAGGCTCTTACTTTTCATTTCAAATTTTGTAATAATCAGAGAGTCTACATAATGCTTTATCAAAGGATTATTTTTGCCAAATATATCAGAGTGGTACAGATTTAGTCCACATTTCTATCACTTTTATACAGAAAAAATGGTTGCCATTTCCCCAAGAATTTGCTCAATTATATTCAAATTGTAATTAAAAAATTCTGTAAGCAGACACTTCGCTATATCTGGTGCTCAAATGTATGCTATTTATGAGGCTTAAACTTCTGCTGTGGTCAATGAGGGATGGATGTTTCTTTTTCACTTTCGGGATAAAAACAATAAAGGATGCTAGATATATGTTAACAAAAAGTGATTTGATTAAATGTTTATTGTTTTTATTTAGGCCAGATCTTTTTGATTATATAAAAATAGAAACTAAAGGCCACTCTTATTTTCGTCATATTGTAGTATTTTAGAATGCACGCCAGTAATTTTTTTCTCTTTCATGCTCTGATTGGTACATGAGGTTCAATTTAACATGCAAATGCAAAGAATTTCAACAGAACTTGGTAATGTTCTTTCTACCGTCATAACTCAATCTATTAGGTACTAAAGAGTTCTTTTACTTACCAATGAAGATCAAAACCATTCGATTGTCAAACATCAAAGTATGTAGTGGGCAAAATTGATATTGAGATCCCAAGATTCGTCCGACTCCTTCAACCATTTTCTCTGACTGAATCGAGTTCGCTAATGCTTCTTCTTTTAGGCACAGATTTGATTGTGACGTCAACTGATTGGGCACCAATTGTTTTGAGATTGGTTGCTGTTGCTGTGAAAGGGTGATCCAATGATAGAGAAGCGCTGAAGGTGCTAGATATCCATCTCGTCCCGTCAGAATGAGGCCTACTTTGTTTTTGCGGCATTTTTATTGGTGGCAAAGAGAATCTTTGCGCGAGTACTTAGCTCTTCAAATTTCGTGAAAAGTGGGGCCTTATCTAATGAAAGTCCACACTGATTTTAACGTGCAAAGTGGTGAATGGTCTTGAAATACTTTTCATCTTAATGTTTGCGTTAAAATTTGGTGATTCGTTGATAGATTGCGGGGTTTTAAGTAATTGTATTGCTGACAGATAATTTGGTGCACTTTCATGAATTTTGAGCAATATATCAAAGCAAGTGTTTAATGGATCAAAATACTTTCTAAAGAAGCTTATTTAATTCATTCATTCTAATTCACTATAATAACGTAAAGCGTTTTTTGAAACGTGAACAACTGTTGATTTTATCTTAGGTCTATTCAGTCACATCTCTGCCACAAGAAAGTTAACCTCTTTAGATAGGGTAACATATACAATGTCATCTCCAAAGTTTTCTCTACAGCAAATCAAATCAAAATAGTTGGTAACAACTTTATCGGGTTGTAATAGAAGGGCTACGGACACTATTTGAAGATGGAAGAAACGCACCGCAGCAGCCTTCGGTACTAAATACCATTGAAACGCCGCAATAAACGAACGAATTGTCAAAATTCGAACCGAAGAGGAAAGATAAGAAATATTTCATGGTAACTAACTATTTAACACGCTAAAAATCAGTGCCAAATATCATTCAATTACTTTTCTTAGTAATTGATACCCTTAATTGATATATATAATATATATAATTCAATACCCTTACCTTTCACCAAATTATAAGGGCTCATTAATGCAGCTGATTTCTTTTGCAACCAATAAAAATGGCCGCCAAAACAAAATTTTCCTCGTGGGGAAAATAATCAAACCCCTAAGCTAGACATCCAGCGTCATCAGTGCTTTTATATCATTATGGTGATTTTTGTTAATATGAAGAAGAAATGACGCAAGTTTACGAACGAATTGCAGTTGGAAGATCGGCTTTACGTCTGATATGCTCCTCTCTAATCGTAAATCGAACTTGATTAAACATTTATAAGACGCAGGAACCTTCTCATAACAAGAAGGGTCATTTCTTCATATTTTCAGATCTCACCACTTCACAGTAGCAGCAACAGTAACCAATCAGAAAACAACTGGTACCCAATCAGATGACGTCACAATCAAATCCGTGCCTATAAAAGAAGTAGCCTTAGCCAGTCCACTTCAGTCAGAGAGAAAGGTAGCAGGAATCGGACGAATCTTGGGATCTCAATATCAAGGCTGCCATTTACATACTTTGCTGTTTGACAATCGAATGGTTTTGATCTTCATTGGTAAGTGAAAGAACTCTTTGGTAACTAACAGACTCTAGTTGTAAAGGTAGAAGAGAACATTACCAAGTTTTGTTGTAGTTCTTTGCATTTGCATGTTATTTGAAAGCTCGTGTACCAATCAGAGCATGCAAATATAAACTTACGAACGTTCACCCAAAGTACAACGCGATTAAAATTAGAATGGCTCTGTGTACAGTCTTTTAATATAATAAAACGTATCAAGACAAAATAACAAAATAAACACATGTTCGAATCAACTTTGATTAACCATAATCTGGAATCCTTTTTTGTACGAAAAATGAACAAGAATTTTATCGGTGAAGATAACCTTACGTTGGCCATATTAGAAAGCAACTCTCATATTTATATCATATACAAGCAACAAAGAAAGATAAGCCTCTGCTTGCAGAATTATTGAGTTCAAAGTGAATGTGAGTGAGCAAAGTACATGCAAAAACGGACCTTTTTAGTACAGGAATTTGGGAGAAATCACAATTAAACTTCTAGCCCTCTAGTATGTTAGGCAAGTATCAATCTTTTGAAGAAGCATGATTCAGACTCTCCTATCATTAAAAATAAGTTACAGGAAATTGTAAATGATGACTTACAACGTTGATGCACAATTATTTCCTGTATTTCCATACAGTGTTATTGCAAATTGTGTCCTCTGGAAGAAACTGTTGCTGGACGTAAGAGGATTGTAAGCTGTCTCTCATTTCTTCCCAGGCATTTCCTTCCCTGAGCTTACGCTTGGTATATTTGCTCATTAGCTCACTACCTCCAACTTTATTTGACGCACACTCTCCTTCCAAACAAGGACCCAATAAGGAAACTTCTGGGCCATGGCAATCATTCTGAACCATGCCAGACACGGGCCTACCGATGGGCCTAAGTTCGACGCAACGCGCGTTGAAACTAATGCGCAGTTATCTTTGTTCCCTTCAGGTTGCTCTTTTTCAAAGCAAGCTTTATTAAAGCTCTAACTTCCACATTTTTCGTTTTTATTATTTTTGTTAAACCGCTGAAATCGCATTTGTCTCTTCGGCGCCATTTTTAATATCACATTGGACCATCGCCAGCACGGCTAAACCACCTCTCACTGGCCTTGGTGAAAGTCCTCACAGAGACGATATTTTCTTCCTTTCTGCTTGACAAGAACTATGAGAGAAGGCGAAGGGCTAGAGCTGGGTTTAACAACCCCTTGCCCCTGCAACTTCTCTATTTATCTTATGTGTGTCAAAGTTGGTATGGCTCCTGACTCTTCAAAAACATTAGAAAGGTCCATCAATGTTTGCAAAATCCTGTCCAGAAATGGAAAGAATAATGGCTTGCAAAAGTTAGTGACTAATGTCAGATGCTGAAACTGACGTACGACAGAGGAGAGGAGCATTCTTATTACGGTCAGTTTAAGACGAGGTAACTTCTGCCATCTGCTTGACAGACCGAACCGAATATGCTGCCAAAATACTGGGTGACAATTTAGATATTGAAAATCCAGATGACAAATTTATCCCCCAACGTTTGCAGATCGAGTTGGAAGTTTTAATTTCGCTGAGCGATGTTCCGCGTGGATTTCCCAAAGGAAATTAGCCCTGCACCCCAGGTCCGCTTCTTCGCCATTGATTTCTATAGCAAGAAGCTAACTTGCATAATTTCAAAATGGTAGCACTTCAGCCAATCGATAGATTATTCCGCTCTCTTCCACCGTTGAGCACTTAAAGGACGGTCGGAGCGGCTCACGAAGAGTGGTGGCTGTTGTTGTTGCTTTATGTCCTCCACAGCGGTCTGCAACTTGGGTTGCTGTGTGGTCAGCGCAGTAACAGCGGCGGTCAAAGCAGGTAACAGTTTGGAGCGAGGACGTGGGGCATAAACACGGTGTATGAAATTTCGCATCTCCTCCGGATTTGGGGAGGGATTGCTCTCCTAGGTAAACCCATCATGAATTGTCGAGCCAACAACGCCTGTTTAGTATTAATAAACAACCAACGGCAACAAACAACGGCGTAAACTGGAAATCAAATGAGCGTAGGTATCGGTGTCTTCTGCAGCCAAAATGTGAAAAGAAACTCGATGCTTGGTCACGAAATAAAGAAACGAGCTCACCGCTTGAGAGATGTGTTCACTCTCACAGATTCGTTGCGCTAAAACAACTTCATGAATGAGACCCCTATACAAACAAATAACACTATTGTTTGAGGGTAACTGGGCTAATGAGCCGTGCCAAAACGTACAACAAAGACAAGGGATATTATTTACAAACAATCAAATGGCGGGAAAACGTACAAAAGTAGGTGATTCTCCACAGGGGCATGTCAGACGCATAATAATGGAAAAACGCAGCATCATATGAATGTGTCAATGACCTTCTCTTTTGTGTCATTTTTAGACAATTATTTGAATGGGAACGAGTATGGAAAACTCTACATATTGTATGGGAATCGCTTTTCGATATTATTTATCTTTAGTTTCTTTTCGAGTCAATTTAAAAATTTCATGTGTAGAAATTTTCTGTTCAATGCGAACAACTTTGTAGCAGTTTCTATAGGGTGAATGAATGATGGCATTAAAAAAACAATTATCCTTGTCTACTTCAAATCAAAACCGGTTTTTTGTATCATAATAATGGAAATACGCAGCATCATATGAATATATCAATGACCTTTTCTTCATTCAGATGATTCGAGGTTTATTGCTGATTTCCCTAAATTTCGCATAACAAGAAAGGACGGTCCTTCCTCAATATATCGCTCATTTGTATTCACTTTGAATTTAAAAGTTCTGCAGACGGAAATTTCTCTAAATTTGTTGTATGGGAATACTCTACATATTGAAATTATGGGAATTGCTTTCTAATATTGTGAATGTAAGATGCTTTAACTAAAAGTATTCTTTCTTTACTATTTCAACAAAAAAGAAGAGAGGATGCTCAATATACTTAATATCAGATTCACACGTACGTTTATTTTTGAATTTTTTATCTGGATATGTTTTATAATATTGCAAGATAAGACAAAGCAATTTTTATCTTTCTAACGTTATGATTACTTTGGATGTACGTTCGTAAGTTTTGATTTTCATTCTCTAATTGATACGCGAGATTCTATTTAGCACTAAATGTCTAGACATATATTGTGCAATATTCTCTTCTACCGTCAAAACTACAGTCTATTAGTTACTAAAGATTTCTTTCACTTACCAATGGAGATCAAACCATTTGATTGTCAAACATCAAAGTATGTAGTGGGCAAAATTGATATTGAGATCCCAAGATTCGTCCGACTCCTTCAACCACTTTCTCTGACTGAATCGAGTTTGCTAATGCTGCTTCTTTTATAGGCACGGATTTGATTGTGACGTCAACTAATTGGACGCCAATTGTTTTGAGATTGGTTGCTGTTGCTGCTGCTTGGAGGGGTGAGTATTGACACAATGAAAATGGCAATATCCATCTCGGTGGCGAGAACATACCCGTGTCTTACAAATGTCTACTCATGTTCGACTTAAGACAAGACAGGGGCAAGTCAGACGCAAAGCCAAGCTTCCAACCGCAGTTGGTTACATTTTGATTTAGTTAAACGATGTGCTTTCTCCATATATATCGCCATACACTCTATATAACTTCACGACAGCGCTGGTCTTGCAGCCATTTTTAGCCAACCTTTATTCTCTAAAACCATGGTTAACTTCATGAAAATATTTAGCACTACAAAAATATATATTGTCAAACCATATTCTTGTTATGGCTGGAATCTTTGTCATTTTTAGGCGCTTACTTTTCATTTCAAATTTTGTAATAATCAGAGAGTCTATATGCTTTATCAAAGGATTATTTTTGCCAAATATATCAGAGTGGTACAGATTTAGTCCAGATTTCTGTCACTTTTATATAGCAAAAATGGTTGCCATTTCTCCAAGAATTTGCTCAATTATATTCAAATTGTAATTAAAAAATTCTGTAGGCAGACACTTCGCTATATCTGGTGCTCAAATGTATGCTATTTATGAGGCTTAAACTTCTGCTGTGGTCAATGAGGGATGGATGTTTCTTTTTCACTTTTCGGGATGAAAACAATAAAGGATGCTAGATATATGTTAACAAAAAGTGATTCGATTAAATGTTTATTGTTTTTATTTAGGCCAGATCATTTTGATTACATGAAAATAAAAATTAAAGGCCTCTCTCATTTTCATCAAATTGTAGTATTTTAGAATGCACGCCAGTAAATTTTTTATTTCATGCACTGATTGGTACATGAGGTTGAATTTAACATGCAAATGCAAAGAACTTCAGCAGAACTTTGGTAATGTTCTCTTCTACCGTCACAACTACAGTCTGTTAGTTACTAAAGATTTCTTTCACTTACCAATGGAGATCAAACCATTCGATTGTCAAACATCAAAGTATGTAGTGGGCAAAATTGATATTGAGATCCCAAGATTCGTCCGACTCCTTCAACCACTTTCTCTGACTGAATCGAGTTTGCTAATGCTGCTTCTTTTATAGGCACGGATTTGATTGTGACGTCAACTAATTGGACGCCAATTGTTTTGAGATTGGTTGCTGTTGCTGCTGCTTGGAGGGGTGAGTATTGACACGATGAAAATGGCAATATCCATCTCGGTGGCGAGAACATACCCGTGTCTTACAAATGTCTAGTCATGTTCGACTTAAGACAAGACAGGGGCAAGTCAGACGCAAAGCCAAGCTTCCAACCGCAGTTGGTTACATTTTGATTTAGTTAAACGATGTGCTTTCTCCATATATATCGCCATACACTCTATATAACTTCACGACAGCGCTGGTCTTGCAGCCATTTTTAGCCAACCTTTATTCTCTAAAACCATGGTTAACTTCATGAAAATATTTAGCACTACAAAAATATATATTGTCAAACCATATTCTTGTTATGGCTGGAATCTTTGTCATTTTTAGGCGCTTACTTTTCATTTCAAATTTTGTAATAATCAGAGAGTCTATATAATGCTTTATCAAAGGATTATTTTTGCCAAATATATCAGAGTGGTACAGATTTAGTCCATTTCTGTCACTTTTATATAGCAAAAATGGTTGCCATTTCTCCAAGAATTTGCTCAATTATATTCAAATTGTAATTAAAAAATTCTGTAGGCAGACACTTCGCTATATCTGGTGCTCAAATGTATGCTATTTATGAGGCTTAAACTTCTGCTGTGGTCAATGAGGGATGGATGTTTCTTTTTCACTTTTCGGGATGAAAACAATAAAGGATGCTAGATATATGTTAACAAAAAGTGATTCGATTAAATGTTTATTGTTTTTATTTAGGCCAGATCATTTTGATTACATGAAAATAAAAATTAAAGGCCTCTCTCATTTTCATCAAATTGTAGTATTTTAGAATGCACGCCAGTAAATTTTTTATTTCATGCACTGATTGGTACATGAGGTTGAATTTAACATGCAAATGCAAAGAACTTCAGCAGAACTTTGGTAATGTTCTCTTCTACCGTCACAACTACAGTCTGTTAGTTACTAAAGATTTCTTTCACTTACCAATGGAGATCAAACCATTCGATTGTCAAACATCAAAGTATGTAGTGGGCAAAATTGATATTGAGATCCCAAGATTCGTCCGACTCCTTCAACCACTTTCTCTGACTGAATCGAGTTTGCTAATGCTGCTTCTTTTATAGGCACGGATTTGATTGTGACGTCAACTAATTGGACGCCAATTGTTTTGAGATTGGTTGCTGTTGCTGCTGCTTGGAGGGGTGAGTATTGACACGATGAAAATGGCAATATCCATCTCGGTGGCGAGAACATACCCGTGTCTTACAAATGTCTAGTCATGTTCGACTTAAGACAAGACAGGGGCAAGTCAGACGCAAAGCCAAGCTTCCAACCGCAGTTGGTTACATTTTGATTTAGTTAAACGATGTGCTTTCTCCATATATATCGCCATACACTCTATATAACTTCACGACAGCGCTGGTCTTGCAGCCATTTTTAGCCAACCTTTATTCTCTAAAACCATGGTTAACTTCATGAAAATATTTAGCACTACAAAAATATATATTGTCAAACCATATTCTTGTTATGGCTGGAATCTTTGTCATTTTTAGGCGCTTACTTTTCATTTCAAATTTTGTAATAATCAGAGAGTCTATATAATGCTTTATCAAAGGATTATTTTTGCCAAATATATCAGAGTGGTACAGATTTAGTCCAGATTTCTGTCACTTTTATATAGCAAAAATGGTTGCCATTTCTCCAAGAATTTGCTCAATTATATTCAAATTGTAATTAAAAAATTCTGTAGGCAGACACTTCGCTATATCTGGTGCTCAAATGTATGCTATTTATGAGGCTTAAACTTCTGCTGTGGTCAATGAGGGATGGATGTTTCTTTTTCACTTTTCGGGATGAAAACAATAAAGGATGCTAGATATATGTTAACAAAAAGTGATTCGATTAAATGTTTATTGTTTTTATTTAGGCCAGATCATTTTGATTACATGAAAATAAAAATTAAAGGCCTCTCTCATTTTCATCAAATTGTAGTATTTTAGAATGCACGCCAGTAAATTTTTTATTTCATGCACTGATTGGTACATGAGGTTGAATTTAACATGCAAATGCAAAGAACTTCAGCAGAACTTTGGTAATGTTCTCTTCTACCGTCACAACTACAGTCTGTTAGTTACTAAAGATTTCTTTCACTTACCAATGGAGATCAAACCATTCGATTGTCAAACATCAAAGTATGTAGTGGGCAAAATTGATATTGAGATCCCAAGATTCGTCCGACTCCTTCAACCACTTTCTCTGACTGAATCGAGTTTGCTAATGCTGCTTCTTTTATAGGCACGGATTTGATTGTGACGTCAACTAATTGGACGCCAATTGTTTTGAGATTGGTTGCTGTTGCTGCTGCTTGGAGGGGTGAGTATTGACACGATGAAAATGGCAATATCCATCTCGGTGGCGAGAACATACCCGTGTCTTACAAATGTCTAGTCATGTTCGACTTAAGACAAGACAGGGGCAAGTCAGACGCAAAGCCAAGCTTCCAACCGCAGTTGGTTACATTTTGATTTAGTTAAACGATGTGCTTTCTCCATATATATCGCCATACACTCTATATAACTTCACGACAGCGCTGGTCTTGCAGCCATTTTTAGCCAACCTTTATTCTCTAAAACCATGGTTAACTTCATGAAAATATTTAGCACTACAAAAATATATATTGTCAAACCATATTCTTGTTATGGCTGGAATCTTTGTCATTTTTAGGCGCTTACTTTTCATTTCAAATTTTGTAATAATCAGAGAGTCTATATAATGCTTTATCAAAGGATTATTTTTGCCAAATATATCAGAGTGGTACAGATTTAGTCCAGATTTCTGTCACTTTTATATAGCAAAAATGGTTGCCATTTCTCCAAGAATTTGCTCAATTATATTCAAATTGTAATTAAAAAATTCTGTAGGCAGACACTTCGCTATATCTGGTGCTCAAATGTATGCTATTTATGAGGCTTAAACTTCTGCTGTGGTCAATGAGGGATGGATGTTTCTTTTTCACTTTTCGGGATGAAAACAATAAAGGATGCTAGATATATGTTAACAAAAAGTGATTCGATTAAATGTTTATTGTTTTTATTTAGGCCAGATCATTTTGATTACATGAAAATAAAAATTAAAGGCCTCTCTCATTTTCATCAAATTGTAGTATTTTAGAATGCACGCCAGTAAATTTTTTATTTCATGCACTGATTGGTACATGAGGTTGAATTTAACATGCAAATGCAAAGAACTTCAGCAGAACTTTGGTCTACCGTCACAACTACAGTCTGTTAGTTACTAAAGATTTCTTTCACTTACCAATGGAGATCAAACCATTCGATTGTCAAACATCAAAGTATGTAGTGGGCAAAATTGATATTGAGATCCCAAGATTCGTCCGACTCCTTCAACCACTTTCTCTGACTGAATCGAGTTTGCTAATGCTGCTTCTTTTATAGGCACGGATTTGATTGTGACGTCAACTAATTGGACGCCAATTGTTTTGAGATTGGTTGCTGTTGCTGCTGCTTGGAGGGGTGAGTATTGACACGATGAAAATGGCAATATCCATCTCGGTGGCGAGAACATACCCGTGTCTTACAAATGTCTAGTCATGTTCGACTTAAGACAAGACAGGGGCAAGTCAGACGCAAAGCCAAGCTTCCAACCGCAGTTGGTTACATTTTGATTTAGTTAAACGATGTGCTTTCTCCATATATATCGCCATACACTCTATATAACTTCACGACAGCGCTGGTCTTGCAGCCATTTTTAGCCAACCTTTATTCTCTAAAACCATGGTTAACTTCATGAAAATATTTAGCACTACAAAATATATATTGTCAAACCATATTCTTGTTATGGCTGGAATCTTTGTCATTTTTAGGCGCTTACTTTTCATTTCAAATTTTGTAATAATCAGAGAGTCTATATAATGCTTTATCAAAGGATTATTTTTGCCAAATATATCAGAGTGGTACAGATTTAGTCCAGATTTCTGTCACTTTTATATAGCAAAAATGGTTGCCATTTCTCCAAGAATTTGCTCAATTATATTCAAATTGTAATTAAAAAATTCTGTAGGCAGACACTTCGCTATATCTGGTGCTCAAATGTATGCTATTTATGAGGCTTAAACTTCTGCTGTGGTCAATGAGGGATGGATGTTTCTTTTTCACTTTTCGGGATGAAAACAATAAAGGATGCTAGATATATGTTAACAAAAAGTGATTCGATTAAATGTTTATTGTTTTTATTTAGGCCAGATCATTTTGATTACATGAAAATAAAAATTAAAGGCCTCTCTCATTTTCATCAAATTGTAGTATTTTAGAATGCACGCCAGTAAATTTTTTATTTCATGCACTGATTGGTACATGAGGTTGAATTGAACATGCAAATGCAAAGAACTTCAGCAGAACTTTTGTTCTACCGTCACAACTACAGTCTGTTAGTTACTAAAGATTTCTTTCACTTACCAATGGAGATCAAACCATTCGATTGTCAAACATCAAAGTATGTGGGCAAAATTGATATTGAGATCCCAAGATTCGTCCGACTCCTTCAACCACTTTCTCTGACTGAATCGAGTTTGCTAATGCTGCTTCTTTTATAGGCACGGATTTGATTGTGACGTCAACTAATTGGACGCCAATTGTTTTGAGATTGGTTGCTGTTGCTGCTGCTTGGAGGGGTGAGTATTGACACGATGAAAATGGCAATATCCATCTCGGTGGCGATAACATACCCGTGTCTTACAAATGTCTAGTCATGTTCGACTTAAGACAAGACAGGGCAAGTCAGACGCAACGCCAAGCTTCCAACCGCAGTTGGTTACATTTTGATTTAGTTAAACGATGTGCTTTCTCCATATATATCGCCATACACTCTATATAACTTCACAACAGCGCTGGTCTTGCAGCCATTTTTAACCAACCTTTATTCTCTAAAACCATGGTTAACTTCATGAAAATATTTAGCACTACAAAAATATATATTGTCAAACCATATTCTTGTTATGGCTGGAATCTTTGTCATTTTAGGCGCTTACTTTTCATTTCAAATTTTGTAATAATCAGAGAGTCTATATAATGCTTTATCAAAGGATTTTTTTGCCAAATATATCAGAGTGGTACAGATTTAGTCCACATTTCTGTCACTTTTATAGCAAAAAATGGTTGCCATTTCTCCAAGAATTTGCTCAATTATATTCAAATTGTAATTAAAAAAATTCTGTAGGTAGACACTTCGCTATATCTGGTGCTCAAATGTATGCTATTTATGAGGCTTAAACTTCTGCTGTGGTCAATGAGGAATGGATGTTTCTTTTTCACTTTTTGGGATGAAAACAATAAAGGATGCTAGATATATGTTAACAAAAAGTGATTCGATTAAAAGTTTATTGTTTTATTAGGCCAGATCATTTTGATTACATGAAAATAAAAATTAAAGGCCTCTCTCATTTTCATCAAATTGTAGTATTTAGAATGCACGCCAGTAAATTTTTATTTCATGCACTGATTGGTACATGAGGTTGAATTTAACATGCAAATGCAAAGAATTCTTCAGAACTTTTGTCTACCGTCACAAACAGTATGTTAGTTACTAAAGATTTCTTTCACTTACCAATGGAGATCAAACCATTCGATTGTCAAACATCAAAGTATGTTGGTGGCAAAAATTGATATTGAGATCCCAAGATTCGTCCGACTCCTTCAACCACTTTCTCTGACTGAATCGAGTTTTGCTAATGCTGCTTCTTTTATAGGCACGGATTTGATTGTGACGTCAACTAATTGGACGCCAATTGTTTTGAGATTGGTTGCTGTTGCTGCTGCTTGGAGGGGTGAGTATTGACACGATGAAAATGGCAATATCCATCTCGGTGGCGAGAACATACCCGTGTCTTACAAATGTCTAGTCATGTTCGACTTAAGACAAGACAGGGGCAAGTCAGACGCAAAGCCAAGCTTCCAACCGCAGTTGGTTACATTTTGATTTAGTTAAACGATGTGCTTTCTCCATATATATCGCCATACACTCTATATAACTTCACAACAGCGCTGGTCTTGCAGCCATTTTTAACCAACCTTTATTCTCTAAAACCATGGTTAACTTCATGAAAATATTTAGCACTACAAAAATATATATTGTCAAACCATATTCTTGTTATGGCTGGAATCTTTGTCATTTTTAGGCGCTTACTTTTCATTTCAAATTTTGTAATAATCAGAGAGTCTATATAATGCTTTATCAAAGGATTATTTTTGCCAAATATATCAGAGTGGTACAGATTTAGTCCAGTTTCTGTCACTTTTATATAGCAAAAATGGTTGCCATTTCTCCAAGAATTTGCTCAATTATATTCAAATTGTAATTAAAAAATTCTGTAGGTAGACACTTCGCTATATCTGGTGCTCAAATGTATGCTATTTATGAGGCTTAAACTTCTGCTGTGGTCAATGAGGAATGGATGTTTCTTTTTTCACTTTTGGGATGAAAACAATAAAGGATGCTAGATATATGTTAACAAAAAGTGATTCGATTAAAAGTTTATTGTTTTTATTTAGGCCAGATCATTTTGATTACATGAAAATAAAAATTAAAGGCCTCTCTCATTTTCATCAAATTGTAGTATTTTAGAATGCACGCCAGTAAATTTTTTATTTCATGCACTGATTGGTACATGAGGTTGAATTTAACATGCAAATGCAAAGAACTTCAGCAGAACTTTTGTCTACCGTCACAACTACAGTATGTTAGTTACTAAAGATTTCTTTCACTTACCAATGGAGATCAAACCATTCGATTGTCAAACATCAAAGTATGTAGTGGGCAAAATTGATATTGAGATCCCAAGATTCGTCCGACTCTTCAACCACTTTCTCTGACTGAATCGAGTTTGCTAATGCTGCTTCTTTTATAGGCACGGATTTGATTGTGACGTCAACTAATTGGACGCCAATTGTTTTGAGATTGGTTGCTGTTGCTGCTGCTTGGAGGGGTGAGTATTGACACGATGAAAATGGCAATATCCATCTCGGTGGCGAGAACATACCCGTGTCTTACAAATGTCTAGTCATGTTCGACTTAAGACAAGACAGGGGCAAGTCAGACGCAAAGCCAAGCTTCCAACCGCAGTTGGTTACATTTTGATTTAGTTAAACGATGTGCTTTCTCCATATATATCGCCATACACTCTATATAACTTCACAACAGCGCTGGTCTTGCAGCCATTTTTAGCCAACCTTTATTCTCTAAAACCATGGTTAACTTCATGAAAATATTTAGCACTACAAAAATATATATTGTCAAACCATATTCTTGTTATGGCTGGAATCTTTGTCATTTTTAGGCGCTTACTTTTCATTTCAAATTTTGTAATAATCAGAGAGTCTATATAATGCTTTATCAAAGGATTATTTTTGCCAAATATATCAGAGTGGTACAGATTTAGTCCACATTTCTGTCACTTTTATATAGCAAAAATGGTTGCCATTTCTCCAAGAATTTGCTCAATTATATTCAAATTGTAATTAAAAAATTCTGTAGGAAGACACTTCGCTATATCTGGTGCTCAAATGTATGCTATTTATGAGGCTTAAACTTCTGCTGTGGTCAATGAGGGATGGATATTGTTTTTTCACTTTTCGGGATGAAAACAATAAAGGATGCTAGATATATGTTAACAAAAAGTGATTCGATTAAAAGTTTATTGTTTTTATTTAGGCCAGATCATTTTGATTACATGAAAATAAAAATTAAAGGCCTCTCTCATTTTCATCAAATTGTAGTATTTTAGAATGCACGCCAGTAAATTGTTTATTTCATGCACTGATTGGTACATGAGGTTGAATTTAACATGCAAATGCAAAGAACTTCAGCAGAACTTTGGTAATGTTCTCTTCTACCGTCACAACTACAGTCTGTTAGTTACTAAAGAATTCTTTCACTTACCAATGGAGATCAAACCATTCGATTGTCAAACATCAAAGTATGTAGTGGGCAAAATTGATATTGAGATCCCAAGATTCGTCCGACTCCTTCAACCACTTTCTCTGACTGAATCGAGTTTGCTAATTTGTTTTGAGATTGGTTGCTGTTGCTGCTGCTTGGAGGGGTGAGTATTGACACGATGAAAATGGCAATATCCATCTCGGTGGCGAGAACTTACCCGTGTCTTACAAATGTCTAGTCATGATCGACTTAAGACAAGACAGGGGCAAGTCAGACGCAAAGCCAAGCTTCCAACCGCAGTTGGTTACATTTTGATTTAGTTAAACGATGTGCTTTCTCCATATATATCGCCATACACTCTATATAACTTCACGACAGCGGTGGTCTTGCAGCCATTTTTAGCCAACCTTTATTCTCTAAAACCATGGTTGACTTCTTGAAAGTATTTAGCACTACAAAAATATATATTGTCAAACCATATTCTTGTTATGGCTGGAATCTTTGTCATTTTTAGGCTCTTACTTTTCATTTCAAATTTTGTAATAATCAGAGAGTCTACATAATGCTTTATCAAAGGATTATTTTTGCCAAATATATCAGAGTGGTACAGATTTAGTCCACATTTCTATCACTTTTATACAGAAAAAATGGTTGCCATTTCCCCAAGAATTTGCTCAATTATATTCAAATTGTAATTAAAAAATTCTGTAAGCAGACACTTCGCTATATCTGGTGCTCAAATGTATGCTATTTATGAGGCTTAAACTTCTGCTGTGGTCAATGAGGGATGGATGTTTCTTTTTCACTTTTCGGGATAAAAACAATAAAGGATGCTAGATATATGTTAACAAAAAGTGATTTGATTAAATGTTTATTGTTTTTATTTAGGCCAGATCTTTTTGATTATATAAAAATAGAAACTAAAGGCCACTCTTATTTTCGTCATATTGTAGTATTTTAGAATGCACGCCAGTAATTTTTTTCTCTTTCATGCTCTGATTGGTACATGAGGTTCAATTTAACATGCAAATGCAAAGAATTTCAACAGAACTTGGTAATGTTCTCTTCTACCGTCATAACTCAATCTATTAGGTACTAAAGAGTTCTTTTACTTACCAATGAAGATCAAAACCATTCGATTGTCAAACATCAAAGTATGTAGTGGGCAAAATTGATATTGAGATCCCAAGATTCGTCCGACTCCTTCAACCATTTTCTCTGACTGAATCGAGTTCGCTAATGCTTCTTCTTTTAGGCACAGATTTGATTGTGACGTCAACTGATTGGGCACCAATTGTTTTGAGATTGGTTGCTGTTGCTGTGAAAGGGTGATCCAATGATAGAGAAGCGCTGAAGGTGCTAGATATCCATCTCGTCCCGTCAGAATGAGGCCTACTTTGTTTTTGCGGCATTTTTATTGGTGGCAAAGAGAATCTTTGCGCGAGTACTTAGCTCTTCAAATTTCGTGAAAAGTGGGGCCTTATCTAATGAAAGTCCACACTGATTTTAACGTGCAAAGTGGTGAATGGTCTTGAAATACTTTTCATCTTAATGTTTGCGTTAAAATTTGGTGATTCGTTGATAGATTGCGGGGTTTTTAAGTAATTGTATTGCTGACAGATAATTTGGTGCACTTTCATGAATTTTGAGCAATATATCAAAGCAAGTGTTTAATGGATCAAAATACTTTCTAAAGAAGCTTATTTAATTCATTCATTCTAATTCACTATAATAACGTAAAGCGTTTTTTGAAACGTGAACAACTGTTGATTTTATCTTAGGTCTATTCAGTCACATCTCTGCCACAAGAAAGTTAACCTCTTTAGATAGGGTAACATATACAATGTCATCTCCAAAGTTTTCTCTACAGCAAATCAAATCAAAATAGTTGGTAACAACTTTATCGGGTTGTAATAGAAGGGCTACGGACACTATTTGAAGATGGAAGAAACGCACCGCAGCAGCCTTCGGTACTAAATACCATTGAAACGCCGCAATAAACGAACGAATTGTCAAAATTCGAACCGAAGAGGAAAGATAAGAAATATTTCATGGTAACTAACTATTTAACACGCTAAAAATCAGTGCCAAATATCATTCAATTACTTTTCTTAGTAATTGATACCCTTAATTGATATATATAATATATATAATTCAATACCCTTACCTTTCACCAAATTATAAGGGCTCATTAATGCAGCTGATTTCTTTTGCAACCAATAAAAATGGCCGCCAAAACAAAATTTTCCTCGTGGGGAAAATAATCAAACCCCTAAGCTAGACATCCAGCGTCATCAGTGCTTTTATATCATTATGGTGATTTTTGTTAATATGAAGAAGAAATGACGCAAGTTTACGAACGAATTGCAGTTGGAAGATCGGCTTTACGTCTGATATGCTCCTCTCTAATCGTAAATCGAACTTGATTAAACATTTATAAGACGCAGGAACCTTCTCATAACAAGAAGGGTCATTTCTTCATATTTTCAGATCTCACCACTTCACAGTAGCAGCAACAGTAACCAATCAGAAAACAACTGGTACCCAATCAGATGACGTCACAATCAAATCCGTGCCTATAAAAGAAGTAGCCTTAGCCAGTCCACTTCAGTCAGAGAGAAAGGTAGCAGGAATCGGACGAATCTTGGGATCTCAATATCAAGGCTGCCATTTACATACTTTGCTGTTTGACAATCGAATGGTTTTGATCTTCATTGGTAAGTGAAAGAACTCTTTGGTAACTAACAGACTCTAGTTGTAAAGGTAGAAGAGAACATTACCAAGTTTTGTTGTAGTTCTTTGCATTTGCATGTTATTTGAAAGCTCGTGTACCAATCAGAGCATGCAAATATAAACTTACGAACGTTCACCCAAAGTACAACGCGATTAAAATTAGAATGGCTCTGTGTACAGTCTTTTAATATAATAAAACGTATCAAGACAAAATAACAAAATAAACACATGTTCGAATCAACTTTGATTAACCATAATCTGGAATCCTTTTTTGTACGAAAAATGAACAAGAATTTTATCGGTGAAGATAACCTTACGTTGGCCATATTAGAAAGCAACTCTCATATTTATATCATATACAAGCAACAAAGAAAGATAAGCCTCTGCTTGCAGAATTATTGAGTTCAAAGTGAATGTGAGTGAGCAAAGTACATGCAAAAACGGACCTTTTTAGTACAGGAATTTGGGAGAAATCACAATTAAACTTCTAGCCCTCTAGTATGTTAGGCAAGTATCAATCTTTTGAAGAAGCATGATTCAGACTCTCCTATCATTAAAAATAAGTTACAGGAAATTGTAAATGATGACTTACAACGTTGATGCACAATTATTTCCTGTATTTCCATACAGTGTTATTGCAAATTGTGTCCTCTGGAAGAAACTGTTGCTGGACGTAAGAGGATTGTAAGCTGTCTCTCATTTCTTCCCAGGCATTTCCTTCCCTGAGCTTACGCTTGGTATATTTGCTCATTAGCTCACTACCTCCAACTTTATTTGACGCACACTCTCCTTCCAAACAAGGACCCAATAAGGAAACTTCTGGGCCATGGCAATCATTCTGAACCATGCCAGACACGGGCCTACCGATGGGCCTAAGTTCGACGCAACGCGCGTTGAAACTAATGCGCAGTTATCTTTGTTCCCTTCAGGTTGCTCTTTTTCAAAGCAAGCTTTATTAAAGCTCTAACTTCCACATTTTTCGTTTTTATTATTATTTTTGTTAAACCGCTGAAATCGCATTTGTCTCTTCGGCGCCATTTTTAATATCACATTGGACCATCGCCAGCACGGCTAAACCACCTCTCACTGGCCTTGGTGAAAGTCCTCACAGAGACGATATTTTCTTCCTTTCTGCTTGACAAGAACTATGAGAGAAGGCGAAGGGCTAGAGCTGGGTTTAACAACCCCTTGCCCCTGCAACTTCTCTATTTATCTTATGTGTGTCAAAGTTGGTATGGCTCCCTGACTCTTCAAAAACATTAGAAAGGTCCATCAATGTTTGCAAAATCCTGTCCAGAAATGGAAAGAATAATGGCTTGCAAAAGTTAGTGACTAATGTCAGATGCTGAAACTGACGTACGACAGAGGAGAGGAGCATTCTTATTACGGTCAGTTTAAGACGAGGTAACTTCTGCCATCTGCTTGACAGACCGAACCGAATATGCTGCCAAAATACTGGGTGACAATTTAGATATTGAAAATCCAGATGACAAATTTATCCCCCAACGTTTGCAGATCGAGTTGGAAGTTTTAATTTCGCTGAGCGATGTTCCGCGTGGATTTCCCAAAGGAAATTAGCCCTGCACCCCAGGTCCGCTTCTTCGCCATTGATTTCTATAGCAAGAAGCTAACTTGCATAATTTCAAAATGGTAGCACTTCAGCCAATCGATAGATTATTCCGCTCTCTTCCACCGTTGAGCACTTAAAGGACGGTCGGAGCGGCTCACGAAGAGTGGTGGCTGTTGTTGTTGCTTTATGTCCTCCACAGCGGTCTGCAACTTGGGTTGCTGTGTGGTCAGCGCAGTAACAGCGGCGGTCAAAGCAGGTAACAGTTTGGAGCGAGGACGTGGGGCATAAACACGGTGTATGAAATTTCGCATCTCCTCCGGATTTGGGGAGGGATTGCTCTCCTAGGTAAACCCATCATGAATTGTCGAGCCAACAACGCCTGTTTAGTATTAATAAACAACCAACGGCAACAAACAACGGCGTAAACTGGAAATCAAATGAGCGTAGGTATCGGTGTCTTCTGCAGCCAAAATGTGAAAAGAAACTCGATGCTTGGTCACGAAATAAAGAAACGAGCTCACCGCTTGAGAGATGTGTTCACTCTCACAGATTCGTTGCGCTAAAACAACTTCATGAATGAGACCCCTATACAAACAAATAACACTATTGTTTGAGGGTAACTGGGCTAATGAGCCGTGCCAAAACGTACAACAAAGACAAGGGATATTATTTACAAACAATCAAATGGCGGGAAAACGTACAAAAGTAGGTGATTCTCCACAGGGGCATGTCAGACGCATAATAATGGAAAAACGCAGCATCATATGAATGTGTCAATGACCTTCTCTTTTGTGTCATTTTTAGACAATTATTTGAATGGGAACGAGTATGGAAAACTCTACATATTGTATGGGAATCGCTTTTCGATATTATTTATCTTTAGTTTCTTTTCGAGTCAATTTAAAAATTTCATGTGTAGAAATTTTCTGTTCAATGCGAACAACTTTGTAGCAGTTTCTATAGGGTGAATGAATGATGGCATTAAAAAAACAATTATCCTTGTCTACTTCAAATCAAAACCGGTTTTTTGTATCATAATAATGGAAATACGCAGCATCATATGAATATATCAATGACCTTTTCTTCATTCAGATGATTCGAGGTTTATTGCTGATTTCCCTAAATTTCGCATAACAAGAAAGGACGGTCCTTCCTCAATATATCGCTCATTTGTATTCACTTTGAATTTAAAAGTTCTGCAGACGGAAATTTCTCTAAATTTGTTGTATGGGAATACTCTACATATTGAAATTATGGGAATTGCTTTCTAATATTGTGAATGTAAGATGCTTTAACTAAAAGTATTCTTTCTTTACTATTTCAACAAAAAAGAAGAGAGGATGCTCAATATACTTAATATCAGATTCACACGTACGTTTATTTTTGAATTTTTTATCTGGATATGTTTTATAATATTGCAAGATAAGACAAAGCAATTTTTATCTTTCTAACGTTATGATTACTTTGGATGTACGTTCGTAAGTTTTGATTTTCATTCTCTAATTGATACGCGAGATTCTATTTAGCATTCAAATGTCTAGACATATATTGTGCAATATTCTCTTCTACCGTCAAAACTACAGTCTATTAGTTACTAAAGAGTTCTTTCACTTACCAATGAAGATCAAAACCATTTGATTGTCAAACATCAAAGTATGTAGTGGGCAAAATTGATATTGATATCCCAAGATTCGTCCGACTCCTTCAACCACTTTCTCTGACTGAATCGAGTTTGCTAATGCTGCTTCTTTTATAGGCACGGATTTGATTGTGACGTCAACTAATTGGACGCCAATTGTTTTGAGATTGGTTGCTCTTGCTGCTGCTTGGAGGGGTGAGTATTGACACAATGAAAATGGCAATATCCATCTCGGTGGCGAGAACATACCCGTGTCTTACAAATGTCTACTCATGTTCGACTTAAGACAAGACAGGGGCAAGTCAGACGCAAAGCCAAGCTTCCAACCGCAGTTGGTTACATTTTGATTTAGTTAAACGATGTGCTTTCTCCATATATATCGCCATACACTCTATATAACTTCACGACAGCGCTAGTCTTGCAGCCATTTTTAGCCAACCTTTATTCTCTAAAACCATGGTTAACTTCATGAAAATATTTAGCACTACAAAAATATATATTGTCAAACCATATTCTTGTTATGGCTGGAATCTTTGTCATTTTTAGGCGCTTACTTTTCATTTCAAATTTTGTAATAATCAGAGAGTCTATATAATGCTTTATCAAAGGATTATTTTAAATATATCAGAGTGGTACAGATTTAGTCCAGATTTCTGTCACTTTTATATAGCAAAAATGGTTGCCATTTCTCCAAGAATTTGCTCAATTATATTCAAATTGTAATTAAAAAATTCTGTAGGCAGACACTTCGCTATATCTGGTGCTCAAATGTATGCTATTTATGAGGCTTAAACTTCTGCTGTGGTCAATGAGGGATGGATGTTTCTTTTTCACTTTTCGGGATGAAAACAATAAAGGATGCTAGATATATGTTAACAAAAAGTGATTCGATTAAATGTTTATTGTTTTTATTTAGGCCAGATTCATTTTGATTACATGAAAATAAAAATTAAAGGCCTCTCTCATTTTCATCAAATTGTAGTATTTTAGAATGCACGCCAGTAAATTTTTTATTTCATGCACTGATTGGTACATGAGGTTGAATTTAACATGCAAATGCAAAGAACTTCAGCAGAACTTTGGTAATGTTCTCTTCTACCGTCACAACTACAGTCTGTTAGTTACTAAAGATTTCTTTCACTTACCAATGGAGATCAAACCATTCGATTGTCAAACATCAAAGTATGTAGTGGGCAAAATTGATATTGAGATCCCAAGATTCGTCCGACTCCTTCAACCACTTTCTCTGACTGAATCGAGTTTGCTAATGCTGCTTCTTTTATAGGCACGGATTTGATTGTGACGTCAACTAATTGGACGCCAATTGTTTTGAGATTGGTTGCTGTTGCTGCTGCTTGGAGGGGTGAGTATTGACACGATGAAAATGGCAATATCCATCTCGGTGGCGAGAACATACCCGTGTCTTACAAATGTCTAGTCATGTTCGACTTAAGACAAGACAGGGGCAAGTCAGACGCAAAGCCAAGCTTCCAACCGCAGTTGGTTACATTTTGATTTAGTTAAACGATGTGCTTTCTCCATATATATCGCCATACACTCTATATAACTTCACGACAGCGCTGGTCTTGCAGCCATTTTTAGCCAACCTTTATTCTCTAAAACCATGGTTAACTTCATGAAAATATTTAGCACTACAAAAATATATATTGTCAAACCATATTCTTGTTATGGCTGGAATCTTTGTCATTTTTAGGCGCTTACTTTTCATTTCAAATTTTGTAATAATCAGAGAGTCTATATAATGCTTTATCAAAGGATTATTTTTGCCAAATATATCAGAGTGGTACAGATTTAGTCCAGATTTCTGTCACTTTTATATAGCAAAAATGGTTGCCATTTCTCCAAGAATTTGCTCAATTATATTCAAATTGTAATTAAAAAATTCTGTAGGCAGACACTTCGCTATATCTGGTGCTCAAATGTATGCTATTTATGAGGCTTAAACTTCTGCTGTGGTCAATGAGGGATGGATGTTTCTTTTTCACTTTTCGGGATGAAAACAATAAAGGATGCTAGATATATGTTAACAAAAAGTGATTCGATTAAATGTTTATTGTTTTTATTTAGGCCAGATCATTTTGATTACATGAAAATAAAAATTAAAGGCCTCTCTCATTTTCATCAAATTGTAGTATTTTAGAATGCACGCCAGTAAATTTTTTACTTCATGCACTGATTGGTACATGAGGTTGAATTTAACATGCAAATGCAAAGAACTTCAGCAGAACTTTGGTAATGTTCTCTGCTACCGTCACAACTACAGTCTGTTAGTTACTAAAGATTTCTTTCACTTACCAATGGAGATCAAACCATTCGATTGTCAAACATCAAAGTATGTAGTGGGCAAAATTGATATTGAGATCCCAAGATTCATCCGATTCCTTCAACCACTTTCTCTGACTGAATCGAGTTTGCTAATGCTGCTTCTTTTATAGGCACGGATTTGATTGTGACGTCAACTAATTGGACGCCAATTGTTTTGAGATTGGTTGCTGTTGCTGCTGCTTGAAAGGGTGAGTATTGACACGATGAAAATGGCAATATCCATCTCGGTGGCGAGAACATACCCGTGTCATACAAATGTCTAGTCATGTTCGACGTAAGACAAGACAGGGGCAAGTCAGACGCAAAGCCAAGCTTCCAACCGCAACATTTTGATTTAGTTAAACGGTGTGCTTTCTCCATATATATCGCCATACACTCTATGTAACTTCACGACAGCGCTTGTCTTGCAGCCATTTTTAGCCAACTTTTATTCTCTAAAACCATGGTTAACTTCATGAAAATATTTAGCACTACAAAAATATATATTGTCAAACCATATTCTTGTTATGGCTGGAATCTTTGTCATTTTTAGGCGCTTACTTTTCATTTCAAATTTTGTAATAATCAGAGAGTCTATATAATGCTTTATCAAAGGATTATTTTTGCCAAATATATCAGAGTGGTACAGATTTAGTCCAGATTTCTGTCACTTTTATATAGCAAAAACGGTTGCCATTTCCCCAAGAATTTGCTCAATTATATTCAAATTGTAATTAAAAAATTCTGTAGGCAGACACTTCGCTATATCTGGTGCTCAAATGTATGCTATTTATGAGGCTTAAACTTCTGCTGTGGTCAATGAGGGATGGATGTTTCTTTTTCACTTTTCGGGATGAAAACAATAATGGATGCTAGATATATGTTAACAGAAAATGATTTGATTAAATGTTTATTCTTTTTATTTAGGCCAGATCATTTTGATTATATAAAAATGAAATTAAAGGCCATTCTTATTTTCGTCATATTGTGGTATTTAGATTGCACGCCAGTAGATTTTTACCTTTTCATGCACTGATTGGTACATGAGATTCAATTTAACATGCAAATGCAAAGAACTTCAGCAGAACTTTGGTAATGTTCTCTTCTACCGTCACAACTACAGTCTGTTAGTTACTAAAGATTTCTTTCACTTACCAATGGAGATCAAACCATTCGATTGTCAAACATGAAAGTATGTAGTGGGCAAAATTGATATTGAGATCCCAAGATTCGTCCGACTCCTTCAACCACTTTCTCTGACTAAATCGAGTTTGCTAATGCTGCTTCTTTTATAGGCACGGATTTGATTGTGACGTCAACTAATTGGACGCCAATTGTTTTGAGATTGGTTGCTGTTGCTGCTACTGTGGAAGAGTTAGTTTTGACAATATGAAGAAAAAATGACCCTTTTTGTTTTGAGATGATTGCTGCTTCTAATGAATTTTTAGTCAAGTTCGATCTGCGATTAGACCGGGGCAAGTCAGACGTAAAGCCAAGTTTCCAGCCCGCTATCCTTTCTTTTTTGAAATTGTTGAGAGAGATACTTTCTTCAGCATGCTCGTCATTGTTAGTGCTAACTTCTCATATTTGCCAAATATTCGATTTAACGCTATATACCGCATGTGTCTTCTTTACAGAACGTGTGTTTCAACTAGTTTCTCCTCAATTTTTTCTCTCTAGAAATCATGCCTATTATGATAAAAATACGTAGCATGAGCTGAATATATGGTTAAATTTTTCTTGTTGGGCTTTGCAATTTTGTCATTTTTTTACACTTATTTTCAATTCAAATTAGGTATTAATTGGAAGGTCTCTATAATCATCTTTAAAGGATCTTTGTTACCTAGCATATCGGAGGATTTAGTATTTATTCCTGATTTCTCTTAGTTTCTCATCTTAATAAGGATTGGCTTTTGCTCAACAAATTACACGTCTCAATTCACTTTCGATTTAACAATTTTATAGGCAGAAGCTTATCTGTATTTGTTGCAGGGAATTTTTGAACATACTGAGGGGTGGGGGAAACGCCCCACCAGGCCCTACGAGTTCCCAATCACTGAAGAGAAAAATGCTACATTTGCCCCAAATTTCGGCCATTTCGCGGCCCTTAGAGATAAAAGTAACCGGGATTTCAAAAGGTTGGTAAGAAATTTGATGGCTCTTTTGATGTTGATAGCAATCTTTATATCACTACATTTCTCATTTTTCCACCTTGCAACTCGATTTATTGCTCAACTTACCAAGATCTTAGTGTTTCCTTGCATTTTACAACCATACACAGGCTGAGATATTGCCTTGAAATAAATTCTTGTGTTTTGAGCCCATTTATAGCCATCAGTGTTGGTAGTGTCTCTTGCTGTAATCAAATGGTTACTCTGATTGATACATGAGTTTCCATATAACAGGCAATTGCCACAAACCTCAATTGAATTGTGTAATATTTTCTTCAACCGCGTCTATTAGGTACTAAAGAATTCTTTCACTTACCAATGAAGATCAAAACCATTCGATTGTCAAACATCAAAGTATGTAGTGGGCAATCTTGATATTGAGATGCCAAGATTCGTCCGACTCCTTCAACCACTTTCTCTGACTGAATCAAGTTCGCTAATGCTTCTTCTTTTATAGGCACGGATTTGATTGTGACGTCAACTGATTGGGTGCCAGTTTTTTTCTGATTGGTTGCTGTTGCTGTGAAAGGGTGATCCCATGATAGAGAAGCACTGAAGGCGCTAGATGTCCAACTCGTCCCGTCAGAATGAGGCCTACTTTGTTTTTGCGGAATTTTTATTAGTGGCAAAGAGAATCTTTGCGCCAATACTGAGCCCTATATAGTTTCGCGAAAAGTAAGGATTTATCTAATGAAGTTCCAAACTGATTTTAGCGTGCAAAGTGGTAAATTGTCTTCAAGTATTTTTTATCTTAATGTTTGCGTTTAAATTTTGGTTATTCGTTTACTCTTGCAGCGTTTCAAGAAATTTTATGGCTGACAGATAATTCGGTGCACTTACATTAATTTTGAGAAAAATTTAAAAGAAAGTGTTTAATTGATCAAGCTTATTTAATTCATTCATTCTAATTCCCTAGAATAGCGTACAGTGTTCTTTGAAATGTGAACAACTGTCGATATTATCTTAGGTCTATTAAGTCACATCTCTGCCCTAAAATCTCAGAAATTTATATTTTTTAGCTAGGGAATAGTTGGTAATAACTTTATCGGGTTGTAATAGAAGGACTACGGACACTATTTGAAGATGGAAGAAGCGCACCGCAGCAGCCTTTGGTAGTAAATACACTTTAAACATCGCAATAAACGAACGAACTGTCAAAATTTGAACCGAAAAGGAGAGATAAGAAATGTTTCATGATAACCCACTATTTAACACGTTAAAAATCAGTGCTGAATATCATTCAATTACCCTTTACCTTTCATCAAATTATAAGGGCTCATTAATGCCACTGATTTCTTTTGCAACCAATAAAAATGGCCGCCAAAACAAAATTTGTCTCGTAGGGAAAATAATCAAACCTCTAGTCAGACATCTAGCGCCCTCGGCGCTTTTATATCATTATGGTGATTTTTGTTAATATATAGAAGAAATGACGCAAGTTTACAAACGGATTGCGGTTGAAAGTTTGGCTTTACGTCTGACATGCTCCTGTCTAATCGTAAATCGAACTTTACTAAACATTTATAAGACGCAAGAACCTACTCATAACGAGAAGGGTAATTTCTTCATATTGACAGAACTCACCCCTTCACAGTAGCAGCAACAGCAACTAATCAAAAAACAACTGGTACCCAATCAGATGACGTCACAATCAAATCCGTGCCTATAAAAGAAGAAGCCTTAGCCAGTCCATTTCAGTCAGAGAGAAAGGTAGCAGGAATCGGACGAATCTTGAGATCTCATTATCAAGGCTGTAAACTACTCATTTTGATGTTTGAAAATTTAATGGTTTTGATCTTCATTGGTAAGTGAAAGAACTCTTTGGTAACTAACAGACTCTAGTTGTAAAGGTAGAAGAGAACATTACCAAGTTTTGTTGTAGTTCTTTGCATTTGCATGTTATTTGAAAGCTCGTGTACCAATCAGAGCATGCAAATATAAATTTACGAACGTTCATCCAAAGTACAACGTGATGAAAATTAGAATGGCTCTGTGTACAGTCTTTTAATATAATAAAACGTATCAAGACAAAATAGCAAAATAAACACATGATCGATTAAACTTTGATTAACAAATATCTAGAATCCTTTTTTATACGAAAGGTAAACAAGAATTCTATCGGTGAAGATAACCTTACGTTGGCCGTATTAGAAAGCACCTCACATACTTATAACATATACAAGCAACAGAGAAAGAGAAGCTTCTGCATGCAGAATTATTGAGTTCAAAGTGAATGTGAGTGAGCAAAGTACATGCAAAAACGGACCTTTTTAGTACAGGAATTTGGGAGAAATCACAATTAAACTTCTAGCCCTCTAGTATGTTAGGCAAGTATCAATCTTTTGAAGAAGCATGATTCAGACTCTCTTATCATTAAAAATAAGTTACAGGAAATTGTAAATGATGACTTACAACGTTAATGCACAATTATTTCCTGAATTTCCATACAGTGTTATCGCTCGAACCAGGGCTATTTTGCATGCAACCATTGCAAATTGTGTCCTCTGGAAGAAACTGTTGCTGGAATAGCGCGAGCCCTGTAATGCATTTAGCAAATCATCTATTCTGGGAATAGGGCGAGCATCTTTTTAGTGACCTGATCTAATTTGCGATAGTCTACAGAGAGACGATATTTTCCATCCTTCTGCTTTAAAAGAACTATGGGAGAAGCCAAAGGGCTAGAACTGGCTTTAATAACCTCTTGCCCAGCATAACATTAACCTGGGATTGAGTTTTTTCTCGGTTTGCATAAGGGAGCCTCCTTGGGTATTGACAGATGGGGGCTTCGTTCCCTGTATTTATCTTATGAGTGACAACATTGGTATGGCTCTTCAAAAACGTCGGAAAAGTCCAGAAATGCTTGTAAGGTACTGTCCCTGTCCTGTTCTGAAAGGGAGGGAATAATGGCTTGAAAAAGTTGGTTAATGCTCTCGAGAATGTTTAGGGGTGACCTTCAACCCTTGCCTTCATTGAGACACCCTGTTGAAATTTAAAGAATTGCGACTTGCAATGCCACGGGTAGTTGGCAATGGCAATGGTGCCTTCTGTGCAGAAGCGTCTCTTGATAGCGCTACTGTCGTTTGCGTAAATTCAGTGGGTCGGCCTTGAAACGGCTGCATGCGGGGGCAATCCTGAGCTGTGTAGCCAATACAGAATCAAACAGGGCATTAAGGTTGTAGCCAAGGACAGGACGCACGAAAACGACCAGCCTACTGGCAATGAAAACAACATCCCTTCTTCTGTATTCGGTATTGCAATTCCTTTCACCGTTGCGCACTTAAAGAACGGTCGGAGAGGTTCACGAAGAGTGGTGGCTGTTGTTGTTGCTTTTTGTCCTCCACAGTGGTCTGCAACTTGGATTGCTGTGTGGTCAGCGCAGTAACAGAGGCTGTCAATTGATCAATCGCCGACTGGAAGGGGTCCAAAGGAACAAGGATGAAAAATGTTTTCTGCCAATCAGGTTGTTTGTTTACATACGTCCAAAGGGGGAATCGGCAGGAGCGGTCGCAAAAGCGGGTGACAGTGTTGAGTGGGAATGTGTGGAATAGACACGGTGCATGAAATCTCGCATTCCCTCCGAATTTGGGGAGGGAGTGATCTCCTTGGTAAACCCTTTATGAGCTCCCGAGCCAACAACGCCTGTTTAGCATTATCTCCAAGATGAAGATATGCTTTGTACGAAAAATAAACAACCAACGGCAACAAACGACGGCGTAAACTGGACGTCAAATGAGCGTACGTATCGGTGTTATCTGCAGCCAAAGTGTAAAGAGAAACTCGATGCTTGGTCACGAAATAAAGAAACGAGCTCACCGCTTGAGAGATGGGTTCACTCTCACAGATTTATTGCGCTAAAATAACTTCATGAATGAGACCCCTATACAAACAAATAACACTATTGTTCAAGGGTAACTGGGCTAATGAACCGTGCCAAAACGTACAACAAAGACAATGGATATTATTTGAAAACAATCAAATGGCGTGAAAACATACAAAAGTAGGTGATTCTCCACAGGGGCATGTCAGACACATGATAATGGAAATACGCAGCATCATATAAATATTTCAATGACCTTTTCTTCTAGAGTTGTGTTGCTACTCTGAGGATAAGAGGTTTATTGCTAATTTCTTTAAGTTTCTCATAACAAGAAAGGACTGCCCTTTGCACATTATATTGCTCATTTGTATTCACTTTCAATTTAAAAGTTCTGCAGACAGAAATTTTTCTAAGTTTGTTGCTTGGTAACACTCTACATGTTGAAAGTATAGGTATCGCTTTCTGATATTGCAATTTATTTACTAATATTATTCTTTTTAACTTTTCCAACGAAAAGAAGAGAGGATGCTCAATATACTTTATAAGGTTTATAACATTCGAACGTACGTTGATTTTTATTATTTCATCTTGATAAAATTTTATAACATTGCGGGATAAGACAAAGCCATTTTTATCTTTCTAACGTTATGGTTACTTTGGATGTACGTTCGTAAGTTTTGATTTTCATTCTCTAATTGATGCGGGAGATTCTATTTAGCAATCAAATGCCAAGAACTTGAACTCTATGTTCTCTTCTACCGTCATAACTACAGTCTATTAGTTACCAAAGAATTCTTTCACTTACCAATGAAAATAAAACCATTCAATTTTCAGACATCAAAATATGTAGTTTACAGCCTTGATATTGAGATCCCAAGATTCGTCCGACTCCTTCAACCACTTTCTCTGACTGAATCGAGTTTGCTAATGCTGCTTCTTCTATAGGCACGGATTTGATTGTGACGTCAACTAATTGGACGCCAATTGTTTTGAGATTGGTTGCTGTTGCTGCTGCTTGGAGGGGTGAGTATTGACACGATGAACATACCCGTGTCTTATAAATGTCTAGTCATGTTCGACTTAAGACAAGACAGGGGCAAGTCAGACGCAAAGCCAAGCTTCCAACCGCAGTTGGTCACATTTTGATTTAGTTGAACGATATGCTTTCTCCATATATGTCGCCATACACTCTATATAACTTCGCGAAAACCGCTGGTCTTGCAGCCATTTTTAGCCAACCTTTATTCTCTAAAACCATGGTTAACTTTATGAAAATATTTAGCACTACAAAAATATATATTGTTAAAACATATTCTTGTTGAGGCTGGAATCATTTCAAATTTTGTAGTAATCAGAGAGTCTTTATAATGCTTTATCAAAGGATTGTTTTTACCAAATATATCATAGGGGTACGGGTTTAGTCCCGATTTCACTCATTTTTATGTTGGAAAAATGGCTGCTTTTTTTCAAAGAATTTGATGATTTGGTGCCAATTGTTTTCTGATTGGTTGCTGTTGCTGTGAAAGGGCGATCCAATGATAGAGAAGCACTGAAAGTGCTCGACGTCTAACTCGTCCTGTCAGAATGAGGCAAACTTTGTTTTTGTGGCATTTTTCATGGTGGCAAAGAGAATCTTTGCGCCAGTACTATCCTATAATCTCAGAAATTTAACTTCTTTAGGTAGGGTAACATATACAATGTCATCTCTAAAGTTTTTTCTACAATAAGTCAAATCAAAATAGTTGTTATAACTTGATCGGGTTGTAATAGAAGGACTACGGACACTATTTGAAGATGGAAGAAGCGCACCGCAGCAGCCTTTGGTACTAAATACACTTTAAACATCGCAATAAGCGAACGAACTGTTAAAAAACGAACCGTAGAGGAAAGATAAGAAATTTTTCATGGTAACTCACTACTTAATACGTTAAAAATCAGTGCCGAATATCATTCAATTACTTTTCTTAGTAATTGATACCCTTAATTGATATAATTGATAAATAATTCAATACCCTTAATTTTCACCAAATTATAAGGGCTCATTAATGCCGCAGATTTCTTTTGCAACCAATAAAAATGGCCGCCAAAACAAAATTTGGCTCGTAGGGAAAATAATCAAACCCCTAAGCTAAAGAACGGATTGCGGTAGGAGAATTGGCTTTGCGACTGAAACGCCCCTGTCTAATCGTAAATCAAACATGACTATACATTTATAAGACGCACAGAATTTGTTACGGTAATAAATGCAGAGAAAGTTCTACCCGCAGACTATTCAATTCAAAGTGCATATGAATGAGCCAATAAAGAGCAACATTTCGTAAATTAGAAAAACAACTCTAAAACGAAATGTTCAATTTAAAGAATTAGAAGCACAGTAACTGGCGGCAAGGCTAAACTTACACAAATTTCTTCAAAAAGTGAAGGCAAACATTTGTGTGTGCAATAAGGCTAGATATACCGAAATGGTAACATGTATATGTAGCACAGTCCTGAAAAAAATTAGTTACAGGAAACTGTAAATGATGACTTACAACGTTGATGCACAATTATTTCCTGAATTTCCATGCAGTGTTGTAGCACATTCAAGGCAGAAATACTGATGCAAGCCACAGTCTGGACAGCGACAAACTGCACGACGGGATTGCTCGAACCAGGGCTATTTTGCATGCAACAATTGCAAGCTGTGTCCTCTGGAAGAAACTGTTGCTGGACGAAAGAGGATTGTAATCTGTCTCTCATTTCTTCCCAGGCTTTTCCTTCCCTGAGCTTACGCTTGGTATATTTGCTTATTGGCTCACTACCTCCAACTTTATTTGACGCACATTCTCCTTGCAAACAAGGACCCAATAAGGAAACTTCTGTGCCAGGGCAATCATTCTGAACCATGCCAGATAACGGGCCTACCGATGGGCCTAAGTTCGACGCTACACGCGTTGAAACTAATGCGCAGTTATCTTTGTTCCCTTCAGGTTGCTCATTCAAAAAGCTAGCTTGATTAAAAGCTCTAACTTGCACAATTTTCGTTTTTATTATTCCGGGACCACGTATTTTCACCTTGTGCTTAAACCGATGAAATCGCATTTGTCTCTTAGGCGCTATTTTTAATATCACATTGGATAATCGCCAGCACGGCTAAACCACCTCTCAATGGGCTAAACACGGCGCGACAACGTTGAGTTGCTATCTATATGGGTTCTAAACCTAGATAAAACAGTAGATAGTCGCTCACATTGCTATTGTATGCCTATTGATGGTATGATAATATCACCAAAATAGCACAAACGGGTATCTAGTGTCAGGCCAGGTAATAAAATTTCATTGGTTCGTCTAAAGGTCGCTGACCCCTCTGTAGCTCCAAAGATAAGTCGTACAAACCCCCACAGTCCGTCAGGGGTGACAAAAGCTGCCCTTTGTTGGTCCTTGGGGGCAAATGAACTTGCCAATTTCAGATCGTAAATCTAGGGTGCTGAAATAGCGCGAGCCCTGTAATGCATCTAGCAAATCATCTATTTTGCGAAGAGGGCGAGCATCTTTCTTAGTGACCAGGTATAATTTGCGATAGTCCACACACAGACGATACTTTCCATCCTTCTGCTTGAAAAGAACTATTGGAGAAGCCTAAGGGCTAGGCCCTAATTGTTCTTCTTGGTATGCATAAGGGAGCATACCTTGGGTATTGACAGATGGGGGCTTCGTTCCCTGTATTTATCTTATGAGTGACAACATTGGTATGGCCCAGTGACTCCTCAAACGTCAGAAAACTCAATGTTTGTGAAGTGCTGTCCCTGTCCTGTTCCGAAATGGAAGAAATAATGGCTTGAAAAAGTTGGTGTACTGCTCTTGACTTCTCGTGGGAACATGGCAATTAACTAATACTTTACTGCGACCTGGCATGCAAATTGAGGATGTTATAGATGCTGGAACTGAACTACGTGTTGTGCCCGAAACAGGAAAAGGATTGGCTTATACATAGGTGACTGTTTTTGGCAAGAACTGGCCTAGGCCGAAGTTCTTTAACCACCGCTGAGCTAATGAACGACTTGATAGACCAAGAATCAATCTAAGCAATGACATCTTCCCCACTTACAGCACATACTTACAGAACTAGTTGCTTGCTGGGGGGCTGAGACGAAATTGGATAACGAGCGGGGGGACATGCTAGAATGTTTAGGGGCGACCTTCAACTCAGCCCTTTATTGAGACACTCTGTTGAAGTTTCAAGAATTGCGACTTGCAATGCCATGAGTAGTTGGCAATGGTGCATTCTGTGCAGAAGCGTCTCTTGATAGCGATACTGTCGTTTGCGTACGTCCAGTGGGTCGGCCTTGAAACGGCTGCATGCGGGGGCAATCCTGAGCTGTGTATCCAATACCACAGAAAACACGGCATTGAGGATGTAGCCAAGGACAGGACGCACGAAAACGACCAGTCTACTGGCAATGAAAACAACATCCCTTCTTCTGTGTTCGGTATTGCAATTCCTTTCACCGTTGCGCGCTTAAAGAACGGTCGGAGAGGTTCACGAAGAGTGGTGGCTGTTGTTGTTGCTTTTTGTCCTCCACAGTGGTCTGCAACTTGGATTGCTGTGTGGTCAGCGCAGTAACAGAGGCTGTCAATTGATCAATCGCCGACTGGAAGGGGTCCAAAGGAACAAGGATGAAAAATGTTTTCTGCCAATCAGGTTGTTTGTTTACATACGTCACGAACCAATTAAAACGCGTAAAAAAGAATAGAAAACTGAAGAGAAAATGGACTAAATCGAACGGAACATTGACTTTTGCTTCTCCTATACAAAACAATGGGGAAAAACAGGCTCTAAAAAAAGTAAACGCTGAACGCGAAATTTGTAATTTTTAAAGAATGTTTTACAATTCTTAATAGAAGAGAAGCATATCTAAAACTTTGTCGTACCCATTTTCCCAAATATTGTCGGAGACGCGAGAAAAGCTATGAAATGCTTGATCCTTTTTTATCCTGACGGATTAGGCCTTTTTTCTACTCCCAAAGATCGGTTTCATCGCAAAGCAAGCCGAAGCAAGCCTTCACCTTCAATTTTGTTTACCAACATTTTTCATCCTTGTTGTCCAAAGGGGGAATCGGCAGGAGCGGTCGCAAAAGCGGGTGACAGTGTTGAGTGGGAATGTGTGGAATAGACACTGTGCATGAAATCTCGCATTCCCTCCGAGTTTGGGGAGAGATTGCTCTTCTAGGTAAACCCTTTATGAGCTCCAGAGCCAACAACGCCTGTTTAGCATTTTATCTCCAAGATAAGGATCTGCTTTGTACGAAAAATAAACAACCGACGGCAACAAACGACGGTCAATGACCTTTTCTTCTAGAGTTGTGTTGCTACTCTGAGGATAAGAGGTTTATTGCTAATTTCTCTAAGTTTCTCATAACAAGAAAGGACTGCCCTTTACACAATATATTGCTCATTTGTATTCACTTTCAATTTAAAAGTTCTGCAAACAGAAATTTTTCTAAGTTTGTTGCTTGGTAACACTCTACATGTTGAAAGTATAGGTATCGCTTTCTGATATTGCAAATGTAAGATTTATTTACTAATATTATTCTTTTCAACTTTTCCAACGAAAAGAAAAGAGGATGCTCAATATACTTTATAAGGTTCATAACATTCGAACGTACGTTGATTTTTATTATTTCATCTTGATAAATTTTATAACATTGCGGGATAAGACAAAGCCATTTTTATCTTTCTAACGTTATGGTTACTTTGGATGTACGTTCGTAAGTTTTGATTTTCATTCTCTAATTGATGCGGGAGATTCTCTTTAGCAATCAAATGCCAAGAACTTGAACTCTATGTTCTCTTCTACCGTCATAACTACAGTCTATTGGTTACCAAAGAATTCTTTCACTTACCAATGAAAATAAAAACCATTCAATTTTCAGACATCAAAATATGTAGTTTACAGCCTTGATATTGAGATCCCAAGATTCGTCCGACTCCTTCAACCACTTTCTCTGACTGAATCGAGTTCGCTAATGCTTCTTCTATTATAGGCACGGATTTGATTGTGACGTCAACTGATTGGGTGCCAGTTGTTTTCTGATTGGTTGCTGTTGCTGCTACTGTGAAGGGGTGAGTATTGACAATATGAAGAAATGACCCTTCTTGTTATGAGAAGGTTCCTGCGTCTTATAAATGTTTAATCAAGTTCGATTTACGATTAGACCGGGGCAAGTCAGACGTAAAGCCAAGTTTCCAACCGCTATCCGTTCTGTTTCGACAAAATTGAGCGACGTGCTCTCTTCAACATGCTCCGGATTACTGGTTATAACTCTACATACTTTGCCTGTAGTCGACTTCACGCATATACATCTTCTTGACGGAACTTTCTTTAAACAATTTTTCCATAATTCTTTTCTTTTGAAAATCATAGTTAACGTTTTGAAAATGCTTAGTATTATCGGAAAATATTAATAATTCTTGCCCTTTTGAGTTTGGTATTTTGGTAATTTTAGACAATTGTTTTCCATTTAAATTTGCGCAATGGTCGGAGAGTCTCAATCATGCTTCTTTGAACAATTGATTCTCGCCTAACATACTAGAGGTCCAAAAGTTTAATTGTGATTTGTCCCACAATCTTGTACTAAAAGGGCCTGTTTTTGCATGTAATTTGCCCACTCACATTCATTTTGCATTCAATAATTCTGCAAGCAGAAACTTCTCATTCTTTGTTGCTTGTATATGTTATCAGTATGAGAGTAGCTTGCTAATATGGCAAACGTAAGGTTATCTTCGCCGATAGAATTCTTGTTCACTCTTCATTTAAAAAAGGTTCTAGATAGTTGTTAATCAAAGTTGATTCGAACGCGTGTTTATTTTGTTATTTTGTCTTGATATGTTTTATAATATTAAAGGACTACACAGAGCCATTCTAGTTTTCATCACGTTGTACTTACTTTGGATGAACGGTCCTAAGTTTATTCTTGCATGCTCTGAATCTGAATCATGCATTATCAAACGATTGTTTCTTGCCTAACATTCTAGAGGGGTAGAAGTTTAATTGTGATTCCTGTTTCATTGAAATTGTGTTTGATCAAGTAAACTTATGAGCTAATTTTATTGATAATCCAGCTCCTAAGAAGATTATTGAATTTCTACTAAAATATTGCGTCTTGTGGAAGAATTTTTACAGCGAAATTGATTTTTGGCCTAGGTATGAGAATGATTCCTATGATGTTTGCCATCACTGGATATGCCAGATTCTCCATCAGCTGTTATGAATTTGGAAACGAGCTAGTTTGACCTTGTAGTTATTTAATCTTTATAGTCTTATGATATGTGAAGTTTTATACTACTTGTCTAAATTTCTTGTTATAGATAGAAATGAACAGAGACCAGCGTTACAACTTTGAGGATGCTTAGAAACTAATAACTGCTGATGATTCGGATGTATCAGATTTCAGTGATGAAACAGATACTGAACATCTCAGCAAAAGTTCCACATCGAAGATCAGGAAGCCAAAACGTCATATGAAGTCAAAGAAGATAATGTTGAATCGAATGAAGAAACTTCTAGGAAGAAGCATGTTTATCGTTGGTGGAAAATGGATGTTCCAAAAATTAATGATGAGTTCAAAGGAAACATTTCAGAACCCACTGAAAACTGGACACTATATGACTATTTCAAAAAAATTTTTTACTGATAAAACTGTAAAACTAACAGTGGAGCAAATTAACGTATATAGTGTGCAGAAGACAGGCTCAAGCATCAATGTTACTGAGGATGAGATTTCTTCATTCAATGGAATGCATTTGCTCATGGGCATTGTGAAATTTCCATCATATATCAGCTATTGGGCAAAGAATCTTCGGTATTATAAAGTTGCAGATGTAATTCCACTAAAGCGCTTCACCAAGATAAAGAGGTTTATGCCTTTTGTAGACAATGACATGTCAGAAGGACAAGCAGACGAATTATTCAAGATAAACCCCATTATTGATGCAGTGCGGGATGAGTGTTGGAAGATTGAGCCAGAGGAATTCCAGGCAGTGGATGAGCAAATGATTCCATCAAAAACAAAATTTTCAAAGATACGCCAGTACAACCCAAAGAAGCCCAAGAAGTGGGGCTTCAAGAGTCTAGTACGGGCAAGTGGATCTGGAACAATGTATGACTTTTTCATCCATGCTGGGAAGGATTCAGATGATGATCCAAAATACAGTCATCCCTCAAAAAGTGCCCACGTTATGCAAGTCACTACCATGTCACATGAATCATAAAGTTTTATTGATAATTGGTCCAGCACAATGGAACTAATGCGCTACATGAAGGATCAAGGGTTGTTGGCTGTAGGGACAATCAGAGCAAATCGCCTGCAAGGTTGTACACTGCAATCAAATAAGGATATAGAAAATAATGGAAGGGGCTCCATGGATTATAAATGGTAATTCTGGCATTATAGTTGTAAAATGGATGGACAATAGCACTGTGATCTTGGTTTCCAACTATGTTGGCATAGAACCAATTGGTGCCATTGAGAGGTGGAGCAACGAATCAAAGGCACGAAAAGATATACCCTGTCCATACATTGTTACTGTGTATAACAAAAGTATGGGTGGGGTAGACTTCGCAGATATGCTCATTGCTCTGTATCGCATTGAAGTGAAAACCAAAAGGTGGTACATTAAAGTTTTCTTGAACCTTGTTGACATTTGTAAAGTAAATGGATGGCTTCTTTACAGGCGCTATAGCAGACAGCTAGGTGTGCCAGCAGCAAAGCAAAGGCCTTCCCTACAGTTTTGCACTGAGATTGCCACAGCTCTCATAAATATGAAAAAAGCACCCCAAGCCAGTTGTTTAGGACGACCAACAAAACGCCCAAGCACTGAAATAAATTCCCATGGAGGAAAGAGAGCAGCACAGCCAGCCCCAATAGATGATATCCGATATGATCAAGCCGGACATGAGCCCCTTGCATCCGCTGATAAGAAGCACTGCAGAGTTTGCCAGGCATACTCTCGAATGACTTGTGCAAAGTTCAAAATTGCCCTTTGCTTGATTACTAGTAGAAACTGTTTCAAAACGTTTCACAGAGACAAATAACTGAATTTCCTTTAATTTCAATGATTAATTGAACTAATATTGCTACTGCAATATTCTCTTTTTTATAACACAGAGATTCAAAATTTTTTGAACAATCTATCACTACAGTTTCTTAACCATTCTTGGCAATGATGCTGTTTGGAATCAGGCATATATTTTCAAAAAAATTATATGAAATTTTTTTGATTTTCTGTTATTTTGCAAGCAAATGCGCATATAAAATGTTTGGGGAATTTCTCTCGGCAAAAAGGTAAATATACCAAATAAAGGGTTAAATTTTTCGCAATGATCGGAGCATCTGAATCATGCTTTATTAAACGATTGTTTCTAGACTAACATACTAGAGGGCTAGATATTTAATTCTGACTTCACTCATTTTCTTGAACTAAAAGGTCTGTTTTGTGTGCATTTTGCTCACTCACATTTACTTTGAATTCAATAATTCTACAAGCAGAAACTTCTCTTTCTTTGTTGCTTGTAAATGTTTTTAGTATCTGAGTTGCTTTCTAATACGGCCAACGTAAGGTTATCTTCACCGATAGAATTCTTGTTTACTTTTCATATAAAAAAGGTTCTAGATAGTTGTTAAACAAAATTGATTCGAACGTCAGTTTCGAACATTTTGTCTTGATACGTTATATAATATTAAAAGACTACACAGAGCCATTCTAGTTTTCATCACGTTGTACCTACTTTAAATAAACGTTCGTAAGTTTATACTTGTATGCTCTGATTGGTACATGAGGTACATGAGGTTCAATTTAACATGCAAATGCAAAGAACTTCAACAGAACTTGGTAATGTTCTCTTCTACCGTCACAACTACAGTCTGTTAGTTACTAAAGATTTCTTTCACTTACCAATGGAGATCAAACCATTCGATTGTCAAACATCAAAGTATGTAGTGGGCAAAATTGATATTGAGATCCCAAGATTCGTCCGACTCCTTCAACCACTTTCTCTGACTGAATCGAGTTTGCTAATGCTGCTTCTTTTATAGGCACGGATTTGATTGTGACGTCAACTAATTGGACGCCAATTGTTTTGAGATTGGTTGCTGTTGCTGCTGCTTGGAGGGGTTAGTATTGACACGATGAAAATGGCAATATCCATCTCGGTGGCGAGAACATACCCGTGTCTTACAAATGTCTAGTCATGTTCGACTTAAGACAAGACAGGGCAAGTCAGACGCAAAGCCAAGCTTCCAACCGCAGTTGGTTACATTTTGATTTAGTTAAACGATGTGCTTTCTCCATATATATCGCCATACACTCTATATAACTTCACGACAGCGCTGGTCTTGCAGCCATTTTTAGCCAACCTTTATTCTCTAAAACCATGGTTAACTTCATGAAAATATTTAGCACTACAAAAATATATATTGTCAAACCATATTCTTGTTATGGCTGGAATCTTTGTCATTTTTAGGCGCTTACTTTTCATTTCAAATTTTGTAATAATCAGAGAGTCTATAATGCTTTATCAAAGGATTATTTTTGCCAAATATATCAGAGTGGTACAGATTTAGTCCAGATTTCTGTCACTTTTATATAGCAAAAATGGTTGCCATTTCTCAAGAATTTGCTCAATTATATTCAAATTGTAATTAAAAAATTCTGTAGGCAGACACTTCGCTATATCTGGTGCTCAAATGTATGCTATTTATGAGGCTTAAACTTCTGCTGTGGTCAATGAGGGATGGATGTTTCTTTTTCACTTTTCGGGATGAAAACAATAAAGGATGCTAGATATATGTTAACAAAAAGTGATTCGATTAAATGTTTTTGTTTTTATTTAGGCCAGATCATTTTGATTACATGAAAATAAAAATTAAAGGCCTCTCTCATTTTCATCAAATTGTAGTATTTTAGAATGCACGCCAGTAAATTTTTTATTTCATGCACTGATTGGTACATGAGGTTGAATTTAACATGCAAATGCAAAGAACTTCAGCAGAACTTTGGTAATGTTCTCTTCTACCGTCACAACTACAGTCTGTTAGTTACTAAAGATTTCTTTCACTTACCAATGGAGATCAAACCATTCGATTGTCAAACATCAAAGTATGTAGTGGGCAAAATTGATATTGAGATCCCAAGATTCGTCCGACTCCTTCAACCACTTTCTCTGACTGAATCGAGTTTGCTAATGCTGCTTCTTTTATAGGCACGGATTTGATTGTGACGTCAACTAATTGGACGCCAATTGTTTTGAGATTGGTTGCTGTTGCTGCTGCTTGGAGGGGTGAGTATTGACACGATGAAAATGGCAATATCCATCTCGGTGGCGAGAACATACCCGTGTCTTACAAATGTCTAGTCATGTTCGACTTAAGACAAGACAGGGGCAAGTCAGACGCAAAGCCAAGCTTCCAACCGCAGTTGGTTACATTTTGATTTAGTTAAACGATGTGCTTTCTCCATATATATCGCCATACACTCTATATAACTTCACAACAGCGCTGGTCTTGCAGCCATTTTTAGCCAACCTTTATTCTCTAAAACCATGGTTAACTTCATGAAAATATTTAGCACTACAAAAATATATATTGTCAAACCATATTCTTGTTATGGCTGGAATCTTTGTCATTTTTAGGCGCTTACTTTTCATTTCAAATTTTGTAATAATCAGAGAGTCTATATAATGCTTTATCAAAGGATTATTTTTGCCAAATATATCAGAGTGGTACAGATTTAGTCCAGATTTCTGTCACTTTTATATAGCAAAAATGGTTGCCATTTCTCCAAGAATTTGCTCAATTATATTCAAATTGTAATTAAAAAATTCTGTAGGCAGACACTTCGCTATATCTGGTGCTCAAATGTATGCTATTTATGAGGCTTAAACTTCTGCTGTGGTCAATGAGGGATGGATGTTTCTTTTTCACTTTTCGGGATGAAAACAATAAAGGATGCTAGATATATGTTAACAAAAAGTGATTCGATTAAATGTTTATTTTACATGAAAATAAAAATTAAAGGCCTCTCACATTTTTATCAAATTGTAGTATCTTAGAATGCACGCGAGTAAATTTTTTATTTCATGCACTGATTGGTACATGAGGTTGAATTTAACATGCAAATGCAAAGAACTTCAGCAGAACTTTGGTAATGTTCTCTTCTACCGTCACAACTACAGTCTGTTAATTACTAAAGATTTCTTTCACTTACCAATGGAGATCAAACCATTCGATTGTCAAACATCAAAGTATGTAGTGGGCAAAATTGATATTGAGATCCCAAGATTCGTCCGACTCCTTCAACCACTTTCTCTGACTGAATCGAGTTTGCTAATGCTGCTTCTTTTATAGGCACGGATTTGATTGTGACGTCAACTAATTGGACGCCAATTGTTTTGAGATTGGTTGCTGTTGCTGCTGCTTGGAGGGGTGAGTATTGACACGATGAAAATGGCAATATCCATCTCGGTGGCGAGAACATACCCGTGTCTTACAAATGTCTAGTCATGTTCGACTTAAGACAAGACAGGGTCAAGTCAGACGCAAAGCCAAGCTTCCAACCGCAGTTGGTTACATTTTGATTTAGTTAAACGATGTGCTTTCTCCATATATATCGCCATACACTCTATATAACTTCACGACAGCGCTGGTCTTGCAGCCATTTTTAGCCAACCTTTATTCTCTAAAACCATGGTTAACTTCATGAAAATATTTAGCACTACAAAAATATATATTGTCAAACCATATTCTTGTTATGGCTGGAATCTTTGTCATTTTTAGGCGCTTACTTTTCATTTCAAATTTTGTAATAATCAGAGAGTCTATATAATGCTTTATCAAAGGATTATTTTTGCCAAATATATCAGAGTGGTACAGATTTAGTCCAGATTTCTGTCACTTTTATATAGCAAAAATGGTTGCCATTTCTCCAAGAATTTGCTCAATTATATTCAAATTGTAATTAAAAAATTCTGTAGGCAGACACTTCGCTATATCTGGTGCTCAAATGTATGCTATTTATGAGGCTTAAACTTCTGCTGTGGTCAATGAGGGATGGATGTTTCTTTTTCACTTTTCGGGATGAAAACAATAAAGGATGCTAGATATATGTTAACAAAAAGTGATTCGATTAAATGTTTATTGTTTTATTTAGGCCAGATCATTTTGATTACATGAAAATAAAAATTAAAGGCCTCTCTCATTTTCATCAAATTGTAGTATTTTAGAATGCACGCCAGTAAATTTTTTATTTCATGCACTGATTGGTACATGAGGTTGAATTTAACATGCAAATGCAAAGAACTTCAGCAGAACTTTGGTAATGTTCTCTTCTACCGTCACAACTACAGTCTGTTAGTTACTAAAGATTTCTTTCACTTACCAATGGAGATCAAACCATTCGATTGTCAAACATCAAAGTATGTAGTGGGCAAAATTGATATTGAGATCCCAAGATTCGTCCGACTCCTTCAACCACTTTCTCTGACTGAATCGAGTTTGCTAATGCTGCTTCTTTTATAGGCACGGATTTGATTGTGACGTCAACTAATTGGACGCCAATTGTTTTGAGATTGGTTGCTGTTGCTGCTGCTTGGAGGGGTGAGTATTGACACGATGAAAATGGCAATATCCATCTCGGTGGCGAGAACATACCCGTGTCTTACAAATGTCTAGTCATGTTCGACTTAAGACAAGACAGGGGCAAGTCAGACGCAAAGCCAAGCTTCCAACCGCAGTTGGTTACATTTTGATTTAGTTAAACGATGTGCTTTCTCCATATATATCGCCATACACTCTATATAACTTCAACAGCGCTGGTCTTGCAGCCATTTTTAGCCAACCTTTATTCTCTAAAACCATGGTTAACTTCATGAAAATATTTAGCACTACAAAAATATATATTGTCAAACCATATTCTTGTTATGGCTGGAATCTTTGTCATTTTTAGGCGCTTACTTTTCATTTCAAATTTTGTAATAATCAGAGAGTCTATATAATGCTTTATCAAAGGATTATTTTTGCCAAATATATCAGAGTGGTACAGATTTAGTCCAGATTTCTGTCACTTTTATATAGCAAAAATGGTTGCCATTTCTCCAAGAATTTGCTCAATTATATTCAAATTGTAATTAAAAAATTCTGTAGGCAGACACTTCGCTATATCTGGTGCTCAAATGTATGCTATTTATGAGGCTTAAACTTCTGCTGTGGTCAATGAGGGATGGATGTTTCTTTTTCACTTTTCGGGATGAAAACAATAAAGGATGCTAGATATATGTTAACAAAAAGTGATTCGATTAAATGTTTATTGTTTTTATTTAGGCCAGATCATTTTGATTACATGAAAATAAAAATTAAAGGCCTCTCTCATTTTCATCAAATTGTAGTATTTTAGAATGCACGCCAGTAAATTTTTTATTTCATGCACTGATTGGTACATGAGGTTGAATTTAACATGCAAATGCAAAGAACTTCAGCAGAACTTTGGTAATGTTCTCTTCTACCGTCACAACTACAGTCTGTTAGTTACTAAAGATTTCTTTCACTTACCAATGGAGATCAAACCATTCGATTGTCAAACATCAAAGTATGTAGTGGGCAAAATTGATATTGAGATCCCAAGATTCGTCCGACTCCTTCAACCACTTTCTCTGACTGAATCGAGTTTGCTAATGCTGCTTCTTTTATAGGCACGGATTTGATTGTGACGTCAACTAATTGGACGCCAATTGTTTTGAGATTGGTTGCTGTTGCTGCTGCTTGGAGGGGTGAGTATTGACACGATGAAAATGGCAATATCCATCTCGGTGGCGAGAACATACCCGTGTCTTACAAATGTCTAGTCATGTTCGACTTAAGACAAGACAGGGGCAAGTCAGACGCAAAGCCAAGCTTCCAACCGCAGTTGGTTACATTTTGATTTAGTTAAACGATGTGCTTTCTCCATATATATCGCCATACACTCTATATAACTTCACGAGCGCTGGTCTTGCAGCCATTTTTAGCCAACCTTTATTCTCTAAAACCATGGTTAACTTCATGAAAATATTTAGCACTACAAAAATATATATTGTCAAACCATATTCTTGTTATGGCTGGAATCTTTGTCATTTTTAGGCGCTTACTTTCATTTCAAATTTTGTAATAATCAGAGAGTCTATATAATGCTTTATCAAAGGATTATTTTTGCCAAATATATCAGAGTGGTACAGATTTAGTCCAGATTTCTGTCACTTTTATATAGCAAAAATGGTTGCCATTTCTCCAAGAATTTGCTCAATTATATTCAAATTGTAATTAAAAAATTCTGTAGGCAGACACTTCGCTATATCTGGTGCTCAAATGTATGCTATTTATGAGGCTTAAACTTCTGCTGTGGTCAATGAGGGATGGATGTTTCTTTTTCACTTTTCGGGATGAAAACAATAAAGGATGCTAGATATATGTTAACAAAAAGTGATTCGATTAAATGTTTATTGTTTTTATTTAGGCCAGATCATTTTGATTACATGAAAATAAAAATTAAAGGCCTCTCTCATTTTCATCAAATTGTAGTATTTTAGAATGCACGCCAGTAAATTTTTTTATTTCATGCACTGATTGGTACATGAGGTTGAATTTAACATGCAAATGCAAAGAACTCACAGAACTTTGGTAATGTTCTCTTCTACCGTCACAACTACAGTCTGTTAGTTACTAAAGATTTCTTTCACTTACCAATGGAGATCAAACCATTCGATTGTCAAACATCAAAGTATGTAGTGGGCAAAATTGATATTGAGATCCAAGATTCGTCCGACTCCTTCAACCACTTTCTCTGACTGAATCGAGTTTGCTAATGCTGCTTCTTTTATAGGCACGGATTTGATTGTGACGTCAACTAATTGGACGCCAATTGTTTTGAGATTGGTTGCTGTTGCTGCTGCTTGGAGGGGTGAGTATTGACACGATGAAAATGGCAATATCCATCTCGGTGGCGAGAACATACCCGTGTCTTACAAATGTCTAGTCATGTTCGACTTAAGACAAGACAGGGGCAAGTCAGACGCAAAGCCAAGCTTCCAACCGCAGTTGGTTACATTTTGATTTAGTTAAACGATGTGCTTTCTCCATATATATCGCCATACACTCTATATAACTTCACGACAGCGCTGGTCTTGCAGCCATTTTTAGCCAACCTTTATTCTCTAAAACCATGGTTAACTTCATGAAAATATTTAGCACTACAAAAATATATATTGTCAAACACCCATATTCTTGTTATGGCTGGAATCTTTGTCATTTTTAGGCGCTTACTTTTCATTTCAAATTTTGTAATAATCAGAGAGTCTATATAATGCTTTATCAAAGGATTATTTTTGCCAAATATATCAGAGTGGTACAGATTTAGTCCAGATTTCTGTCACTTTTATATAGCAAAAATGGTTGCCATTTCTCCAAGAATTTGCTCAATTATATTCAAATTGTAATTAAAAAATTCTGTAGGCAGACACTTCGCTATATCTGGTGCTCAAATGTATGCTATTTATGAGGCTTAAACTTCTGCTGTGGTCAATGAGGGATGGATGTTTCTTTTTCACTTTTCGGGATGAAAACAATAAAGGATGCTAGATATATGTTAACAAAAAGTGATTCGATTAAATGTTTATTGTTTTTATTTAGGCCAGATCATTTTGATTACATGAAAATAAAAATTAAAGGCCTCTCTCATTTTCATCAAATTGTAGTATTTTAGAATGCACGCCAGTAAATTTTTTATTTCATGCACTGATTGGTACATGAGGTTGAATTTAACATGCAAATGCAAAGAACTTCAGCAGAACTTTGGTAATGTCTACCGTCACAACTACAGTCTGTTAGTTACTAAAGATTTCTTTCACTTACCAATGGAGATCAAACCATTCGATTGTCAAACATCAAAGTATGTAGTGGGCAAAATTGATATTGAGATCCCAAGATTCGTCCGACTCCTTCAACCACTTTCTCTGACTGAATCGAGTTTGCTAATGCTGCTTCTTTTATAGGCACGGATTTGATTGTGACGTCAACTAATTGGACGCCAATTGTTTTGAGATTGGTTGCTGTTGCTGCTGCTTGGAGGGGTGAGTATTGACACGATGAAAATGGCAATATCCATCTCGGTGGCGAGAACATACCCGTGTCTTACAAATGTCTAGTCATGTTCGACTTAAGACAAGACAGGGGCAAGTCAGACGCAAAGCCAAGCTTCCAACCGCAGTTGGTTACATTTTGATTTAGTTAAACGATGTGCTTTCTCCATATATATCGCCATACACTCTATATAACTTCACGAGCGCTGGTCTTGCAGCCATTTTTAGCCAACCTTTATTCTCTAAAACCATGGTTAACTTCATGAAAATATTTAGCACTACAAAAATATATATTGTCAAACCATATTCTTGTTATGGCTGGAATCTTTGTCATTTTTAGGCGCTTACTTTTCATTTCAAATTTTGTAATAATCAGAGAGTCTATATAATGCTTTATCAAAGGATTATTTTTGCCAAATATATCAGAGTGGTACAGATTTAGTCCAGATTTCTGTCACTTTTATATAGCAAAAATGGTTGCCATTTCTCCAAGAATTTGCTCAATTATATTCAAATTGTAATTAAAAAATTCTGTAGGCAGACACTTCGCTATATCTGGTGCTCAAATGTATGCTATTTATGAGGCTTAAACTTCTGCTGTGGTCAATGAGGGATGGATGTTTCTTTTTCACTTTTCGGGATGAAAACAATAAAGGATGCTAGATATATGTTAACAAAAAGTGATTCGATTAAATGTTTATTGTTTTTATTTAGGCCAGATCATTTTGATTACATGAAAATAAAAATTAAAGGCCTCTCTCATTTTCATCAAATTGTAGTATTTTAGAATGCACGCCAGTAAATTTTTATTTCATGCACTGATTGGTACATGAGGTTGAATTTAACATGCAAATGCAAAGAACTTCAGCAGAACTTTGGTAATGTTCTCTTCTACCGTCACAACTACAGTCTGTTAGTTACTAAAGATTTCTTTCACTTACCAATGGAGATCAAACCATTCGATTGTCAAACATCAAAGTATGTAGTGGGCAAAATTGATATTGAGATCCCAAGATTCGTCCGACTCCTTCAACCACTTTCTCTGACTGAATCGAGTTTGCTAATGCTGCTTCTTTTATAGGCACGGATTTGATTGTGACGTCAACTAATTGGACGCCAATTGTTTTGAGATTGGTTGCTGTTGCTGCTGCTTGGAGGGGTGAGTATTGACACGATGAAAATGGCAATATCCATCTCGGTGGCGAGAACATACCCGTGTCTTACAAATGTCTAGTCATGTTCGACTTAAGACAAGACAGGGGCAAGTCAGACGCAAAGCCAAGCTTCCAACCGCAGTTGGTTACATTTTGATTTAGTTAAACGATGTGCTTTCTCCATATATATCGCCATACACTCTATATAACTTCACGACAGCGCTGGTCTTGCAGCCATTTTTAGCCAACCTTTATTCTCTAAAACCATGGTTAACTTCATGAAAATATTTAGCACTACAAAAATATATATTGTCAAACCATATTCTTGTTATGGCTGGAATCTTTGTCATTTTTAGGCGCTTACTTTTCATTTCAAATTTTGTAATAATCAGAGAGTCTATATAATGCTTTATCAAAGGATTATTTTTGCCAAATATATCAGAGTGGTACAGATTTAGTCCAGATTTCTGTCACTTTTATATAGCAAAAATGGTTGCCATTTCTCCAAGAATTTGCTCAATTATATTCAAATTGTAATTAAAAAATTCTGTAGGCAGACACTTCGCTATATCTGGTGCTCAAATGTATGCTATTTATGAGGCTTAAACTTCTGCTGTGGTCAATGAGGGATGGATGTTTCTTTTTCACTTTTCGGGATGAAAACAATAAAGGATGCTAGATATATGTTAACAAAAAGTGATTCGATTAAATGTTTATTGTTTTTATTTAGGCCAGATCATTTTGATTACATGAAAATAAAAATTAAAGGCCTCTCTCATTTTCATCAAATTGTAGTATTTTAGAATGCACGCCAGTAAATTTTCTTTTTCATGCACTGATTGGTACATGAGGTTCAATTTAACATGCAAATGCAAAGAACTTCAGCAGAACTTTGGTAATGTTCTCTTCTACCGTCACAACTACAGTCTATTAGTTACTAAAGAGTTCTTTCACTTACCAATGGAGATCAAACCATTCGATTGTCAAACATCAAAGTATGTAGTTGGCAGCCTTGATATTGAGATCCCAAGATTCATCCGACTCCTTCAACCACTTTCTCTGACTGAATCGAGTTTGCTAATGCTGCTTCTTTTATAGGCACGGATTTGATTGTGACGTCAACTAATTGGACGCCAATTGTTTTGAGATTGGTTGCTGTTGCTGCTACTTTGAAGGAGTGAGTTCCGACAATATGAAGAAATTACCCTTCTCGTTATGAGAAGGTTCCTGCGTTTTATAAATGTTTAGTCAAGTTCGATTTACGATTAGACCGGGGCAAGTCAGACGGAAGCCAAGTTTCCAATCGCTATCCGTTCTGTTTTAACATAGTATATAATTGGCAGCCTTGATATTGAGATGCCACGATTCGTCCGACTTCTTCAACCTTCCTCTCTTACTGAAGTGTAAGACTTTATTTGAAAACAATAAACAAATTTTTCCTTGGTGGTATAAAAAGAGCTAATATATTTAACTAGCAGCACTGCAAAGCCGTAATAAAACATTGTTGTTGAGATGTATACCCAAATTTAAGCACAAGATCATGATGATTTCCAGTGCCAAATTTAGGCCGTTTGTAATCTTGTCTTAAAAAGCTCACAAGTAATCGGAAGACCGGAGACTTTAAGGCAAGGAAAACAGCATTGAAGCTTTCATCAGTCATGATAAGTTAATAACAAAGGCGGTTTTACAGCAGCAACAACAACAAAATGCCAATGAGTTATTCCCTACATCTTTCAGAAAATTAAAATTGTCTGTTCCGCGCCTGACAGTAGGACTCAATTGAAGCATCCTTTGAGACACATTCAACACAGCACCAATTTCAAGCGCACAAAATATACAATTCCTAGATGCTAATTATCTTAATTGTTATAGTTCTTTGTGTGCTTTTTCTTCTTTCTCCTTCTTTGTTTTATCTTCAACTTTATCTTCTTTAGTTGGTTTATCTTCCTTTTGTTCCACATCTGGTAATTCTAATGGCTTTGCCTCTTCAGTCTTTTGTTCCGAAGTCTCGTCCTTCTTTTTGTCACTTGGTGGAGACGGCTTTTCAGGGGATTTATCGGATTTGGCATCGGCATCCTTCTTCTTCTCATCTTTTTTTGTTGACTGGCTTTTGCCGTCAGCCTTTGTGTCATTTGAAGCAGTCTTGTTGTCGTCTAAAATCAAGGCAAACCAAATTCCAAATAGAGGATAACTAAATTCATACTTTTTAGGCCACTAACCTCGTTGAGAGTTTAAAGCCTTGCATATTCAAATAATCTCTCGAAGTGTTGGTCTAGGACCTTCCGCTGGGAACCAAACTAGGAAAAGCAAGTTGCGAGGCCCAGGCAGGTAGGCCCAGGCAGGTAGGCCCAGGCAGGTAGGCCCAGGCAGGTAGGCCCAGGCAGGTAGGCCCAGGCAGGTAGGCCCAGGCAGGTAGGCCCAGGCAGGTAGGCCCAGGCAGGTAGGCCCAGGCAGGTAGGCCCCAGAGCATACTAACCAGTTGTATTGGGCTTTGGTTTTGGCTTCGGGACGTAGTACTTGGCTTTGTTGATTAGGTATAGCAGTTCCCTGTCAAGTTTACCCTGCATTGCCACAATATCTTTGACCAGAAGAACAGGCTTTGCTTTTGGATCGGTCTCGTTCTGTTTCTTCCAGTTAGTCATTAGCCACTCCTGCAACAACAGCAACAACGACTTAAAAAATGGTACTTTATAATGAAGGGAATGTGTTTAGTCATTTATATATAGAAAAATATTTGGCAGTTAGAAAAGACAAGGCCGGATTACTCCTCTTCGAAATTATCCTTTTTTCTTCCATGTTTGACTAATTGTTGATTAAAATTATTCTATTCTATAGAATACTTGACAATAAGTTAGGCTTCGTGCACAAAGAGCATTACAATTTGAAATAATAAAACCACTTTAAATTTTCCGACTTGAAATAATATTATATATACTGAGAAATACCAATTTAGGGAAAAATAAAGGTAAGTTTCCTATGTAAAAATTAAAAAGCTTTACCATAATTTCTTAAATAAGCAAACATAGTTTTGAATTATCTATGAAATTACAAAAATAGGTTTTTGAAAATTATGTTGCTTCTAGTCTAAGACTGTAAAGCTTTGCCTTTCATAAAGCTGCTAACTCATAAAGCTTTGCCTTTCATAAAGCCAAAACCTGGTAAGGGTGGCACTTTTAACGTCACTTAAGATACATTTACGCCACCAATGCCAATCGGAATAGCTGAAAAAATAGATTAACGCAATTGACGCCTAGCTAAATGGCCAAAAAGCATATTGACGTCTTAAAAGATAGTTAAAGAGCTGATAAAGAACATTGACGCCATACAAGTTTAGTGGAAAAACTGATAAAGTAGATGAACGCCATTAACGCCTAGTTGAAGAGTCGGTAAGGGTACACAAACGCCATTACGTCCTAGTTGAAAAGTCGGTAAAGATGCATTAATGTCATAAGATTAAGGACTGGAAAAGAACGGTCTATGAACTGAAAGTTAGCAGTTATTTTTGTTTACTCACCGAGACTTCACCTGACACTTTCTCTAGGTCTTTGAGGTCCTTTTCGCTATAAATTTCAGATGCTTCAGGCATGGCCTTGAACTGCTTCTTAAAGACGTTGGTTAGATTTAAACTGCTGAGCAGTTCTGATATCGCTTTAGGTCTGGCATCGTCTTCAAAAATGCGAAGACGAAGATCTTCTGTCGCCTTCTGTAATTCGCCCATCTTCTTCTTGTAAACCTAAAAACGTAGTGTAATGATGTTTTGGGATAAGTGAATCACTTTTTTGTAATTGAACAAAGTCGTGGAAAATTACGTCACACCTTCACAATGTATCGTTAACTCATTTGACAAAATTAGGTACACAATGGAATACTGGTAAAGCAGATGTATGTGTTATAAAATTATTCAACGATACACACTAAGGAAACAGACAATTCTATGGTACATAAAGGATGCCAGACGAATGTAAAGAACCACCTGTGCAGATTCTCGATACTGGTTCGGTACTTATTCTAACGAGCAGGGCCACCAACAACAAAGCCCAAGGCTAGTCAAATGCTTGCAAGGCATATTTCGACTCTTTATTGATTAATATCCTCTAAACAGCAATAACTCAGCCTTGTGACATTGTCTACCTCAGGTTTTCATTGAATAAAGCATAGCTCCTTAAGAAGGTTAACTCACCTCTGCAGATGCATCATAACCCTCTTCCATCAACCAGTCCGAGATTTCAGTCAGCTTTTCGTTAATCTTGTTCCTTTCCTCGTCCGCTGCCAGTTTCTCTACGTTGTCACTGTACAGCTTATCTCTAAACTCGTAAATGAAGCTTTCTAGAGAGTTCCTCGCATGCTCATTCTCCATCTTTTCTAGGTCCTTGGCGTGCAGATCTTCTAAGCTAGAGAGGAGGCATAACACACATACAATGGAAATATCTGACTTTAAATAGACGTATTGAAGAAATGTCTATGAATAGACATTGGCACAAAAAAAGAAACAAAAGTGACAGCAACGAGGGTAAATGTGAACAAAAACTCACTGCTTTACAGCTGCTGTAAAAGTGCTCTCTCCAATCGAGGGAATGTCGGTTTCGGCAATGGTCAAACTGATGTTTTCTTTGACAAGAACGGGTTTCGGAGGCTCCTGTTTTTCCGTCTTGTTTGTGGTGGCATTAGAGTCCTGCAAAATGATAATTAGTTCAAGCCATGCCTCAAAATTCACACATGCATTAAGAGCGTAAATGTAAGAAGGCTTGAGCGAGACAATCTATGACAATACAAGACCAGATGCTATTTGAACACATGAAAAGATAAAAAACAACTATTAAGTCAACGTTGATTCTTTTTCTCACTATTAAGTTTTTACGTAAAGAAAAATAGTTTTGAGGATGTGAATGTTTTCCAACGAAGTGACTGTTGAGGATCTGTCACTTTACAGTGCGTGCATGTTGTCTGTCATCTAATGTCAGTCAGAGTGAGTGTACCACACCTTTGCACTAGCTGCTGGTTTCGCTCCATCTTTACTACCCTTCTGGTCTTCCTTCGATTCTGCTTTCTTTTCTTCTTTCTCTTCCTTTTTCTTTTCCTTTTCCTGCTTCTCAGTCTTCTCGGTCTTCTTCTCGTCTTCTTTGTCGCTATCCATTTTTTCTCCCTTACTTTCGCTCTTATTTTCGTCCTAACATAAACAAACCCACTATAGCATAAAAGACATACCCATCTTTACACAAAACAGCTATCTACCTTAGCATAAAACTTGGTTACCGCATAACATGATTATATAATACCCTAGCACATCAGATGTCTTCCTTGCTGGTGTATTATGAAAGGAGGATAAAATACAGTGGTATTGATGTAATAAATCTCAAAGCATACAGATTTCAAAGCATAGTTTACTAAAAGCGATAATCGAATTTGTGTCTGCTTCGCAAGAATGCATTCCACACCTTTTTCTTATCTTCGCCTTCCTTTGATTCCTCATTCTTTTCCTCCTCTTTGCTTGAACCGAACAAGCTAGACAGGGTGTTCCCGATCTCTAAAAAGACATATAATGTGTATCAGGGTTTTTCGCACTCATGGCCTAACCACAAACTCAGAACAAGCGAAACATGAGCAAATCACAACCTCCTCAGTGCAAAGCTAGCGCATATCCGTACATAAGTGACAACATTACAAGGGAATTAAATGTTTTGAAACGGCACAAATACTTTGGTTCATTAGCCACGAAAGGAACGCTTTTGATCGTCCAGTGCTACCAAAACGCTAAGCAGAGCCCTAATTGGCCAGGGAAGCATCAAAGACGCGAAACAGACAATGCCAAAGACAAGGATAAGAAGAGCAGCATACTTGCGAATGTCGACTGTTCTTCTTCGGCTTTCTCCTCAGCCTTCTTCTCAAAGTGCGCTTCAACCTAAATTGTTAAGAAATTGCAGCAAAATGTACATAAAACACATCTACATTAATCACACATGATATTGATAGCTTCCTCTTTGATACGTGATTTTGATAGCTACGTTATCACAATGAAGATGACTAGCAGAAACAGAAATGTGAAATGATAGTCACAAAGCATGTAAGACGGTAGATCATAATACTCAGATCGAATTAAATATGCTTGCAGAAATCGTAATAGTCAATGCTTTATGGAAAACAACATTGCAATTAGGCATTTAGTCGCAGCTGTAAACAATGCCCGAGACTTACTTTATCAAGGGTGAGAATTCCGCTATCATCCATATTGAAAAAAGCTTTAACGCCTTTAGCAGTGGCCTCTTTGTTGTTTTCATTTGCAGCTGCAACGCCAGAAAGATCAATCTTTCGCAATGTCCCTAAGTCCAGGTATCTAAGAAACAGAAGAGCCGGATCAATTCAGGCCATTACCTTGCTACTAGGATACCAAGATATCTTTCTGCCTTTTCAAACACAAATAGTGGGATAACAAACATAAGGAATAGGGAAACGGTACGATACCACACGAGCAAAGACAACAGGAAAAAGGATTATCAGTATAACGGGCGATGGACTCAACTATCCTTAGTAGAATTCCCCTAGTCAAGTAAATTAAATGACGCTGAAAAACCAGAACAAATAAAAACAAGCAATTGCATAGGTCCAAATGCAACCAAGAGGTCCAAGGTGCATATCAAGCCTTCCTGGACATTACTGGTCATGAACCATTAGTTATCAATCATTTCTAAGCGTCCGTTGTTGATCATAATTTACCGGGAATCGTTCATTATTGATCATTTCTGATCGCTCACTATTGATCATAAATGACCAGGAATCATTCATTATTGATCATTTCTGATCGCTCACTATTGATCATAAATGACCAGGAATCGTTCATTATGGATGATTTTTGATCGCTCACTATTGATCATAAATGACCAGGAATCATTCATTATTGATCATTTCTGATCGCTCACTATTGATCATAAATGACCAGGAATCGTTCATTATGGATGATTTTTGATCGCTCACTATTGATCATAAATGACCAGGAATCGTTCATTATTGATCATTTCTGATCGTTCACTATTGATCCCCATTGGTCAGGAATAATTCACTACTGATCCCTACTGGTCATTTCCAACACACCATTTACCGGTAATTTACAACTACTTGTCGCAAAATATTCTTGCTGCTTTGCCTAATCGAAAACCGGTCAAACCTCTTAATGTCCGAGCTGAAAATGCTGGTATCACCATAAGACACATTGAAGTGAAAGTCTTTCTCCTGCTTATTGAACGTCATCACTTTCTTCTGGGGAAGCTGATTCAGCCTATGGAACAGTGTTCGCGTAACAACTCTTGCATCTGCCTTGTTGTCGGATGTGCTCTTTCTGAAGAATGACACCTACAGGTAAATAGCTTTTGAATGAGGAAACGAAGGCTTTTCGGAACCTCTAGGCTTCATGCCAACAGCCACAAGCGACATGAAAATCATGCAGCCTCCCATCCTACTTAATCAGCACTTGCTGGAAATCTACTATATTAAAAAGGAAAGCTGCGCAGGGCATTAAAACTGCTTTGCAGAGGTTTGCGGGCGACCTATGAAAAGTTTGACTTTTTTAACAGAACCTGGGACTATCAAAAACCAAAAGATTTAATTGTATTCCAACAGCCGTTCTATTCTTATTTGTTGCTATATGATGACATAATATATTACTTTTATTCCCGGAAAAATACGCGGATAGATCTTCCCTCTTAAACACTATTCATATAACATAATTCTATACCTACACAGATTGAACACTCCCCTAATAAGAAGCTAAAAAAACAAGCAGCACTTTTGGCGGGGAACAGAGCGTGCAGAAAGAAACATTCTTCTGTGTGATGTCTTTATTCATTTGACCACAGATTTGTGACTGCATACCGAAGTTAAGTACTTACATCGATGGGAAACATGTTGACATCCTTGATGAGAAATCGTTTCACCTTGAAACCGGTCGTCAGGTCAGCAGCTCTGTAAACAGCGCCTTTGACGGGAGAAGAGAGCGGACTCAACAGGGGACGAAAACTCACTTGAAATGGGACGCGTGATGGAAGCAGGGAACGAAACGCACAATGGAAGCAAGAAGAAAAACGTTGGTAAGATGCACGAAATGCGTGAGAGACGATCGATGAAAGCAAGGAGTGAAGCGCGGGAAGACGCGCGAAACGCACGATGGAAGCAAGGAACGAAACGCGGAGAGACACCTGAAACACGTGCGAGACGCACAATAAAAACAGGGAGCGAAACGCGGGCAAGACGCACGAAACACGACAATGTGCTAGTACATACCAAGAGCCGCTGCTTCATCTGTGTTGATGCTCTTACCAAGGTCATCCCTGAAAAGGTCACATACGATGTTCAACAAAAAGCAGTAATAGCCAATAAGACTATCACGTTTACTCCTCTGTTGAAATGTTCTTAAATGATGTTCATTGGGCCTTTACTTAAAAAATTAACAAATCTCATCCAGTTTACTGGGTTGACTAAAAACGCACCGTTTGAGGACTTTCTTCAGGAACTCTTGCACCTTGGGGACTCTAGTTCCGCCGCCCATTAGCAGAACGGAATCAATGTGGCTCTACAAAAAACAACCTTTATACATCTATGGACCTCGACGTCATACTCAGACACGTGTAACAGGGAAAATGCCGCATCTGATTCTTCTGTTACCTTGAGTAACCAGGCAGAAATTAAACAGATGAAACAGGACCCTGGCATCGAGGAGGGTTGTAAATGAAAAGGAGGGCTATATAAATTGGTGAAAGCGAGGTTGGCATAGTAACTACATATAATAATTAATGACATATACTCCTACATAATCTTTTGTGCAGGCGGTTAAGTGACCAATGAGCCCATAGGGGAGCAAGGAAGCCACGCATTATGAAGAAATGACAAACCGAGTCAGATAAATCAAGGAAAAGTGCATGGAAAGGGGCAAAAAGGCAGCATACAGCAGCTTGCTAAGAACCTTGTTAGGAGAACTTTTGCTTAATGTGATCAGATTTAGTCATGGGCTGCTGTAACAAATATCAGTTCTAGTCACAGCAGCAACAACACATATGCTGCGGTTAAAAAACAAAAGATCCGGGTTGAGGGATATTTTGGGAAATCAATAACCAGCTCACCAATTGCATAGCAGCCGATCTCAGGGCGGTTTCGACTGGGATAGAAACTCGTTCAAGCAAATCTTTGCACATTTCTTCGAACTCGTCTCGGGTTACCTTCGCGCGAAAATCGTGCCCTTCAAAGAGATTTTCGACCTGAAATGAGGAATACCTCCAGTTAGGCAAAAACGTCAACAGTAAATAATTGTCACAATAAATAGAACCTTTGTAGTTTGAATGTGTTCAGCAGCCATTTACCTTGTACTGGACCAAAAAAGCATTCCTTTCTTTAATTAAAAGCTTCTATTTAGAATACAAGCAGCAAAGATTTCTTCTTCTTAAGAAATATTGAGAGACTATAGTGGGTGTGAAGATGCTTGAACCAACAGCCTGGCAAAGAGAGATTAGCCCGTGTAATGACATCCTATACAGAAATTTTTTTAATGATGATTCTCAGCAACAAATTAAAAAATACTGTACTCAAGGAAATGGTATTATTGTAGTCCAAATTTAATAAACGCTTTTGGATTGGAAAAACATCAGCAAAGGTACTCTATTCGTTCTCACTAATAGTTCCTTGAATGACTGCTTCTAAGATACTCGTCACCTTTCTTGTTGAATCTGACAACGGAACAGACCACCTTTTACTCAAAAAGCCCTCTTAGCTTTTACCTGTGAAAAAGTATCCGAGTTGGCGCTTAGAATCTTTTTCACCCTTGTGGCTTCCTTCAGCAACTTCATCAGAGCACGGGGATTCTTGGCAACATCTCCTTTGGCTTTCACTTTTTCCTGAAATGACGAGAATGTCCGATTAAGGATGCTGGTTATGGTTTAAGGATGCTGGCTATGTCAAAAGACAAATTCAAAGGACATAGCACAACGTCAAAGGACATAGGACAAAGTCACAGGACAAATGACATTGGACAAAGAACATGGGACGAAGTCATAGGTCATAGGACAATGTCAAAGGATATGAGACAAAGTCATAGGACAACGTCAAAAGACATCGGACAAAGTCAAAACAGGATATATCCTATATGGTACTTGGGAACCCATTCAAATTAGAGAAAATTTATGACATACAGGCCTTCCTGGGAATAAATTAGCACACGTGTGGCATTTCGCACTCCTAGATTGTGGTAGGAGTGCGATGGAGTGCTATTGGTACTTTTTCTTATTACTAAATATATTCAGTTGCATAGTATATAGAGCCATAAAAAATTGAATGTTTCTCATTGATTTTCATTTACCGGTGGTTTTTTAAAATTTTGAGCTTTCTACCGTTTATTTTTTTGTAAAGCGGTTTCTCATAAAAAGAGGAGAAAATGTAACAAAGTTTTGACTGTTCTTACAACACACAATTAACCATTAAAAATAGTTTTTGAAAAACATGTGCGTGTCAATGCCGATCTGTGATAAAAACGTGGCACAATTTTCAGGAGCATCAAATTGGAAATTGCTTCAAAGTAGTCCAATAAAAATGTTTTCTGTTGTCTTTTCAAAAAGTAAGAATGAACAGGAACTTGCCGCACTTCTGCGCACTTCATGTTTACAATGCTGAAATTTTGAAATTTCAAAACGTTGTGTAAAACTAGTCCCCGTGTTATGGTCATTTGGTCCGTGTTTTATTGTAAGCAATAATCGTCGCAACAGTCCTCCAAAATGACGTGCTGGCACTGCATAATGTTTTATTTGAACAAAGTAAACATCAAAGCCTTACTGCCACCTTGTTAGTTCCCTGCGCTAATCAACATTTGCGTGCCACACGTCTGCCAACGATTCCGAGCCAATTTTTTTTAACTCATTGTCGGCGACACATTGCATGCAGCCTTTCTATGGTTGCAGGTAAATGGAAACCAGGTTTAAAAAACAGACGAATAATTACAAAACAGGCGTGCGATTAAACACACTTCTCAGTGTGGGGAGGCGTGTACCAAGGTGTGCGAGTGCGATCGCACGCCTTTCCCGGGAAGACCTGACATACCTTGAACAGTTTTACGAGATGATTCCTCAGGCGGAGTTCCATTTCCAGTCCACCTAAGAGCGGGTCAAATCTGGAGCAAAAAAGACTCTAATATTAGTTCCGCACGACAAAGTTTGGTTGCACCTCTTTTGCAATAGATACCATCGCTAAGGAGTACCATGTACAGTTTGTGGTAGGGAGCTGCGCTATTGTACGGGAGATTTAATCGTGGATCAGTGAGAAAATTCCAGTCTCCAGAAGATGATCTGCTGAAAAGTAACTGCCCATAAAACGGCTTTTAAAGATGCAGACGTATTCTGGCGTCTCGTATTCTAGACTTTCTGTGTCTAGATCATTAACAACAATCACACTGTGCTCTAAACTGACGTCATTGGAAGCTCCCACCTTTCAAAGCCATTTGGGTCAATCCTTACTTTCGGCCAGTCATTACTGGTTACTTTTGCAAAACTGTTTGATATTTTATCATTAAACATTCAGCTGTCTTAAATTTAACTGAAATTCAAAAATGAAAAAAAATTCAACTTTAACAATGAAAGCTCTTTGTGTTTTACGAAATTCAGCTTTAAGAGAAGGCTGGCAAAACTCAAAAAATAGTCGATGTATTTAAGAAACTACACGAGATTCCTACTTACGTAATATAAAGATACGTACCCAACGCCCTTTATAGAGAGTTGTGGGACAGTCTCAAGAAAACCCCTGTCTTTCGTTTTAACAGTGCTGTACCCTAAAAACACAATTTTGACTCAGATTTCGTCGAAAACCATACATATTAACATAGCGCTAGTATAAAATACTTATTACCAGAAACACCAAAACAACAATCATAAAGCCCTCTAGAGCATCATCCGTTTCTCCGACAAAAAATTTCATTTATGTGAGTTTTACAGACTCAGACAACATTAGAATAAAAAAATGCCATTAACAATACCAGGCAAATGAGAAATTGCCCTGGCACTTTTTGACTTACCAACAATGGTCACTGTTGTACTTGTGGCTCCCATATCATAAAACATCACATTCTGTGGGAAAATTTAAGCTTACTTCATCGTCCAAATTAGATAGAGGTTACAAAGAACTTGCATAGTAAAGTAAAGAATTTTCAACTTTAGCAAACAAATTTCACGGGACGGATTGCTAACGATGGACTGAAAGGAGAGAATAGCCACAAAGAAACAACAAACGAAATTTAACAAGATTAAATCGATGCAAGAGGGTTTTCATAGCGGTGGTTACATAACTTCAGGCTCAAAAGCTCAATTTACCAACATGTTTATAAAAAAAGAGTGTTAATCATACCAAAAAATTTTTAAAAAATGAAAATCTCTAAGAAAATAACTCGTTTATTTTTTGCCGTTTCTTACCGTTACAAAAAGCAAAATTGCAACGAAATTCAACACCGGTATCCATGAATCAAATCCCAAAAGATACTTCTTAACCATTTCTTCGTGCACCGCATAACTCATTTATGAAATTTATTATCTGATTTAAGATAACAGAACAGCTCGCTGATGACAGAATCTTACCGTTTCAGTTGAATTGAATGAAGCTGCTCTGAAGATCCCATAATTCAGTGCAACTAAAAAAATGAAGAATTATGGTAAGCTGGAAAGTTTTTTAAAAGAATACGAACAAGTTGAGTGTGAATCACATCAAATCAAATTCACATCCTACCAGTTTCGACCAATTAACAATGACCATATAACTTATAAAGGTACAAATGGCATCCTATCTTGAAAGTAAAAATCATCCAATCGAATACTATAATGTTTTATGAAGTACAATATTCATAGTTGAAGTCCAGTTAGTTCTTGTCCTTCGAGAAAATTCCGTGAAGTGTTTGAATTGCAAAACTCAAGCATTTGTGACTGGAGAATAACCATTTCGTAGAGGAAAATAGATTATTTTTATATTTTGAGACCATTTAAGCATCAGTATGTTGGTAAGTCTACGAGAGTTGAAAACGGGTTAAGGTACATGTTGATGACTATATCTCGCAATGAATTTTTCAGAATAACCTTCAGCCTTAAAGGCATTTTCCTTATAGACAATAACAAGCTGAAACATTGAAGTTGAACAACAACAAAAAGAATCCGCATTACCGGCGGTATTGTCATTCATCAACTGTAGCACGTTTAGGCCAACCATTCTTGCTGAGCTGCAACAAGCAAATGACGTCATCACAAAAACATGCAACGTGATACTGTTTTGTCGAAGATAAGTTGGAATTGTACTGTAACCATTGAGAGTGGTCTCTAATAGACGCATACTAAAGCGTGACGCAAAAAGATGCATCAAGTGGAACTTCAGCGTGTGTAAAGTATAAAAAAACTTGCAGGTAGTATCAAAACTTCACAAGAGCTAGAACAGCGGAACAAGTTTTTGCAAACTTGAAGTGCTTGTTGGTCCGACACTCATAGTATGCAAACGTCGGAAAATGACCAAAATCTGACACAATAAATAGCCAGCTGCGGATCTACACTTACAAACAGGCTGACAGTAAACTAAGTATTTATGTATTCTTAAAGTCCGCATCTTTTCTTTCGATGGGATGATAGATAGGGAAGAGGTACTTCCAAGTACTATGAGCAAGAAACACGAACGACTGGCTGATATTGGCAAGACAGCGAGAAGAAGAAAAGGAATGACGGTTACATACTCAACCAGTGCTTTTCTTTCTGCTTGGTTATAATATGAGGGAACAGTGATGACGACATCTTTCATTGGATGGACTAAAACAAACGCAAAATATTTCAGTCCTTTTAAACAGTTGAACGTAGCATTGATAAAAATATAACTAATAAATATCAGGGCATTTAATCTGCTCTTGACATCAAAATGGTGGGAGCCGGTATGTAAATTAATGGTTGAAATATGATGGTTAAAAATTTTCAAATCAAATCAATTTCCTGGAAAGATGAAATTGACAAAGATAGAGATTGATTAGATCCAAGGTGTACCTGCAAAATTCTCTGCGATTTGTCGTGAATTATTTAAAATCATAGCCATCAGTTCCTCAGGATACAGTTTGTCATTGCTGGAAAATAATATAAATGGATTCGTGGCATGCTACAATTTGCTGAATTCCATAAATTAAACCAAAAACTGACTCACATTCATTTTGCGACTGTACCTCAAACCTTTTGAATGTTCCTTGTGGTATAGTCATTGAAGTGTAGTACAGTAATTAGGGTAGTATAGTCAATGTAAAATTGTATTGTTATTAATTACTTAAAAAAAAAACCTTTGACATTTAACTAACATCATGATTCTGAATATATTTTGTCTATTAAAACAAGTTGGTAAAAAAACATTCTTACTGGATGAAAAGTAAATACATATGATGGCAGTTCATGTGCTTAGTCTTCCAAACATTAAAGGTGTGCTTTACAGGGTATATATATAAAAAGTTTACTCACTCTGATGTCTTGAAAAGAACTGTTCCTAAAGGTGGAAAAAATGTGTAAGACACTCCTAAAGTATAACAAATATTCAATGGCAGAAGAAAGCCTCAGAACAGAAGGGAAAGGTCCATTCAAGATTGGCTTCCTAAATTAAATAACAGCATCTTCCAAAGTAATTTAGCTGAAAAATTATACTTTGAAATACATTTCAATTTTTCACAAATTTTCATATAAAATATTACAGAAATCTTTATATAGTAAAGGGAAATTTAATTATAGGAAGAGAAACTATCAGTGTTCTTTTCAGAAAACTTCCTTGAACTATATGGACTTCAAACAAATGAATATTTTATCAAATTGAGTCAATTTTAGCACAACAAATGTGTGAGACAATACATCACGTGGATACCAAAAATACCAAAAAGGTTTATCATAAACTTAAAAAGCTCAATACCTCTTTCTTCATCCTTAACTAAATTGTAATGTGGAAATCTGCAACAAAAATAGAAATAGTGCTATGCAGCAAATGAATTGTGCAATAAACAGATGTGTTGGGAATGGCCTTTAGCTAAGATTTTCAATTGATTTAACCTTTTACTCAATACAAGACATAAAACAGTATTGAAGTGAGGGTTTCAAAGATATCTTGATATAAATTAAAAATTATTATTTATTATTAACTTGAGATATGATGCTGAATAATGCATTTTCTGTGAAAAGTTAAAGACATGTAGCTTTCAATTAACATCATGCCAGTCCTAATTTACTTTCTAGAAACTCTCACCTTGAACGGTATAAGTCTACACTGGCACTTTCAAATTTCTTTCCTAACAAATGGTTAAGGTACAGAAAGCTTTGCTCTGGTTTTTTTACTGCCTGAAAAATAAGTATTTGACTTGTACTGACTCATAATACACTAAACAAGATACAATCATACACAAAACATGATGAAAGCATAGAAGAAAATATGATAAATACTTTCAAAATCCACAATTCTGCTTTGTAGGCAGAGCATTCAACAGAGAGTAAAGAGCTGTGCTAGTTCTCAGAGCTTCTCCATTCTTTTATATAAGGGTAATAAACTCAAAAGTCACAAGAAGAAAAGAGTGAGATAAATCCTTGGCATTTAGTAAATTTTCTTGTGACAGTGAGGTCATTTAATGGAAAGCTAATCTGTCTATAAATGGCCAAATGGTGTATGACCCACTAAATATTTCAATTCAATGAACAATAACACATAAAATAATGGTTTATGTGCAAACTTCAGTTTTTAAAAAAAGTAGTTAAAGGAATCACACAAAAACTCTACTTACAACTCCCATAGCTGGATCACTAAAATGGCGCTCACCATCTTTGAAGGCAACAGCATTTGGGGTTTTTCGCCTAGATTCTCTGAAATTGAAAATAAAGCATATTAGGACACCAGACATGAAAAATCTTCATATAAAGTTTAACAGCCAAAGTTAATTAACTTGACACGTGTTCCCACACTTGAAGCATATGTTAATTTAGATGCCATCTCTTTGATGCTTATATTATTAGCATTCTCATCCATTATAGCATTGCATCTGACAAATGGCCTTTGAGAAATAGGGCTCATGACTGCCTTGGAGAAAATAGGTCTTAATGCTCTTTATTTGGCCATGTGTACATAATCCTTTGCATTTAGCTGATAATTAACAGGGCTAGACAACTTAACATCTTAACAGCTTAACAACTTAACATACAATAATACATCTTAAAGATGACAAGTGATATCTAAGAATTAATAAAGGACTCACTTATTTAAAGCTATCTCCATAGGAACACCAGGCTAAAACATTAAAGGGATACTAACATAAGATTTTTGCCAAATATCAAGTACATTGACAAAAAAGTAAAATATGAAAAAAAAGTAATTGAGAGCAATTTAAGATAAGTAAATAACAGGCTTTCTTTGCAGAATAAAAAGAACAAACTAAGATGCCTCATTGAATGTTTGAACACAAAAGGAAAGGATGGAATAAAAATGAAGAAAAATGACAAGAGGGACAGTATATAAAACTGCAATGAAGAAAGTAAGAGTAGTGACTAAATGATGGAGAGAACACATTAGAAGTAGAATATCATATTTGCCACTTTAAAATGATGATGAATGGATACACTGATAGGGAATTACAGCAGGGTAGAAAGCTTTGAGCAGCTAAGTCACTTATTGAGTGTCAACAAGTGGAAGATCATGGATACTTAAAGAGGAAATGAAACCAAATTTTTTATGCGCTTAATCGATTTCTCCATCCAAAACTGTACAGGAAAAATAGTTTGCATTAGCTATTTCAAGAAGGAAGACTATTAAAAATTAACTTAAACACCCCTAAACTGACAATAATTTTTCAACCAAAAACGGCGAAGGGGGACTAGACACTAGCGAGCTGTGACGTAAAGTTATGGACACGAAGCGCGCATGTTCATGATTCGAGGACAACAAATTTTCTGGCAGAGTTGGCGATCGTATCTTTAGTATTTGAATGTTCACCATGTCGGACGAAAGTGACATTAGCTTAGAAGTTTCCGAAGAAGAAGAGGGGGCAGTTGCTGTTTACGGTGTTCCAGTCAGGCCATACCAATTCGAACCCTTGGCAGACACGGAATCAAGTAGCGACGAGGAAGACCTAGGCACGATCATGACGGCCTAACCCCGGCAATTTTGCGAGAGCGGTACGAAAAAATACAGAAGTTAGTTCATGGTAAGTTTATTCCATAAATGCATATATGTTTAAAACTCGTTATCTTTAGTTTAAATGATGTCTAAATACTGTAGGTATCAATCGAAATTAGCAAGCGTCATGTACAGTGCCTAGGCCAGGCCCGGAGGGTCGCACCATCGTAAACTTAATTGATTATGACTATGGCATTATGGCTTTTTTTGCAGGTGTAGATGTTGAAAATATGAAGTTTATCATCTTGTTGGTGCTTTGGAGTGCAGATGCTGCACTGGGTTAACTTGTATTGGACGAAAGCATTGAACAAATATGTATTGCACAACAAGATTTCATTGCCATGTCAAATACAACTGTGTTTCGGAATGTTGGCCCACTGCGAAGGGACAGACAGGGGAGTATCACAGGAAGGCAAGCCTACACGAGTAAGTAACAAAACAAATCATCTTATTTAATGAAGCAAGTCATGTATATGATTGATAGTTTTGAAAGGAAATAGTTTTGGCAGTTTTATCTTAATCAGATATTTGAGAGCTGTAATCATTTCTACCATGGATTTTCTTTTGTTTACAAGTTCAACAAGTTGTCAAATCTCCCCAGTATTACAGTATTAAAGTATTACAGTTTGGTGGATAATATTACCTATTATGTGACTTGTTCATACCTTTTCTATCATATAATTATGCAATGATGTCATCATGATAGTTTTACCTAATGTTTCCTCTTGTTTCATTGGTTACTCTTTCATAGTCATAATTTTCACACATTCTATTTCTCCCTCATTTAAAATTATTCTTCTCTGTCTTCAAATTCATCCTCATCTCTTTCTGGATTCCACTCCTCATCATTTTCAGCAAACTTTTGTAGGAATCAGAATCACTGTCTTCCTCTTCAACTGTTCCTGTTTTTCCTGGGCTTAGTTGGCTGTCCTTGTTTTGACTCGCTGAATTTCTTTATTTTACATTATAGATAATTGATTGCCTACAAACAAAGCATAAATGAGAAAAGGGTTACAAAAAGTAATTTATATGGAAATGAAATGGAATTTAAATTTGGCATATCAGCAAATGTTATTGTGCAAAGCGAACTTACATTATTTTGACTTGTTAATTTCCTTTTCTGTCTAATTATTTTCAGATTTTGGCGATTCACTCAAGTTTTTCAATCTCAAGGTTTTCACCTTGCAATCTTGACAGGCTAAACTTGACACATCTGGAAATGAAGTTGCTTCCATGCTGGTTTCTGTAAAGACTGTCTGCCATTTATCAGTTTTAGAAGATGTTGCTTCGTCGAATAATTGCTCTTGAATAGTTCCATTTGTGTATCCGCAACAGAAGCCACATTGTATTGTATCTCTTACACCCTGAAAAACAGAATGTGAATTTGGGCCACTACATTTATGGAATCCAGGGGCGTCGCCAAAGGGGGTTTGGTAGGTGTGGTACCCCCCCTACATTGGTTATTTTTGCCAGGAAACTTGCTGGATACTCTACCTGTAACTTTTTTGCAACAATTATAACATACTAACATTTGAAACAGAAACACATAAAAGCAGCCTTTATATGAGAGTATTTATCTTTTGACCACACCCTTAATGAGTGAGATACACCCTTTTTGTCAGCAAGAACTAATCCTTTTGGCTGCGCCCTGGGTGAATCTATACAATTTGATAAATGTTCTATATGCATATATGTATTTTGTAAACCTTCAAATTGGAAGGGCTCGACTTTGTAGAAGATACAAAATGTTGTTTTTTAATTGCAATGCCAACATTCTAAAAAATATGTCACAATAAACACCAATTGTTTGTTATGAAAACTTTTATCACGTTGAGATTTTGATAAAACCAATTGTTTTGTTTAAATAGACAAGAAGTAGCGAGTTGTGTTTACTTTTATTCTGTTGTACCCAATCTACTTATTTTGAGGGGGAAGATTTAAACGCGAGCTCCACGTTTATATATTGTAGTTAACCTTGTCATTTTATGTATCGTATATTTTGCTTTATTTACACATTAATTAAAGGAATATATTGAAAATGAAGTAGGCAAAAAAATTAAATCTTACCTTTCTTTTTTCCCGTTTAGACTGAGAGGTTGAATTTCCTTCATTTCTGGTATAATGCCAGAACAGCATCTCGTTGTAAAAACTTTTTTGTTTGTGAAACGTCGTCCCCCTCTAGTAGACTAGCTACGCTCCTTGTATAGCAACCTGGTTCAAAATGATCTGAGCAGAGGACGGGGTTTGAAAAGTAGCTTTGGTCAAAATTTGGCCTACGCTTTCTAACAAATTTAGTTCACTGCCGGCGTACAGTAGGGTCCTTTGGAAAGCGATGGGTGTTTAAACCCTTGGTATAACTGTCATTACAACAGCTTTTTATTGTCTAGAGTGTGTACAACACATCGTAGACCACCACGAACCTTGGTTTTGTTACCTGGCTCCATAGCTAATCTAAAGTTTCAGTACGTAGAAACGGGATGTAAATATTACGAAACGCCGCGCGTGTCCATAACTTTACGTCACAACATTCAAAACGAGGCTAGTTAAACAGGGCGCACCGGTGCCACTTTTTGATTGAAAAATTGAAGTCAGTATTGCCCTCGTAGTTTAGCCAAAATTTCTCTAAACACATTGAAATTCTGGGTTATAAGGTAATTCATTACGGGGATTCAGAATTTAAAATAAAAATTTTGGTTTCATTTCCTCTTTAATGCAATAATGTATGTCAAGAAGTATGGAAATGAAATTTCTTGATGTTTCAGAAAGAGGTGATTGGGGTATACTAAAATGACAGAGGTCATCAAGAGATATTGAATGAAGATATTATTATGGATAAAAGGGCAACAAAGTGGAAACCAAGGATAGGAAAGAGAAAGACAATACAAGAAACAATGGAAAGAAAAGGTCAAGATTAAATTAAAAAGAATTACATGGAGAAGAGTAGCAAAAGAGTACAAAGTTTTGGGTGAAAAGAGTAGAGACCAACTTGAGAAGCCGGTCTAATAGTGATGATTATAATTGTTGACTGTGATTATGATGGTTATCACATACATCATTAAAAGAAAAAAACTCAGTATTCCTCCATAAAAGTTTACAAAACTACCAAATGAAGCTGCAGTGAAGGTCTTCGGGCTATGATCTTATAGAAATAATTGTAGGCACACAGTGATAGACCTTGCTATAGAAAAAGCAACCTTTTACCATCTCTTAGGTATTTAATTCAACAACTAATGAGAGAAGTAAGTACAATATTCATTTAACACACTTACAAAATATACTTATACACTGCAAATTATTTGATAAACCTCATACCTTAACTATTGCTATTTTTATCCATTCACTGCCAAGATCAATTGACATAACAGCGATTGAATCTAAAAGAAAAGTGTTCAGGTGTAAAAAGCTTTTTATTTTGTTAGAAGATAAAATAAACTTTCATGTTAGCACCTTTAGTAACACAAACAGAACTAATTACAATTGATAACATCTTAGTAGTTTTTTAAATCAAGACTTGGAGGTCACAAAAGGGAAAGGAAGAAAAAGAATGAAAAAAGAAAAGGAAAACAGAAAGAAAGGATAGTTTTGTATTAATCTAAATTTGGTTTGGATACATTAACAAGATAAATTAGGATGGTGATTGTATGAACACACTTCCTACTGTTTTATGTATAGAAATACTATTTGACAATATTTTATACATTCATATTTAAATATATTGTATACATATATATTTTTATACAAACCTGTTCTGGGTAGTGTAATTAACAGTATACACAGTGATACTAAGGAAGGAGCTAGTAATAACTTTTCTCTTTGCATTGTTGCAGCTCGAAATTTTCTAAAGTGAAAGAGAAGTCTTCATCAATGAGATTGCGAGTATCAGTTTCTGCAAGTATAAGGAATCAACTCTGCAAAATGCCAAGGTAACAGTAAATAGATGAAATTATGAAATTACGTAGCTACACTCATGTAAAAGTCTTCACATAAAAACTGAAAATTCCCATACCGAAAAATTTCATGAAATCATAATAATTTCCTGTCTAATCATATAAGAGAATTGAGCTACGCTAGGGTAGGCCTAAACGTTCCCATCATCTGATAATTTTCCTTAGAGACTTCGATTAGGCTGCAGATTTAAAGGTCTTCTATAAAATACTGGTAAATTTCCATTAAGAAGGCTTACCAGAAAAGATTTCAGGGTCTTTTAACTGGGTCTTTCTTTGGCAACGATTAAATTACTCTATCCTCTGTATCGCCATACACAAATCACCTTAACTTACAATAACTGAAAAAGAGACTGAAGGAAATTTCTCAACAAACTTAGCGCGGCGAGTGCTGATTGGCTAAACGTACCACGTGGATGACGACTGGAAGCTTTCGTGTTATTTTGTGAAAGGTGAGTTGGAACAAGTTCCGTGATAAGGAAATACCAGCAGTAATTGCCAAACTTTTATTTTCCCATGCTACAAATCTTCCCCGCCAACTCCAACTGACGTTTGATCTTAGGCAAAGGTAAACTAGTTACCGTAAATCCTCGAAATTAGCCTCCTGGGGGCTTATTTATTTTTGATGTTTTTGGATGGGGGCTTATTCGATGGGGGGGGGGCTCATTCGAGGGGGGGCTTATTCAAGGGGGGGCTTAGTCAAGGAGGGGGCTTATAAAATTACCTGAAACATGCCACATAAAAATATAATTTTTGAAATTTCTTTCTTTTCAAAATATAAAAAATAATCTAAGTATAAAGTAACATTTGGTAGAAATATCAATTTTGTGGTAATTCACTAAAATGCTAAAGGCAACCACAGGAGTCGAAAATCAACAAATCGAGGGGGGCTTATTCAAGGGGGGACTTATTGAAAATTTGTAGTTCTAGGGTGGGGGCTTATTCGAGGGGGGGCTTTTTCGAGGGGAGGCCAATTCAAGGATTTACGGTATACACCCCCACTAGAAGACAAGATCACGTCATTACCCCTTACAAAACTAGCCAAATAGAAAAATTTATTGTGATTTTCAGTCGAACCATGCTCATCCTATAAATTTTTATGCTAATACACCGTAGTTTAAGTAGTCCCTTCTCATTAAATTATTCTCAACATCCAATTTCTCAAACAGTAATTTGCAGTGCAAAAATTGCTTGGACTTTTCCATCAGAACACCATGCACAGTATACAAAACACTGCGCAATTTGGCCTCTAAAATTGATTTCAGGATAGGTTTCTTGTGCACCTCCGACCATATAATGTGATGTAACGTGGTTTTGTTTCCAAGGCATTCAAGAGGGCTACTAATATATACATTCAGGATAGGGTGTTTAGATTACTTTTTGGGCTTTAGATTTGAGCGAAAGTTTTTTTTGGGTCAGCCAATTATTAACTTATTTGGGTTCATGAAATGCCAAATTATTTGTTTGAGTCTTGAATGTGAGAAAACATTGAACAAACTGGATCATTTGAAAGGTTTTCAGCCAAAGTGCAAAAGTGAAACTTCAAGATGATGTAACGTGTGTATCGTTTATATCTTTGATAAATATAGTATTCTTGCTTCTGTGGTTTGCATTTAATCTCAAGATTACCAATAGACCAGTATTCTTTCGTTATTCTTTTTGGCGTGCAAGACAAGAAATATTTATTTTTTAGCATTACATTGAGCATCAAAAATTTAGCCCGTGAATATTAGAGGGTCAGCTAGATCGTTCTTGGTTGTCCTTGCTTTCTAGTCCAAGCAATTCTCTTTGGAATTAGCCCCCCCCCCCTTCTCCCGGGGAATTAGCCGGCTGGGGAATCTGGATATCAGCAAGTTGACTTTCCACCTTGTACCTAGCACTTCTGGTACAACTGTTTCGATAAGCTTCTTCATTTGTTACTATCAGCTTAATTGCAAACGTGTTCAAGATGTAGGTTTTCTACATGGCCTCAGTCTTTTATAACGTCATTTTCTTAAAGATAGCTGTTTCCTTGATGTACCAAGCCACATTTTACATTCTAGACGTAACATTGTAGTTCTTTGCTAGGGTGGAAATACTGACGTAGTTAGGCCCTGTGGCAGCAAAAGTATAAATCAGTTAAGTGCTTTGGCTCGATAGCTTTTAAAGCTAGTTTCCACTTCGGTTGTTTCAAAAGCTGGCCATACCTCTTCTTCCCTCGATATCCACCCTGTCACCAAATGTAACACTGGTTCTTGTTAGCATAGACAGGTTGCCATGCCTAGGCTCTAAGGATAAGCCAGGTTAAACATTAGTACTTATAGAGCAACTTACTTTGATAAGATTCGAGGTAAGACTAAAACTAATTATTACGGAACACATTGAATATGATTTTCTGTTTGCAGTACCAAAATACAGAGAGGCTTTAGCGACTTCAGTGAGACGGCGAACCTTGGAATCGTTTTATTATTGTTAGTTGAAAGAGCATATAAGTAGCAGGTCTCAGAATCGTGTTAAGGAACCATCCTCGAAAAAATGACTGGCTTGAACGGAAAATATATACAATTGAATCGTTTCGGGTACTCGTGACCTGACACACTCCGAGCAAAAAGTCGTCACGTAACACGGGAACATTCGAAACTTTTCACTTTGTCAAAAAGGCAACAAAAAAATCTTTTTTATTGCGAAAAGCTAACACGCCCAATTTTCAGATCGTCTTTGAATTTTGCAAGGATGAAAAAATCAAGGCTTGGTAGCATCGTAAGATTCTTCTCAATGGAGTCAGATTTTCTTGATATGCCTTACTTCTCTTTTTTCGTGGCCAGGAAAAACTTCAATCGCTGATTGAAACTTCATCGGCAATACCACGTTTCACGTTGCTATGGTATGCTAGCATCTATCATCTTCACTTCCTGCATTTGTGTGCTTTTAAAAAGATTTCATACTTCTTTGCATGCTTTTTGTTTGCAACCTCATTGCGCTCTCATTCCAAGTCTGTTTTACAGTGATAAACTCCGCATCATTTACATACGCAATCTTGCTGGCTTATTGTTTGTTTCCATATGTTATCTTCCCACCAGTAATCCCCCCCCCCCTTTTCTTCACCTAATCATCGAAGATTTCGAAAAGCATTGGCGATAGAATGCATCCTTGCCTAACACCTTTTCGCTCACTTAATTGGTTTCTACTTCTTCTCGCCTGCAAGCACAAATTCAAATTCAAATTCCGGTCGTGAAACACAAATGTCTTTCTTTATATCAATTCTGTTTGCTATGCTCTCAAAAGCTGCAGTGGTGCTCTCAATTAGGCCAACCTAAGACCTGAAGCTGTACTGAAGGCTGACCAGCTGGTGATTGTAGCTGATGGGATTGCACTGAAAGAATCTTAACGGAATATAGACTAGAAAAGGTCAAAGCAACAGGATTTCTTATATTGCGATGGAGCTGCGATGGCTCCCCTGTGCAATCGGTAAAAGAGAGAGGCAGTGCGGATAAATGGCTTGGCCTCGAGTGCTGGCTTGAAAGCATGACCCGATAGCTCAGTTGGTAGAGCATTTGATGTACAAAGTCAAGGGTGAGTTCGAGTCCCGCTCGGGTCGGTTATTTTTCCGCACTCTCTTATATTCTTCGAATATAGACTACGTTCAAAGTGCTCTGTATTCGTTTCACTCCGATTTCACTCGAAAACGACGTCCACTGATCCGTTCTCTAATGAATACGTTGTGAATACAATATTTATTCACAATGTTCACAACCAAAATGCTGTTGGTGGGGTCAGTCGATTGTGGTCTGCCAACGGATGTGGCTTCACCAAAATTTGCGGCAAAACTGCCAGCCAAACTGAACACTGAACAAAGTTCACGTAATAGAAGCGTAACAGAATGCTACCGAAAAGCAAACAGATCGGAGAAGAAAGTGTCCTATTGGCATCCATCAATTTGAATTCTTCATTTTAGAAATTCAAAAAGTAGTTGTTGCTGTTGTTAGCGTATTATTCAATACGTTTCATTGCACATTTCCCCCATTGTTTCTGAAACTCCTTCTCCTCTAGTGCGTTTGTTGAGCACACCTGGTTATCTATCAGTCCTAGAATTTCCTCTGTCATTCTTTTTTTTCTTTCAACCTTCTTTTTCTTTTATATTGTTCTCCTTTCACATTGTTGAGAGTGTTTGAGTGTTTCTCACGTAATTCCACTCTTTGTGATTACTTGGGTGCCTTTTTGCAGCCTCCTCTTGGTACACACTGGCATTACAGACGTTCTTCATCCGCTCTCTGTCGCTCCGTCTCTTTCTTTCCTCTTTCTGTCTTGTGATACCCCTTCTGACTCTTATCGTTCCATTGACGGGTTTGCTGACTGGGAGGCTTGTCAATTTCTGTATCATCTAGGCGTGGTATTTTGCATTGATGCAGCGATAAAGTCATTGTTTTGTCAGCTACGTTTCTTGCTAGCTTTTACACTTTTTTGTATTTTGCAGTTGCAAATTATATCTTACACAGAAATCAATGAGCATTTGTCTTATCCGAATTGCTATTAAATCTCAAAGTTTACTTCATATCACACACTAAATGTCATTAAGTGGTTGATGTCTCTTGATGGCTGCGTGCATTATGAGACTTTCGGAAGTAAAACAAGTAAACCCCAATAAAAACTGTAGATCAACGTTACAAAGTGGTTGGAAGAGTACATGGATACAATGCTAAATCTCCTTTTCCCTAACTTTGGTCTTTCCAAGCCGTAAAATCAACGTTTTGAAAGGAACTTAAAGTCGGCTTCTTCTGCTTCAAGAGCCTTAAAGATCAGCCTCTCCAATACCACACATTGAGGTTAGACCCTTCAGATCAAACACCCTTCCCCCTTATGTTATTGCAGAATCTCTTCTCTTCTTTGGTTGTCTTGTTAAGCATCTCATACTCCATCCGTCCTGATCTTCAGCCCTACGCTTGATATCTCGATATGTTTCTGTTCTGTTATCTCCTTTCTTACGCCAATAATCGAACAATGTCATTCTCTTCCTTCCTCTGCTCCTTTTGCCGGGTAACCTTTCTTCGATGACATCCCTTAGCAGTCCTTGGTGTCTCATAACAAGACCAATCCACTTCTTCTGTCGGTTATAGATGCTCGAGGTCAATATTCTTTTCTCTCCAATTCTTCGCAATACTTCTTCATTTTTCAGTCTTTCTGTCCAACTGATTTTCTCCGTTCTACTCCATTGCCCAATAACCATAACCAATTACTCCCATTATATGGTTAATCCGTTAGTGTTAACATTTTCAATCAAAGGATATTATTTTATAAAATGTAGAAAACTTCCAGAAAACGTTGTTGTTGTGAAGAAACCACTTTTTATGACTCAATTGAGCACTCGCCTAGGCTTCTGAGATCAAGTTTTCAAACATTGAAATTTACCACCACGTAAAGAAGTATAAACCTAACAAAAAATAGCTAGGTTGTGCCATCAATTAAGCAACTACCTCTAGGTAAATATCAATAATATTACCCTTTTACCAGGTCAAGAAGCGACCTTTTGAAGCAGCCTCTCTTTCTTGAAACTACAGTTTTTCCACCCTCGCATTGGATACTCGATACAGTTAATATTGTCACTAAGGTACAATGAAGTCGTGATAGTTGGAAGGGCAGTATGCAGTAATAATTTTGAGTATCGGCAATGATTAAAAGTCAGTAGCCAAACATTTTTGCTAGGAGGGTGAAAGGCTTTTTTTGTGCAATGTGATTCGTGATGCAGTGCATGTAAAAACTGAAAGCAAGGGGCTTATTTCCCTTGACAGGGGCCATAGCTAAACTTTGGTAGGTCAAGCTGGCGACTAGCAAAACATTTCCATGGTATGAATGGAAAGCCTAAAAGAACCCTCTCCCCTACTCACGAATGTTTCAGTCGAATGGCTTGCAATGGCTTGTCATTTCTATTAGGCCAACCCCCCGTCGCCGCTGCTTACCATTGAGAGCAGCGGCGACTTTAGCCCGAGGAAACTGGGGGTAGGAGGGGCATCATCATGGGGTAGTCGTGTGTGGAAACATTATTCTTATAAAATAACGCCTTACTTTAAGGTGACCTAATTCTTCTTGTTTAAAAAAATTGGAAGTTAGGAGTTAATGCATGTGTCAGTTTAGAGAGAATGCCAGAGCAATTCACACGAAAATCTACGTACAAAACATTTTCTTAAAAGTAGGGGGCAAATGAAGGGGTCGATAAAATTTCTGGGGGGCAGGGCCCGCTGAAATGCCACTGACTAAGAAACAGCATTACAAAAATGATAAGACCTTAGGGTGCCAATACTACCTTGATAAGTTGATCTTATTGACATTAATTTCACTTATGTCCTTCTAAAATCTTTCCTAGGACGCTAGGTAGAATACACTTGCATTGGTCAACACTTGCATTGGTCAACCCCTATATATCAGTCTACAACCCTAGGCGGCATTCCAATTAGGAGCAAATGATTCATGCACCTTTTCCATTGCACTATTCTTTGCCTCCGTACGGTCTAGCCTATTAATGTGCAAACAACCAGCTACAAAGAAATATCTGTTCCATTGTCTCTAAAGACACAATTTTGCATCCATTGCTTTTGGCCTGTATATTCCGCGACCCTTTGTTCAAGTCTTTCTTCCAAACAACTTGGAGGATAGCTCGTTGGTAAAACGCTTCGTTCAAAATTCTGTGATGATGGACATTGCCTAAGTTAGTTAGGTAACAATTGCTGCAATATCGTTAAGAAAAAACACAAATTGTGAGCTACTTCTACTGTCAAATATCAAAGAATTTAGGCGGACTCCAAAATAACTGCACCTTTCTTTTTGTACACCTTTTTACTCATGCAAGGTAGGTCGGCATGTCTAGATGGCTTTGTAATCAATCTATCAAATTTTGCCGCCTGGATCTTTCAAAACAAATTCTATATAATGAAATGCACACATCGATTTCAACACTGAGTGTCGCTGACACTTTCTTCTTGCCCATGTCAATCCAAATCTGTAGTCAATAACTTCGAGCTCTCCCCGTTCATGAAACCAAGCTTCGTATCATCGTTTGTGATCCAACTCTGCTCTTTCTCCATAATCTTTCAAAATGTCTAATTGCTCCACTTTTCAAAAAAGTCAAATATATCATCATCACCACGATGGAGAGAATGAAAATTGCATATCTGTGCCAGTACTGTAGCGCCTGACATATCACCTTACCTAATTCAATTGCTGAAGTTCGATTAATTCTATAATTATAGATTCATCTGGCCAAAGGACATATCTAGTTGCTACCATCAATAAGTTTGACGAACTGAGATTTTTACACACGGGAGGTTGTTTTTATTGTCGCTGAGTAATTTTCTTGCTTTTAAAGTTAGATGTTTGTGTCAGCCTTGTTAAAAGTTATTACATGCGGAATGCGATTGATATCCTTTTACAAGAAAACTGCGATTGAAATCCTAATAACGTTAATGATGTTGAAAATTCATGAGGACATATTATTGCATATACATTTTTCATTGCAAAATTTCTCCTTTCCAGCATGATATTACAGTTATTGAAATTAACAGCTTGAAATGGGACTGTTCGTTCAAACTAGGGCAGACTAAAGGTGTTAATAAAATGTCTAGAGAGTAAAATATGTCAATAAACATAGAAATAAAACACTTCGTCATAATAGACACAGCTCAGGACTATAACTGGAATGCTCAAACATGTGCAATAGAAATGACTAGAAAGGGAAGTACAAAAGAGAGAGCTTCTAACAACTGTCTTCATTAATCTCCCTCTTTTTCAAGATTTCTCCTTGCTGCAAAATGGCAGTCATGTACGATGCAACTCGATTGCAAAACAGGACACGTGCGACAAAATGCCTCTGATTGCTCTCATGGATTCGCTATGAAAGTTAGTTCTCTTGCCAATTATAATGCGGTCAACAGCCGTTTTCCTACTGTAGGATGTACATTTCCTACTGTAGGGGTTACAAGTAAGTTGATGGCTGTTTAGCACTGCTTCCCATAATTCCAATTGTGAAATTAAGCGCCAGAAAATCCAACTAGACAACAGCTTATGTCTGCGAACAGTGTATACGTTATTCTATTTTAGGTATTCTTGATGATCAAAATATCTTACTTGACTGGCACATAGATGGGACTAGAATTATGATTAAATGTATGAAGATGTCTTTAAATGACATTAATCTTTTAAGCAACAGTGGAGGATTGTTCATAAGGGACCATTGATCAGTTTTGTTAACAACTAAGCAACTAAACAAACAAACAAACAAACAAGGAAACATAGCTTATACCTTGGTCTAAATTTTCCACAAATCTTCTTGCAAGATTAAATAGACAAACATACAGAAGCCACTTCTTTAAAAAATAATACTTTTAAAGGTGTGAGCAATATTCCTCAATCCAAAGTGAGACGACAGTGTGAAGTTTGTGAACTGATCTCCAAATACTATTTTGAATAACATTGATTTCTTACATGAGCTAATTGTGCAGTAAAGATTGACTCAGAAATAAAAGCAAAAATGTACGAAGAATTCATCTGTTTCTGGGATAAAAACTGCTGAACATCTAATAATGACGTGATGATAAAAACTGATACGATTCAAGGGAAGAACTTGAAAATACGATCTAGTAAGTGTTCATGTAGTTCTCGCTGTCCTACAGCATCACTTCTGGCGCAGGTGGCTCTGATCATTACTAGAAAAAACATGGAAAATGTATACAGCACAACTGGAAAGTTAGATGCCACAAAAAGAGAAAAAAGGCCTAAGCTTAAGATAGCATTTGGAACGCGAGGCTGCAAGATATTAAGACTTTTTACGATATTTAGAAATTAGGTTGCACTTTTTACGTAAAAATTGTTCAATTTTTGCAGACACCTCGATGAATGATCCATTTATCAAGCATGGTTACCTTTCTTTCTGGACCACTGGGTGCTGGGTCCTCGTGTGCCGATGGACCTCCAGCAGTCTTCGCCCCAGATTCGACATCCTTTTTAAGCTGCTTGGTACTTTTGCCATCCATTTTAACGATTTTTAATCTGCAAAAGAGGTCTGGGTTGTATATTCAACAAACTAACAATGCTTCCACCCCGTTTATTAAATAAGGTAAAAAGGAAACTGAATCAGACTTGCATGCGGCATACACGAATCAGTTTGTTTTGAAATCAGTTCATCACAATTGGTCGAGGATGAATGTGCGTCGCAATTTCGATGCAGAAGATTGCTCAGAAATCATGTGTTCATATCACTTTGATTTCGGCAATATAGATTCACTTAATATTCGTTCGAAACTCATCTAAGCATAGCATTCAAACACTTCAACGCTTCAAACAAGAATACACACCACGAATGAGCAGGCAGGTAGGATAAAGTATCGACTTGAAGTAAAGAAAAAATTTAAAAATATTGAAATGCAAAACTTACCAAAGAAGAAAGAACTTTCTCGCGCTACCTCTTCTCTGGAAAACTGACCAAACTCGGTACACGACGCTCCTCATAAAAAGTGATAGGCAACCGGGAATTCCCTTCGAATAACATCAAGGCAATGGTTATTTCCAGCTGCGCAATACATAAAAAAATTTCACGCATGCGCTACAACAAACAGCCTCTTTTGCAAAAAAAGTTCAATGCAAAATTGAAAAGAAAATATTTTATGCTACGTTTCAACAAACGGGAATTCCCATTGCCTAAAAAATTGGCCTCCTTTTGGCACTGAAAAGACAATGTTGTCCAAAGCGAGGTGTGAAATAGGGGGTAGTTTTGTGAAAATAAACTTCAAATCGTCTGCGTAGCATCAAATGGAAAGTTCTAGAAAACCGTTGTGGAAGAAGCAATTTAACCAAGAAGTACTTGTTTGAGGACCAAACAGAGTGCAAATGTACATCACAACAAGAAGCGAATTCTCTACATCTAGTTTTTTCAAGATGGAATGCCCTCAAACCATTCAGAAATGCCAGAACTTTGCTTCAGCTAGGGGGCAAGCGTCTACGTTTTCGGAAAATCCTTTACGGAGGAGGAATCCATTCCGTCACCGCACCCTTAAATATGGGCATGAATGGCTAAATTCACATCTTAACAAGTAGAGAGAGCGAAGGAAGAAGAAGGAACAAGAAAGAAGAAGAAAAAATCAACTAGCAGGAAAAAATTTCGAAACCATGGACCACATTGACCCTTACACGAACGGACCTGACAGACAACGTAAGTCATTTTTAATTTCACCAAGGAGAACGTAGAATCAAGAATAATTATTTGAAAAATCTACCGGTAAAGACTGGATGTCATAAGCTTTTCGCCAATACTAACTGATGTATCCTATTGGTCTTATTATTTCAATTGAAAATGTTCAGTTTACGGAAAAGGACTTTTTAGCTCAATTCATTATCCGGCTTTACCTTGTCCAACAGAACATTTTCGATAATGGCACGATGCAATTAGAGAAATCAATGCCTCTTCAACGAATTGGAAAGTTGGGAACTGCAATAAAAACTTGCGTTGCAATCAGTATAATATCATAAAGTACCTTTCGCTAAAAACAAGACTGAATTGAGACCTTTAAAATGCAACTGGCAATAATGGCGTTGCAAAGCACAATGAAGGGCAGGCACAGTACGATGGACTTGAAACGGTAGACTTGCGTTAAATACCTACCCGAAAGAGATTTTAGGCTTTATATGAAAATATATTTTGAAGAAGTACCTCAAAATTCAATTTACACTTCGGTCGCTCACTGCTTGGTCAAACAGCAAAGGGAATTTCCCTTTGGCAGAATCGGTAGAGCTGCCTCGGCTACTCGACAGAATGGCGCACACTCGTGGGAAAGTGCAAAATTTAAACCCAGTATATATAAGAATGAGCCGCGCAGAATATAATTTCATTACAACGTAAAAACAGTTACAGACGATAACAAAAGTTATGTGAAGCATGCAAGCTGTTATGCACTGTTCAATACCTTCCATGTTACTTTTGCTCCAATCATTTCCAAAAGTCTGTAACATGTTCTAAAATTAAACGAGATAAGAAACATATTGAGATTTTATCAACAGCTGCAACGCAAATTAATCAAGTTTTATGTAGAACGAAAGAAATCAGCATTTTCAACTACGGCTACATTGGCAAACTCTTCTCTGGCAACTAGTGGAAAGCGTGCGCTCTCTGAATTACTAAAAATTGGGATGATTAGAGGCAGAATATTACTTCTACATGGCTGCACTTTTGTCATGATAAAAAACATAAACGATTTCTAAGTATACGGGAAATACGCATTGTAAACCGATGACACAGGATCAAGGCAGAGGGAAGTTCCCTTGGCGCCTTCGATAGGCCGGCAAAAATTCCCATGGCTGGACTGGATTTTGATATGTGAACTTCAAAAGCTATACAATAAAAACAATATATTTCAAGCAATGAAAGCAACTGCTGAGTTCTTTGATGATATCTAATACACATTATCTAAAAGAAATAATCGCTGGTTTTCTAGGCTACTGTTAGCACATTGTACTGACCATATCATTTCAAAATCAAGGGCCTTCCACGTTTCAACAAAAACAGATCAAGACGGTAGCAGCATAAAAGTTGACTTTATTTAAACTGAAAACAAAACGCTGGCTATATGATAAACTCAGGTATTAACACAAGTGCGGAAATTACATAAATGCAAATACTACATAAATTTTTACCTGTTACTGTTTTGGTCTAATTTGAACAATCATAGTTTGCTTGAAAGCCTGAAACACAGAATCGAGGTATTTCTAAAAACACTGATGCAGCAACGTTAAAAATAAAAACATTGAAGAGAAAAATAACACTCTGATACATGGTAGAATGTAGATGCAAGACATTTATAAAGGTAAAACAAACAGACATTTATGCTAAGCAATAATTATGCATATAATCAGAAAATAAAAAAAGCCCGTTGGCAATTTGCTTCAACGGCATCTATTTCAAAATATCGTCCAACTTATAATAAGCATTGACCTACATCCATCCAATGCAAGGTGATCTGCGCTTGAGAATATGCGAAGCAGCAGTGTTTTTCAATAAAAGCCTAAACTTAAACATTACAAATATAAAAATACTTCGTACAGAGCTAGGTTGATTGAAGCATTCCCAGCTGCAACGTGCTGTACTATCTCCAAAGCAACAGCTACCTAAGTACAAAAAGGACATTGTTAAGTTGGAGGGTTTACATAGGCAAGAGTGAAATAAAAAGCATTCACACTTATAAAAATAATAAAGCGGTGGCGAGTATTTTCGGAAAATGAGCTAAACATTCCCACTTCCAGTTATCAAGACAGTCTCAAATTATACAGGCATAACTTGCACTTTGATAGCCAATTTTAGCATAATAAGAACAGGGGAGATATTTCCAATTATTATACAAAATTAACATCTAACTGTGGACAGCAAAATGCAGAAATACTTAGGAATTATATTATACATAGGAATTATAATCACAGATAAAAAGGTAGGACACGTCGAAGAAATACAGGTAGATAGTAAACTAGAAGGGCAAGAGAAAAATTGACGATACGAATGGACCTAAAAATGGTACAGGAGATTTCAAAGAATTGCTATTTATTTATGGAAATATTAGTACTAGGGGATGATAAGTCAGGGAAACAAGGCAGCTAACGGCAGTTGCCTAGAAACAAAAAAAACCACGAAAATTGGTTGGTTGCTTCACTGACTGGTAATCACGGAAAAAGCCACGGCACAAAATACTTTTATAACGTCAGACATCACATATTTTGATAAAACATTCATTAACTTATTTATATGTATAGGTATTTATAAGATAAGAGACAATTAGAACAATTAGAGACAAAAAGGGTAGGGGCGAATGGGCAAGAAATCAATAGACTATTGGCTTAATTTGATAGAACCAGAGCAATTTCTCTAAGCAGCAGATATAAACGTAAGAAAACCTATCAAAATTTAGTAAATAAGCTTCTAATCCTCCTTTAGTCTAATGATTTGTTTCCAGTTGTACAATGAGCCTTGGATACAAAAAGTGCATTATGCAAATGCATGCTAACGAGATGGCTCCTTTCCTTTCATCTGAAGATAAACCTGGGGTGAGAAGGATTCCTGGTAGTCGGACGGGGGTTGAGTTGCTCTTCGAAAGTCTAGGAAGTAAATACGTATTATAAAGGTGGCTATAGCAGCTTTTTACTAGAATGGTGCACTTTATGACAAAAGCAAAAAAATGGTACATATGCATATTGGTGAGTGCTGAAAAATTGAGCCAAATTCTCAATTTTGTAAATTGCACACAAAAACCTTTTATTGGATTAGGAGTCACTCTAACCCATGTTATATGTTTAATTGTGATAGCAAGCTCAAGAGACGTATGGCACTGAGCAGAAAAAGAGCGGCCAGTCCACAGTTCATTACTTAATTCACTTACTATCACATATTTCATTTCTGTCCCCATTACCCATTCCTGATTTGTCATGGTGTTCTGAAGCGCCATATTGCTGGGCGAAATCCAGGCTCATGTGGTTGTTGTTTATGCACTTCTACAGCCCACTGCCACAATTTATTCCGCTGGTTGCCTGGAAAATAACGAAACGTTCAAAAAAGAGTTCCTTGCCTGAAGGATGATCCTTATGCATACATGAATACACGGTCTGTTCAGGGATGTTGGAATTAGGAACACCAATTTATTCTGCATTAAGTAAACACTAACATGACGAAGCTCTTAGTTGCAATTTTTTATTGCACCCAACTCCATTAGCAGAGAAGTTTTCCACTGATCTGTGTCTTCAATAGACTGCCATTTTACCACAATATAAACAACTACTAGGAACCAGGCACATGTATGTTCTTTCATGCTTCCACGAATGCTCCCAAGAAGAAAAATTAAATGCTCCCACGCAGTAATATCAACTGCTTCCACGCAGTAACATCAACTGCTTCCACGCAGTAACATCAAATGGTCCCAAGGAGAAACATATAATGCTCCCAGGCAGTAACATCAAATGGTCCCAAGGAGAAACATTTAATGCTCCTAGCCAGTAACATCAACTGCTTCCACGCAGTAACATCAAATGCTCCCAAGGAGAAACATTTAATGCTCCCACGCAGTAACATCAACTGCTTCCACGCAGTAACATCAAATGGTCCTACGCATAACATAAAATGCACCCACGAAGTAACATTAAATGCTCCCATGCAGCAACATCAAATGCTTTGGTACTAACGGTTGTAGAAGCCGTGCCATTTGAGCTCACTTGTGTCAATCATCGAATCTTACATGCTTTTATGGGCTAAATCAAAAGTGATCTAAGAGCAACTTTCACTATCTAGAATATTTTTTCTGTGTAGCTAACCAAGTTGTTAATATAGCTCGTGGTTCCTATTTGCAAAAACGTGCAAATGTACCAATAATGCTTATACTTTTAGCAGTCTCTTGTTTAACTGCTTTATTAAATAAGTATGAAAGTTACTGTCGTTTATGATGGGCGAAAATATCATCACTAGACGAAAACTTCACCGGAAACTCTTCTTGCCGAAAATGCAAAAATATCGTTATCGAATTTTCGCTACTAAGGCAACTCTTGTTTTGTCTGCATTGTAGCCGATGCAATTGTTTAATATGCTGCATCTATTTTGCTAGTAATAACAGATGGAAACCCTGAGGAGAATTGCATAATGCTAAATGATATGGCCACACGTGAATATCAAAAAGTGATTGCGTTCTGGCACCTAGCTACGTTCATCTACTTAGGAAACTGTCTAAGTTCTATCCAAAGTTTTCTTGTTTTAAAGATCTACTAGCATTCCAGCATACACAACCACCTTAAGTATACAATAAATCCCGTCAGCAAGAACAAAGGGAAAAAAGAGTTTGCAGGCGGACTTTCACAGAAAATAAATCCAGAAATGAGAATGAAAGATATACTGTTTTATTTTCATGTTCTTTTGAGACCGTATTATATTGAATAAATCATGAAAGTCTCAAAGTAAAAAATGAATGACTATTTTTAAAGGGAAGACTGAAAATTGACAATATTGAAACAAGACATTCATTACTTTGGCACTCTTTTCTAAGTGCAGTAGACAAAAATTTTGTGATGCCCTACTTAGATCATGGATGACGAAGCATAGCAGCATTTTAGAATTTGTTTTATAGAATTTTTCCCCTTTTTTCTTGTAAACAGCAATTTACCATGGATGGAGCCAAGCCACCCATGACCTCGCTTTGTAAAAATCCCAACATGATCATTGATCATTGGATTGTAAATGCTACTATAGAATTCACTCTATAAACGCAAGGAGATCCCTAATGATAAAAGCATACTTGACATACTGATATATTATTATTATTATTATTAATATTATTAATTTCATCAACAGAAACGCTATCTCATCTTCAAATATATAAGCACCTCCATTCGCACCACATACTATATATTCTGCTGTAGAAACAAAACTTGGACTAATCCAGAGCTACTCCTCTTTTAACATTTTTTTCATTACTACGACTGTAATAGTTTTTATTTTGTAAACACAGACTAGCCAGTTACAAATTACCTTGTAATAGTGATATTTGTAATTGTAGTTTTAACAGGAATTCAAAATGAAAAGTTTCTATTAATATTTTTATCATCATCGTTAATATTGTTTTTATTAGGATCCAGGTTCAATGCTGTATAAGCATCAAATTGGAAAACCTCTGCATATCATTTGCAGGTCAGCTTCTTTTGATACACAACCACAACCACAAATACAGCATAAAGCATTAAAGAGAGAAACGAGACAACTTACAGGGCCGGGTCTAGGAAAATTGTTGACTGTATTAAAATATAGTATTGGCGTGGTATTAGCGGGGAGATTTATCCAAAAAAAAACAGAATTCATTCAATACTTTATTGAACAAAAAATTTGGTGAACATGTAAAATGAGATCAAAAAGTAGCAGAACACGCAATAAATGCACAAGAATCGAACTACAGCCTTCATGAGAAATAAATCTCCATCAATGTGCATAAATATCATTATCGACACCAAGACTTTGAAGAAGAAATAAATGGTGCTTGGAACTCTTTTTCCCGTCATTTCCCAACGATTGCCACAAAAAGTTGATTAACACATTTTTTTATACGTTGAGTAGTATTTTTTCATTACTAAAATCACGTTCAAGGCCTTTTCAGAAGAAAAGAATCAAAACAGAAGAATCGTTGACGAGAATTTATTCAGTGAAAATACCATCCACAAGGCCCGAGAGTTCGTCGATAACAGCGAGTTTTCAAAGGCCTACCAACTTCATTGCAGTCAGTCGCTTCAAGCTGGCAATTAAACCGAATTCAATCATTGACTTAAACTTCATTTAGAAATTTCATTTTCGGGTAGCAGAAAGCGAGATATCTCAGAACTAATGATTATTGAGCGTAAGAAACCAGTCTCTCTTTCATTTGATTATTACCTAATAAAACTTGCAATGCTCGTTGCGATGCTGCACTGGAGGAGGATCGCAATATTTCGCGAAAGAACAATACAAGAAGGATTTGGTTCGCACACCTCTATGATTCATTTTAATCGTTGCGGAATAATGTTAAAAATTATGTCTTCATAGACTACGCATACTTAATGATAGCGAAATTTCCTGCTTTAAATAAATTGAGATTTTTCCAAAAACTGACTGTCGCATGTGCGATGTATAACGGAATGTATACCCGTTTTCAAAGAGCCTAAGAAATGCTACTGATGTAATAATTGATAATGTAAAGAACAGTTAATATAAAGTGATTTCTTTATAGGTCAACAACCTAACCAATATGAACAACGCAGGTGAGTTTATAACATTTACTTTTCTAATACTTTATAGTATTCAACAAGGTTTACAGTATGGTATTGCAACTTTTATCGTCCATTTATTGAAACACAGCTTCCAGCTCGATGTGAGTAAAAAAATCTAGACATAATATGACTTAAAATATCGACACTCTATGATATTAATATTTTCCAAGCTTTGAATTTACTACTCCTATAGCCAGACAATATCTGATAATTTCTTTAATGTTTTTTTGGTAATTTCCATACTCTCCAATTTTAACACTAGCTAAAAGAAATTCTTATCAAATGGCACTTTTATCAGAAAACAGGCTTTGTTTTCCCTGCCTTGTACTGTAAGGCTAGTGATTTTGTTCCAGCTTTATCTAGCTTGTTCCAGCTTGTATACTGAACTCTCAATGTATTTTCACATGACAATTTTCTGGTACCTTCTCAAGGAAACGATCGTCAACCTTGCAAGCTGCGTATTACATTTGCTCTAAGCAGACTCTTTTGTGGCACATACAGGAGAAAACTCACGGTTACGAAAACAGCCTGTACTACTCTCCAATTAAATTATTTCTTTTTCTGGTCAACATTGAAAATATGGTTTCACCTGAATTGAAGCATTGTTTGCATTTCCTAATTCTTGCACCCTTCGTTATCATCCACTGTTTTAGTTCTGCCACCGCAGTGGTCAGTCCTCGTTTGCATCATCATATTTTCCTTTCAAATCTCTTAGTACCTTTTCCTAATTTTGTCCTAAGCTCCCCAAAAGGTCTCTCCAACATCTTGTATCCGAGCTTGTATCAATCTTTTCATATCACCCTCTTTCCTGTCGCCTCAGCCCTATTGTAAGCCTTCATCATTTGTTACCTCTTCCAACAATTACATCTCAAGGCTGTCACATGGGAGAGCTGACGCAGATATAACATGCATCTTGCCAAAAGGAAGTCTGAAGGTAGCTAGAACGAGGTAGTTATGTAATAGGTAGATTTGTGATTGTGCTCCCCACTGGAATTCAAATTTTAATTGTAACGTAAGATATTAATTTTTTTACGATTTAGTAAAATTTCGAAGCATATGACACTAGTGATCTAGGGAGGGTAAGGTCCTTTGATTAATTGCACAAATATTATTGAGTAGCAAAAACCAAATTCAAGAATGTGTAAAAAAGAAGTGCAAAGAATAAAAGAAATTGTTGAAAAAATTGTCAATAAAAATGTATTAATGGATAGTGTAATAAGAACAAGTAGATGTAGATTGGCATAACTAATGTAAAAGTTAATTTTGACAAAACCTTGCAGAACTTTGAAAAAGGAAAATTGAAATAATGAGAAAAAAACGCAATTACTGTGCTCATTTGATCTTTCATAGTCCTTGTTATTTTGATACATTGCTCATCTTTCATAAAAATTGAATTCTTCTCTACCATCATTATGTGCTCTCTAAACAATTCTGGCACTCAACCCATAAAATCAAGTGTGACAGAACATTGCTAGCTCTCCTGCAATGCTACTTTCCGTGGTCCTTGTCTTTCTAACAATGACTTTGGTTTACGTCTCAAATATCCGTCTGTTGATTTTCAACAGAGCCAGATGATTTTGCATAAGACTCTTCAAATCATCTTCTAACATGGCCATCGTATCTCAGTGGAGAGGTACCAGCATGGGAATGAATACATACCAGAATACCAAGGTATGCTAAACATGATTATGCAAATAAACTTCAGGCCAAATTGACTTCACAAGGTTTCATCACCTCTTTTCTCCACAAGCACTATTTCAAAACCTTAAGTTCACTACCATCTTCTTCTAAAAGTAAACTTTCTACCAATATCTTTAATTTCAAGGTACACTATTTGAATAACGCACTAGCTTCTCATAAAAATCTAAATTTGTGGAAAATTTCTTAGTTTTTGACTGTTTGTTATGACTTCAGTCAGGGTCTTTTTTCTTCCTGCTTTTGTATGCTGTAGATCATATCTAAATGAGTGCTGCTATATCTGTAGATGATTCTGCCTCTAACAAATATTAAAGACTGTTCTTTGTTTATTGATTTTCAAAATTATTGTTCATCTTGTATCATCAGGGCTGATAGTCTACGCTTTGAGATGCTAATTTATCTTATTGCTTATATCACTAATGTTGATTTTATCATCATCAATACATTACCATTACTGTTATAACTTTATAATCTCTCTATTACCTATTGGTATTCTGATGTAGCAAAAAAAATCTTGACCAACCCATAGCTACTAATTTTTTAGCACTTACCAGTTGTAAATAAACACTTGCTTCTTTAAATAGTAGTAGACTTTTTCAGTGTAAAGCCTGCACAGTTACTAATTATCTATGTAAAAGAGAGACTGGTGCTGATTTATTTATTAATAGATTTAATTTTTTGTAAATAGGTGTCAGCCAGCCATTTCCTATTTGAATGAGAAACATTTTACTTGAATTTCTGTCTCAAACTTAAGAAGAAGGTTTATGTAATTAGTATTATTATCATTATACTTAACTATTAAATCTTGGTCAGTACCAAATATTACTATGCAACACCCTGAAGTCTTTCCTAAATCAAAGCATCAAGCCTCTATGGAAGAATACCATCTGTGGATCGAATATACAATAAGTCAATGCAAACTTTAAAAGCTGTTGGCAATGACCACCTTCAAAGGATCAAACACAAGCATTCCCCAAATTGCTATTTATTCTACTATGCTAAAAAATACTCCCCAAGAACATTTCTAATCTGTCTAGACATACCTGGCCAATCCTATGCAAAATTCATGGACATGTGCAATGACTTGAACCTCAAAAGTTGTCACCAAAGTACATAAGATAAAATATTACAATCATAACCATACAGACAACATTCTATTTATTGTGCTCCAACAACAAACATTGGGTCACACCTGCTCATTCCCTCACCTCAGTTTGTTTAACTTTAATAAAATTAGTAATGATGGATCAGTGGCTCAATATTTTCAAAATAACTTAATTTTATAAACTTGAAATCTTATCCCTAGCTCCAGTCAAAGATCCACATTGCAAAAACCGGACTATAACAATCAGCTAAAGTAAGCCTGGCCAGTTACAAATTTTTTGTGTAAAAGAGAGACTTTTAATTGAATTTCTGACTATTATCATTATACTTAACTATTAAAGCTTGGCCAGTACCAAATATTACTATGCAACACCCTGAAGTCTTTCCTAAATCAAAACATTAAGCCTCTATGGAAGAATACCAGCTGTGGATCGAATATACAATAAGTCAATGCAAACTTTAAAAGCTGTTGGCAATGACCACCTTCAAAGGATCAAACACAAGCATTCCCCAAATTGCTATTTATTCTACTATGCTAAAAAATACTCCCCAAGAACATTTCTAATCTGTCTAGACATACCTGGCCAATCCTATGCAAAATTCATGGACATGTGCAATGACTTGAACCTCAAAAGTTGTCACCAAAGTACATAAGATAAAATATTACAATCATAACCATACAGACAACATTCTATTTATTGTGCTCCAACAACAAACATTGGGTCACACCTGCTCATTCCCTCACCTCAGTTTGTTTAACTTTAATAAAATTAGTAATGATGGATCAGTGGCTCAATATTTTCAAAATAACTTAATTTTATAAACTTGAAATCTTATCCCTAGCTCCAGTCAAAGATCCTCATTGCAAGAACTGGTCTATTACAATGACAGAGGGTAAGTGAGCATTACATATCTGCATGTAGAAAATAACTCTGGTATTTGCTGCTTTACCTTGCTTGGAGATTTCAAGCCTCTGCTTTTTATGTAATAAGTTATCTACAGTAGAAAGCAATAGTCTTGAAGTGAAATCTTGGATAGTCGAAAGAGTGAGGCCCATTCAGGACAGTTTTCAGCCTTTGTATTAAGTTAGAACTGTTTCTTGAATTTCTATTTTATTTGTTGCTACAAATAAAAAACCATCTAACATAATGTTAAAAATATAATCATAGTTCATCAACTTTCTGTTTCAGATGTTGCACCATTTTATAGGTTGAAGTGGCAAGACACATCTCTGCTTTTCCCAGTTCTTATAGAAGGGTTTTTTGTGTATTACTTAAGTAATATCTGCTTTTGCATAAACTTAATACTTTGTAAAACTTGAAGTCTTTCTTTGTAAAGTACTTTCTCAGATTTATACATTGATATTGAGACATCTTCTTAAATAAAAACAGAGGAACAAGGAAATTCAGGTGAAAGTTTTGAGGTTAAAAGAGGTTGACTCCATAAGACGAAACAACAGTATCTAGACAGAATTCCAACACACAGCTTCTACTCTTCAATGCACTAATCTTTTTCAAAAATGATCTTGTTTAAAAATCTTGCAACAGAGACAGCTCATATCGTTAATGCGGAAACAGCTTGTTATACGTTTAAAATAAAGACAAGTAGCTAATCTTTGAGGCCAGTGAATTCTACCTATACTATTTATGTACAGAAGCCAACAATATGGCTATTGCGAACAGATTTGTTGGTGGTTAATTATGTTGACGTGATGCAGGGTGGGTTACAAACATGAAAATGTTGCACTATTGTATAGATACTGAATTTGTTTACTTCAAATTATATTGGAGGAAATCCTTACCATGTATATATAGCCTTTATCGGGTCTAGCAAGAAAAGTCAGCTGCCTTTCAGCTCTAGGAGCACTGTACCTTATTGATCTCGCCCCCTAATAAAAGGGACAATAAAGTACGCCTTACTTTTAGCTACACAAAACAAATAAGAAAACTGGACAGTTTTAGAATGGGAACATAATTTCTAGCACCATATTCACGATAAATGAAAATAAATAGTATGTTACCCGTCATAAATGGATGGCTCACCAAACACTGAATCTCTCATCTCTCCAAGACAGTGCCTCACATTTTCTTCCTTGTCGACAGAAGATTCTGTTGCCAGCCTCTTTTCCGTTTACGGGCGTGTGGGAAACGAGTTCTGCGAAGGGAAGTTCCAGTTGCTTTGCCTTTTAGACAAGCGGTGGAGTGGCCATTGGGGAGGGGGAGCCGTGTACTACTTTTTTGAAGAGATGCCAAAGGTTAGATGTAGTGCCAACAGCTAAGGGAATCGGGTCGCTGTCATTTACGCAGTGGCACTGCAAAGAATCTCTATTAATGGGGCGAAGGGTAAGAAAGGGACCAGGCCCTCTACTTTGGCTATAAATGTGAACAACGACATTGTATAGGGTGACATTAAAAAGAATAAATTTGTCGAATTACCACAATTATGGTACCACAATTAGAAAGTGCCATCATACCGGCGACAGAACGATATATTCCAAAAATTCAGAGACCTCCAATGCAGTGATTGTCAACCTTTTTCGCTTGCGCACCTCCGGAGCTATCCAGGACACACCAGCTAGCCCCAAATTCACTGAATTCATTGTTAAAAAAATTGCTGATAGTATTAAGAGGGTAGCTTACAAAGGCGTACTTTATATCAAGTTACTAACCGTCTCAATATACAACATGTGAAATATATTAGATTTCAATCAAAGGGGATTTATTTTAAACAGGTAAATTTTCCAAATTGCCAGAAGCCCATGCATAAAAAAGGAAAATCTTGTATTTTTGAACATGTATTTTTACTAAGTGTCTTAGCAAAGGCTAACTAATATCGCAAAAACAGTAGAAACAAGAATGCCTTCCCCCCAGTTGGCAATCGCTGAAGAATAGAATCGCGGTTTGAAAGTGGGAGGATGGGGGGGCTAACACCGTGCATCCATTTTATGTGCAATTTGGTTTAGAACAGATTTTAAGTAGCTACTATGAAAAGTTGCATATACCATTACAACCGACAAAATGAGCAAGGGATCATTCTTCTAAAAAAGCTTGTCCCCACAAAATGCCTTTGTCAGAGCAAACTTTAAACATTGCAAATGCACCACCGCATTCTGGAACAACCTACTTATAGATAAATGCAGTCTTGTGATACTTGAAGCTTCATCCTGCCCTAAATATTTCAGATCCTGCTCCCAGTTCGAGAATCAAGATGTGATAAAAGAATCTTCTTAAATTTTGCTGCTTTTCAAACAAAGTTTTTCGCGAATCCTCATATTCAATTTGATGTTTTTTATGACAGATCCTTTAACCTTATTATACCTATCAGAGATAAGTCTTTTTCAATCGAATTGCCCATGGAATGCTCGGTATGTAGGAAACACTACTCAAAGATTGGAGGATAGAATAAAGCAGCATGTTCCCACGAGCATAAGAACCAAAACGTCTGCAGAAAGAGAGCAGCCGCGTCGAAATTGTAAAAGACGCAATGCCCAAATTAACTATGATTCGGCTATAGGACAGCATCCAGATTGCGCCAAAACATACAGTGACGACAATTTTCGTATAATTGGGCAAGCTAGGTCGTCCTTTCACCTAGGTGTTTTCCGACGTTTCACCTACTCCGCAACTGGCTATTTATCATGTGAGCTTTTAGTAATTTTCCAACGTTTGCATACTCTGAGGAGTGTCGGACGAAAAAGTACTTTAAGTATGCGAAAACTGGTTCCGCTTTTCCTAGCTATTGTGGACTCTTCATTTTACAGCAGTTTTTCAGGAAAACATAACTTCCAAAATAATTGCAAGCCTACAAACTCACAAGCGACGACTTTTTTAATTGCATTTGCAAATAAGTTGGCGTTAGTCGACAAGCTGTAGGTTGTCATTACCTTAAGTGAATGAAAGAGAAATAGATTAAAAAGGAGACAAAAACTCCTGCGAGTTCGTCGTTATCAAATTCTCCCCAATTTCCATTTAAAGCAACTTTCAAAAGCATACATAAAATAATCAATAATCGTCTTATTTAAATTAAAAGCATTTGGTCTCTCACACTAATTCATGTCTTCCAAATCAATCAAGTTCCGTTTGAAAACATACTCAAGATAAAACATATATGAGGATTAGCTTTAAGAATCCTTTATGACCAACGATCCAATGAAAAACCATTAATATATATTTATGTATGAACAGGATGAGCTCCTGTGAACTTCAAACCTTTAAAGCAAAAAAACAGTAGAAGAAGGACATCCCATTTTCGAAGTAATGAAATATGAACTTAGATCAATCCTTGGCATCTGAAAATGAAAAGGACCTTTTTACATAGGACAAACATACAAAACATGCAGCGACCGACTCTAAATTTGAAGATAACTAGTAGAAGCTCATGTTTCACTGTAGTCCAAACATTTTAAAATAGGCTCTTGCAATATGACATTCTAATCTCTTCCATCCCTTTCCTTCGATTCATCATGAAGATAGTAAGCTGGAAGGTAAGTGCCATCGCTTTGACGGAGCATTGGATTGGGGTGTGTGTTGTCTTGTGAACCTAAAGATGTATAGCCGTTATCATAAAGTCCGCAATATGGCAAATTGAGCCTCCTTATGAACTCCCAAACTTCATCGTAGGTCCAGTCCAAAATCGGCAAGACCCTCATAAACTTAGGCCAATTTTTGTCAGTCGGTGAAAAGGGACGAAGTTTTGCTGAGTACGGGTCATGGCGTCGCGTGCCCATAAGGCAGGCCTTTAGGCCAGGGCGAAGGCTCCGCAGTTCCTCCAATGCTTCTTTCATGCCCTTTTGAATGATGATTAAATCGAGGTTACAAGAGAGTGCCGTCTGCTTGATAAATTTTTCGGCTTCAGGAAAAGGTGCCTCGTTTTTTATGTATAAAGCAACAGGCTTGTCTTGACATCGGGGGTACTTTTTCTTCAGAGCAACCAGCCATAGATGCAATGCTACGGTACAGTCTTTCCCGCCATTAAAACCAATGCATATCTCATTCAGTTCATACTGGCTTAAAGCTTCACTAAGTGCTGCCCAGGCACTCTTCACTGCAGACGAGAGGTGGCTGTAGTTTGAGGCCAACAGTAATTCTTCTGTTCCAATGATGGCTGCGTGGTCAACTATGAAAGAAACGGAAGATACCCTTGTAAGCATACATGGTGTTTACTGAATAAAACTTAAGTGTATAACATTTGGGCTTCGATAAAAGACAGTAACAAGATCAATTTTAACTTCTGATGTTCACAAATGGGCGTTTATATAGACATGGACCAAACTGAAATTTAGAATATAGTGCATTGGGTTTTGCATACTTTTTGTCTTTGATGTTGAATAACGAATTAGCTTTTATCTAGCTAATAGGTCTAACGTAAAAAGTGCCCCTTTATATCCAAATTGAGATCTTTTGCTGTAATAAACAAACTAAAATGCTAAAACTAGAGACACTTTTGGAAGGCTATTTGAACCCATTCAATCAATTATATTTCATTATATAACTAGTTGTGGCATTTAGGCCTCATGGGAGTAATGGTATTGCTTCTCTTATTTTGTAACATTTTCTTGTATCTAATATATGATCAATAACATGCTGGTTGGTCCTATTTATGGATTGTTTCACTGTGCCCTCATGTTTAGGGCTTTCATCAAAACATAAAATCGAAAGAAACTAACTGAATAAATTACAGTCTCCGAATATCATATAAAAGTCAATTGAAGATACATGAGAAGGGATATCTTGAATAATAATCAACAGCCTGATTTTCAAGACATGAAAGATTTATGAGTTTACAAGTTTGAACAAAATAGAGAATGTTGTAGAGAAACAACCAACACAAAGGAGGTTGATTTCAACAATGCAAGGGCTACAATCAACTGACAAAAGTCTGGTAGGGTTATTCAAATTATTAAACAAGTAATGAAAAATGGACACTGGAAAAAATATGAAAATGAAGAAAAAACAGGTAGTGCTGCGGATGGATAAAAAACCTAAAGGCTCCTGCAAATCAAAATGCTTGGCTTCCTATTCCAAAACTGTCCACAGCTAAGCAGCCTTAGGACAGATGAAATTATCAACACTCCAGACATTGGAAGAGCAAAGTAGAGAGTTGATTGGGACATTAGATGTATATAAACATCATGGGTCAAGTTCATCATAAAAGTAAATACCATGCTTAGTCTAAAAGCATAATGTTGACACTACAGCAAACAAAGCAAATATGGAGTTCTACTTATGTGACAATAACCAAGTGAGATTGTGCAGGGAATAAAGTCAACTATGACATAGTTAAATCTAAGTTCAAATATTTAAAGAAAAGGTTAAATTGATAAACAACTATTTGACTCTGATGAACAGAAATTGAAAAGTTAACATCTTTATAGAAAAGAATTCTTCTTCCATAAAGAAATCATAGTCTTGACTAGGAAGTGAATGTCATTTCAGAACAATTATTTGTTTATCATTATAGAGGTAGCTTTACCGGATGCAGCTGTATTGCAAATTATAGGGACTATGTTGATTGGTGCCAAAATATCTGAAGGATTTTGAATGTGTCTGAGTCCTGTAGTCTTGTTTCCGTAGGTTACAATTACTATAACATCATATTAATTGTTATACTCCTAATGAATGAATGAATGAATGTTGATTGGGATTACAGCAGCTGCAGATAAAAGGTTTTACTGTACAAAACACTAAGCACATTCAGAAGTCCAATTTTGAGCAGCTTTAGAAAATATGAAAACAGATCTGGTTCTTATAGAGCATCTTTAAACTGATTGAACTGGTATTATACTTGCAGTCAAATCTTCTCTCTAGCAAAGTATAGACACAATTTCATAACTTGTACTAATAACTTATCCAAGGATTCCTCCAATTACTTACCTTCAGTTACACTGTTAAGCCGGCTAGGTCTGCGTCCTGGCTTGAATTCTTCCTGATAAGCATCTCTTGAGTTTGGGGAAAACTTTTTTACTTTCAGCACAGAGCCTGTAGGCAACTTCTTTATCAACAGGTTATAAGCAGCCTCGACAACTGCCAACTCTTCTGATTCTAGAGTGACTTTAACTTTGTAGCTCTTTTCATCTACACATGGATAGGATCCTAAATGTAATGACTTTTTGAAACTAGAGTCTACCTTTGTTAAAGCATCTGCGATTTCTGGCTCATCCACTGAGATATACAATTTATACAAATAAAATTTTGTCTCTGGTGCATGGAAAACATGACTAAATCTGGCAAAGGATCTTTCCAAATATTCTGGAATTCCAGGAAATATGAAGATGTTGTGCATGTTAATCAGCGGAAAAGTAATTTCATCTTTATCCTGACTCTCAGCTGGGAACAGTAGGCGAGCTGATTCGGGTAGTAAAGTCATTTTTATTAATGAATCGTGGACAGCAGTCTTGTTTACTGCGCAGAGCTTCGTGAGAACGTCAGCCATATCAGGATTGGGTTTGACCGGCTCCTCGAAAGCTTTTGCGATCCCAAGAATTGTGACATCATCGTGCGTTGGGCCGATGCCTCCCGAAGTGAAAACAAACGTATAATTCTTTGAAAATTCTTTCACCTCCTTAGCAATTTCATCAACATCGTCTGAGATCATTGAAACCTTCCCTACCTTAACCCCGAGCGACCATAACTGGGCTAGTAAAAAGCTAGAGTTCGTATCTCGAGTGTGTCCTTTCAATATTTCATCACCAATAATAATAATTCCCGCAGTTTTGCCAGCCATTGCTGCATTTCTTGTCAATATTGCACTAGGTGAACATCCGATCTACTCGTGTTTCTTTGTGGTTCAAAAAGTCAAGCACACAATCTTATCTCTGCCTCATTTCAAGATCACACTAAAGATGCAATCTGGCCTCGTTTCAGGAAGGGTCCGTGGTCGAGGGAAAGAAGGTCAAACAGATACCATACGCATAAGCGCTCTTTTCACTCCAAATGTTTTCATAAACACGGCATAAAAAACTCCAAATACTACGCTTTGTATATTAGATGTTTGAATAGTCGCGCGGCTAACAGCTTAACTGACAGCTCTAAGACATGAGGGGCACGTTTCTGCTAGACTAACTAACAAATACACACATGGTGCTCAGTGGGCACGGATCCCTAATTGTTCGTGTACCAATGTGTGATTATATATTAACTGAATATACAACCGGTCTTATAATTTTCACCTCTGTCTGGCATACATTTGAATAGCAGAAGCACTAGAGCAAGTGACTTAAATGTTTACTGCATGCATTATCATAAGCGTACGGGCCCCCCATAGCCCCCCAAGGTTTCGAAAACCATGTCAGTCGGGCAAATTTCAAAAATTCTCCGCAAATAGTCGGGCAGAAATGAAACTGGAAAGTGATGAGACTTTCTTTAGGCAATTCGGTTGAAAATTGTCCGAGGAGATTAGTCCAAGATAGTGATTTCTTTTCAAAATGTTCCTTATCACCAACAGGCGCATAAATATATGCATGCCTCTGTACTCGGGCAAAAATCCTACCGCCCCCTCCCCCCTGTAAAAATAGCGACGTACGCTTATGTGCACTATTAAACCAAACATTTTTCCTCTCATGGGTTTCATTGATGTATTAGGACCTTTCGCAAGCATCTTGTCCCTAAAGCGATGCTACTGAGTTTGACTATAGAGAATAAGGGTCCCTCTGCAATGACCCTAGCAAATAAGTACCGTTCTTAATTTACATTAAGACAACAATAGACAGAATACTGCATGAATAGAGTGATAACCAAAGGGGAGGTAGTATGCCAAGTGGTAAGCGGGGTGGGGCAAAGCAACTTCATCAAGTGCTAGGTTAAGACGCAAGTACAACATTACCCAATGCAATACAACGATTTTATAATGAATGCGTGGATTTGTTACTAAGGTACAAGTGTAACTATGATAAAGGAAAGCAAATGAATGAACAATCAAGAGGGGCCTAAAGTCAGTAGTATTCCAGAAGGTTTGAGGCAGCAATTAGCCCTTTTGTTTCCATTCACTATTTCAGGGCTCCCACAATTACAGGTTTTGTGAACCATCTAGCTCAGTTACCGCAAAAACTACATATTTAGTAAAGAAGAACATATCTTAAAGTCATTAATGGCTTTGATGACACATTAAATGACTGGCTAGACCATGGAAGGGGGGAATGCACAAATAGGCAAACAAGTGTGCATAAATGTAGCTTGTAAAAAAAGCAGGGATAGAAAAGTATGGGAATCTGACTGTCGGGGCCTGAGGCACCCCCTTCCGTATTACCCTTCATTTGTACGCTATAAGACATTAAAAAAGTAGAAATCATTGTTTGAAGAGAATTGTAGAGGAATCGCAACCCCTCGCATTCCTTTGAATCTTGACGAGATTAGAAGCAGTGAAGACAACACAAGTTCCTCCTAACATATTATCAATTTTGTCCACGTCTACATTCTACGGCAACGATCCCGTGACTCTCGATTATCAACAAAACATTATGGTTAACATGCATCCGCCTAAGATTATAGAACAACCTATCACATGCAACGTATTATGTAGTTAATCTTTTCCATTAGTTTCACAAATATAACATAAAAACAAATTTGGTAAGTACGTAAATAGTAATGTCCGATGGTTAAAAACAGGCGGTCGTGAGGAAATCTCCCTCGCAGCGCGCAAGATCCGCAACAAGAATAAAGCTTCTCGTTGCGAATATGACGAGCACCGTTTCCAAGGCTAGAGAGGAAGCTTAATCTGGACAATCTTCAAGGACAAAATGCAAATCGAAAATGAACGTTACGTACACAGCAGCAACAACATACCAACATCGGTGTTCATTGTTAGATAATAGTGTAACCATAGTTTTCTGTAAGTCACGTGCAAGTCTTGCGTCAAATTGAGGCTACGCTTGCTGTTCTGGGGTGCCGTTACCACCAAACTGTTTGAATACTGTTTTATAAAATTGTACCTTGCATTAATGATGCGGTACGGCTTGTTTTCTGAAATTGTCTCTTCTGTTTCACCAAATAGTATTCGCATAATGGTACCTTCTGTTTCATATATGGTATCCGCTGTTACTTCAAATGGTACCCTTACTCTTGTAAAATGGTATCCACATTTTGAAAAATATCTAGTTGTTTGGTTAGATTATTTGGTTAAATGGCACTTTTCCCTTTTTAACAACATGGTAGACTTTATCTTAACCTGATATCCTCTTTTATTACTTGGAGCCTGCCTGGAACTACCAAAGATGGACTATGAGAATTAATAAAACAAAACTGGTCCGAGGGCCTTGAATGGCTTCTTTTGAAAGCACACAAGAAAAAGTCTTTGTCTGCCATGAAAACATATTTTCGTACTATTTCCTTGTTCACAACTCCTTTTAGAGAATATTTCCTTTTTCGCGAAAACTTCCTAGCAATAACTACTCTGCTCGCGCTAGTGTCTGTACTGTCATGTCTTCTGCCTTGAAAATGATACGGAAACCGATTGCGTAGTTCTGAAGCTGCATCGAACACTCTTGGCCTGGTATAACTATGCAGGTTTTGCTGGCACCACTTGCCGGGGTATCTTAAAACCGCTCTCGTTGATGGTAAGCAAAGCCGCGATGCAGCGCTTGAAATTGCTGAATATCTACCCAGAAATATTTCTGAATGATATCTTAATCTGCTTATACTGATGAAACTTACTTATGGCCAATATTTCTGATACAGAATGAGGTATTAAGAGCAATTACGGGTGTACCTGGCAGTAAGATTCAGGGCATACCAAGCCCCTGACAAGTGAGGGGGGGGGGGCTTGGAAATTTTTCCTGACCCTTTATACTCTTAGAGGAGTTGGACAACACCCTTTCAAGGTACATTTTGTGTGAGGCAAAATTCTTTTCTTATTGTTATGATTTTAATGGCTCTGTCCAGCGCCCAATGAAGTATTTATTTCATTGCATTTTGGGATCACACATTTTTCTAGAAGTAGGGGGGTCCTCCATTAGCATGCCATTGATAAAATCTGCTTCAGCTAAAACTAGTTAGCAATGTGTATGAATCTGTTGATAGAATTTCTCCTGCTTTTTTCCACTCTACCCACCATTGCCAAAGTTCCACTTAGTTGTTGGGTCTGCTCATCAACATCGTACAGGGCAAGCTACCAGATAAAATACATTTTTGACTTTGGAAATACATAACAATGCGGCTAACGGTCAGTTTGTATTTTGGAGCAAGGTGCTAGAATGATATACTCATAGATGATAAGTGAATTTGTCTTTAGTCTGTAATTAATGGCAGGCTTGGCACCATCAGCTTTGAATTGGCTGTCATAAACTTAGAAATCATTTTTACGTAAATCCAATGAACTTGGTCTAGAGGCAAAAGATTTAATAATCCGTGTGTTTTTGTCCCATCATTAATCAATATTCGGAACATTCGTAAACAACCTTCAAAGCTGGGAGCATAAAACATTTTCCTCCTTCTATCATTAACTCAAAACATCCTTTGGGCGTGAATACCTTGCCTGGTTTCAGTTTATTTGGTGCAAAAGATTATTAGCCACCAGTTGCTTTAGTTAAAGCATGAATAGAATATCGATATCGAGAAACTCATATGCAGTCATGAAGCTGGGGGTGCTCCCTCTTTGTTTAGCCTAGCTACTGAGAGAGTTCCTCCTTCAAAAAAATCCCCTTCATATATTCATTATATGCTAGTATCTATTAACTTTGTGTTGTGTCATTAATGTACATAACTACATATTGTATTTGATAAATTGTACGTAGTGTGAATTTTTAAATATTAAACTTAAGCTTAAGGGCTAACCCAAACTGCTGGGTCGCTTTTCCAACCCAGGACAATAAAGGCGATTGATAAAATTATCCACAGAGTTCTCATGAAAATCCAATGCTACTGAAATATACATGCATATAATACAACCAAGATAAAATAAAGGAAATGCAACTCAGTTTTTCGTACAAGCCGAATTGAAAGTGTTGAAGAAGTCATGAAACCAGGGGGTAGTAACTTGCTTTGATTACATCGATTACTATTGAGCGAAAATTTCAAGTTTATCCGTTATTAATTTATCTCCATTCCTTCCATTCAAATACCCCTTGGCTGTATAGGGTGGAGTATTTTATACCCATGTCTCCCACATTTGGACTCAAGGCTTGCCTTCCTTTTGTGAACTGCCTTTTTTCTCAAGGATCTAAAATTACTTTCCATGTTTTTATTTAAGATAACGCCTATGCATATTAATGAAATGCCGTCAATAGAATTGATAGATTCAATCGTATCACATTAATTGTACCTGTAATTGTTTTGTTGAAACCAAAGCCTCAAGAAGGCGGGAAACACCATTTTGTTTACAAAGTGCATGCTGGGATTACATCACATAACGACGACCCCTTCAACACGATTGACATAAATAGGAAGATTAAGCCTAGGTTTAGACGTTGCTATATCGAGAGCAGAGTTGCAAGGATGGCACAACAAGGATATCAAGCGGGGTACCCTCCGCCACAGGCTGGTTACCCACCTCCACAGGCCGGCTATCCACCTCCACAGGCCGGCTATCCTCCTCCGGGAGTTGTTGCTCAACAACCAGGTATGTAGTTTCGGATTTGTAGTCCGTTATCGGAAGCAGCATGTTCGCCCCCTGCTGTCATATTTGGCATTGACTTTGGTAATTCTTATCTTGAATCAAGTTAAGATAACTTTATTTCAACACTTTCGTAATAAGGAGGACCGCAGATTTTATTCTTGAGCCTTTTTGTTTTGAAAGTATATTCCTACATATCGGACATGTTGCGATGAAGTCTTTGTTTAGGTAAGCAATTTTGCTAGGCACCATTACAGACACCCCACCCACTTGCTGGGAAGGCTTCGGTTTAATGCCCTCATGCAGGAAGCAATCTAGTAACCATTGGAAATTCATCGAATAATATGTAGTTGATGTTTTTTTATTTCCACAGGTATTCTTGAGTTCTTGTTTGATGTTTTGTTTGACGTAATGTAATTCTAGACACTGCGAGGAGAGAAATGTCAAATTATTTGTGACAGCTTGTCATGGTAGTTAAATCTTGACAAATAGAACAAATTGAACAGAATAATGAATAATTCTTTAAGTAATCAATATTTAAAATGTGGTTTTTCTATGGAAGAGTTACATTAATGATGATGACTATATGGAACAAAATTTTAATGCTACGTTGCGAACTCCTTAGCATGTTTATCTTTTCAACGTGTTTATTTTTGTTCACTTCAAGCCAAGAAACAGATCATTACTTGACCCAGCACAAAATGGTTTACAATTTTTTAATTAATAAGAAATTGGTTGAGGTCAAAAGCTCGAGCTTAGAGTCTTTCTGCACCCAGATTTATTGAAATGGAAAATATAAACATTTGCAGTCCAATTAGTTAAAAATAACAATTGGAAATAAATGAAAAACACTTGTAAGGATTGTTTTTGGAAATAATAATTTAAATTCATGTTTATTTGGTATATTTTTCTTGGTTCTAACAAGCCTGTTGATTGTAAGTTTCTTATCTTCAGGTTCATCTAAAATGCCAATTAGATGCCAAAAAGTAAAGTTTATTTATATATCAGTACAATTATAAATTTTTGGTACTCACATTGAAACCATTGAGCAATATTTTGCATGAAGAAAAAAAGCTGTGACAATTCTTTACATGTTTAGTTCATCATGCTTTTGGGCAAAGTTTTATGAAGGAAAATTGTAGTGACCATTGTTTATACATTGTCATGTCCCCTATTGTATTGATGTCATTAACACATTATGCTGTTTTGCTGATAACACATTATGCTGTTATGTCTCCATAGAAACTAACAAATTTTATAGAATTTATTTCCATTCTCTGTTTCTACTCACCATCTCACATTACCGTTCCTAGTTATTCTTCTGTATGCTCCCATGCTAAATTTTGTTGTCCTGTCTCTTGGCTTGATATGTCTATTTGTTCAGTTCTGTTATGATATAATGAGAATGACCCAAGATGCATCTTTTCTGGCTCTATGTTCCTTTCAAATGAAATAAGAAGCATTAGTGAGCAGATGAAATGCTGTTTTCACCAATGTCTTCATGATCTTGTTTCATGTAACATGTTGCTTTTTGACTGTGCGATCCTCTGCTGGTTTTTAATTTTACCTATAAAGACATGAATTCAACAAGTTGTTCCCTTTTATTTTTAGGAGCCCCTGGTGCCCCACAATGGATGCCAATACCACAAACACCTGTTGGCTGCCCCCCTGGCCTTGAGTATCTCACACAGATTGATCAGCTTCTTGTCAAACAAAAAGTTGAACTCCTTGAAGGTACTAAAGTAAAAATGAAATTGTTTGTTTATTTTTTAAACTTGATCAACACATGCATATAGATTTTTGAACAGGTTGGGTATAAATGTTTTCAGTTCTGGTATACTGGTGTACCACCTTTTTTGTTACCTACCTGTATGTATTGATTCAATGGGTAATGAACTTATCTTACAAGGAGTTAAAAGAGCAAATGAAGAATAGATTAACTGATTGTTCTCATTAACTTTTCAAGAACCATTTAAACCTCTGCTTTACTGTAGTGTTTGCATAGTGTGATTGAACCTGCTAGTATGCTCTAATGCCATTTCCATATGTTTCAGACTGCTCAATACGTACAATTTAGGAAGCTATCAAAATTAAATCCTTAGAATTACTGGAGAAAATTTCACCTTGACAGTGTCAAGTTTATCATGGCTAGATATGTAAAAATTGCAGTTTTGAATATTTAATCAAGGTCAAAAGTCAATTTTTATTCAGCTTAAAGTTATCTCATAACCCAGTTAAACACATTCAATACTGATGAGTGCAAATTCTATAGTTATTCCTTGCAAATTTTGCCAAGTTCACACTGCCCATGTACATTATTTTCTTGTAGTTTTGCATTTCTTTTCCTGACTTATGGTAATATTGTGAAGCAGGCAGCATTTTCTGGCTGGGAAACTTTAGGACATTTTTGGCTTTTAGAAGCCTTTAAGTCATTTCAAAGAATCATAATTAATTTGTATATTTACAAAAGTCATTAAGATTGCAACAAACCTATAATTGGATGGACAATTGAGAGTTTTTCTGGATTAAATGTTAGAAACGTATGGCCAATCACCTTACATATAAAAATTTTATGAATGATGTTGCCTTCTACATAAATTTCACTTTGAGCTCACCAAATGGAGAGTTTTTAAAATTTGGCTAAGCATTTCTAACACATGGAGGGGTAGGTTATCATCTTCTGATAAGTTTAATCAACAAATTGGCTGCAGGGGTATCTTCTAAAATAGCTTCTTATGATTATACCTTGATCCCTGTTAACATGATTAGGTATGCAAATGTTGATGATGTTTTTGTGTTTGTATCTTCAGCGTTTACTGGATTTGAAACCAATAACAAGTACAAGATTCAAAATTCGTTGGGACAGCAGGTGTATTTTGCAGCTGAAGATACTGACTGCTGTACAAGAATTTGTTGTGGAGCTGCTCGAGCCTTTGAAATGAAAATCCTTGATAATGCCAAAGAGAAGTGATCCATTTGCACAGACCCTTCCGCTGTACAGGATGCATGTTCCCATGTTTTCTGCAAGAACTTGAAGTTACCAGTCCTCCAGGAACCCCAGTTGGCTATGTGGTACAAAAGTATGGCTCTAATCCTCTTCTTGCTTCATTTTTCCTTGTCTTTTCCTTTTGCAAGATACAAGCACATGCTTTGAAATTGTTGCCCAGTACAGTTTTCAAATTGAATCTTTAAGTAACCTATTTATATCTCTTTCAATGTAGATGGTCACTCTGTGTCCCTAAGTTTGAAATCCAAGATGCAAGTAGAAATCCAGTTTTGCTGATTGAAGGCCCTATTTGCACAATGAATATATGTGGAGATGTGGAATTCCAGGTATACACCACTAGCAGTGGATTTTTTCCTTAACTCTCTTGATTTTTTTCTTTTCTACAGTTACAATTTACATGCATTTTATAGAGGATAATGATTTTTATACAAAGAAAAGATTCATGATCACAGGAATTTAACTTTGACACATTTTTTGGTAATATTCTGGAAGAATTTTCTGTTGTCCTTTTTCTCACACAATCTACAAAAAAATGGCTGCCATTATTTTGTTTTATTATAAATTTTTCTATTTCAGGTTACAGCCCTTGATGGAACCACTAGTGTTGGAAAGATTTCTAAGCAATGGAGCGGTTTGGCAAAGGAAATGTTCACAGATGCTGACAACTTCGGAATTACATGTATGTTTGAGACTAACATTTCACAGCAATGCTAGAGCGTCACTATAGAAACAGACTGTACCTTAGCAGCATCCCGCGAAAGTTGCATTACCTAGAATCATTTGGGAAAGAAAAGTTACTAGAAAGAAATTTTTCCATTTGTGATATAGTTCCTTCAAAATAAATTGGAAGGTTTCAGACGACAAAAAACTTTTAAATTGTTTGAATGGCCACTGGTCACCCATTTGTGTCCATCCAGGCTCAGAATTGATATTTAGACAATCAAATGCACATTGTCTTTTAAAATTTGAATCAGAATATTTGCCATACAAAAGATGAATCTAGAGTTGTATGTACTTTAAGCCATAAAATAATGCAAAGACTTTTTAAAGTAGTCACCAAATTGTGGTTTATTGTGTGCTTACTATTAAAATTGCAGTTTTTCATCTTTAGGGAGAGCAGTACCATTCATTTTGGAAAAATTATTTTAGCTTTTGTGTTGTCTTTTCATTTTGACAAGCTCATTTTTATTATACGTTACTACTGCAGAATAGGTTTATTAACCTTGACATGTTCTTTTTAAGAAAAAGACAGAGTAGTGTAAAGTTTAGATGTATTTTGAACTGGTAAACAATAAATAGTGGCCTGGTAATTATTTTCAGGTTTCAAATAACTTCTAGGAAGACCTGCCAAGACCCTGCTCTGATATTTGAAGTAGTCCCAATAGCTTAGCTGTGCCCAGAGAGCATAACCATTGCTTTGTTTAGGAACGAAAGGATAGGGCATCAGTTGCAAATTTGTGTCACCATGAGCTGACTATCAAATTTTTGTATGCAATTTATTTTTAAATGTCGCCCCCATTTTATATTTTTACATTTAACCAGAACACTTTTCTCTAGTACCTTCTCTTAGTAAGAGTACAATTCCTTTTATAAATGTATTCAATCGACCAACTGTGTCCATACTGTAGGTTTTTAAGCTAAATTGGCACCAGTTTTCTGATACTTGTTGTAAAAGGCAGTACTAAAAACTTCAATGTAATGCAATTTAACTGCTAGTTTAAATCAGATGGCATCCATAGAATTATCTTTCTAACCAGTATTAACTTCTTTTCTTAATTATCTTAACTTCTTTCTTAACTTCACATATAAATATGCTTCATATTATTGTTTTTTGCAGTCCCAATGGACTTGGATGTGAAGATAAAGGCAGTTATGCTTGGTGCATGCTTTTTGATTGTGAGTTGTTTTCCACATTTTTTTATGGAACTCTCTTTATAAATCTTGAATCAATCTGAATTGAGCAGCATGCACCATAGTATTCAAGCGCCAACATTATATTTTGCTGTTTTGTGGACCAGCGTTATCTTAGCAATGGGAAGTGTGTGACAGCAATTTATATTTGACACCCGATACCCAATACTTTTTGCGCCTTTGGTCGGGTGTTTCGGTTGTATTGAGGTTGTCACAGTTTCTTGTACATTCTATGTCCATTTTTTATTGATCGCTGCGTAGTTTTTCCAATCCTGTTCTTAGTTCTTGGGGTGGATTTTTCAGTGCTTGGTTAGATGGACTCCTTTAACAAATACCCCCATACTTGCATCTTCCTGTCTTATTATCTAGCGTTAAAGTTTTCGACTCTAATTTAGTCTCAATGGGGCGATTTGGTTTCACCATATGACAGGAATCGCATCTCAAAAATATCAGTCGTTTCGACCATGCGCTATTAGTCAAATTAACAAAATCGAAACGGCATTTATGGTCAGTCCCAATTTTCCGCGGTTTATTTGCCTAATGGTTTTGGGGGAGTATGTTTAGGGCCTATTGCTAGCAAAGATAAGTTTCTAACGCAGTGTCCCAATTTTATTGTCCTGGCAAGGGGTCCAAAAACTGTCTTTATGCACGTACCCTCTCAGTTAGATGGAAGTGTCCTATCGCGGAGATTTTGAACTATTAATGAGTTGAATCTTATTATTTTGAAAAAGGGATTTTGTACGCTATCTTTTTTGTTATTATTACTCCCTCCGCCCCCTGTCGCTAGTTAGGTTTTTTAACTAAACCCCAGCCCATATAAAATGTATGCACCCACTGAGGCATATTTGAAAAACGTTTTCGTCATGTACGGCCATCCAGTGCCTACCCTTGGCAGGGGTGGAAAATTTTTTTCTTTCTGGGACAGCAGTTCAGAAAGCAAATATTTTCTTCACCGTAAACAAACAGCACAAAAAAGTACCATGTAAAGTTGCGCCTTTTGAGCATTCAGAAGTACAGTGACTCAACAAGTTTGGAACTAGACATAATCATATCTCATCTTCTTTGAAGAATAAAAAACAATTTGCACTAATATTTTAACCGTTAATAGCTGTATGACAATTGATAGCTTAGTTCCAAACGAATTTCTTTGGTTTGATATCACATAGTTTGCTTTCTGTTCATTCAATCATAGATTCAGTTAAGAACTTCCCTGTCTTACATGGTGTTTTCTCTTAACTACCTCATGTTATCATTGTAAATATGGGTTTACTCTATAAAATGTCATTAAAACTGGTCAAAGGTTGTTGCCTACTGCAGGCCTTTAACAGAAGAGCTAATTATATAGTGCAGAAGCAAAACTGAAACAATTTGATTCTTGAATCCTTTATCTGTCACACAAGTTCTCTCCATGAACTTGAAATGGCTTGCAGTGTTTAGGCTCTTAATTTCTAGTGTGGTTGCTTAATCATTGCTTGCTGAATAACTGACTTTTTCAAATTTTTCTTTCTGCTTTTGATGATTCTTTCTAACTTAAATTTTAGTATCTTTCTATATAAATTCATATTTCTGCTTTTTCTATTTTTGGGAGCCAAAATATTTTCTGGGACCAATGGGGTCTGATACTTTTACCACCCCTGACCCTTGGTACCAGAGCCACAGAGCATGTTCAAAAAGAGAGCAAGCTGGGTCATTCTCTTCCTCTTTCCCCTTTTGAGGCGCTGGTACCCAGGGTATCCTGTGCCGGTTTACCATTGCAGTAGGCCGTGGGAAGACTTTCGAGTTATCTGAATTGAAAGTAAAAATTTAATGAATTTTTCCCTTCCGTAGGACTTCATGTTCTTTGAGAAAAGTGGGGACAAGGACAACCAGTTGACGATCAACGGTTAAATGCTTGTCAGAGAGAAGCCAAACACTACCCCTGCAATATATTCCTTTATATCGTTTACAAAAATAGATAACAGTTGATCTAATTGCTTAAGTACCATTTACGCAGTACAATTGATTTGTAATCACGAAGTTTTACCATAACAGCAGTGACAGTTTAGTCTTGCTCAACAGGGAAGGTAAGGTCAAGCACGGTGCCTTCTTGTCATGTTTGGCTAGATACCGTTACAAGTTCAATTTCCAACTGGGCTTTGTGTATTTATGCCAATGCATATACGTATTCATATATGGAATGAGCCCCCGGATCCATTTAATAGAAGTACCCCATTTGTAAACAAGAGGTCCCATTTCTAGACAGGATGCCCCAATTTTAAGCAGGGGGCTGCGTTTTTATTCGGAGGTCCCATTTTTAACCAGGGGGCTGCATTATAGACAGGTGGCCTCATGACCTGATTTTAGGTTTGCAAACAGCAATTATGCTTCAAAGAGGGTTGTGTTACGTGACACATTCCAGCTGAATATTTTTCACTCAACGGGCTGTTACGATTATACATATTCAAAGCACGGTTATGGGTGGTTTTGTTTTGAGCATGCTTCTTTGATTCGTATTTCCTAGTCCGTTCTAGGTGCTTTCGAATACGTTCCATAACCTCATTTTCATCGTCATATTTTTGTTATCATATAATTCATATCAATACCAGAGTAAACGAGTTATTATAATTAATGATAATAAACATGCAGTTATTCAATAATGATATTTTCCCTTGTTTGTTCCTCATCGTATCGTGGCCCGAAGTATGTTGGTCGTGCTAGGGGTTGGTATTAAATCACAGAAAAGGGGCGAAAGCCACGCCCTGCTACATTTAACGGAGTCCCTTTTCTTACCCTGTGCTTTAACTCTAGTTCTCACACGTGACTGCAATTGATCTGCAGCGATAATCGCTTTCTCGAGTTGAACTTTGGCTGCGACTGCAGAGAGAAGACTGCCTTGCCACGCCGTGTACTTCCACATCCCATCAACCCTTTCAACCTGTTGGGACCGCTATTTCTAGCGGTACCCCTATCCAAATGTTCAATGATGGACGAGATCAAAAGAAGAAGACGCAGAGAAAAATCACCACTTCGTTCAACTCTTTATGACCATTCCATTTTTATTACGACTGCAATCAACTCTCTACTGCAACTGGCCTCCGTTACACTAGCTTCCGTGTCTACTACGAGTGGCTATATTTATATATATTGGTGACCTGTTCATACTGTGGAAGCAGTGTTCTCTTTGAAATAGAGAAAAGTGGTCATTGTTTTGAATAAAAAAACAAGTGTCAGTTACATAATTTAAAATTACAGTTCTCATTATTAGAGATTCGATTCGATCGGCAGATATTCAGAATAACGTGTTCAACCAGCTCCTTAATAATGCCTAAGTGGAAAAATTCGTACGAAAGTGGAAGGCGGTATTTAAAGTCGTGGGTAGAAAAATACGTATGGGTGAAGCAATCCATTGATGGAAAACAAAATGCATTCCATGTCACCATGTCCATTACACCGAAAGCGTCAAACCTTGCCAATCATGAGAATTCAGACAAGCATATAAAAAATATAAATGCCGCTAGCTCTACAAAATCTTCGCCTTTTGCAAATCTTCCAAAGAAAACCAAAGAGCCAAGCGAAGATGTAAAAAGGTTTGAGATAGAGTTGTCAGTTGGGATATCCTGTCACACTGCTATCAACTCTATCGATCATTTAGGACAGATAATGAAGAGGAATGCAGAAGGTAGCATTGTTGGAAACATTAGACCCCACCGAAGAAAAGAACATCCAGGGAAAGTTCTGAGCCAAACTGATCGACTCCCTTTCAACAACCTGCCGTTTCTTCATTTACCAGCAGTGAAATCAGATGTCCTAGAAGAACAATACAGGAAGGTTCTTCTCATCAACTGGGTTGATGAAAATGTGTTCAAAGGAGAGATTCCCGATTAAACTGTTGCGTTCTGGCTTGGTGTGTTGCAGTACCAGAATTTTTTAGGAAGCAAGCCATTCAAAGAGCTCGCAGGGTATGCACTGTCGTGTTTGTCGCTACCAGTCAGCAATGCAATTGTGGAGAGAGTATTCTCGTATATGTCAGGATCCGCACACAGTTGCATTTTACCGGAAGGTGTTTCAAAGATTTTAAGGCAACAGATAAAATGCTTGAGCTTTTTAATTCAAAAGACATGTATGATGAGAGCAATATTGACTTAAAAGACCTTGAGGAAGATGAAATAGTTTACCCTTTTGTATGATAATTATGTTTTTTACTACACTGCAAATCGTTATGCAATAATGTTTGTTCCCTTTCTATGTCTTGATCAGTATCCTCTCGATGTTTACTTCTAGCCTCGTTTACACCATGAAATTTTCTATTGTTTTGCTGCCTCGTTTACAATTTAACTTAATTTGGCTTTTTTCCATCATTGATTTGGCTTGAAGCCCCCAAAAGAATCTACCAACCCTGTTTTCTAAACGCATTTTCAAAACAGGGTGTTTTCCCAAATTCTTAATGGTGTGATCAGCAGAAATTTTATCCTCTTTGCCCATCCAATCTTCCAACCCTGGCTATGCCATAGCCTGAGCCCCAGACTCCAAATTAGTTTTTTAAAACCCAATTTTTTAGATGGGCGTTTCAATCATTTACCAGTGACCTTAAGGGTGTAATACAGAGATCCAATTAGTGTCTAACACCCAGTCATTGCTTCTTAAATCCGTCTCTGCTGATTATTTACCATTATTCTTCTGTTGTGTTAAGTTTTTGTTTTGATTTGAAATTCTTATAGTTTTACCAAATGACTCCTTATGTTTCACGAAAAATTGTTCCAGTGAGTCAAATTTTTTACACCATAAAATTAAAATCACAATACCACAAATCAAATTTACAATACCACAAAACGGTAACAAAACCACATTAGAATAACCCTTGGGTGTTTTTTTCACCTTCTTGGAAACAATACTTGCTTCAGGGGAGCGGAAGCGTCAATCAAGCAACGAGAATTTCCGAGAAGTTAAAAGCAATATGCAAACACAAGTGCCCATACTTTGTTGGCTTGCAGGAGAGTAAAGTTGGTTTAACCGCTCGAATCTTGATTGCAAATTGAAAGAGCAATTTGTAGCAAGAGCGAAGGGGAATTCTAAGTGGACACTGAATTCTGCGAAAGATGGATTCGAAGAACTGGGCTCAGCCGTTGGTGATCATCACCATCATTTTCCTCACCGTCGGCAACATTTTCCACGTTTTGTACACAAAGAATCTCGAGATGAAAGTGGAAAGCTACCAAGATAAATTAGCAGAGCTTGATGCTAGTTATAAAGCTCTTGTCAAAAGAGTATTTAGTGATGAGACCCTTTCTGGAACACCTAGGGCACCTGGAGAAAGCGATCGAGACAACGAAGATCCTGCGGGACTGAAGAATAACAAACACGAACTTCGACACCTACGTAGGATGCCAATATCAGAAGCGCAACATGGAAAATACATTAAAAAGGTACAGTTTTAGCTCTGTGATGCCACCAAACCAGGCATAATCTCGTAATTTACAGGACATTACTGCTTGAATTCATATTTTTCAGGTTTTTTCAAGTATACAAGGAAGCTGCATTCTGGAAATCCGATAGCGATGAACGCACGCAATATTTTGATCGTTTGTCCATGCTTGATAAGGATTAAGAAAGATCCAAAATCAAATTAAGAAGCAATTTCCGAGAAAAAACACTAATGAAATGAACCACAGATTTCACTATACAATTTCTGTGGAGTTGATCTGGTATTTGTTGTTCCGAGGGAGCCAGAAGTGAATCTACGTGATTTTTCGACCTAACAACACTACCAAGAGATTTCACTATAAAGTAGGCTGGAGGGGACGTTCTCTTCCTATTATCTGCATAGTCCCATTTTTGCGCTAAGTTGCTAGACAACAGAAAGATAGGATTCGAAATACCCACAAAACAAAGCTGAATAATCAGGCCCAATACCACACCACTATTGGTGTGTGACAATCTCACACAATAGGATTTGGTTTAGAAAAGCTCCAATTCAGACATTGGACCTTTGAATAAGATGAAGTCCTTTGTGAAAAATGCAATAATTACAATTGATTTATGACGTTTAGCAAATAGTGCACATTGTTTTGAAAATACATTGAGCCCCCAAGTTAGCACTGCTATGCTAATTATATTTAGGTGCTGCTTTCCTGGGTGCATTGGATGTAAGTGCATCTAATTGGTGTAGAATTATATTGAGACAACTTGACACAGTTTCACTGTGTGTCAAATATCCCTGCTCATACATTTCATTTGTTTCCTGTTTTGCATTAATTTAATTGAAACAGACAGGTAGAATGAATTCATATGTTTTTTGATTTGTTATTTCATCTTCCAAGCTAAACAGCACAGAATTAGAATAGCTGCATTTTTAGTTTTCATTGCTCAAATTAAAAATTATTGCAGGTGACTTCACTTCCAAGGGGTCCTAGCAAAGCGGCTTCATTTCACAGGCTTTTCTCTCCACCTCTTCAAGGTGAGTTTGGGTATGTTGGATTTGTAGAATTACCATATTTTATGTGTATAAGCTGATGCTAGCTTTGAGGTACATTACCAAGGGATTGGTGCATAACAGTATGACTCGTTTTTAAGCCTTGAGTCAAAGTCCAACTTTTCTAAAGGGAATTTTCAAAATATTTGCCAATATGACAAAATCTAGCCCCATTGTGTGACAAAATATGCTAACATTTTAACAGGTTTTAATGGTGGCAATGTTGCATATGAGCAAGAAGAAGTTCACTATATCCAAAAGAGAGCCATTCGGCGAAAGAAAAAAGGTCAAAAACAGAGAAAATGCTGTGAGTTTTGGTGCTTGTCAATTTAGCATTGCACATGCTTGTACATTTCTGTCTTAAGATTGAAACAAAATGTAGCAAATCACAACTTCTGGCTCAATGCATTTTCATTTCAACCTTGGATCTGATGTGTTGAATCATTAATCATTCTGCTGCAATTTGGTAAATAATGCACAAATCATTTATCTTGCTTTTCAAAATCATTGATTGCTTTCCCACTTGATTTTGCAATGCAGGTTTATTTTTGATAAATCTGTTGTTCATGGGAAGGGGAGTTGAACATGTCTTCTCAGTTGAAGGCAGTGGTTAAGTAACATTATAAAATAATGAAATTTATCTCTGCAAAACTTTAATATTTCCAAGCTGTTGTTATTTATATTTTTGACAATTCCTCTGGATCTTTAGTGATATTCTAAGTCCTTTTCAACTTGTTTGCTATCTAGAAACATTGTACAAAATCATCATAGTACAATTTGAATTGAGAATAAAGCCCTTAAATTGCAAGATTAGTCCTTCAGCACCAGGGCCGGTGAAACCTAGATTGGGGGAATGGGGGAGATTGCTTGTGGAAGCAGTGGCGTAGCGTCAAGGGAAGCTGGTAATGCGCGGCATGCCCTGCAAATATGACCAAAAATATTTTTAAAAACGCCTTTTTGAAAAAGAAAACAGTTTCTATTGCTTAAACAGTTTCTTTGGCGATTAATTGAAATTTGCACTGTCGCACCCTTCCACCCATCGGAGTTCAATGGATACACCTTAGCTTTTACCTTGACAGAAATTTACAAATCTTCGTGTCCCTGTTTCTAAAGATCCCTTTGTTTTGGACTGACTTTGGCTAGCAACCTTTGTCTACAGCACTGCTCATTTCCGGGAATGCAGAATTCTGACCGCATTACCTGATACAAAACAATTGTTTTTCCCTCTTTAAATGTAAAATTTTGCAAAAAATAGGATAGAATGCTGTATCAACGAATAATCTATCCTGCCAACGAGAGATTGCTCCAATTTTTTACTCACAGAGTTTTTAGTACAGAGCTTTGAAAGGGAAGCAACTGACCTCAGCTTGCTTCGTGTTCTCTTGATCAGCAAGCCAAGTCACGTGACCAGATACGGATCACAAAGAGCCAGGGCATGCGGTTGCCGATCCGCATGGCCTAGTTGAATTGAGGCTGCGTTTACACGATACCGGATCGTTTTTCATATCGGATTGGTCTCAGCTATCCGACATGAAAAGCATAGCGTTTAGACTGCGTTTACACTATACCGGATTGCTTTTCATACTGTTTTCATCCTGTTTACACGACAACGCGTCTCGCTGTTCACTGCGCAGCATACTTCAATTGTTTTCACTCCTCTGCGTAGTTAAGAGAGAGGTTACTGAGTGAAAGCGTATCGGATTCGCCTGTTTACACGAGGTGAATGTGGTACGGGACGTATCGGATCACTTTTCATACCATACCACTTTCGAAGCGGAGTGATTTCACTCCGCAAAAGTGGTACGGGACGTATCGGATTGATGCAGAGCCGTGTAAACGCATCCCCTATCCGATATGAAAAGTAACCCGATACATGAGTAATCCGGTATCGTGTAAACGCAGCCTGATTCGTAGCATAAGTCTTCGACATGTGGATTCAAATAAGTAGACGTTATGGATTATAGGGTTATAGAGATAGAGGAGTATAAGATGATTGCACAAATGCTTTTCATTTCAGCTCGAGTGCCAAGTAAGGGTACTCAATAAGTGAGGGTACCCAAATAGGGAGGGTGCACAAATAGGGGTGGTACGAGGGTCTGCCCTTTAAAGTTCCATTTTCACCTGTATGTTGTTTATCAATGTTATTATAACCACGAGCATTAAATTAATATAGAAGATCTTGGATTGTTTATAAGCTCAAAGGTTGTAGCCTAATTCATTTGAACATAGTCATGCTTGTCATGTCATGTTGTTGTCAAAAAATTGTCATTTTTTATTATATAATGTTCATTTCGTAGTGTGTTGTAAATGTTCTGTTTAGACATGATAAGAATGTAGAGAGAGCGCTATTGTAACTATCAGGTGTTTTTAAAAAGCTATAGCTTCCGCGGGTTTCACCCCCTGCTCCCCCATTAGGGCGTTGCCTCTTGACCCCAGACCCCTCCCCGCATACCCACTTCTACAACTCACGCTATGCCACTGTGTGGAAGGGAGCCAGGGGAACCATGCCCACCCCAGTTTTTAAAGAGCAAACTGTTTTTAAGGCAATGTAGAGAGAGATAGACAAAAGTCAAATCCTTAAAAATACATGTATTCCAAAATTTACTTACTAGCAATCACGATGGTGGCCATTACTATGACATCATTCATCTGGTGGTGACCTTTAAGAACCCCAATCCAAAAACGATGGGGAGCCTAATCTCCTTTTTCCAAGTTTCGCGGCTTTTGGGAATATTTGAATAGTTAGAAATTTTTCGGTCACGCATACATTCAAAGCCATGGATTTGATGAAATGTCATAAATGTGGTTCATTTTGTTCTAAAGTCCAATGATGGTAAAAACAAATTCATGTTTTGGCCGGTACCAAGGTAAAATAAGGGATCAAATAGTTCTCTTATTTTATCTTGAGTGATTTTTGGTTGATGAAAGTAAATTATTTGATAGAAATGAATTGAGTGGTGAAAAGGGTTCCCACGCTTTTTAAGGTAAAAAAGGACGAAGAGGCCAAAAGGGAGAGCCTGGTATTAGAGGTGTTGAAGGGGTTAGAGGTAGGTGTGATTTTAGACGTAGAAGCCTTTGGACGCAGAAGCTTTGCACACTGCAGTATCTCGCAACTTGTCTTTCTTCAAGTTAGTGTTCAAGATATAAATAACCAAGAGTTTGAACGACAACTTTAACTCATAACTGGACTCTTCATTTAACCTTCAAAAGTTAGATGTTGCCAACGTTCTTTGAATGTAGTACAAGCGCTCCACTGCGATAATATTTCAAAGGTGTTAGCAAAACGTTTAATTAGTTTCTTTGGTTAACAGCGTTTCTTGGTGAAAACGGACAAAGATTATTGAAATTAAAAATATTTAGTCTCTAGTTTTTTATTATGATTGTGATTTTAAGCAAAAGCGATATTTCATTATTTTTCTTTTATTTTCCGAAGGTAAAGCTGGGCCAAAAGGTATGTTTTTTAGCATTTTTTGCCAATTAGTCGTAGAATGTTGGGATTTAAAGTGTAATCAATACACTGAATCAAAGATTGAGCTTTCCACGACAGATAAGATAACGTCCTCGCAGTGAGGTGAAATGGGACCGTTATGCCTTGACTTCCATAAGGTGTATTTATCTCCAAAGCTGGGAAAAGGGGATTGTCATTTAAAAAACTCAAACAGCTTTGCTTCCTGAATACTTTGTTGCAGCAAAGTGAGGTAGAAATTGTTTTGAAGTATCAAAAGTCTTTTCATGGGATTTTAAGAAAATTAGGAGAATTATGAAATTCCTACGAAAATTATGTAAATGTCCTCCGTCCTGTGTGGCAAATGGCTGGTCCCTTGGTTGTAAAAGTATGCTTTTACTTGTCTCTTCTTTTATCCACCTTGACTATAGATAATATTACCCGCTGCATGGTTTGAATTAATTAAATGTTTCTTAAATGACAAAAAGGTGAAAAAGGCTCTATAGGTGACATGGGTTTCATGGGTCGCAAAGGCGACAAAGGTGAAAGAGGGGACAAAGGCTACAAGGGAGACACAGGTGCAAAAGGCGCCCAAGGTAACAATATTTTTCTATTGTACATTATTCCTCTGCTTTTTTGCTCAGCAAAAAAGCACTTCTTATTTCTTCTTATTCAGCACACCGTTAATAAGGAAACGTACTGCATTTTGCAGTTTGGAAATTATTAGGGAGGCTACAGTTTTGAGCGTCCTAGCTTTTAATTTTCCCGCAACTTCCTGCCGCCCTTGTAATTATCTAAATTGCCTTTGTATTAAAGTCATCAATTTCAATGTCTATATTCTTTTGAAACAAACGCGTGAAGCTTTTTGTTTAGTAGCAGCGTTCTTTGACAAGAGAAATTTGCTTGGTTTTTCTCAAAAAAATGCCCATTAATCGTTGCAAAAGGTGTTCTTAGTGATTATTGGAAACATATAATACTCGATAGGAGAGAAACATGAAATGCTTTTCTGTTATCCTGAGGTTTGTCACTTGTTCTTGCAGGTGAACCTGGAAGACTTCCGGTAAGAATACAATTGCCTGTCAATGAAATTGTTTTTACGTCTGCACTGCAGATTTGTATATTTACTTAAGCAACGGCTGTCAAAAGATCGTGACATGTTTCCCACTGAATCAGTTAAGTGACTATCAACACCTTTGAAAGGTGGTATAAAACAACTTTTGCAATGAGTTATCCTTTCCGGTGATTTGTCGAAGAGGTTAATGCAAGAAAATTAGTGATTTTCGAAGGAACAAACGCTTTGAAAATTTATCCATGACCAATGATCAAATTTGTCCATGATCAATTTATCCATTTATCAAATTTATCCATGATCAATGATCAAATTTATCCATGATCAATTTATCCATTTATCAAATTTATCCATGATCAATGATCAAATTTATCCATTATCAATTTATCCATTTATCAAATTTATCCATGATCAATGATCAAATTTGTCCATGATCAATTTATCCATTTATCAAATTTATCCATGATCAATGATCAAATTTATCCATGATCAATTTATCCATTTATCAAATTTATCCATGATCAATGATCAAATTTATCCATGATCAATTTATCCATTTATCAAATTTATCCATGATCAATGATCAAATTTATCCATTATCAATTTATCCATTTATCAAATTTATCCATGATCAATGATCAAATTTATCCATTATCAATTTATCCATTTATCAAATTTATCCATGATCAATGATCAAATTTATCCATTATCAATTTATCCATTTATCAAATTTATCCATGATCAATGATCAAATTTATCCATGATCAATTTATCCATTTATCAAATTTATCCATGATCAATGATCAAATTTATCCATTATCAATTTATCCATTTATCAAATTTATCCATGATCAATGATCAATTTATCCATGATCAATTTATCCAATTTATCAAATTTATCCATGATCAATGATCAAATTTATCCATGATCAATTTATCCATTTATCAAATTTATCCATGATCAATGATCAAATTTATCCATGATCAATTTATCCATTTATCAAATTTATCCATGATCAATGATCAAATTTATCCATTATCAATTTATCCATTTATCAAATTTATCCATGATCAATGATCAAATTTGTCCATGATCAATTTATCCATTTATCAAATTTATCCATGATCAATGATCAAATTTATCCATGATCAATTTATCCATTTATCAAATTTATCCATGATCAATGATCAAATTTATCCATTATCAATTTATCCATTTATCAAATTTATCCATGATCAATGATCAAATTTATCATTGTTTACAGATATAGATGCTTGGATATGATTCATCACCTGAATCATTTCTGAACATGTTGATTGCTCTGATCATTCCGGTTACTACGAGAGTGCTGATCACCCTGATCCACTTGATTACTTTGAGAATTTGTCGTTGGGTGATCGGACAAATTCAAGAGCCCTAGATCTTTGACTAAGATGACCAGAACTTTGCCTTTGCATTAGCTACGCTAAAGATATATAAAAATCATAATTCTAAAATCATTTTGCGCTGCAGGCAACTGAACTCATTCATTTAGTTGGAGCTTCAACAAGTCGCAGCAGCAAACTTGATTTAACCCATGCAAGAACTAGAGGTGAGTGTAATAAATTAATTCGTCTGCTTTTAATGGCTGCTTTTAACAGTTTGAACTCGAACGTAGGCCAATATGGATTCCAAATTCAGGCGCAGCTTCATCTGCCTTGGGAGAGACTTGCTTGGCATTTTAGGAAGGACTTCAATGCATAACGGTGCTTGTCCACCCTCTTTAGGGTGTTTTGTCTACATAATCAGGCATGTGCAAGATCTCCTAAACCGTTGTTGTTGCTGCTCAAAGCCAAGAAGAAACTGAATTTGAAACTACATGACACAGAACATAGGTCTTCTACGCACAGGAAACCATGTGATATTGTCATCTAGAATTGAATAGTGTTTTGACGATGATAATAACATTTACATGATCGTCTTTCTGGGATAAAGGCAATCTGCGTGGTCACATTAAGGCAGTCATTGTTTTGTTTATGTCAAGATTGCTTTGACCATTTCGTTACTTTGAAATTTAACGAGAGCCCATGTCTGGCACAAATAAATTATTATTTTAAAGACTGAGTTTGTGATCGAACAAGCCTGCTAAAAGGACTGGTGGAGGCTTTTCAGAATGTATGTTCCGTTTGCAGTGACTGCTCTAGAAATACGGCAGCAATCGTATGTGTGGCTGTATTTGTATCTTGGCATTCTTTAGCTCTAACCAGTATCTTGTGTTTGTCTATATGTGTATGTGTGTCTGTGTGTGTGTGATTAAATTGTGTGAACTTTTGAAGCATGGCTAGTTTCTGGAAACACTTTTGCAGAGGAAGCAAGGTTCAAGTTTTGGAATACAGAAGCCCGTCAGGGGAATATTGGATATGAAAATGGGTACATAAATATCAAGGTTACAGGATATTACTATGTCTATTGCCAGGTGAGTAACAATTGCTCTTTGCGTTTGTAGTTGGGGAATTTTTTGCATTTGGGTTAAACCACGCTTTAATTGTGACAAATAAAGATTTGAATTCTGATTGGTCTTGTTGATATACTCTTTTCTTAAGTTGTTTTTTATAAATACATAAAGGCATTGGATCAGTTAACCTCGACAGAACTGTCTCTTTTTTGCTTCTGTGTCACTTGTCAGCATTGTGGCAACCTTTTGTAGCTGTGCAGCAATTCTTAAGCTATGTAACAGTTAGAGAAAATTGGGGCCTGATTTAATAAAATTTCGATAGAGCTTTGGACCACTCCTAACTTGACGAAGAGTATGCTCTTTGACGCCATCCTATTCGGTGGGACTCCCTTCTCATATGCAGTATTTTCTAGAAAGGAAGCTATCTTCACAAAGAAGGTCCCCCCCCTCCCCCTCCGCAAATGAAAGCCGCATCAGTAATTACTTTCAAAGAGACGGAAGTTCTTTTGAAAACATCTTGTTATTATCCATTGAGAAACAATGTCAACCAAAGCAAAATGTTACCATCGTTGTATTTAACGAAAATTTATACTCGCTTCTATGTAGCTCAGGTGCTTTCTTCGCAGGGTATAGCGACTTTCGAGGAGTTAGCCAGTAGCAATGACGTAGACACCGGTCCCCCGCCTTTTGGCAAACCACAATAAAGTGCCCATGCGAGACATAAGATGCCCCTTTCAAATATAAATATGGAAGTGGTCATGTGCTCAATTTCATCTGCCTCCCCCAACTTTTTAAATGTTGCAAGCTCTTTCACAGTAGCACCAATCGAATTACACCCAAAATAGCTTAGGTATGAAATTGATGGCAATTTTTCCTGCAGATTCACTACTCTGGTCGATTTAAGTTTAATCGACATGTTGTGAAAAAAAATGGCTATGAACTCCTTCTTCTGGGCCTGGAAACATTCAGAATGCCGACGAATTTCCTTGACGAAACTTCGAGCACAAAGTTCACTGGCGGCATTTTCCGACTGAATTCGGGCGACAAGATTAGTGTGAATGGTATTGCTACGAAATATACATTGAATCGAGCGTCTATGTATTTTGGGGCTTACCTTGTACATCAGTAAATGCCGTTAAACATGACGTCATTGTGATCTGACGTCCTAATTTCAAATCGTGTATTCATAAAATTATTAAAGGCTTTTGATAAATAATCTTGATCCAGGGCTGGCGATATGGGGGGTGGGGTGTTCTTGATCTAGGGGTATGCCACCTCCTCCCTTTTCGTAGAAAAAAATTTCCAAGGGAATATTGCAAGACATGAAGAATAATATCTAAGTGGAAGATAGGAGGACAAAAATTCTCTAACTTATTTAGCTGGCTTTTCTAGAGAATCCCTGGAGTTACATGGAGTTACAAAAACCTTTCTTACCGTCATTTATGGCGGTGGCTTTTACCAAACCCTTTTATTCTCGCATTTTGGCCTCCTAACTTTCAAATACAATCGCTGACTCTGTTATCCTTGTATCGTTTAAAATCAAATTTTCTTGGCTGACTTTTTTTTTATGTAAATGTTAATTTTATACATGTATTGATCTTTGTGTATGTGAAGGTACTAGAGTACATAGCAGATAAACGCTAGCGTGTGCAATCTATAAGAATCAGTTGACGATCTGATAAGACATGAGTATACTCTTGTTAATGTGTATAAAATGATGCTTTCGAAAAGCATGTTGAAGTGACACGTCAATGTCAAAACAAAACGCTAAATGGATGAGCAATGTTATTTTCACACGTGGAATCTCATCGAAAGCAACGAGATGTGAAAACATTGCAGTCAAAGCCAAGGCAACTGAGTTAAGGAGTTTTTCTCTTTTAATGAGGAGTCTATAGAAATCGGGAGAAGTTCCCTTGCATTGGGCTATTCCATTTTATATCTGTGCACAGAGATAGAAGCAAAATTCCAGGGGTCCTTGCACGAGAGATTTTTCGGGGGTTGGGAAGTAGGATATTATCCAAGAGGTCAGGGAAGTTTATTAAAGGGAATACCAAATGATTTTCCAAGTGGGCCGAAAGAGAAAGCGCTGGATGTTTTCCAAGGGGTACATATACAAAAAATATACGATGTTTTCGAAGGGGTATGAAAAATTTACAATGTTGCGACTTTCCCGAGGTGTTTGTTTAACAGAAATCTCACTTCCGTCCCAGTGAGAGAAAATGGAATAGCCCATTTTTCTTGGAAAATATCACCGCTTCTTGCCTGAGCTCAATCCAGGAAAGACTGTCATTCCTTCTTGGAGAGGCTGAATTGATTGTAAAGATTAGAGATGGTTTTGAAGCAATAGGCCATTTATTTCGAGTTAATATTTTGTAGAGATTAGCAATTGGAGAAACATTCACCTACTGTGGCAGTATGGAAGGAGCAGCCTGCCCCGTGCAAATGACTTATTATTTCTATTCGAAGTTGAGTTTGATTTCTAGAAACATTGCTATTGAGGCTGCTGACCGCTTTTATTTTTTTAATTATTTGTTTCTGTATGGATAGATTTTGTATCAACAAGAAGATTCGTTTTTCAGAATTGATAAGTGAATTAATGTTGTCTCTGTTTTTATAACGATTTTGAATTTGCACATTTAAAGCGTGGTTTAATTGATGCAAAAAATCTTAAATTGTGCATCCTATCTCCTTAGTATTCTTTGGCATCCAATGTGCTCATAAATCAGCGCCATTATTTTAGACAAATTACTAGATGAGGCTTAGTTTTCGTATCTTGGTCTTGTGTCACCCCCATGGTTTTCCCCGGCTTTTCTACTCAAGCAAATATTATTGAAGTAGAGATCGGAACAAATAACATTTTGTGGTTTCATTTGATTTATTCGTGAGCGGGTCAAGTAAAACAGCTTTCAGTCGTTGTTTTCTCTGCCAACTGAATATAGCTATTATTAGTCTTAATGGGTTCAGGACTTTTGCTTTTGTGTTGATAGTTTAATTTTTGATGTTGAAACTTTTATTGAACTAGGAAGCTCTTTCTGGGTCAAAGACCTGACTATTCGCAATACACCGTACATAGTTTATGCGCTGCACAAAAGTATGACGTCACACTAACGTCATGGTTTCTTTCCGAAATAATACGAATAAAGAACTTTGTTGGAGAGAAAGAAAAATTATTAGGCTGTTTGCTTTGGCCACGAATAACAAAATGCTTCGAGGAAATTTGTCCGGGCGCTTGGGCAGAAAGCGTCCACTGGTGACAGTCATCTTAAACCATATGCCCTTGTATGGGCCTAGGTTTTGAATTCAAGGAGTTACCTGTCCCTCCTTTAGGTGGAATTACACTTACTCTCCTATGCTGCTCGCGAAACAAAAGAGCACCTAGCCCTTAGGCCAAGCTTCCAAGCTAGGTAAATGCAGTTTGCACGAAATTTACTGTCGCCTGAAACGGTAGAGGATTCTAAGAATTTTCCTAGATAGCACAGAAGTACAGAAACCTCTAAGGGGGCCTCAGAATCAAGTATTAGCAGAAACAAGTCCTTATACTTCATTTCCATTGATTACACAAGGAAGTCATATGTAGTACGCATGCGCACCTTCTTCTTTCACGGGGGCTACCAACCTTTCGGATTTACCCTAACTTGTTTCCCCAACAAGATTTTTTCAGCTATTACCTTCCTTTCTCCCTCATCCACCGCTGGTGTCTTAAAAAATGCCAACTCACATGCTTGCTTTAAGCTCAGTTCAGTAATCGAAAACCTCTGCAGATGTACTACCAACCGACGGTGAAAGTTAGTAATCACGTGGTAATGAACAGCGAAAAGGCTCTTATGATGGGCCTAACGACTTGGACAAGCCCCAGGTTCGACAAAGCAACGAATTATGTCGGTGGCGTATACAAGCTGAAAGATGGTGACAAAATTTGGGTTACCGGATGGCACTTCTTGAAGCAGACTTACATCATCAAGTCAGATACCACTTACTTTGGAGCTTACCTGCTGCATCAAATTTAAGCGTACAATATTGTTCCAATTACGTTATAGTAAATGGCAGCTTGAATCTGCTTAAATCAAGGAAAACTTGTATTTTATTTGGTGGAATTCGTCTAAGGCCTCGTTTACACTGTGCCGGATAAATACAGTCACGTGATCTGAATCATAAAGAGGACGCTCAAACAAGAAAATGAACCTCGATGCGAGTGTGGAGGACGTATCAGGGTAAAGCAATAGCTATTCGAAATAATCTTATCCACTTTTATAGTTGAACAAACATTGTTTGGATAGTCAATCTCAAATTTGGGCGGATAGAGTGGGCCTAGTGTAAACGCGATACCTATCTGAACTAGTTTTGATGCGGATAAAATTTGTTCGGTACAGTGCAAACGACACATTAATGGCATTTGATTGAGGTATTAAATAAAGAGGTGTGGTTTTATCTTCGCACAACACGTTTTTGAATATTGGCTCGTCTTCGCAAACAGTTTTAACTCACGGTCCAATGGACTTGCGTTTTCTCAATTCCAACATTTATTGTATTTATTTCTACCTAGCTTTTGAAGGTTGTTTTTAGGACACTGAGAAGCTTACAGTAAGCTCATCGAGCACTAACCTGGTTTCTTCCTCTCGATGTGACCACACCTTATGCCTGGAATTAGAGAGAGGTAGCGACTCTCCTCATTCTGCTTGCAAGTTTGGTCATGCTAGAGACTCGAACCACAGGCCCTTGAGCCGGCAGTCAGCGCCTCTAACCACTGAGCCATCCTCGCACTAATTCCAACGTTATGACGCCTTTTCTTCTCATTCGCCAATCCAGTAAAGTATGTCTATAATAGGGGTCCTGACAGTATTGGAAACTTCTCTTCTCTAAATGAAAGCCTTTTGCAGCCTCTGTCTACGGGAAGACCTATCAGTTGCCAATAGCAAAGCCTCTCACTAAGAAATGATTTTATCACTAGAGTCAAACGGTGTAACTTAGAAATCCAGGGACCCCTTTCAGTCTCGATTTCTAACAATGCAAAAGGAATGAATTCCGTTCCAAAGAGTACTTGTGGGCAATGGCGGTTTTAAGGACGTCGGAACCCTGGACCGGAATCATCTGTGGAGCCCTTGTTTAAAAATATTTTGCTAGCCAAGATTATTCTGCAATTTCGTTTTTGTATTAATTGTTATGCCTAAATATGAAGCTTTTTTAATTTTTTCTAATGTGTGAGCCCCTTATGGGTTACCAAAAGCGTGTGATCTTGGGCTATAGCCCCCATAAAGCCGACACTGCTTGTGATTAAACATCTGGATTCTTATTTTTCTGCTATGCTTTTTCATAATTGTAAGCATATAGGAAACCTTCCATTATGCGAGCTGATATTAGGTTATCGAGGTTATTTTTAGATAGTGTTTTGAAATTTTATTGTGAATGTGATTGTAAATTTCATGTTTTTTAAGTGATTGTAAATTTTGAACAGGTAAGTTGATGACTTTATAGCAATAAGTAATCTTGAGTTTCTATCTTCTGTTCAGATGTTTTTAATTACGATTAACATGATTTAGTTTAAAAAATTCTTCGGAAATTCACTATGTCCGAACAAAAGATTTTCCTCAAATCATCAAACATAGCAGATTTATAGAACCTGATATGGAAAAAGGAAAGAACTATTCCGTCGAAAAATTCTCTCGTACAAAGAAGCAACTGTTTCTTTTCAAGCCGAGAAAAGCAGTTCAACAAATGTTAGCGGTGTTAACCATAATGCACTACCAAAGCGTGTTACTGTGGCCAGCGGTATGTCAAGCAAAAATAGCACTGGTCCTATAAAGCAATCAAGAGGCAAAAGATCCTCATATACCATAGAATTCAATCAAAAAGTCATTGATTTACTCGAAGAGCTTGAATCAGGTTCCCAGAATAAGTATGAGCCTGTGACAAATGAATTCAAAATAATTAAATCCATGGTTTCAAAGTGTAAAAAGCAGAATAAAAGTTTTGAAAAGGAGATGATTAAAGTCAGCAACGAAACTACGAAGACTGCACTTGACAGTGGAAAACTGCAATAATAATAAATTTACGAAAATTCGCCGTAATCAATTGTCTATTGGCCGAGGCAAGTGTCTTTGTCAGAATTCAGGAAAAAGGGTATGCAAGATGTTAAAATGAATTGGCCATTGTAACGTAGGAATCAGGGGAAGAGGCATGTCAAAAATTACCATGGGGAAGGGGAACTGCGGTGGCGGGCTAGGGACTTGGCATTTGATCAATTTTAAACTTAACATTAACCCTGCAAAAGGGACTAAAATATTTTTTGAGTTGATATCATTTTTTACGTCTAGGTTCGAAAATGAAAGGGGCAATGCGAAAGAATGGACTCAGTTGTCATAACTTGAACTTATGTTCCAGCATGGCAGTTCTTACGTAAAGCTCAGTTCAATTTGATCAAACTTGATATCATCCCTGCAAATGGGACTAAAAGATCTTCGTTGATATCATAAAGAAAGTTGATATCATTCTTTACGTCTAAGTTTGAAAATGAAAGAAGAAGACGAGCTAGTCAGAAAAAAATTGAGACATCTTCTTCTGACCACTCTGCAAATAAGTCAACATCGTCGATTTGATTTTAAACTATATTGTTGCTGACAAGCAGTAAAATCTGTATGCTAGGCCATCACTACTTCGAACATCCAGAAGACCTAGAGTTGGATCCAAGGCTGGTGGAAAAATATTTGGCGCTGTTTCGATGATACACGCCCCAAGAAAAATTTCAGAGTAACATGGGCAACACTTGTATTTATTCTTTGTTTTCTCGCAAAAACGATGAAAGTTTCGATTGAAAGGCAGCCACTAAAACAAAAGACTATGATATTTATAAATTTTTGGCGGGCGCCAGACAACTATATGCATGCGTGTTGCCATTTAAAGGCATTGAGTCATGATAAATGGAAAGCGTATACCCAAATTGCAAAACTGCTGAGTCATTATGATAGCTCTGTTAATCTGATTGGCTGTCAAGGAAACTGCACACATGATGTTTTAACCTAGCAGTTGATGTCTGATCACATGATAGCCGAGTTATCACATAAAGACAGACAACAGCCTATTAAAAGCCACTATTTATCATGACTCAACATAGGCGCCGACTTTTATTTTTCCTAGGGGGGGCTCAAAATTTAAATTTAAAAAAAATTAAAAAAGTTAAAAGGTAGAGAAATTACCTGTCGCTTTAATAACGTAATACAACATATGTAGTATGTACAATAACAAAACAAAACATTTTAATAAAGCAGATATAACATCATGGTCTTCAGTATCATCAGTTCAATTCTTTGATTGATTTCAAACGAAATTACCAGGGGGGGCTGAGCCCCCCATAGCAATTCCCAGGGGGGGCTCGAGCCCCCAAGCCCCCACGTAGTCGGCGCCTATGTGACTCAATGCCTTTAACCACTCTTCAATCAATCAAAATCAGCATCAATCATAACTTTCATTTACTACGCTGCGGTAGAAGAACGGCGGCTGAAACCAAGCCGCATTTCTGCTGAAATTATTATTTAAATGTGGCAAAACCAAGTTAGAGGGATATACCTTTGACATCTTAATGACCTTTGACCCAGGGCTTCAACCAGACCCTCCTGCCTTTTAACGCAATGACAGGCACCGCGGAGCGTTGAGAAAAGTGGGGGTCTAGAAAAAGTGGGGGGGGGGGTAAAATCATTAAAATAGAGGCTTTATTGGTAGTTTATTACTTAATTTTTGACTTTTTGCAAAAACTTGGGGGGGGCTCCACGGTGCCTGAATGAGGTGCATCTTTTAAACTTTACGTAGCCAGGCACTGTCCCCATCAGGAATTTTCGAAGTAGGGTCTCAAAGAGGAAGATGCGATTGAATTTCGCTTCATACTTGGATGCAAAGGTGAATCTTTCAGTTTGAAAAAAATCATTGAATATTTCTCTTTACTGATCAAATTCAAACTTTCTTCTCGGCTTAGCTTTCAATTTTTGGTAGTTAATTTCCGATATTTGAACACAGAATAGGAAATAGCTATTTCATAATTTAGCCAACGAAGGCACCAGTGGCGTAGCGTGAGTTGCAGAAGTGGGTATGCGGGGAGGGGCCTGGGGTCAAGGGGCAGCGCGCCTACATGGGAGCAGGGGGCGAAGCCCCCTGAAGCTATAGCTTTTTACGAACACCTGATTGTTAAAATAGCGCTCTCTTTACATTCTTATCATGCCCAAACAGAACATGTACAACACAATACGAAATGAAAATTATATAATAAAAACATGAAATTTTGATAACAAAACATGACATGACAAACATGGCTATGTTCAAATGAATTAGGCTACAATCTCTGAGCTGATAAACAATCTAAGATCTTCTATGAAAATTGAATTTTCGTGATAATTCAATGACAATATTTATAAACAACATGCTGGCGAAAATGGTTTTTTAAATAAAAGGGCAGACCCCCGTACCACCCCTATTTGCGTACCCTCCCAATTTGCGTACACTCACTAATTGTGTACCCTGACAAGGCACTCAAGCTAAATTGAAAAGCATTTGTGCAATCATCTTATACTCCTCTATCCCTATAATCCTATAATCCATATCATCCACTTGTTTGAATCCACATGTCGAAGACTGATATACTGAGATTCAAATGGATTCAATTCAACTAGGGCATGCTCTTTGTGATCCGTATCTGGTCACATGACTTGGCTTGCTGATCAAGAGAACACGAAGCAAGCTGAGGTCAGTTGCTTCCCTTTCAAAGCTCTGTACTAAAAACACTGTGAGTAAAAATTGGAGCAATCTCGCGTTGGCAGGATAGATTTTTCGTTGATACAGCATTCTATCCTATTTTTTGCAAAATTTTACATTTAAAGAGGGAAAAACAATTGTTTTGTATCAGGTAATGCGGTCAGAATTCTGCATTCCCGGAAATGAGCAGTGCTGTAGACAAAGGTTGCTAGCCAAAGTCAGTCCAAAACAAAGGGATCTTTAGAAACAGGGATACGAAGATTAGTAAATTTCTGTCAAGGTAAAAGCTAAGGTGTATCCATTGAACTCCGATGGGTGGAAGGGTGCGACAGTGCAAATTTCAATTAATCACCAAAGAAACTGTTTAAGCAATAGAAACTGTTTTCTTTTTCAAAAAGGCGTTTTTAAAAATATTTTTGGTCAGATTTTTCAGGGCATGCGGCGCATTTCAGGGCGCTTGCCTTTTTGCATAGAAATGGAAGGCCAAAGTAAAAAATTCAGTTGAGACAGAAAAAACCCAAGAGAGGTACATAACAAACACTACCCAGGGTGCAAGATAAAAAATAACCAAGATATATAGCCAAATATTAGAAACACCCCCAAATATTTGTTATTGACAAAGCTTTGTCGAAAACGAGGCTGATGACATGATCATTGCAGGCGAAGTAAAGTGGGATGAAAATGGTGTTTAGGAAGGACCCTTGCGGGTTATCATGTCTGATTGTTACTTACGGATGTGTATTATACTGTGATTACTGCATAATCGACCATGTAATATTACCAACTCTTTCTTCAAGGTGAGGCTTTCAACTGTTGTTCTAGTCTTCATTTCCCGTCTTCCCGTGTATCTTTTTGATTCTAGATCCTGCTTATATTTGCAACAGCCGTTTTAAGAACCCTCTATTTTGAGGTATCTACATGAAATTTTGTTGCAATTAAATAATGTAGAAACTAATTAAATTATGAACGCACAAAACCCGAATTTTAGGAACGTTTTGGAACAATAACGTAGCAATAATTGTAATAAAGCTGCACACCTATACAATTTTGAGAGAAAGCTCTAATTGAATGACCAGGTGAATTAGGGCATTGTTATGTTATTCGAAAGATCCTACAACTAGCAAATGTAGTTGTGCTCTAGAGTTTTCAGCTGTCGTGCAAACTCTTTTAGGCTAGTTGCAAGTCTACAACAGGTGGGTTATTATCATCTTTGTATTCATTTCCGCGAATAATCATGCAGAATTATTCATTGTATTGTGGCTAATTTCAATCAAAGCTTTTGTTAGATGCAACGCAGTACTAAAAGATTTTAATTAGCAAATGTTAGGTTTTTATGACTCATCATATTATTTTTAACCATTTCCTTTTAGTCTTTGGGGAGCCTTTCATGCAACTGTGTTCAACTGCTTCCTCTTTCTCCTTGCCTACTCGCATATTAAAGCTAGCTTTTGTGACCCAGGTAACATCCAAAATTCTAATTAATCCTCACTTTTGGTTTTGGGTTACCCAAACATATTTCTGATTTTGAGCCTTTCTGTGAACAGCACACATCCTAATATATATAAACATCTTATTTTTCTAAAAATTCAGGGTAAACATAAACAGCTTTTGTTTCAGTGCTTGTTTACTAAATTTGCTCAAGCTTCCTCAAAGTTTTGAAAAAGACTCAAGCATCCTTACATTGACTTGATGCCTTTAAAGGAGTAACATTGTCACTGATATGTAACAAATTACCTTTGATTTAAATATATTAAGCCACTATGTCTCTAATTGATCAAAACTCTTGCAAATTCACAGAAAGTAAAGTTCTGATTTCTCTCTTAACAGTTATTCAATTATAGCATGGCAACATTTTTTGACATTTTGACTGCCTTGGTTGTTCTAGTAAGATATAAACTCACACAGTATGCTTGAAAGAAAGCATGTTATGTGTAGATGTAGAGAGCCCTCAAAGGATTAAGTCATGTGTTTGCAGATTGCATGTGAAGTATCACTAATTGCAAATGCAATGACAAGTCTTATGTAAAGAATCAACTAAATTATTTTGTGTTATTTCAATAAATAAATTTGTTCTAAAGTTTGATTGATTTTGTTTTACATTCAAGAAATGTGAAACCCTCATTGGTGTGATTTTTTAGGTGTTGTCCCTCTGCCAAATGCCAGACTTGATTTTTCTGATATACAAAAAGCAAAACGAAAGAAAGCCAGAAGGGTATGTTTGTTTCATTCTACTGTTTTCCCACCATCTTTGTTGATTCTGCCACTTGATCTTGTTTTGCTGCTTAAGATAAATATTGCTGTTGTGTCCACTTACCATTCATACAGTGTTTTTGTCTACCATTTAAAAATACATATGTTACCAAATGTTTAGATGGAAATATGGTGCTTATCCTTTTCAGTTTAGTAAAATCTTGTTTGTTTTTATAGGACAGTCATCTAGGAATTTATTTTCTGAGCTTTAGCTTTGACCTCTCAAAGTTAATTTGAGCCATGATTTAGAAAATTATGACATGGTGTTTTGATGTATCTTTATGCATTTTCCTAGGCTGAAAATGAATGGGGAGTCTGCTCAAAATGTGAGGCATACAAGCCACCAAGAGCTCACCACTGCAGGTAAATTTGCAAATAATTTATGAGATTGTCCAAAAGTTGTTTGAACTGTAGAAGAAGAATTAGTATAAAATCTTAGTTTGAGCTGCTTTCATATTTAAGATCAGCACTTACTTATGCTCCAACTTTGATTCTTCTCTTGAAACAAAAGTATAATATATTGTCAGGAAAACACTAGCCTACATGTAAGAAGAAACTTTTGATGATATGTATCAACTTCCATTTTTTTGTAAATTGTATATTCATTTGTTAGATAATTGAATTCTTATATTGGTACATGAATTTATGTGACAGATATATGTTTGTTGTTATCTTTGTTGTACTAATGTTATCTCTTTATGCAATAGGATATGTAACCGATGCATAAAGAAGATGGATCATCATTGTCCTTGGTAGATTTTTTGTTTTGGTTCAAATTTTCTTTTTCCTATTTCCTTTTCCTTGATTCTTCTTTGATTATGTATCAGGAATCTGAAAACACCACCATTAATTCATTGTTTTTACCTTTTTGTAAACTGCTGGGCATTTGCATTCAAGGCTTATTCAAACAATACCTTTTCTTGCCATCGGCACAAGAATGTTATGGTGTAACTAATTGTTATGATGTCTTTCTAGCCTGCTTGATAAAATAACCTGCTTATGAAACTTTTCGTTTTTGGCAATCTGTAATTCTGCAAGTGCTTCCTATAAAACAACTTACCCCATAAGTGCACAGTCTCATTAATGCTCTTTTGTCATCCTCTTAGTTTTTATTTCTCTTATTTTAGGATAAATAATTGTGTTGGGGAGCAAAATCAAAAATTCTTTATTCTATTCCTTTTTTACACAGGTGAGTTATTTTCCTTCTTTTCAAACATTTACCAACAGATCTCCTTTATAAACCCCTTTACGAAACTCCTTTAAGTCCATTCCAACGACTGTTTTTTTGTTATACTTTCTGCACATTTTCAATGAAACGCTTGAAGGATTATACCATAAAGGCTTATTACAAAGGAAATAAACGTTCTAATGCTAAGGAAATTCACTATATTTGTTGGTGGTTCTAAGTGTGGATTTAGGGTGAGGCTGTAAACAGAGTTAAGCCACGCCCTTATAGAAACCACGCCCTAAAGCCACCCCAAATTGTCAGCAAATCTCAACTTTGTACCCCCTCCAAAAAAAATTTTTTTTGAGCTCCGACACTGAACTTGTGAAAAACGACAAGCCTTGTTCTGTCAATTTATTGCTGAAATTCAAAGATTTACAAGAACAGTATCATTAGGGACCAGATTTTCAGACAACGTCTCTATATCTTGTACAGTACTCTAAAAAAATTGATCGTTTATGGAAATAATTTCCATTGGAAGGAAAGATAAAAGGAAAAATCAGCAAAAAAGTGGGGCATTGTACATGAAGACAGAACGGATGATGAAAACAAGCAATCAAGAAAGTATCCAAAATCAGAAGGAAATCGATTTTTTATCAGAGTTAGTTTAACATGTGAAACTCTAACATGCTTAGCAGACCGTAGAAATTTTATGCAGCCGAAGCATTTTCTTTATTGAAAGAATAACTAAATATATTCTCCATTGTGCTATCAAATAGGTTTGAATAATACGCCGTACATTGATCACGTGTGCGGTAAGTCACGAGCGCCAATTTCTGAACGTGAAAGCCCTAATCACGTGCCTGCAAAATTTAGTGAAATTGCGATGGAAAACCTCTTTCAGCTTTGATCAAACATTTGTAGAGACATGCTGTTCTTTTGAAAAGGTTCTTTGTTGGAAATGTGTAACCGAATTACAATGTTGACTCATATGAACATTGTACAACAAATCGTCTCTATAAGAAAATTTTGTGTTTCAATGTCTTTGACGATTTTCAACTACAATGGATGAATCTGGCATCAAAAAGTTGCTTATCAAATCATTCATTATTGATTATTGGCAAATCCTAAACATGAAACATGAAATAGGTTTGACGCATATTTAACTAATCCAGTCATACTCACTATAATCAAAATTTTATTTCTATCATAGTTTTTTTGCTTAATGCAACAGTTTTCAAGTTGAGCATTAGTGCAGTTGTACCTCGGAATATCAAACTGACATTTCAATTTATTTTCACAGGTCTTTCGAGTGTCTACGGTCTATCTTTGGGAATATTTTCTCTGTTCAGAAAATGCCAGGATTGTACTGAAAAGTATGAGATTGGAACTAGAATGTAAGTTGAAGACTTTTTTCAATTGCTTGCTTGCTCATCTTGTCAACAATATCTTAAAGAATAGCTGTTAGGGTTAGGGTTGACCGAAGTCTGTTGTCATAAATGTGTTTTGCTACTTGGGCTGACTCCCAGGGAGAAATTATTGCTGGATATCTGTGACACTCTGCCACAGCTTACTTCACCAACTATAATTCAACAATATACGTATTTTAAAACGAATGAACAAAATATTTTTCATCTTTTTCTTTGCTTGTTATCCCCGATATCTTTTTCTATAAGAACGTCATTGTTACAGTTTCTATTTGAAAATTGTCACTAGTTTTTTAAATCAATCTGAAATTTTATAACGACAGAACATAGTTACAAGATGATACCACAACTCGAATGCGAATACATTACAACATTGTGGCTTTTACAAATAACATGAAAGATTTATTCGAAAATAATGGAAAAAACTTCATATTACAACATAAAGTACAGGCTACGAAAAGAAATAAAATTATGCTTTGAAATTGTTGCTTCCTAGAAAGTCACTTGTTGCTTTGATGAAAGCCAATTGTTGCTTCGTAGAAAGTCACTTGTTGCTTTGAAGAAAGTCACTTGTTGCTTTAAAGAAAGTCACTTGTTGCTTTGAAGAAAGTCACTTGTTGCTTTAAAGAAAGTCAGTTGTTGCTTTGAAGAAAGCCAATTGTTGCTTTAAAGAAAGTCACTTGTTGCTTTGAAGCAAGTCATTTGTTGCTTTAAAGAAAGTCACTTGTTGCTTTGAAGAAAACCAATTGTTGCTTCGTAGAAAGTCGCTTGTTGCTTTGAAAAAAGTCACTTGTTGCTTTAAAGAAAGTCACTTGTTGCTTTAAAGAAAGTCACTTGTTGCTTTGAAGAAAGTCACTTATTGCTTTGAAGAAAGTCACTTGTTGCTTTAAAGAAAGCCAATTGTTGCTTTAAAGAAAGTCACTTGTTGCTTTGAAGAAAGCCAATTGTTGCTTTAAAGAAAGTCACTTGTTGCTTTGAAGAAAGCATTTTACATTGCAGCTTTCACGTGGTGATCTTGCTGGTCATCTGCAGCCTCTTCTCGTTGTTTGTCCTGTGTATCATGTACGATCAGGTGTGTCTCTCACGTTCATAATTAAGACGAACCTGTTTATGAATGGCGTGGCAACGCCTATTGTTTTTGTGTCCCGTTCAAGCTCTTAGCTGTCAAGGCTTCAGAGCTAATATTAACAGGCAATTATGGTGAGAGCAGAAAGGTGAAAACGCCAATGCTTCTCGATTTAAAAGTGGAATATTTTTCAAAGTTTGACTCAAGTTACCGCATTGAAGTTGTTTGTGCGTTTAAGGATCAGGCAAGCTAGTATAACGTCGATGAAGCAACAACTTAGAAAATATTTCTGAAATGACTAGTTTATATATTTACAGTCAAAGGCTGGCCAGTTTTGAATGTATTGAATTTTAAGGCTGTCGTTTCAATTTTTCTATCAAGAAGCTAGAAGCGAGTTTTTGTTGTTTTTATTTACGTATGAATAAAAGTATCTGGAAAAAATTTGATAATCGAATCAATAAAAGGATCGGTAACTCCGAACGCATGTGACAATAATGATAAGAATTACCTCTGCGCATTTACACACATTGTTCTTTGTTTTAGATTTATGCAATTTATAATGACATGACCCTGATTGAGCAAGTACAGAAGGAAGACAGACAAAACGATAAGCCAAAAATGGCACTCATGAGAGAAATATTTGGCAGAGGTAAGATTTGATTTCAGCACTTCTCATTTTTGCGTCAATGGTGCAGCAAGTTGTATAAGAATGCCTTGTGCAACACATCTTAGAGGGAATATTTATCTACTTTCATGCATCCCTCCGTGCATCAAAATTATGCTTGAAAAAGGTACTCTTAGAATGCGTTTGCTCGACTACAAAATACTGGAAACTGACACTCTCTAGGACAGATTTGCAGGGGGTAGGGGCTACCAGATGCACACAGGAGTCGAGAATGCTTCAGAGTCAAGCGAGGGAAGATAAGCGAATATCATAAAGTCACCGACGAACATTTTAAACAACTCATAAATTACATATCCTCTCTATAAATTGTCTTGTCTCTATAAGTATGCTTACAAATTGCCCCGTAATTAGGCTCTTTAGGTCACAAAAGAACCCAGGTCCTAGGATGTTATTAGCATTTCATGTTTCATTTTTTCGTGCAGTTTGAGGGTTAGCCTAAATTAATTTTTTTCACTTCGTCTGTAGCTGTAAGAATTTTGCATGACTGAGTTTTAATTGTTTTTTTGTGAATAATTTTTTAGTTGATAAAGCCTTATAAAATTTGTAATAAAGTTTTCTGTTTTGTTAGGCCCGAAGCTTCTTTGGTTGCTACCTTGCAGTAATCCTTATCAGTCAACAACGAGAGCCATAGATTATCAAGTTTAACTCGAGAATTCTAAACACATCCCTTTTCCACTCTTTCATTTACTTTATAAATGAAAGTCGACAAATGTACCAAGCTGGTTCGCTTTTAACTTTGCTGGCTTCTTTCAGTTTGACTCTTGCAATTCTCGTTATTTTAATTCTTTTAAGCTTATTGTTTTATTCCAACAATGTTACAGTGTGGATAATCCTTATTTTATATAATTGTAACACTACAAAGAGTATTTCTATTGAATGCGGTTATATCTCATGCACTATTGTCTTTTCCCTCGCCATTTCCCTCTAGCCATCCGCGAGGCTTTTCATCCTTTACGTATGCAGCCCGTCTGCTTGAAATTTGATCTACTTGATGTCCTTACATTTTCTACCTGGAAGTTCACCATTATTGTGGAATTTTTCCCTTTTAAATTTTTCTGTTTTTCACCCACTGTGTACGCAAGTTTATTCTTGTTCCGTTTTGTTCAACATTCACCAACTAAAGCAAACTAAAGTTGTCTCAGCAATACGTTAATGCAAACGTACGTGTAAATATCCTCTGTTGTCGGGTCAAATGAATTATATAAGTTGACCTTGCTTGTAATTTATACCCATAATGTTTTGAGTAGAGGTTCACAAAGGTGCATATTGTAGAGTTATTCTTTTAAGTGTAGGATATATTGTTGGGCTTCTTGTGATGCCTATCAACATTGCAGAGTGAATATATTGTAATTTCTTACTAAAAATAAGTGATATGTGATTTAGTTTAGTTTATTGTTGGTTATCATCAATCGTCACTTTCAACGCTCAAGCACTGTTAAAATTTCCAATGCACTTGTTTTTATTTATAAGGCTGTGTATTTATCATTTAAGTTGTATTTTAAATACACGTTTTTGATGTTAGACGAGCAGAACTTTATTTTTACGCATCGGTGATTGTCATTGTGAGTAATTAGACTTAGAACTAGACCAAATTAATTTTGTAATCAAGACTGCCTTTCAGCGAAAGGTTAATGCCACTGTGATAACTTGAGACGGTATTTAGACGTACGAAATGAAAGATGATTATAGATATTAAAACATTTTGGAAACACCGCTGTCTCTGTTCTTGTTAATTTTATCATAAATATTGCAATTTTCTTCAGAAATATTTGCGAATATTGGGTGAACATAGCTTAAATTCCAGAACAAGGGTGGTGATTTTACATTGTTCGATTATAACTGCAAAACGTTTGTAAATTTATCCAAAATTAACAAGTTCAGACGAAAATGTAATCCAACTAAAACTGTTTCAATGGTAATTTAATCAAAATTTACCTGTTTGGACGAAAAATGTTTCCACATTAACATTAACTGTTCATGTTACCAAAATTGGCCTGTTTTGAAAGAGGTTTGGCCAAAATTGGTCTGTTTAGATGGAGAATTCCACCAAAATTGAACTGTTTTAATGAAAACTTAATCGAAATAAAACTTTTTGGATGGAAATTAAAACAAAATTGGTTTGGATGAAAAGTATTTCAGCATTAACTTTCTTGATTTGAAATTTTACCAATTGACCTGTTTCGATAACGGTTTAGTCAAAATTGGTCTGTTTGGATGAAAAAGTTTATCGAAAATGTGCTGTTTGGATGAAACATTTAATTAAAATTGATCATTTTGGATGACATTCTTTTAGAAATTGTCCTTCTTTGTAATGATTTCTTCTAAGACCTTGAAAAAAGATTTCTACCCTAGGGACAAAATCTGTTGGTTGGTCTGACCGCTTCTTGGCTTCGTGCCTGTCTGTTTCTTCATAATGACCTATTCCGAAATCTTTTCATTGCAAAAAGCAATTGAAGCACATATTATTTGATTAAAAGTTTATGCAAGACCAGAGAAAAAGTATTGTAAGGTGAATATTGGAAGTCAAAATGACAAAAGTACGGACAATTTGTACCCGCGGTACTCCCCAATAATCTCCAGGAGCTCACCTCTAGTATTTGATATGCGGGATCCCTGTGGAGCCCAGACCTTTCGTTGAAGTGCGGCTGATTTCAAAATCTCAAACGGAAGATACTGAACCGCCAACCGATTGCAACTTGTCCAAAAGAAATTGTATCAATTGAAGCTCACTTTGGACAAAACTTTGCAGTAGGGAAGAGAACACGGAGCTGTATGCGTTGATAAACTTAATGCTGGTTGTGGATCAGAAGTCGGAGTGACTGTACGCACCAAAGGAGTGTCTACCTTTTTAAGGGGCCTTACGCTCGCTCCTTGTTCATGTTGACGTGAAGCTGGCGTTCATGCATAAAGATGGCACAGTCACTTACTTCTGCCAGAATCTACAACGGAATCAACGAATCGATCACTTCATCCGTCACCTCACTTTACTCAGATTCTGGTAAGATGTGGTTCTATACATTTTCTTGCGCAATTTTGTTGATCTCAAATTGAATTATTTCTCGTTTTTGCTCCAAAGCATTCCTTGAAATAAATACTGTGTCCTATAAATTGTAGCCTTTATTTGTTAATCTGGTGAGTTTTTATGCCAGGGGAAAAGCCGTAACTATATTCAACAAGTGAATTTGATCAAACTTTGAGTATGATTATTGAATCAATTTTTTTAGTAAATGTTTGTTGCAGTTTATATCTACTCACTGAACCTAGCTATGCACTTTGTAATATTGTAAAAAACTTATACGTTTTTTTCTTGTAGAACAACAAGAAAAGAAAAGCTTTTGCTTGACTAATGGAATATTCCTGAGTGATAAACTTCTGCTGGAAGCCATTCGTGTATGTGAATTTCATTATTTTTTGTTTGCATCTGATGATAAGTATGGGTATCGTAAAAAGCTTCTGCTTTGCATATTCATGTCCTAATTCATTTAGGAATAGAAGATATTAAAGTATTTATTTATTATGTTAGTTTATATGTAAGGAAGTAAGTTCTTTGTGCCTGAGAAAATTATTGTATTGATAATTCACCCCTCTTTGTTATCTGTCACCTCATTGGCATCATTTATCATCACAGGGCCTTAATGGTGATTTCAAATGCATATTGGCAGATGAACTTGAGCAGTATGCAGCTGAAAACAAGAAACATTACTTTGTATGTGAAGATTTTGGAAATGAAGTCTACACAAAACTTCACAAGAAAAAGTGCATTGTTGTTGGGGCACCCTACATCATAGCCACCTACAGGACTCAAAAATACTTACCAGATCTTCATCGGCCTGTGTATAACCGGGCCATGTCTGGGGTTTGTCTCTGTTTCACTGGCTTCAGAAGTAAGGAAGAAATGTCACGGCTGTGTAGACTGGTACACCACATGGGTGGAAGTATCAAGAAGGAGTTCAGTGGGCAAATAACACATTTGGTTGCTTGTTGCATTTATCAAGGCTCTGTAAAATACAAGGTTTGTGTGCTTTGTTTTGATTTCTGCATTTTTGAATCTGTATGTCAGCCAAGATTAATTGGCTTTGTTCATTTGCTTTAATTCATTCATTTGTTCAGGGTTAAATTGCTTATTAACCTTAAAGACTAGGAGATTCAATGTTTTTGCCTGTTCTTACTCCCGTAATTCCATAAAATTTGTATATTGCTTTGAATCATGCAAATACACAATTTATCTAGAAACATGCATTTATATATATTTATATTCATATAACTTTCCCAATCCCCAAAGTTTCTCTGCCTGTATCTAAGATGTTGCCATGTTTTATGCCTTACAGTCTGCTTTGAGCTTTGGAACTCACATTATGAGTGCAATGTGGATTGACAAGGCTTGGGAACAGAAAAATGATATGTGAGTTTTGAAATATTTCCTTGTTTAATGTTTAAACATAAATCTTCAATACTCAATAATATGGATAAATTCTCAAAGGGAATTGTTAAAACAAGTACAGAAAAGCTTTATTGGTCTGTTTCAGCAATAACAAACCTAGGAAGAGTTGAAAGTACCTTGTGAAAAATGCTTTAGGTGACGTTTGATCAACATTTGAATTTGTTGAATGTTCAAAATTAATTTTCAACCGTCAAAATATTTTAGATGCTTTCAAAACCATAGCGTGCATTTCCTCACCTGCTTTTTGAGGATTATATCAACATCTACTGGGGTCTTCTAAAGATTAATATTATTAAACATTCCTTGGGGTGGTTCCTCTCAGAAGACTTTTGAAACGGCGCGTGTCGCTAATCATCTCGGTTTGTAAACAATGATGGGAATCCTTCATATTCAGCATGGTCACGCGCATTAAGTCATTTGCTGTGTTTTCCGCCGAATGCATGGATCGCTGCCTTGGAAAACAGAGGGGGCAGCAGGATGCTGCTGAGAGAAGTTAGAGGGGATGGGGTGTTGGCCATTCCGACGATATTACTCGTCTCCATTGTAGCCACATCTGCCAAGGGTTGTCGAAAAGAATGTAGTCAATATGAAAAGTGGCCTTTGCCGCTTTGAACTTTTCTCAGTCACATCAAATGCAGGTCAATCACTCGTAGCGGGAGCTTAAAATTTGCCCCCCACCATGGCCTTGCAACCCCACCATGGCATCGCCATCCCACTTGTACTTTTGAGGATGCCTTCTCTTGCGTGAGCTGCTGTTTTGTTTACCCGTACAAACTACTCTGCGCAAACAACATCATTGTTCAAGTAAAACCATTACTCATGCCCTCCCACTCGTGGGTGTTGGGCTAAATTGCATTTTACCATAGCTGTGGGGGCGCTTTCTATGTACTATGCAAATGCTGTCCCCATAGACTTTTATGGAAATCTTTCCTTTGTTCGCCTTCTCTAATCGTGCTCTTGAATCAACACGATGGACGTTATTCTGTATGATTTTCTAGCATCGGTAGAGGTCAGTCGCATTAAAATGCGTTTATTTTGTTTCAGAGATTTCAAGGCCACTGAAGATAATTTCGTAAGTATACCGTACTTTCTGGACATGTTTTAAAGCACTGTGAATAATTTACTCAGGAAGAAAGAACCCTACAGGATACCATCACAAATAAATTCTGAAAAATGATATCTAATCTCCAGACAGGTCTCTGGTACAAGCTATCTATTGGTCACCAGCTGATTTCACTGCGGCCACGTATATGTCCCAACATAGAAGTCAAGAATGGTTGCTTTCCTTCAAGTAAAACGTGGAATTTTGAACACTATGAAGACGCACCCTTTCCCTGCTATTAAAGCATCTAGAAAAACGGGTCGACATGTTTCCCCTTTCTACTTAGTAAGAGTCATAATCAGAATAGTGCAAAGTTATATTGCGAATTAAACAGATCTTGGCCTTAGCTTGGAAGGTTGACCAAGTGGTCAGATGTCAGTGCATCTTTGGTCTAAGAATACGACAAACCTTGCTTTACCCATATTTGTTCTCTCTCACTTCAAATTGACAATTGTGTTAAAATGGTTTTGTTCAATGGCAGTTATCTGGTTTTAGGTTGAAAAATGGAAGATGAGGCCTTTCCAGGGGCTGAAACTCAGCTTCGTAGGATTTCCAGCAGAAGAACAAAAACACATGGAAGAAACTGCTGTTGAAAATGGTTTGTCAATGTCTCCGTTCCGAACGCATTTCATCTCATGTTTCCCTTCAATCAATCAGTTAATCAACCAATCAATCAATCAATCGGAACCATCATCGTAGATTGCATTTGCTTCTTTTCTTAACTGATTCCACAAACGTGGGCGCAGGTCACTTCTACTACGTCATCATTGCCCTTCTGTCTTTCATTTCGGTTTGTACAGTGCCTTTAATCAACAAACGTTGTTTTAAATCAAAGGCTAATTCGGAACTGATTGGAATGTTCCCCAAAGGATATTCATCATTCTAATCGAATCGTAGACTTTAGTAGTAAATCCTTTGATGGTTATCCTTTGATTTTTGCGATTAGGCGCAAGTTTCGTGCCAATTGGAGAACCTGCATGCACCCACGTGGTTGTGGAACATTCAATTACTGAGCTGCCCAATGAAGCTAATTCTAAAAACCTGCAAGTTGTGAAGCAAGAGGTGTGCCTTATTTATTTCGCATAATTCATGTCTACATGGTTTCTTTAGAAATTAATCTTGATAAACTTTTTGCATTCTAATTACTTGAGTGAAAACTGCTCGATTTGCTTTGAGACGTTTAACATCCAAACTTTTCAAAACACTTGCCTAAATAGATTTATGTGTTCTAACGAATGTCTTCATTTTCGCTATATCATCATAGCCATCAGTTTCTATATTTTAGCAGTCATAATCTTTGATATCGCTGCTATGAGTATTAATGGCTTCAGGTCTACTTGATTAGAAATGCTTTTTAATTGTAAATATCTGCAATTAACTGAATCTAGATAACCGACCTCCGAAATACGTAGTCTCGAGCTTTTCAATTCATGCTATGTATTTTCCGTTATAACAAAGTACGCGATACTCTTAAGCTTCTTTCTAACCGATCTTTAAAGAAGTATTATTACCAATAACATATGCTCTTGAGCAACGATTTGCTTTTAATGAAGATAAAAAGCCGGTTAAGCCTGTCTTATGCTACTAAGAGTGGTAAATTGTACAGGTGTATCACAATAAACATGTGAAAAGGGGTCGAAAGGTGAAGTTAACGATAAGTTCCGTCGCCAATCTGTTTATTAGCGGCTTACAACATCTAGCTGGTCATCTCCTTTCCTTCTAGACACATGCTCTAACCGGGCAGTCGGTAAACAACACCAAAATATAATGATAATGAACATTTCCTTCAGAATCATCAATTTAGTGTTTTGCTGCAGCAACGAAATATGTCCTGTCTCATCTTTTATGAATATTATGCATTTTTATATCATGCATTTTTATATCATTCTCTATGTTACACTAAATGTATATATTTATTAGTTTTGTTTCCATCTATCATCCTCTATCAGGATGGCCATCAGAAAGGTACTTAATTCAAATGAGGCTTGATGATTATCTTATCAAGCCCAACACATTCGAAGATTTATCTTATCAATTAAAAATTTCTACTTGAAATTGATCTTTAAGTATCTGAATAAATTTTAGCTTCAAATCGAGTAAACAGATCTCAACATCTGCTTTTCAACCCTGTCCATAGAATGGTTCTCGGGGTGGCACGACCTTTAAACTCACGAACGCACCCCCCCCTCGTTACACAGCCTTATCCCATTCCCCATACGCCATCGTACCCTATTCCCCTACACTTCCTAACGTATTCTCATCCTATCCGACAGTGGTTTTGGGCAAGCATACAGATCGATGCACGTGCTGATGAAACCATGTACCTGTTTCATGGAGTAAGTTTTGTCCTTTGATCTTGTCACCCCTTATCACTGCTATAAGTAATGCAGTACGTTTTTTCCACGTGATCCACTGTTCTGTGCTGTTTACATATTTACCAAAAATTTTGCCTGAGAAAATATGATGTTAATATTCATTGTTTCGCAAAAAGTTGTACGTTTTCCGTGTTATGTTACTCATCCATTACTATATGGGAAAACGTAACAGAAGATTCAAGGACAATATTTTTATCTTGACATCGCCTTCATCTAATTCTATCATTGCATGGATTTTCCAGGACAGCAATGCGTCCCCGTACGTCAATTCTGCCAGCCGTAGAAGTCAGAAGAGAAAGCTACACAATGTTGACTTAAGCGAGCTCCTATCACCAGATTCACCCTTGTTTTCAAACAAGAAACGGACCAAAGAAAGGCTATCTCTGTTATCTTCAACGACCCTTGACTCTTCCCTCGGATCAATGGTCGGTGCGTTCCATTAAGCAATTTTCCTTTAGAAGACAGTTTATTTAGCCAAATTCTCTACAGACATTTAGAAGTACAGCTTCGTTCTTTTTAAATTGGGAAGAGTCTGACAAAGCTCTCATAAAATTGCATAAAATCTTCAAAGTCCTTTAATATGGTTCAAAGAGTGAGATTGTGTTTTGCATCTATCGTCTCTCGAATGTTCTTATACTACATTATTTTCTATTACATCTGATTTTATATATCGTTTTACTATATTACATTGTGCTCTGTCAACAAAACATTGGATTACATTGTATTGCATTTCAATAAATTACACTGCATTACCTTGATTTTTAATATCGTGTGATGATACCTTACCGTATCGTTTTGTGTCATACGACACGACTGATATGATATTATACTTTATCATACTGTAATAATCTATGTTATTTGATGTTACCATGCACGTTATCATTTTTCTAACTGCTTTACCTTAGCGAAGTATTTTTGTCCAGTAGGCTTTATTTATTTTATGTTTGCTGTTAATGTCAGCTTAGATGATTTAGAAACTTAAGAACCACAATAATATCCGTGCAATTATTTTCAGAAATTTCGCGTGAAGGAGACATAGCCGAGGAGGACACAGTTAGACAGGTCCAAGTTCCAGTCACTGCAAGGCACCAGATTTCTCTAGAGCTCCAGCAGACTGAGAGAAATTACTTTGATACGCTTATCACTCTGATTAAGGTAAGCTTCGGCTTAAGTAAAAGAGTGACGTGTCATGCAAGCCAAGGCAAAGATTCTTGATGACGAATGTTATAATTTCGAAGTGAAAATTTCTCCTGCAGAGTTAGAAAATTATTTTTTATGTATCATGTATTCTGCTACCTTTTTAATATAGAAGTGGCAACAATATACTTCATAGGTTTATATTTTGTCACAGCTTGATATTCTTATCATGTTTTTAGATCTGTAATTATCTTAATTCAACTAATTTGCATTCTTGATAACGACTCATGGTATCGCGTTTCTGTTAGCTATCAAATTACTCATTCCGAGGCATTTACAAAGTTCTATGATGTTTTCTAGGTCTTCAAAGAACCATTAGAACAATCTTTTGACCAGAGAGGTGGACCGCTCCTAGTCGCTGAGGAGATTAAAACTGTCTTTGGATCTCTGCCTGAAATAGTTGATGTCCATCAACGAATTTTGGTAAGCCAAATAACTGCCCGAGTTTATTAACTCGATCATGGTTATTGAAGATTCATTGAGTTTTAGCCATTGAAAATTCTACGGTCGTTAATACTGATCCGCGTTTCTGTTACGAAGTTGTCATTTGCTCGCAAAATTTCAATGTAAACATATCATTGCAATATACATCATACGTCCTGTCTACTTATTCGCTTCTGCGCTCACAAGTTTTGAGAAGATACTCTTGAACTGTTAGCTCTGTCCCCCTGGATGTTACTTCATTTTCCTTCGTCTTCTTCCATTTTTGCCGCAAGACAACCTGTTCCAACTCTCTTGTCGTTTTAAAGATAACGTGTTGCTTCACTTTGTTCTAAATGTTGTTCCTTAGAATGATATCGATTCACTTATGGAGAACTGGAAAGAGGACGGCTTAGTTGGAAAGATTATTGTCGACCACGTAAGATTATTGTCTTTATTGACATGTTGTGTTAGAACGAATAGACAGATGTTTATCTGTGCGACCTATGTTCTTGCTATTGCTAGTTATTTTACCTGGCTTTTTTCAGGTGTGCTTGAAAGCCTAGCGTTTTAGGTTTATGGCGAAAAACGTTTATTTGATACTGCTCGATAAGACCTTTGAGCCTTGTTGGGATCGTCAAGATTCTAAGTAATATATTGTAACATAATATATTACTTACATTGATTACATTGATATTACATATATTACTTACATTATTACTTTAATAGAAACATTGATAAATTGTTTGCCAAGTTTGTTTTGCATATTCTCTGAAATTAACATTTGTTAGGATTGTGTTTCTGAGTAATACGTTGTGACATAAATAACAGATACTTTAATTAATCATAGATTCTTGCCAAGTTTGTTTAGCATCTTCTCGGAAATTAACATTTGTTAGGATTGTGTTTCTGAGTAATGCGTTGTGACATAAATAACAGATACGTTAATTAATCATAGATTCTTGCCAAGTTTGTTTTGCATCTTCTCTGAAATAAACATTTGTTAGGATTGTGTTTCTGAGCAATGCGTTGTGACAAAAATAACAGATACGTTAATTAATCATAGATTCTTGCCAAGTTTGTTTTGCATGCTTCATCGAAATTAATCTGCAAACCGAAAGGAAATTCAAATTCTTCACTCTCCAATGTCTTTACGATTGCAGGCAGAACGGCTGTCTAAGGCATATCCGCAATTCGTCAATTACTTTGACATGGCAAAGGAGACTATCGTAAGGTGTGATGAAGAACGCCCGAGGTTTCATGCCTTTCTTAAGGTAAGTACTCCCTCTTTGTTCATGTAGCACTTGATTTCATTTAGAGAATTCGTTCGTACCAGTGCTGGAATAATGGTGAGGAAGGAAATATCAATGTTTATAGCTATAGGCAAATGTCTCAGCATAAGCAAAATTCCGAAGTGTTTTTAGTCAAATTTTCGAAGAATACACACGACTTCTTACGAAAAACACCCAATTTCCTATTGAAAACACACGATCTGCTATGGAAAGCACTCGATCTCTCAAAAAAACGCTCTTTGTCATAAAAACACACGATTTGTTACGAAGAAACGTACTATTTTTCACGACAAAACACACGGTCTGCCATGAAAAACAATCGATTTACCGAGGAATGCACACGATCTGACATGGAATACACACGATCTGACATGGAATACACATGATTTACCGAGAAAACAAACGGGCTGCCATGGAAACACCGATTCTATTGACAACATGAAGTTTTGCTACGGGCAACGCACGATGCTATTTATCGTATAAGAGTGTTGCTGTTCATTCTAGTCGTCTGACAATGATTCTCTTTGGAAACAGATCTGCCAGACGAAGCCCGAATGTGGACGCCAGAGCCTGACGGAGCTGCTCATTCGACCTGTGCAGAGGTTGCCCAGTATGAGCCTTCTGATAAATGGTGGGTGAAACTCGACGCTATTCCTAGACCTATTCCTAAATGGTTGTTACATCTTAATAAAGCATTTTATGGTTACGAACAATACAGTTTGGTACTAAGATCTCAGGGCGTTTTCTTAATTCTAAAAGAACATTGAACCAGCACTTTGACCAGCTTAGAAACTAACTAATTTATTTTTGTTTACAATCTGGGGTGTAGCTATTTGATCAAGTAAGGATCATACGTTGCTTGGGCAGTGCCTATTTTGAGCCTTTTGATATAGGCCGTGTGTTAATCGAACAGCGTGTTGTGTAACTTATATTCACCTGTTAACGATTTTTCAGATCTTCTTAAAAAGACTCCAACTTCAAACCCGGACCATGAGCAACTCACGAAAGCCGCTGCTGCCATCAAAAGTGCATTGAAGTAGGTCAAAGCTTTGGGTTTTGGCTTTTTATTTCTTGAAGTCGTCTTTCTTTGCTTTACGTACTTGTAAGACTGTGACTATTTAAAATCGGCATAGATTTTAAAGTTCAAAGCCATTTAAACCAACATATAGAGTTGCAAAATATATTTCTTTTAAGTCAATGACATTTTTATGCAGTTTTATACTTTTTCCAAATACAGAAAATCGTGAATTGAGCTTGCGTGAATGCCCTTAATCACAGACAAAAAATTGTTTAAGCTCGGTCTGATCATTCAACTGTATGTTTGCTTGTTTTACTCTTCGATTTTTTTAATGTATCTTCTCAAAAGTTGAATTTGTTTACCTGTTTATGTTACCAGTTATATTAATGAAGACAGGCGGAAAACAGAAGGACAGTTTCAGATGTTTGAAATTATTAGAGAGGTTGAGGGCTGTCCGGTAAGAACGAATTAACCATTTTTCTCTTTCACAAAATGATTTCCACTGTGTTGCATGCTGTTCTGTCTGCTAAAACTCTTAACATAGCTGCAATCTTTTCTGAACAGTGCTGAAAATCCCGTGTCAAAAAAGACACGATCGATTCAATATGTCGATTCAATATGTCGATTCAATGCACAGTATTATACGGAGAGCTTTACGCAGCAGAAGTTCTTTTTGATTGACAGCTCGATAATGAACAAGTTGGTTTAGACCAATCAGCTTCAGCATCAAGTTAAGATGTACTGCAATGAAACTTCTTCTAAGATGGCGTGTGATATTGTCAAATTTAATATCTTTCCATCAGGGAAGAGGCTTCCTCATTTGGTAAGCTAGTTTTCTTTGCACTGCAGGCCTATGTTTTGTCTTCTCAAAGACGCCTTGTGTCCAAAGCCAACATGTCGGAAGTTTCAGATATTCTCAGCGGCAAAGGGATAACTTGACAATGTTTCTCTTCACTGACAGTATTGAGGTAATCATCTATTGTCTGTTTTTATCTTTTGTCCTCCTTTTCATATACCATGCTCGTTATTTGGTATGGCTCTTTGTTATTGAGTCAGCGCTTTAAGAGTCATCAAAAAGACCATACACATAGAAGCATCTATTTATTGTGTCGTTAGAATTTGTATTTTGCGCCCACTGAAATAATATGCAGTTGATGGGAACTGTCTTATACTATTTACAAGTTTTTGTTCTCGTTTAATTTGTTTGCAACTTGGTTGATGTTGGCCTGTTCAGTAGTCTGAATGTACCCAATCCAGTTGGCACACTGCCAGCCAAATATCTCTGCTAGAAGTTTCGTGTATCTAATTGACGTATATCTGGCATCTGGCAAGACTTTACTGGACCATAATTTATTTCAAGTTCACCCCGATATGACCATTTTTATTTGCAGGTAAATATATGGTTTTCCCTGCTAATGTAAATATATATAGGTACAAAGAAATATAAAGGTGTTCGCTTACAAGTCTCCGAATCTCCCATTGTTACCCACAATTTTAATTGGGGGCCAATTGTCTCCAGTTGTTATCAGGGCCCCTTAATTTCCCCTTTCGATCAGAAACATGGCCCTTGAACTTGTGATGTATATTTCCCTGTCAACATCCGCAGGTTACCAAGAGAAAAGGAGTGAAAAATGCCAAGACCACCAACAACATACCGATGAAGAGCCCTGGCCCCACCAAGACCCCACAACGTAACTACAAGCATGTCGAGTTCATGCCGTTCTCGCACATCAAGTCGTTGATCGATATAGTCGATCGTGGAGGTGGGTTTTCTCTCTTGCTAGCTGCAGGCTCTAGGGCACTTGTATAGCCTCATCGAACGCGGGCAGCATTGTTCTACACCGGCTTCCCATTTATTACGCTAACCATCTAGACCAGTTGAATTGATGCTCCAGGGCAAGCCAAAATAATCAGTGCCCTGTTGAACCACTCTTTATCCAAAAGACTTAGGCTGTTCTTTGTAGTAAACTGATCGTATTATTATTTTTTTAATCTTCTACTGTTCCTCATGACGCTGCAAGGTGTTTTGGGAGAAATAAGAAAGAATGGCACAAGTAGATGCAATTTCCTAGACCAGGTCATAAAATCCTAAACAATTGTTTCTTGCATACGATTTTCCACGCTCGTCATCAGACATTCAGTTTTAGTATTTCTAAATGTCTTATTATCCGTTTATTCAAAACAGACGTCAAGAACCTATTCGCTCTCACATACGTATCTCCCCTGGATGCGAGGCAAAGAATGTTAATCTTCAAGCTGTCGGGGGAAATCGAGAAGAAGGATTGGCTTGAGGAGCTCGTCAAAACTCTTGTCCAGTCCAACTGCTGTCCAGACACAGTGAGTCGCCATTTACCTTCTTCAATCTTCATTACTTGCATCGTCAAAATGTTGCGTAAATATTGTTTAATTAGCTATAAGATGTTCATACCCAAATCAGCAAGTTTCTCTATTGTTCATTTGCCAAATTCATGGTTTTTTCAATTGCAATCATATCCCCAATCTATGCACTATATACCCTTTTTTTCGTTTAGCCTGAGCTGCTTCGTGTTCTAGCCAAGTCCAAGCAATAGATTCAGCAGGACATAATACTGTCCTCTAAAAAGCTATCTTACAGCCGAGCCAGTCTGAAACCACCACCCTGGTTGATTCATCTTTACCGAATCATTACAGATCCTGCGTTTTCACCTGTCTTCTGTCACGCTTCTAACTTGGTAGCCTCGTTTTCTCTGCATTGCCTCTTTTATGTTCGATTTCTTGCATCCCACTGACCACCGTTTTTTCCGCTGCGAAGGAGAATCTGCTGCAAGTAGCCGACCCGGAGGAGCTCAAGCTGAGTAAGTCGGACAATGCGGTAGATGGTGCTGGAAGACGCGGCGGGACATTGAGCAGAGCATACAAGTAAGCCTGTCCGTTGCCGCCCGCCTTTACCGCCCCCCGTCTTTGTTTAGTCCTCAATCGTTGATTAAAACTAGGTCTTGGATGCAAGTCTTGACCTGAGTGTGCAAGCCATAATGTATTTAGACACTCTAAGCTTGCTTCCTTCTTGAACTGTCATTGTCCATTTCACTGATATATTCAAGATTCTAATTTATTCGTGAAAATCAATTGTTCAACATCTGGAAAATAATGCCAATTGATAGCTTTTTGGTATGTACTAAACGAGCTGCATTTTTTATTTTAATAGAGTTATTCTTGTTCTCCATTAGTCGTTTTATAAAACAGGAAATTTTTAAAGAAAATTTTTAATTTCTTGATCACAGAAAAGCGAAGAACACAACCAAGCGAGTTGGTCGAGCGATTTCTCTAACAAAAACACCAAAACGGACTCATGCGATCCGAAGAGCATTCTCAAGGTATGTTTGAGAGAAGCGTGTTGATTGAATTTCGATGCTTAACGCCAAGTGTCTGATTGCTTGCAATCTCTGTCACCATAACCTTAGTGGCAGGCATAGTCTAACAGACTATTTTAGAGGCACCTCTTCCCTTTTTATTACTTTTCTACATGAGGCAAATGGTGTTCTTCAGTGCCTGTTTTACTTCGACTTTTGTCCAACAATGCCCATTTCTGTGTGACAACAAATAAAATTTACTTTTACATACATTTCGTCTGATCCTCCAAGCTTTTTGTTTCCGATTTCATGCAAATGCCTTTGGATAAACTTGATGGTTTAATGTGCCTGATTTATGCTTATGGTAGCTGAATGTTTCGCCTGATGTTTTTTTCTAGTGCGACACACACAGGGGGGCGGTCGCAGAATGTCAGCCCCACCCCCAGTGAAATGAGCATGGTCAGTATGGCTGACTTCGATGCCTCCATTTGCGATGAGTCGTTTAGACGGGTAAGTCAACCAGCCTTATCCAGTCAACTAGCACGCTTACGTCATTAGCCTGAGCGCAAGCCAACTACACGCTTTTTTTATAAGGAACCTACCACAAGGCCTAGTTCCAAAAGTTCCTTATTCGTAGACCTCAAGTCATCAGATTTTAGTACCAAAAGTTCCTTAAAGTTCCTTAATTTACACTGCACATCAATAAGCCTTTACACTTAATACAGAGAAGGGCGAGATAGCATATGCGAAAACTATTCAACGAAGCACTTGACACACAAATAGCAAACAATCTATGCGAGTATTGGCTGCAAATGAATGGAACCGGCTTTTTAGTTCTTGATGCTTGCAGTTTGAAAAGTTTTCAAATCGAAAAGTTCCTTAGAGATTTCGTTTTTAGTAGTATAAGTTCTTTAAATATTTTGGACTTCTACATGTAGGTTTCCTTTTAAGTGGTTCCTTTAAAAAAAGCGTGTATCACAGCACTGCACAGGCCGCCTGCAACGGATGTCGTTGGCGACTGCAAACAGGCTTGCTCCTCAGATGATCCATAGGTTTGCGTCTTCAAGGTTTGCCGGATCAATGAGTATAAAGGCATAGTTAGGGTTCAAGTGGAACGAAAGCTTCTTACATAAGCTGTAAATATGCAATAATAGGTTAAAAGGAAAGTAAATTCATGCAATTATAGTCTTATACTTAGTGCAATATCAGTTCCATTTTCAAATGACATTTAGTGTTGAAATCACAATATCTTTGCAGTAGAAGTCACCACACTTATGTACTTTCTAAAGTAGAGGTGATTTTGCCAGACATTAAAAGATTGCCCTGCTTTGCTTTCCAAGTTTTGAAATGCTGTCCAGCTGTTGAACGCCAGAATTCCTGTGTCTGGATCTGTGTCTGGATCATCACCAGAACGAGTGAGATGCAGTCGCTGCAGCAGCAGCGGCCGAAGCAAACATGGCGGCGAGTTAAAGACGAAGATTCGAAAGGGTGACGTGCTGATAAAAGAACGTGTGCAAGAAGAACTGCCCTAGCTACAACGCAGAAAGACTGTATCCTACATTTGGTGTGCTACTGTATCCTATAATCTGTAGTTTATGAGACTTGTTACATACAAAAGCAAAACATTATTACTGTTCTTGATCATGCTCTGACAATTCCATTTTCTCAGTGGGGCATTGCTACGTACATGGTGAAAAAAACGTTTGTACAAGCTATGTCATTGAGCGTACACAGGTGCTATCATCAGGCGCAATACTTTTATTACGAACTATACAACTTACAGAAAGCTATTAAGTCCCGACGCTAACTGCATCTTATACTTCCTGTCAACAACTAGTTTATAAGTAGGTATTTTCATTAAGTTGTTATAAGAGCATTTAAGACATTATGCTGTCTCTTTGGCTGAAGATTTCATCATTGTTCAGCATTCTATGTATTCTCTACACCTTTGCAGTATCGATGTTGTTATCATTTTGTTTTTGATAATGCAACATTTATTCTGTTCCTATTTACATTGTATCTTTTGAAGTCGATAGTTTTGCTGGTTCATCAAATAAACCTGATGGGTCATTTGTATGTTAGTTTCATATTAATGTTAGAATTTAATTTGAAGAATTATTTAACAGAATGAGGTCTCTTTATTTCTACAGCATCTTCATTGTATGCATCAATCTGATTCTGATTTTCAACAGTATTCTTGATGTTGATATTACATCCTATTTTAAAAATATTGGTTTATATTAGATGCAGATAAAAACGGCCTTTCCCAAAGACACGGACTAAACAAACCTCACCCGTGAAGTTCACGCGTCTTTCAGCCCGTGAATTTTTTTAAACTAACATTTCATCGAATCTGTTCAATTTAGCTATCTTTCAACTATGCTGCTAAACATCAAGGTTTTAGTAAATAACGTTTATGTTTTTATCAAATGCCTTTACAAGTAGGAGTTTTCTGCTTTCCAACATAAAACATGTTAATGAACTTTTGTATTATCTTCTTAAACTTGAAGTAGATAAGGAACAACATATTAAGCCTGGTTTCCATTTCGTCATAAGCGAGGGGAACGTGTCCCAGTCATATCGTCGAAAAGCTCTATTTTCGCGCGCTTTTGACCATTCGGGGCAAACAATCATGGTAGCTGTACGCATGCTTTAGCATTGAAAAGAATAAGGCTGAGAAGAAAAAGCAGAAAAGAAGATACAAAATTTGCTTCTTTTGTTATATATGCACGGAAAGTTCTGAATAACTTCCATCAATTGCTCGTCGCTAGTAGAGCTTCGGGTAGCCATTTTGCTAGAGTCTCCAACGCACTATTATCAATCTTGAATTAAATAATTGAGCTACCCAGACGTTGCCGATCACAAGTGTGTGGCTTCCATTTGGAAAACTGTCCCCGCATCGACGGCGATGCATCGGAGATGTTCTCAAAAGTTGAACATAGTTCAACATTTTTTATCTCTACGGGGACGTCGGCGACATGACGGGGACATCACTATAAAACACGTTTCCATGTCATCGTAAGCGTCCCAGCAGCATCGCCGATCCTCTGCTGGGACACGTCCCCGTCGCTTACGATGATATGAAAACCAGGCTTTAAAGGAACATTATATACAGGACCATAGGCGCCGACTACGTGGGGGCTCGAGCCCCCCCTGGGAACTGCTATGGGGGGGGCTCAGCCCCCTCTGGGAATTTCGTTTGAAATCCACCACTGGGCTTAAAATTCAGCGCAGAACAGCTCAAGGAAGGTCTCAAAAATGTGAAATTTATCTATTGTTAAAGAATAATTTGAATCAAATAAATCCCTTGTAAAAGATTTAGTCAAAACTTTCTGTCTCCTACGTCATTTGTTGATATTTTAACTTGTCTAATGCGGAAATCGAACGGTGTCTTAATGGTCAAACTGATCAAACTGTTTATTTTATCGAAGAAACACTAATCAAAGAATTAAACTGATGACACTGTAGACCATGATGTTATATCTGCTTTATTTAAATGTTTTATTTTGTTATTATACATTACCTACGTGTTGTATTACGTTATTTAAGCGACAGGGAATTTCTCTAATTTTGAGCCCCCCCTGGGAAAAGTAAAAGTCGGCGCCTATGTACAGGACCACTAGTGGCAGGAGGGGCAATTTTCTTTCCGCCTTTTATTCTTTGTATGCAATCTTGGTCTGCGTTCTTGGTCTCATCGAAGGACATAAATGACATGATTAATGCTACGAAGAAGTGTCAATCATAGAGGACCTTGGTGTTTATTAGATGGACTTATTAAATGGGGAATGCCAAAAATGAGAAGTTATTATTGAAAGAGCTCTTTACATTTACATGTTGAGAAAGAAAGACAGGATAAATCGTTAAAAAAATACTTTAATGATATGTTCTCGAATTTCCTTGCAAATTAAATTTTTATTTTGTTGGCTTTTAAATGACATTGTTTTGCATGTGTCTAAAAATGCATTAAGCCTTTTGTTAATATCTCAACATGAAAAATGAGAACAACGCATCTCTTGCGCCCTGATTCCGTGTTCTCTGCATGTTAAATAAGACAACTTTGGCTCGGATCGTCCATAGAGGTTGAGCAACGCAGTCTGTAGAAACACATCACAACTCGTTTCTACAGATTCTCCCTATTTGATCAAAGGTAGCTTCATTCTGCCCCAAGTTCTTTACAATTCTTGCCAACTAAGATCTTGTGTCTTTGTGGCAAGATCAATGAGTATGTGATAGAAACTTTTCCATTCATCGCAGATCAAAGTAACTAATAAATAAATGTTGTGGATCTATGAAGAATGTTACAGAAAGACTAGTTTCTTGTTTGTCATTGCTCTGATTATTGACAAATAACTTAGAAGAAAAAACTGTTAATAATTGGAAAAATTTTCATAAGATAAACCAGACCACTACTTGAATTGCTGCATAGGTGTAGTAGTACCTTTTGCAAATGAGTCACTAATACACCATATTTTTCTCTGGTTTCAGCAAAAGCATTGCTTGAAAAATAATTCAGAGTGGTGGATCATTCAGTCCTGTTTATCGGTCTCTTGACTAAGTATATTCTTTGGCTGCTAACTGTAACCAATAGATTGAAGTCTTTATATGTCACTGAAATATAGAAACAGTTTGAAATTGAATAATCCTTAAAAAAAGTTGCTACAAGCAGAATTATTACTACTCAAATAGATAAATTAGATCAATTATAGCCATCAAAAATAGATAAATTTCACTAGCCCCTTAGATATTTTTCATTTACCAAATCATCACACAGCAAATAGATTATCAAACAAACAGGCTCAAACCACTTGGAAGAGGTATTCTGACTCTCAAGAAATAGAGGATATGTTAAGGAACAAACAAAGGGCAAGAGCTTTCTAAACTTATAACTTGGTCAGTTAAAAAGTTAATATTAAATATTACCTGTAAGCCTTTTGAAAAAATGGCTACCACTGTTTGACAATGGGATCTTTCCTGCAGTGTGCACCATACTATGGATACGTGCTGCCAGCTTTTCATCATTTTCCAAATCACCTGCAGACTACAAAGGTTGGACAACTCATGACTTTGACTCATTGAAGCAGTTCCTACATAATGTTTACCATTTTCAACTACTATTGGATTCCAGATCAAAGAGGTTATTGCTTTGAAAGAGACTGACTTCCTTTTTTATTGCAGGTTTACATTGATTGAACCTGGCTTTAGATTAAAAGAATGAAGTAAATTAATTTTACTCTTCATGTTTGCTAATTGATGCCTTAAACAAAAAATTATTGAGAATTATAATTTTTAAACAAATGAACTGCATAAAGTTTGATTAAAAAAGCTGCAAGCTTGAAAAATCAGGTAGAATGAAAAGTTGGGAATTTCAAAGCTAAATGTAATTTTTTTCAAAGAAAGACTCATCTTGATGAAGTCATTCTTTATATATAATTGGGCCTCTACTGAAACGCATTTCAAATACTTGATGAATAAGTAATTGTGAAATGTATTTAAAGTGAGGACATGTAATGGAAAACTAAAGGCTAAGTGTTTTGTAGAAGACACTTGCAAATAAAATTAAACATCACATTGATATACATTTAGTCATGTTTTATACCAATCAAGATGTAAAAAACTTACAGCTAGTACCGCACCATCTGAACTTATTACCAAATAGCCTTGTTGATCTGGTATTTTGTCGATGCCCATTAATACATGTGCCTAAAAATGCCAACTCCATGCATGAATAAAAATCTCAATAAGGATATAAAGATATGACTGACAACTAGGCTAGCTTTGGAAAGGGAAACGTCAATTGAAGTACGAAATAAGTTTGTCTTACAGATATGAGCCAGAATTATTGAAACATGAATCGAGAGCTAGACAAGTCTTCATCAAAATAACAGAACTTGTAGCAAGTTATTAATTTTCGATTATTTATCTCCCCCACCCCATCCTTGGCAAACATGTCAAGAATACCAAGTTATAAAAGCGTACACTTTAAATGCGCAGTTACTTTTTAAAATTATGTATTTAGACTTGCAATCGACAGTGAGGTCAGAGTGGCGAGACCTAGAAATTAAAAATCCCTTACCATTTTAGTTTCGTAGTCAACTTTCGAAAATGTTGCTTCCTCTGTCTCCAAATCATGTGATCAGTTGCTGTTGTTGTTTGCGCGAGAGCCATTTGGGGGGCCATTTTGAATTTTGACGAATGATATTTTCTTGCAACCATGAACTCGTGCCAGTAAACTATTATCGTGCACTTTATTTTCTACTTTATGCCAATAATGTCAATCTTGAGCAAGCTGGCAGTAGTTGGTTCGGTCATGGTATCCGCGGGAATTGTGATGTTGGTGCACAGGGAGCAAGAAAACGACCGGGAGAGACTCCATCGAGGTGTGCTTCTGGATCAAGAACGACAAGCCAGAAAGTTGAATAAGAACAGAGAAAACTCGGAAGAGCAGAAGAATCTCCAGCAAAGCTCTGATACTTAATAAGTAAGTGTAGTACATGCAATTGTGTTTTTTACGAAAAGGATTTAGCAATGCAATATATTTTTAGGAAAAAGTTCCGAAATTGGATTCTAAAATTTCATTGGCATTGGCAAGCTCTTGGTGTTTTTGGTGACAAGAAGTGATATGGCAACAGCCAACAGGGACGTTGGGAAGCATCTTTAAAGTGGGAGAGGGGGCATATAAAAATGGGCACATGACCACTCATATTGTGGAAAGAACATTTTAGAGTGTTGCAAAGGCACTGTTGGGTTTAGAGGGGCGTTTTTGTCTGTTGGATTTAATACACAAATTTGGCAGAATTATTGCACATGTTTCCAAGTAACAATTTGGCAGTCAGCAATTTTGCAGCTATGCTATCCATCGAAGCATGTTATCAAATGGCCTGTGAAGTCAGATTTTTGAACATGTTCCCAGACCAATAAGCATGCAAATTTGGCACAATAGTTATTATCAAGGATCATAGAGAGTGCGGAAAAATAGCTAACCCGAGCGGGACTCGAACTCATGACCCTTGACTTTGTATGCCAAGTGCTCTACCGCTGATATGCGGCTCTATGCTTTCAAGCCAGCACTCGAGGCCAAGCCATTTGTCCGCATTGCCCCTCTCTTTTACCGATTACACAGGGCACAGGAAAGACAATATTTTTTATAATGTATCTGGAACAGAAATTTTACAACAAAATGCACCTATTAAATCTATGTTTCCCTGTTTTTGATAAAATTGTAAACAATGGGAAAAATCAGAGAATTGCCTTATGCTGAAATATTAATCAAAAACCAGTTTGTTTTAGTGGAAATTGGAAAATTATAAGTTTTGATACCTAAATGCTATTGAGGATTTGAAAAGACATTTTCAGTTGCAAATTTATCAACAGGATGCCTAAAAAATTTGATGAGCATTAACACACCACAGGCAATGCTGGGAATAAAATGGTAGGGGTGCAATGAATTGCAATGCAAGGCATGCAATGGTGTGCAATTACTTACTGCCATGCAATGGTGTCTAAGTACTTAATAGCATAGAAAGCTGTATATAGCCTTGAGAACCTAACTTTTCACAAGAAAACATAAGACAAGGATAGTCCAATTGATACATTTTTAAACAAGCTTTAGAATTGTCAAAATTTCACATCTTTGGGCTCAAAAAAAGTCAGTGTGTGGAGAGTTCAATAAAATTCAAACTTTATATGCTGAAAAGTTAGACTTTGAGTCAACACTACAGCCTAGTTTGGTCCTCAAACAGGGTTTTGATCATACTCTTTGACAACCTTGAAAGTAGGGGGTTTTCAACTTTTACGATTCCATAGCAAGCACCTTAATTACATTGGCTCTAATGGTTTTTTTTCACTGTAAATGTTTAAATGAGGGTAAATGTTTTATAAAATGAATTAAAATATCCATTTAATAACAAAGTAATGTTACATATAGTTTGTTTTTATAAATAAAAATAATTGAGGTGTGGAAGTAGTTGGGCATGTGTAAAAAATTCTGCCTGCTTAGAGGTGAGAAATCCATTCCTATGGCCAGGTGTTGATTCCCTATGGTTATGTTTCAACAACAACAGTAAAGCTATCAAAGCAGTAAAGTCATGCATTGAAACTTCCAAGTAAACTTTGTCAATATGGCAAGAACCACATGTGACAGTTTTCTTGATTTCCTGACTCTGGATGATGGAATGGGTTTTAACTCACAGCAAGATAGAATTCAAACTAGATTTTGTTTATTTTGTGACCGTTCAGTTCACACAGTAAATCTGTTCAAAATGAATGTTGCTGAAGAGCAATGTTGTATTGAAAATTTACTGAAGAAAGTCTGTGGTGGAAGAGAGAGGAAAAACGTTTTTAAAGATCTTGATGACCTTTCTCTTAGAGATGTTGAACTTTTACAAATCAAAACAAACATTGGCACAATGGAGAAGTGCACTTCCACATGCTCATTCCATGAAAACAAATATATTAAAAGAATATAGCTTTAAGTTCAAAAAGTGTTGCAATCCATTTGGTACAAATTTGGATTCAAAAGGGGAGAAAGAAAAGTGGAGTGAGATCAAACCTGAAAGAGGTCAGTCTAGAAAAGTTTGGGTTTAGATGTTATGCCTGGTAACATGGTATGTTCATGATGTGCTAGCAAAACGATTGAAGGAAATAAAGCTGAAGTAAGAGAAGAAACCAACATTCTCGACTACTGTTGAGAAGAGGCAAGTGAAATTTCCAATTTGTCCTTATATTTGTTAGATTTCAGTCCTTTGAAAAAGGTCAGAGCTGAAAGAGCATCATTAGAAGGTCAAAGGAAAATCAAAGATGCTTCTTTTAAAATTGCCAATGTGATCTCAGTTGCTCTTGGTGACCCTTCTCTAGCACTATCCTCTAATGAATGTGAAAGTTGCGAAGAGCTGGTTTGTGCAACTGCTGAGAAAATGAAGATTTCAGATCGCAAAACCAAACTCTGATTGCTTACTCTAGCTCCTGACAACTGGGCCTATGAAAAGACATCAACTTATTTCTCTGTGCCAATGAACATGGCTCGCAAAGCATACCAGCTAAAGAAAGAAAAAGGAATTTTGCCTGTTCCAGAGCCAAAAAGTTGTTGGAAAGTTGAAAGTTCAAAATGTAAAAGAGACTCCTTTTGGCTAATTTGAAAGAAATTTATTCAATGTTTCAAAAAGAAAACCATGAAGTAGAAGTTGGTTTCTCGACATTTGCATCACTTCATCCCAAATGGTGTATCTTGACAGGGGCATCTGGTACCCACTCTGTATGTGTTTGTACCCACCACCAAAATGTTAAACTAATGATTTCTGCCATAGACAAGGATATTGATTACAAAGATCTGATGTCCATGTGTGTTTGTGATGTCAATAACAGAGATTGCATGCTGCACCATTATGATATGTGTCCAGAAAGAAGCATCTTAGAATCATTTCTCAAAGAAAAGATAGATGAAAGAGGAACAGATATTATGGAGATAAAATTTAAACAATGGAAGAACACTGATCGTAGCACTCTTGAAGATATGGAGCTTGAAATTGATGACTTTGTTGATGATCTCACAGGGAAATGTTGGAAATTGACAGAACATCATTTTCTTGCAGAGAATCAGTCACAGTTTTTTAAACAGCTCAAGACCAGTCTTACACCAAATGAGGCTGTTGTTGTACTTGATTTTACTGAAAATTATTCTTTTTTAGTACAGGATGCCATCCAAAACTTTCATTGGAATAACAGTCAAGTGACAATTCACCCAATGGTTATTTATTACAATGACTCAATGCACAGACCATTTATGTTTAGCCATGATAAGTGACCATCTTCTTCGTGGTACAGTAGCAGTACATATATGCATTTCAGCAAGTTTTTGTTAAAGAATTGAAGGAGTTATTGCCACTTATTTCGAAAATATTCTACTTTAGTGATGGCAGCAGTGCTCAATACAAAAACTACAAAAATTTTGCAAACTTAACATACCACAAGCCAGATTTTGGTATTGATGCTGAATGGCATTTTTTGCTACTTCCCATGGCAAACATGCTTGTGATGGTGCAGGGGGATTTTAAAGTGCCTTGCTGCTAAAGCAAGCCCTCAAACGCCAATAGAGGATCAGATTCTTACACCACTTGTACAATAGGATTTGTGCAGCAAATGTAACTGGCATTCGAAGTTTTTTTTGTATCCTCTGAGGATATCACAAGAATTGGTAAAACGCTGGAGGATCGATTTACGACGTTCTGGACTGTCAAAGGCGCAAGGTCAAACCATTGCTTCATTCCAACAACACAGATGTCACTTATTATCAGTAGGATCTCAGGTGAAGTGGTGACTTGCAACAGGAATTCTACAGATTCTAGATTTCAGAGTATTGAAGAGATTTCAGCTGGATCCTATTATGCATGTTTATATGATAAAGAATGATATATTGGCCTTGCACAGTACGTATCAAAAGAGAGCAATGATGTAAGGATCAAGTTCATGCATCCCAAGGGATTTGCCAAGCAGTACTTTTGGCCACATAGAGATGACGAGTGTTGGATACCTGTTGAAGGTTATCTTCTAAAACTATCCATACCGAGTACTATGGAATCGTGAAAGTTGAAAACCCCCTACTTTCAAGGTTGTCAAAGAGTATGTACAACATAGACTTTTTATTTATCGTCGTCCTCATCGTTAAATTCATCTGGAAGGGAATAAAACAGGAGTCTGGAGAGTCTAGTAGATAAATTGAACGGTCCAATTGATAGCACCTATCTACGCTCGTCTTTATGCCTACAAAGGTTTTTCTTTCGTTTTGAAATTCTCTCCTTTCGTTTTAACACCACAGCTATAACAAGAGCACATTCTATGTCGCCACAATTGTAAAATGAAGAAAAATAATACTAAGTCGTCAGTTTTGACTCATTGTGTAAATGAGTACATCAACAAGCCAACCAGCATTGTAACACGGAAAACGTAAACCAGCAAATAACAACAGCTGTCTCTGCGAAGTACAAGCTAGTCTTAATTTGTATCAATGATCAAAAAGGTGGGCAACGACTATCCTGCTTCTTAAGGAAATTATAATATTATCTAAAATTTGCATCGACACATCCAGCATGTTTTGAAACTTCACATTTATCCTACAAAGTACTGAAATATTAACAGTGATTTGTTTTGTTGAAGAATATGATTCATATGATCAATAAGAATGAGTAATTTTTTGTTTTCTTATCCTTTGGTTGGTGGCTGTTTCCGTTTCTCTCCTATGTTCCTTGTGGTTTAACAAAGAAGCAAATTTGTATGCTGTTTTACTTTCTAGCTTTTTGGCTTGAGAAATAATGCTGGATATCAGATTTAAGGTTTTTGTTTACTTATATTGCATTTATATTCACATTTTATTGCTTTATAAATGGCCTAGCCAAGGAAATCACAAATTTAGGTTTGAATCTTTGCAAGCATTGACCCATTTCGCAAAGGCTGAATGACATTATTTAAGACTTTGAATACTATATAATGGTAAGTGATACCATTTAATGCCAGATAGAGGAATAATTGACAGTTAAGAAGTTGATAATAAGAATATAGAATTTGATTCAAACTGACATATATTGCTGCCACTGCCTATTATTTTTCTTTTCTTTTTCAAGCAATTTAGGACCAACAGAAAGAGAAATATATTGCTTTGCTGGGACAAAATTATTTTCAAAAAACAATGCTCTGCAAATGTAGAATGCAGAGTGAGAAAGGCCCTATGGCAAGAAAAACTTTGACATTTTGCCTGAAAGATCTTTGCCATTTTGTAAGAAGTTTAGACATTTTTTCATAATGTTTATGATATATAAACCTGCATAAGGAGCAAGTGAACTGGCAACTCAGAAGAACCTATTAAAAGCCTCATTAGCCTGATCAGTATTGTAAAGTAAGACTGCAGGAAACTGCAGTCACCACAGTACTTTTTTGTTTTGATGTTCACCTCATGAATATTATAGTAGACCACTCATAGGTATATGAGCCAAATCAAAATGCCTAGCTCTCTGGAAAACGCGAAAAATCAAATTAGCTTTGTTGACCATTTATTGGAGCTGAAGATGCGTGGAAATAAATGCACAGTCATCGATTCTACAGCATCTGAAACTGAACTTCTCCCACTTATATCGTTCTCCCTTTTATTACTGTCGACTGATCTACCATTTTGTCCTAGGGCCACGTTTGATTGAGTTTGGGACTGATGACTTCGAGGAGATGCGTGCAAAGCTATGTTCAAACCCCTTGACCTAGATTGTTTAGCCTTATATCTCAGTTCACATCCGTATAACAATTTCCTAAAATAGAATCATTGTATTCTTGAATCGGAAAGCTTCGTTTCACACCTCACGAAGCCTTCCATCAAGAATGTTCTTCTGTTGATTGGGGCTATTTAATGCTTTTCCTCAATATGTCTCGCATGGCGCTGTTTTCTACTTCACCCATCGTATGCAAACACCTGTTGTTGATGAATATTTGATTTGTGCTTGTTGAGTAAGAACACATAATTTTGCCGTATAGATGTCTTTGAACAAGTGCTTTGTGGTACAAAACTTCACAATTGCTAGAAAAAGCGGAACTATTTTTCGCATACTTAAAAGTACTTTTTTCGTCCGACACTCCTCAGAGTATGCAAACGTCGGAAGATAACCAAAAACTGACCGAATAAATAGCCAGATGCGGATCGAAAACACTAGAGGGTGATAAGCAGAACGCGTGATTGGTTGTAATTGACCAATCTGCGTTACTTAACACCTCACTTTAGAAGAGCCCAAGGGAAAAGACGAACTCTTTCTGTCTACAAAGAATGGGATTTTCCATTGAAATATAGACAGACTCCAAAACACCTAGGTGAAAGGACGACCTAGCTTGCCCAATTATACGAAAATTGTCGTCACTGTATGTTTTGGCGCAATCTGGATTCTCTAAAAGATGTTGTCCTATAGCCGAATCGCAATTAATTTGGGCATTGCGTCTTTTACAATTTCGACGCGGCTGCTCTCTTTCTGCAGACGTTTTGGTCCTTATGCTCGTGGGAACATGCTGCTTTATTCTATCCTCCAATCTTTGAGTAGTGCGTCCTACATACCGAGCTTCACATCGGCAACAAAATTCATAAACGACTAAACTTTTTTTGTGGGCAGGAACGCAATCCTTTTGGGTGGAGGGAAACATGTTTTTAGCACTGTAGACCACACGAGGATTCACAGCTGAATAGCAGAAATTGATGGCCTTTTTTATCTGATTTTCAAATTTTAGCGAAACATCACCAATCCAAGGTAATTTGAGATAAACAGGGCACTTTTCAGGTCCAAAATGCTTGTCAGAGATGAAACTGGCAATTTTTTGTTTGAAACACTTCGAGATGATATCGTCGGGGTAGCCATTTTCAATAAGGATACGTTTTATTGTATCAAGTTCGGAAGTGAGCTTAGTTTTGGAGCAAATCATTAGCGCCCTGTGAACTAAGGTTTTGATGAGACCAATTTTCCGTTCTTTAGGGCTAAAGGAATTCCAGCGAATATATTGACCAGTGAATGTTGGTTTCCTATAGACACTGGTGAAAAAGGAATCGCCCTCCTTTTGAACCGAAACATCCAGGAAATTCAAGGAGTTGTTTTGCTCCTTCTCTATAGTAAATTTTAGTGCTGGATGTAACGAGTTGAGTTTTCCATGAAAATAGTCACACTCCAGCTCCGAATCAAAAATGACGTACGTATCGTCAACATAGCGAAAATAGACCGCGGGCTCTTTGGTTTGTTCAAAAAGCTTGTTTTCATAAAAGCCGACAAAGATGTTAGCTAGTGCCGGTCCCAAAGGGCTACCCATTGCTACTCCATCAATTTGTCTATACATTATGTTGTCGAAACTAAATTCCACTCCACGAGTGGCAATTTGCATGAGCTCTTTGAAAACTTCCTCTGGGAATGGTGGGCAATCAAGATCGCCACGGTACAAAGCATCAGCGCAAATCCCTATGGTCTCGTCAAGGGGCACGTTTGTAAACAAACTGCTGATGTCGAAGGAGCACATAAATGTTTTGGCAGGCTCAAGCTCTAAGTTTTGGACAAAGTTGGCAAATGTAAAGGAGTCTTTGATGCAACGCGAGGAAAACATTTTTAAGACCGGGTCCAAAATTTCGGATAGCCACTTAGCTAACTCATGTTGTGAGGATCCAATCATAGACAAAATAGGTCGAAGCGGGACTTTTTCTTTGGAGTTTTTGGTAAGCCATACATGCGCGGACGTTGTGATCCTGTGGGTCTGATCTATTCATAAACTGTACGAGCCAAGGACTTTTGGTTGACTAATTCTAAGAGCCGTTTTAGATGTCTTTCCAAGTACCACCCTATGTGCAAGCCCTGCACAATCGTTCTTGTTTAAAGGCTTTGTGACTTGTATGTAGCGATTACCTGCTCAGGATGCACCGGGTGATTCCCCTAGGACGTTGATTCGTGTATGCAGAATTGTATTCTGCCCAAATATCATTGACGCTCTTTGCGTTGACTGTTTAACGATCAGCGATGAAGAAAGAGGCATCGTTCTTGCCAGAAGACCAAATAAGTTACCTGCTATGCAATCGTTCGCTCTCGATTCTTATCGTAGTTTTGTTGCTTTCAAACAAACACCAGTTGCTTTTGTTTGCTTACGTCAATTTCATTCGAATGGCGCCATTACCTGAGTCACGACAAGGTTGCGGTCCAACTCCTTTTCTTTTCATTAGTTTCTTGTATTGATGGTACTATGACTGCCATTGTAGTTGGCACCCTGACGAAATTTCTTTGACTCTTGTTTATCCATCGCCCTCCCCCCTACAAGCAATTTTGTCCTGCTGCCAAACTAAGCGACATTTTGCCGTCCAGCCTTCTTCCCCAGATTGAAAGGAAGCTGGGGCTAATAGCGAAAAGGTACGTCAGTGGTGTTCTTTCTAATTCCGCCAGAAGAGAAATGGTTTTGTTGGAAAATTCTAATTTGCTCTGTTCCAGGTCTCTCGTAAAGCAAAACTGTGCTTTTTTCGAACTGAATAGTTTCTGAAGTAGCTCCTTTTGTCCAAGATAATATGGCCCTCTGCTTTCCAATGTTTTCCATCTCGCACTAAATAATTGTCAAAGGGGGCCAAAGTTTCACATTTATTCTCTCTAAGTTGTGGCTAGACCTTTTGCGTTGTTAGCAAATAGTTTTTAATCGATTTGGGAAATAATTTGCGAAGACCAGTTTGTGTGTTTATTATACAAATTTTGGACTTGTCATTTAAGACATTAACTGCGTGTTATGAGTGTTAATATATTAAAAGAAATAAAGATGTATTAGGTCGTGAATTTCTACGTTCCAACTGTAGTTAGCCTGCATTTGTACAGGTATTTTAGGTGATCGCCGAGTTTTGTCGGAATACATCGTGTTTTGAATTCTCTATTAGCAGCTATAATGTTTATGGTGACTATGACAATTTCGAGTTAATATATAGTTTGCTATTAACAAGTAATGTGAGTAAAATACATATATATCTGTGGCAATTTAGAGAAAAGCTGAAAGCACTATGATTAATCCAAACTGTCTACTGTCGAAGAAACTTTGAAAGACATAATTGCATCTTTGTTTTTAAACTAGGTACACCTTGATTTACGGTAGTAAGTGTAATTGGAATTTCCTAGTTACCATATCTTAACGACAACAGCTTCGAATGTTGACCCTACTATCGAATGCCTTTGCTTATGTTTCTGCTTTGATGTAAGTTGAGACGACGGAGGCGTTTCGATTCAAACTCCTATCTACACGTGCTGCTCAGTCTTTCGGCTATACCCCAGGGCAGGCGAGTCGACCAGCTCCTTATAGTCGACTTGTCCTGCAGTGGCATTTACCAAATTGTCAGTGCGGTTATAAACAATGATGTCAATATTCTTCATAGTATTTGCTACTGCTGGCTCTTGCTTATTGCGTGAACAAATGCTGTCAAAAGCCTTTTTGGTGACGATTCCAGACAGCCAAGTGATTTCTACGATGGAGATCACTGACGAACCTATCAGAAGCCCCATCAGGCCTCCGATCTCACTCAGCAAGTTTGTTATTCCGTACAGCTCCTCCTCGCTTAATTGTGTTTCAATCAAATCTTGGTAATAAAGTTTCACTTGCGTGAATCGTTTTTGTAAATATTCAAGCGTCATGTTGCCGGTTATGTATTTGGAGTTGGAGAATTCTTTTCTTATCGACTCTAGCTGAAACCTCCGAGGCCAAACGCTCACAGAAACAACTCGGGGAAATGTGACCTCGTAACAGGGCTGTTCGCACTCACAGTCTTCTATTGGCTGCCTCCTATACATGTCAGCCTCGCATTTCATTTGATTAACTGATTTGTTAACTTTCATAATGTCCCCGCACCTCTCTCGCAGTTTCATTTGAAAACAGGAGAAAAGGCAATTTGACAACGTGTATCTACCACCAATCAGTTTGTACTTATTTGTTTCAGAGGTTTGGCATTTGGATGGAAAAGGTTTCTTCTTTCTGGAAATTATTGATCTCTTAATGACAACTTCAGTTAGGTGCCCGGGTAAAAGAATGATTCCGGATGACTGGTCGGATGACACCTCCGCTGCTGGATCATGAATGTTCATTAGAATGCCACGCCTCTGGTCATCAAAACGTGACATGCGGATCGCTCCGGAGTCGTAGATGTCCTTTGGGTCGTTGAACAAGATCATGTCCAGTCCTTTCCCACCGCCCGATACATTCTGTTTCGCTTGACCGTTTTTGTTGAATGTAAAACATGGGTAGATACCGTTTGACGATGTGAACAGCTCCGGGAAGCCCGGTAGATCCTCGCCACCAAATCTAAAAGTATCCTTGTATCCACTCAAGAACGTTTTGCATGCTTTTTTGAACTCGATATCTTCGCGCGTCAGTGATTGATTTGTTGTAGTCTGACTACAGCTTCTGTTCTGAAATGAAAATTGCTTGATGGGAGTGCCAGAGAATCGATCAGAATTGCAAATTGTGACTGCAGGAAAAGGCAATGGCTGCAAAACTTTCGAGTCTGCTTTGACGTACACCTCATGTCTCTTGTAATCGGTCACTCGTAGATATATGAGCCAAATCAAAGTGCCTAACGCTCCGGAAAAAGCGACAAACCAAAAGAGTTTGGTGAGCCATCTATTGGAGCTGAAGATGCGTGGAAATCCATGCACAGTCATCGATTCGATAGCATCAGAAACTTGACTGTTCTCAACAATTTCTTTCTCCTTTTTATGACTATCAACTGCCGTGCCATTTTGTCCTAGGGCCATGTTTGACTGCGTTTGAAGTAGATGACTTCAAAATGATGCATGCAAGACTTGTTGATACCATACGACTGATGCAAGCAGCACCGTTTCCAATTTTGAATCGACCTCTGCAGATTGTTTGCCTAGTTAGGAACTCATTGTCATCTTGAATGGCACATTTATATTGCCCACCTTGCCTCTATTTGAAGCCTCCTTTTCCGATTGAGGCCACTGTCAGCTACAATTGTTTCCCCGCAATATCCCACTGCTTTCCAATTCACCTATTCGCGGTGCCTCTAGCGAATAGAAACACCTGTTTGCTTGTAATTACTTGCCCAGCATTGTAGTGATTTAACAAGTCGGTGAATACCAAAGCCTTGTGTATGGTCAGGATTCTTAATAGTCAAATCAAGCGGCGAACTGGCATTTTTCTTCTGGGGTTGCTGTCTAGCTATGGAAGGGTCCATAGGGCGTGGCAAGACCTTAAGTAGGTGTGCTCATCAACAAATCCAAAATTTATGTCCTACAAAAATTGCAATTGCATAGTTTTCCTGGAGTCAGTTTGCGATGACTGAACACGAGGGGGGGGGGGGGCTCATTTGGTTGGGGCCTTGGGAGGTTAGATGCGATAGCCATAGTTTCGAATCATCCTGCAAAACCTACATGCTTGGTTATAGATTTGTGTATGTATTCAAAACATTTCCCTTTATGAAAGGCCCATTTTTTAAATTCTGAGGGGTCCGAGTTGGGATCGCCCCCTAGCCACCCGGGCCAGTCCGCCCCCGGTCAAACCCTAATTTTGTTGCTCTGCAGCATGTGCAACATAAAACATCAATCAACGCTAGGAATGATCATTCGCAACTATAACCCGTGCCAGGACAACAAGCTTATGCCGTGATAGAGCATTTTGGCTGAAGTCTATAATGTTATAGTGCTTGGCTGAAGTCCTTTGTGATAGTGCTTGGAAGTTACACAAGTGCTTACTGAACAGCTTTTTAACAAAGGAATCAGTGCAACTATTGCTTGCAAAACTTACACTAGCAGGAACCTTGACTGTGTCTTGTACAGGATATATTGAAGGTAGTAAAAGTTGATTCACCTTAAGCGCTTGGTAATTCTCTAATTGTCTTTTGCCTGATAATATTATCCTTTTGAGCAGCATTCGCATCACGCTGTGGTCTAAATGCACAATGAAATCATATGTTAAACGAATTTAATCATTGGTAGATTGATTTCGTTACTTCGCAATGCTTTATTAATTTGAAAATTCGTCATGTACCGCCCCACTTGATCAAAAGGCGCAAAAATCAAGGCCGGTGTAATATGCGTTTTGGTACCCTATGCAAAAGTATAACATTGTGAAACACAATGTGTTACCTATCGTGTTGATCTATCATGGTGTGACAATTGGGCACAATATGCGTTACAAATAGAACACAGTGCTTCCCGAACAAAAAATTTCACACTTGTCTATCGCACGCAAACTAGCAGCACAATTTATTTTGTACTCTCTTTGCGTTTCCTAAATAAAGGAAATCAGAGCACCGCTTGTAATTAGCACCGCCTTGTTAACAATTAGTTAGATTGCTCCTTACATTCTGAACAATACGGACCAAACCGGAATGCAAAGAATAAAGAGAAAGGCTCAATTCTACTATTCCTTTCGGTTACCTATTGTTTAATTGCTTGGGTACGTTTTTTTGCATAACTAAAATTGCCATTTGTTTGTGTACCCGGACCGAAATGCATAAGTTTATCGAAACGCATATGACACCGGCTGTCAATGTCAGTTGGGGATTGGCGAGAACCTGTTTCCACGATGGATATCCCTCGAGACGCCTATCATACAATTTTTTATTTGATTTTCGCAGATGGCTAATTGCCTTCAATTTTCAGTTGCATTTAATGAACCTTGCTTTGAGGCCATGGTGAACTTGCGTTTGCATGCTGAGCCAAAATACTTTTAACAATAGATGCTGAATGCCCACTTTGTTGCATTTCATTTAGACCAATTCTTTAAGTCCCCTTTTGAGCATTTGTCATCGGCGTCATTTCTTTCGGAACTTAGAGAAGTATACATTATCCTCGAATTGATTCCATTTTTGGCTCACTTGAATGCTCAATAAGCGTGAATGAATTGCCCTACTTTTGCTGCAGGCTTTGTCCCTTATGAAATCCTGAATGGTTTGCTGCAGACAAATAGCCCTGCTCGATTCCTTTTTGTACTGCAATTACTCTTAATATTATTCATTTTTCGAGAATCAACCGCTTCCTTGCTTCCCCTTGCCGGCGCCACTTGCTGATACAGTTAAACTTTCCAAATTGAAGCTTAGAATTCAAACATCTGATATCTGGTAATGCGAAAATGATCGTCTTATTTTTCGTGCTAGCAACGAAACGTTGTATCGCAAGGTGCGATTAACTGGCTTTGGAGCATGATTAATGATTTGGAGTATGATTAATGATTAATGATTTGGAGTATGATTAACGATTCATGATTTGGAGTATGATTAATGATTCATGATTTGGAGTATGATTAATGATTCATGATTTGGAGTATGATTCATGATTCATGATTTGGAGTATGATTCATGATTCATGATTTGGAGTATGATTCATGATTCATGATTTGGAGTATGATTAATGATTCATGATTTGGAGTATGATTAATGATTCATGATTTGGAGTATGATTCATGATTCATGATTTGGAGTATGATTAATGATTCATGATTTGGAGTATGATTAATGATTCATGATTTGGAGTATGATTCATGATTCATGATTTGGAGTATGATTCATGATTCATGATTTGGAGTATGATTCATGATTCATGATTTGGAGTATGATTCATGATTCATGATTTGGAGTATGATTCATGATTCATGATTTGGAGTATGATTCATGATTTGGAGTATGATTCAATGCCCGGTCGTGATTCATGAAACTGTAGAACTCGTCGATTGATGATTTTATTTTGTAAATTTACGTTCTGATATCCGAGACAGAGCATAGAATAGAGGCTAAATAACACAAACGTCTTTATTTTTCAGCAAAACTCTTGGTTACAAGCAGATCTCTAAGTCTGTGGGAACATGCCATGCAACAACAATCGCAATTATTTACGTCACTAGAGCCTAGGCACCTGCAGAACACAGTTGACTATAAAGAACAATTTGCGCAAGTCCGAACAAACCTCAGGAAATGAATGAATAGCAAGCAAGTCGCATGGCCTTGGCAGCCAATGCCAAATGGACGATCTCTTGTTTATTACAATGGCGTGTAAAGATATCTGATTCGCCTGGTAATAGCTTTGTTGAATCCTGCATCCAAAGGTTGTTCGGAAGAGGATCGAAGATGCAGCTCGTGATGGTGAATACGTGAATCGCGGCAGAATAGTGTCAAACAGATGCGAGAAAAGGACAGTTTCGATTTCTTTCCTGCGCACTCTCTTCCTGATGAACACCGATAACCAATCCCGGATTCACTCGCCTGACTTGTCTTTGGCTTGTTATGAACAAGCGAGTCTGAATGATGATGAGCGTCAAACTCTTCGGAATGCTGATGATAACAATCAAGTATTTCATGCTTGGTACGTCGCTTAGCATCGCCAATGACAGGATTCTTTAGTTCCTACCTATGAAGATACTTGCACCACTAGCAGCGCCAAGAAGCCAAATTCCCAGCAAAACAAGAGCAACTCTTTCATCTGTTACAATTTGATGTAAACGCAAGCCGTGCATACAGGCAACATAACGCTCTACCATCAAGGCTACGATTGTCAGACTTGAGACCGCCATATTGGATTTAATGTCACAAACCTCCATTATAGCCAGGCATATATCAAATACTGCGGGTCGAAAATTGTGCGATGAGGAAGGACAAACTAGGATTCTGTGTGGCGGTCGAGACATTCTGCTTGTGTATATTCTCAGAGAATGAAAAGGCTTCACACGAGACAGCAACATAATAGCGACGCATTCAACCGTAGCCTGATAGCTCTGGAGAATGGTTTCCTATTGTTCTAGAAAGAACGTTTGTCTGATGCAAGTCCTCCAACCAACTTTTGTTTTCTTTATTCCTGACCTCAAACACTGTTTTGTACTGCAGAATTCAATTCGACACTTCACTCCTGTATTCCAGATTGACTTTATTGTGTAACAAACAGCATGATCGCTGATTTCTGGCGAATACATCTGTTTTTTTTTAGTAAAAGAGCCTGAAAATCTTGTAAGTGGCGTCTTTGAAGCTCTACACAGAAACATCTGCCGCAGAAGGTTGGGAAGAAGCTAGCAAGTTAATTAAAAGCTCAAGCGTTGTTTTGAGTCCATTATCTAGATCGCGAAAAGCCCCTTCGCCAGCCTAAGTAGATGCAAAGACACGATATGCATAATCTGCCTGAATATTATAGAGCCACGTGAATAGAACATGCTGGATCTTTGTCTGAGATATTCCAAATCTGTCTTGATCTCCAAAGAATGACCCACTTGATTTGCTGTTTGACATGAATCTAGAAGGCTGCATCGTGCTTATATCGTTGGTTATTTGCATCAAGGAAGCAGATGGTAGGCGTCTGTCATCGTCGTTCTTTGATTTCTTGAAACGTATGGCAACTTACACTAAAGACAAGCGTTCGTTCGCGGCAAGGACAGGAACCAAACGAGAAGGCCATTGTACCTTGGCCCAAAATTACAGGTGTAGCTAAACCCAGGGTGTACTTACATATATATTTAAGAAAGGGGTGTACAGGTTCCTTTTCTGGGTCTAAAATTAGAGCGAAAGTTATTTTTTTGGTCAGCAAATCATACAATTACTATTTTGAATTCATACCGAATAATTTATTTGACTCTTCAATGTGAGAAAACTCTACATTTGAACATTTGAACAACCTTGAACATTTGAAAGATTTTTAGCCAAAATGTAGAAATAAAGATAAAAGATGATGTAACTCGTGTAACTTTGTAAAATACAGTTTATTTGTATCTGTGCTGTGCATATGATCTATAGACAGAGTTTCTTGTTATTTTTTGAGTATGCAGGACTGGCAAGAAAGAGCGTTTCTTTTGGTCAATTTCTATGCTTAAAGTTATTTTATGGGCTGATGATTGGTACCCCAGCCCGAGCGCCCCTATCCTAAATGTATATGCGTAAGTACCTTGGATAGCTTAACCAACTGATTTGTGTGCGAGAGACGAAAAATAAATGCTTAAGCGCCCGACTTTACAAACTGTTGTAAATCATTCAAAGAAAATAAACAAGTAACGTAGATAGATACATCTGCATTTAAGGGAGGTCTTGGGTTGCTTTCGGAATACAGCGACATTTTCAATGCATCAGGATACGAAGCTTGATTAAATATTCCAAATACTCAATAGATATTGATACAACTACATAGTAACACGCAATTTTGTTATCGATTTCACTTCCCACTCCTTTATTTGATGCAATGACGTTCCCACTCCAAATTTGTGGCGTTGTAAAACGTTTGCGCAGATTCCGGCCCGCATCAAAATTATAGAATGTACGGTACCGACATTAAGCCTGGTTTCCATATAGCCGTGAGGCTGCCTGCGACTGCCTGCGACTGCCTGCGACTGCTTTCTGCCATCTTCCACCTTCGGCAAATGGAAACGTTTTGTTTGCAATTGCCTGCGGTATCGGTAACTATGCCGGTAACTAGTTAAAGTTTGAGCGGGGAAAACTGGCGGGCAAAATTCAAAACACACATGGCTGCTGCAATAAACGCAGGCCCTATTCAATTGGTTCTTGCACATCACATGCTTCGTTCGAACAAAAGAATGCGGCAGGCAGCCGCAGGCAAGGCGTTTCCATTAGTAATTTGTCTGCCGGCGGTACCGGGAGGCTGCCGTAAGAACCGGGAAAAGTTCAACAAGTTCAACTTTCTCCCGGCTCTCCCGGCAGTCTTACGGCACTTCAAACAGCTCCCTGCGGTACCGTGAGAAAGCGTTTTCATAAAGAATTATCTGCCGGCGATACCGTAGGTATGGAAGATGGAAGATGGCAGAAAGCAGTCGCAGGCAGCCTTACGGCTATATGGAAACCAGGCTTTATAAGAGCCATTGGAGACAATCTTACAGCCGGTATGGATAGTCTCAAGGGTTGCTCAACTGCTTTAAAAGTAATTGGTAGTGCACTGAAATTATACTAGCATGCATGCCTTAAGCCACAAGCTACTGATTTCGTGAGCTTCCGACCTACGTAAATTTGATGTTTTGCTAGCGTTTATTTAATCACTTTGACGGCTACTAGAACCACCCTGTAAAGTAACTGCGCTGCAGGTTTGTAACAAAACATCGCATAGCCACTTTTAAGGTATTAATATCTTGCGAACAAGACTTCGTATGAATGTATTCGATTTTAAAACGAATGTTCTAGGCCTGAATTGAATGAAAACGATGTCCCTTGAGGATTCTACACGGCTGAAATTAACACGAGGTCGCAATAAAAGAAGGGAGAAACTTTTCAGAAAAGCAGAAATCGTTTTGTCTCATTATTTAGCATCAATGTTGCATCTTTTTTACGATTAAAGCTAAATAGCAACTTACCTACAAGTGCAGTTCTGATAGTCAAAGTCAAATTGCAAAAGTGGCAAAGTTAAAATGGCTCTGGCCTAATGGAGTCCGCCAAACCAAAGTTGGGTGGTGCTGTTTTGTCGCTCTGTGCATCGAAACTCCCGATTTATACTTGCGTAATAGCCAAAGTTGTCCTCGCTTTTCACACTTCCATTCTTGAAAAAATCGATTTCGTTTGAGTCTGTATGGAAAGTAGTCCCACTCGACTGCCAGAACGGAATCAACAGATTATTTGCATATTTTCCACGTACATTGATGAACTCCACTGTTTTCCATTCTTTAGTACCTTGGAATGTAAATGGGTTGATCTGACTAATTTTCCCTCTGATGTAATCCCGGAAATCAAAACGGTATTCAGGATAACTGCACGTCATCCTCCAATGTGTAGAAGAGCTGGAAATTCTTTCCATTTTGTACTTGCTTAGCCTAAAAGATGAGAAATCAAAGGCAAATTACCAATAATCTGGGAAACCTGCCAATGAGCTTGGGGAATCAAAAGCCCCCGCTTTATCATTAAGACTTTTATTGTCAGTGAAGATACGCAGTTTTAAGCAAAAGGATTGAAGGCATCGTTTACCTATCAGTGTGCAGTTCACTGGTCGTGTATTAAAGCTTTGTGCTAATAAGCTTCTTGTAAGAGTGATATTTATTAACCAAAGTATTATAAATTTGAGCAATTTAACAAGAATGATATTTATACATAGCTGTTGAGGTAACTGGTATGTATAAACAAATTGTCTTTTGTTATCCAATATACTTCTTTTCTTGATATCCTTCTTTAATTCTATGATCTAATTCTATGATCTAATTCTCTAATTGGAAATGGCTTAACACAATTAGAATGATCACCCTTGAGTTTCTTGTGATTTACCTTACGAATTAGGCAAGGTTAGTTAGCACTCAGAAATTGAAGCTCAGGAAAGAGGTAACGTCTTTAAAAGTATTCATGATCCAAGGTATTAATATTTCAGGATCTGAATCAGTGCAATTAGCACGAGAAAGCTTAGCATTAGTGTCACTCGTTGTCAGATGAAATGAATTGGAACCGAATCTCTATGTCCAACACATCTTGAACTATTGCCATTGCTTTGCGGATATTCGTTTGCTGGTGAAGTTTTCACTTTTATCAAAATGCAAAATCCATGTTCATATACAAAAAATGTTCTGATGTACTGAAACCTCAAGTTTAAAAAGTTCTTAACAGCGTAAGCTTCCTGAAATGAGAAGTAGCATGGCTGTTTATTTAATTATAGGTTTTGCAATGGTAAATTTTTGGATATATGGAAATATATATTGGTTTAATACCTGTACAAATCCCATTGAACATTTTCCTCATCCAGAGGATTGTTGTTATAGAATGGAGATCTTTTGAATTGCTCAACATTTGCCAGGGAGTATGATGCGACAAGCGTCCACGACGAATTACCCTCTGACGTCATGTCACAATAGACTTTGAGTGGTTTCTCTTCTGCATCTAGTATAGTGTAAGTGTCATTTGCTCTGGCTCCAGCGGAATACCAATCGAGACAGGTGGAAGTTCCTAGATGATTATTAGAAAAGAATATAACCACTTTCTAGTGTTGCAGAAAGTTAAGAAACACTGTTCAAAAAATGATCGCTCATTAAGCACCAACAATTGATATTTTGCTAATTACTTTCAGTATTATCTCTCTGACTTCCTATATGCTTCAATAATTTAAAAGTTAAGATTGAATTTTAAGTCAAATTATTTTGCACACCATTCAAAGTTTAGGTTATCAAGTATACTGCTACTCCGTGCTATTTAAATGTATGTATTAGGAAATAATTGCTCACCAATACAGCTAACTACACTCTCAAGCTCATTGCCCTTTTCATTTTAGTTGCATTCTCAAGTAAACTAGGTATGTAGAGTCAGTTGATGTCTAGCGAAGATCGCAATAATTTGGGAATTTGAATTCATCAAACCACTTTACATATTCGTTTGTAACACGATTTGAAATATTTTAAATTAATTTTTGAACGCAATTTGGTTTGTGCGAATCTCAAATATTTACAAACTTTTCTATTTCTAAAAAGCATGAGTAGGAGGAAGCGAATTCGTGTAACCGGGAACTGATGCATAATTTGATTCATTCAAGCATCCGTCAATCTTTGCTTCGAAATAGGATTGCTTTGAAGAAAACAAAGCAAGGAGAGCATCATAACAAAATATTTATTACTGTGTTCCTGCTTTGCCTTACTACACTTAAGCCCTGGCCAAACGACTCAACTTTTCACTCAACATTTCGCTGAACAATGTTGAATGCTGTTCATCTTTGTTGATTATGGGGTGCGAAAAGGGCTGATCTTTTCATTTAACATTTGACTCAACATTTCGAATTGCGAGCGCGGTTGGGGCTTGACACGTAGTGAATCGGTGTTGATGCCTTTGTGAGAACTTTGTTCATTGTAGCCAGGGTTTTATCGTCTTCACTGATATACGGGCTACTAGGCCATCTTTCTTCCCCACTGAAAATTGATTCGCAAGGGTCAGAATCCTCCAAATCATCCTTATCAGTGACTGTGGCCCGATCTCTCTCATAGTCACAACGTCGCTTTCTTTTCTCGACAGCATCCATTCTTCGCATATGCAGAAACTCAGTGACAGTGCGTTTGGCGTCAAAGTTCAAGACAGCATTTCTGCGCGTGCGCGCACTAAACTTTGTTGAGTGCCTGGCCAAACGGCTCAACATCGCTCAACAACACCTCAGAACAATAGAAGTTCACTCGACATTTTTGACCAAGATCTAATTTCACTCAACAACGCTCAACATCGTTAAACAACGCTCAACAAGGTGGCCAAACGACTCAACTTTTCACTCAACATGTAACTCAACTTTGTTGACTCAACATTGTTGAGTCGTTTGGCCGGGGCTTTAGGAAGAAAAATATACCTCTGCAATGCGTTGCATTTCCACTGTAGCCTGGACTGCAAGCTACAAGGAACAAAGTACTTTTTTAAGAACCTACAGTTAGAGATCATAATTAGATTTAAATGCGTAAAATTTAAATGATTTAAATTTTTTGAAATTATGCCTTAAGTGGGGTGGGGTCAGAAATTTTTTTGGGGGAGGGGGGGGGTTAGGAATTTGAATTCATCAAACCACTTTACATATTCGTTTTTAAACGCAATTTGGTATGTACGAATCTCAAATTTTTACAAACTTTTCTATTTCTAAAAAGCATGAGTAGGAGGAAGCGAATTTGTGCAACCGGAAACTGATGCATAATTTGATTCATTCAAGCATCCGTCAATCTTTGCTTCGTAATAGGATTGCTTTGAAGAAAACGAAGCGAGGAGAGCACCTTATCAAAATCTTTATTACTGTGTTCCTGCTTTGCCTTATTACACTTAGGAAGAAAAATATACCTCTGCAATGCGTTCCATTTCCAGTGTAGCCTGGCTTGCAAGCGCATGTGTATGATCCATTATCGTTTATGCATGTAGCATTATTGTGACATTTGTGAGTTCCAAGTGAGCACTCATTGATATCTGAAAACAGAAAAAATGAGTAGGAGGAAGCAAATTTTTGTCCTATGATAGGGAATGTTTTATATTTTTATTGTAATTAAAAAAGTTTACACCCACTCTTACAATTAGTAACTTAATTAGGAGTATACCAGTGCTACGTTTTCCGATTTCCAATAATAAACTTCCAAGCAGCACTTTCGTTTACTTAATCCATTTTTAAGCAAAGCAAAAATATAAATCCGCTGTAAGCGTTTTAAAATATACCGCTGCAATGCGTTCCATCTCCAGTGTAGCCTGGCTTGCAATTGCAAGTGTATGACCCAATACTGTTTGAGCATGTGGCATTAATGTGACACTTGTAAGTATCAGGTGAGCACTCATTGATATCTGAAAACAGAAGAAATGAGTAGGAGGAAGTGAATTTGTGTCCTATGATAGGGAATGTTTTATATTTTTATTGTAATTAAAAAAGTTTACACCCACTCTTACAATCAGTAACTTAAATAGGAGTATACCGGTGCTGCGTTTTCCAAATTCCAATAATAAACTTCAAAGCAGCACTTTCGTTCACTTAATCCATTTTTAAGCAAAGCAGAAATATGAATCCGCTGTAAGCGTTCCAAAATATACCGCTGCAATGTGTTTCATTTCCAGTGTAGCCTGGCTTGCAAGCGCATGTGTATGATCCATTACCGTTTATGCATGTGGCATTATTGTGACATATATGAGTTCCAAGTAAGCACTCATTGATATCTGAAAGCAGAAGAAATAACTTTCTGTAGTCAGACCGTTTTGAGCTATCAATAGAGATCAATATTCTAGAACAGGGAGACGATTTGCCCTAATTAAATGTTCTTGGAGGAATAGCGATGGCTGTCTGAAATGAGAAATAAGACCCGTGCAAAAAGAAGAAGCAATCGATTTGTATATTATAGTAGAATGGATGTAGGAAAACGTGCGTAAGAAGATTAGATCTTAGTTAAGAAAAGGGTTAAATGTAAATTTGCCAAGGTAATGGTGATAGGAAATTGGAAGGAAATGTAAATTGTACAAGATACGAAAGCTTTGTCCTTGGGGACAAGGTCAACCAGTTAGCACTGTCAGGAACTCCCCCACTCCCATTTACCCTTCAAGTCCATTTGGGGGGGGGGGCTGAAGTCCCGGTAACAAGCCTACCCAAACACGCCTCGCGATTTGTTGCAACTATTTCACCAGTGTTTAAATTTTTTTACACTATTCAATACCATAAATGCGAAAGATTCTCTAAGTTCCTACTATCAAGTCTTATTATCAGAGTAAAACATACTAGCGCTAAGTTATGTTTGTTGTCAAACTTTATTGATTCAGTAATTTTTCTTATTTAGTCTTTATTGATTCAATGTCTTGCTCATTAAGCTCCAATTTGACTACGCAAGTATCTGAATACAGACAGAATTAAACATGAAGCGTGCTTACAAAGAGGTGTTTCCCAGAGTATAATTTTTGTAATATGAAATAATATGAATAATATGAAAAGTAATCAACAAACCGATGCACTCGTATCCAGGGCAATAGCAGGTATCCAAGCATCTCTCACCAGAATGGCAATTGCCATAGGTTCTGCAGTTTTCTCCAATCTATATGTGTATGCAAAATTGGTATTAAATGTATGAAAATTAGGGGCGGGCTGGGCCGGGTGGCTGGGGGCGATCGCCATTCGGGCCCCTCAGAATTGCCAATTGTGGGCCCTTTCGAATCTGTGCACAGATCCTTAGCACGTAACCTTTACGAACTATGGCTATCACGTCTGGTTTCTTTGAGCCCCAGTCAAATAAACCTCCCCTCGTGTGCAATCGTTAAAAAACACTCAAGGAAAAATTTGTCATTGCAATTGTTGGAAGACCTAAAATTTGGTTTTCTAAAGGACCACATCCATTTAAGGCCTGGCCAGGTCCTATGGGCTCTTCCAGAGCTATGGGCTCTTCCAGAGCTAGACCAGCAATTTTATCTCACCAAAAGTTACGTAAAAGCTCCGAAGTATTCACTTAAACGAATAACGTATCTGGATACTGTTCTATAGAAAGAACCAGGTTATTGCGTAGAAGGCTGCTTTTTGCAAACTCAATGCTCAAGGTTAGACTAGCACCGATAGGATCTTAACTTTCTCAAATGGATTGGCTCATCAATACCAATAAATTAACGAATGCGTGTCTGGTGAATCTTTCACCAACCTGAGCGAGTCGTCAATAGATATAATTGAAATAAGGTTCCACTTACTGAGGTTTCATTGTATTTCGTGGAGAAGTACACCCAGTTATGGTTCACGGAGGCCTGTATGCTGTCAGTAGGGTCTTGATCAGACTTATTGTTCAACTGACAAATGCCTTCGTATTCATTCACGTTGATGGACTTGCACTGAGTGTCCATGATGCAATACGCCTTACATGAATTCTCATCTGTTGGGTATGTTTTGTACGAGGCCTCTAACGACATGTTACTCTTTACCACCGAGAAGTCAGCAAATATCTTGCACGATAATCGTAGAATCATCCCGTACGAGGTTGCCACAAACACTGCATTGCTAAAGATAACAAAACCTTTACTGGAAACACTTCTAAAGGTCAAAAACAAATGCTTTGTTTGTAGCCAGTTTAAACTGTAGATAGAGATATCTGATGCTTTTTGATCTAACTTCTTTTTTTAGCGAACTGCATGCTGTCATATACAGAAAAGTCAATATTGCTACCTTGTTGTAAATTCGCTTTCTCTAATTATAGAGTTGCTTTTAATTCTTTATTTCCCTTCGTTATCGAGTATGCCGCGTTTCGATTCAAAGAGAAAATTCTCAAAATCATAAGTTCTTCTTTTACAAATGAATGTGTAATGTTTGCGATTATGACTTTTTCAACATAGCATGATTGGCGCGTAACTCGCCGTGATGCAAGCTCATAGAATGCATGTGTTATGAATACCTATAAAGCAGCAGCATTGTTTGTGTGTATCATGTAGCCGTGCTAAAGATGAGAAATGCGACGAATGACGTCCTAGGCTATAATGCTTCGTTTGTTTTTACGTAGTGGGCATTATGGGTAATGGAAATGGTCCACTGCCATGGGAGAATAATTGCCAAGTTTAGGTCTTCTAGATGGTTAAAGAATCGTTGTCGTATGCAATGAATCATTGTCATACTTTTGTTTACGATTGCAAATAATGCTGTTAATGTATATAACTTACAAAAATGCAAGTGCAAAATATTTTGGTGCTGCTTTCCTGTCCATGGTTTCTGCTACTTCTTGCTTCAGCTAGAAAAATTACACTAGAAAAATCTACAGAAAATTACACTTTAGGCTACGCAAATAAGGGAATGCTTGCTGTATAAGTTCGGTATTTACACTTCTCTGGTATAAAAATATTAGATTTTAGAACAGCAACAAAAATATTTATTTGTTATAAAAGAAATGTGGTGAGGATAATTTGCCGATAAGCTTCTTTCGATACAATGGCTGGGTATAGAACTTGAGAAGAAACGGAAACAATATTAGCAAATATTGCAGAATTTCATTGCTGATTGTTTTCATTAACTTTAATTGCTAATGTTGATTATTCAAGAGGTTTCAAGTCGATTGGGACAAGTGTGGTTTCTGGTGTAATTCTACAATGTACACGGGTCGACTGGAAAAGAAGCTAAGATATGACATATGCACGTATACATTGTCGAAATAAGAGGCAAGGACTAGAGTATTTTTATCTAACTCAAAATCAATAAAACCGAAAATGATGGAAAGGAATTGATTGATGGCTAGGTGCTACGAATACAGATTTAATTCGAATCCGTAACAATAACGTGCTATAAAACTGTTAAATTTCTTTTAATGTTTAGGCAAGGACTTTTCGACTATCATTAACTTTATGTATCTGAGTTTTAACTGTGCCAAACGATGCAGACTTCATGTTCTAAACTTCAAAGTGCTAAATATTCCAAACTATTCAGGGCCTAACCATTGTTGTGGGGACAAATTTTATCAAAATCTCAAAAAAGTTCTAGACATCAAAAAATTCAAATCGCAGCATTTGACAATACACAGATAATTTTCTAGCACTCATTCTTAAGCCAAATGGGAGACATTAAATGCTACACTTGAAATTGATGTTACACGAAAACTCACCTGGTCATTCTTTGCCAAGACTGAGAACTGAAACGCTAGTTTCGTTGTGCCTTTTATAGCAAAACCGATCACCCATCTGGTGATTGAAGAACGATGGTAATTACTTCTTATTAACTACAGTATTTATTGGCGTTTCTTTTGCTAATTGAATTTGCGAAACTGTGTCAACAGTTTGTGGTGTAGCAATGAATAACTTCTAATGTCATTGCAGGTTACTTGATACATTTCTTGGACGCTATTTATTGGTTGCAAATATGTTGTCCAGAAATGATCCCTGTAGCTACATCTAAGTCAATAGGCAGATGGGAGCTATTAGCAATTAGTGCTACGTTTTGATTGGTTGTGCATCATCACGTGCCAGCATCTTTTGTTGCTCAACGGCGTCTTGAATTCAAAAGTGCTTTTACATGTAGCGACAAAATGTAATTTTGTTTGTCTTGCAAAAAGAAAGCAAATTGTGCAAAGTGCTGCACGCAATTACAGGGCCCGATCCAGCATTATTAAAAAGGGAGGCGTAGGGATGACTTCCTTGTAAAATTGCGTAGAGTATATATTGCGTGCCAAATACCCTAAAACAACAGGGGCTCTGTGATCTCTAAGCCCCCCAGCGGGTCAAGGGCAGGACCCTGGTAGGGGCTGGGGGTTTAGGGAGCGAAGCTCCCAGAAGCTCCTGAGGTTTTGCCATTTATGAGGCCTTAAAATGGTTTAGAATCCTTAAATTTGTCTCAAAGAGACTTTTTCAGCGTAAGAAAAACACAAGGAATACTAGCGTCTGAATGTCCAAGGCATTAGCGGGCAACGAGAGTAAACCAAGTTGGCTCAGATGCCACACCATTTTAGGTTTATAACAAGAATTAGCAAGCCAGCAGCCCCAGCGCATCTGCTAGCAGCAGACTGCATATAATCGGGTAATTTTGATAATTTTGTAAGTCATTGTTGCCTTTGCTTTAGCTCTTCTTTCTGCTAAACTCTCCCACCGAGGTTCACTGATCATAGCACTTGGGCTTGCTGCTCTTCTGTAGTTGTTAGTAACAAATCTAGCTCCGTGTCTCTGTATCATCTCAAGCTTGAAAATATTCTTTGAGGTAAAGGGTCCCAGACTGTACTTGAATATTCTAATATGAACCTTACAAGTGATTTATAGTATGTTTCCTTGACATTGCGGGGGCAGTTTCCGGTATTTCTTTTGAGTAGGCTAAGGGCTAATTATTTGCCTTTGTGTAAATACACTGCAAATGATCATTGCAGCATAATTTGTTATGAATTGAAACTCCAAGTTATCATGTCAACGTGTTCTCCTTTATCAAAAGACTTAGCAATGTCATCAGTACATAACAGCAGCTGAGTTTCACAGCAGCGCTTTTTTCTGAACCCATACTGCGCTTCAGACAAAATGTTACATTTATTGACATGGGCTGTTATGCTAGATGATATGTTCCATGACTTCGCAAATAAAACAATTCAGTGAGATAGTCCTATAGTTGTTTGGGTCACATTTATTATCTTTCTTGAAAGTTGGTGTGACATTTGCTTTTGACCAGTCTTTTGGGATAAACTTGAGCCAACAAGCCTTTGAAGATCCTTGTTAAGGTGGGAGCCATTGTCCCAGCATTTTCCTTCAAGAGTCTTGTAGGTATTTCATCCATAAGCGCAAAACTGAGTAGAAAAAATTCATTGCTCTACAAAAATAGGGGGTGTACGCCCCCCCCTTGAATCCACTGCAATTATGTCCTGTAATGACTTTACTAAAGCTCATAAAGAATCAAAACTGGCGCTGTTGTACAACCTCACGAACAGTCCTGGGTTTTAATCACGAATGTTAATGGGATTAACAGTTTAAATCAGTCATAGCAGGTTTTCAAATAATATTCGAAATTTTTTTATAACACTTGTTGTGATGGCTAGTAACTGGTCCTTAAAATTGATGCTGAAACTTGTTTATATTTGCTGGTACAGAGAGCAGCTATACCAGTCGAGTCAGTACAAATCTATATGGTGAATTGAAGCCAGGTCATTAACAGATGCTAATGGACTATGAAATGTATCCACCTTCGCTGGTGTGAAGCGCATGGAGCCAAATCATAATTAGAAGCTAGACTTGTCAAATCTTAAAATAAGACAACAGAAATCATCACAAACCTAAGTATATTTAGAATAAGCAAAGACTATTTGAAGTGACAAAAGATGAAAGCTAATTACATTGCTAATTGTAAGCTAGACTAGCTGGTAAGTAGTACCCACATTTCTCACACTATCATAACTTCTAGAACTATCTTTAAATATCATTTTCTATTTAATAGATGGTCTATGCTTTTTGACCCTCGTCTTAGATGAACTATCTTAAATCTGAACCTTAAGTGGCTAAAAGAAGGCGGGTAATTACTACTTTTCAACTTTGCTCACCCAAGTTGATATCTTCGCGAATGACAAATTTGCCAGCTTGTGTTCACAAAATTACCAGACAATTTCTGCTCAAGTACTGAACAACAGTCACCTGTTAATTAACTGGCAATAGCAAAAAGCTGGTTGCCATTCATCCTTAAATTAACTGATAGGAGTCTCTGGCTAATTTTCTATTGTCAGACAGTGCCACCAGTTGAATCATAGGGTAAACAGCCAAAATCGAATCCAGCAAGGCGTGAAGATGTGAAGCTAGTTGGAAATCGAAACTGCAATTACTGGAAAAAAAAGCTGAAAAAACACTGAAAGTACCTTCATAAACCCGTTTTGAGCATGTTTCTTTTGAAAAAGGTCTTGACTATCGAAATAAGGATTAAGTTTGTTACTTACTTGAAGCACTCTCACCCTCCCCCCTCTCTGATCCGTGGTGGGTGCCAGTACTTACCCCTCTTACTCCACAAGGTGTATAGGAAGAATTTAATTGACTAATTAATTACCAACATCATCGCAATATTTATGGTCCAAATGTTTGAGAATTTTTTAAAACCTTCACCTTCTTTGAGTGCAAGTAATTAAAGGCCTGCAAACGCCTCAAATTAACAATGGAAGCTTAGGTGAGCAGCTAGAAAGTCTTTAAAAAGTATTCAACCAGGCTGCGAACCTTTTTGGATAAAGTAGTGCATTGACGATAAAGAAATTGCAACAAAAGTTTCAACGTTGTTTTCTTCACTTTAGAAGCACTGCGAGTCTAATCACTGCATCAACATTCTTTACAGTATCTCGTTGTATGGCTAAACTTGATTTTGTGTTCTAGCTATCTTATCGTGCATTCACGTTCTCCAGAAAATGACATTAACAACTTTTCAACACAGATTTATTTCTACAAAGAATTTATTAATTTAAGCACTGGTAATGTTTAATGCTCTGCTAGCTTTAGTGTCAAGGAAGTCACATTAAACTTTGCTTGGCCTGAAGAGAGTAAAGTGTAGAATCCAGTTTTATTTGGTAAATTTGGGGAACCTTTTTTGTTTATTGTCTTGACGATGGTCTTCCCAATGTATTCCAAAAGCTTTAGCTAAACCTTTATCGTTTATTAATCAATTTCTATCCAAGATAATGTTCAGAAGATTACCCATTATTGAGACCATAAACTTTACTGGCAAAATACAATGAGCTGTTGAAAAACATTTGATCACATTTCAAGAGCAAACATGCCTGGTTAATGACATTTCGTTTTAATCTTCAAACAACTTACAAGTGCAATAATTTGTTGCATAGTTGGGATAACCCCTTGGATCCAACTTAGAGATCAGTAATCATTATGTCGTCATATTTAATTTTGCGAACAATGACATCATTTTTGGTTGTCCCAAATTTTAGCCAACCAGGAAATCCGTAATAGTACTTATTTTGTGCAAGCCATCTCGATTGCTCGTTGCTGTGTTTCTTGTCTAAATTGTGGAATTTTGTCTCAAATTTCTCAAGTTCCTCTTTCATCTCAGTGAAGAGTTGCTCTTCAATTTCCTTTCTTTTCGATAGCCAACCAGACCCTTTAAAACAAATAGGTGGAAGTTAGATGCTTGCAGACATTGATTTCATATTTGAAATTTTTGAAATAAGCTGACGGAGCAATTTTGATTGCACAGGCTCCAAGAATATTTTGATTAGCTTGGGCCCCATCCAAACGCTTTCAACTCTTGGGTATACAGAACTCAATGCGAGTGTTTGAATTCCCCTTCCCCTACTTAAGTAGTTTAGTGTTGTTGGGTACTCTCTCCTCTTTGAATTAAAAATGAAACGCTCGTAAAAGTGTGAATTTAATAAGTTGGTTGTGGATGATTAGGAAGGGTAATTAGTGATTGGGGAAACCAATGATTTAAGTTGGTAAGGAGGTGATCGGGGTGTGCAAGTCGTATCGGGGTGTGCAAGTCAGAAGGTGAGTCGGTTTTTAAAGTGAGCAAGTTAGAAAGTGAGTAGGCCAGGAAGTGAGCAAGTTAGAAGGTGTGGCAGAGTGAGTAAGCCAGGAAGTGAGAAGGTGAGTAGGCCAGGAAGTGAGCAAGTAAGAAGGTGAATAGGCCAGGAAGTGAGCAAGTTAGAAGGTGAATAGGCCAGGAAGTGAGTAAGTCAGATGGTGAGTAGGCCAGGAAGTGAGCAAGTTAGAAGGTGAATAGGCCAGGAAGTGAGCAAGTTAGAAGGTGAATAGGCCAGGAAGTGAGCAAGTTAGAAGGTGAGTAGGCCAGAAAGTTAGTAAGTCAGATGGTGAGTAGGCCAGGAAGTGAGCAAGTTAGAAGGTGAGTAGGCCAGGAAGTGAGCAAGTTAGAAGGTGAGTAGGCCAGGAAATGAGCATGTTTGAAGGTGAGTAGGCCAGGAAGTGAGCAAGTCAGAGGGTGAGTAGGCCAGGAAATGAGCAAGTTGGAAGGTGAGTAGGCCAGAAAGTGAGTAAGTCAGATGGTGAGTAGGCCAGGAAGTGATCAAGTTAGAAGGTGAATAGGCCAGGAAGTGAGCAAGTCAGAAGGTGAGTAAGCCAGGAAGTGAGCAAGTTAGAAGGTGAGTAGGCCAGGAAGTGAGCAAGTCAGAAGGTGAATAGGCCAGGAAGTGAGCAAGTTAGAAGGTGAATAGGCCAGGAAATGAGTAAGTCAGATGGTGAGTAGGCCAGGAAGTGAGCAAGTTAGAAGGTGAATAGGCCAGGAAGTGAGCAAGTTAGAAGGTGAATAGGCCAGGATATGAGCAAGTTAGAAGGTGAGTAGGCCAGAAAGTGAGTAAGTCAGATGGTGAGTAGGCCAGGAAGTGAGCAAGTTAGAAGGTGAGTAGGCCAGGAAGTGAGCAAGTTAGAAGGTGAGTAGGCCAGGAAATGAGCATGTTTGAAGGTGAGTAGGCCAGGAAGTGAGCAAGTCAGAGGGTGAGTAGGCCAGGAAGTGAGCAAGTTGGAAGGTGAGTAGGCCAGGAAGTGAGCAAGTTAGAAGGTGAGTAGGCCAGGAAGTGATCAAGTTAGAAGGTGAGTAGGCCAGGAAGTGAGCAAGTTAGAAGGTGAGTAGGCCAGGAAGTGAGCAAGTTAGAAGGTGAGTAGGCCAGGAAGTGAGCAAGTTAGAAGGTGAGTAGGCCAGGAAATGAGCATGTTTGAAGGTGAGTAGGCCAGGAAGTGAGCAAGTCAGAGGGTGAGTAGGCCAGGAAGTGAGCAAGTTGGAAGGTGAGTAGGCCAGGAAGTGAGCAAGTTAGAAGGTGAGTAGGCCAGGAAGTGATCAAGTTAGAAGGTGAGTAGGCCAGGAAGTGAGCAAGTCAGAGGGTGAGTAGGCCAGGAAATGAGCAAGTTAGAAGGTGAGTATGCCAGGAAGTGAGCAAGTTAGAAGGTGAGTAGGCCAGGAAGTGAGCAAGTTAGAAGGTGAGTAGGCCAGGAAGTGAGCAAGTCAGAGGGTGAGTAGGCCAGGAAGTGATCAAGTTAGAAGATGAGTAGGCCAGGAAGTGAGCAAGTTAGAAGGTGAGTAGGCCAGGAAGTGAGCAAGTTAGAAGGTGAGTAGGCCAGGAAGTGAGCAAGTTAGAAGGTGAGTAGACCAGGAAGTGAGCAAGTTAGAATGTGAGTAGGCCAGGAAGTGAGCAAGTTAGAAGGTGAGTAGGCCAGGAAGTGAGCAAGTCAGAGGGTGAGTAGGCCAGGAAGTGATCAAGTTAGAAGGTGAGTAGGCCAGGAAGTGAGCAAGTCAGAGGGTGAGTAGGCCAGGAAGTGAGTAAGTCAGAGGGTGAGTAGGCCAGGAAATGAGCATGTTTGAAGGTGAGTAGGCCAGGAAGTGATCAAGTTAGAAGGTGAGTAGGCCAGGAAGTGAGCAAGTTAGAAGGTGAGTAGACCAGAAAGTGAGTAAGTCAGATGGTGAGTAGGCCAGGAAATGAGCATGTTTGAAGGTGAGTAGGCCAGGAAGTGATCAAGTTAGAAGGTGAGTAGGCCAGGAAGTGAGCAAGTTAGAAGGTGAGTAGACCAGAAAGTGAGTAAGTCAGATGGTGAGTAGGCCAGGAAGTGAGCATGTTTGAAGGTGAGTAGGCCAGGAAGTGAGCAAGTTAGAAGGTGAGTAGGCCAGGAAGTGAGCAAGTTAGAAGGTGAGTAGACCAGGAAGTGAGCAAGTCAGAGGGTGAGTAGGCCAGGAAGTGATCAAGTTAGAAGGTGAGTAGGCCAGGAAGTGAGCAAGTCAGAGGGTGAGTAGGCCAGGAAGTGAGTAAGTCAGAGGGTGAGTAGGCCAGGAAATGAGCATGTTTGAAGGTGAGTAGGCCAGGAAGTGATCAAGTTAGAAGGTGAGTAGGCCAGGAAGTGAGCAAGTTAGAAGGTGAGTAGACCAGAAAGTGAGTAAGTCAGATGGTGAGTAGGCCAGGAAATGAGCATGTTTGAAGGTGAGTAGGCCAGGAAGTGATCAAGTTAGAAGGTGAGTAGGCCAGGAAGTGAGCAAGTTAGAAGGTGAGTAGACCAGAAAGTGAGTAAGTCAGATGGTGAGTAGGCCAGGAAGTGAGCATGTTTGAAGGTGAGTAGGCCAGGAAGTGATCAAGTTAGAAGGTGAGTAGGCCAGGAAGTGAGCAAGTTAGAAGGTGAGTAGACCAGAAAGTGAGTAAGTCAGATGGTGAGTAGGCCAGGAAGTGAGCAAGTTAGAAGGTGAGTAGGCCAGGAAGTGAGCAAGTTAGAAGGTGAGTAGGCCAGGAAGTGAGCAAGTCAGAGGGTGAGTAGGCCAGGAAATGAGCAAGTCAGAGAGTGAGTAGGCCAGGAAGTGATCAAGTTAGAAGGTGAGTTGGCCAGGAAGTGAGCAAGTTAGAAGGTGAGTAGGCCAGGAAGTGAGTAAGTCAGAGGGTGAGTAGGCCAGGAGATGAGCATGTTTGAAGGTGAGTAGGCCAGGAAGTGAGCAAGTTTGAAGGTGAGTCTGTTAGGGGGTAAAAGGATCGAATCAACATTTAATTTGCGTGCTAACTGAATTTGAAGGTGTCTGAATACCACCTTTTTAACATATCTGTACAACGCTTTGGAACTTTGGATTGCTTGTCAATGAAGTAATGCAAACGCTTTATCAATCTCTTTTCTCAAATATTGATTGGCAGAGAACGGTTGAAAGTTTGACTTACTCGAAGGCAAAACTCTTCTGAGGTGGCGAGTTTTTAACGAGGTGTAGACTCGCTTTGCAAGTAAGCACACGAGTGAAATTGTGATAATGAGACTGCAAAGGTACAGAATGGATGCACTGAAAGCCTCTTTGTCTTCAAGTAGTTGCAAAAAGAGACTCTGGTCGTTCTCGCTTGCTCCTTCGTCCTAGTAGTAAGAACAAACAACAAAATAACGTTCTTATAATGCTTCAATTGCTTGTGAAAATGCTAGGATGATCAATAGACATATCAGGAACACTCTTAACTCATTTGTTGCCAAAAACGTATCGTCTTATTGTGGACATCTGTAGTCAATTTCCTCAGTCTTGGAAGTTACTGTCACTTCTAATGCTTACAATTAAGTCAGAAGGCATCAATTTAAGAGCTGGTTTCTACTCTAGTTGAAACGGCAAATCTCTAGGTTTGATTATCTCGAACAGGGAATGGATTGACACCTAAAGGCTTTGAAATGCTGCCTGAACATTAGGGAGCATGTTCTTGTTTTATTATCTATAAAGCTGTCAAACTTCTCGAAATCTTCTCGCCTACCTCTAAATTGTCTGTAAATGATTTTGTTTTCTTTAGAATTTCCACGCTCACTCCCTTGAAATATTCTTCAATGCGATTTTTGATCAGGCTTAGCTCTGACGTAAGCACTAGGCCTAGGCCATGTGGGTTCTCAAAGAAACGGGCGATTCGTATATTCTTCTCCTTCAAAGTATTCTTCATTGCTGCTGCAGATATAGAGTTCATTATAGCTGCATCAACAATGCCACTCTCCATTGCAGCAGTAATTTCTCCATTGTTTGTGAAGACAACTGCAAAAAGAAAGCTGCTTTTTCTTTACACAAACTTAACTGTACAACAATTGCATAATTTTATTCTGCTTCTTGCATTGCTCAGAAGTGAAATTTAATAAAGCACTATTTCTGTGACATCAATAGTTGCCAAAATGCTAGCTGAAATGTTTTCTTATGTTTCAGCCGTAGTCAGGTTGCTCAAAAGCTATTGGTCATTTGCTCACAATGTGCTTAAAATGAACATTTAGTAAAGAAAATGAATGTCAAATTTCACCAAACTGGTAGTTTACGTGCCTCCATCGAATAGCTTTGCATTTCTTCTAACTGCAAAGTAATATTGTGACGAATTTGCGACAACAGCAACCTAAAAGTATTGCAATGTATCCTCATAATGGAAATATTAATATACTACTTGTTTGATATCTATTTGGCCAATCATTAGGAATGTAGCAAAAATTCATATTACAGTATGATTGTTAAATAATGATTGGCTGATCAAAGGGTTGACAGACTGGCTGACTGATTGACTAACTAATTGATTGACGGAATCATTGACTGATTGATTATCTAAATGATTGACTGAATTTCGGTTGATTGATTCATTCAATTAGACAATGCAACCGAATGTAATGATCGATTGATTAAGTGGTCACCTGATTGACTGAATGACGGAAAGATTAAATTTTTCTTATTGGCAGTGAAATTCACTAATTGATTTACTTAACAAATGCTTACCACTTTTCCATTTAAATTTGTGTCAGACTTAACGACAGAAGCTGTCAATCCAGTTGTTATGATTCCAATCACTATTCCATTTAAAACAGGTCCAACTAGCATCCAGATAATAGCGATAGCTTTCCCATAATAGGATCTCGGGGTAATATCACCATAGCTGGAAGGAAAACAGAGAGGATCCCTACGTAATGCAGTAATTCAGAATCTAACGTTTGCACTATCTTATTGCCATTTCATGTTTTTCTAAACATCGAAAAAATTCCCTCAGCTTAAGTAAACAAATTACGAGTCACATGATTTTCATTAATAGTTTTAACTTGCTAAAGCCCCGAAATAAAGGTGATTTTGGATTTCAAGGCTTTAAATATGCAACATTCTCTTTTCTTACAGCTCATTGTTGGTAAGAGACTGTCTACATATGAAAAATGAAATCTTTTCTTGCACTCTTCTATTTGCTGATGATAAAAACCAGGGACACTTGCATATCTTCTTGATAAAGGGGGGGGGGGATTCTGAATAAAGGGGGGAGGGAGGAAAAGCACGTTTAGGAATACCATAATTCTTAGTATACCGCTTTCCAAGCTTCTTCTTTCGCTTGTCCGACTACGAAATTTTTATTGCCTTTTTTCCCTGGAAAAATGCCAATTTAATTCCAACGAGCAGCAAATGGAAATGAAATCAACCAAGACCATGATTGAAATATTTTACGTAATTACCCGACAGTTGTCATGGTGATAAAGCCCCACCAAACTCCTGAAAACAGGCCACGAATGTAGCTATTGATATTAAACTCCTCAGGGTTCTGTTTTCGTTCCTTTGTAAAGAAGCAAGAGAGAATGTTCAAAGAATCCTTCTAAAGAGGGTTACCAAAGAAGACTTTTAAATGGGCATTTCAAACACTCGCTTGCTACTTGACCTGCTTACAGTTAGGAATGCTTATTCAAGCACAAAAAGGCAGTTAAAAATGAACTGACTTTCTATTCAGCTGTTCTTTTGTCGTTGAATAGCTTTATTGGGTACCGGGGAAAGAAGGTTGATGTTTGGATAATTGTCAGACACAGGAATAGCAAGACACAAGCAATGTAGAGCACAGAGATTGCAGAGTTGTGAGGATTATAGAATAAGAGGATTGTGAAGTGTGGTAAAAAATTTGGACTCTATTGCGAGCAGTTGAACCATTTGCTTTATATCCACGTTATCGGGCTGATACTTCAAGATTTCTCTACATACCAAAAGAAGGTTTGCAATAGTTAACAGCCAGAATACAAACTACGTTGACCATATCAGAAATTCTATTGCTCTCAGAAGCCATGGAGCCGAAGCACATCTAGGGGGTCATTACCAATGTCCACAGCAACAAGCCAACAAGTGTCCCGAGCATAAGACAAAGGAAGACGGGGGGCCATGCTGCTACTATGATGTTGATCAGCACCGACAGCTTCGATGATTCACCGCGGACAAGGAGCACGCATCCGGGGTCTTCTACAACCAGGACAAGTTTGAACTTGTCCTGGGAGGCCACGTTGATCTGATTCACAAGAACAGGCATGAATGCGTGTGCATCGTCAGAGAGTCGGTTTCTCAGCTGGGTATCATCTAGAAGTTTATGAGTCAATGAGCGATTAGCAAACATTGTCGCCAAATAGAAAACATTGTCGCCAATCACTCTCTTTAATGGTCTCCTACATCTCCGTGGCCAACTTTAAGAAACTAGGAATCAAGATATTTTCACCTTTGGATTTTCGACTTCGTCTGCTATATTCTACTGCAATCAACATCATTCAATGATAGAGTGATCCTAACATCTACAAATGCACATAAGGCAATTTCATCTTGTTGATTACAAAATTTACCATACCCTGGAAGTAAAAGGTTTGTGTGTCGGTTGAGCATCTCTGTATAGTCTCTGATCATAATCTTGAAGCAATCAGTTTCAATAGAATGCAAAACTGTGCCAAAATGTTCCTTAAGAGGAATTATTCCTTGAAAAAACATTATGATCAACAAAAAGCATTATCTACTAAAACTGAGAATTGGCAGTCTTCGTATAAGCAGCCAAGGAACAACTTGCCTTTTAGTTTGGCATGCCTCCCACTTTTTGTCCTGTTGAAGTATATTGTGACATTTCCGAAGTTGTGGACAGTTTTACCATCACACAAAGTACATGAATGCTGTATTGCTTGCTGGATGAGGCTGGCGAGAATTCCCGTCACATATCCCGTCGTGGTATGGTAAATGTATGGTTTGTATTGGTACCACGACACGTATACTCTTCTTGGGCAAGCACAAGTTTCTTTTGAAAAATGGTATGATGCAATATGATATAATACTTGCATCATAGAATAGAAGTTGATATAATATAATATAGTAGAATATAATTTGGCGTGAAATAGTAAAACATGATTCGATATAATATAACATTATACTTAATTATCATCATATCATTATGCTTCAATCAAAATTGTACCATTCTGTAAGAGTTATATTTTATCATATTATATTGTATAATATTATGTTACACTATATTGTATTATATTTTATAATATCATTACGGATTGTATCATAAAATATTATATTATATTTTATTATATTATATTATATTATATTATATTATATTATATTATATTATATTATATTATATTATATTATATTATATTATATTATATTATATTATATTATATTATATTATATTATATTATATCATATTATATTATATTACATTATATTATATTATATATATTATATTATTATACAATGTAGTATAATGCAATATAACGTAAGATGCTATTATATAATATACTATCATATATCATGTAACAATGTAAAATTTTATGATATCAATTAATATAACATCATATCGTTAAACATGATCAAATATAGCATAATATAAATTACATACAACACCCACCAACAAAGACAGGAGAGCTGCGGGGCCCTGGTCCAGCTGCCGTAAATCCCGCAATACTGAATCTCAGCTTTATATTCAAGGAAAATCCTTCCAATATGATGGCAGTGGCGTACTTTAAAAGATGACTGCAAACTTCCTTCCCATACTTTAAACTCGTATCTGACAATGTGAGTGATGAATAACAAAGTTGGTAGCCTAAAAGTATTCCGTTTGTTAAATTCCCTGGTAATTCATTCCACTGCACAAGAATGCTTCCATCGTGGGTAATCAGGGCGGCTTGAAGATTTGACGGAGGAGCACTGGGAACTGTATTGGATAGAGCAGACGATTCAATTGATATCGGAACAAGAGTTAATACAAACGAAAATGACAGGGCATGGTCCTAGAATACAAAGAATTGATGCATGTGATAATATTTGTGATATAAGCTTTTCTACATGCTTCTCTGTAATCCCAAAAATGCAGCAAATATTTTGTTGCTGTTCTTAATTTTATAACAACATAACAAGAGAGGATTGCTGTGAAGAAATTTTCATTGCAAACCAGAATTCTTTTGACAATTGCAATCACGTTTTGGGCTCCATGTTCGAGTCGAGCAATTTTATCGGTTTATCAATTAGCAAACTGTTGTAACTGTGTGCAGTTTTTCATAATATTTCATAAAATCCAGATGTTTTGTCATTTCCCATGGGAGAATTGCCAAAAGCCTACTTTAATTTGCTGTAGTTATGCTGCTGGCAATGTCCAAGAGAAAGATAAATCATAAGAACATGGCTTCCAAAGTGGCTGATGACCCTAAAAAACTGAGGATAAAGCGTTCAGGCTAAAATAATCATCCCTATTTTGAAAGTTTGAAACATGAGGCATTCGTCGAAGAATGATGTGCATGCAAGTGCAAAGACAATGATGATCGCACTGAAAATTAGAGAGAGAGAGAGAGAGAGAGAGAGAGAGAGACCCTGTTGTATTATATTGCTCTGACACGTTGCCTGTTGTATTATATTGCTCTATTTCTGACTGACTCTGACTGACTTATCTGAACTTTACAATTATTTTTACATTACTTTTCTAAAGAAGGGGGATGATGAGGGATGAGAGATGATGATGAAATGATGATGTAATGAGGGTGGAAAAGTCTAGGCTGAGGAGCGAGAAAAGATGTGTCAGCATGACTTGGTATCACAATCAAAAGTAGAAAAACGAGTCACTACAATCCCATCTCCAGCTCCCAATTTTGCTGGACTCTGCACAAGTAGGTCTACTAAATTGGTGACCACGACGTGATTATATACAAAATTCCTGTGCTATACTTCACCCTCTTCAGCTGTTTTACAGAAGGTCCAAGTGCTTGGCCCTTTACCCGTTCTTGTAGTGGCAGATACTTTCACCTCGTACATTGCGAAGCCTTTCAGGCTAGTCAGACAGTAAAAGGATTTATCGCTAGAAACACTGATGTTCCTCCAATCACGCGTGCCATGGTAAGGTCGGTATTCGACATAGTAGGCATTTCGAACTCCATGCCAATCGTAATCTGGCAGGTGATCCCATTCGAGGTAGAGTGAATTAGATGATGTTGTTCTGCATGTCAAATTCTGAGGTGGCAGCAAAGGTACTAAGAGAATAAAAAGCAAGCAGACTGATGAAGAAATTCATCTTGCAGCCTTTGAGGTGTTTGCTATGAAAAAGTTGTCAGCTAGTTAAGACTTTTGAACAAATGACTAGATTTATGGACGCACTTACCTTACCATAGAGGATAAAGTAGAGAATCTGAACCTTGATGTTATATGAATTAGAAACCACGCAATTCGAAAGTAGTCAAAAGAAGCCTTCTCAACAAGACCTTCAAGACCATTTCATGCAGTTCTTGACCCTGAAATACTTTAGTTCCTAAGCAAAGCAAATACATTTATCATGCATACCTTTTTTGGTGAATAACAAATTCACTGCTTTACTTTAAAATCGTCGTTTAACAATGTTTACTAATGAGATGAAAAAATTTTTTGTCACAGGATCCTCCCCTCGATTGACGGCAAAATGTTGTCAATTTACTACAAATCTGATTGAAAATATTTTTACACACCTCCTTCGTTTGTTATGCAATCTTTGAAATCTGTTGAAATGCCGTTCGCATACGTTATGGATGCAGATACCCTGAAAGTGTACAATGTGAACTGCTTAAGATAAGAGACCGTATGGTTTGTTGCTAATGGTGACGTAGCAATCCGTTCCCAAGTGCTTGTACCAAACTCTCTGTAGAATATGACATATCCTGCTATCTCCTTGTGGTATATGACATAATCCCATTTCAAGTGAATCTCAGTTCGGCTGAGGGCTTGGCATGTCAACATCGCTGGGGCGTTTGGTGCTGTTAGCAGAAAACTTACGTTTAGTTTGCGCTTGAGAAATATGACAAAAATATCGACAAGACCTAATCAATAACTTTTGTGTAACTAGTCAAGATGACTGTGTTAAGAAATTTAAAAACCTAAAATTAGGTCATTTTCTGCATACAATCTCAAAGTGTAGTGACCTATCTTCACAGGCTTGGCTGAAAAAAATAGTTTGTAACATTTTTCTTTCTTTCTGACAGTATTTTAAGAAAAAGTGGTCAGGTTTAGCTTATTTGGAAAAAGTTTACTCGCTAATGATTTTATTTTCTAAAAATCTGGTGGCTGTTTTAGAGATGCTCTGAAAAGAGATTTGAAGCTTCATAATCACAGAGAGGTCATAGCGAAGGATGAATTAAAGGAAGCCATTGGTATATGGTTGATCAGCTGTTGATGCTGTTGTTGTATTAAGGTCATTTAGCAAAAACATAACATAGCAAAAACACCATAGGCATTGAAGCGCAGAGACACGTTAAGAGAGTTGGGCTTAGTTTAAAGTCCTGAAAGATTTTTGGTGCCAGGGGCCAAAATGTAATGGCTAAATTTAAGAAGAACAAGTGAACGAGATAACAAAGAACATTTTTACAATCAATACTTCTTAATATGACTTAAGTCAAGTTGTTTTTGCTAAATGATGAAAAAGCAATGCTTGCACATATTCAGTATTAAGCCTAGCATGATGTAGATGACAATTTTTGATGGGGTTTGACATGATTTTCGATAGATGTCATGGTAATTATACAAACGCATACATTTTTAGTCCAGAAGCAATGCATAAGTGATTGGAAAGGACTTGCTTGAAAGAGAGGAAGGTGTATCCATGTTTCTTTGATTTAAACTACATAACAAAAACCATCGGAAATTGAAATAAACTTCCCTGTTTGCGGAGAAATAAAAGCATTCAAAGTCTGTCAAGATTGAAAATAGACGATCATTAGTGAGAATCAATCAACATGAGGAAGGAAATAGTGAAGAAGGCTTGAATGATATTTCATTTTGAGAATTGGTGAAGACCCTTAGAGTTATGCACTTACTGTATGCTGAAGTAAGATTCCACTTTGAAATTGACATTGACCCCAAACATCCGACATCTTCTATTTGGTTTTGGAACAGGACAATACCATCTGTTGGAACGCTCTCGAACCGCACGAGAATATCACAAGATATAAAACTGCTGTTCTTGTAGCAGTCTGCTGTGGCGTTCACTTGCATGTCCGAAGCATTGAAGACCTGCAGAATGTCGTTCAGCACATTGGCCTGCGGATCAGTCGAAAGTGACTGGTTAAGGCCATATGAAGGATAGCAAGGTCTGCTCGCAAGCTCCAACACTGCGTTCAATTGGACCATTCTGCATTGGTGCTGGTTGCAAAGATAATGCTCAGCGTCCGCTCCGCTACAGGGTAGGCCATCATTGGCAGGTTCAGGCGAATCACATCTCCTTCTACGCCACATGCGACCAGCGCCACAAGGCTGGTCGCAGTAGGACCACGAGGACCATGGCCCGAACTGTCCATCGACTGAAAGGTAGACAGGGAATTTGTAGAAAAAACTAGCAAACTGCCTAACCTTAAATGTTATTGTACCATCCCACTGAATCAACTATGGAGATTTCAAATCCAAAATGGGCCAAAAAATATTTTCACGGAAAGCTACATATTTTGATGACGTCATCGAAAATTTAATTATAATTTAATTAAAATAAAAATTATTGGAAAATCAGCCAATCACTTAATCACAACTTTTATTGCATCTCCCCACTAATTCAACTATAAGGATTTCAAATCCATGGGACAAAGGACATTTTACCGGAAGTTACTTTTTGATGACGTCATCAAACTAGACAAAAATCTTAAAAATGTAAACGGTTTCCGTAGTAAATGTGTTTTTTGGCCGGTTTATATTAGACCTGCTTATATTAACGTAAAACAGAGCCTTTTGGTGAAATGACACAATGTGACACAAGCAAATCATGTATACTTCAACTAAATAGAAAAACTGCGCATGCAACATATCACAGTGTGTGTTTTGAATGCAGAAACTCCGGTTTCGTTCTTGAGGAAGCCACATATCTTTATCGCTTTAATTCTCTTCATCATCCGAACTTCAAAACCCCGAGAGCAAACTCTAACCTTTGGTATTACCTCTAGGTAAACACGTTTTGAGACTTTGCTATGAAATTCAATTTGTCAACCTCATGAACTGAGATAAACCTGAACAGCTGAAGGATGGGTCTGCGAAATTGGAAAATGCCAAATATACAAAATATTAATCACAAAAAGATAAGACCCAAGCTGCAAGTCATTTATCAGTTACCTGGACATGGTTTTAAATTACAATCCAAGTTTTCCGTTGAGGGGCCAAAGCAAGGAAAGCCTCCAAATCTGGACGCTGGGTTGTCGCACAATCGCAGCCTCGTCCTGATCCCTCCATTGCACGGTTTGCTGCATTTGGACCAAGACCCCCATTCAGTCCACGCTCCGTCCACCGGACAGGGAGCCAAGCCGCAGTCCTCGCTTTGCTTCAACCGCCCGTCACACGCATCGGCCTTTGTGCACAACGCGAATCTGCTTCTAGTTGCGCTGCCGCATGTGGCTGCGCAGTCGCCCCAGCTCGCCCAGACCGGACCACAAGACGTGACGTTGCAATCTAACTGCGAGCCAAGAGTGACTGTATGTCGCGTAACGTTGCATGGAGTTTGTTCTGTGCTTGGTCCCTCACACCTCTCTGCAAGCTTGATATTGGCTTTGCATGACTGAGTGGCGTTGTTTATACATGTGGAGCTACAGACCTGGTATGGTGAATATGGAGACTGGTAGCTCGCTGTGGGGAAAGTTAAAAAAGAGTGTCGTTCTTCGAATGACTGCATACTGAAACAGATATAACCATGCTACCACAAGGCTTCAGTCAACAAAACGAACAGTATAAAACCACAATGATGAATAAACAATCTTTTATAAAGTGATCTTCTTAATATGCTTGATCTACTAATTGGTATCTTAACAAAGATTAAGGATATAGCTTTTAGGGAGAGTAACGAAAGGAAGTAAACAGATGGGCTTTAAGTTGTTAGTTGTAAAATCTTAATAACTTTTGTAGAAAATTTGATAACAACATTCAAACAACAATTAAAAAAACGAAATTCATCATAAAATGTCAAAGAAAGCTCAAATCACCATGTACTACTGTTAAGGTTCTTTAAACGCTATAAACACAAGTAAAAATTCTAGCAGCGAGCTCAAGTTAATGCCATGTCTATGTTGTTTGCTCGCTGAACACTGTTAAGAGGGCTGAGAAGAAATTTGTAAACATCGCACACCACGGGTCGTCCCGCGGGAGGTTTGTTTCGGAATGGCGGACGTCAGACAAACTGAGAGTTACATTCCTGGTAATTCATCGGGAATCAAGAGCATAATCATTTAGGAATGTTCCTACTGCTTTCAATAAGAGCCAATGCTCAAACACTTGGTTTGTTGAATAAATCCCATACTGTCTTTGTCTTTGTGTGCAAACAACCATACTGTCTTTATTTCTTCGCAGCAAACTCCGTCAAATTCGGCCTTCTCCTCTTCCTCTTCTCCATGTGCGTCTTGTGTTTCATCCTGCTACTGGCCTACTGCGACCGCTGCACAGTCACTAACAATAATAACCGATGCACGTTGCTACGGGCAGCCAGTTCTACTGATGGGCCAATTGATTTCATACTGATTCACCTGATTCCATGTAAAACTGGTCTGTAACAACTTTCATTTCCCTTGAAGAACACCGCTCTCACCTCTGGATCAAATGCATAGAAGGGTCCGGCCTTATATTTGGCTCGGTATCTCGGCTATTCTATCAATTTCTTCCAGCCCATGGAGCTGTCTTATGTATCATTTATCAGTGAGTTGTGTGAATTAGGAAGTAAAAATACTGCAGTTTTTGGATTACAGCTAGTTTCTTCCTGCTAGAAGGAATTTCTCTAAAATTCTACAATAATACGTTGAATGTCATGGAGAGTTCATTAAATTGTAGAAAAAGTTGATGAGTATTCAAGAGGAATTGAAATGTTTACACGGCATACCTCTAGTCTTGTATATGTCCTTATCAATGGGGCACACACTTCTGTTAGTATAGGTCAGGATACAACGGCGTGAAAACTTCGTCACGTAGGTCGTTTTAGTGCAAACTCGACTGCGGAACCGGGCACCATTAGAAAAGGCCAGTTCCGTTTTTGCCAGGTGACAAGTGGACCAAGTTGACCATTGACCATAGAGATAGACTAGTAGAGAATTCAATCCTGTTAAGTAAGCTCAAAGGTCAGAGTTCAAAGTTCAGCAACTTCAGTGGCTTAATTACCTGTGTACTATTTAAGAACCCGTCTTTCTGTTTTACAAGTCGATTTTTTACATGACGATTCAAAAGGGACTGATCCTAATTTGCATTGTTGGCTAAACCACCTTTGTAATGCTTGGACGACGTGTCGTAAAATTATACGGAACTTATACCCTCAGCACCGTACTAAGCTTCAAACTGCCAATTTGTGCCGACGGAAAATGCAACAAAAGTCTGTTTCCAATTCTCATGGCCTTTTGAAAAGGTTAAATGAATTTCTTGCTGGTTGATCAAATTGGATAAGTAGTAGAGATCTCAAGGCATTCAACCACAGAGCAGTATTAACAAACATTTGGTATCTAGCTGTAAAAGTATTTAGAAATGGCTTAGAAGCATTGATAGTTTATGGCATCATAGACAGAGCTGCATACGATTATGGATGGCATCATAGACAGAGCTGCATTCGAATATGACAGCATAGACAGAGCTGCATTCGAATATGGCATCATAGACAGAGCTGCATTCGAATATGGCGTCATAGACAGAGCTGCATTCGAATATGACAGCATAGACAGAGCTGCATACGATTATGGCATCATAGACAGAGCTGCATACGATTATGGATGGCATCATAGACAGAGCTGCATTCGAATATGACAGCATAGACAGAGCTGCATTCGAATATGGCGTCATAGACAGAGCTGCATTCGAATATGGCATCATAGACAGAGCTGCATTCGAATATGGCGTCATAGACAGAGCTGCATTCGAATATGACAGCATAGACAGAGCTGCATTCGAATATGGCATCATAGACAGAGCTGCATTCGAATATGGCATCATAGACAGAGCTGCATTCGAATATGGCATCATAGACAGAGCTGGATTCGAATATGGCATCATAGACAGAGCTGGATTCGAATATGACAGCATAGACAGAGCTGCATTCGAATATGGCATCATAGACAGAGCTGGATTCGAATATGACAGCATAGACAGAGCTGCATACGATATGGCATCATAGACAGAGCTGCATACGATTATGGATGGCATCATAGACAGAGCTGCATTCGAATATGACAGCATAGACAGAGCTGCATTCGAATATGGCATCATAGACAGAGCTGCATACGATTATGGCATCATAGACAGAGCTGCATACGAATATGGCATCATAGACAGAGCTGCATACGATTATGGATGGCATCATAGACAGAGCTGCATTCGAATATGACAGCATAGACAGAGCTGCATTCGAATATGGCGTCATAGACAGAGCTGCATTCGAATATGGCATCATAGACAGAGCTGCATTCGAATATGGCGTCATAGACAGAGCTGCATTCGAATATGACAGCATAGACAGAGCTGCATTCGAATATGGCATCATAGACAGAGCTGCATTCGAATATGGCATCATAGACAGAGCTGCATTCGAATATGGCATCATAGACAGAGCTGGATTCGAATATGGCATCATAGACAGAGCTGGATTCGAATATGACAGCATAGACAGAGCTGCATTCGAATATGGCAGCATAGACAGAGCTGGATTCGAATATGACAGCATAGACAGAGCTGCATACGATTATGGCATCATAGACAGAGCTGCATACGATTATGGATGGCATCATAGACAGAGCTGCATTCGAATATGACAGCATAGACAGAGCTGCATTCGAATATGGCATCATAGACAGAGCTGCATTCGAATATGGCATCATAGACAGAGCTGCATTCGAATATGGCATCATAGACAGAGCTGGATTCGAATATGGCATCATAGACAGAGCTGGATTCGAATATGGCATCATAGACAGAGCTGGATTCGAATATGACAGCATAGACAGAGCTGCATTCGAATATGACAGCATAGACAGAGCTGCATTCGAATATGGCATCATAGACAGAGCTGCATTCGAATATGGCATCATAGACAGAGCTGCATTCGAATATGGCATCATAGACAGAGCTGCATTCGAATATGGCATCATAGACAGAGCTGCATTCGAATATGGCGTCATAGACAGAGCTGCATTCGAATATGACAGCATAGACAGAGCTGCATTCGAATATGGCATCATAGACAGAGCTGCATTCGAATATGGCATCATAGACAGAGCTGCATTCGAATATGACAGCATAGATAGAGCTGCATTCGAATATGGCATCATAGACAGAGCTGCATTCGAATATGGCGTCATAGACAGAGCTGCATTCGAATATGACAGCATAGACAGAGCTGCATTCGAATATGGCATCATAGACGAGCTGCATTCGAATATGGCATCATAGACAGAGCTGGATTCGAATATGACAGCATAGACAGAGCTGCATTCGAATATGACAGCATAGACAGAGCTGCATTCGAATATGGCATCATAGACAGAGCTGCATTCGAATATGGCATCATAGACAGAGCTGCATTCGAATATGGCATCATAGACAGAGCTGCATTCGAATATGGCATCATAGACAGAGCTGCATTCGAATATGGCATCATAGACAGAGCTGCATTCGAATATGGCATCATAGACAGAGCTGCATTCGAATATGGCATATAGACAGAGCTGCATTCGAATATGGCATCATAGACAGAGCTGCATTCGAATATGGCAGCATAGACAGAGCTGCATTCGAATATGGCATCATAGACAGAGCTGCATTCGAATATGGCATCATAGACAGAGCTGCATTCGAATATGGCATCATAGACAGAGCTGCATTCGAATATGCATCATAGACAGAGCTGCATTCGAATATGGCATCATAGACAGAGCTGCATTCGAATATGACAGCATAGACAGAGCTGCATTCGAATATGGCATCATAGACAGAGCTGCATTCGAATATGGCATAGACAGAGCTGCATTCGAATATGGCATAGACAGAGCTGCATTCGAATATGGCATCAGACAGAGCTGCATTCGAATATGGCATCATAGACAGAGCTGCATTCGAATATGGCATCATAGACAGAGCTGCATTCGAATATGGCATCATAGACAGAGCTGCATTCGAATATGGCATCATAGACAGAGCTGCATTCGAATATGACAGCATAGACAGAGCTGCATTCGAATATGGCATCATAGACAGAGCTGCATTCGAATATGGCATCATAGACAGAGCTGCATTCGAATATGACAGCATAGACAGAGCTGCATTCGAATATGACAGCATAGACAGAGCTGCATTCGAATATGGCATCATAGACAGAGCTGCATTCGAATATGGCATCATAGACAGAGCTGCATTCGAATATGACAGCATAGACAGAGCTGCATTCGAATATGACAGCATAGACAGAGCTGCATTCGAATATGGCATCATAGACAGAGCTGCATTCGAATATGGCATCATAGACAGAGCTGCATTCGAATATGGCATCATAGACAGAGCTGCATTCGAATATGGCATCATAGACAGAGCTGCATTCGAATATGGCATCATAGACAGAGCTGCATTCGAATATGGCATCATAGACAGAGCTGCATTCGAATATGGCATCATAGACAGAGCTGCATTCGAATATGGCGTCATAGACAGAGCTGCATTCGAATATGACAGCATAGACAGAGCTGCATTCGAATATGACAGCATAGACAGAGCTGCATTCGAATATGGCATCATAGACAGAGCTGCATTCGAATATGGCATCATAGACAGAGCTGCATTCGAATATGACAGCATAGACAGAGCTGCATTCGAATATGGCATCATAGACAGAGCTGCATTCGAATATGGCATCATAGACAGAGCTGCATTCGAATATGGCATAGACAGAGCTGCATTCGAATATGCATAGACAGAGCTGCATTCGAATATGACAGCATAGACAGAGCTGCATTCGAATATGGCATCACAGACAGAGCTGCATTCGAATATGACAGCATAGACAGAGCTGCATTCGAATATGGCATCATAGACAGAGCTGCATTCGAATATGACAGCATAGACAGAGCTGCATTCGAATATGGCATCATAGACAGAGCTGCATTCGAATATGACAGCATAGACAGAGCTGCATTCGAATATGGCATCAGACAGAGCTGCATTCGAATATGACAGCATAGACAGAGCTGCATTCGAATATGACAGCATAGACAGAGCTGCATTCGAATATGGCATCACAGACAGAGCTGCATTCGAATATGACAGCATAGACAGAGCTGTATTCGAATATGACAGCATAGACAGAGCTGCATTCGAATATGACAGCATAGACAGATCTGCATTCGAATATGGCATCACAGACAGAGCTGCATTCGAATATGACAGCATAGACAGAGCTGCATTCGAATATGGCATCACAGACAGAGCTGCATTCGAATATGGCATCATAGACAGAGCTGCATTCGAATATGGCATCATAGACAGAGCTGCATTCGAATATGACAGCATAGACAGAGCTGCATTCGAATATGGCATCATAGACAGAGCTGCATTCGAATATGGCATCATAGACAGAGCTGCATTCGAATATGGCGTCATAGACAGAGCTGCATTCGAATATGACAGCATAGACAGAGCTGCATTCGAATATGACAGCATAGACAGAGCTGCATTCGAATATGGCATCACAGACAGAGCTGCATACCAGTACGAGCTTAATAGCATCATGGCGATACGAGCTTCACACTTGATGCGTTCACCAGGCAGTAGCCACCAGCTTTCCGAATTTCAAACTTTGATATTTCTGAAAGTAATAGCTTGAAAAGCTAGTCAATTTGATAATTCAAGGATATTTATCGACGTGATTCTTAAAGCCATTGAAGTTACTCACAGACACACTTTTTCCCGGCTCGGCAAGTCTTGTTTTGTTGTTGTGAAGCAGTGCAACCTAACTGACTGGAATTAAAACTCGAATTGCAGACAAAGCTGTCATCCCTTATGCAAGTCAAGTTGCAAGTATTCGGAATTCCATCCAAGGAACTTTTCTCTAAGACACAGAAGGAGAAAACTGAATTAGCGAGTATGTAAGGCAATAATAATTAGCTGGAGTAGCATATTGTCGAGAACCAGCTAATAAAATGTCACATCTAGTCGTCCCTAATAGTTTTGATTGTTCTTTGAAAGCCTCTTTGATAAATAGTAGTTGCCCTAGAGCGACTTCAGGTTGAAAAATGCTGTAATACCATAGTGTCACGTGACAGGAGTAGGCAAGGCCAGTGACTTGCTTATCCAAGCTAACAACCTAAAGCTCGCAAGGTAAGATGAAAATGTTATGTACTGTTGAAAGGCTGACGAAAAATCCATTGGTAGATTCAGATGAATCTGAAAGAAGATTACATGTTCCTGGATTACTTTAGATTTGTTTCAAAGGGTCTATAGTGGCCAGAGCAAATCCACGCATTATTACTTCAGTACCGGCAACAGGGTTAGCTAAAAGAATGATATGCAAATAATTTTCGTTCTTATAATCACACTACTCTTAATTTTCTTATTGTATGGGGGTCTGATAAGAAGCGGGGGTTGAAATTTTATTGAAAAATCTTAAATTGGAGGGTAATGATAGAGTTAAAGGATTAGATTTTTTTAAACTTTAAACTTAAAAAAATGGGGAGGGGTGACTTTTTCGTTAGATACGTAATTAGAGAGGATGTTTATAAATGGAAATGGATATGCAAAATTTCTGAAAAATGGAGTTTACAACCCCCCTCCCCCCACTTACTATTAGAAATATAAGAGTATATAAAGAAAGAAATGTCTTTAACTCTCAAAAGATAAGTGATCTATCTAATTTGTTTTCTTTGACTTATTAGACAAACCTCAAAGAAATATAAAGCAAAGAAACGTATACTTTGACAACTAATGACTTAGTAATGCATCGGTGGACTTTATTTTGATTGTTTGAATAGACATTATCAAAAGCTAGAAGCAAAAAGTTACCATCGATGCTGCATTTAGTGGTGCTTCCTTCAAAACAACCGCCCTCCATCCGAATAACTGCTTGCTTGCAGACTCTTTCCCTTGATTTTGTACCATATATATCTTCTTGGTTATTCGGAACGCACTCATTCCAACTCGACCAGTCAATTAGCAAGTTCACTAATATAAGGAAAAAAAACAAGATCTAGTTACTAGATTCTCCAATTCAAGACTGACGCAGCTCCCTGCAAAAACGTAAACATGACTCACAACTTTCATCAGTTAAGCTCACCTTTGCAGACTTCGAAGGTCTTTGGTGGTGCCTCTTGAGGTAATGTTGAAGAGCTCACAGATGCAATTGCTGAAGACGGGGAATGCCCATAAGTCATCATCATGTCCCTTTTGTAAAAAGATGTCACTGTTTGCAGGCTGTTTTTATTGACAGAAGTAGCCATGACTGATTGAGCTGTGTTTTGCATTGCTATTAAGAAACGGGACTTTGATTACTTCATAACTTTACCTCGTATTTGATAGATTTTAAGCAGCATCTGCGAGGTATTAGCAACAATGGCTTTCACGGTGCGAGTTTCTCAAAATCATGAAGTACCCCTTGCATATTTGCATCTACGGCCGAACATGCGTTTATTTGAAGAAATTAGTTTAAAATCTGTTGCAAATGTTTGGACCGACTGGCAGCCATGTTGCCCAACTGACTTGAAATGTCATTAAATTTGATTCTGCATGTTATCATTTGTTCCGGTTGAATTTACGGCAAAAAATGGCCTCTGAACTTTCTATGGATGTTGCTATTTTCAGGTGAAGGTTTTATCGTGCAGGAAAGTAGCCTGGGTGCCAGAGCCTCAGAATGTCAAAGGATGATGAACTGGGAAAATGAATTCGCAATCAACCAATTCGCTTCCTCATGGCGGATTAACAACCACAACCTCGAAGTTAATCAAACGACTATTTGTAAGCAGACTTACGCTCCACAGCCAATGGCAGCCAATTTAAAGCATTGTAGAGAATTCTGAAGCCTGGACCAATGCGATTCCCAGATGTATAGAATGTTACATTAACCACATTACATTGAGTGTACAATGTTTCGTTTGATGTGACATGAAAGGTATGCTCTATTGTACCAACAAGCTCTTTGACTTCGATGTATCCAAGCGAAGTGTTAAAATCAACATTTTCAAAGTAAAAGGCCATGGACTGGAAACCACTGCAGTTGATCGTCCAATGGCAGATTTGGCGAGGAAGGTATGATCCGTCCAGTGACAGCTTGGGTACCAGTGTCCCATTGGTAGAGGTGAGTGTGCCACCACATGACTGGCAAGTAGCAGGTACTGCTAAATTATTGAAGGAGAAGGTCAAAGGTAGAATATCTGTCTGTCTGTCTGTCTGTCTGTCTGTCTGTCTGTCTGTCTGTCTGTCTGTCTGTCTGTCTGTCTGTCTGTCTGTCTGTCTGTCTGTCTGTCGATCTGTCTGTCTGTCTGTCGATCTGTCGGTCTGTCGGTCTGTTTGTCTGTCTATCTGTTCGTTTGTCTGTCTGTTTGTCTGTTTGTTTGTCTGTTTGTCTTCTGTTTGTTTGTCTGTTTATTTGTCTGTTTGTCTTCTGTTTGTTTGTCTGTTTGTTTGTCTGTTTGTCTGTCTGTTTGTCTTCTGTTTGCCTGTCATTCAATCAATTTGTCCGTCTTTCTATTCGACTTTGGAATTTTCTCATTATCACTGTCCATTTTATGCGAAACACGACATCTATTTGTATCATACATAAAACATGCAAAGCCTTACTTCTGTTAGTTTCATTTGCTTCAAAAGAATTGTATGTCATTGTGAAGCCAGTCCGCTCTTTAAATGAATTTGTGATGAATGATATTCGGGCAGTATTTGATCGACTTGTATACTTAATTGGTTGGTCAGCCAAACATAACACACCAACGAGGCATTCCTCTCCTTCCACTTCATCGAATACCTCAATTCGATCAGATCGACAATGTCGAGTGCCAACTTCTAACATTGAAAATGTCAGCTCAATTAAGAACCCCACAGGTCTCTGGATAGTCCAGTTGCAATTCTGGTCTGCATAGTATAGTCCGTTTGGGGCTACTTGAGAACTGATTTGTCCTTCTTTGCAAGTGAGAATTCCTCCACATGGGAAACATGAAGGCTTGCATTCTGAATTTAAAAGGTTACTGCTGGCAAAAACTTTGAAAAAAATTGAAAATGGTCGTTTTTATAAAAGAGGGTTGCAAGTTAAGGGAGCTGCATATCAAGCTGAATATTCGTTAAATTTTGCAGCTTGAAAAAGGTAAAGATGCAGCATACATATTGAGGAAAGCGAGTAAAATATTACGTCGAGAACTTAAAAAAGAAAATTATGTCAAGCAAGTGAAGAAAATCTAAGCTCAAAAGTATAAAATCATCACCATGTTGTTACTATCTATGTAGTAAAGTATGAATGTTAAATCAAATCAAATGAGATGAAATGAAACAGGTGTTTACATACATTCAGGCTTAATGAACCATTAAAAGGACATTAACAAATAGAGACAAAAACAAACCATTGCACGGTATGACGCATTGAAAGAGCTCCAAGTGGCTCCCTGGACAGTTTTTGAAGGATGCCTGCTGGTTATTGTATACACACTGTCGCGTTCTACTATGCACCATAGTCCCATCGGAAGAGTTGCTGGATGTGCAATTAGTCCAATTGGACCAACTGCTCCACGACCAGTAAACTATCAAAAAGTAGTCATAGAAGCTATAACAACATGTCATTGAAAGAAAAAGTACTTCGATCAATGAAATCAATCGTAGAGAAGGGTGACGAGAAAATGGAAGCAGAAGAATGACGATAAAAGAACTTCGAGAAGGCGAATGGTTATGTTTGATCCGTTGGAAAAAAGATGTGAGTTGTGATCTAGTTTTGCAAATAGCTTGAATTCATACGCTATGTAAACAGGGGCGATCCATAAGAACTATTAGTCATGTGAGGATAGGCACTCAAATGATATGGAGCTTAGAATGTTGTTGTACTAGCTTACACGTATCTGTTTTGTTTTCCTGGACTTTTTTGGGAATCAGTCATGTCATACAGTGCTAAAAACTTGTGGAATTCTTACCAATCAAAGGAGCATTTCAATGGAGCAAATCAAGTGGAGGGAGGAAAATTGAATAAGAGGAGAAGTTTAGAGCCACCATGACTGTTTACCATGCTATTGTCAATGTTGTGCTTGATTGCATACTCAATATTGCATTCTATAAAACAACAGTAAGAAAGTTTCTTTATATCTAAGGAAGGTTGTCAAGAAGTTTACCAGATTGGAGCTCGCGTTACATTGTAGATATGCAATGGCATACTTGAAGTGCCTCTTTTGGTTTGCAATGCAGTTGAATTTATCCATGAAGTGTTACTTGATTCTAGTGGCATTTTCCATACAATGGTGGTGTACGAAGATAAGGTTGGCAGGGGAGGGAGGATGTATGGCGTGGGGTTGGCAGGCAGATCTCAAATTGAACGCAAACAAAATACCACGTTTCCTCTTCACCCCGAGTTTCCCTTACTTGGCGGGGGTCTGAGTCTTACAATCGACATTATAATAAAAGTAACTATAAAACACTACATCATGGACCTCCGTATTAGAACAATTTATGTTATGTAATATTTGCATTGTCGCGTTTTGCCAATGAACACATCGCATAATACATATCGCTTTGATCCAGATCAAAAAGAGGACTCATAATAATTCCTTTATTGTACACATACTACTGATCCATGCTTGATCATGGTTAGCCACAAAACGTGAAAAATGTTACATCATACTTGGATCGCCTTATCTATTCTCGCGCATCACCTGATCCGCATTATCATCATTTACATTGAGTATAGTGATACTACACGGCGTTTATTAATCCCTTTAGGGGGCTTCTATTCAAAGAGGGCGTTTAAAAAGGGGGCGTTTTCTCAAAGAACATTAAAATATTTAAAGACATTTATTTGAGGGGGCATTCAAAAGGTGGGAGTTTAATCGGAGCATTACGGTACACAATACAAGCTCAGGGGGGGGGGGGGGGGGCCACCTATAAATATTAAACTTAGCCAAAGAGTGTCTACTTACCTGGAAAGCGGAAAACCAATTCATGATGCTTATTAATTTTATCCAAAGTCAAATTCAGTTTTCGTCCACGGAATTGCCACAGCAGTCTAATCAAGGTTATTGAATTGGAATTAGTGGTACAGTTGGTAGTGTACTCAAGACCGTATACTGACCAGGCCAGCACTGCCTGACTCTTCGTCTTAGCTACCCCGGTAGATTTGATTTGCGCTGCTTGGATAGGCCTCAAAGGGACCGAAATGTCAAACTTTAGCAAACCTCCCTCGTCCCTGCCAGTGATACTCGATTCAAAGGACTCTAAAATACAATCAACAATGCATCACATAGTCATTAAGCAATATTTTAGGCACTTCAAAAGCCAATTTATTTCTAATGCAACTCAAGGTAATGCTAGGGCCACATGCACATTCCTGAAACAATCACTTAACAAACTTTAATGCTAACCATACATTAAACGTATTAGGTGTGGGTGCCTTTTCAAAGTAGATGATCTTAGTTGATTGCCCGAGAAGAACGTAGCTTCATGGAGAGAGCGGCGTAAACTCAAAATGATGTATCCTAGAATCCATGTAACCTTTTAAATTGATAAAAATACGCCAAGAACTGACAAAATTTAAATCTCAGTAAGTAACACATCATTGTAACAAAAGTCTCTGTACATTTTAATTCTGACAAATTGAAGTACATAATGATTTTAATAATTTGAAGTCACAGTCTAATGTCGTTACAGAAGAAGGTGCATTGGAAGCCAGAACTAGAAAAATATTTTTTTTAATGTAATGACATATAAAGAAAAGAATAATACATACCTTTGAAAACCAGCATTACAGGGACATGTGTAGTGCTGTTTAAGACTGCAGATAAACTGCTAATATTAAAAGTGGATTCATTCAGTTGTGTTTCTAGATAACTCGCTACTATATGCACAGAGGCGTCAGTGTAGCCACTGTCCTTCGAGATGATCCATGATGACGCAAGCAGAAGCACGGTGTCATTCTTGTGGAAGAGAACTCCATCCAACTCAATTATGTTTAGGCCCTTCTCAACCATGACTTCATTGAACAAAATGGAGTTGTAAAATGTCTCACTTTGATTCCCATACATCGGCTTTCTGGCCACTGCATGCAATACACGACCTTGGTCACTTGCAAGGATGTTTATTCCATAAAGCGCTCCAACACAGTTCATGTTAATAGAGAAAAGTGTGGGGGACAATTTGAAATATTTCGGAAATTGTTGTGTAGCGATGTTCCAGTCGAGGTATCTATTACGCACTGGGCAAATGTCTGAAATGCAAAAATTGACAAGCTGGCTTTGATAAAATGCAATACTTTATTCAAGTTATCAAAATCCGCTATAAACAAAATACTTAGAACGAGTAGGCTACACAAGTACTCATCGGTGAAGATTTGCCATTCTTCATGTATAAGATAACAATTTCCAAAAGATCTACAATCCTGACCAAATGGTTAGTGGATTGGAGAAGGAACCATCAAGATTGCAATTTTATCTCAAAAATGGTATCAAATCCCCCAACCTTGCAGCAATGTTGGTTTTTTGGAAAATACAAAAATATCAGTTACCGAAATGAGTAGAAATAAGCATCTCAACATTGCTTGTGGGGGTTGGAGAGTGTATCTTTTAAAAAAGGCAGCAATTTGCCAGCCAGTCTAATATCTTTTGGCCAGGATTGTTGGTTGAGAAATTTACGTCAGATTATGTTCTTTCGATGCTTATCATTTATTCGATATTTTTATAATTGGCTGACTTTTACCTAAAAATAGATTTCAAGTACCTGTAGCTGATGAGTTGGCAAGGAGATAGCAAGCAGCCAAAAGGACCACATTTGAATTCATCTGCAAAAAGAGCCACTTTAGTCAAGCAAAACTGCAACAGTACAAACTTTTGCCCTTACTGACACCCTTATGTCAATATCCTTGTTTCTTATAGGAGCTGACATCCTTTTCTATATTTTTGATAATGTTATCCACATGTTTTGAAAAATGGCCATTATAATTCTCGCTAAATGTCAATGTTTCTTGAACAAGTGCTTTGTGGTACAAAACTTTTTTCGTCCGACACTCCTCAGAGTATGCAAACGTCGGAAGATAACCAAAAGCTGACCGAATAAATAGCCAGATGCGGGCTAATTTTAGAAGAGCACAAGGGAAAGACGAACTCTTTCTGTCTACAAAGAATGGGATTTTCCATTGAAATATAGACAGACTCCAAAACACCTAGATTTGTTTTTCTATCATTTGTCCTTCAAAATCATGCATTCAAAATTGCATGATTTTGTGAAGATAAGTGAAACTATAAGCTTTCCTTGAAAAGTGTCAACCATTTTTGTCCGGGATTGTTGGTGAAAAGACGACCTAGCTTGTCCAATTATACGAAAATTGTCGTCACAGTATGTTTTTGCGCAATCAGGATTCTCTAAAAGATGTTGTCCCATAGCCGGATCACAATTAACTTGGGCATTGCGTCGTTTACAATTTCGACGCGGCTGCTCTCTTTCTGCAGAGGTTTCGGTCCTTATGCTCGTGGGAACATGATGTTTTATTCTATCCTCCGATCTTTGAGTAGTGCGTCAATGTTTCTTACAAGTATAACTGATATTTGTTGAACTATTTTTGATTAAATTTTCTACGAGCTTTGAACAAATGAAAATTATAATTTTCGCTAAATTCAAAGTTTTCTGACTGCCTTTATTCATTTTCAGCCCTTTGAAAATTTGCCGTGAAAACAGGGCTTGAAAATTCATCAATATTCATGGGCTAAAATTGGATAGCAAGCTGCTCAAAATACTCATTTCAAATGCTTTAGTGACAGCGAATGATTGAAAACATTTAGCAATTTTCTTAAATACCTCTAAGGCTGCAAATTTGTTTTTCTTTAAAATCTGTTAAATGAAGATGTTTTCTTGAAAAAGCGTCAAAAATCAGCATTGGCATTAATTGTAAGGCTTGTTAATACAATTTTCAGTCAACGCAGTCTTGGTCTGAAAGCTTCATTACAAACTGTTAAACATATGTCAAAAGTGTGGCAAATTAACCTTTAAAATTTACATCGCGAAGGTAAACAAACGCTGCTGTAAAAAGATTTCTAAAGATGTTTAGACGGTCATTTGAAAAATATACCCCATATATAATAAAAAGAAGTCGATGTTCTCGTCAAGTTGGTATAAATAATATTGTCTTATTTTACCGATCTTCAACAAAAGACCCTATAAATTATGAAAGAGGGAAATGTTCTTAGATTATCATAATCTAATATTTCTGAAACAAAATTAGCATTTCGTCAACCAGCAATACCACTTGGCAAAGATTAGGTGCAGATATTTCATGGAAAGCACTTTAAGTTTACATGCAAATGTTTCTTTTAGCAAGTCGGTTATTTTTCTCTGACATTTCAATTTTTGTAAAGACTCCCAAAAGATCATTAAACTCCACAAAAGATAATAATAGTAAACTCTTTAAGACCTTTTTTAAACCTATTTTAGATAGAAACTATATATGCAAAGAGCTTGGAAATCCCTCGACCTAAATTCTGTCCAACAAGCGAGCCACGTTGATTACAGGATTCGAAGGGAACCTCATGTTTCAGATATTCTCTAGACATGGTAGGTGAATGTGGCCCAGAAGAGCATAAAGCTGTAATTTCGTCACAATTAGGTATTAAATTCAATAAGATTTATTTTAGAACCGTAAGATTAATCTACCCTAACAACTTTAGCAAGTTGAACGCAGCACCGTTTTCTGAAAAACGTTTCTAAATTTGATTGAAAAATAACCCTCTTCACATTCAAATTCGAGCCCTACCCAAGATCTTCTTACCAAGACTTGTCTGTCTACTGAGCCCATCCAAACTATTGATAGCTTGTGAAAGACATCGAACAAAGAAATGTCCGATATTCAAGAAATTTTTGGCTAAATTGATGAATTCATGGAAAACAGTTTAGCGCCGAGCCAAATCTTTTATTGCCTTGTCCTAGATCGGCCCCATTTTGGGTTTGGTCCATCATGAGGTTGGCCCACCATTTTTGGGTTGGCCCATCTTGGCTCCGGCCCGCCTTGGGTTCCGCCTATTGAAGGTTTGGCCAATCTTGGAGCTGGCCCATTTTGGGGTTGGCCCATCTTGGCCCTGGCCAATTTTAGTTTGGACCATTTTAGCTTTGGCCCATTTCGGACTTGGTTGAGCTAATACAGAAAATTAACATTACATCTACAACATTAATACTGAAGCAGTAAAGTCTTCTGCCGAAAGATTTGAGACTCTAGTTATTTGGATAGACTTTCACGAGACCAAAAATTTCTACATTTTAATCAAAATTTTAACACAGCCTTTAGAATGTCTTAACAAATAACGCTATAATGACATATAATTTTACTAATTAAATTGCAAGCGAGTAGAAATGGTAAAAAGAGGCTATATTTATTTCTTTTCTGAGAAATGGTGAGGTAAAAACCAGACATTTCTAACCCAGTTAGTGTGTTGGGTATGAAAAAACGATTAAAGCGATGATAGAAGCAGCGTAAACTGACTTTATCAACAAAGACGGGTGTAGACTGTCGAACCAGACCGGTTCTTGCCTTCCTTTAAAGAAAACGTCGCTTGCGTGAATTGGTACTGAATATCCAAAGGATTGGATAAAAGATGCACCATGAACCATCAAAATCACAAAAGACAGCTGCCTTCTGGGTTTTGTAGAAAATTATAGCTGACAAACATAACTTCTTAACACTAACGCCTCTCCATAAACACCTCTTTCAATTATGCTTTTTCTCTCCATGTATCTAGAGTTATCCTTCACCAATTGAGAGTCGTTTTTGGAGTACTTTTGGCCCAATTCATACGAGTTATCTACATAGTAATAATCACACATAATAACAATGCTTGAAGGTGCTACCATATCATTTTTACTTTCATCAATCTACTTGAATCGAGCTGATACTTTTTTATCAAGCTCAAAGAACTAACTTATTTCTTAACTGTAAAAATGCTAAATTTCTTCCTAAGCTTTTGCCAAATATGCTGCAATTTTAATGGCTTTAAAACGAATGAAGAAATTCCAATTGCAAATGGCCGAGGATTGCCAATAATCATCGATTGCGCAAGCATTCGAATAAAAACAGCTGTCAATATTGAGCAATCTTCGAGTGAGCATATGATGACGCAATTGGTGTCATAACAAGCTCGCTCAATTCTATAATTAAAAATGCATTCATCATAGACATTACATTATCTCATTAGATATCTGACAGAATAGTTGATATAAGCGAATGACAAAATTCAAACCTTGTTATTGCGTTCAACTGCAGATTTGCCAGGAAGCGAGATTATCTTCTCTACAACAGCCGTTATATCATGCCTATTGACAGTCTCTGTATAATGTGCTGTCGGGAAGTGACTAGAGCGGCTCTGATGTAACAGCCAATCGGAGTGCTTTTCTGTTTACAGTGTCGTCAAATGAGGCTTCTCTGTAAGTTCCCACAATTCGATGCATTCCTGCGTTGATTTATAGCATCGAGATATTTTAACAATAGCAATCAACTATTTTAATTTAATATACATTTCAATTCAAGTTGCATATAAATATTTTGCTATTGCAAATTGAACTGAGTTGTTTCGCCCCAGTAACCTGACTTTCTCCTGTCATATAAGGGAGTGCCGCTTGTGTGTTATGGCTCGCGAATGACTAATTTCGTCGAAACTGCAAAAATGTTGCAGACAAACAATCAGGCTGCTAGAATAAAAAGCCAGTCGTAGATCTAAAAGTACGCAAGAGGCTGTGAAGCCTATGATTGGTAAATCTAATGGCCAATCAGCGTCGACTCACGCCTTGTTTTTTGAGGAGTCAAAGTAAAAAGACGAACACTTTCTGTCTAAACAAACAAGGTATTGAGTTTATATAAGGCAGATTCAAAAGCTAATAGATGAAAAGACAACCGTAACTAGCGTGAAAAGATTGTTGGCATTTTATGCTTGACATAAGTGGATTGGCTAAAAGGTTTCACCCTGATGATGGAGCAGAAAGATGCTCAATTCAAGCATTGCGAGTTTCTACAATTCGAGGTGGCCATTATCCCTCTGCGGGGGAGTATTTCTTCCTAGACTTCGACATTAAATCAACGCGACATTCAACTAATCCTTATAACTAAACCTTTATAAAATCTAGGACGTAAATAACTCGGTAAGCTCCCCATCAAGCTCCACATTCACTGTTTTTTTCAAAACAGTGACATGTAAAGCTGATGAGAAATTGCCTTTGTAACAAAGCACCTTTATGATTGCTCATTGCATCTAAGAACCATCGCTTCCTTACTTCTCCCTTGCCGAGCCAGCTGCAATTAGCCCAGTTATCGTCTTCATGTAATAGTCATAGCAGTGACAATCTTGGTGATTAAAAATAAATTACTAATGCCAGCTGTAATATCCTTTAATATCAGTTGTAAAAACAAATAGCACGTATATTATCACTTGTAAGAGAAAAAGATGTTCCGTTATGCTACTTGTAAGGAAAAGCCCCAAATAGCAGTTGTAAAATTAACGGCTATTTTTAATATCAGTTGTAAGACAAAGGCCTCCCTTAGCATCAGTAACTAGAACAAAGAGTAGTCTCAGACAATGAGTGCTGAAGAAATTAGCATCCTAAAATCAAAGTTCAACTGCCTTTCGCAATTGTAAAGTTTTGTGCCACAAAACCTTTGCTTACATATTAATTTGGAAAACAAAATTGAACATTCACGATTTTATAAACACTTGTTGGCTGTACAACTACGGAAAAGGCCTGTCTTGCACGATGAAACTAAAGCAATAAATTTACAAGGTAACTATCGATAATTTCTCTCTTTTCCTTTATAAGAGGTTTCCTGCATTTGCATCGCATGATTTTCACTCCCTGCCTCCACCTGGAAGACCTCAAAATGAGGCTCATAAAACTCTGCTTCCTTCTTTGATGCAGTCCTCATCCGTCTTCTCTTGCATAGCAATGCAACAAAAAGCGATGCAAAGAATAGAACCAGCAGCCCTCCGATCACAGAAGGCACTATCACTTCGACGTATGTTCCTGCAATAGTTAGAAAAGCCCTAGCCAAAATCTTGTATGAAATTCAATATCCTCCAAGCTTTTAAAAACTTTGGATTTTGAAGAACAACAAATCTAGATTGTGTGCAAGCAAACTTCTAGCGCATGTAAAAATTTTATTGTAAAATTCAATCCACAAAAATACTGCAGATGAAATTCAACAGGAATCTCCACACTTCATTCAGAAGACTGCTAACTCCTGCATTCAGGACACCTTTCCCTATACTTGGCTGTGGCTCCAATAAAAGTCAACTTGCACCTTTGCACGGGACAGTTGGTCCTGCACAGTTTCCTCTATGGTAAAAGTTTATCTGAAACTTACTTTTCTTTTTGCATTTCCCGTTTCTCATTTCAAACTTCTTCTGACATTTGCACTTGTATTCAGATTTAGAAGAAGTTGGCACGCAAACAGCGAGAACATCGCAGCCATGGCTCCTCGTCTCGCAATGGTTAGTCACTGAAAGAGAAACATATGGAACGGATCAATTCATGGCGTATAAGGTGATTTGTGAAACTGTTAAAATGGCTTTCTCCTTGCGACTTTGGTAGAAAAGCAAAATTTCATCAAAATGAACAATTTAATGATTCAAAAAGATCCAAGGACACTTTCAAAGTAAATCAAAGGACGTAAGGCCACCGATTTAAAAATACACTGCAACTCAATTCGATTCAGGCGTGCGGATTGATTAATCAAAGTGATCACATGTCTTGCATCACACCACACACAGCGATATTTGAAGTGATCACATGAACATCTGCTGTTCTCAACCTTGATTGGATAGCTAAGAGTTTCTATTTTTAGATAGCCCAGTCCTTTGAGCTAAGCTGCGTTCTAACTCCGTGGATTCACTTTAATATTATCTGTTTTTATCAAGATATCTTTTATAAGTATCACACATTGGCTTATTCAGTATGCTGAAAAGTAAACTATCATTATGCTATGCGTGAATCTTCGTCTTCTGTTATTCATCTTCAAAAATTATGTTATATATTAAATCTCTTTCAGAAGTATGTTGTTATGAAAGAGATTTTTCTACTTTTCTCTCCTTGGTCAGACAGAAAAGAATCTTGCTTTTCTTTATCACGAATTTTGGCATTTTTGGCACTTTTCATTCTTATGACTTTGATTTTCCTATACTTCCTTCTGACATATTTTCTTTTTAAGAAATCGATTGCAGCATAAAATTCGAACACTAGATAGAATGAAAAAGGAAATTGGGATAGTACCTTCACAAATGGCTTTCCTCGTCCTTGAACACTCGATGACAAATAGAAGGATTTATTCTTTACAATGTCAGCAATTTGAGCGGCAGACAATGCTGGTTTTTCTTTAAAAAGCAAGTAATAAGACAGAATAACGCTTCCTCTTTTCATGTCGAATATTTGCACTGACTGAAGACTTGAGCCAAGTAATGTCCCGCGGAATATCCGCAGAAGACGGTACTCCATCTCAGCGGCTAGTTCAGTAAAATCACTCGAACGTCTATCAGCGTAACTGGTAAGATAGGTTCGGTTTAGGAGAACACCTTCTACTCGATACATCGCCTTTGCTCGCACACAGAGTCGATTTGACATGTAAAGGCCATCGTTACAGCGGCAAAGGTGTCCTGCTGGTAAATTGCGACAGAAGGAGAGATTTGGGCATAAAGATTTTCTGCATTGGTCTGAGGAAAAAGCAATGACAAATAAAATCAATTTTCTTACCACATGAAGAAAAGAAGAAAATGCCAGAAACTCAAACACCAATTTACACGTGTGTGTGAGTGCTGATTTGACAAGTCGATCATACAACAGACTATGATTTTGAGTGGTAACTTATTATTTCCAGGAAGAAAGTTTCAAAGGAATTATGTCACGACTTTAAAAAAGTCAACATTAAGATATCAAGATCAGGATTTTTCATCCCAGAATCTACCGAGTTGATAGGACTGACAGAAAAAGATCGGGGTGCCACGAACATGTCCTGTCACAGAAATCGTGCACCGACGTGGCACTAACTTCTTGGCCAAAATTAACTGAGCAAAGTAGGTTGTAGACACAGTGGCTTTCTAGGCCTAAATTGTACCTTTGCATTGAAAAGAACCAATCGTGTTTATGCATGCCTCAAAGGTGTGACATGGTCTTGGAACGCGGTGGCATTCATTCGAATCAAAGCAGTGTGTTCCGTTTCCAGTATAGCCAGTCTTGCATACACAGAGGTACGAGCCATTGGTGTCAATGCAATCGGTTTGACTGCTGCAAATGGTGCTATTGTCACATTCGTTATGGTTTTCACAATGAGTGCCATTACCAACAAAACCACTTTTACAGACACAGAGGCTTGTTCCATTAACGACGGAACACCTTGCACTTGCATGGCACGGACCACCAGAAGCACAAGGATCAATTTCTACAAGAAACCATAAACAAACATTATATGAAGACAATGTCAAAATTATTCAATTCTGACTTTAAGATTGAGTCATCAAAACGACAGAGGCATCAATTAATTTAAAATAATATTTTGTTTTCTTTATCAAGTTGAAAAAGCCTTTAATACTGCTTTTGCTCAAGCAATATGCATTTCCAAAGCGTTGATGAAACTTTCCCGCCGCTTAAAATGCACCAAAGTAACATTGACATCAATACGCAACTCATGGAGCGATAACCTATAATAAGGGCAGGCTCATTTTTAAAGCCATTTAAAGCGTAAAGAATATGACTTTTGTGATGTCATGGAAGCTATAATTGCAAAGATGTATTGTCCTTGCCTTTAGGCTGATAAAGTGATGAATTAGGACTGGGTGAGGCTCTTGCAAGGCGTTGATGACGTCATCAGCGCTTCTTTCCCCAGACCCCTTGGGGCTGTGCAATGGAATGCCAACACAAAGCATAAAGATTTCGATAAAACCAATAAAACTAGGGGAGTTACCATTGCATTCACTTCCATTCCATGCGAGCCCTGTCCTGCAAACGCATCTGTATGTGCCGACAGTGTTTATGCATACTGACGATTGTGGACAGACCTGGCTTTTCTGTTGACACTCGTCAATGTCTGCACACTCACCGTTCTCATTCTTCGCAAAACCAACTCTAAACGTGCAGTTACACGAGCCATGAACTCCAGTACACGTGTTGTTGTTTTCTAAAATAATGAATGTTGGTCGATTCAAGGAGCTTTCACTTGAGATCAATCGATTATTTATCATTGAAACATTCCGTCTAATCTTTAATTTTGAGATCATAAGCGCCTCAAGCTACGAAGTTATTTATCGCTGGTAACCGCAGAAGTCAATGTTAACTTTCTTAAAAATGAAAAGAAATAAGGGTTTGGGTGATAGCGTGAACTGACAAAATTGCACGATAGGCTGGTAAGTTGTACATGAATCGGATGCCCTGCAGATACTATCTAATCAATCAATTGCTGTAAATACCAAGTTTTCATCATATAATTTGTATGAATGTAAATGTTACATTTCCACCGGAGGAAGTGAGAAAAAAATTATTTAACAGTGAAAACCTAAATGCGTAGTTTCATCTAATTCCAATCACTTCATCTAATTCCATTATTGAAAGACATCGATGAATGCGGTTAGCAATATTTTGAATGACCTCGCCTCCATGACGTCATTAATGGAAAGGCCATGGTCTTCCATTAACGATATACATATTAAAAAAGACAAGAAATCCTTTTCAATGCGAAAGTCCAAAATGCGGAACGACATCACACTGCATTAGAACAGATAAACGTCGAGGCTAAGAATTTTTGTTCATTTGAACCGAGAGTCTAGTTGTTCTGTCTTTTAGCGTTCAGATTGTAACGATGTTTATACTGTCATGAAGTTGTTTGGCTGATAAACTATGAATAGCGGAATAGTGTTGACCCATATTTTAAAAAGCTACCACAGAATTTTTCACGTCCAGGTGCAAGTGGTATAGTAAAAAAGTGTCTCTCACTCTCACAAAATGTCCCATTTCCCGTGTATCCTGCAACACAACTGCAGTAGAACGATCCACTGTCATTATAGCAGTGCGCATGCTGATGGCATTCTAGTCCTCTGCGCAGGCACTCATCCACACACTGGCTCCCGTTCCAGTAATATCCTCCTGCGCAGGTGCAGAAGTAGGCCCCCTTTGTGTCAACACATGTAGAGTTCTGCGGGCACGGGCTGCTTGCACAATCGTCTATACTGAGACAGCTCGACCCATTTCCAGTAAAGCCATGTTTGCAAATGCACACTGACTGGTTATTGACTGCGATGCAGCTTGCATTTTCGTGGCACAAAGTGGTCATATTTTCCGCAGCACCAGTACAAAGCACGTCACCTTGTCCTAGCTGTAATGACACTGTAAACGAAAAATACATAAAATGCACAAATTGGGTGGCTTGAGATTGAATTTATTGAAAAGTATTTAGTGCGAGGTCGAGAAAAAAGTTAGAATTGTAAAGAAAAACAAAATGTCAAGTTTTACAAACAAAATGTCAATCACGTTCTGTTAGGTAGCCTGCATAAGTTGGCCTATCATTTGCATAGAGTTTCCAAATTCGTTAAATATCTAGAGGAAGCTCTCGCCAACGAGGAAACATTTGCTAAACTTGTATTCAGGAGATCCTCGCCTTGCCAAATTCATCCATTCTGCCAAACTTTAAACAAATTCCTGATCAAACTATTTTGCTAGATAATCGTGCAGACAAGTTACCTTTCTGCCATAGATCACGGTCGGAATTTCAATCGTGAAGTATTTTTGCAGGGTAATACGTACTTAAGCCCTAATGGTGGGAATACTCAGCGCATATAATCTGTTTGAGCGTACGATAAGCCTCCCGTGTTTATTAGAAGATATAATTCACAATAATTGGATTCGTGTAAGCCCTTTTAGGCCGGCCAGTGCATTGTCTACAAGACTGAAAAACGTCATCTTGTAAGTGAAAAAAGTCTGCCGTCAAAATAAATTTTTAAAATGATAGAGGCAGCTGTAAAACTGTTTAGAAAAATACCATGGTTAAGAAAAATGGCTCATCTTGTGCGTTATCTTCATTGGTATATTCATCAAAGAAAAGCACTTAGAAGTTAAAAGATAAATATTGAGTGCACGGGGAGGAAGAATTTGTACAAAATATTACCAAATACATGGTTCTCTGCTTGCAGCGTAACGGGAAACCGTCCAATGCTTATAGCAAAAGTTGCCTTTGGGACCCTTCCTCGAGATGCGAGGGTAACAGCGAACGCAAGAACTCAACAGACTATAGGCATAAAAATAAAACGGAGTAATAAAACAGAATGACTTTATCCAGTTTATCTAACAAACCGTGCTTAACTAAGACCCTTCTTGCGGTCCTCCGTGCGGCCTAAAAGTCGACATTTCCCCGTTACGCTGCGGCGTTTAACTGTTCTGCTTACCGGACAAGAAGAGAGACAAAGCACAAATCAACATTGCCCAGACCTTCTCCATTACAATTCAGCCAGCCTTAACGAGCACTGCTGCAAAATTCTTTCTGATATATTGAGCAAACTGATTAACGACAAAATTACCTCGTTAGGTGTCTTTAAGGAAGTACTGATTCCAAACAAGCACACCTACACCTTCTGAAATGAAACTAGTTACGGCTTTAATGCTGCCATTAACAAGACAAACTCGTCTAAATTGGCCACATGTAATAGTCCCAAGGTCTCGTTTCCGGAGTCGATAAAAATGATCTGCAGAGGAACTTTCGAGGGGTTTTCAAATATAATTAAAAGGGGGCCTACTTGTTTAGTCTCTTGTTGTAGGGAAAATGGAAGAAAGAGGACAGATCTGGAAACAGATATACTGCTCGTGACTCAGAGCCCCAAGAAACCGGGTAATAAAATCTTGCTATAATTGGCAGTCATTACGCCCTGTTAATCAAGAGACCTGTTAATAAGGAGCTTGTTCACATGAGGCAAAGAAAGGTACCCTTTCTCGAAAATTCCTGATTACATGAATGATTTAATCTTTCAGTTGGCGTAGGACATGCATCTCTCTGTGTCCTACAGCTATACCCCGCCCAAGTCACAGCACTGGGAGAGGGAGATTGCAGTTATTCTAACCTTGCTTTATTTTTGTGGAAGGGGCTGTTGTAGTGTTATTCAGGCCTTGACTGGGCGTACCAGGAAAGAGCGTTTAAACCTACTTAAGGAAAAAGGACCTGTTTTTCCATAAATATTTTTAGTAGAGTGCGTGTGGTAACAGAGGAACTTTGGAAAGAACGATGTAAATGCATCCTAGGATGGCTAATACCATGAGGAGCAAAAAATGCAGGCAAGCTGTTGAGCAACTCTTGGCTCGAAAAGCAGCTTGGTTAGAAGGCGTTTTCTTTGTTGATATGGTTCAATATTGAGAAGGCTATTTCAGAGTGACATCGTATAAACATAACCAACAAACTACGTTCCTAAGCCAAAAAGGGCAAAATTTGGTGGAACACACACATGAACCAATCACTTTGGTCTTGTCTTATTGCCATTAAGCCACAGGGTAACAATATGGAATTAAATACTTGATGACATAACCTGGCTTTTAGTGGCAACTTTGAGCCCGATCGGTTCTAATCAAAACTGAATGAAAAACCACTTAAAAAGATTGTTTACATTTTAAATGTTGTTTACAAACAAGGCGACAAGAGGTGCAGGACCCCCAGAAGTGTAATCCTTAAACACACTAAGTCCAGATAGATTGGAGCCGGAATCTGATCGTCCCGCCCACACTGACTGATTCGTCCACATGCGAGAAAAAGCCTCAGTCAATAAGTTACTTTTCCCGTTGAAAGAATTGCTTTTTAGAAGCAGCATATTCCCGATAGACTTTTGTACCTAATGTGCGTGGAAGGTACACAGGGAAATCAATGGCGTTTCTAAGAGGGAGGGGGAAGGAATGCACAAGAACTCCCTCTGAACTTCCGCACGAATCAACTCTATATATTGAATTAATGAAATGAGACGATTTAGATCTCCTTAAAGTAAGGCGTTACTTAATAAAGATATTGTGTCTGTACACCAATATTACAGGATTTTCCGTGATGGGCCTCCCTCAGTTTTTCAGGCCAGAATTGCCCCTGAGACAAATGAAGGAGTACTGTAGAGTTTACCTGTGGTCCCTTCAGCCTCGATATTTTTGGTTTAGAATAACGAGGTATTTTCTGTTGATGTTCCATGTCGCTGAATCTGGACTCTTTTATTGCATAACCGAGAAGACAGCTCATGTTACTGTGACCTCAATATGTCACTTGATGTCTCTTCAAGGCGTATCCCAGATTAGGAATAAGTCTCGGCACATCTACAAAGGACGGTATAAACATACCATTGCTTCTGCTTCAAGTTCTTGCAGATGTCATACTACTGTTTCAAGGTCAAAGTATGACATCTGGAAATATGAAAAGCTTGCTCGCAAATCAGTATTTCGCACAAATAGTCAATTTAGCAGGATCTTGATATACAGGCCTATGACGTCATGGTTCCCGCTGTTTCGTCGTTTTGCATTTTGAAGAATAAGAATTGTGCCTCACACTAATGCGGTGCTGTGAAATTTGAGCAAAAACAGCTCGTAATGACAGTAATGTGGTTACATAATTTGATCTTCTGCCAGCAAAGGTTATTCGTAAATCCTGTAATGGTTTGCGAGGAGAGTGAAGAAAAGGGCTTTGCATAAGCCAGGATTTAGATCAAATTAGGTAACAATACAACATCACTTAGTGCTTCAAATAATTAAAAAACATTTCAATAGCAAATAAGATGCTGAAAAAGTATTGTTTTGAACATAGGCGCCGACTTTTATTTTTCCCAGGGGGGCTCAAAATTTAAATTTTAAAAAAATTTAAAAAAGTTGAAAGGTAGAGAAATTACCTGTCGCTTTAATAACGTAATAGCTCGAGCCCCCAAGCCCCCACGTAGTCGGCGCCTATGGTTTTGAAATAACATAGCAAATACTGTTTCATGCTTCGTGATAACACTGGATCAGTCTTGGCCTATAAGCGTCCGAAACAGAAGTTTTATCATAATTAACTCCTTGCTCCAAAATGGAGCCAATAAATGGAGTCATTTAGTTATTGTGAATGTTCGAAGGAGATTCAGGAATTTTTCATAGTAATGTAGAGGGCAAAGAGATCACGACTTGATTTTTGTAAGCATTCTTTCCAGCACCAATTGTATGAAACATAATGAAAATGAGATGTGACCTAGTGGTGACACAATCGTAATTCGTAACCTCATCCCACGTTAAAAGTGAACTTTTAATGCGGCAAAGGGGACGGGACCTATTTGGATTTAGGCGAAAACTCCATCGAAATGGGCATGACCATGGCGTGAATTGTACCATACGATAGCAAGTTGTGAAGGGAAAATGGGACTCTATTGGGAAAAAATAGCAAATAATTTGTGTCATTAGAGAAGTCGGAGAGCATGAACGTTTGCGTCTTGAAGAAGTGTAAATGCGACGGTCTTCACGATATAGGTACCTACCTAAAATATATTAAACAGTACTGTACATCAATCCATATGTTCGTTACTTAAAGTCTTCATAAAATTTTTCAACAGCTAAAATTACCATTTTCACTCAAACATACACAAGCTTAGGCCCAATAATTTAGCAGAGTCCATTTAACTATTCTAAAGTAAAATATGCGATTAATTGTCGAATGTTTTCAAACAGCGCAAAGTCTTAACTTAAAACAAACCGACTATACATGTTCCACATTTAGACGGTGAGTTAAAATCCAAACAACCACATCCCGTGGACAACTGCTAAAGAAGGCAATTGGCGACAACACTTAATACATTTGGATCAAATTTTGCACCTTCAATTTTAGCTCCTCTAAATAAAATCTTCTTGCATTGGATAAGCTTTATGAAGATATCCGAGCTAGCTCCACTAACCAAGCCTCCGTTGCCGAATTCAAATGTACTAGGGCCAAAGCTCATTTTTGGGCCGGCTTCCTTCCCTTTGCAATTTCGAAAGTCGCAATCTCTCAAATCCGCATGAGTAAAATCTACAGTGCAGTTGACATTGAACTCACAGCCATAGAATGCAGCTCCTGACAGGTCCGAATTTCTGAACGAAACATCATGGTTAAATGTGGTATGTGAAAAGGATATCCCTGTTAGCAATTTTCCAGTGAAGTCCAGTTTGTTTTTGGTCATGTTCTGTACGACAAAGTTTGCTTTACTACTGCCAGCAGGATTCTCAGTTGACGACTGGCTTTTTAGGGCAGCATTTGCAACAGAAAAACCATGTGTAATTAGTCGTGAATTGGAGATTGAGTTCTTTGGAACCTTTTCTGTCTTAACTACTGTGGAAAGCAGCTCATTTATATCTTCCTGTGAGTAATCATTCTTACCCAAAGCCTCTTTGATCAAGATTTCGTCAATAAATTGCACCAGGCTGTTGAGTTGATAAAAATCAGCTTCTTGTTTAATTTCCCTTAATACATGTTTATCACTTGGCAGATCATTTTGTTCCAAGATTTGGCCCCTAAGAAAGTTCAAAATATACCTAAAGTATGTTCCATCACGATCAATAAAAAAGGTGCCATCATCAGATTCCTTCAGATTGTATCTTCCAGAGAACATTGCAGAAAGCATTGAATGTTCAAACTTACAGAGAGTGCTTAAGGAAGTAGAGAAAACATTGCCACCAACATCTAACTTGATTTTGGTCTTTTGAGCACTTGATATATCTTTCACAAATTTCTTTTCATCTTCCAGTTTCCTTAGTTTCTCTTCGTAATTGTTTTTCAGTTCATTCTCTGTTTGCGCCAATTCCTCCAATTTCCTTGCATGCTCATCTTGTAGCTGAAAAAAGCTGCTTTTATATACTCTAACCCCTTAAAATTGAGTTTACGTCAAATTTTCACAAAATCAGACAAATGAATTCATTGCCAATAACTGTCTAGCTGAAACTGGAGGCAAAATTAATATGATACTTCTGATTCGTTGATAAAATACATTTTCATAGCTAGTCAACCTTTGCAAACTGGAAGATGCAATAAAAAACTAAATGACTTCTACCATTTTTCTCCTACCATTCATTCTGAAATATATCTATTGAAATTCACAAGCCTCACAAAAACACCTGTTTAAAGGACTAACAATAAAAGCTTCCACAAAGCAATACATTCAAAAACACTTTTGTTGCTTTTCATGTATAATAATCTTGTTTTGTATATCTGGAGTCATAATTTTGAGCTGTTATGGGTAAGTAGCTTGTATGCATGCATCATTAAATCATAATTTAATTCAATTTCATGTCTTGAGCTTAGGAAATGTTTCTAGAGTAAAAAATTAAGGCGAAATCTAACAAACAATTTCTTAGGAAAATACCCAGAGATGGCACGTTTATAAAAAGGCAGCCAAAGAACAAAAACCAGCCCTTCTTTTTCAAAAGTTTAACCACAGGACATTCAAAAACCCTAATAATATCTTTTTCATAAAAACCCATTTAAATTAGAGCTAAATTTACTAAAAATTTACTAAAATTGTTTCACTGTTATCAAATGTGCCAAAGCAATTGCTTAAAGGAAATTTTAACAAATGTTGAAATGTTGAGGCTATAAAAAACTTTTATAAGCAAATACAGCGATATCAGGTGAGATAACTATCAAATATTTAGATACCATTTCAATGCTTGTGGATAGAACCTAGTAATAAAGGGCCGATAAAACATTCACTAAAATTTTGGATATAAAAACAAGTACAATAAGAATGCATCCTTCGATAGGCATCAATAAAAACCCGGGATATTCTTGAGTGTTTTGAAAAACTCATTGAGAGAATCTTCTGATCATTTTAAGTAAATAAAAAACTAGAGTCCTATGACACGTCCTTCCTTTGCAACTACTCCGCTTGCAATCCTGAATAAATTGATTGCAACAAGTATTACAAGAAAGCTATATTCAACATCTAGAATATTAAACATCCACGTTTAAAAATGCTTCACAACTGTGATAGTATATTAAAATATTACTCTCCCTTCTTACACATATGAAACGGAAAAAAACTATATAGCTTTTCTTCACCACGCAACCTACAAAAACGCCACCTACTTGTTCTTTTAGTTGTGAAATACTTCTTCGTTCGCCTTCTAACAATGTTCTTGCCTCATTTAGATGCTTTTCTCTCGACGAAAGCCGTGCAAGGAGAAGTTCTACCATCTCTTGCGTTTTGTGAGTCCATGCATCATCTTCCAGAATAGTAAAGGTTTCTTCTTTTCCTTGCGTTTCTACGCTTTCCATCACAAAGCTAGGCTTTCGAGCAGACTTAATCTCTGTCTCTACACATCTGTTTCCCAAAACAGCCAGAAGAAATAGTAAAGCAGCTGGTTTCTTCCTAGTGCCAAACCTCAATCCAATAAATATTTTCTTTGTTGCGCGCCATTTTGGCCTCTGAATGAATACGAGGCCATAATATCCTCGAGTTCATCCCGATCTTTGAAAGTCTGCAGTTCAATAACACAAAGGCAAACATGGGGGTACGGAATGCTTTTATCATTTTTCAAAGCAATTAGCTGAACAGAGCTCCTAATAAAACATTAGACCTATACAAACAAGAACCTACGTGGTCGAGAAGTCTATTTGAGAAAAACAAGACCATTTCTTGACTTACTTTCTGCTTTTATTATAAAGAACTTGACTGAAACAGCACATTTACTTGGGGACAACATTTGATTTTAAAAGGGCCGTGCAAACAAATGATAATGACTATTTACTACATATTTGAAGCTGATAACCAGCTGATTCTACTTCCTCTTCAAGAAGGCCTTCAGAACAGGACATAAAAACGTGGCCATTTGGGGCGACCATTTCCAGGCCTTCAGCTTACGGGGGTAGGAAAAGAGTTTGCGTCCTTTAAAGTAAGCTTGAACCTAGAAAGTGGTAAAAGGCACTTTGAAACACTTCATTTTGATTTGTTCATACTTTTGTGTAGTGATTTTTCCCACCAAAGGTACCATTTGTAATCACTCTATACAGGGCTATTACATCGATAACAATATACTTTCTGTTCTAAATTTTCAACATACGTTTTGAATCGACGTTCAAAGCTCCATACCAGTCCAAAAACTAACTTTTTGCGGAAGGAATTAATCAGAGTTAGTAGCCCTATGAATGTATAGCTGTTCTCTTGATAACACCCAACCCATCGTGTTAATCAGTTAATCAACTTGAGGTTAATCAGTAAATCAACTTGAGGTTAATCAGTTAATCAAAGGGGTTACCGACTTGAGCACCAAATCTGGTGGACCTTCATTAGGCCATCTTCTGGACTAGGCCATGAATTTCTTACGGTGGCAAAAGAGCTGAGTCAAGAAACACGGTTGCCAGCTGGTTCACAGTCAACTGTGAGTCTCAGACATTCCTATAAAAAGTTGTTTATGAGAAAATTTCGGATAATCAAAATCTGAGGAACTTATTACACCTGTAGAGACTAGAGAGCCACACAAAAGACACGATCAGCTCTGAAGATGACAAGGCGTTGGAGAACATTGGTGTCAATCGCTCCTCCGCAGGCCCATGCGCTGGTTAACTTAAGATTTGATGAAGGAAGACGTAGACTTCTGTTAATGGAATCACCAACAATATAGTTTGTGCATTTGATTGATTCGTTATAATCATAGCATCGATTCTAAATATAGTTAACAAATACAACGTTGTAAATATTACATCATGATCAAAACATCAAAATTGCACTAAAAACTACAGAATCGTCCCAATCATTCAAATGCCAATGATAAATTGCCCAGTAATACTGTGATTCCCAATCGACCTAACAATCAAGCTTGCATTTACCGCAACGAAACGCTGCTGACCAGAAACTAGCGGGTAAATTACATCCCCAACTAACTAGGCCATCCGCAAAGAACATCAGAACAGCGAGTTGTATAAGACTCGAGGAGATTTGTCATTCTTCATTCACTTAATGCTTTGAATGACAGACTAAGTGGGCCTGAAATCAATATTTCTATTGTGTGCTCTTTGTGAATGGTCCTTGATAGTTTAACTACATAACATATATATAATGTGACTGTAAAACTACCTTCTAAAGATTTAAAAATCAATTTTGCGATCAAAATACTTTTGGAAAAGACAATCGATGCACTTTGTGCAATGTAGACAATAATTATTTCGTGAAGTCAAAAACCGAAAAAAAGAAAAAAAAAGAAAATTTATTTTATCAATGAAGTGTATCCTATTTCTAATCAATTATTCTAAAGGAATATATGAAAGAAAAGTAAATAATGTGTTCAATATGAAATTTAAGTGGAATTATACGCCTTCGCATACAGTATTTTCTTGTTCTTGAAATGGCGAGTTCATCTAATCTAATTCTTTGACCGAACACGAGCAATGAAATTACAAATTGTCGCAGCGAAATTTGGCTTTGCAACCTCTTCAAACACGTTTTCCCAAGAGTCCCTACAAAGGCTACGAAAGCAATCCAGTGCCTCTGCGCAGTCCGCAACACCAATCGAGATGCTGCGCAGTGTGAAGATGTGAGGTTTGAGGTTGTTAGGCCCAGTGGGTCGAGGTTCGAGTTGATAAAAGTCTGGCCATTTATATGACTCGCGCCTAATTCATAAAGAATCTTACCATATTGCTGCATGAAGGTTTTTGTTTACCTGGGCCTAAGCTTACTACAATGACGAAAAAACTGTTCAGACACTAAAACTAGCAATGCAATTCATCCTCGTCAAAATTCCCAAAGACGAGGCCTCGCAATGTGATCTACTAGAAACTATGAATCCCAGATTAGTTAGATACATCCTGAATTTTCTAAATATATAATTATGTTCAGGGAGCAAAGTTCTGCTAAAGACAAACCAAAATATAATCACCTAAGAATCAACGAAAGGAAATCCGAGCGACTCGAGAATATACAAATTGTTTTCTGACTACAGATGCTAGAATTTTCAAATTTCATGTTAAAAATGTGTGTTCATGAATGATAACTAGTACTTTGGGTGATGCAGTTTGACACTGTAATCTAACCTTCGTTTCCATAAGAGTCAGCTATGAAGAACCACGGGACGGGGGTATGCTAACTGTCCAACCAACTGTATTCCTACCTCTCCGTGCAAATTGCCTAAAACCCTGCACATTTACGACTTCACTGGCCTATGTTCTCTTACAGACGATACCAGCCCAAGTGGTATCAAATGTAGCGGAAGGCAATATGGCAGCATGTAAAATACGGAGTGGGCGGAAAGCTGGGTGATACTTGACTTCATTTGTTTGACAAAGTTTTGCTAAATTTCATCTCCAAACTGAAATTTCTGTACCTTCACAATATCACATATTCAGTACACGAAATTCATTGAACTGGACACGGGGGTTGTGTTATCAGTCTTACAATACCGACCTACTTCTTACAATATCATGAATATCTTTAATTATTCATTGGCGTTGGAGGATACCAGAACATTAAACAGCAGCAACAACAACACCATCCATGTAGTAGAATTCATTGACATCTAGCAAGCGATACTGCGCTCGTGGAATGTTTATACGAGAAGCCCTTATTTCAAGAATTCGGCGAAATATGTCTGGAAATTGTTCCGTCAAATAGCAAAATATGAATAGCAGAAAAGTTTCTGATGTTGCGAAGAAAAGGCCCTGAATTGGGGAACAATAGCGTTGAAGCATCACCTCTTAAATGATGTCAACCTTCGCGGACGAATCTTCTTGTGGCGGCGCTGGCTCGGGTTCAGGGACATCGTCCGATTCAGGAGTGACAGTAATTTTATGTGAAGGGGGATCCTCATCGGGAGCATTCTCAAAGGGCGTCAATGGGCCCATCTCTTCCAGCGTCGCGTACTCAGTTTTCACGGGTTTCTCTTTGTCCTTGCCATTATCCGGTGACTTAAAGGTGCTCAGCTCTGCGTACGCGCTCTCGCCCTGTCAGAAAGAATAGATTACACAATTCAGTTAGTGGGTTAGAAATCATGTTCCGTTAAAGCAAAACTGGGGTATTGTTCGATCGAAAAAAGCAGTCCATTTTGACCATATAAAATAGTGCTGTGTCACTCGATTAGAGCTATGAACATCGTTACTGTATGTTGTTGGTCAAATGCTTTCTATCTAAGAGATGTTAAACAGTAGCTAAATAATCGAATATATTAAAAGATGCTGGTGCGATGTCGACGAAGATTCATTTTCATGCCCCTACTTCTTGCACTGCAGCCTGCAACAAATTGCGTGTAGATGCAAAGAGACATTGGATACTAAAGAAGATAAGTAAGTCTGGGTAGTCATTTTTCTAAGTGACACTTCATATCAATGGTACGTTCAAAACAAAAAAGCAGCAAGCAAAAATCTTATGGTTAGTTCTAAATATTAAAATACTAATCACGAAATAAAATACAACATTTGCTTATTAAGACCATATTGAATATAACATCATGAATTGAAATCGCAAAACAGCTTGGGTAAAATCAAGGTCTCTGCTATAATAAAGCCGATACATTCGACAATCATTTCACACGAAACATAAGGACAAAAGCTGTCACTATGATCAAGAATGGCAATCTTGCCTTAAGGATGCCGATGAAAAACGGTGGGGGGAGGTTTTACGCAAGGATACCACGACAACCAAAATCACTACTGGGCATCTCAGAAATTTTCATTGACGACAATGCGAAAGTAAGTCAGACAACAACCCTCTGATTCTCTGTACATATTACAAGTTGTATATTGAATGACTACGAAAGTGGGAAAATTCAAGATGGTATCTGAGTAGTACATATGAAAATGAGGAGTGGGGGGGGGGGGGGGGGAGCCCCTAGAAGATTTTTACATTCTTTAGGGAAAGGAAAGCGTCAAGTAGTGTCCGTTTTTTTATAATAAACAACCTTCCCAAGCAGCTTACATCTGGCAGTTTAAGGAAGCCATCATTTGATAAAATCGATTTCGACAAATATGGAAGCACTAAAGATGAAGATTTTTTCAACAGAGACTCCTTTTCCCGAGGTTGCATCGTTAATTTTCGAGATCTTTAAGCCACGCAAAGCTTCCATTATTTCCCTCGATCACTTAAAGTTTCTCAACGCTCAAGTTCTGACCCCGTCTTGAACACGTATATAACGTTCGCGGGGTTACAGCAACAGCAACACTTGCATCGGTTTGAATCAAACACGTGATATGACAGAGAACGAATCGTCGAAGGAAGAGGACGGGGGAGACGTAGCACTCGTTGCATAGTTGTAGACAACAAAACCGTCAATCTCTGTTACATTTTCGCTATTTACCTTTTTATCCGGGCCTGGCGATGCGTTGTTGTTTGGCACAACAGGGTCGTAAGCCCCGTCCGAGTCCGCGACGAATTTGGGATTATCAACCGCGCCATCAATGTTATCAGGTGATTGCTTAGCCTTCCTACTCACAGATGCGTAGAGGGAGCCATCCGGGGCCCTGTAGTGCCCGTCCCCATTGACGCTCTTCAGGGGGATGTCACTCTTCGCCGTATCGCCTCGACTCTCTCTATATGAAGAAAGCAATGACAACTAATCAACATATCTGTCATACAATTCTAGTGATTATTCGTCATATCGTTCATGATAATTATAAACGATGTTTTTTGTCCAGCGATCTAATTTTTAAATCATTTTCAATGGTTTCCCGGTAAATTAGAGCTCGCGGTATATCATTTCTCATATCTTCTAACTCATCTGCTTGGCGAAAATGAACAACGTTTAAATTGTTAACCACCTTTGCCAGCGACATAGGCACCAGATTTGACATTCCCTTAACATGGTCAACGATACCGGTAAGAACCTTTATGACAACTTAGGGTACATTCAGGAAAAGGTTTCGCCAAATGCTGAGGAAACTACACATTAATTCGTATGGGAAAAAGTTATCAGTACTTCAAAATTGGGATAAAATGTAAAGTCCAAGTGTTAAGAGATGATTGTATTCATTAAATTCCCTGGTACGCAAATTCCATTAAATTCCATGCATTTCTGGTCATCTACCGGGTACGCAAAGACAAAAACTAAAATTTATAGAAACTATGGACTTTTGTACTTCAATATTCAAACAACATTCGGTTTGACAAAGTCGAAGAATGAACTTACTTTGAATCGTATTCAGCTGAAAGTTAATAAAAAAGATAATTAATATCAGCATAAAAGTATTGCCCGGCATCATTGCATGTTAAGTGCGATTGAGGTGAAGATACAATTTAAGGTGAAACGCCGGTAGATTTATTGCTAATCATGGCTTACTCAATTTAAAAATCGAACAAATTAATTAATGAATTGATACTAGGAATTTGGCCGGGTGAAGTTTCTAGTGGCTGTGGCTGTGAGCAAAGAATGACTTTAACTTCCCCAAAAAAGAGAAACTTGAAATGCAGCAGAAATTCACAGATTAGCTGTTCCTAGGCATGAGCTCAAAAAACCCCTTTGTGATCGTCAACTCCATTAGATTCAAGTCACAGAACAGAGAAAGGACAGATCAAACACTCGCGTCGGCACCTTTTATGCCAGATGGTTAACCTCGTTTTCGCGCTTAACCAACAAATGCATATACGAAGAAGGAACCTATTTAACCCCGTTTTCAAGTTGGCCTACATGCAAAGCTTTCTTAACAACGAAAGTCACCAGCGCGCCTCCTGCCCTTCTGTGTTCTAGTGTTGATCTTGTCAACTGTCGTCATCGTTCCACAAAAACTTTCTCTAAATCGTCGATGAGTCAATATCTCTGACTCACTTTACAAACGCGTTTGTTGAACATCCTTGTCAACATTTCCTTTTTGGGGAAATTTTGTACTTGATGTAAAACACGTTCGCAAATGTCCAGGCTGCGTTTGCAAGGGGGGTTTGGAGCGGATAGCAGCTAAATTAGGAATGGCTCCCAAGGGTCCTTGAAATCGAGCCCTAGCTTGTCATGGTTCAAATTGGATCGGTCTCACGTTCCCGCTACCTTGGATTTGTGGTTAAGGGTCATGCATTTTTGCAGTGCAAAGAGGGCTTCTTTAAAGACGCCATCCTAAAACTGTGGTGGAGAGAGCCTACAGGCTAGGCCATATGAGGGCAAATGACGTTGGTCAAACTTAATTCGCATCAGGCTAAAATGAACATAACAAAAAAACACAGGACATGCAACAAACAACGAGATATGAACATCAAAAACTTTAAAGGTCCAGCCGCAACAAGAAAATGTACTCTTACTTTAAATTAAAAGATAAAAAATTGGAAAGCAAGATAACACTGGGCAGCTGCCCCCGCCGCCCCCGCCGCCCCCGCCGCCCCCTTATAGAGGGGGAACTCAATGAAAATTAATAGTTGTTTCATCGTCACACTATAGGGTGGTATCATTGAGAGCAAACCCGGAAAGAAACTGCCAGCTGAAGATGAAAGTAGTTATGGGCAGGTCTTCTAGTACACTTATCCCGTAGTTCAGTCAACAGCACTTGCTGAAAATCGTTTCAGTTTCTTTGTCAAAGGCAAACTGGTTTGTTTCAGTCACAAAAGATTCTAAAGCCAACACAAATGATGTAAATTGAGTATGATATTCTATTTGAACAAGTGTCGTGGGGAGCTTATCTCACATTTCCTTGATTTTTCACCAAAGTATTTGAATGTTGACAATGGTACAGGTAAACCATAATGAAAGGACGCTTCCGATCAAAGAATGAGAATCAATGATGGCTTTCAACGATTGGCTTCAACAAGACAAACGATTTCTATCATCGCCATGACAACTTCAGGCAAGCCATCAAATATTGAATTTCCCAAATCAAACAGTTTTAATATGACAGGTAGTGGATTCATAACACAAAACAGTCCATTTGTAGACGGGAAACCGTCCTTAGAACTTCTTAAAAACCATTTAATTATGGAGACATCGAGACAGCCTTCATGTGCCTACCAATGTTCTTCTTTTGGGAAATCATTCAAGACGATTCAATAAAACTTTCTTCAACTCTTTCCGATTAGACACCCGTCCTCAAAGCATTTTTGCCTTAGAAGTCGTCGCTGCCCGAATGTGAACTAAACACGGTTTCCGCCTTTCGTTATAAAAATCCGGGGGTACAAGAAACAGTGTACTACTAAAAAGCATACGCGAGATGACCTTCAATTCCAGGGCCCCTTCACAACACCCTGAACCTTATACTCAGGAATACAGATTTGTGGTTTGCGGGACTATAGTGACCAAAGACAAATATTTTTGGTAATTGGTTTTCAGAAGAATGGTCATTTCAGGGTTTTACCTGCAATGATTGCAGAAATTAACTGTCACACCCACTGGCACTTTAGTTTGATGTCTATGAGTTAATATTACACAATATTATGTGAAAGGGAATAGGGAGATGCTGGCTCAGCGTAAAATGCTGTCCCAGATCTTACACTGACATAAAATCTTTTCCCGTAAATAAACCAAGCCATAACGAATTTATGTCACACAATCAGCAATATAAAATTAGAATAAGTCAAACAATATGAAAAATGTGAAGTACGTTGGACAATATAAAGGACACTGCCACCCCAATGACGTCACAAAATAAACACAACGACAACTGGCAACGCACGTGGGACGAACAAACAGCTCGCGAAAGTGAAGGCCGACAGGAAAGGCAATTCAGATGGCGATATTAGGGAACATGCAAGGCCAATCATTGTGAATCGTAAAAATCAAAATCTACAAAGATCAAGGTATGAGAGCCTTGTGTTTCTGCGACCTTTCGCGGTGTGTTTTGAAGGGGCTCCAGGGCAAAGCTCAGACTAGAAATGGGAATCAGATTTCACAGGAGTGTGGAGAGGAAAACACCAATGGGTACAATACTCTGCCTTCAACAAGATGAAAGCACGCAAAGTTGCGGTACGAGCGAACGATTTCAGAAAAACTTGATTGACAAGATTATTCTAGAATGAAAGATCATAAAATAGTGACCGGTTGTCTCGAGCAAGAAGAGTGTTATGGTTTTTGGGGAGATGGCGAAAAGAGGGGTGTGATTGCTTTAATACCAAAACAAAAATCTGGCCAACTTATTGATATGGAATCCTTAACAATTCTTTGCACAGTCACCTTAAAAAGAAGTTTTACATAGAATAAGACTAAGGGAATAACTCAGACACAATTCAAATGTTAACAGTGCTGCTTATGGTTTACGTGCCATGTTTGCTTGCAGGGAGTCAGGTGAATAGACCTTGTGTATATCAGGTTTTAGAAGGCCTTAAAAGTCAGGCTCAACTTTTCTCAGTTCGTTTGGCCCCCCATGCAAGTCTCGTATCGTATTGTACCCTGGCATCTGTGACGCTTTTAGAAAGCACTTGAAATAGCAAGAGACTACTGGATTGAGCTGCAAGCCGTTTTCCGAAAAGGGTCAGCAAAAAGATAGGCCTTCATACACTTGAAATTTGCAGGGCGCGTAATCATACCAAGGTCTTACAATTTGTTCGTTGGACTTTAGGCATACTACATCTGCCAATAGCACCATCTGTCATAACAGCAACTATTCGGAACTCATAAAGAGTGCCTGATTTGAGGCCATCGATCTCCACCTCAAATGATCCAGCTTTCACGCTTTTTACATCCTCGTGCCCATTTATTCTCTTCCAATATATATCGTAATGGTTTATTTCATATAACTTCACATGTACTGGCGCACACCATAGTACTGTGATTTTATCATTTCCGTGTGGCTGAAGTGAGAAGTGCAGTGGCTCGCTCGGAATTACTAAAGTTATGAGAAATAAAATTAGTCCATTGGACGTTAAATTCATTTGTTAATCAATTAAGAGTTACATATCTGATAAAAATATAAAATTACATTTAATGCTTGCTTATCAAGAACTAGGCTTAATAAAGTGTAATAATCATTCATGCTTTCATACTTTGGCTCAAATGAGCATTTACGCAGTTACATATATACCGAATAAAGTTTGATGTGAAAATAAAAACAAAATTCAAAAAGGGCATAATACTTAAAAGTCGTTAAGCATTTAGATTAAACAATTCTTAATTGTTCATTTTGTGTTAGAGTGAGGTGCACTTTGATTCGATGTTCTTTGAATCGATGTTCTTTGAATATCGCTTCGAGGGTGATTAAAAGGTGACATGGACAGAATTGACAATGGTGTGGTAACATAGCGAAATAGGAGTTGAAACTGCTACAAATAAGAACAGATTCACTGCAGAGTACAACTACAGATGGCGATAGTTGGCAAAAACAAGGCATCAAGTTTGGAATGAGACAGCAAGGACAAATAAAACCAGTGCAGCAGCATGGAAACAGATCTGTCCGCACAAAAGCCGCGTGCCAGCATGTGCATCGAATAAGGGACACAGGGTGTCCCGATAGAACATGGCGACTTTCTTGTTAAAATGGCAGGGGGGATGTTAAGTTGGCAGAGGGAATGTTAAGTAGCGGCATGATGATAGGCAGAGCTGATGCAACCTAGACATGCGAACAACCCAAAACCGATTCTGGTTACGGATTTAGGTTTCACCCATCATATAACAAAGGTCTGGGTAATTTGAGTGATGATACACGAGAAGGTAAATTCTTCGACGTACCCACAAAAAGGCAAGGCTTACGTAGGCGTCGGCCATTAAGAAATTCAAAATGTTGCAACCAAGCAAGCAGCGATAAAGAAAACGAAAACAAAGAAATGTGCATCATTCCCTTCAGGTCATCGAGGAACCTGTAATAGGTGTTCTCAGTATTGAAAATCTTTATCTGAAAATAACATTTTTGTATCTGCTGGAATCCTGAAATACGTTTTAATCATGTGTGGATGAAGTTGAAAGGTCCGACATGTCGTAGAAAGACAAAGGCAATGCATCGGAATAGAGAGACAAAAGGGTTTAAGGTGGTGACTTTAGAAAAACTGAGCCTTGCAAGAACGTCAGTACAAATAAAAGCGGTCGGAAAACGACGTCAGTTATATAGGTGATATCATGCCTAGAAAATAGCGAACGATATCAACCCACGATACAAAGAGAGTGCCACAAACCATGATGCCAGCCGTTGGTAACAACAAATGATATCAACAACTAATAATAATTAATGACATCGCGCAACAGTATTGTCTAACGATATCAACCATTGAAAACAACACATGGTATCAGCCATGGATAACAACACATGAAATCGACCATTAATAGCAATAAATGATACTAGCCGATGTATAACGACACATGAAATAAACCATGATAATGACCAATGATATCAACCATAGATAACAACACATGATATCAGCCATGGATAACAGCACAAGATATTAACCATCAATAGCAATAAATGATACTAGCCGCTGTTTAACGACACATGAAATAAACCATGATAATGACCAATGATATCAACCATCGAAAACAACACATGATATCAGCCATGGATAACAACACATGATATCAACCATCAATAGCAATAAATGATACTAGTCGCTGTTTAACGACACATGAAATAAACCATGATAATGACCAATGATATCAACCATAGATAACAACACATGATATCAGCCATGGATAACAGCACAAGATATCAACTATCAATAGCAATAGATGATACTAGCCGTTTTGAAACGACACATGAAATAAACCATTGCTAATAACCAATGATATCAACCATCGATAACAACACATGATATCAGCAATGGATAACAACACATGATAACAACATATGATACCAGACGTTGGTCATACCACACGATATCAACCCACCAACCAACCAACAGTTTTGACAAATGATAGTAGCCATCAATAACAACAAATGAAATAAACCATTTATGATAATCAATGATAACAAAAAGTGAAAAGAACCAACAATATCAATAAGCAATAGCCACCAACTATACATACCAATAATATCAGCGAACAATATCGACTAGCAATATCAACAAGCTAGCTGTTAAATTCATAGCAAGAGTTCGATGAATACAATAGGCATGAGTGATTGCAGCAATCTTCCACTTTTCAACGCACAGAGAACTTTGGGTACTCTCCTATGCATTAGGGTGCAATCAGTTACCTTGAATACGGGACAAGATACAGGAAAGACACGGTATAAAGAAAGAGTATATATCCTAAACTGTAGAATCATATCTTTCGAAGGCGATATGGTAAGATAGACAAGCCAACCTGTTGACGAGTCCTTTCGCCGTTTGTTGAAGGCTACACACACGACAATGATGATCACCAGCAGTAGAACTCCACCAATGATACCGCCAACCATCGCAGCATTCGATCCACTACTCTTGACAGTTGTCCCTGAAAGAGATAATAAACTTGCAAAGTCGCCAACTCTATACTAAGGGTAAACTCCCTCATCTGAAGGCAGGCTGATGCAATCTCACCTTTCAATATGCAATACAGCTGCCTATTATTGAAACTTTGAAACTACGATTGGCAGTTTGTGCCAAGCGTGTGACAAATGCATGCCGCTAACACGAGTCAGTCTTGAAGGTGCATAACAAGAATGCTTTTTGACGACTGGCATTATTCAGTAGCTGATTCCTGTATCTCATGTTTCAAACAAGTTTAACATTTCATAACACAGTCTTCGTTTTCTAAAATTATTCTATAACACAGTCAGTATTCAGAGTCGATTCTAGCAATGTTCTCTAGCATTATATAAATGATTAACCGATTCGAAGCTTCGAATTTGACGGAGGAAATATTCAGAGAAATTCGCAGGAGAATCGGTAGTGGATTGGTAGGGGAACTCTACATTCAATTTTGGACGCTCTATGTTAAACTCATAGCTGTTATAGAGACTCAAGGCCCTTTATTTTCATAACCAGTGGTGGGCTAACAACCCTTTCTTCTTGTGAGTCCTTCTAAAAGAAACTTAACAAAACAAATATTAGGGCAAGACCGTAGCAACGTGTTTTGGATCCATTTTTATTCGCATCATCTCCAACGATATCAAACAAAGCAACTGGGTAGATGATATACTAGCTTTGAAGTTTTGCACTCTAGCCTTTGAATTCTATTCTAGACTAATTATAAAATTTTAGAATAAAATCAAAAAATTCAAACCTGTTCTTTGCGAAGACGTGAGACCAGGATGCTCTCTCTGGTTGTTGTCAACAATAACCAACTGCACATCGTAAGTCGCTCCCTTTTCCAGATTTTCAACTGTGGCCTTGGTCTGAGTACCTGACAAATCCATCGTCATCCACTGGGATTCCCCACTTTTTTTGTACTTTATCCTGATCTTATTTATTCCATTCGCTCCAGTACACACAGGCAATACCCATGTCACTTCGATGCTGGTAGAACCTTCTTTGTATTTAATCTGCGTCAATGGACCCGGAGCATCTAAAAGGATAAAAAAGATGCCAACTCAACCTGATTGCAAAAGCATTGCATAAATCTGCTAGCCTGATGGCCAAACATTCCATAAACTTCAAAGACAAGCAAAGCATACTTCGGAATCGACGTGCATTAAACGGTGAAGCTAGTTCAAAAGGAAGCAGTGCTTCATAACAAAGTGGTTTGAAAATTGACTGCGTCAGTTTCGATTTACTTAGGCCTTGCCCTTCGGCAGCTTCCATGCGCTAAAGCGCCGCCATTCACTGAGCGCAAAGGAGGTTAGCTTCAAAATGCGTTCCGATCGCAAAAGAGGCTACCCTTGACCTACGACCGAGCACCATTTGATTTGTGATCGTCCATGCTCAAAAGACATTTACCATACAAACAATATTTTGGTTCAAATACTTTGAATGATATCGACCAGGTTTGTATCTTTCCCTAAACATTAGCGAAAAAGTCCTATTGTGTCAGAAGCGTTTTATGCCATTTTTCTGTCCTTGACCACGTTTTTGCTCAGGAAATGGCGGTGCTCTACGTTATTGAGTTACAGTTTTCAAATGCCCAAAGGCAAAAACTTGCTAAGTTAGTAGCTTGATAAAAACATGTGTGGTAGCAAGTGAGGTTTTAGCCAATTTACTTTGTTCAGATAAAATATTTTCAAAATAATTTTGCAGTTTCAAAATCAAAGCTAAAATGTATTAATTTCATGGATGGGCAGAGTTTCTTTTAGTAAAAATAGCGACTTCTAAGTTGAACCTTTTCCGTGTTTGATCCATGACCCCAACGTATAATAACGACAAATCCTACAATGCAAGCCCTCTATTTTGTTAACACAAGAAATGTTTCCAGGAAATCTTTTCAACATACCTGATTTGACAAGCGTTCTTGTTATGTTCACTTCCTTCACACTATTGTTTGCGACGCAGGTGTAAACACCGAAGGTATTGTCTTCTAAGTTAGTTACTATATACGTAATATTCCTGGGTCCACGTTTATACTCTTTGCCTGAAAACATTACTCTAACTGTTGGGGTAGGATTTCCTTCTGCAACGCATCGTATGTCAGCCATATTCGGCTTACACACTGTTATGGTGGAGCTGTTGCTTGTAAATCTGGGTCCATCTGCAAAGTAAAATCCTTTTTCTCAACTGAAGCTTGGCGGAATGGAAAACATTATCGACAAGAAGCCTGGAAACAAGATCAAGTATTACTTTATTATTGGAGGAGGGGTAGTAGAGAAAGGTAGTGGAGGAGGGGTAGTAGATAAAGGTAGTAGAGGAGGGGTAATGAAGGAGGGTAGTAGAGTAAGAGTAGTGGAGGAGGGTAGTAGAGGTGGGGTAGTCGAGGAGGGGTAGAGGAGAAGGGGTAGTGGAGGAAGGAAGGATATTTACAAAATCTGATATTATTAACTGTTATTTTTAAAGACAACTGTTAGGTAGTGTGTAATAATAAATGATTGAATATGAAAATCATACAGTGAACCGTGAGGTAAGTAGTTTTGTTAACTGCAAGTCCAATCCCGTTTGAAGCTTCACATGTGTATGTTCCATTCCAATTCTTTTTCACTGCCTTCAAAACAGCTACTCCGTTACTCTGCGGTAAAACTGTGTTGACAGGAAATAACCAGCGTATTGTAGGCGCGGGATTGGCCGCTAATACGGTGCAATTGAATGTGGCATTCTGGCCTTCTATGACAGTCATTGCAGGAGGAACACTCGTAAGTGGCCTCACTAAAAAAAGAACAAGAAAGAAATCCTTGAAAGTGCCGATGCCCAGATATGAATATGTAATGACCAGCGAATATTTACAGCTTGAATGCAGTAAACTGCTTGTCATTTGTACCAACTGCTTGCCATCATATCGATCAAATGCATAAAGTACAGATTTTATATGAAATAATCTAATAAACACAATGTGATGAACCAATTTTGTACTATTAAAATATGACCTTTATTCACTGCATCTCTGAGTATTTGGACAGCTTATTTGACCGTAGACAATAATAAACAAAATGTGGCAGATTGCCGTGCTGCTTTCACAAAGCAAACAGTATTACTTTTGGATCTTTTAGACACAAAATACTCCTTGTAAGGTCATGAAAATCATAGATGAGACCTCTAGACACTCAATTTCTCTCATTGAATAGTTTCAAGTGGTCTTCGTACCTTGAATATCAACAGTGGTATCGCTGCTGGTTCCATCCCCAAATGAATTGTAGGGGATGCATCTTACTGTTGCCTTGTAGCCAACAAAGCCTGCATAATCAATGCTTTTTATTTGGTAGGTGGCAGAGGAGGAGTCCTGGAGAGGAGTTAGTGACGATCCGTGCAATGCGTAGAATTTGTACTTGGCCATGGGACTGGCGCGAGCAGAGCACGTGAATGAGACAGATGAGCCATTTAATGGCTTTAGACTTGAAGCTGCAATAGCAACATTGTCGGGCGGGTCTGCAAATGACAGAAAGATAAAATCATGTCGCTGAAAGGAGTACACAGATGAACTGCACATCCTAATAAGAAAATTGGGATGAAATGTGAACACAGGAACAATTAATTAGAAACGAGTAGTCAGTGTGTAGTCAGTGAACTCTACATAGGTCGCGTCTTTAGAGACAGTCACACAAAATTTGCGACAAAATTTGTGCAAAAGTTTAGAGAAAGGAATAACACGTTGCTTCCCTTTAGAATCGCTTTGTTGTGGCTCTCTATAAATGAAACGTAGTTGTCCATCGATTATCAAAACTCCATTTGTCAAAAGATTATCATTAACCATACCAATAAATGTGCACTTACAGTAGATTGGATACTAATCTATTCGTTTTTCTCCGATTGAAGTTGGGTTCAAAGGGTTTCTTTTTATAACAGATCACAAAATTGCAACTAGAGAAATAATGATAGATGCATGAAGGTACATACGATTGACTGTAAGAGACTGTTTCTTCGACGAGCTCCCAACTGCATTGGTCGCAATGCAGGAGTAGTTTCCGCCTCGGTCCCGTGTTATATTAGACAGCGATGCCAAACCATTCATATGACTTATCGACGCTCCCTTTGGGTCTTGTAAAGAGATGGTTGGCGCGGGGTTGGCACTAATGACAGTACACTGCATTGTGGTACTGTCACTTTCGTTGACGATGCTCGGGTTGATCGAAAAAGTTATGACCGGAGGAACTGAAAGGTAAACAGAACATACGAATCTCTGCGGCAAGAAACGATTACAAGACAATTGAAATTAAAACATGACCGAAATTATAAAGGCCTATGCTGGCTTGATAGCGAAGAGAATACCTTGGATGTTCAGCGCTATGTTTACACGAGTCTCGCCAAATGAATTATATGCCATGCACTCTAAGGCAGTCGTGTAGTTTGTGAATTCCTCGTGATTCAAAGAGGGTGTGACAAAATAGGAACTAGCTCCGTCTTGAAGAATCGACCCATTGGCAGAGAAGAACCTGAAACGCGGCTTCGGGAAGGCACGTGCGGAGCAGTTCAATGTCACTGACGAGCCAGTTATGGGAGTGGTTGTTGTTGCTGTTATCCTCACTTGATCAGGTGCGTCTGTTTACAATGGGCAATGAAAAATGACAGATTAGAATAAAAAAGACAATCATTGACTAATCAACATTAGTTTGTCCATATGCTCATTAATTAAGATTTCTCTGGCTGGAAGTTTATATCCTTGGAAAGGCAGAGCTACGAAAATTCTACTATGATAAGAAATTTAAACAACATCCAGATCAAAACAAGAACAGTTTGATTCAAGAAAGTAGCAATCCAGATTAACATGCATCATACTTTAGGAGGTAATTCAAGCCACATCACGTCAAAAAACAATTGTAATAGTTGATTAAATAGAGAATCAACAAAGATAAATCTTTACGTACGATTAACCGAGAAACTAGCAGTCTTGGTCACAGGGGAACCAGGCACTCCATTTTGTGCCATACACGAATAAATTCCTGCATCAGTGCGAGACACATTGGAAAGGGTAGCAATGCCGTTAGTGTGTGTTATACTTGAACTCGTTGGGCTTCGAAGAGTTAGGGTAGCAGATGGATTTGCAGCAGCAACAACGCAGGAAAGGTTTACACTGCCAGTTTCGTTCACATTTTGCGGAGTAATTGTAAACGAAATCCTTGGTGGCACTGGATAGATAAAGAGTCAGAATGGCATTAAAATAATCAGAATGTTGACAATTGTGTGAGTTTCATTCACAAATTTTCAAACTAAATTGCTTCATAAATGTGAGAAAATAAAGAAATTTAAAATTACAAAACACTGCACAATGCGCATTTGGTGGCGTGAGAATTGAAGCATGGATTTCCTGATGAACAGTTTTTGGCAATATAATCCATTCAGTTTTCATTTTCATTCGTTTCGGTAACAAGCCCTAATTCGTGCGATTGCATCAAAATGAATTTACTTTAAACAATTACCTTGAATGTCAAGCTTTACTGAAGCAGTAGCTCCATTACCCATCATATTATACGGTACACATCGAAAAATGGCGCTATAATTTGTCACCGATTCGTAGTTTAGGGCATCAGTGACGAATGTTGCACTTGATGAGTCCTGAACTACAGCGTTTGTAGCACTTAAAAATCTAAAACGAGGCTGCGGAGTCCCACGTGCTGAGCAAGTCAAAGTGACAGTCGAACCATTCACGGGCTTGTTATTGGAAGACGCAAGGTTAACATTGTCAGGTACATCTGCAAGAGAATCGAGAATAGCTAGAACTAAAGAAAAACATTGGCATTAAAACGATAGTTGACGATGAAGTCTGAAGTCGAATAGCAACAAGAATGACACTCTGACATTGATGACTTACGATTAACGGTCAGCGTGGTACTTCCAGTGACAGACCCAACGCTGTTGCTGACATTACATGTGTATGTTCCACCGTCATTAGCCGTGACACTGCCCCATGTCACATTTCCATTTGTATGGCAATTTGGATGCCACTAGCATTTCTAATGGCGACTATGGGTACTGGGTTAGCAGCTAAGATCTTGCACTCAATGACGGCACTCTGGGTTGCATTCACAGTACTGGGTATGGCTGACACCACGATTCGCGGTAGAACTGAAATTGATGACAATAAACGGTAAAAATCGATGCGAAATTGTCAATATTGGAGTGTCAGTTTATTTCTTCTTAAATCTGAAGTAGCAGAGGATTGTGTCGTCCAACTTCCTTTCAAGGATAGTTTAGAGAAATGAAACTGGTCTTTGAGCATATAAATCTGCTATAATGGAGCAAAGTTACAAGGGAAACCTTAAGAAGCATCATCCACGGAGAAATTCTAATCATTTGTGAAAACGCAAGGACAGACTGAATTGACGGAAAGAAAGCAGGCTAGAATAGATTCAAAAGAGTCTCTCACTCATATCTAGCCATTTGCAAAGTTTTTTCGCAAAGGAAGCAAAAACCAACAGGTCTGGAGCTGCTTCAGAAAATAGTCGACTTTTTATCAAGAGTATTTATTTACTGACAAGTGACAAGTTCATTTAAACTGACAAATGAATAATGCAGAGCAGCTGTAACATTAAAAATTGACGGAACCTTCGACAAATGGTGGAAGAGAATTCAGGAACAGATTTCAAACTGGGCAGGAAAGTGTATAAATGACCTGATGTCTGTCCTGCGGACATACTTCATAAACTTCGCATCATACGGATAGTTTGCCATGCATAGTTTATCTGAATATCATATCTATATAATAGTTCTTCCATTTCAGAAATTGTTAATACAGAGAAAAGCAATCCAAGTTTCAAATACTCTTGCCCAAAGGTCAAACTCTGCCCTACTTTCAAACACTTTTTTCACTAAGCTGTGCGCATGAAGGCACCAACTATGAACAACGAGCCATATTAGATGGGCCTCGCACTAGAACCCCCTTTGGTGGAAATCCAACAGTTGCATGTAGAAAAACGTTGCATACCTTGGATTTCCATGCTGGTCTCAACAGCTGTTCCGTTTCCCAGAAGATTGTACGGAACGCATTTGTAAGTAACAATATATGCACCACTGTAGCTGACACTTGACTCTGTGTAAATTCCACTGCTCGCTGAGCCGGCACTGTTTACTTCCACATCTACGCCATTATCAATACGGTAAAACCTAAACGAGGCTGGCGGATACGAGTCTGCCTTGCAAGTGAAGGTCACTGCTGAGCCTTCCCTCGGCTTTGAGTTCGAGGCTGGCATGTTCGTGGACACAGGTTTGTCTGCAAAACAATCCAGTTATTAGGGCACTGGGAAACGAATCATTTTGTGTATTGACGGACGATTTACAGGTGTGGGACGAGGAAAGAAACAACTGGAATAAAGCACCTTTATAGACCAGTCTACATGGCGATGCACAACATGTGAAACTAGTTGAGCGGATATATTCAAAGCACATAGTCTAGATCAACTGCTGTTGATATTATTGTTGAAGAACGAGAATCTACCGTGAAATAGTATATCAATCAGATGTCTTTATTTTACAGGCCATATTGTGCTGCTTGAAGAAACAAGATGCCTTTTCCTGTATCAATTTCATACTTAAAACAGAACAAACAAGTGTCATTTAAAATTGGATACCCGAGAATCTTATCAAGCAACTGAAATTTACTCACACATAACATAGACTTGGATTTGTGCAGATCCGTTCGTGTATCCATTTTCAGCGTGGCAAGAATACTGGCCACTGTCACTAGAAGTAACATTTGTCAGCTGTAGTCTACTGCCAGTCTTATTCAAAGGGGCTCCACCCTTCTTCCACTGTATGGTTGGCAAGGGACATCCGGTGACGTCACATTCAAGAATGGCATTTTTTGTCTCGCTTACAGTCAATGTAGAATTTTTTGAACTTACTTTGATATCATCTAAAACGAAGCAGTGGAAATTAAATAAAGTTTCTGGGGAACCAATAAGGTATACAGATATGATACTGGTAAGATTTAGTCAAGGAAAGGTTGCAGAAGGTTAAATCTAGATAGTCAAGACGAACTTTCATTTAGCTATTTCTTGTGATGCCATTTAGCTCTCAATCTGGAACGAAAGACCTAGGAATATTGATAAATAGTTTTGAATGCCTTTCTGTAAAAAGAGATACCAGCCAGCCCATTTTGCGCTGACAAGGCCTTAGGCGATTTTTACGTGGATATACAGTTTCTCGTGAAAGAAGGAATTGAAAACAGCCTTACGCATTATGACTAATATTCGCTTGGAAAGCCCATACATTTGGGTATTAGTGCAGCCGTAACACGCAACTCAAACTTTGATATTATTACGTAAAGATTAGCCACTTACAATTCTTAGCTGAAGAATCAGTGAAAACATCGAACAAGAAATTCTAGTGCTAATAAGTTAAGAAATGAAGAAATTAGCGTTGATAATGATGAGTAAAGCTCTCCTTCTTTATATGTTAGCAGGTGTACCATTCGTTTGGTTATATGGAATAATTTCAAAGTCAAAAGTACATCAGCAGAAAAAGAAGTATATATGCTTTGTGAAAACTACGCTTTCTTCTGATATTTCATTTTTCACCTGCTACCTCCCCCTTCCACTTCAAAGAAAAAACATCAGGATCAGGCAGCGTTTAAAAAACGGTTATTTAAGTAGCGTCCAACTAAAACCCCTAAAGCAAACACAGACCTGTCACAGTAACGGACTGTGTCTTCATTTGTCCATCTCCAATGGAGCTTTCAGGTATGCATTTGTAGATGCCGCTATGCGTAGCACAGTCCATGGCATTCACAATCAATGACCCATTCGTTGAATTGCCAATAGACGCATCATTGATGTAGAATCGGTACTTGGAAACACTCGGTCGACCGACGGCGTTACAAGTCAGCTGCAGGATTTGGTTCAACTTCGGGTTTGAGGGTGTCACGGTTAACGAAGTGTTCTTTGGAAGGTCTGCGAGACGAAAGAGTGAGGTCAAATTTGTGATTGTCGAACGATGATGCATCTCCCATTGAAACAAGGCTTACCTATTATTTTATTTTGTTCAAGTAAAGAACTGATGACAACTTCTTGATGTCTGTCAAACACTGGAAAAAGTTTAACCTTCCTGTGGCTACAATTCTTATAAATCAATCCCTCCTCGTTACTAAATTGAAATAAAAATTCAACATTTGCTTTCAATGTTTACAACAAAAATTATTAATAAGCGTTTTTCAGTTAAGACATTAAACAATAAACTTCCTCCGGCTCCCAGCCGTGGAGCCGCCAATTTCTCTGGACTCTGATGACTATAGTTTTAATACACAGCAAAAGAATGAGGTGAAATTGCCACACTTTGAGGACACGGCAGTGAAACAATGGCAAGTGTGAGAAGTGCAATGCAATCGGCAATCGAATAAAAAGAATTCCTATGGGAACATACACTGAACATTGATCGTCGTTGTGTGGTTCACTGCGGGGGAGAACTGGTGCGCAGCCACGCACGTGATTCTTTCGCCCTCGTATGACGCAGAAGGGTTGCTTACATTGAGAATACTCGTCACTGTAGTGACACTGCCGCTGATCGAAGATGATGACGATTGAGTTGCATTGATCGTTACGTTGTTATAGGACCACGTGACACTCGAGGCAGGTCGACTTCGCACAACGCAGGTTATTGTTCTGGCAATTCCTTCGATCAAATTGGTATTGACCTGCATCGATGCTGAATCGTCGAATGTTGGTGTAGCTTCGTGGATGAAAATAAATACATATAAACATTCATACAAACAGAAGCTACTGTGCACCCCGATAGCATGAAAATGTGATTCTGTTTTGAATTTGAAGTTTTTGATCCCCGTCCCTCCTGGTTTAAATACAATTCTTCTGCTAGCATATTAATCAATAGAGGAGCAAGTCTTATCTATTAATTATCTTTCTCAGAACAAGAGCACTTTCGAAGAAGATGTAATAAGTTGCAATTGGGTTTTACACGGGTAAAGCTATACAACGGAGAACAAAGATTGCATACAATATTTCAGTAAATGGACTAGACTATTCGACCCCATGTCGATGAAAATAAGGATTCAATCGTCATATCTAGTAAAATTCAAGTTATTCGCAAGAAGTATATAATTCAGGCATTCAGGCCCTAAACAAGATGAAACATTTACTCACAGTAGACATTTTGCAGCAAATACTTCTGGCTATCAATCTTGGTTGAGTTTCCTAACGTTGTGTAGTAGTCCAATTCGAAGTAAAACTGATAGGTCTCATCCGCAAACAGTATCGGTGAAATGGATACCTTGTTTTTTCCTCCAACCTGAGAGGTGCTCAGCCTCCCAACAAATTCAGGTGGTAGCGGGGAGTGGAGCACAAACACTGATGTAAATTTGTTGTAATTATAAAGCCTTGCAAAAGAAGTTCCCGCCTTTTCATACCCGAACTTCAGTAGAGAGTGATATACACTTGTTGCAGGTGGATCAAATGCATCCAATAAAAATTCGATCTTAGCACCATTTTCGATTGCTGTGGCCGATGGCAATGTTGCATTAACGTATGCACTTTCAACTGTCCCTGTAAAAATGTGACAGTGATCCAACAAGAATGTGTAATATGCATTTAATTGGTACACGTACAATTAAAAAGTGCAAAAAGGAACGATGAGCAACATTCAGGAAGTTTAAAATTGTTTTCTGCAAGCAACGAGAAGCCAGAGTCTTTCAATCTATAAATTAGCAACTTATTTCTTTAACAAATCTGAGTTGAACAATTTGGGTTCAGAAGTTATCAATTAGGTGTCTAATTTTCAAAATCTGTATTATTTTTGGGACAGAATGACACAACAGGGCATTTAAATCTTAATTGTTTGCTAAGGTCCAATTTGCAAACCAAGTATGGGAGTTCTAGAAATTATTTTTAATAAAGGGAAATTGTTGGGGATACGATCTGAAGTTGCTATTGTCTTTTCTTTATTTTCTTTTCAAGTTTAAATCCAACCAGAGAAAATGTGAATTACAGGGCATGCGCAGTTTATGCAATTTTTCCGCGAAATCATGGCTGGAAGTCTCACAGTTCCTCTTGCTGCATCGCTTATGAGACTTCTGCCTTGCAATTGGGTCATGATGCATTAAAGAAATTATTGTTTCAGGGCTCCAAATGCAGGATTATTTACTTTGTTTGTAAAAAGTCTTCACTCGAAATGCATTGTGAGGGTGGAGACTGCGTGTTGAATAGGAAAGATGTCGGAAAATATCATTGCAAACATTGCAAAATGAGATCCAAGCATGGCAATAACGTCACATTTTTACCAGAATATTTTACAAAAAATTTGTAACCTTCCCAATCACTTGTTGATAGAGAAGTTGTTTGCATTATTTAGCTCATTGAACATAAACTTTGCTGCCTTGGCATTACCCTCAAATTAGTACCTGCAAATCTTCATAGCATTGTGAAGAAAAGCAATCTATATTCCCTTATCGTTAAAAACAACCAGTTGTCTTTCTTATATTTGAACTATGGTTAACTGGACAAAAACAGCCATAACTAAAAACATGGCTTGGGAAAGCTTTAAAGAAACATTTAAAAATTTCTTGTTGTTTATTTCATTCAACAGGAATGTTTTCATAAATGGGGTCTTACACAATTCCATAAAATTGATTCTAGTAAGGCACCACTGACAGGTAGCAAAACAAAACTGTATTTAAAAGTGTATTTATTAGCACAGGTGTTGTGCTTTCCTTTCCCAAAGATTTAGAATTCTGTAAACATACCAGTGAGTTGTCATATTCCTCTGGCATTTAAGATATGAAGCAAAACAATAACATACAGGTAAATTGGGCTGAATTTGATAATTTAGACAAAATGCTGAAAAAATTAATCCATGATGGTCATTCTGGCTGGCCCATTCTGTAACATCACAGTTGGAGTTAATTGAAAATTTATATTCAGTTGTTGATTTATTTGTTGAAAGCCACCAACTCATCTTTTAGGCAATTGTGCTTTTGAACTGATCAATTAGTGATTTGAATGCTCAGGCTTTTCAGTTATATTTGAATATGTGCAGGATAAAAAGTAGCCTCAATTTTGACTTTGCTGTTCTGGCATTGTCCCAATATCCATCAGGTGATTACATAGCAATGAGGCATATTACAAGGACTAAAAATGATGTACCGGCTGAAACATCCTTGTGTTATACATTTGACCAACTTTCAAGTCAGTTGACTAACAAATGGAGCAACTCTGCTCATAAAACATCAATGATATTTTATGGGCCTCGCTCCATTAAGTTCTACTACATCAAGTTTCAGTTGGCAAGATTATGTTAGATATTAAGAGCACCTTGAATGATGTAACAAATCTTTAGAGCATCTTTCAAAGTCCCAGGAAATAACTTTTGAAACAACTAATGAAGAAAGTTTATGTTTCCTTCAAATAGCGTTTAATAAACTTGTCACAAGATTTGAAGTTTACAATCTCTACCCAACAAATTATCCTGTTTTGGCCTCAATGTCAATTGTGGAGTTCTTCGACCAAGATGAGGCATCAAGGTTAGTTTTAGTTTAGATAAATATCACAATATTGTGTTAGTACATGGCAAGTAAAAATGATAATATAGTCATGTAGCAAAGTAGGAAAACAATTTGCTGACTTTAATATTCCAGGTTACTGTTGCTTTCTTTCTAGAAGATTTATTGCTACTGCAAAAGGCTCCCTAAATGCCATTGTGACAAGAACTGCTTGAAACTTTCCCTCCAAAATGCTGGAAATCCCAAACCTTACTGCATATGCTTAAATAATTAACTTTTTTCAACAGCCTTAATTGCATTTCAAACTTTGGCCATTTGTATCCCCAACAAGAAACATTTCTAAAATAACTTTGTCTAAGACATGATTTGACAAAATTTCTTGCTATCTATTCCAATATTGTACTATTAAAATATTTTGATATGTACTTTGCAATGACTCTAAATAGCCGAACTAGAAAGTCAAATAACATTAGTTATTCACTAAATAATGAGAATCCCACTCACCACCAAGAAAAGTCCATGAAAAGACCAAAAGTGCCACCTTCACTGTATAATGCATTTTTCACACTTGCCTCAACTTTGCAAACCTATGAATTACCAAATGGAATTTCATTGATTGTCATAAATTTATGTTTTTTCAGGGAAAAATAAAATAAGAATGACCAATAGTACATAGAGGTAGATGTTATAATAGTTTTTACACATAACAAAGCAATCGTAAGAGAAAGGTTTTCTTGGCTTTCAAACATGTTTTGCAACAAAAAGTTCAATAAGTTGAGGGTTTCTTACCGATGAAACAACACAGAAATACATAATTTGTGAAGGATATGCCAAATGATAAAACTCTGCTTCTTAGATGGGATTTGGAAAAAAATCCTAACGGTTGATAGATCTAACTTACAAATTCTTCATAGGTTGATCTCTTACTAACATAGATGCATCCATTTTGTTGCTCAAAAGAAAATTATATAAGCAGATTAAGGTCAATCCAGAGCACATTTCCTGCGATTTGCTTCACGTAACAATAGAAACATTCCACTCATTTTGTTTCCATGCATTGTGCTTCGATCCAATAGATCTTTTTATATTCACCTTTGTTTTCGGTTACAATAGGAAAGATTCAAAATTGGTCACACGATTTCAAACAGGGGGTTTATCAACACTATAAAGCAAGGCAAGGGTAAAATAAATGCGGTTTCCCTCACTGCCCACAAGAAGCCCCGGATAAGAGTTAATCTGCTTGGAAAAAAACCTCCTATCCGTATGACCACCATTATCAAAAGTATAAATTCTGCTAAATTAATGGGAAACGAAGAAAATCTCGTGTCCAATTATCGTTCAGATCAACTGAAAAACGAACCCGGAAACGAAGTTAGTGCAGCAGATATATACATGGCAACGGTTGAAAATGGTTGGAAAATGCAACACTAGAGTTTTAAAACTGAGATGAGTGAAATTTATCAAATAACTTTACAGGCAATTCAATGGATGAAATATATTACGTTAAACTATAGCCTTTTTAAATGATGACGCGGCAAGTTGTACAGAAAGTGTCCTTACTATGATTAATTTTATGATAAAAGCTGGGCTTCTCTGTCTCGTGTTCGACATTAATATCTTAATTTTGGAAGCATTGAAATAGGTTTGTCATTCAGAAGGTTTTTATTACAACAGAACAGGGCCTAGCAAAATCTGAGCCAGGGGAAGGAGGTCAAGCGTTGTAGTGGGTTTTAGTGACAAGTTGGCAGCCTGCAAACCGCATTTTAGGCTCTGAGCAACAAATTTAAACTTAATACCACAACCCTGAAAATGTTAATCAGAAAACTAGCTTGGGATGAAATAAAACAACTTGCAATACTCGTACAACTAACTAACAATGGCGCTAAAAGAATGGGACTTGCCTTTAAAATATGGACTTCACCGATGACAACTCTCGGATCAGTTTGCTGTGATTTCCACCCAACATTCAGGCCTTCGCGTAACCGACGATGCTCGTTCTACAAATTGTGCGAAATTCCCAGGGCTCCGGACAAAGTAATGCTCTCTTCGCAGTTTGTTTCTAGTAAGAATAGAAATGGTGAATCATTCCGATTTGCTCAGAACGATAACAAAACTATTTGTACAGAACTGCTTCCTTGTCTCGCAACGCTAAAAACCATACAGGCCATCGATCGCCGAATGATTCATGCAGCTGTAATTTGGACGGGGGTCACATGGGTTTGATTATTTGCTGAGACGAGCAGCCGTCGATTTGCTTGCACTGGCGCCGAAAACTAGATTTTTTTCTGAAAGAACAAACACGTTTTCATTGTTATTAATTAGTCAAATTTGTCAATAAAGAATTCCTTCCATTTTCAAGGCTCTATTTGCATTATTTCAAGGCCATGTGCCTTGAGAAAGCCACATTGCCAATCGCAAACTTGGAGAAGCTTCACTTTTTAAGGATTTCTTCTACCTTCTTCTTGAAAATCAAGCTTAATTCAGGGTTTTTCAATGCTTTTCTTCTTTTGGGTTTAGAAGTAGCCTGTAGTGCAGGCATACCTTTCTCTAACGTTTAATTTCGCCTGGTTCTGGGATCGATTTTGCGATCTATTCAGCGAGTTTACAACCTTACGTTTGATTTGAGGCAATTTTTCAATTTCTCTGTTTTTGAAAAATTGTAAAATGTTTCGGCCTATAAACTCGATTTGCAAAGGAAGATAGGAGCCCCGAGCCAATACCATACTAAGGGCCCCACACTGATCCGTTACGCGAACCTCGAGTGATACATCGGCCTAAATCAATAATTCTCACGTCCCTAACTTATGCACCGCTGTCGCTGCATTAAATCATAAAAATGCTCTACCTACCGGTGATTCAGCATCTAAATTAGAACAGTTATTAGCAATTTGGAGTCAAATGGGAATTTGAAATCACTATATGCTTTCCTTTGGGTGATGATAATGTGTCTTTTTAATTTCTAAGCACTTTTCTTTGAATACCTAAGGCGACAAATGACATTTTCCAGATTGTTCTGCGTTGATTTCGGGGCAATTTCTCTGGATGGCATTCATATGAAGGAAAGCATTGATATTGATACAATACAATCAAGGTTCCCTTACACAACAGTGGTGGTAACAGAACTTTCGATCTTTAAAGCCAAAAGCATGGTGTTGTTGTTGTTGTTGTTGTTGTTGTTGCTTTTTGTGAATATCTCACCAAGAGATAAATATTCTTGCAACAGATCTGGCGAATCTCTTTCGTTTCTTTCATTACCCGAAAATTTCTATCACGTACATTCTAGAACCCTGTCACATTTTTGAGAACTTATCTCAACTCAGGACGTAAAGCACACTGCCCTCAAGCCTTGATGGGGAGAGAAGCAAAGAATAATGGACAAAGAAAAAATTCGCTCCTATCTAAAATTCTGCCTTCGCTGTTTTCGTTATCGTACCCTGGGTACCAGACCCACTATTCCTTGATACATATTCCTTGGTACAAAGTGGGTCTGGTACCCAGGGTAACGTTACCAGTGCTTTATATTTTACACATGTGCTTGAAAAGAAATTGACGAACTGATAATGCTAATTCTAACTCTGCGCCAAAAATCATCATTATTTAGAAAGTACCAAATAAGAAAAGCTCTGGTTGAAAAAAAATGAAACCCCAGATTAATGAAATCTCTGCATCGCCTGTTAAACAACAATCAAAGCGAAATAAATTGTCCTTGGAATCGGGTTCTCTAAAAAACATTGCCCTCGTTTAATTATCACCCTCTGTCGTCATAATAAATATATCATAATAAATAATAAATATCCTTTAAAAAGAATAATAAATTATATTAACTAACAGGTATAAGAGTCGCAGCATAACTTTCGTAGGTCTGTTGCTGTTTAAACAGATTGTCTAATTGTCAAGACAGTCCACTCCCTTCAAGATAATTTCTTCATCAGTGTATGTTATTGATAAGCACAGTTTTCTTTCGAGCCATCGGGGCACGTAATACTCCCCCCCCCCTATATTTATTTGATGAGCACTTATAGGATGACCGGTGGCTAAGTTGTGTGCCTGCTAAATTCTTAAGTATGTGTCTTAATTTTTCGATTGAAAGAAACAATGGCTCCTGCTGGTGGCCTAATGGATGGCTTTGTTATAACTGCCTAACTCAAAAGTCTGTCTGAAATATATTAATATTCAAGCAAATAGGAGTCGAAATTAAGAAAAATACCTGCTCAGCCAATCGTTTGAAATCGCTCTAGCATCAAAGTAGTATCTTCATTTCGCTGTTTTCTAAATTTTACTCGAGTACTGATTTCAGTTTATGCATCTTTCATTGCCTTTCGAATTGGTATTAAACTGAACATCTGCTTAATAACAGTAGTAAACATCCTGACAATTGAGTGATACACACTAATACATTGGTACAATACACCTTGCTTAAATTACACAATGAATTACCTTTCTATAACAACAAAAACTGCTTCAATTTGCTTCCTCGTCCCTTCTCTACCCCTGCAAAGCATCTACCGTCGAATTGCATCCCATTGCATCTCACACATGGATCATTGCAATGGAAAAATCTTCCTTTAACACACCCTACTCAGACATTAATGACACACTTGCATCGCCTCAAAAATTAAACGGAGAACTCTCACTTGTATAACATTAATAGTCAATTATTTTCAAGCTTCTGTAGTGACCGATGTTTATGCAAGAACATTCACGGTTGATGTTTTAGAAAAAGCTTGGTCGAAGATGCTAGAGCAAAGTCCTTCTTGTTATTTCCAAAAAGTTGGAATAACTGCAATAAACAGTTCTTCAATTTCTAATATTTTGTCTTTCACTCTGGACAAACAATAAATGCTACTTGCTTCAGCCAAGACTTCAATAAGTTACAAGGAAATGAATCGTAATGATCAAAATTTGCTCATGTAACTTTTGTCTAGATAACATACCTTTTAATGGCCAAAGCAGAACAGTAAACTGTGATTGGCAAAAGAAGAGCTACGCGTTGATTTGTCCAGCCAAAGGCATTCGTCACTAGAAGACACCAAGATCCTCTTGCAATATAATACTTCACGGTTGAAACCAAACACAGGGAATTATCACTGTTTGCTATCGAAAACTGACTGCCAAGCATCAATAAATTTGACAAGACCGAGCGTTATTAGGTTTAAAATTACAACCAGGACGTCTCTGAAGCCTTTTGGTAATCGAGCTTAAGGCTCGAGCTGTGTGCAAACAGGGTGCCCATAATAAGCTAGCGGATTTCTAACGTCAAAAAACACTTGTTATGGACACGCGGTTCTTGACCAGCTCAAGTTACTGAGGGTGCTTGGAAGAGCCTAGTCAACATTGCGGCTATAGACGACAAACCAATAAAGCCTTTGATAAACTTACTCGCCCTTGAAATCGCAAGCATTCACCCATGGAGCATAAGGTTTTTTCAGGGGGCCCCAAGTAACCTTTTAAAGCTTATATAAAGTGTTGTTGATAAATTAAGTAGCATGGCAAATTAAATAGCATAGCAAATTAAGCCCCAACAAATTTGGGCCCAGGGCCCCGGCAGTCGCAAATGCGGCCCTGATCGCAAGGAGTCCGTTCGTCAATGCTTTGGGCAATGGGCATGCAATGTGAGCCTTCTATTACTTTGTGCCTAAGATGACACTTGCTAGCTAGGGGTGGAGCAAAAAACATTTTTGGGTGGTACAAAACTGATATTTGCCATGAATAGGATTTGGCTTTAGGACATGGCTTGGATATGGGTGTGGCTTAATCATTAATCTACAGCCCCACCACATGTGATGGGAATGTTTAGAAAGGCCCCACACTTTAAAGCACCAAAAAATATAGCGCGGTCAATTTCCTCGGCATTAAAACGTTTATTTCCTTCTTCATAAGCTTCTATACTATAATTTTTCACAAGTTTTGTTTTCAATGCGCCGAAAATAAAACAAAATAAGGCAAAATTCCATCATTTAACGGTGAAGTCTTTATTGTGCCGACAGAAAATTTGAGGGGGGTGGGGGGGGGGGGGGGGTGGTACAGTACACCTGAAAAGGCATGTGAAGAGGTCCTGCTTGGTTTCTAGTAATTAGGGAAGTATTTTGCTGTCACGTGCGTTGGAATAATAAAAGGCAACATTAAAAAGCATAATACTTTTTTGCCAAATGTGTTCGTCATGATTATAGGGCCAAAAAGTCAATGCAGCCAGAAATTGTAAATGAATGTATATTAAAAATCTTTGGTGGCAATCCATACCTACTTTGAAACAAGCTTTCCATTTACACCACTACGGTCTCACGACGAGACTAGAGAATTTCTAGGTAAACAGTACCCAGGGTAAGCAAACAGTTGCAAGAATTATGCGGAATGGGTTTTCACGAGTCTTGACAACTTTGCCTTCTTTTGCTAGAAGAATCAATAGTGATTCTTCTGTCATCTAAGAAAGGTCATCTAAACGTTTTGGCTGCTATCATCTTGAAAGGTGAAGACACTAATTGATAATTATTTTTCTATAAAAGGTTCTATTTCTTTCGTGACATACAGCTTTTAAAGTCTGCTCGTTGAGCTCAAGAAAACCAGCTGAACAAACTTTGAATAGCGAGGTTTTAGCCAAAAGAAGTTTTACAAAGCTGTTCTTTTGTGGGAGGGGGGTTATTCTGTTAATTTATTGTTGACTTGAATTCTTTCACAAGCTACGATAAAATTAGACAGGCTGTATCAGTGGCTAGTCAAGCGACAGGAAATGTTTCTAGAGGAGAGTTATAAAGAAACACTTTTTGCGAACTTTTCACGCCCCTCTGATAGCTTTGCCACTCTTTTCTCAAGTGGTCTACTCGATTAAGGCTAATGATTTGACCTATGCCATAATTGGCAAACTTTTGGTGCAATTTACTTCAGTGAAAATACTCTTGGAAATTCGAAGGTTTACGAAATTGGCTGAGAGCAAGGTTTTGCACTTGAAGTTAGATTTCAGCAGAATTTGTGGAGCAGAACATATATCTTGCTTTCAGTGTACAATGTCTGTGGAGCAGGACATATATCCTTCTTTCAGTGTACAATGTCTGGAAACGCACCATTTTAATGATTTTGTGAAGAAGCTGCTGTCTCTTCATGCCTGGCTGATAAACGCGCAATTTTAATGCTGTCTCTTCATGCCTGACTGACAAACGCGCTATTTTAATGCTGTCTCTTCGTGCCTGGCTGACAAACGCGCCATTTTAATGCTGTTTCTTCATGCCTGGCCGACCAACGAACTGAATAGGAAGTGAATAACCTTTAACCCTTTTGAATCAAATTTCATTCAACAACAAGGAAATACTTTGCTAGGAACAAGGCTACAAATTCAAACAGATACGCGTAGGAAACACGTGAACAGAATTGTCATACTGCTTTGAAAAGTTGGAGAAAATTCTTTATCAAAACCATTAGGTTTCTTTTACAGGAAGGAAGAAAGTAGGAGGAAGAACTGGAGTGCAAATCAGGGCTGGAGTGAGTAAGGATTGGCCTAACTACCATCTCTCAAGCGAGGGTATGATTTCACCTCCTTACAACCGACGTTAGTGGATTCAATATACAGCTGCATCATTGGTCGATTTAATATACAGTTTCTCTTTACTTAATCTTTTCGCACTTAATTCGACGGCGTATACACCAGTGAAACAGCTAATAGAAGAAGTGTCATCGAAATCGACTCTAAGGCCTTGTTTATAAGCTGCAGTTCCAAACTTCGAAGTAACCGGTCGGCGGAACCGTAGTTTTGTATACTTGAAACATTTTGTTAGGCGGAAAGTGCTTTTTGCAAATTCATAGTCACGGGGAAGATTTTTTGATTCAGCGTCTGAAGGTAAAATGACGGATTATCTCCCACAACAATCATCATTTCTGGCATTCTTGCACAATGTTAACTGTTGACTAGGCCAAAATGTTCATTTTATACACTCCTTTTTCTTGATAGTACCCTGAACAAGACGCACAAACGCTCCCCCACAACTTCAGAGTTTAAGCCAACTCCAAGGGGATAGAGAAGCGGAAATTGGGAGATGAATTCAGTTAACGTCCTTTTCCTTCTCGTCACATGGCATATGGTCTTTGGTGGGTAGTAATTTAGTTCCTTTCAAATAATTCCTTAAATATATTATCATTTGATACTTACTTAAAAAATGCAAGTACCTTTTGCATTTTAAGCATACAAGAAACCGAGTTGCACCTAGAAGAAAAGTGTTGAGCAAGAATTAAATAAATAAAAACGTACAAAGACGAAATCTGTTTTTAAGCATCTAGTTTAATTTCCTTACACGATAAATGCATAATTCACGTATGGCAACTATGCACACAATTTCAATGACCTTCTATTTTCTGCCATTAATTGTCAATACTTTTTAGCTTATGGGTAACATCTCTAGTTTGTGCTAGTCATGTTTGACAATATTGTCAGCTCGGTGTCATACTACCATCTTCGTGTGCATGTGTTAACTAAGCATATATGTGCAATCAGTTTAAGCATTTTGCCTCACATAAGATGAAGAGGAAAATCTCAATAGAAAAGTTTCTGCCGTACGCTTATGCCTAGACTGATCCTATATCTTTATTGAATTGTTTTATCTATGCTCATTCAAATTAACGCTTATATTTTGTTTATGATGCTCAAAATGATAAACTTTCTGGTGGTTTTGTCATAGGAAGATTTAAGAATTACTCTGGTGGCAAAAACACACCCTTGTCTAGAAAAACATTCTACCAATCCCATGCACATTCGCGTTTTTCCATTTCTTTCCGAAAGCGGTAGCAACACATGGCAAGCTGACCATCTTTTGATGTTAAAACTCAGATTAGGGTTATTAAATGTAAAGTCGAAAAATGTTGACATCTGACACAATCTAGAAAAATGTGTCTTTCAGAAAAGAAGACAACTAGTGAATGATTGTCTCTATATTGAAAATTGTCTTAAAACGTGCCATACACCTAATCATTTTCTCGTTCTTCGCCAACAACCTTGCTCAACTTCCTGAAGATATTTCATCGTTCCTTTTTGCACTTTTTAATTGTACGTGTACCAATTAAATGCATATTACACATTCTTGTTGGATCACTGTCACATTTTTTACAGGGACAGTTGAAAGTGCATACGTTAATGCGACATTGCCATCGGCCACAGCAATCGAAAATGGTGCTAAGATCGAATTTTTATTGGATGCATTTGATCCACCTGCAACAAGTGTATATTACACTCTACTGAAGTTCGGGTATGAAAAGGCGGGAACTCCTTTTGCAAGGCTTTATAATTGGAACAAAATTACATCAGTGTTTGAGCTCCACACCACGGTACCAGCTGAATTTGTTGGGAGGCTGAGCACCTCTTTGGTTGGAGGCAAAAACAAGATATCCATTTCACCGATACTGTTTTCGGATGAGACCTATCAGTTTTACTTCGAATTGGACTACTCCACAGCGTCAGGAACCCCAACCACGATTGATAGCCAGAAGTATTTGCTGCAAAATGTCTACAGTAAGTAAATGTTTCATCTTGTCTGAATATATACTTCTTGCGAATAACTTGTGTTTTTTATAAGTTGCGTTCATAATTTTAGGTATGAATTTTACTAAATATAACGATTGAAGCCTTATTTTCATCCACATGTGTTGAATAGTCAAATCTGTATATTGAATACGGTTTAAGTGTATTTGATCATTATTTCTGTACACATGTAAACCCTATTGCAACTAATTATTTCATCGAAAGGGCACTTGTTATGAGAAGATTAGTTTTTGGATAAGCAGAGCTGCAAAAAATATTTTCCTTTCTTTGAAACAAGACAACAATTTTGTAGGGTAAAAGTACTGTGTACACTAGTTTTACCGAAAGTACGCATAAAATTCATATTTACTGGGTCAAGAGAAAGTTTCCAATGTATCGTAATTTTGTTGCTTGATTATTTACGTTAGGTAGAAACGGGCAAAAAATCAAACAAGAACATAGAGAAGTCGTTTTGCTAAAAAATTTCTGTCAAACCAAAAAAGTTTCTGGGAATCTAGTTCCCAGGTTCCGAGAAGTTTTGCTGCGTTTTGTATTTTGAACATAGCTTCGTTAGTGCGTAGACATAGAGGAAACTCCATATCGTTCGTTTTATGCTCAAATATATACAAACATGACTATAAACAATTCATAGTATAAACTTGTAAGCCCGTCATTAACATATGCGTGTATTGATCAGAACCTCGCAACTTCAAAAGCTGATTTTACAATATAGAGCGTGAACATAACGCGTTATAAGACTGGGACGAGTATATACGAAGGTAGCATAATAACAGAGCCATGGGAATCCCCCAACATGGCGTGGGTTACGAAGTATATTAACTTAACAATACTGCGGATAATACTTGTTGCACTATTGATTGGGATGCATGCGAAAAAATTGTGTTTCGATCAGATTTGGGGGCAATCGAAAGCCTCAAATTTAAAATTATTTGATATTTTCATGCTCTTATGGTGCGCTGTAGCTTCTGTTTTTATGAATATTCACGTGTATTTATTTCCATCCACAAAGCTACTCCAACATTCGACGATCCAGCGTCGATGCTGGTCAATACCACTTTGATCGAAGGAATTGCCAGAACAATGACCTGCGTTGTGCGAAGTCGACCTGTATCGAGTGTCACGTGGTCCTATAACAACGTAACGATCAATGCAACTCAATCGTCATCATCTTCGACCAGCGGCAGTGTCACTACAGTGGCGAGTATGCTCACTTTAAGCAGCCCTTCTGCGTCATACGAGGGCGAAAGAATCACGTGCGTGGCTGCGCACCAGTTCTCCCCCGCAGTGAACCGCTCAACGACTATCAATGTTCAGTGTATGTTCCCATAGGAATTCTTTTTATTCGATTGCCGATTGAATTGCACTTCTCACACTTGCCATTGTTTCACTGCCGTGTCTCAAAGTTTTGGCAATTTCACCTCATTCTTTTGCTGTGTGTTAAAACTACAGTCATCAGAGTCCAGAGAAATTGGCGGCTCCACGGCTGGGAGCCGGAGGAAGTTTATCTTTTAATGTCTTAACTGAGAAATGCTTATTAATAATTTTTGTTGTAAACATTGAAAGCAATTGTTAAATTTTTGTTTCAAGTTGGTAAGGAAGAGGGCTCGATTTATAAGAATTGTAGCCACAGGAACTTTTTCCAGTCTTTGACAGACATCAAAAAGTTGTCATCATTCCTTAACTTGAACAAAGTAAAAGAGCAGCAATGCCTTGTTTCAATTTTAAAGACCGAAAACGGTCCTCCTCCCTCATTTCTGGCAATTTGATTGGCTTGATTCGATGGGGACTCCCGCTGCGGCAATTCCTTTCGCAGCCAATCAAGATTTGACGCCTATGCTAGCAATGCCTTGTTTCAATGGGCGATGCATCATCGTTTGACAACCACAAATTTGACCTCACTCTTTCGTCTCGCAGACCGTCCAAAGAACACTTCGTTAAACGTGACACCCTCAAACCCGAAGTTGAACCAAATCCTGCAGCTGACTTGTAACGCCGTCGGTCGACCGAGTGTTTCCAAGTACCGATTCTACATCAATGATGCGTCTATTGGCAATTCAACGAATGGGTCATTGACTGTGAATGCCAGCGACTGTGCTACGCATAGCGGCATCTACAAATGCGTTCCTGAAACCTCCATTGGAGATGGACTAATAAAGACACAGTCCGTTACGGTGACAGGTCTGTGTTTGCTTTAGGGGTTTTAGTTGGACGCTAGTTAAATAACCGTTTTTTAAACGCTGCCTGATCCTGATGTTTTTTCTTTGGAGTGGAAGGGGGAGGTAGCAGGTGAAAAATGAAATATCAGAAGAAAGCGTAGTGCTCACAAAGCATATAAAATTCTTTTTCTGCTGATGTACTTCTGATATGGAAATTATACCATATAACCAAACGAATGGTACACCTGCTAACATATAAAGAAGGAGAGCTTTACTCATCATTATCAACGCTAATTTCTTCATTTCTTAACTTATTAGCACTAGAGTTTCTTGTTCGATGTTTTCACTGATTCTTCAGCTATGAGTCGTAAGTGGCTAATCTTTACGTAATAATATCAAAGTTTGAGTTGCGTGTTACGGCTGCACTAATACCCAAATGTATAAGCTTTCCAAGCGAATATTAGTCAATATTAGTCTTTCCAAGCGAATATTAGTCATAATGCGTAAGGCTGTTTTCAATTCCTTCTTTCACGAGAAACTATATATCCACGTAAAAATCGCCTAAGGCCTTGTCACCCCAAATCTCGGAGTTGTTTAATGGGCCGGCTGGTACCTCTTTTTACAGAAAGGCATTCAAAACTATTTATCAATATTCCCAGGTCTTTCGTTCCAGATTGATAGCTAAATGGCATCACATGAAATAGCTAAATGAAAGTTCGTCTTGACTATCTAGATTTAACCTTCTGCAACCTTTCCTTGACTAAATCTTACCAGTATCATATCTGTATACCTTATTGGTTCCCCAGAAACTTTATTTAATTTCCACTGCTTCGTTTTAGATTATATCAAAGTAAGTTCAAAAAGTTCAACATTGACTGTAAACGAGACAAAAAATGCCATTCTTGAATGTGACGTCACCGGATGTCCCTTGCCAACCATACAGTGGAAGAAGGGTGGAGCCCCTTTGAATAAGACTGGCAGCAGACTACAGCTGACAAGTGTTACTTCTAGTGACAGTGGCCAGTATTTTTGCCACGCTGAAAATGGATACACGAACGGATCTGCACAAATCCAAGTCTATGTTATGTGTGAGTAAATTTACAGTTGCCTTGATAACATTCCTCGGGTATCCAGTTTTAAAAGACACTGTGTTTGTTCTGTTTTAAGTATGAAATTGATAGAGGAAAAGGCATCTTGTTTCTTCAAGCAGCACAATATGGCCTGTAAAATAGGAATCATCTTGATTGAATATACTATTTCACGGTAGATTCTCGTTCTTCAACAATAATATCAACAGCAGTTGATCTAGACTATGTGCTCTGAATATATCCTCCCAACTAGTTTCACATTTGGTGCATCGCCATGTAAACTGGTCTATAAAGGTGCTTTATTCCAGTTGTTTCTTTCTTCGTCCCACACCTGTAAATCGTCCGTCAATACACAAAATGATTCGTTTCCCAGTGCCCTAATAACTGGATTGTTTTGCAGACAAACCTGTGTCCACGAACATGACAGCCTCGAACTCAAAGCCGAGGGAAGGCTCAGCAGTGACCTTCACTTGCAAGGCAGACTCGTATCCACCAGCCTCGTTTAGGTTTTACCGTATTGATAATGGCGTAGATGTAGAAGTAAACAGTGCCGGCTCAGCGAGCAGTGGAATTTACACAGAGTCAAGTGTCAGCTACAGTGGTGCATATATTGTTACTTACAAATGCGTTCCGTACAATCTTCTGGGAAACGGAACAGCTGTTGAGACCAGCATGGAAATCCAAGGTATGCAACGTTTTTCTACATGCAGCTGTTGGACTTTCTCCGAAGGGCGTTCTAGTGCGAGGCCCATCCAATATGACTCGTTGTTCATAGTTGGTGCCTTCATGCGCACAGCTTAGTAAAAAAAGTGTTTGAAAGTAGGGCAGAGTTTGACCTTTGGGCAAGAGTATTTGAAACATGGATTGTTTTCTCTGTATTAAGAGTTTTTTGAAGTGGAAGAACTATTATATAGATATGATATTGGGATAAACTTTGCATGACAAACTATTCCTATGATGCGAAGTTTATGAAGTATGTCCGCAGGACAAACATCAGGTCATTTATACACTTTCCTGCCCAAATTTTGAAAGCTATTGTTGGATTCTCTTCCACCATTTGTCGTAGGTTCCGTCAATTTTTAATGTTACAGCTGCTCTGCAATAGTCACTTGTCAGTAGTAAATGTGAATTAATACTCTTGATAAAAAGTCGACTATTTTCTGAAGCAGCTCCAGACCTTTTGGTTTTTGCTTCCTTTGCGAAAAAACTTTGCAAATGGCTAGATATGAGTGAGAGAATCTTTTCAATCTATTCTAGCCTGCTTTCTTTCCGTCAATTAAGTAGGTCCTTGCGTTTTCACAAATGATTAGAATTTCTCCGTGAATGATGCTTCTTAAGGTTTCCCTTGTAACTTTGCTCCATTATAGCAGATTTATATGCTCAAAGACCAGTTTCATTTCTCTAAACTATCCTTGAAAGGTAGTTGGTCGACACAATCCTCTGCTACTTCAGATTTAAGAAGAAATAAACTGACACTCCAATATTGACAATTTCGTATCGATTTTCACCGTTTATTGTCATCAATTTCAGTTCTACCGCGCATCGTGGTATCAGCCATACCCAGTACTGTGAATGCAGCCCAGAGTGCCGTCATTGAGTGCAAGATCTTAGCTGCTAACCCAGTACCCATAGTCGCCATTAGAAATGCTAGTGGCATCCAAATTGCTCATACAAATGGAAATGTGACATTGAGCAGTGTCACGGCTAATGAGGGTGGAACATACACATGTAATGTCAGCAACAGCGTTGGGTCTGTCACTGGAAGTACCACGCTGACCGTTAATCGTAAGTCATCAGTGTCAGAGTGTCATTTCTTGTTGCTATGCGACTTCAGACTTCATCGTCAACTATCGTTTTAATGCCAATGTTTTTCTTTAGTTCTAGCTATTCTCGATTCTCTTGCAGATGTACCTGACAATGTTAACCTTACGTCTTCCAATAACAAGCCCGTGAATGGTTCGACTGTCACTTTGACTTGCTCAGCACGTGGGACTCCGCAGCCTCGTTTTAGATTTTTAAGTGCTACAAACGCTGTAGTTCAGGACTCATCAAGTGCAACATTCGTCACTGATGCCCTAAACTACGAATCGGTGACAAATTATAGCGCCATTTTTCGATGTGTACCGTATAATATGATGGGTAATGGAGCTACCGCTTCAGTAAAGCTTGACATTCAAGGTAATTGTTTAAAGTAAATTCTTTTTGATGCAATCGCAATCATCGACCGAAGTGAATGACTTTTCATGCTTCAATTCTCGCGCCACCAAATGCGCAGTGTGCAGTGTTTTGTAATTTTGAATTTCTTTATTTTCTCACATTTATGAAGCAATTTAGTTTGAAAATTTGTGAATGAAACTCATACAATTGTCAACATTCTGATTATTTTAATGCCATTCTGACTCTTTATCTATCCAGTGCCACCAAGGATTTCGTTTACAATTACTCCGCAAAATGTTATGGAAACTGGCAGTGTAAACCTTTCCTGCGTTGTTGCTGCTGCAAATCCATCTGCTACCCTAACTCTTCGAAGCCCAAGGAATTCAAGTATAACACACACTAACGGCATTGCTACCCTTTCCAATGTGTCTCGCAGTGATGCAGGAATGTATTCGTGTATAGCCCAAAATGGAGTGCCTGGTTCCCCTGTGACCAAGACTGCTAGTTTCTCGGTTAATCGTACGTAAAGATTTATCTTTGTTGATTCTCTATTTAATCAGCTATTACCATTGTTTTGTGACGTGACGTGGCTTGAATTACCTCCTAAAGTATGATGCATGTTAATCTGGATTGCTACTTTCTTGAATCAAACTGTTCTTGTTTTGATCTGGATGTTGTTTAAATTTCTTATCATAGTAGAATTTTCGTAGCTCTGCCTTTCCAAGGATATAAACTTCCAGCCAGAGAAATCTTAATTAATGAACATACTGACAAACTAATGTTGATTAGTCAATGATTGTCTTTTTTACTCTAATCTGTCATTTTTCATTGCCCATTGTAAACAGACGCACCTGATCAAGTGAGGATAACAGCAACAACAACCACTCCCATAACTGGCTCGTCAGTGACATTGAACTGCTCCGCACGTGCCTTCCCGAAGCCGCGTTTCAGGTTCTTCTCTGCCAATGGGTCGATTCTTCAAGACGGAGCTAGTTCCTATTTTGTCACACCCTCTTTGAATCATGAGGAATTCACAAACTACACGGCTACCTTCGAGTGCATGGCATATACTTCGTTTGGCGAATCTTCTCGTGCAAACATAACGCTGAACATCCAAGGTATTCTCCTCGCTATCATGCCAGCATAGGCCTATATAGTTTCGGTCGTGTTTTCATTTTGAATTGGCTCGAAACATCTTCTTGCGGCTGACACTCATGTGAGCTGTTTACCTTTCAGTTCCTCCGGTCATAACTTTTTCTATCAACCCGAGCATCGTCAACGAAAGTGACAGTACCACAATGCAGTGTACTGTCATTAGTGCCAACCCCGCGCCAACCATCTCTTTACAAGAGCCAAAGGGAGCGACGATAAGTCATATGAATGGTTTGGCATCGCTGTCTAATATAACACGGGACCATAGCGGAAACTACTCCTGCATTGCGACCAATGCAGTTGGGAGCTCGTCGAAGAAACAGTCTCTTACAGTCAATCGTATGTACCTTCATGCATCTATCATTATTTCTCTAGTTGCAATTTTGTGATCTGTTATAAAAAGAAACCCTTTGAACCCAACTTCAATCGGAGAAAAACGAATAGATTAGTATCCAATCTACTGTAAGTGCACATTTATTGGTATGGTTAATGATAATCTTTTGACAAATGGAGTTTTGATAATCGATGGACAACTACGTTTCATTTATAGAGAGCCACAACAAAGCGATTCTATAGGAAAGCAACGTGTTTTTCTTTCTCTAAACTTTTGCACAAATTTTGTCGCAAATTTTGTGTGACTGTCTCTAAGAGACGCGACCTATATAGAGTTCACTGACTACACACTGTTCTCATTTCTAATTAATTGTTCCTGTGTTCACATTTCATCCCAATTTTTTATTATGATTGCAGTTATCTCTGTACACCTTTCAGCGACATGATATTATCTTTCTGTCATTTGCAGACCCGCCCGACAATGTTGCTATTGCAGCTTCAAGTCTAAAGCCATTAAATGGCTCATCTGTCTCATTCACGTGCTCTGCTCGCGCCAGTCCCATGGCCAAGTACAAATTCTACGCATTGCAAGGATCGTCACTAACTCCTCTCCAGGACTCCTCCTCTGCCACCTACCAAATAAAAAGCATTGATTATGCAGGCTTTGTTGGCTACAAGGCAACAGTAAGATGCATCCCCTACAATTCATTTGGGGATGGAACCAGCAGCGATACCACTGTCGATATTCAAGGTACGAAGACCACTTGAACTATTCATTGAGATAAATCGAGTGTCTAGAGGTCTCATCTATGATTTTCATGACCTTACAAGGAGTATTTTGTGTCTAAAAGATCCAAAAGTAATACTGTTTGCTTTGTGAAAGCAGCACGGCAATCTGCCACATCCACGGTCAAATAAGCTGTCCAAATACTCAAAGATGCAGTGAATAAAGGTCATATTTTAATAGTACAAAATTGGTTCATCATATTGTGTTTATTAGATTATTTCATTTAAAATCTGTACTTTCTGCATTTGATCGATATGATGGCAAGCAGTTGGTACAAATGACAAGCAGTTTACTGCATTCAAGCTGTAAATATTCGCTGGTCATTACATATTCATATCTGGCCATTGGCACTCTCAAGGTTTTCACTCTTGTTATTTTTTCAGTGAGGCCACTTACGAGTGTTCCTCCTTCTATGACTGTCATAGAAGGCCAGAATGCCACATTCAATTGCACCGTATTGGCAGCCAATCCCGCGCCTACAATACGCTGGTTATTTCCTGTCAACACAGTTTTACCGCAGAGTAACGGAGTAGCTGTTTTGAAGGCAGTGAAAAAGAATTGGAATGGAATATACACATGTGAAGCTTCAAACGGGATTGGACTTGCAGTTAACAAAACTACTTACCTCACGGTTCACTGTATGATTTTCCATATTCAATCATTTATTACTACACACTGCCTAACAGTTGTCTTTCAAAATAACAGTTAATAATATCAGATTTTGTAAATATCCTTCCTTCCTCCACTACCCCTTCTCCTCTACCCCTCCTCGACTACCCCACCTCTACTACCCTCCTCCACTACTCCTCCTCTACTACCCTCCTTCATTACCCCTCCTCTACTACCTTTATCTACTACCCCTCCTCTACTACCTTTATCTACTACCCCTCCTCCAATAATAAAGTAATACTTGATCTTGTTTCCAGCCTTCTTGTCGATAATGTTTTCCATTCCGCCAAGCTTCAGTTGAGAAAAAGGATTTTACTTTGCAGATGGACCCAGATTTACAAGCAACAGCTCCACCATAACAGCGTGTAAGCCGAGTACGGCTGCCATACGATGCGTTGCAGAAGGAAATCCTACCCCAATAGTTAGAGTAATGTTTTCAGGCAAAGAGCTTAAACGTGGACCCAGGGCGATTACGCATATAGTAACTAACTTAGAAGACAATACCTTCGGTGTTTACACCTGCTTGGCAAACAATAGTGTGAAGGAGGTGAACATAACAAGAACGCTTGTCAAACCAGGTATGTTGAAAAGATTTCCTGGAAACATTTCTTGTGTTAGCAAAATAGAGGGCTTGCATTGTAGGATTTGTTGCTGTGATTTATTGGGTTTTCTTGGGCCCTGGGGCAAAGTGTCGGTCGGGGCCCTGGAGTCAGATCCAAAGAAAATTACGACCACGCCCTTTTAAAAATGGGAAACGCCCATTATTTCCAAACGTTTGTGCACGTTATAGAATATGAATAGAATATCCTAAAATGTAATAAAATCATTAGTTCTAAAGATAAGCGATTTAAATGCGCTCTTGACCACACCCTTTCAGCTGATTGAAGTGGACTTCGAAATGTGCTCCTTCTGGTTATTTTTTTCTAATGAGCTACACAATGTTAAAATCTAAAATGAAAGCAAATATTTATTCTACGCACTTTTGTAAAGAAAATCCCATAGAACTACGCTTTTCATATAACTTTGTTCAACGATTCTAAATGCAAACATGACTCACTTGAACTGACCATAGATTAAAACAATATTATATGGGTTACCTAATTTTATCAGGGCTCTCTCCCACCAATAAGAACAATTTTGCAAAACTCGGCGAAACTCAGATTAGAAGATGTATGTGAAAAAATTTCCATCATAATTTGGGGGCCTCTTTTAGGCCAAGGCCCTGGGGCAAATTGCTCACCCCCCTGCCCCACCCCCTCTCTACACCACTGGGTTTTTGTATGTATTTTTATGAGTTACTGATTTATTGAAAGTATCCTTTTCTATCTTGGTTTGATGTCGATAACGTTTTCTCATTTGATAAGTCCAGAATAAGTTATAGCCTTAAATCAGCTGCAAGTTTTATAGTTCAAACCCTCCTTATTATCAACTCAAAGCAATTTTGCAATCACTTTCAATGTTTTTGATAAATAACTAATAAGCCTTCCTTAAATGTGACATTAAAAGGCAAAACTATCCTCCCCCGCTCCCAGGTCTGGAGCTGTCAATTTTTCTGCTCATTTGGAAACATTTGTAGTTTTGAAAAGTTTCGTGGAAATATTTCTAGTATTGAAAAAGGGGTCTTTTACCAGAATTATACTGTAATTGAATTTCTAGTACTGTAGGATTGTTGGTATGATTCATTGGTTTTATTTGTATGTATGTTTTATGACTTACTGATTTATAAAGAGCTTCATTCATGTCTTGGTTTGATGCCGACACAATTTGGCTCATTTTGATAAAAAAAATAGTGACACCATTACGCAATAACACGAAGGCTTTATTCTTTGTCACGATTGTTGGATATTCATGTTCTGCAACAAATACTTTGAAGAGCTATGTTGGTCCCAAAATAACCAAATTAAAATTTGTTTGCGAAGGAAATGCTTAAGGTTGTTCTGATGTATTTGAGAAACATGGCATATACTAAGATTTTCAAGCTCCAACTGACTGAAGAATCGACATGTCAGGCAGTATTTCTAATTCACCATTTTTAAAGCTTATTGAAATTAGGTCGAGTGATTTTGTTTAAGGCTCCGTAATGGTAAAGAGGGTTACTTGATATACAGCAAAAGATATGTTTGCATCCATCGACTGTTGAAGGTATTTTGCAAATGAGACTCTACTTCAAGCGTAGCCTGAAGAAGATACTTGCCGTACACTTTAGTTTGAAAGCAGGTGTCTTGAAGGAATGAGCTTTAGAAAGAGATTGGTAACAAAAGAAGTCCACGGTTCTTGGAAAAGTTGCTGGCTAAAATAATCTGACTGTGGCCTGCTCAAGCTCAAGATAAGCGTAACACTAAAGCCTGAGATATATTTTAATACCTAAAGATTTACATTTTTACTGCTTTAGATTTCCCTGGCCCAGCAACCAATGTTGCATTGGTGGCGAAGATTCATAGTATTGTGGTGTCGTGGCATTTACCGCTGTGCAAGGGAGCTCTTGGAGTTAAGGCATTGCTGATAAAATACAAGAGTAATACAGAAGCGATTTGGCTAGAAGAGAGTGCATACATAAATGCGACCAATGCCACTCTGGGCGTTTTGAAAAGTAACACAAAGTATGACGTCAAAGTTTTTGTTATCGATGGGAATGGTACGGAACACCACGGCCTTCAGTACTCAACAAGAACAGGTATTATTTCATATTTCATTACTTCAAGTCACATTTGCTCGCTTTATCTCTTTCATTTGAGATATTTTCTATTTACGAACATCAAAGTGCAATTATCATCATATTTTACCATTCTTGTTGAAGTTGTCTCTTATAAGCTAATTACGCCATATCATGTCGACATTCATTGTTTTTTCTGCTTCTCAATTTCACATCGCTTGACAACTAAATTGAATATATGTATGATGCTGTAATTGGTTTTACGATCCATTTTGAATTAAACTTTATACTGTTGTTGCGTATATATGTCATTTTTATATCATTCCTTGCTTATATATCAAATTACAACCATTTGTCTAATTTTCCCATTTGCATGGATATCATTTTCATTCTTGTTGATGTCATCTTACATTGTGCTTACTGTGTTTTTGTCAGTATGCATGTTTTATTTTAAATATTGCAAAATGCCATTCAATGAATATTGATATTACATTGAAATGTTTTGTGACACTTTTCGCATGCATAGATATGTTCATAATTACAGTGTTTTTCTTAATATTACAAAATGTTATCATATTTGCAAATGATATTATCTTTCAAATTTAAACATATTTTCAAATGCATAAACAGATGTTGTGGGATTATTTTCAATGTTACAAAATGTTATCAAAATTACTATTTTTATTACGTTTCATGTTTTATACCCTCGTTCAAGTACATATATTTTGTGAAAAATACAGTGTCACTCTCAGTATTACAAAATGTTATCAAAATTGTCTTTGATGTTATCTTTCAATTTCAAGCTAATTCTAATATACATATATAAATATATATATATTCAGATATAATGGGATTATTCTCAATGTTGCAAAATGTTACCAAAATGACTATTGTTATTACACTTCATGTTTTAAACCCTTTTTCAAATATATATATTTTGTGAAAAATACAGTGTCATTCTCAATATTACAAAATGTTATCAAAATTGCCATTGATTTTATCTTTCAATTTAAAGGCCATTTTTCATATACATATATTTTTTCAGATGTAGTGGGATTATTCTCAATTTTGCAAAATGTTATCAAAGTTACTATTGCCATTACACTTCATGTTTTATACCATTTTTCAAATACATATATTTTGTGAAAAATACATTGTTATTCTCAATGTTGCATAATTTAGTAAAAATTACTTTTGATTTAACTTTTCACATTTTGCCCATATTTCCTCAAGTGTGTTTATATTTGTAAATGCAGTGTTATTATCAATGTTGCAAAATGTCATCCAAGTGAGTATTGATATTATTTTGATATTTAATGATTTTTCCAAATGCATCTATACTCATAAAAAAGCAGTGCTAGTCTCAAAATTGCAAATTTCTATCATATCCAGTATGGGTATTATATATGCTTGCACTTAGTTTAATGTTTTCTACAGTTGAGATTTTTAACTCTTAAGTTGATAGATGACAATGGTAACGTAAACTGAAAATAAGAAAAGCTGTCCAATTGGAGATTTATCTGACTATTGCTGACTCTTTCGTACGAGGAAAACGCCCTAATCAGTGCTTTGCCCGTTTGGGTTTTACTGATTATATGCAAAGATAAAGATATATTATTGTCATCTGTCATTAAAACACTTGGACATCACGCATGCTCTACCTACTTATATTCATGTTTAGTACTTCCCTTGCAGGTCATCTTTTGTAGCTGCTCAGTGGACCAAATGAACCAGGACGTATATCTTTTCTGTCCTACATGTATGCTGGACGATACCTTTCTAGGGATACAAAATCTTGGGAAGTTATGAGGTTGTAGGGACTTGTTTACTTCAATTCAGGCCCACCTTAAACCCGCGATTCTAGTCCGATTGATTCGGCACATTTCGTCGATATTCATTCTCACCACTGTCCTGTTTATCTCTCTCGTCAATTTGCACTTATATCATAATTATGATGCCTCGTTTAATAACTTATATTGGCTAAGTTCCATTTCTTTAACATCTGTTCCAGTTATGATAACCTCAGTTATAGCCAACACATCTTTTCTCGTCACAGTTAGGTATGATGAGAACAGATAATGGGAACCCTTAAATCCCACAGTTATGTAACTAAACAAGCGGAATTTTTATATTCACAGTGTCAAATTACTTTTTATGATCTAGAAAGATGCCGGTATCTTTTTTTCTTTTCCCAGCCTTCTAGACCATGAATCTGTGACACTGGGTATTATGCAGAAAGTGGATCTGATGTTTCAGAATAGACTTTCTTGAAAATTGCCAAGGTATGAATCTTGATCGATCGTTATTCAAAGCAAACTTCAAGCCATTTATGAGAACTATCTTTATCGCAACTACTTTCCATCAGTTTATGAAGACGCCGTTTTCAAGAGAAGAATGAGAGAAATCTTTTTAGTGGCTTGGATATGATTCATTAGGATCTTTCACTAGTTTTGCCAGAGTCTTATCCTGCTTTGCAACTCTTTATCATCTTAGTTCCTTTACATCATTTGTAAATATTCAGTATCAAGCTATTAGAATGCAAACCTATTTTGAATTGGGAACCCTTGGTTTGGTAGGCATTTAAGTGGTAGGAATTTAAGTGGACCATCGCCAGGATTTTAAGCCGTGAAGATACTTTACATCGCAGCTCTGTCTCTGTTCATAACTTTGCGAGCAAAGACAAAATGCTAGTAATTTATTAGCAATATTCAATTCTTTCATTGCCTCAACTAATTTTAGGCATATATTTTAGGCCAATTTTGCATATTTGGAAATATTTAATGGTGATCGTTTATGTTATGTGGGTGAAATTAAAAAATGATAATGATAGGTTTTTGATAATGTCATACTTTAGAACTCTATTAAGAGTAGTGAGCCTACAAGGAAGTCCTTGCATTTTTTCTGTTGTTTTGAGACTCAAACAATTAAGATGTACCCATAAGGATAGATGTAGTGTCGGTTTTTCCGTAATAACGAGAGTGGGGAGTACTCAAAGTATATATATATAAGTAAGGATCCTTAGAATGAATTGGCCACCCCTGGTTAGGTAGGTATTTAAGTTGACCATCATCAGTTTTTTATTCGTTAATTTTTTTATTCAGTCGTTAAAGCAGTAGCCAATTTTGATAATTTATTTATATTTCTAGTTGGGGAACTAGTCTGTCCTTAATAGAGAATGTTCTAGAGATTGATGCGTCCAGTGTGAATCCAGCTTTACGGAGTGTTTCGAAAGAAATCATCCAAATTGAGAATATCTATCAAAGACTCTTCGAGAAAAATCAAAAAGTATCGCAAAAGGACATCCTGGAAAAAAACCAAGAAAAAAAGAAAAACTTTGAGACTATACAGTTTTAAAAGTAGAGAGGCTAATTACAACTTCGGATGATTCAATTGTGAATTGCAATAGTTGGGGCTCTCTGTCCCAGATCGAGGGGCATGCATATCACTCAGAAAGCAGGATAAATTTCTGTGACTTCGAAAATTTACGATGTATGATTTTTGTGTGATTCTTGTGTTTTTAAGGTTTAATTTCACAAGTTATTTTTAAAAAAACAGTAAGATTTAACTTTTGATTGTCACATGTAAATTTTCCTTAACACAAACTGGGGTTTATGGTGATCGGGGTGCTTTAATGAGGCTGTACACAATGTGTTTTTTGTTAATGGGTAAAATGTGGGAAAAAAGGCACTGTAAGGTTGGTAGATGGAAGCAATGAGAAATGTTGTGTCCAGGTTTAGTATCAATTTTATGTTTTCACGCTCTCTTCGCTTACGTTCGGCAAATTTCCACTGATGCTCGTTCACAACAAAACATTTTCTAACAATGTGAAGCAAATTCAAATTTAATAATGCATATATCTTTGATTATTTTATATGAAACAAAGTTGAAAATGTAAGAAATGATGTGAGCAGTTTGTAAACTGCCAAAACAGCCATTGCTTTTGAGACACTACTGCGACATGGGAAACATGGCCCGGCTATCTTTGAAATCTATTTAAGAAAATCTCTTTGCGAGTTGTTTGTATGAAATTGTGCAATGCCATTGTCAATGCCCAGGGTCCAGCGACTTAAAAATAGCAGAACGCTTTCTTAGGCCCAATAGCACACTTCCATTCGAAGCCTAACCCCACTGACTTTTCAATTTGTAGTTTTAAACACTGAGGTTACTTCTAACCAATTCTTTTAGGCGGACATATGTTTTAACTTTTCTAAACAACCACCTAAAAGTATTCCCCAAGTTCACTGGGGCTACCCCTTCAATCAAAATGAAAAGATGACGCAGAATAAGAAACATTCTTGAGAATTAATGAGATCATAATAGACAATCATAACAAATGATAAAACATCAAATAAACTAGTTAGGGTTCAAAATAAATACTTTCATCTTGTTCTTAATTTTGCTAACATGATACATTGGAGAAACTAAAATGGCCAAAAAACTGTTGAGTTTAAGTTTAAAATAAAAGTTTAAGTTTAAAATAAAAGTTTAAGTTTAAAATAAAAGTTTAAGTTTTAAGCCAAAGAGGCTTGAGTTTAAAATTTTCTGAAGGAATTGAAGCAACGCGTTGGATCATCTGGAACTAATTTCTTCGTATAACAAAGATGAGACTTTACTTCTAAAATTATATTTTGCAATTATCTGCACGCAAATGCAACACCAGGTATATGTTATTCTTCCAGTTAAAATTTCACAATTCTTTGACATTACTCAATGATATTATTTTGACACTCCACTACCCCACCCCCTCGACTATTACCTATCTTTGAAGGATCCTCAGATCTTAAAAGACCAATCGGAGCACTATAATATTAGAAAAATTTCCTTGTTAGTTAGATATGCAAGTTGAGGTATTTATTCAATTTGAAATCATACCGTTTGGGGGGCATGGATTTTCAACAAGCTGTAACAAACCTACAAATTTTTTAGAGATCATATTTTATTAGGTTCCATACCAGTGCAAAAAGTATCTTCGTTTTCTACGCGTTCTCATTTGGCTCGGTTCCAAGCGGTTCTGCCCGTTTACGCTGGAGCCAAATGGAACGGTTCCAAATGGAACTACACGCTTTTTTATAAGGAACCTATTACAAGGCCTAGTTCCAAAAGTTCCTTATTCAGGATCATAGAGATCATAAAGTTCATAATCATAAATCAGGATCATAAAGCTCCTTATTCGTAGACCTGAAGTCATCAAATCTTAGTACCAAACGTTTCCTAAAAGTTCCTTAATTTTCATTGCACATCAATAAGCCTTAACACTTAATAGAGAGAGGGGCGAGATAGACTATGCGGAAACTACTCGATAAAACACTTGGCACACGAATAGCAAACAATCTATGCGAGTATTGACTGCAAATGAATGGAACGGGCTTTTAAGCTCTTGATGCTTGCAGTTATAAAAAATTTCTAAACGAAAAGTACCTTAGGGATTTCGTTTTTAGTAGTATAAGTTCTTTAAATATTTCGGCCTTCTACATGTAGGTTCCTTATAAAGTGGTTCCTTATAAAAAAAAGCGTGTACTTCTGTTGCGGAGCCAAAAGATAACGGATAGCAGGTCCCAAATGGAACGGTTCCAACAGTTCTCGTGTAAACACAACGCCTATTTGTGCTAGTTTTCGGAACCGTTCCATTTTCCCTCGTGTAAACAGGGTCTCAGGCTGCATTTTTGTGGTACTAATTGCATCAGGCATGAGTGAACAATTGCATTTTGAAACCACCCTTGTAGACAAATCTCAGCTCAGTTCCGCAGAAGCTGGAAATACAACTTCGAAAAGCTGTTGCCACAGAACCCAGGTACTATTTCTGTTTTAGAATTATTAGTATGATTTACGATAAGCCAGCAAGGATATATTCAATGGTTAGGCCTTTTAATGGAAATGGAGAGAACTGGATGCACAAACTATGAGCGGAAATTGACTGTAAACAAGGCGCGAATGCCGACAATCCGGTATCACGTTTAGCTAGATGTCATATATTCAGCAGAGCGTTCCCTGACCCTAAGCGACCTGTGATTCGTTGATGCTGTCAAAAAAAATCATCGACGTGTATAACAAGGTCAAACAGGTCAAGAAAAATTCAGCGAAAAGAGAAAAGAGAAAGGTCAGGACCAACGTGCTTATGTTTAAAGTGAATTCAAAAGCAGAAGAGAAGACAAAGTTACTGCTAATAGGTCATCGCCTGTCACTTCAGCATATCGAAGGACTAAACATTTCCTCATGGAAGAAGCGTGTTTATGTTTTGTTAAACCGTCCTTGAATTTGCACGCCGCAGCCATTGCTAGGATCGTCGCCCTTCACCGCATAACCGCAAAAGACCTTCTTTTTAACACAACTCCCTCCAAGTTTTCACAAAGGGGTTGCCAGATAGGTTTCAACAGGATGAAGGGAGGGCAACTGCACTCGGATGCCCCCTTCCTAAACCGCCAGTGGTAACGGTTGTCTTATCGTTTTCTGGACTAATGTCTAAAAATCAGTCAAAATTTTAGCGCTAGAAGTTATTTCTTAGTTTACTTAAAGAGGAAATGAAACCAAATTTTTTATTTTAAATTCTGAATCCCCGTAATGAATTACCTTATAACCCAGAATTTCAATGTGTTTAGAGAAATTTTGGCTAAACTACGAGGGCAATACTGACTTCAATTTTTCAATCAAAAAGTGGCACCGGTGCGCCCTGTTTAACTAGCCTCGTTTTGAATGTTGTGACGTAAAGTTATGGACACGCGCAGCGTTTCGTAATATTTACATCCCGTTTCTACGTACTGAAACTTTAGATTAGCTATGGAGCCAGGTAACAAAACCAAGGTTCGTGGTGGTCTACGATGTGTTGTACACACTCTAGACAATAAAAAGCTGTTGTAATGACAGTTATACCAAGGGTTTAAACACCCATCGCTTTCCAAAGGACCCTACTGTACGCCGGCAGTGAACTAAATTTGTTAGAAAGCGTAGGCCAAATTTTGACCAAAGCTACTTTTCAAACCCCGTCCTTTGCTCAGATCATTTTGAACCAGGTTGCTATACAAGGAGCGTAGCTAGTCTACTAGAGGGGGACGACGTTTCACAAACAAAAAGTTTTTACAACGAGATGCTGTTCTGGCATTATACGTTCTGGCATTATACCAGAAATGAAGGAAATTCAACCTCTTAGTCTAAACGGGAAAAAAGAAAGGTAAGATTTAATTTTTTTGCCTACTTCATTTTCAATATATTCCTTTAATTAATGTGTAAATAAAGCAAAATATACGATACATAAAATGACAAGGTAACTACAATATATAAACGTGGAGCTCGCGTTTAAATCTTCCCCCTCAAAATAAGTAGATTGGGTACAACAGAATAAAAGTAAACACAACTCGCTACTTTTTGTCTATTTAAACAAAACAATTGGTTTTATCAAAATCTCAACGTGATAAAAGTTTTCATAACAAACAATTGGTGTTTATTGTGACATATTTTTTAGAATGTTGGCATTGCAATTAAAAACAACATTTTGTATCTTCTACAAAGTCGAGCCCTTCCAATTTGAAGGTTTACAAAATACATATATGCATATAGAACATTTATCAAATTGTATAGATTACCCAGGGCGCAGCCAAAAGGATTAGTTCTTGCTGACAAAAAGGGTGTATCTCACTCATTAAGGGTGTGGTCAAGATAAATACTCTCATATAAAGGCTGCTTTTATGTGTTTCTGTTTCAAATGTTAGTATGTTATAATTGTTGCAAAAAAGTTACAGGTAGAGTATCCAGCAAGTTTCCTGGCAAAAATAACCAATGTAGGGGGGGGGGTACCACACCTACCAAACCCCCTTTGGTGGCGTCCCTGGATTCCATAAATGTAGTGGCCCAAATTCACATTCTGTTTTTCAGGGTGTAAGAGATACAATACAATGTGGCTTCTGTTGCGGATACACAAATGGAACTATTCAAGAGCAATTATTCGACGAAGCAACATCTTCTAAAACTGATAAATGGCAGACAGTCTTTACAGAAACCAGCATGGAAGCAACTTCATTTCCAGATGTGTCAAGTTTAGCCTGTCAAGATTGCAAGGTGAAAACCTTGAGATTGAAAAACTTGAGTGAATCGCCAAAATCTGAAAATAATTAGACAGAAAAGGAAATTAACAAGTCAAAATAATGTAAGTTCGCTTTGCACAATAACATTTGCTGATATGCCAAATTTAAATTCCATTTCATTTCCATATAAATTACTTTTTGTAACCCTTTTCTCATTTATGCTTTGTTTGTAGGCAATCAATTATCTATAATGTAAAATAAAGAAATTCAGCGAGTCAAAACAAGGACAGCCAACTAAGCCCAGGAAAAACAGGAAGACAGTTGAAGAAAGACAGTGATTCTGATTCCTACAAAAGTTTCGCTGAAAATGATGAGGAGTGGAATCCAGAAAGAGATGAGGATGAATTTGAAGACAGAGAAGAATAATTTTTAAATGAGGGAGAAATAGAATGTGTGAAAATTATGACTATGAAAGAGTAACCAATGAAACAAAAGGTAACATTAGGTAAAACTATCATGATGACATCATTGAATAATTATATGATAGAAAAGGTATGAACAAGTCACATAATAGGTAATATTATCCACCAAACTGTAATACTTTAATACTGTAATACTGGGGAGATTTGACAACTTGTTGAACTTGTAAACAAAAGAAAATCCATGGTAGAAATGATTACAGCTCTCAAATATCTGATTAAGATAAAACTGCCAAAACTATTTCCTTTCAAAACTATCAATCATATACATGACTTGCTTCATTAAATAAGATGATTTGTTTTGTTACTTACTCGTGTAGGCTTGCCTTCCTGTGATACTCCCCTGTCTGTCCCTTCGCAGTGGGCCAACATTCCGAAACACAGTTGTCAATGAAATCTTCATGTTGTGCAATACATATTTGTTCAATGCTTTCGTCCAATACAAGTTAACCCAGTGCAGCATCTGCACTCCAAAGCACCAACAAGATGATAAACTTCATATTTTCAACATCTACACCTGCAAAAAAAGCCATAATGCCATAGTCATAATCAATTAAGTTTACGATGGTGCGACCCTCCGTGCCTGGCCTAGGCACTGTACATGACGCTTGCTAATTTCGATTGATACCTACAGTATTTAGACATCATTTAAACTAAAGATAACGAGTTTTAAACATATATGCGACATTTATGGAATAAACTTACCATGAACTAACTTCTGTTTTTTGTTCGTATCGCTCTCGCAAAATTGCCGGGGTTAGGCCGTCGTGACCTAGGTTATCCTCGTCGCTACTTGATTCCGTGTCTGCCGAATTGGTATGGCCTGGCAGGAACACAGTGAACAGCAACTGTCCCCTCTTCTTCTTCGGAAACTCCTAAGCTAGTGTCACTTTCGTCCAATATGGTGAGAATTGAAATTCAAAAACTAAACATGCGATCGCCAACTCTGCCAGAAAATTTGTTTTCCTCGAACATGCGCGCTCCGTGTCCATAACTTTACGTCACAGCTCGCTAGTGTCTAGTCCCCCTTCGCCATTTTTTGGTTGAAAAATTATTGTCAGTTTAGCGGTGTTTAAGTTTGTTTTTAATAGTCTTCTTGCTTGAAATAGCTAATGCGAACTATTTTTCCTACACAATTGTGGGTGGAGAAATCGATTAAACGAATAAAAAAAATGGTTTCATTTCCTCTTTAAGAGAAAAACAAAATTGAGGGGGGAGAAACTGTATGACAAAGATACTCGAGGTTGAGGTGTCCTTTTTGAAAAACTTCTTACCTTTGCTGATGATGACTCATTTCTTTGCTCTTCTTGACTAGCCATTAATCGTGTAAGCATGTATTTCAAGAACTTTGTTCTATAGACAATTACCGTATGGCTGCAATTGATCACTTTCCACGGAGACTTCGAGTGCCCAGTTGATCTTACCATACCATCAACTTTCGAAAATCATATTTTAAAAAGGGTGCCTATAAAGATTTTACTTGGAAAGATGCAAAATGCTAGTTCTTTTTCGTAAGCTCTACGCAATGCTGAATAAATCACAGCTGACACAGATTCGTGTACAAGATTCCTCTTTTCCCTACCCAACCCAATTTCCTCTGTGGAGGAAAGTAATAGCCTCGGAAAAGAATAGTTATAAGGAACAGGTACCGTAAATCCTCGAATTGGCCCCCCCCTTCGAAAAAGCCCCCCTCGGTTTGTTGATTTTTTACTCCTGAGGTTGCCCTTGGCATTTTTGTGAATGAACATAAACATTTATATTTTTGTTAACAACTTAATCAAATGTTACTATATACTTAGGTTATTTTTTATATTATGAAAAGAAAGAAATTTCAAAAATTATCTTTTTATGTGGCATGTTTCAAGAAATTTTATAAGCTCCCCCCTCGAATAAGCCCCCCCCCCCCTCGAATAAGCCCCCATCCAAAAATATCAAAAATAAATAAGCCCCCAGGGGGCTAATTCGAGGATTTACGGTATCAACGTCTAATTTCTAACTCTCCTTTAAGCTCCTCCACAATGGCAGCGACGTTTATCCAAGCCACAGAATAGTGATTACAAGATTACAATCACTATTGAGTGTCTAAGCTGCTTTGGGAAGAAAAGCATCCCACGTCATATCAGATGCTGTGGCTACCTCATGTTTCGTTTCGCTGAAATAATACGTTGTTCATAATGACCAGTCTTACCAGCTGCACGAGAGGGACAAATGCTTGCCGCAGCTAATCATCTGGCGATAATTCTAAAAATTTTGAGGAGCAACGATGGGCCGATGAAATCATGCATTTTCATATCTTGATAATCATTTCGTAAAACGCCAAGACAGCATATCTACGATAAAATGAGCTGCAAATGAAATTCTCAAATTCGGTTGACGTCATCGATTTTGCATCTCGCTATCTTCGGCTCTTTCTCAGAAATTAACATCAGAATTGAAATCTTCATACTTTCTTTGGTTTACTCAGAAAAAATCATGTCGTTTGGACACTTTGGACTCAAGTCACTCTGCTTTGGATGTTTAGATATTTCTTGAGATTTTAACATAACTTGCCGCTGCACTAATATTTTCCATTAAATATATATGAAAGTCAAAATTCAATATTAGAAAAGGGTTAATTCGCAGCCCAACAGCTTAAGCAGGCCCCATAATTTTGAAACTTTGGGCACAGACCAATTTCAACATAAAAATTCCAATTCTATGACCCAGTGTGCGAAAGGTGAAGATAAAAATTTTCGAACTCAGAGAATAGGACTTGCCACATATTTAAAAATACATCATTCAACATGGATTGCATTGAGAACGCAGAATGCTTCTAGACTTTTGTGAAATTCAGTTCTATGTAAAAGGTTTTTAACACTTATTACCGGTTCTGCAGTGCCTGTTTACGGCGAAGCCTCTTTTTCATTAGATCTACAATATATCTTGTATTTGCATTTTCCCCGTTTTATAGACGAGCTCGTACAGTTTGCTCATGTAAATTCGCCTACTCGTGCCATGTAATCGAGATTGCAGAAGGTCATTGAGTTCCCTTCCATTCCAACATAATTGTACGCTTTGCTCATAATCATCTCATTTGACTATGCTTGTATGATCGAAAAGATACGATCTTAATGCCCAGACAAGATGTCATGTTACTTTTTAAATATTTAAGCAATTGTTATAATTGTTCTATATAAGTGCAGCGAGGACAAGTCCAAGTCATCATCATTGAATGGCCTTGAGATTGTTTACCGTGGCCTCTGAGAAAAAAGCTGACAAACCGATGAAAAACCGATGTTACAATATTGGTCTTCAAAATAATTTTTTTGAAACAAATCGTTGCATTTCTTCACTCAGTGGATGTGTATGTTTATAGCTCTTAAAGTTGGACTTCTACAATGCTAATTTCAATCGTGTGTTTCCTTCTAGTCTATTTCACAATGGCAGAAGGTGGTATTAACACAAAGCAAATTGCTGCAAGCATCTTGTCAGACAAAACCCCCCTGATTGACGAATCACCCACTCGTTCAGGTAAAGAGCTCAAAAAGAGTATTGGCTTTTTTCATGCCTTTGTCCACATGGTGACCCTCCTGTTCGGCAGTGGTATCTTTATTTCCCCCGGCTTGATAGCGAGGCAGTCGGCTAACATGGGGATGGCGCTTCTTGTCTGGGTTCTTTCAGCCGTTCCATCTACGTTTGGCGCTCTTTGCTACGTTGAGCTTGCATGCATGCTCCGAAGGACAGGGGGGCGATACGTCTTCGTACTAGAGGCATTCGGAAAGAGCATGGGCTTCTTTGCTATTTGGGCCCAACTTTTTGTGACGACACCTAGTGCATTTGCAGTATTTTCAATTTCGATTGGTGAGCACTTGATACAGCCCTTCTACGACATCACTTCAGTAGAAGGCATTTGGATGGTGAAAGGCATAGCAGTATTCTGTTTGGTGTTAGCCCTGGTATCTAACTGTATGTCCACGTCATTTGTCAACAAAACCCAGGTGCTTGTTATTGCGGCGCAAACCTTAGCTGTCCTGTTAATTGTCATTGTTGGTATTTGGAAAGTCGCCTCCGGCCACACTTCCAACTACCTGCAAATGTTTAACAACACCAAGTCGTTCGATGCAGGCAAATTTGGATTGGCCCTTAACGACGGGTTTTGGGCTTATGCCGCCTGGGGCCTAGTTGGATCTGTGACAGAAGAGCTGCAGGACCTCCATCATGATTTGTACCTGTCCGTTGTGACAGGGTTCCCATTTGTAGCCGGCTGTTATGTACTTGTGAACCTCGCTTTTATGTCTGTGTTGTCACACGAGCAGATAGGGAGCTCCGCCACAGTAGCAACCACGTTTATCCAAGCTGCTTTGGGAAAGAACGCATCCCTTGTCATTCCAGTCGCTGTAGCTATCTCGTGTTTCGGATCGCTAAATGGCTCATTGTTCATGATGTCAAGAGTCCTACTAGCTGCAGCAAGGGAGGGGCAAATGCCTGGTCACTACGTGTACATCCACAAACACAAGAGAACGCCAATACCGGCCGCCATCTTCTTTTTTGTATTCAGCATGCTTTGGGTACTTCTCTCGGGGTCTGGCACAGAAACGATTATTTCGTATTACGCTATGGCAATGTGGGCTACTCATGTACCAGCTATTTTGGCTGTGATAGTTCTGCGAGTGAAGCGACCAAACGACAAACGCCCTATCAAAGTGTGGATAATTAACCCGGTAATAACAGCAATCATGGCGCTGTTTCTGCTCGCACTGCCATTCATTTTGCAGCCAATAGAGTCTAGCATTTGCTTAGTGATTTTACTGATATCCTTCCCAGTTTATTATTTCTGTTTGGTAAGAAACTTGAAAATCCCCCAGTTTCTTTTGCGTATCAATGAAGGTATTTATAGATTTCTAGAACATCATTGTAGTCTTGTACCTTGTGTTTTCAAGGACGCTGAGCAGGAGGAAAAAGACACAAATTTTTGAATTTTATCGCTTTGCTTATTCTAAAAACTTTGTTTGGTAACATGGAACAACATTTAACTAGGTTACCCACTAACTGTACGTAACTTGCTTCAATATCAATATATTGCTTTTCTCTATCATAATAGAAATAATATTAATTACTAAAAAAATTATAATAATATCGATACCTTCTCCACCGTTAGTTTGAGTTTAGAGAGAAAAATTATATACACTTACATGAAGCAATTGTAACACGAAGAGATTGAGTAATGAATATTATTTTCTACAGGCCTTACAGGCGCATTGGATTTCAATCTTTCATAAGAACTTCGAATTGACCCGCATTTTTGGATACTTTATGCTTTTTGAAAAAAAATTCCAAATCTTTGGGCCCAGTAAGCTAATAGATTTTATACCATATCTTGCCTCTTTAGCCTTGGGAACAGATAGAGTATAACGGCTTCTCAGTTATAGGCTTTAGGAGAAAGTAGTCTTTGAAAAAGAATCTTTTCATTCGTGTTCCTTTTTAGAATTTACTCAGTTAATTTGTGTAAAGATATTTAATCAAATATTTTAGCTTGGGTATTAAACATGATTATTGAATGTAATTCATATTTTCAGTAGTATAAGTATAGAGATAAAAGTTTCCATATAATTTGATTGTTATGTTTGAAAAGTGCATTATAATGCCTAAATTTACGTTTTTTCATTTCTTTGATTTGGGTATATTTGGATGGTGCTTTTTGTCGCCCATTCTTAGTTCAAATGCAACATTAAAAAATCTTGCATTTTTCTATTCATTTTCGAAAATATTCAGGCACTAAATTTTTTCAGTAGATATTGATGCTACAGCTATTACCGGGCTGGTATCAGCTCGCTATCATTTGAAAGTCTTACCCAGTACCTCTGCAGTTCTTTGGTCACGTCATATTCTAAAAATCAGAAATGGCGGGTAAATGAATCAATATGACGGAGAGGAAGATAATATCTATTGCTTTTGCAGGTACAACAGCTTTGATTTCTTTGCTTTCCTTGTCTCAATCCCTCTAAAGCTTGCGCATTTTATGGAAAAAGCGACAATTGATGCAATATCATGTTGTCTTGAAAATGATTCACAAGTTGAAGAAGCATCGAAGTTTACAACAAAAGGAGCAAATTTACCCCGGCAAGCCGGGCTGGAGCACATGGCAAAATCGTAGCCCGCTTTACCGGGATCTCGGATGAAGAAAGGATGCTACTTTTTAACAGCATTTAACTGCAAAAGTGAGATCTCGGCAAAGCGGGCTAGCCTGGTTAACCGAGCCCATGTGATTAGGCCCTTACTGGGGAGATATGTTGGTTTTCATATTTTTCAAGTCATTGCTGACGTGATTAGAATTTTCAAACCATTTATCGTTCAGACAACTGGGAGAATCATCAATGTTTGCCATTGACGAGCCAATTCGATCATCTTTTCCACACTTTTATCTCCCGAATCACTGAATGTATTTTGTATACAAGAAAAGAATCGTTTGATGCAGCACTTGAAGGAAAGAATCTGTGATCTATGACTTTAAGGAAAGAATATCTTGATAAATCATTGTACTTTGTCTACAAGAAAAGAATCGTTTGATGCAGCAATTGAAGGAAATAATCTGTGATCTATGACTTTAAGGAAAGAATATCTTGATGAATCGTTGTACTTTGTCTACAAGAAAAGAATCGTTTGATAGAACCGAGCATTACCATCTCGAACATCTATGTCAAAAACGCTAATGACTTTCTGCAAAAGACCGGGGAGATAGTAAAAAAGGCGGGATACATTTTCAATTAGAATTGTTAAACAAGTATCCTTGGCTATGTTATGGTAGAGAGCAGAAAAAAGCCTTCTGTTCAACGTGTAGTACTCACAGTGCGAGAAGGTTCAACAAGAGAGGGGTTCAACAATTGGAGAAAAGCCTCAGAAAAGCTAATGGAACATGAAGAATCTTCGTCCCACAATGCAGCATTTGCAACGATGGAAAAGGGAGAACACTCTGTTGCACAAACTTTCAACTCTATGCAGCTTGATAAACAGCGTATTCGCCAGCAAGGACTAACCTCGTATCTTCAAACAATGAAGACTCTTTTACGCATCTTCAAACAATGAAGGGTTGCAATTCGAGGAAAAACGGACGCCGAATCAAATATATACCAGTTCAACCTTGATAAAGCTATCCAGGACGAAGACCTTAAGATTGTCTTGAACGAAAAACGCTATGTGAATGCACATGATATTCTGCATAAAAGCTTTGCTACATAAAAGATATTCTGATTAAAACTTCTTTGGATGGCATAAAGATGGCTACAATGGGGCTCGATGGGGCAGTGGCAAAGAAATCTTTGTCACAGAAGCTGAAGGCAAAAGTAGCTCCAAATGCTATTTACGTCCATTGCTTTGCTCACTGTAATGAGCTCATTGTTAAAGATGCAACCAAGAACAGCAACCTGTTGTCATATTCTCTTGACTTATGCCAATCGCTCTATGCAATTATTGGTGCATAACCAAAGCGCATTTTGCTGTTCGAAAAAACCCAAATGATTTTAGTAAACAATGAACAAGATACTGAAGATTACCTTTGCAGTCCTTCGACTACAAAATCTGTCAGCAACAAGATGGACAGTGAAAGTGAAAGCTGCGGATATTGTCTTTGTTAAATTTTCTGAGAAACCTTTGAGGATATGAGCAAAGATCCTTCGATTCCTAAAGACATTGAAGTCAAGATAAAATGAATACTCGACCGTAAAGTTTCTTCCCTGGATGTCCTTTTCAATCCAATTGCAACTAGAATGATTGTCAGCTTGCTAGAAAAGCTGTCGAGGGAACTTCTAGCAATTGACATTTCTGCAGACTATGCTTTATACTCTATCAGACATGTTTAATTAAGCGGCTTCAAGAGTTAAGAAGTGTGAACAAGTTTAACCACATCCTTGATGAAGCAAGCGCAATTCCAAGTGTAACGGATCTTCACACTGGATCAGAACCACGTCCATCAAAAGTGCCAAAGCGGTTTAATGACAACAGTGTTATGCTAACAGACAGCTTACCTGAGCGATCAGATGAAACGGAGGCAGCAAGCATGCGAAGATCATTTCATGGAGCCATTGATGCAGTAATTGTCAGACAGATTTGATCAAGAAGAATTCTCTCTAGTCAAAAGCATCGGAGAAATGTTGTTGAACTCGATGAAAGAAAGAGGCATCTCCATAGCTAACCTGATGAATGATCTTTTGAATAAATATTTGCTGACAACCCAACTAGATGACCTACCCACAATCCTTGGCCTCTACAATGCCGATCGAAAGAAGAAAATCACCTCTGTTATAAGAATATCCACCATAGCAGAGATCTTCAATTCTATACCATCCACAAAGATTCAGTGCTCAGAAGTACACAAAATGGTCCAACTGTATTACACTGTTCCACTCAGTTCAGCATCTTGTGAGCAAACATTCAGTGCCATGCGGCGATTGAAAACATGGCTACGTGCTTCAACTGGCGCAAATCATTTAAATAATGTCATGTTTGCGAACATCCAGAAAGAAGATGTGGACCGAGTGAATATCAAATCTGTTGCTATGGAATTTGCAGACAAGACAGAAATGAGATTGAATTACTTTGGAAAATGTTAACAATAGAACGAACAAGTACATTCTTATTCTTGGTTCTGTTAAAAATTGAAAGCACTTTTCAAACATTGGCTTTTTATTGGCTGCTTATTTTAGCCGGCGTGGCATACCCTAAAATATCCGAAGCATAACCTTACTGCACAGGTATGCGCGAATCTAACCAATGGAGATGCCCTTTTGAATTTTTTGCCCCCCTTGCCCTATCTTGGCTCCGGCGTCCCTGACTGCAAGGGGTCATTGGAAGAGAAGAATTTTCGATGAATCATTGCAAAGGAACTATCTTTGATGTATCACTTTAAGGAAGAAAAATGTTGATGTATCACTTTAAGGAAGGAATCTTTTGATGAATTATTGCAAGGGACGTATCTTTGAGATTTTTGAAAAGCTTGGTTTTTCTACGTCTTATTGGCAATATCCCGTACTGAGCCATTGTACGGAATCGCATTTTGGTCCTATTACCGCATGAGTGATTTTTACTCGGCGCTTCATTGGTCCTAATTGCATCAGGCATGAGTTAACAATCGCACTTTAAAACCACCCTTGCAAACAAATCGGCGCTTAATTCTTTCGCAGGGCCCCTACCTTCAGCCGACAAGAACACCCTATTCTCAGGAAAAATATTTTGGGCTTTCGGTGCATCAGCTCTTGTCTTGCCTGAGCAATGACGTAATTTAGGCCCTGTTTACACGGGATCGGATGCAAACAGTATCGGATCCAAACAGTATCGGATCCATTTGGAACCGATCTCATTTTTCAGGGGGCGTTTACACGGGATCGGATCTGAAAATACTTTCGTTTACACGGGATCGGATCCGTATGGATCCAAGATGCGCGGATTGTGTGCACAATCCAATTACGAATTTTTGGCGTCAATTTTATTAAATTGCAGAAGTGAGAAAAAATGGAATCTTTGCAGCGATTGAAAGCTATTGCCTCCGTCCCTTTTATTATGATTTCTCATATGAGTCCCTGGATTAACTTTGAGGAAACTATTCAAACTGAGCACAACCCTACCTCCACCACTTTTACGTTTTCGAAATAATGAAATTGTTGTCTTACGGCGCCAATTACAAGGGTACCGTATAGGATGCACCTCGTAATGGACAATTTTCGCCTCATTTTGGATCCGTACCTGTTTGGATCCGATCCCAATCGTTTACACGAGACCTTTTTGAGATCGGATCCAAACGGGACCATCTTCAAAAGCGATCCCAAACGGGTACGGATAGCAGATCCAAATTGGATCGGATCCGCCAGGTCCCGTGTAAACGCAAAGCCTATCCGTACCACTTTGGGTACGGACTCCCCGAAAAATCGGGCTGAAACCAGGGGCGGATCCGGAAATATTAGTGACCGATGCAAATTATGTGGTATAGGGGCTTGGCCCCCAGAAAAGTTTCTAAAGTCAGGCCTTTAAACTCTCAGAAAGCATGGACACGCCTTTTTAGATACATTTGGTCAAACGCCTTTGCCCTGCTCCATTTTCAGTTTTTTGAAATAAAAAAAAACCCTGCTGTTAAGAACCATTTTTTGGCCTTTTGATAACTGCAATGAATTTCTTCTCGATCGTTGTTTGCAACGATGTTATCTTTGGGCGGGCTTTTCAGGCGAAACCGCAACGAGCAACGGCAGTGAAAGGAATATTCCATTATAGCGAACTTTGGACTGCATCGGTCAACCGATGCAAAACGCTGATTTATCTTCGCTCAGAGATCTGGGGACCGATGCAGTAGGGCTGTCCTTTGTTGAGAATAATTGAGAACAATCAAAATGTTTACATAAGATTTGTTGACTTCGGTTGCTAAGTTCATATGAGGTTGCTATGGAAGTGAAGGAGCAAAAGAATGGTGGGAAAAGGAAATAGGGCTGAAACTGCACGAGTACACGTTTCTTCTTTTATAAAAAACCTAGCTTGGGTCCTAGTACTAAAAGTTTCTCAATTTTTCACTAGTTTCTAGTACTAAAAGTTTCTTAAAAGTTTCGTATTTTTAGATAAACATCAAATTTTGCGCCTTCCCTTGCATATTAATTGTATTAACGTTTATAACACAGGGGTACTTTTTATCGAGACACCCGGTACGTATTATTTTCTGGCTCAGAAAGTCATCTTATTTTTGGGAATTTCTTAGAAATATTGATTTACAAGCTTTTTTATAAGGAATCACTTTATAAGGAACCTACATGTAGAAGGCCGAAATATTTAAAGAATTTATACTACTAAAAACGAAATCACTAAGGAACTTTTCGATTAATTTGAAATATTCCTATAACTGCAAGCATCAAGAACTAAAAAGCTGGTTCCATTCATTTGCAGCCAATACTCGCATAGATTGTTTGCTATTCGTGTGTCAAGTGCTTCATTGAGTACTTTCCACATATTAAGTGTTAAAGCTTATTACAGTCAAAGCACCGAAAGTGAGAACTTAAGGAACTTTTAAGGAACTTTTTGTACTAAAATCTGATGATTTGAGGTCTACGAATAAGGAAGGAACTTTTGGAACTAGGCCTTGAGGTAGGTTCCTTATAAGAAAGCGTGTAGTTCTAAAAGTTTCTTAAATTTTGGGGCTCTAGTATTAGGTTTCTTATAAACCGGTTTCTTATTATTAAAAAACGTGTATGGCAAGAAATAAATCAGGAAAATGGGGGGATGACAGGATGTGGTGAAAAATTATTTTTTTATCGCACGAGGAGCTGCATCAGTTGGAAATGCGATTTGTAGTAGCTGTGCGTCCGTACAGCATGTAGAACCAAAATTATCTGAATCTGTTAGAAATTGGAATTATTGACCGATGTATCGGTTGCATCGGTCTGGTTCCACCCCCGACTGAGACATGAGAGATGGAAGGGGGGAGAAATAAGGATATATATGGATATAGGCAGACAGAAGTGAAATAAAGGGGTGAGGGAGGAAGGGGGAGAAATGCATCTAGGTTGGCATGCTCGATGCTGCAGAACTGTGCTATGCTAACAATTATGACAAGGCAATAGAAAAACACCAAGAAGTGATTTGCATAACAAAAAACAATGCAAGTTGATTGACAGCCTTGTAACGGGTATCAACTCGAAGTAAGCGATTAATTCCCATCTCAGTTCCGCAGAAGCGGGAAAGCAAGGCTACAGAACCCAGGTAATAATTCTGTTTTAGAATAGTTAGTATGATTTATAATAAGCCAACAAAGCAAATATTCAATAGTTAAGCCTTTTAATGGGAATGGAGAGAACGGGATGCACAAACTATGAGCGGAAATTGACTGTAAACAAGCGTTTGGCATGGGACATGAAGCGGAACTGTTGTTTCGGTTTTCCAAAGGAGGATTCGACGGTCAAACTGGTCGACAAAAATTCAGCATTGAAGTTTATGTTCAAAGTGAATTCAAAAGCAGAGGAGAAGACAAAGTTACTGCTAATAGGCCATCGCCTGTCAAATCCGCATATCGCAAGACTAAACAATTCCTCTTGGAAGAAGCGGGTTTATGACCTTTTTGAAGCAACCGCCAATTAAAGGGCCACACCAGCCAAAAAAAATTATTTTTGCTTACGATGTAATCTGGCCTCCTGAACACGGGTCTGCTATTATTTTTTTCCATGCCTACTCCGGTTTGGTAGTTATGAGCGTTTGTAAACTTTTCGTTGAGTTGAATTGTTTTTGAACGCCATTATCGGAGCACTTCGGATTGACGTCACATAGATTTTCGTCTTCGGATAATTTCCCGATGGGGATCATAAAGCCCCGGTCGAACGATCCAACATTTCCCCCAACATTTCACTGAACATTTGATTTCATGTTTAATGATGTTCAATGCTGGGGTGGTCAAACGATCCAACATTTCACTGAACATTTTATGACCTCTGCGCTATAGTTTGCAACACAGGAGCATTCTGCACGGCACATGCGCGCCAAAATTTGTAAACACAAACAATTTGCTTGAATGCAACAAACATGGCGCAGTTTTTTTAAAAGAAAATGAAACGCAAAGCAATCGCTGCTTTAGCCATCATTTCTATGCCACGATCATCGTCATCACTTCCAGAAGAGCCACTAAGTTGGTCTTCTACCCCACTTTCTCCTGCACTGATTTCCACATCCTCCTCGGTGTCAATTGTGGATCTCGTAAGTTCTTTTCAGTACTCGATTGTGCCAGTTCATCAAGATATAAAAAACTTTCGTCAAATTTTTAGGACGAATTATCACTGCTGCAAGCCATATTTGTTGTTCAGAATTTGTCTTCGAGCGCAATGAAATGTAGTCAACGACGCATGCGCTGACCGAAAAGTTCAGTTATATGTTGGGCGGTTTTTGATCCCGAGCAAATTTCACTTAACAACAACCAACATGAATTTTGTTCACTGAACATGGTGGTCAAACGATCCAACATCTCACTGAACTTCAGTGAAATGTTGGGTGAAATGTTGGATCGTTTGACCGGGGCAGCGTGTACGAAAAATTTCAAAATTTCAGACAGCACTTCGAGCGACACGAAATGTTTCTGTTCGAGTGTTTGTCCAGGAATATCGAAATTCAAACCACGACTCTTCCCGTGGCATAGAAACTTGGCCACAATCTGCTCCCTAATAAAATTAGCCCGTATAAATTTGACAGTAGGGCTGATGCGCCTGTCGACTAATGTCTTTCGACTCTCAAACGACAGTAGTTACGAAGCATGTGTACTTTCGATCGACCTGTGAATAACCGATGTCAAATCGCCATTACCGAGCCCCCAACGAGCCGTGCGAATTTCAGTGCGAACGTATAACGATAGCGCCGAATGTTGCAACAATGTACTTTTTCCGAAAAATATTTGGTCGTACTTTTACGGTGATTCTCAACTTAAAGCGTCTATATCTTGAAAACGGGTAAAGGTTTTCGAAAAAAAATTTCACGATGACTTCTAACTCTCGACTAGCTACCAATTTATGCAAAAATCTCAGAAATTGTTTTTGGGCTGGAGTGGCCCTTTAAAAAAGTTTGCACAACAAGGAGAAAACCGTCCTTGATTTTTGCATTTGCACGCGGCGTCCATTACTAGGATCGTCGACCTTCACCACATCAACAAACCCCCGCTCAGTGGTTTCTGAGAAAGTGCAATCTGCTATAAAATTTGTAAAGTTTCGGGGGGTGGAGGGAGGAGGCTTCGACGTAAGACAAATACGAGCAACAAAGCTTCATTTGTCGATAACAAAAGACCTTCAAGGTTCTTTTGTCTTCAAGACAACTCTTTTCAAATTTTCAAAAAGGGGGTGCCAGATAAGTTTCAACTGAGTGCCCCTCTCCTTAACCTGCCATTGGTAACGGTTGTCTTATCGTTTTCTGGACTAATGTCTAAAATCAGTCAAAGTTTTAGCGCTCTAAGTTTATTCTTGGTTTACTTAAGAGAAAAACAAAAGTTGGGTAATGAGGAGAGAACAGAGGCGGTTGCGAGTAAAATTTGATTGGTATCCATTCAAAGTATCCATTACAAGTAGAAGCCACGCCCAGAATGCCACACCCCTTTGAAAATTACTTGAGAAAGATGTTTTCGATACTAATTTACCAAGGAGTGTATATCGTTTTATCAATTCTTTCAACATATCACAAAATGTCACAAATGTTCGCTTGAAACTATGAACGTTTTTGAAAGTCTATGATATCTTCGCTGGTTATAAGCTTTGAATCTATCAACAGTGACATCCTTAAAATGTGAATTTTTAGCAAGATTTCTTAACAAGTTCCACTTGTAAGAAACAAGATTGTCTTTTCTAGTTTGCATCATATTCGCCCTGCTGCTTGAAATCACCCTCTTCATTCTACTGAATACCCTCTCGCAATGCACATTTGTCAGTGGAATAACGACTGCCAGCTCAAGCAAATAGACAGCTTGTGGAAGTGCATCATCAAGCTGTGCACTTTTTATCACTGTTAGAAGGTTTTGTAAAGTGGCAATTCCTTCTGGATTCTTCCTTCGAGATGGATCCTTGAAATTCATCTGGTTCTTCGATTTCTTCAGTTTCAACCAAACAACTTTCCTCCCTGTATGAAACTTATTGAAATTAATTCATCTCTATCCCGGACAACTTTCTTTAGCAGAATTGCTATTTCTGAATTGTTTTGAGGTAATACTCAGTTGGCACGGGGTCTGTAGCAGCAAATGGGTAGAGCAGTTGCAACTCGGTTAGTAAAGCTTGTGGATTTCCTCTCGAAAAACTTTGTGGGGTGAACAAGGTTAACCCACTTAAAAGTTTGAGAAGCGCCAGCATTTGGACTAAAAACAGTGTCACTATTTCTTTCCCAAGGTCAACAAGAGAAATATTCCAGTTTTTCGTTCCATTGATAGCTGCCTCCATATTCCTCCACCCAACTCTGGCACGAACTGGAAGGAAGCAAAATGCTGGTTCTTTTTCGTAAGCAATGCTTAATAAACCACAGCTGACACAGATTCGTGTACAAGATTCCTCTTTTCCCTCCTTAACACTCTTGGCTATCTCATGTTTCGTTTCGCTGAAATGATACGTTGTTCATAATGACCAGTCTTACCAGCTGCTGCACGAGAGGGACAAATGTTTGCCGCAGCTAATCATCTGGCGATAATTCTAAAAATATCTTAAATAACGATGTTACAAAAAAGTGTCTATTAGTCTTTGAAATAATTTTTTTGCACCAAATCGTTGCATTTCTTCACTCCCTGGACGTGCATGTTTATAGCTGTTAAAGTTGGACTTCTACAATGCTAATTTCAATCGTGTATTTCCTTCTAGTCTATTTCGCAATGGCTGTCTCTCTCCAAGAGGCAGAAGGTGGTATCAACACAAAGCAAATTGCTGCAAGCATCTTGTCAGACAAAACCCCCCTGATTGACGAATCACCCACTCGTTCAGGTAAAGAGCTCAAAAAGAGTATTGGCTTTTTTCATGCCTTTGTCCACATGGTGACCCTCCTGTTCGGCAGTGGTATCTTTATTTCCCCCGGCTTGATAGCGAGGCAGTCGGCAAACATGGGGATGGCGCTTCTTGTCTGGGTTCTTTCAGCCGTTCCATCTACGACTGGCGCTCTTTGCTACGTTGAGCTTGCATGCATGCTCCGAAGGACAGGGGGGCGATACGTCTTCATACTAGAGGCATTCGGAAAGAGCATGGGCTTCTTTGCTATTTGGGCCCAGCTTTTTGTGTCGACACCAAGTGCATTTGCAGTATTTTCAATTTCGATTGGTGAGCACTTGATACAGCCCTTCTACGACATCACTTCAGTAGAAGGCATTTGGATGGTGAAAGGCATAGCAGTATTCTGTTTGGTGTTAGCCCTGGTATCTAACTGTATGTCCACGTCATTTGTCAACAAAACCCAGGTGCTTGTTATTGCGGCGCAAACCTTAGCTGTCCTGTTCATTTGCATTGTTGGTATTTGGAAAGTCGCCTCCGGCCACACTTCCAACTACCTGCAAATGTTTAACAACACCAAGTCGTTCGATGCAGGCAAATTTGGATTGGCCCTTAACGACGGGTTTTGGGCTTATGCCGCCTGGGGCCTAGTTGGATCTGTGACAGAAGAGCTGCAGGACCTCCATCATGATTTGTACCTGTCCGTTGTGACAGGGTTCCCATTTGTAGCCGGCTGTTATGTACTTGTGAACCTCGCTTTATGTCTGTTGTCACACGAGCAGATAGGGAGCTCCGCCACAGTAGCAACCACGTTTATCCAAGCTGCTTTGGGAAAGAACGCATCCCTTGTCATTCCAGTCGCTGTAGCTATCTCGTGTTTCGGATCGCTAAATGGCTCATTGTTCATGATGTCAAGAGTTCTACTAGCTGCAGCAAGGGAGGGGCAAATGCCTGGCCACTACGTGTACATCCACAAACACAAGAGAACGCCAATACCGGCCGCCATCTTCTTTTTTGTATTCAGCATGCTTTGGGTACTTCTCTCGGGGTCTGGCACAGAAACGATTATTTCGTATTACGCTATGGCAATGTGGGCCACTCATGTACCAGCTATTTTGGCTGTGATAGTTCTGCGAGTGAAGCGACCAAACGACAAACGCCCTATCAAAGTGTGGATAATTAACCCGGTAATAACAGCAATCATGGCGCTGTTTCTGCTCGCACTGCCATTCATTTTGCAGCCAATAGAGTCTAGCATTTGCTTAGTGATTTTACTGATATCCTTCCCAGTTTATTATTTCTGTTTGGTAAGAAACTTGAAAATCCCCCAGTTTCTTTTGCGTATCAATGAAGGTATTTATAGATTTCTAGAACATCATTGTAGTCTTGTACCTTGTGTTTTCAAGGACGCTGAGCAGGAGGAAAAAGACACAAATTTTTGAATTTTATCGCTTTGCTTATTCTAAAAACTTTGTTCGGTACCATGGAACAACATTTAACTAGGTTACCCACTAACTGTATGTAACTTGCTTCAATATCAATATATTGCTTTTCTCTCTTTCATAATAGAAATAATATTAATTATTAAAAAAATGATAATAATATCGATGCCTTCTCCACCGTTAGTTTGAGTTTAGAGAGGAAAAATATAAACACTTACATGAAGCAATTGTAACACGAAGAGATTGAGTAATGAATATTATTTTCTACAGGCCTTACAGGCGCATTGGATTTCAATCTTTCATAAGAACTTCGAATTGACCCGCATTTTTGGATACTTTATGCTTTTTGAAAAAAAATTCCAAATCTTTGGGCCCAGTAAGCTAATAGATTTTATACCATATCTTGCATTTTTAGCCTTGGGAACAGATAGAGTAAAACGGTTTCTCAGTTATAGACTTTAGGAGAAAGTAGTCTTTGAAAAAGAATCTTTTCATTCGTGTTCCTTTTTAGAATTTACTCAGTTAATTTGTGTAAAGATATTTAATCAAATATTTTAGTTTGGGTATTAACCACTATTTTTGAATGTATCTCATATTTTCAGTAGTATAAGTATAGAGAAAAAAGTTTGCATGTAATTGGGGGAGACGAATGCGAAGACGATGACTAGCAGTCATCCTTTATGGAAGTGATAGGTTGTTTTAATATAAACTCGTCTCTGTACTTTCAACGAAACTGCCCATGAAGTTCTCTTCTCCTTGCCCGCTGCACTGCGAACAGGTTTCTTTTTCATGGACTGGTCTATTAAAATTCTCCAAACATGTGCTTTTAATAAATCTACATGCATTTGGAGATGCAAAATCTATTTTGTCATAAACATTAAGATCTTTACGATGCGCGGCAATACCCTTACTTTTCAAATATCAGTTCAGTTGCTGTGGTGGATTGGCCCCATCCACAAGCTTCGAAACAACAGCATTGTCCCGCGGCTGTACACGTGACCCAGCCCCTTCAGAGTGATACATCTTCGATACGCTTCGATGAATCATTGCAAGGGAAGTGTCTTTGATGAATGACTTTAAGGAAAGAATCTCTTGATCAATCATTGCAAGGGAAGTGTCTTTGATGTATCACTTTAAGGAAAGAATTTCTCGATGAATCATTGCAAGGGAAGTGTCTTTGATGTATCACTTTAAAGAAAGAATCTGTCGATGAATCATTGCAAGGGAAGTGTCTTTAATGTATCACTTTAAGGAAAGAATCTCTCGATGAATCATTGCAAGGGAAGTGTCTTTGATGTATCACTTTAAGGAAAGAATCTCTTGATGAATTATTGCAAGGGGAAAAAGTTTTGATGATTCATTGCAAGGCAAGAATCTTTTGATGCAAATGATCTGCAAAAGGCTTCATTATTGTGCGAAACTGTTTGGTATAGGTATTTCCCATCAACCTTTCCAGTTGTTGGTACGAGCTGTAGCTACCTAGGACCAGGCCTTTCTCTTCTCGCTGTTTGAGTTGTGCATAGCAGAGCAATTGTTCCATCGGGCAATAATAAGCTAAATACCTATACGGAAACTCGGCAACCACCTCTTCGTGACACAGGCGGTCAAGCTGGCAAACTACGACTGGCATGCCGTCTGCAATTGATTCTCTGGTCGGACTACAACTGCTGGTGATCTCGCTCCCACTAAGAATGTCCATAACGAGACTAATCTTCAACGCGTATGCCATGTCCAAGAGCTTCATCATCTTATATGCTTCTTCTACCTTATCATGCACTCTTGCATCTTCCAAAGAGTGGTAATACTTGCGTTCTTCTCTTGGTGTACCTTCCTTCCATGCCTCCTGATCAAGCTTTATCTTTTCGATCCAGAGTAAGCATTTGATATATACCCAAGCAACATGACAGTATATCAAAGTAGCATCGTGGCTATGGAAAGCTCTGGAAGCAACGGATCTCCTCAGAATCCTTGCCAAAGCGTCAATTACTACCCATTCATCATAATGTTTACTTCTTGACCCATTAAGAAAGACATTTGAAACTTCTTTGTGTATTTTGACGCAGTAATATATCTTAAACAAAACGCCAAGATTTCTATTCCACTCAGGCCGGCTATTTACGTGGTTTTGGTGCAATTTCTCCGTCTTTGTTGGAGAAGTTTGGAGGCAGTAGAAATACTTTTTCATTCCTCTAGCGCATATTTCGTACCACATTCCATCGGATATCCATATTCTTCCATACATATCCGATAAAAGGTTGCCACATATGTTCACAGCATCGTTCAGTTTGTCATCTGGTATTCCTCGAAATAGGTTATTCTCTTTAATGAAATAATGTGGACAGGATTTCGTTTCAAGGGACTTTATTACACTTCGTAGCACCATAAAAATGCATTTAACAAGATTCTCTGGCTTCCAAAGTGAAGGTTCTTTTCTTTCGATCAGATAGAACATTATGTTTTTGATGCTATATGATGAAATGCTATATCTAGCAAAGTGATCCGTGTGGAACGTTTTCAAAATACGGTAACAGCTTTTCTGGGTCTCATTCCACTTGTCAACTAGAGCTACCTCAGCTATCGAGAAGGACAGACGCCACTGTAAAGGGGAATCTTCTCCATTTCCACCAACACAACTGCTCTTCGCGACTATATCCACTCCATAGCCAATAATCTTTTTAATTAGGCTATTACCAGGAAAATTGTATTTGCGTCTTCGCAGCTTCCACTCAGCTGCCTGCGCAGGCCAGTGCGGGCAGTGCAGTGCAAAGACCATGTCTAACGGGCATATCTTGATGCGCTGTGGCAAACCTGATACGTTCCAGAAAATCTTACTCGCTGGTCCACACTGGTTGAACAAGAGCCAACCAGCGAATCGCTCGCGGTTGAATTTCTCCTGCATCACAATGAAGGTATCTGAACGTAGAAACTCGCCACTCAGCCTCGAATTCGTACCTAACGAATCAATGTCACAGACGACCTCTCTTTCGAAATACTCGACAAGCTTGTCTATTTCGAGTGAAGCATGGAATTCGCCTTTCATCGCAATTTTCCGGAAATCATTTACGACATGCTTGACTGGTTCCACCAGTTTCACGTATACATACCCTGGTACATCTGCATCAACAATCTTTGTGTTAAACGTGGCACCAGTCTCGGTGCTGAGCGTTGGCGATTGGCCTGAGACATCAAAGTTTTTGTATATGTACATAATGTCAATATCAGACGCAGTGTCGGCGTAGTGCAACGACGGAATCGTTTCTCTATAGCTGCCAACGTACTTCACCCTGACGATGTCTTTACCGTAAACCTGGCCGATGAGACACTCTTCGAATTCCATGTACGGTATCAGGAACCTCGCCCTTGTACGCCACCAGATGTTCGTTTTGTCCAGGACATCGTGGAGGAACAAGCTGAGGCTGCGAGTGTTCACTCTAAGGCAAGGAAGATGAGCTGAGTTAAAGAGGGACGAAATTGAGTGATAACGGGAAAAGCTCTTTGGATATGTGGACCCTGTTTACTTGGATATCGCTACTCTCAAGAAAAAAGGCATTTTTTAAGAAAAGTCCAAAATGGGAGATGATGATAGATAGAAATGCTTAAATTTCTGAAACTGAAAATAGAAGGGGTGCCTTTTTGCATGAAATACATAATTAGGGAGGGGGTGTTGTTAGATGGAAATGGGGATGCAACAATTTCTGAAAAGCATTAAAATCACCGAGTGACATAAAAATTGCCAGTTTTGAGGGTTGTGAGAAAAAGCCTACTCTCCTGTTCATCGGAAGAGAGCAGTGTGACCAATAATAATTTTAATAATTCGTGACTTAAAGTACGAGTGACTATTGGAATGCCCTTACAGCATTATTAAAAAACTGCAAGGATCAGAAACACGCAAAGCTCTGTAAATCAAAGACTCGTAATGATTAAACGCAACTCGTTTTTACCTGTTTCCGTGTGTTTTTTTAAAATATGTGTTGCGATGCTTCGTTTATGACATTGAAAAATTGCTCGTTAATCGTTTTCTTATAAGTAGCCTGATTGCTATCATCTCTAGAACTAGAATTTTCAGAGTTGTTCTTTTAAAGAAAGGAATTGCAGGTCAATTTAGGTCGAACCAAAAAAATTCCCTGAGACACAAAAGACGAAGTATTGAACTTGAACGCAGACGATTTGGGTAGCTTTTGAATCTTTCTCATCTTTACATCAGGAAATCAATACAATTTGCATGAACCTTTCTTGATTTTGTAATATTATAATGTTGTGCATGTTGAAAAAGTGATTACCTTCTCTTCAGTGTTTATGTGTTCATTTTCAGACAGTTGTGAAAGTATGGTCTTGTTGCATGTAGATTTTGAAGGTAAGTGCACTAGCAATTTTGACTAATTTCCCAAAAGCTACTTTTGATCCTCCTTCCAACACATGTAAATTGTCTCACAATAGCTAGAAATAGCGGAGCCAGTATCTGCATACCTAAAGTACTTTTTCATCAAATCAAAACGGGAAAATTATTTAGATTTCTTTAACAAGCAACTCTATAGTTAAACCGTTTCGATAGTCGGGTGCCAAGTAAAGTATAAAAATTAATCCCGTATACATACATAAACAGTTAAAACATTCTTTTTTCTTCAATCCGATAAAGGAAAACCAGTTTGGCCTTGTTTCCCAGGGCATCCATACTCAAGCTTCCATTTTGATATTTAATCAAGTCGCTGTAAACAGATCTGAGCGCATCTTTCCCGCCATTTTGTTCAAGTACGTGCGAGGAGAGTTCCTTCGAATGTTTCCTAGTGCGCATGCTCCGAAGAAGTACAACTGGGGGGTCTGTAATTCAATGAAATTCCGCCAGATTTTGATGAATAATATCCCCAAAATTTGGCGAGAACGGCAAATTCTGTTGACAAGCATAGGCGCCGACTTTTATTTTTCCCAGGGGGTGGGTGGCTCAAAATTTAAATTAAAAAAAAAGTTAAAGAAAGTTAAAAGGTACAGAAATTCCCTGTCGCTTTAATAACGTAATACAACATATGTAGTATGTAGAATAACAAAACAAAACATTTAAATAAAGCAGATATAACATCATGGTCTACATTATCATCAGTTCAATTCTTTGATTAGTGTTTCTTCGATAGAATAAACATGTTTTGTTATTGTCCATCTGTCCATTTTGTTATTGTCCGTCTCACAACAAATTTGTCCATCTTGAAAAGCAGGTACGATCAAATGCTCAGTGAGAGCTATTAAATTCGAGTTTTCGTTCAAAATAGGGATGTCATTTTTTATAAATTATTGGTTATGGTTTCCTGCCTCTGATCAGTTTGACCATTATGACACCGTTCGATTTCCGCATTAGACAACTTAAAATATCAACAGATGACGTAGGAGATAGAAGTTTAGACTAAATTTTTTACAAGGGATTTATTTGATTCAAATTATTCTTTAACAATAAATAAATTTCACATTTTTGAGACTTAGAATATACATGTACCTTCCTTCAGCTGTTCTTCGCTGAATTTTCAGCCCAGTGGTGGATTTCAAACGAAATTCCAAGGGGGGGCTCGAGCCCCCAAGCCCCCACGTAGTCGGCGCCTATGTTGACAACTTCAATAAACCTGTAGCTCCCTGAAAAAATATCTGCGCCGACGAGCTTGCTGTCTTCCCGTAAACCTTCCCCTTACCATTCTCAAAGCATCCAAAATGGAGGGGGGCTGCCGGAAGCATTTCTAACGGGGAGGGGGTGTGACAAAATGAAAAAATGGCACAGATATATCCTTTTTCTGTAACATAAGTGAAAGAATCTCATGCATTGACTATAAACTGCCGGATGCATTGATTCCCAACCACCAAACGTTTTGAAACAAACTGAATTAGGTCACCTGAAAATCAAGGCATTATTTTTAAAGCATATTGTACCCGTACAATACAATTCCAGGATTTCCTGATGCACTCCAAGTCGAGATTAACGCTGGAAAATGCGTGCAGTTACTATTTTTAGAATCACGACACGGCCTAGTCAATTCGCTTGAACTTGCAAAAGTAAACAGGACGAAACTTGATATTTTTGCGAAGAGAATACCTGTACTGGAAGGGACTAAAATGCCTTTAAAAATGTTTGCAGTGACTTACTTGTTTGTAGTTTTGCGACGACCCCAGTTCGATAAGGAACATACTGTCCCAAACCAGCTGTAAAGAAATATCCTCCAATAACGAGAGGCTTTGTGAACTATCCTTGAACAGAATCTTTTCAAATTATTTACTGTTGAGAAATTGTAAATTGCCAAAGCAAAGTAGCCAATAATTTTCACTAACACATCAGAGAGCATCTTTCTTGCAGGTCTATGTTATGACTACACTAGAATCAGTGTATGGTATTACACTTCAATTGGAAAAAGAGTAAACCTTTTGACCTGCGACTTTTAGGGGAAACCCCCTTTCTGCCCCGGGAACTTCCCCAAAAGCATGCTAATAATAATATGTTGATAGATGAGGTCGAGCACATGATTTCCATCAAAACTACGGCAAGTTTAAAACGCGGGTCGTGTAGATACTTTCAAGTACCGAATAAACGGAGGGTGGGAGTAAGGTAAAGGGGGGGGGAATGGGAAATGGTTCAAGTAATATTAATCTGGGGGTTTGACCCGCGCGATTTAACCTGCGTCTCATTGACCTGGCTTTGATTCACGCTTCACAGTTGTCTATGTACTGCTCTAAATGGATTCTCTTTACTCACTAGGAAACTATCTATTACGAAAAATATCATCAAGGGCTTAGGCTGCGAAGAGAAGGCACAATAAAAACTACTTGCTTTTGTCGTCTCTTTTTTCAAGAAGTTTGTGTGAATAGATGAATGTAGAAATTGAAAATAATCTAACAGTTATACTAAAAAGGAAGCTGATTTACAAAAATTTCAATATATTATACATCAAACAAACAACAATCCCCTTAATACGCTAATCGAAACAGAACAGAACCAAACTTGAACTTAACAGCAAGCAATTACAGCACATGTAAACTTGAAAATAAATAATAATTTCTACCTATTGACATTCATTTAGTTATCATTAAAGACACAAGGATCTTAATCTTTTTAAAAATTATAAACAATATAGAAACCAATACACAGCAAGGGATGTCGACAGGTTCACATAACAGCGAAATAATGTATTTTCAATCCTGAATTCTTTTACGAAATACATGTATACTGTAAAATTTTTATGGAGCATTTCTAGAGTAAAAAACGTTCTCTTTCTATACTTTGAATGCCATTCTAACGAAAAAATTTTCTCCCCCTTATTTATTTAATTATAAATCATCATATAGTTGCATGTATAAGTTTTAGTCTACAACTTAAGAGCCAGAGGAGGTGTAGGGCCGGCACCATTGCTGAATAGATGATTGCCATCTCATCTCACATCATGCTTTGCTTGAGTCTCTTGGCAATCGAAGGCCAGGTTTAATGCACTGACTTTAAAGCGGCGTGGAAGAATTTTCAGCGCTCTTATTCTTCATCTAACAATCAGCTAGAGTTGCATCAAAAGCATTGCTGATCTCTTCGATTGGAGATTTCGATCTCATTTCCCCCTAAAATCATCAAAGATGGAGGTATGATCATCAGCATACTGTACCAGGCCACTGGGCTTTGAAGCATATCTTTCAGCTTCGATGTCATTAGAATTCTCATCCACCCTCAGAAATGAGTTTTCTGCGACAGTCTCTTTCTTCTTCTCTTCAACATTTTCAACTATTTCATCAACAAGCATAAGTTTTGATTCTTCATGATCTTCCTTACATAGATGTGTAGCTGTGAAATTATATGTTCTCTCCGTGACAGATTCTAAAAATTAAATCCTTCAACCAATAACTAAGATGGAAATTTATTTAAAATTGGCCAAAATCATATTACCATGGAAACTAAACTGCACCCAGTCTTGAAAATGTGGAAGGGGAAATTTGAAATCCTTTTTAGGCTAATAAATACTATTCCATAAAATAACCAGTTTTATGAGCTCTTATATTCTAAATACTAAACCTTAAAGCCAAACCTCTCCTAAAAATCGATCAAACGTATTATATTGATCGAGATATGAGAAAATAGGATATATTAATGTTGTGTCGAATGAGTAAGGCTAGCATAATTAGAATCAACTCGCAATATCCTAACCAATTACCCATACCGTATAACACAGTGTCAATTTCTCGTCCGTCTCTTTCTTCTTTGTCTCTTTGCCCAGAAGAAAGCCTCCTAGAGCCAATGGCTCGGTGGCCATTCTTTTCCTGTTGATTGCCAAAAAGTGGGCTTCATAGAAATAAATACTCTGAATGGAAAAGCTACAAAAATGTATATATTTAATCTCAAAATAGCTGTACAAGAAAATAATTTTGGTTTCCGAGATTTCCCTACTTACAGTTAATAAAGATGTCAACACCTCAATCAAAGTTATTCATTTGCAGGTTTTCATTTTCCTTCAACAAAGCATTAACCCTTTTGCAAAACTAGGTTACTGGAACTTTCCTTTATTGGTTTAATTAGTTCCTAAATTATTCAATATCATATAGAAATGGTCAATCTATGTAGCATACAGTTTTAATACCATTTGAACATTAACTAACCCTTGTGCTTTCAAAAGATATAAAGATACATGTAAAAATATGAATAATAAAGAATAAAGACCTTTGAGGTTGAAATGAATAGCATGAATTTTGGAAGCAAACAAAAGACGAAATTCGAAAGAATTGTGTACAATAAATGCTGAAGTAACTTGAAGACAATTGTCTAAAAAATGAAGCACAATAATTGAAGAGCAATCCAATATTTCGAAACAAGCTAACCTCTTGATCTTTTGATTCTGTTATGCTTTGGGCGTCTTCAGGCTGCCTTCCATATTGTTTTGCTAAATCTCCTATAACTCTCAGAAGTTTTCCTCTTTCAGCTTCCATTGACGCGATTGTGGATTTTAGATGAAGATTTTCTTCTGTCAGTGACTGTACCTTCATTTCCTCAAGTCCTGAATGAAAAAAGACCAATTTAAAAGTAAGTGGCCTCAGAAATATTAACTGCACAAGCTAGAAAGCATTGTCATACAAGAAACAGTTGATAGCAATGACCTTTTCAGCCGACGCAAGCGATCCTTTTTTCGTACGCTTCAACAAAACCGTAAATTACGTGAAATTTCACTCTGTATATTTGGGATAATCATATCCAACTTTTCGTCAAATAGTTCAGTCACGGGTTGGCTCCAAAATTACAACCGGCCATGAAGGCCTCAAGGAGCGTGGCCAAGTGTACATTTTATTGCCCGTTCATTACAAACAAGCATAAAAATAGAAAATCGAAAAGAAAGCCTCGTAATTTGCAAATGATGGCCGGTAGTCTAGTCCGGCACTGAAATTGTCTGTAATTTTGTCAAGAAACATATCTCAAGCCGTCCCTTGGCGTGATAGAAACGATACATATCCGGTATATCGGAACAACAGCAAGCAACATAAAACGATGATTGGATATCGAAAATGCTGCAATGGTTACTTAAATTTATTAGCCTCTACAATACGTATCATATGCTGGTTCATCATCAGCGTCCATCAGCACAAAGGAAGCATACCCAAGCGACAACGTGCGCAAGAAAAGTCACATGAACACAAGGCCATATCTTGTGCTAGCTCTACCTCACGTAGGGCCTGGTTGACAGGTTGGATACAAATACAATTCTCAAGTTGGCAGTTTCAGTGATATATTCCATGCTAACAATCAAAGTAGAATTAAAAATGTCAATCCATTTAAACAACTCACTTACTTTTGGCATTGCGATCTTCTTGGCACTCTTTCAGTATCTTCCCTCTAATTTCCTTGGAAAAATAATAATTATTATATACTTTCGATATTTATACAGGGTAAACCCATATCAATACTACGAGCATTGTAATCAATAAGGGCTCTGTTTGAAAGAATGTAACTCATATCAAAATACACATTAAAAACTTAAATGCCTTTCAATATTTCTTCTTAAAAAACCAGGTAGTTATGAAGTAAGACCACTTTAATCCTTCAAGATGTTCTTTAAGCCTATGCTTGAAATCAACAGTGAAGTCAAAACTTAAAATGTTGATTGGTAGTTCGTTGAAGCATAAAGGGCCTGGAAACCAGGACTTTTTGAAGCTTTCCTTCCGACCCTTAGAATGCGTAATGTAATGTACCAAAATTGTAGTCCGTCGTTTCTAAAAGACTGAACACTCCAAGAACAGGCTGAACACCCGAAGAACACCCGAAGAACAACCGAAGAAAACCCTAAGAACAAGCTATTGGGCGGCTGAACACCCTTTAAAACATATCAAAATCGGCATATCATTCGAAAAATATTTTGGTCAATCAATCAAAATCAATTTTGGGGAGGGAAAGGGCCTGATAAGTCTAATGCTGTTGGTGTTGTTACAACCAACTGATGTTTTGCGCGCCAAAAGTGTGAACGGGGGTTTGTACACGTGGAGCAAATTCGAGTTTGACTCCCTTGGTGCGTTCAAGCAATTTCCTGTTGTTTGAAAATCTTTCACATCTAGTGACCAATGTAAAATACGACATGTCATTTGACTACCTATTGTCCTCCAAACAATTGTTCTTCCCATCCGCTAATTTGCCCAGATGGTCACGGCAAAGAAGAGAAATGAACTGGTCACGGTATGCGGATATAGCTAGTCCACTCTTATTTACACTCTGGAGCGATCTTCATTTTATCAAGTAAACAATGGCTGCGATAAAATTTGCTTGTTCTTAGGGTGTTCTTGGGGTGTTCAGTCTTTTAGAATCGACGATTGTAGTCAACTCTTTCGCCATAGAACGCAAAATTTGGAGTGTTAGAGCTTTGCAAGCACTTGAAGATTAGAAGATCTGCTTTAAACCGAGAATCGTCATGTGCCCACGTTCTTGATCATATTTTGTACGATGATGAATAATGGCTCTTGCTTGAAGGTTTTCGAATTTCTGGCCCAGATTGTTGTAGGTCTCAGAGCACTTTCGATGATCCAATGCCTGTGTATATTGATTCCGTTGCACGACTCGACAGTGATTGTCTCATTCTTTTGAATAGCTTAATTCCTGCTGCCGCACTTTTAAGGTCTTTAGTAAATGATCTTTTTATTCAAGCTAGGGTCCAAAAGAGACTCCAAGAAACTTGTAACCACTTACAAAGTTTATTAAATGATCATTCATCCGGACCATGAAATTGTTGTTAGAATGTAGCCTTTAGGCAGTACCAAAAACATGGCTTCTGCTTTTCTTTCTTCAGATTTATGATAAGCCTGTTTTGTTTACTAGCCGTTTCGCAATGTTTGCCATCTCTGTAAAAGCTTTTTCCGCCTCACTTATGCTTTTATGAGACAAGTTCATGGCATTCATCACAGTGTTGACAGCCTTTGTTAGATCATTTTTTGGACAAGGAATAATAGAGGCCCTAGAATTGAGCCATGAGGAACTCCATGTTTGACAAAATTGGCATGAAGACTTTGAATTGCAATATTGAACAAACTGGCATCTATTCTTTAGATAACTTTCACTACTAATAACATAATCAGGAAACTTTTTCAGTACTACAAAATTCTGTGTAGATAGCTTTTTGCAAATCAACAAACACAGGACCTGTTAATTTTCCATGATCTATTGCTCATCAAATATTGTCTGTGAGCAGTTTGATAGCAAATTCTGCATTAAATCTCTTCCTGCAGCCAAACTGGCATGGTGTAAACATATTATTATTTACTAAATAGTCTGCTAGTCCGTAATAATTTTAAGACTGATTCTAAATGATGAGAAACACAATTGCAAGACACAGCAAGTCATTGATTAATATTACTAATCATTAGGATTTCAGGATGTTCACTGTGTCAAGTGTCATTAATGAATGATCTACATTGTGAAATTTTACGTACCAAAATAAATAGGTGAACTGGAAATAGGTTATACCTTCAAAACATTTGTGGAAAAGTTCAAAATTTTCTTCTTCTGGTATTGTGTGAACATTTTCAGAAAACGTTTTGCCCTACATGAAGTGAGCAGTGACTCTAGGGCATTACCTTAAAAGAAAAAGCAAATAACAAAGTAAATAGATAGTACATAACAAAGTTAAAATAAAAGGATCTCATTTGCAATTGTACTATGAGACCATTTACCCCAGTTCTATGAGATCTCATTTTCAAGCAGGCATAGATTAAAGCTTGAAGATTGTTTTTTGAGAACATGTTTGTTCCGCCTCTATAAGTTTGAGGTAACAAGGCTACTTCACTAATCATTCCCTGAATTGCCATCTTGTAAGTGCAATCTGGTAGCAATATGAGCCACTTAAGCACACCTCCATTGGAGACAAAGCTCAAATTGTTAGCTTTCTGTTATTCACAAATGTAAACATGTAGACAATAATAAATGTATGTGTTGTCCCTTGAAGCAAATTAAACTAAGCTTTATATGATTTCTGCATTGTCTCAATCTTCTTCAAAGGTAGGGGATTTCCTGGCAAGTATAACTTCATGTGCAAGATCAAGAAAGCAAATACAGCAGAAGGTAATGCTTCACTGAAACCAAACATCAACTCACATTTCTCTTTCAGTGACATAAGCATTGCACTCTCTTCCTTCTTGTGACTCTCAACCAATTCTTCTAGTTCTCTTCCAGAAGCCACCAACTGCTCAGTAAAACTTTCTGCTGCAGAGATACATCCATAAGATTCCCTAGTGAAAGGGGGCCCCTCTTTTCTTGTGGAAATTGCAGCTTCATTTTGTCCATCATGCCATAAAGGAATAGATGCATATATATTTCGTGGCACTTCAAAGAAAGCTCTCCTATTATTAGCATTGCTTTCAGCATCCGCGATTCGTGAAATTCTCCTTTTTGGTGCTTTGCGTACAATGAGGGGTGGTCCTTCAAAATTGTAACTCAGCTGAAATGTATCTTCGTGAAATTGAGCATCATGCACACCACTAGAGTCAGCAATATGCAATTTTTTCCCAATACTATTATTAGATGGAAAATTTTCTTTATTTCTATTTGTTACCGATTGCATTCTGGTTCTAGGAGCCTTCCTGGAGAGGTAAATATCATCGAAGTCACAATCGGTGTATCCATTATAACAGTATCTTGGTCTCTCTGCCTCTTGAACAGCTAAAATAACTTCGGTACTTGCTGATTCAGGTCGTAAACTTCCTCGTTTCTTGTTCCCGCGTCGCTTTTGCCTTCCACCCAGTTTCTTGGCATTCCGTGCCATGTTGCCCTCTGCATCTGTTGCAATCAACCGCCCAGATAGATACTACCGTTTACTATCTCTCGCGTGTTCACTAAAGGGGATTCCATCGGAAGGTGAGCCCGCGGCAGCCAATAAGGATTTGGCGCTTATGCTCCTGCGAAGCAATCAATCGCGCAAAAGGACACTGAGCTTTCATAGTTTAGGGCAAATTTTTTGAGCGATTGCTTTGGGAGGGAATGTTTTGTCTTTTTGGAAAATAAATAGCCCCCAACTCTTTTCCACTCTTTGCCAATCTGAACACGTGTCCCAACTGTTTTCTAAAGACACAAGTATGCTAGTATGTATGTGTTTACACATTTCTATGGCAATCTACGACCAGGGAAAGGTCATCTGCGATGAAGTTTGATTTGTCAAGCCTGTGATGTTTCATTTTTGAGTCAATATTCTTTCACTCTGAGCATCTTTAACTTTCATGAACTGTTCCTTTATTTTCGAATTTTTCAAAAAACTCTGGGGGCAGTAGCAAATGGCATCCGACAATTCATAATCTTGTCAAAAGGCCCCTTTTTCTAAATTTTGTCCGTAATTTTTTTTTCACTATTGAAATATTTTTGTGCTTAGTGGCATTATTTCTTACGATACCATGATTGTTCTAGAAATGTTGAAACCCTTATTGAATTTCCTTCTTTGTGTACCAGACTAACTATATCTAAAATGGTAGACTCCATTATTTTGTTGTTTTATTTATGATAAAACATATAGCTTTTTCTCCAACTCTGTCCTGCTCTGTATTATGCTCTACGTGGGTATGTATTGAGCACTGTGCTACGAAAGCACCAACAGACAAGTTTCTATATATATAAGCATTTCTATATATTCTATATATATTTCTATATAAGTATTTCTATATATTCATAAAATTTTAATGTTTTAAAATATACTCAGCAGTTCAGTGAGTAGTTTGTGATGAAGCAACACATTTCGAAAGATTAAGCATTTTTCCTTTATCCTAAGGCGAATCTACCACTTATGTTGGGCAAAGATAATTTAAGGTTTTTTAACATTTGCTTGGGACCTCCGTAATGTGGATAGCTCCACAGGCCATTAGGCCCATAGGTAAACGCCTAACTGTTAATGCTAAGAAAACTAGACGAGAAATAACTTCATTCGTAATATAGTCTAAGCCGATACCACAAATTTAGTCTCATAATATCTCTAACTAATGCACGCATTTAAAAAATAATCTGTAAAAATTAGAACCTTAAGAGTATTTCTTCATAAAGATAAGAAATTACTGGTCGGTAGAAAGATTGTAACCTTTTTAATTCCTGTTTTTGAAAATAATTCATCAAAAATGTATATTTTTGCATATCATCAATTCATTTCCACGAAACATCAGTGTCATTTTAAGTCTAAAATGCATGCTTCTTCGGTTGCAGAAACTGTCTTCGTAATGTTGGCCTAAGTTTGTTGTCACTTTCCAGGGCCTTGATTGGCTTAACGATAAGATAGATCACGTGATTTAGGGCAAGCTCTCAACCAATCAGGATTTGACCTCTATGAAGAATTAAGCTAGAAGACAATCGGTTTTCATTAGCCAATCAGCTTTGATTTCGTCATAAGCAACTTTCAATTGTTGTGAAAAAATCTTCTCGACATTTTAAGTCTGTTGCTCGGACAAGAAAACCTACAAATCTGAAATTTTTTCTACGCTGCCTCCAAAAAAGCCAACAAAATGCCACTCAAGCAAAGAATGAGAATAGCGAATGAAAAGCACAGTCAGAATGTTACCTCTCGAGGCAATGTACCGAAGACCATGGTAGGTTCACTCGATAATCAATGAGAATTGTTAACTTTGGCCTATGGGCTTTTCTCGCGCATTTTAGATTTTGCGTTGGTTTCTCTTGAATATTCTTAAAATGTAAAAGTTTCTTTGAACGCGTTTCTTTTAAGAAGAAATGAAAGTTCAATGGCCTATAGAATTTAAGAATTGTTCAAAATTTCTTGCGGTTGAATTGTGATGACGTTGCGATCTACCTCGTAATGTTCTTATCCCTTTTACTTTTTTAGAAACCATCTGAAGACAAATACCCTGTTGGGCCTATGTTACTGGGTCTTTTCATCTTCGTTGTTTGTGGATCAGGTATATAAAGTTGCCTTTTTGCTTTGTTAAGGTTTAAACTCCCGTTAATTTTTCTCTCAAGTGACGTCATAGGCCAGTATCAACAACATTTGCACAGGTTTCGCAGATGGCCGCCTTTGCTTGAAAAGCTTGAGTTGTTTTGCAAATATTTCTATATTTTGTGTAGCCAAGTAAAGCAGGAACGGGGATTACTTTCCTTCAAAAGGCAAAATACTAAGCTGGATGTCAAGGAAAATGGGGCACAGTCCCTTTCCATTGTTCCCATGTTTTTCAAGCATGAATGTTGATATTGTTTTGAGTTGTTTCTAGATGATGTACGTAAGTAAAAATCAGGATTCTTCAAAAAAATTTTATGTCAAGGGAATGATTCATTTTCATACCTCCTGTTCTACACCAAATCTGCAATTAATATGCTCTTGTCCTAAATTGAGCTTTGAATAGAATGTCTTAGAGACAACAGCAGCCTCTGTAGGATTGTAGCATAAATTATGTTTAACAAAATGTTTTTTCAAAAGCCTAGTTATCCATTACCTCGTAGACATAAGTCTTGAGAAATTATGTGCAATTTCAAGAATTTCATCTTAAACTCAGTCACAAAACTGCAGTTCTGTTTGCTGATCAAAACAATGATCTTTCCATTAAAAACAAGGGCCAATCATTTGGTTGCAGTTGTCTCCATGGTTAAGTTCTTGGTTTCAGTTCTATAAATGGAAAATCAAAATAAATTTGCTACCCTGTATGATTGAAAATGTTTTTGTTTACCCAGCTGGGTCTAGTGTTGTTTTATAACTGAAGAGGTATTTGATGTTAGAATTCACATGTAGTTGCCATTTCTGTTTTAGTCTATTATTTATTTTTCCCCTGGAAAGCAAACTGTATAGTAATCTGCTTTATGTTTCTTTGTAGCTGTGTTCCAGATCATTCAGAGTATCAGAATGGGATATTAAGAGATTTTATGGAGGCAGCAAAATTATGTTGGAAATCATTTTTCAAACAAAATTGTGCTTGTAACATCTGGGAAATGCTCTCTGTCATGAGAGGCTTATGTTCTTATGAACTAATAATCATACAATAGAGAATATCCTAGCAAATATTTTTGTATAGAGTTTAGAAAAATGTGAATCACATACGAAAACTCTTCTGATTTGCATGAAGTCAATAAGCTGTATTATGTATGTAGGTTTGGGAATGGGAAAATTGGGTTACAAGATCTTATCTCAGTTTGTTTTATCCTCTATGTTTTTTCTGCTTTTGAACTCAAGCAGTATGCTTCCATGCAGCTGTAGTTAAGTCATCCTATATCCAGCCAATGTAGTGAAAGGTGCTACAAAGAAAAATTGCTGCTCGCAAGGCAATATCATTTGAAGTGTTCATGAGTTATGACCAAACTTCATAAAATATGTCTCATACATTGGTTGTCTAGAGATATCAAACATAAAATTTTGAAGGTGGTTACTTTTTTCAGGGCAAACCCTGATTTTGAGCTAAAATGGGCACAAGTACCACTCAAAAGTTAATGGTTGCCATAAGCGCAGTAAAAATTTCCCCCCAGTAAAAATTTCCGCCGTACGCTTATGATGGTTGCAAGCCCTGAAATGCTATATGGACCATTTTTGTATTGTCAAAGGCAATTCTAGAACAGGCCTGTTACAAAAAAGCAAATGTTGTGCTGCTAGATAAATCATCACATTTAATATTGAAATATGTTCATTTTGTCAATGAACTAAGATGGAACAAGGCCATATTGCCAGGAATATGATTATGCCAATTTTATTGGCTTGGTGCTCACATAAATATGCTTTTGAGGAGATTGTGGTCTTCCAAATATCTGGATATTTCCAAACTTAGTTCATTTTGATTCTTCATTATAGACTCTCTTCAGCTGTCAACCTTAAGTTTTCAAAACCTGAAGATTTCAGATTTTTTGCTGAGAAAAGTTTGTTCAAGATAAAATCCTGAAGTTTGTTGGAATTAATAAGCAACATACTTGTCAAAAATTCATGGTGACCAAACAGTTGGTGACGACAATTATCATGGGTAGCGTGGTCCTAATGGTTTTTAACTTTTTCGTCAATTTGCAAACAGTAAGAAAATACTGCCGCGGAGAGTCATCTCAATCGTTTTAATATAAGAATCTCTACTGAAGGACGAGAAAACATGGATAAAATCAGAAAACACGGGATAAAATCAGAAAAAAACCGAGAGAACGCAAGCAAATCTGGAGGTTTGAGAGTTGAGTTTTGTCTCCGGGCAAAACGAGGAGAGTTGACTGGCAGGAACGCCGGAGAGGGGGGGGGGGGCAAAAGTGCCCTTTTAGTAATTCATTTTAAGAACCTTACATGCGATGCAACGGAAAACATGACTTAACACTTCGAGTTGTTATGACTGACATTAACATTGATAAAGTTTATTTTAAGCAGGAGACATCCTGAAGTTCTTCAGATTCCGTACACAAGACATAATGAAGACCCTAGTTTCAAATAATTGACTGATTGTTTATTGACCTATTATTTACAAATTTGATTTTGTCTTATGTATTCTTATGAGTGCAGGATGTAAGTGTATGGCCGAGAGGCGTTCGATTATCGTTAGAAATGGAAAAATTGTAGTTCTGCATAAGCTTATTTCACCCCACAAATACAATTGATGGTAACTTACGTTGAAACGTGACCAAGAGCCGCCATAGCTTCATCACTTTATCAGCCAAACATCAATAACGAAAATTGATGATGCTAATGACTTTAAATTGCAACTTCAAAATAAGTAATATGCGATTTGAAATGAGAACATGTGGAGAAATAGCCACAAAATGTCGTAAAAGAACATGATTAATCTTCGATGCAAAACGTTGGTAGCATTTTAAGCCAAGCTGAAGGGCGTGGCAACAAAAGTTTTGCATTGGAGTAACCCGGACCCCCAGTTTTTAGGCTCGTTTCCCTCGCTTTCGGTCTTGATTGCCCTTTCGTTCCTAGCCGCCCCCTTGCCCTACAATCGCTCCGGCGTCCCTGTTGACTGGTCTGGAATCATGGGAGGACTGGCCGGTCGGGCTACCGGGCTGGGGCCTGAAGGGCCTCCCTCAGCAGGAGGCACAAAGGGCCCCTTTTCTTGTAGAGAATTATTTGAAAATTATATGATTTAAGATAGTAGTAGCTAGTGCAGTGGTGCAACGCACAATGGTTGAGGATAGAGCAACTCCTAGGGGCCCGCCAAGTGGTAGGGTCCTCTTGTTATAAAGCACATTACTACTTCTGCTACCAATTTGCACTGATTAGTGAAAATCAGTACCAGTAGTAGTAGTTTGGGGGGTAGAAGAAGTAGTAGTAGTTAATCAGTACCACTGCTCTGGGGCCCTTTGGAGTTGCTCTAAACGCATCCTCTGTGAGTTATGCCACTGCAATAGCTACTACTATATCAAGTTAAATTACTTTGAAAAAATTTTCTACAAGAAAAGGGGCCCTTTCTGAGGGTGGCCCTTGCCGAGGGGGCCCAATGCTAGTGCCAGTGCAACAACTCAAGAATATAGAAAATAGTTATTATGATGATGATATCTGTATTTATAGCTACTAGTTGTACAAAGTGAGCGAGAAAAAATCCCTTTACTGTTGAAAATTCATGGCACCAAGAGTAGCTGGAATATAATGCATCGAATTCTGCTCGATGGTCCAGAGATTGACGCGTTTTGAGCGCTGGGAATACAGGTAAATTCAACTAAATGAAAACTCTTCTGTTGCAAGATGTCTGAAAAAGGGCCTACATATTTCACTAAAAAATATAAAAGCTTCTCAGCGATAAAAAAGTATAACTTTTCACAGGTTTGAGATACAAATGTCTGTACATTCATTGCAGCGGGATTAAAAATCTTCAGTAATTGTTTAAAAATCTATTGCTTATAGCTCCTGAGAGATCTGAAATGTATTTAGGCCAGGGGTGGATTTAAGAGGTATTGATGGGGGGGAGGGGGGTATTAGATTATGATCTGATTTTAGTATCACGCCCTTCAGGTGCCTGGGAAATAATGGAAACGCCCATTTTCGAATTTCTCTTTATAACTATAATTTCTTAGATCTAACTATAAAGAAAAACAATAACTGACTCGACAAGAAGATAAATGAATAAGAAACTGGGGTCATTCCATCACTACTAACTACCAAAAAAGCTACTATTTACCGAATCAAAACAAAATTTACTGGATAACACAAAAATATTAGGGAGGGAGGTTTCGCACCCCCAAACCCCCCGGTAGAGGATATTCCTCTCCTCATTGTTCTGTGAGAGGATATTCCTCGCGTTCTGATCAAGTGTTTGGCCCTTTTCGGGCAATTCGCAAACCAAGAAGTTTGTTACCAATTGAATTTACTAATATTTCGGTGTTTCGGATTTTGTCTAGAATTTGGCCCACAGGAATCTATTCAGTACTGTTCGTGCTAGGAATTTACTGGGAACTCCTGGTAGTTTTAATTGCCTTTTCTTATTCGTGAAGTGAAATATCAAGCATATGATTACTGGATTTGATCAGTTGAAATGCCATTTGAAATGACAAAATTTTTGTCGTGAGAAATAAAGTATGCCGTGAGAAAGCAAGTTTTGCCGCGAGAAAGTAAGTTTTGCCGAGAGACAAAAGTTTTGCGGTGAGAAATAAAGTTTTGCCGTGAGAAAGTAAGTTTTGCCGTACGAAAGTAAGTTTTGCCGCGAGACAAAAGTTTTGCCGTGAGGAATAAAGTTTTGCTGTGAAAAAGTAAGTTTTGCCGTAAGAAAGTAAGTTTTGCCGCGAGAAAGTAAGTTTTGCCGTGAGAAAGTAAGTTTTGCCGTGAGAAATAAAGTTTTTCTGTGAGAAAGTAAGTTTTGCCGCGAGAAAGTAAGTTTTGCCGCGAGAAAGTAAGTTTTGCAGTGAGAAAGTAAGTTTTGCCGTGGCACCTGTGGGCCACCGTATCTGCTGAATCTGAAGGTTAAAACATATCCCTGTGCGATAATGCTGCAAAAGCAATATTGAATTACTGCCAAGGCTAAATAACATCACTCATGATTTGCTATCGCTTTTTATCAAGAACTGGTTTACCGTATTCATTCTACAGGGGCGGCTCAAACTGAACATAGTTTGGTAATCAAATTCTTGGCCACGCTCTTTGTCGAAATGGGAACGCCCATTTGCCACAATATGACCACACACATTTTTCTATCGCACCCTTTCAACTGGAGAAGTATTTCACATGACAAAATATGCAAGCTTCTGGAACGTTTTTATTTAATTAAAGGCAACAATTTTAATGTGAATATCATGTATACTAGATCATTATACAAACAAATTTTTTACCCAAAAATTCTGCCCATATCACGCTTGGCTAACAATCCCATGTGAACAAAAATAAAGAATGAAATATTTGTGGTGAAGCCAATAGTCAAATAACATTACCGCTATTTTTGCTTGTATTTTCTTTAGGTCTGTATAATATGTTTTCAATGTAAGCAAAGATTTACATTATAACTCGAAATAGCCAATCTTATTTCTTTGAAAACCTTTCAAAATGACGTCTGTTGGTGGATATTGAACTGCTAACAACATGGTCTTTAAAAGAAGGTTTAGCTGCCAGCAAATTCAGCAATCTATGTTCCACCTGAATAAAAGCAAGATTTTCCCTGCAATATCATTGTAGTGGTACAGCGTCTTTGAATACTGTTGTGCGTTTTTATTGCGTCTTTTTATTTCTCGTTGCCTGGCTCTATTGGAAGCAGAAGCAGCATCAATGTGTTTCCACGCAAGTGGGCGTTTCAGCTGTTGAATTAGGTAACATTAGTCAGCGCTAGAACCAAAATTTATATAAGTAAGCTATTGATATATGGATCCTTGAAAGGAATGGTGTTGCTTCTGTTGCTTTTGCTACTTTTTAGGCTTGTGTTCTTGTACGCTTTCAACATTTTTGCGTTTTGATATTAGGCCGAAGGCTAGCGGCCCTTTCCTTTAGGATTCCAACCGCCCCACATCTATTCTCAACGGCCCCGAGCTCCTGGCCTCCAAAAGGGCAAGGCAATCCCTGGCTGACTTGACTACTTTGGTCTGAGAGGTCTTGTTTTGTGGATGTCAAATGACCATGGGTCGCAATTTTGGTACGATGTTATTTCAAAACCAGCCCAGATATGTTTATAAAGCTCCAGCAAAAATGATGATTGTCATTTGATTTTATTTACTCCAATATATTTACTGAGCCTTGTTGTAATATTTGACATCTAAATATGAATTTGGTCATAAAAAATCTTTCAAAAATCATATTGAAATAAACGCTTACCGTCGACATGTTGCCATCACTAGGCAGGACCAGCAGTAAAATTTTTCCTAGCCTTCTTCATTTTCTCCGCCACACATTCACCGAGAAAGATTCATACACCGAAGTTTTCGTCTTCCCCATACTCGCATGCATTCTTCTTGGGCATAGCCTTTCATCATTCAATAGGCTCAATTGTTGTTGAAGATTTAAGTTGTTATTTTATAATGCACGCAGAGAAAAATCTTCGAAACACCCCCATTTGATAGTAACATCCCAAATCGCTACCCACCGCTCGATCCATGCCAAGAGATTTGATTTTTGAAGAGCAACATTGTCAGGGTAACCGGGCTGCGGAATGACTATGTCGCTTCGAGGCGCTCCTCTCTCGAGGCCACGGGGCGCAAATTCAATAGGCATTACCATCAACAAAAGCGATGTCTGCAAATGGATTTTCAGCAAATAATCGTCTCACTTTGAAACGATGGTAAAGAAAGGAAAAGGGAGTGGGTCAATTCGTCTCAGAGCGCAAATAGAGGGCTCTACCTTGTCGTTATGGCGCAACAACTTTCCAAAACTTTTTGATCGCCATGTTTTTCATCATTTTGCGATTAATAAAAGAGCTCTAAAATCCTTTAAAAATGGGTAATCAGCGATTACCTCGATTACCGCCCCTGTGACTTGCTATCGCTTTTTATCAAGGGCTGGTTTAGTTCGGTTTAGCATGGATTGCATAGGTAGGTAGCATGTGATTTGTTTTAGACCAATCACAAAGAAGAAGTCTGGACTGCTTCCAGGGGCTTCCTTGACCCGCAACTGTCACCAAAACGACAGTTGCCCTCTTGATAGCGCTTGACACTGGCAAAAGAGCTACACAGAAATTCCTTCAACATAAACGTGTTCCTTCTTGGAAAATATTTCCTGTCGATTCTTTCCCGAATTTTTCTTCTTGGAACGTGGATATCAAATTTCAGTGAAGCTGATCAACTCCCGGGTTTGGTTTGATGACACCATAGTCAATAGATGACACTAGCTTATTTGCGAAGACTCCACAGGCTTGAATTTATCAAAGGCGCCAATATCAAGATCGCTACAGGCCGATTTTTATCAGAAATGGCAGAGAATCCTAATCCACTAGAAGCGAAGAATTGCCGATGATATCGATGGAAATAACGTCCAGCTTTCAAAGTACAACGGCTTTGTCACTTTCATAGTCAACCTTGCAAGCAAGTGAGGCTTGACGAAGAAGAACTATGCTCAGTTAGCCCAACTGCATGAACGGTATGTGTAGACTTAAACTTTTGTTGAAATCTTCCATTGGAAATTATAAAGTGTTGTAACATCGAGTATTTACTGGACTAAAGCACTATGGATATCGGTTTTTCACTTCCTTGGATATTGTCTATTCTGAAAAAGGTTTTTTTTCTGTGAGAGTCGACTAGTCAGTTTTAGCTATAAAATCACAAAGGCAGAATAGGTTAGGAGTATTTCTAGGACGCATAAGTTTTTATTGGTTTGCTAAATTGAGAAAGTGTAATTTTATTTTAAGTTAGCTTTTAAGCTTGTTATGTAATGTTATAGATGGGTCATTCCCCATCAAATCAATACACTTTGAAGAAACTCTTGACCACATGTCCTCAGATATTATTGAAATTTTGTATACAAGTTGTGATCAATACTAGTGAAAGGCCTTGAAAGCTTCATAAAATCATCTTATTCCATGTACAAGTTACAGGCATTTAAATTTTTGGCACCATGCCCTTTTTAGCAACACCCGAAAAAAACAAATCATCTTATTCCATGTATTAGTTACAGGCATTTAAATTTTTGGCACCATGCCCTTTTTAGCAACACCCGAAAAAACAAAAATGCCAAGAACCCCAGTTCTACAACTCATACATATCTATATGCTTCCAGTTACAGTGGCAACAAGTTCTTAGGGTCTTACCTTTATGAGTTTTCTGTAAAATGATTTGTTGCAAAAATGTTGTGATGAAACTGACCATTCCTCTGATAATACCTGCTACACATAAAGTAGAACCCTTCCCCTTGTATACAAACCCCACATAATTTCCTACAGAATAAAGTACCTCCTTTCAAGAAAAGTAGTAAACCATAAAAGTTGCTTTATCTTTACTCTGGCTGCAAGCTTAGTGCTCTAGTTTTCTCCAGAAACACTTGATACTTTGTGTACTTTTTCAAATATAGGCTATTAAACTCACCAGTCTTGCTGATGTTGCTAAATTGAATAACTCCATAATAAATCATAAGATATTTTACATATATGAAACCTACTATCTTAGAATCAACTAAATATGATATCAATTGTTGGTATATATAGTTGAAGAAAATTTCCCTTAAGTTTGAGATCAATATCCTAAGCAGTCATAAAGTTATGATGTATTAAAAATAATCATCAAATTTGGCCAAGGTCTGCCCTAACTTTCACACATAAAAATATAATCCATATTCAAAAGAAAGCTTTACAGCTTCAATGTACATGTGACTTTGAAAATTTGTGACATATACAAGTTGACATTGATGAATCTAGAAATGGCATTGAAAATATTATATATATTTCAATGGTTTCACTTTTTGCCACTGTAAAATGACTAATAGGATTTTCCCAAACAAGAGGATCTAAAATATTATCCAAACTATAAAGAAACATAGAATTGCAACATCAGCAACAACAGGACTTCCACCCCTGATTGTTGGCATAGAAGAAAATAAAAAGCTCCTTGGAGCAAAATATTATATAGTATTGTAGATTATTGATGTTGTTTCATATATATAGTAATCATTTGCATTCTCCTATTGTGAAGATTTCTACCACAAAGTACTTTTTCACATAGCATTTTTACTTGGTTTGTAAGGTTGTATACAGCCATTTGTACAAGTTATAATTCATGGTTTTAAATCGGCTTCCCTTGTCTTTATGGATTAAGAATTTTTAGTTATATATAATAATGTTGTGCTTTGGCTCCTAGGTATCATGAGCGTGGTCTTCGAATCCTCGGATTTCCTTGCAATCAGTTTGGAGGTCAAGAGCCTGGCACCAATGCAGAAGTAAAGGAATTTGCAATTGCACATGGTGCTCAGTTTGATTTGTTTGCAAAAATTGATGTTAATGGTAACAATGCTCATCCACTGTATAAGTTCCTTAAAAAGGCCCAAGGTGGCACTTTTGGTGACAGCATCAAGTGGAATTTCACAAAGTTTCTCTGTGATAAACAGGGTGTTCCAGTAAAGAGGTATGGCCCAACCACTGATCCTTTATCAGCAGTCAAGGATATTGAATTGCAATTGAACAAAGAGTAATGTTCTTTAAAAATTTAATATGTTCTTTAAAAAGTGATGCAAATAGTCTTTATGTTACAAAATCTATTTTCTAGATAAATTTGTGTTGCAAAAGTTGCATACGTCTTTCAACTCTCTATTTTAGCACAATTGTGTTAAATTTTGTGAAGCAATAAACATAAGTGGAATTTTTCATAGCACTAAAGGATCCTTATGAACAAGGAACATTTAAGTGAAACATTTATTTTAATTTGGTGTGGATACAAATAAGAGGATCAATTTTAAGTCTTCTTTTATTTATTCTCCAGACCCATACCCTATAATACGTTTTCAGGAACAAAATAATGTTTACCTTTCTAATGAAAAGAAGTGACAAATCATCCTTGCAGTTTTCATAAAGCCAAGACATTTGTTTATTGCAAACTGAAGTGATGGTTTATCCAAGTTCCAAGTAATTAAAAGAGGAATGTCCCATTTACTACAGTAGTCAACTCAACATGAACTATCTACCTATCTTCTAAATTGTCAAAAAGCCCCATAAAATATAGTTTCATCAAAGTAGCACATTCCAGGAAATCTTTTCCCTACTTTTTCTGTTTTAGCTGGTAATTCAACAGTTACAAAAACTTTATCAACATGTATTCTATGCTCCAATAGCAGTAGCTGCAAATTTTTTTAAAAAATAAAATTTTCTTGAAATGTTGAAAATAATGCCTATCGCGTTAAAAAAGAATCCACATTTGTTGCTCTCATTCAGATGGTAGCTGCATTAATTTGTCTATTAAGTCCAATATTTTTTATGACCTATAATTAATTCCATTAACTTAGGATATTCTTCCTATTTGTTTGTTTGTTTGTTTATTTGTTTGTTTGCTTGCTTGTAATTTGCATTCCTTGTAGCATGTCTTGTTCAATTGCTAGATTTAACTATTCAACTCTAAAGTAAGCAAGATACCACTGGTAGGTATCTCAATTTCCAATAGATCTGTGAGCAGCACAGAAACACTAAACATCTATATATTGTCTACATTGATTAATGTACTTGTGAAGAGATACCAGTTAACATTCTGTGTGGTTTCTCTGATAGTAAGTAGCTGTGCAGAGTTACTTTTGTACATTTAATGTAAACAAATAAAAATGTGTTGTGATTTATCTCTTTTAGTTCTCTGTTACTTGGCTAAGTTTTGTTATGTCATTCTTTGGTGATCAAATACAAAGGCAGCTTACAAATGCTGGCTTGATCTAACCATGTGTAAACAAATCATGTGCAATGAAGGGTTACAACGTTAGTAGGTTATGTAATGTCTATGGTTTGTTGCAATCTCTTTCTCTCTCTTCAAGTACCATGTCTGGCGAGGACGTTGGCGATCATGGTTCTCCACAGCTTCCTCTCCCTTGTTCTTTTCATCAGTTCTTGTTATGCCACCTTTGCTCTCTCCCTCTCAGGCAGTTGGGCTGCCATCCATTTGCTTAGACTACCTAAGTAGGTCAGCCGCTGTCTTCCTCTGCTCCTTTTACCCTCGATTCTTTGTTGCAATAGCGGTAGATTAAATATATTGTGTAGATGGTTGTGTTTGCCATTTTAGGAGGAATGTACTTTTAGTGACGGCTTTCAAGGCTTATATCGTTATGCATGTCTGTGATTCGTCCCAATAACAGTTAAGGTTTTTCACAAGAGCGGAGTATTTTTGGTACTTGCATTTAATATTGATTTCAAACGCAATGGCTACTTGTGGAGTATAAAGCTTGGTTTCAACTATGAGTTAACGTGAGTTAATTTTGTGATCCGAGTGGAAACGCTCATTAAAAATTATTTAATGGAAATTAACTCCTGCCAACTCGCTATCTCATGAGCTTGGAATCAAAAAATTTTTAATTTCAAGCTCATGAGTAAACGTGAGATAACAGGACGCGTGGTATTAGCATTTACACTCAGCAGTTGGATGTTGAAAACAGTCTAGCGATTTCCAGTTCTAAAAACTGGATTTTATTGAAAGTGGTATTGTATTCAGTTCTTTGTTACAGCGCATAAAAGTCTGAAATATTTTCTCCAAGTAAAAATAAAGTAATGACTTTTGGTCATCGCCACACAGTTTTCTTTCACCTGGTACATGCAACGCATCATCTTCAAACATTCAACCAGTTTGTGAATTAGCCAGAACTCAACTATCGCTGTTACTTCCATACTGACCACGGTCGAACAAAGTGAAGCAGTAATTGAAGTAAGTGAAGCAATCTTTGGTATTGCCATAAGTAACTTTATCTCGAGTGGAAATCGAATCGGTGCATGGGTTAATCTCATGCTATTGCACGCTGTCTTAGGCTAACTCAAAATTTAACCATGAGTTAATTGTCAATTTAACTCGGATTTATCTCACGTTAACTCATAGTGGAAGCCAAGCTTAAGGTTTGGTCAGGAGTTTCCAAGAAAACTCTGGTCTTAAGTTGTCGCTAGTGATTACATCAGGGTTGTTCCCTTGATACAATGCAAAGAGGATGCCACGATAATCAACAAAGAGTTGTAGTGCCAAATATATTAACTCTCCGCAAGACATAGCTTGCATCCAGCAACAACACAGAGTAATTATTCTGTGAGCAAGCAGAATCCAATCTGATGTTTAAGGGAGTTTTCACAAGAGAAGGTTTTTGCGAGTTACAGTGTGCTTTTGTTATTCGATATGAAAATTACAAACGAAATTACCTAAAACTATACAGAACGAAAACTATTTCACTAAATTATAACAACGTCAAGGTGGAGCAATTTGTCATGACCACCTCCTGGCACTAAACTTATGCGTATATCACAATATTAAGAACGGTTTTACATGTAAATAAACAAACAAACAAAAATCGATATAAATTGACAGGAGATTTTAAGAATTTGGTTCCTTCGCTATTCAAACCTGGATAAACTTTAATGTTGCCGTAAGAATTTTTGCATTTGGGTAAAATGGTAACTGTTCATGGCCATAAAGGATGACTTTCTGTAAATCACACTACCCCTCTTAAATCCGATTTTGCGCTTCGCTCTTGTGTGAACAATTGGAGGGAAGAAGATATTGGGAAATCAGCTACTTCGCGTATTTTGAATTTATTCCTTCCTAACTTAGCCCAAAAAGCAGGTTGGAAGCAAAAACTTCCAGACCATCTCGTAAAAGATCAATTTCTTTTTTCATGTTGGATTTCGTCTACAGCTTGCATCTCAACAGTGGAATGGTTGAGGCGAAGTTCCGCGCAAAAATGCACAAGAACAACTCAATAATTCTCGAGCTGTGATTTTTGCCATGGGAATTTAGAGCGCTTACCTTCACAATGGGTCTAGTGACGTGAAGAGAAGCGAAACTGAATCTGGTGTAGTGTGAACAGGCGAAATCATCATATCAGAATGGGTAAGGAATCCGATACTAAAGAGAATCCAGACGAAGATTTAAACAGTCATGCAGAGCCATTTGACAATGGAGAAGTCTAGAATATGGAAAGAGTTGGATGACTAATTGTAGCACTGATTGGACGGTTGATGATAGGATGATGATAGGATGATAGCACTGTTCTTCACTCGTAGGACAGTTCTTCATTGATTGGACTGTTCTTCATTGATAGGGCTGTTCTTCAATGATAGGACTGTTCTTCAATGATAGCACTGTTCTTCACTCGTAGGACAGTTCTTTACTCGTAGGACAGTTCTTCATTGATTGGACTGTTCTTCATTGATAGGGCTGTTCTTCAATGATAGCACTGTTCTTCATTGATAGGACTGTTCTTCGATGGCAGCACTGTTCTCCAATGATAGCACTGCTCTTCATTGACAGGACTGTTCTTCCTTGATAGGACTGTTCTTCACTCGTAGGACAGTTCTTCATTGATTGGACTGTTCTTCATTGATAGGGCTGTTCTTCAATGATAGGACTGTTCTTCAATGATAGCACTGTTCTTCACTCGTAGGACAGTTCTTTACTCGTAGGACAGTTCTTCATTGATTGGACTGTTCTTCATTGATAGGGCTGTTCTTCAATGATAGGACTGTTCATCAATGATAGGACTGTTCATCAATGATAGCACTGTTCTTCATTGATAGGACTGTTCTTCGATGGCAGCACTGTTCTCCAATGATAGCACTGCTCTTCATTGATAGGACTGTTCTTCCTTGATAGGACTGTTCTTCACTCGTAGGACAGTTCTTCATTGATTGGACTGTTCTTCATTGATAGGGCTGTTCTTCAATGATAGGACTGTTCTTCAATGATAGCACTGTTCTTCACTCGTAGGACAGTTCTTTACTCGTAGGACAGTTCTTCATTGATTGGACTGTTCTTCATTGATAGGGCTGTTCTTCAATGATAGGGCTGTTCTTCACTCGTAGGACAGTTCTTTACTCGTAGGACAGTTCTTCATTGATTGGACTGTTCTTCATTGATAGGGCTGTTCTTCAATGATAGGACTGTTCATCAATGATAGGACTGTTCATCAATGATAGCACTGTTCTTCATTGATGGGACTGTTCTTCGATGGCAGCACTGTTCTCCAATGATAGCACTGCTCTTCATTGACAGGACTGTTCTTCCTTGATAGGACTGTTCTTCACTCGTAGGACAGTTCTTCATTGATTGGACTGTTCTTCATTGATAGGGCTGTTCTTCAATGATAGGACTGTTCTTCAATGATAGCACTGTTCTTCACTCGTAGGACAGTTCTTTACTCGTAGGACAGTTCTTCATTGATTGGACTGTTCTTTATTGATAGGGCTGTTCTTCAATGATAGGGCTGTTCCTCAATGATAGCACTGTTCATCAATGATAGCACTGTTCTTCATTGATAGGACTGTTCTTCGATGGCAGCACTGTTCTCCAATGATAGCACTGCTCTTCATTGACAGGACTGTTCTTCCTTGATAGGACTGTTCTTCACTCATAGGACTGTTCTTCAGTCGTAGGACTGTTCTTCATTGATAAAACTGTTCTTTACTCATAGGACTATCACAGGAAGATCTAGCGGTACGCGCACCTACAAGATGAGGATGTTATAAAGGTTTCGTGTAAGCCATGTTTTCCGAAATATCGTCAAGTGTCAATACAATTAAGATAAAAAAGAAAAAATGAACTGTTCGGGTGGATGCTCTATTTGCCGTTGAAGATCAGTAAGAGTCGTCTTAGAATCCAACTGCTGCGTGCTAGATATTACATAGTCAAAGGACTAACCAATGTATTTGATTGACTTCCCAATTCAAGCTACATGGGTGTGTTCATTCGTAATCAGGAGACTGGAAGTGACCTGCAAATTTGTAATGAACTCCATAGTTTAAGTATTTGTCAACTTGAATTATCATGTTCAACCATTGCCAGCATCTTGCGAAACTTGCTTTTTGTCATCAGTTGTAGTGATAGCATTGTCATTGTTCGAAGTGGCACCAAGAACCTAGGTTATACACAGCACTGTGTCCATTAACTAGAGAGAAGCCTAGTTGTTTACAATTATCAAATGTAACAAACTTGATGAAAGTTTTAAATAGTAGAGAGTTCAAGAAATCGCTCTGCAGGTCATCCAAATTTAATTGGAATGGAAGTTAATTGCTGACCGACATATGAAAGTTTTGGTAAAATATCATTTGGAATGAGTAGACTATTTGTTGAAACTTGTTAGTATACTTGTTGGAATTAGATTTTGATAATTTCCACAAATATCAAATTGGATGCAGATGCTAAATATATCACCAACATACCAGACAAGAGTTGCAAGTTTGATTGTAGACTTGCTAGGTCATTGGCGATTGTTGCAATGAAGCTGCCGTTGGTTTTCCGAGTCAATCGCAATCAAGGCGCCAGTCCCACCTTGGCAGAATGGTCTTTATCGACATCGACGTTATTGAAACAAAGAATAACCCCAACGCTATCTCTATCTCCCGAACACCATTTACCGTAAATCCTCGAATTGCCCCCCCCCTCGAAAAAGCCCCCCTCGAATAAGCCCCTCCTCGATTTTTTGACTTTCGACTCATGAGGTTGCCTTTGGCATTTTAGTGAATTACCACAGAAATTCATCTTTTGTAAGTAATTTAATCAAATGTTACTTTATACTTAGATTATTTTTTATATTATAAATAGAAAGAAATTTAAAAAAGTTATCTTCTCATGTGGCATGTTTCAGGTAATTTTATAAGCCCCCCCTCGAATAAACCCCCCTCAAATAAGCCCCCATCCAAAAATATCAAAAATAAATAAGCCCGCAGGGGGCTAATTCGAAGATATTCGGTATCAAGAAGATGTTTCATCTTCTAAATAGAATAATGGAAACCAGTGAAGCATCTAGAAGTTCCGATGCTCTAGATTCTAGTATCTTTAATTGGTATACGAGTGATTAATGTGTTTGGCCTAGAGTTCCGTCCTCAATCTCAGTTCGCAGAAAGCCCTCAGTACACTCAGCTGAAGTTTCGTGATTGCACGGGGGCATCGAACAAATTCATCTAGAGGGTTGTAAAAAGACCACATGATTGGCTGTCCAATGACCAATCATCGTCCAATTCAAACATTGTGCAAGGGTCCTTGTAAAAAGACGTTTCTTTCTGTCTACCAAGAACGGCATTTTGCAAAGAAATGTCGACGGACTAAAATCCTACACGAAAAGTTGCTCAATAAAAAAATGTCATCAGTTCAGGTTTTGGCGCAATCTGGATTCGTTGAACAAGTATTTTTTGCTTCGTGGCACAGAATTTCACATTAGCTGGATAAAGCTGTCCTCTGAGTATGCAAAGGCCGTAAATTGACCAATAGATGACAAATGGAATAGCCAGTTGCGGATTGGAAGCACAAGAGGAAAGTAAGAGGAGCTAATGATTGCTATAAATGACCAATCAACGTCAATTCACACTTAAAGCCCAAGGAGAAAGACGAATAGACGCCCAAGGAGAATATACGCTTTCAGGGGCGGATCCAGACGTTAGCAACCTTTGCGCGAGCATAAGTCATATTTCCTCAAACAATTTCCTTTTGCATCAATTAACGTCATCCAATGCCAAAAAAATTCTTCCTGTTCTCTTGAATTACATCACAACCTATCATAGGCGCCGACTTTTCCCAGGGGGGGCGCAAAATTAGAGAAATTCCCTGTCGCTTTAATAACGTAATACAACACGTAGGTGAATGTATAATAACAAATTAAAACATTTAAATAAAGCAGATATAACATCATGGTCTACAGTGTCATCAGTTTAATTCTTTGATTAGTGTTTCTTCGATAAAATAAACAGTTTGATCAGTTTGACCATTAAGACACCGTTCGATTTCCGCATTAGACAAGTTGAAATATCAACAAATGACGTAGGAGACAGAAAGTTTTGACTAAATCTTTTATAAGGGATTTATTTGATTCAAATTATTCTTTAACAATAGATAAATTTCACATTTTTGAGACCTTCCTTCAGCTGTTCTGCGCTGAATTTTAAGCCCAGTGGTGGATTTCAAACGAAATTCCCAGAGGGAGCTGAGCCCCCCCATAGCAGTTTCCAGGGGGGGGGGGCTCGAGCCCCCGAGCCCCCACGTAGTCGGCGCCTATGCAACCTATTGTCGCTATTGCTGTTGCTTCATTCGTCAAGCCCATCACAGGCAAGTTGAGCTATGCTAAATTTGACGCGTGCATAGGTGAAATTGAACTGTCGAATAAGAAGCCGAGTTGACCTATGCAATTGTTGTAGAAAGTGTCCAATAAAATTCAGTGCAGACTCAAATAGCCAATCAAGATACTAGTTGACCTGTGCAATTGTTCTTAAAATGTCCAGTAAACATGATAGATTGACCTGTGCAATTGTTTATCGATCGATAACCATTATAAAATATGGCTGAGAGGTAAAATCAAATAATTTTTTAGAATGGATGATCACGAGAATTTGTGAAGTTCAGGGTACTTTGTGAAGTTCGCACTTTAATGTCAAACGACCTGATTCAAGAAAACGAAAGACAAGTTATATTAAGAGAAATTCGAAAGACACTGGATGATTTTGAAGATACCAAGAGATCACGAAAGCAGGCCGCAAGTGATTCAAAACGTAAGCCCATATTGAAGTTTGACTGCGCTGCTGCATTACAGTTTCCAGTTAGCCAGGAATCCAGGGCCAAAAATTTACTTCCAGTGAGGTGAGTTGAGAATCTATACATATTAGTTGTTAACACATGTAGATATCTTTCAGAAATTCTTGAAGCCAGTATGATTGTTGAAATGAAGTTCACTCCTAGATGTTCTTACTCCATTTCTAAGTCAAAAGGTTACTTTCAGCATCCTTTTCTCGACATTGCAGAGAGTACACACAATGGACCTCTCTGGTTTTTTTTGTTATTTATGAATTTTAACACCATAGAAAAATTAAATTTTGATAGGACCAATGGTAGTAAACAACAACCACAAAGTATGTTGTTCATTGAAACAAATTTCATTATCTTTTGAGCAGGGTTAGGGTTAGAAAATGAATCTTTGTCGTTTTTGTTGTTCATTTACAACTGTCTTCACATAATTCCAAGAAAAGTTTGAATGCACTGTTTCCCAGTCTTTGTTTCTTAGACAAGGTCATCTGCCATCAGTTTTCAGGCTGCTCATGTGTCAGGCGACCTATTATCTTTTCTGAAAGCTCCCTGTGACTTTGATCAAGAAAGTCACCATCAGTCACTCAGAAGGCACACTTGGACATAGCCTATAACCCCTCTAACAATTTCCAGAGAGCTACAAAAATTTTGATTATATGACCAACAACAGAACAATAGTATTCACATAAAAGGGGTGTGTCCTTCATTTAGACAGCCTGAAGGGCGTGGCTCTAAAAATTTTCCTTTGCTGTAGTCAGATTTTTCCCTGAATCCGCCCCTGGCTCTTGCATAAAGAACTTTGTAAGCATGACCTCTACATTGTAGACAAGTCTTGGGTTCGTGGCGGTGAAGGAAGCTGGCAAACTTGCCGCAACAGGCAGTGGCAGTGGAGTTCAGGTTTGAGTTTTAAAAATAATGTGCCTACCTTTGAACAAATGCAAACACTCTTGTTGAAACAAAATAAGAAGAACAATGATAAATTGCTTTCGAAAGAAAGTCAGCGTTGAGAATGTTTGGCTGCGATGTAACTGAAAGCTCTGCCTTTTTAATTATTAACCATCATTTTCGTCAATTCAATTATCGTTCTAGGTAGCATTTTAATCGTATCTAATTGAATTAGCCTTCAGCTAATAAAGGGTCGAAAGGGAAACCACACTTTTCTGTCTCTAGAGCATGGAGTTAGACTAAATGCGTACGATGTCTTTCTTTGTTGCATTAGGCAGTAGGGCGTTTAGCACAGTACATACGCAAGGCCAGTTGTTATCTTTGTTGAAATTGCGATTGATTTGGCAGCAATGACAGTGCCTTTTGCTTGGAATCCGAGAAGCTTTTAATAAAATTCCTTTCGATTCAGCTGAATAGTAAATTCGTCTTTTTCGCTGTTAGGAAACAAATTATTATAATTATAATTATTATAACACTGTCATTCGGGCCTCTTAATTGAATCTTAGCAAGGATAGATGATCAGCCAAATGTCGAAGTTTAGAGCATCTTCGTTCCAGCTTTTGCAAGTGCAACGATTGCTGATTGGACAAGCTCCGTGCGTCAGTCAATAAATTGAGCCAATCGCTTGGCTTTTGAAATAATTCGCCATCTGTGTCGGTGGGAGTTGTACCAAGTGGTTTCCGCTCGATGTGCTTCCAATACTAACCTTGCAACTTTGCCAAAAAGATGATGCTCGCTATTCATTTGACGAGGTTTGCTCTACTTTTTATTACCATTTGCAATTGGTATTCAATTTAAAGTCACCCAGTTGACTACCGCTGCCAATAATGTTGCGTGTGATAATCCACGCGTGCGAACACGCCAATATCTTCTCTGTCTATCTGCACACGATAAACCATTTACTCTGAGCTGAAATTCTAAACTTTAACATATCAGAAGATATATCAAGTTCGCAACTTTCAACCGTATTTTGGCAGTCGCGTATTCTTTTAAGCGAAGCCTTTTAACGTTACAAACTTATTACTTGGAAATTGTTACGTTATATGCAGGTATTCAACTCAATTTGTCTTTTTCTATAGCTTTTGTTTGCTGCTGCTGTCGGTGACCATTTCATACTGCTGGATTCTACGCTTGCCATGCATGACATGGGCAGACTTCAGTATAAAAGTCACTGGTAATGTACTGCAAGACGGCGTTATAGCGAGGCATACAGTATCCAACACACAGCAGTGTTTCCAGCATTGTCTTCTGCATGTCGCATGCGTTTCCCTGTTCTACAAAGTAGACGGAGATGATAACTGCTTACTGAGTAGCAGGTTGAGAGAGTTCCTGCGTAGAAGTGTGAGGGAACTGGGGTGGACGTACTACACAACGAATTATGAAGGCCGAAGTGTGAGTAAGAGCAATCGTACTTTGCAAGGGGGGGGGGGGGGGCGGAGTGCAAAATGTGAAGATTATGAAATGGTTAAGTAAAGGCAGCCCCCCTAATCATAATCAGGGCCCTACTAAGCAAAATGAATTACAGAAAATTTACCTCTTTTCTTTCTATTGATACTTTTTTTTCTTTCTACATGGCCTCAAAAAATATTTGCCCCTAGACGTAAGTCGGGGGGGGGGGGGGCATGAGGTTATAGCTACTCTACTGATTTGTGGAATTTGCAAGAGTTTGGACTCAATTGCGCTCATCTGCCTCAGAAGTTTCATGCAAGTGGGGGCTTGGTGGGAGTTGCATGCAATTTTACTAGGCCATGTCGAATGCCTACTAACTTTTAAGCAGTTAGTGACATTCTTGTAACTCAAAGAGTTAAACGATTTCCAAGAAGAGGATGCCAATAACTTAATTCAAGGATTTCACAATGTATTAAATGATTATGTTTGGAATTTCTTTTGCAGATTGGACCAAGTTGCTTACAGTCAAATCCATGTGACAGTACCAGTTTCTGTGTGGACACTTGCGCCTGTCCTGGGCACCAGTGCATTCCAAAGTGCCAAAAAGACGAATGGATGAGCCCTCAACTTCAATGTTTAGGTAGCTACCATTTTTTTTATGTTTGATGCCAGAAAAACACACACACAAATGCTTATTAGCTAGAGTTGTTTCTGGCTAGTTACTTGCCTTGGAAGATTCGTAGACCTGTTACTTGGCGCCATAATGTCAAGCTATAGATTGACTTGTGCAGCAATGAACTTGAGCATGCCATTATCTAGTTCGTAAGATCCAGTAGAGTGGCAAGAGACAGAGAGCCAATATTTTCTATTTACCAACATCTTTAAAATTGACAATCGATTACCTCAACAATACTCTTGCTACTAGTGAAAATTTGTTCAAATGAAAGGTTCGTCAAACACCAGACTGCTTCTTGCATGAAACTCCTCTGCAAATTGTGTAACTTGACCAAGGCATGGCGTCATAATTCTGCCTTATACTTTCTTGCAACTTCTTCCAAGCAATCCTAGGATTTTTCTCTACACGGATTTACTACAATTTCTTTCGCCTTTAATGCATCATAACCGGCGATAAACTGCATACCGATCTCTCGACGAAAAGAAATATTCCTCCCTCTTATATGACTATAAACGTTGGTACTCTTAGGCCCCGTTTACACGAGAGTAAAAGGAACGGATCTAAAAGATCCGGATCTTTTAGGTACGATATGGGTACGATTCACAAGCGCTTACACGAGGTCGGATCCTAAACTATAAAGCGTTTACACGGGAACGGACCAAAAGCGAATCTCTCTTTTTAAGCATGCGCAATGACAAGGTGATTGTTAATTTTCAATTTGGTGGTCTCGTTTTACTGCCGTGCCTTTGCGGATCCGTATCCACCCGTTTACACGGCGCCGATGAAGGAACGGATCCAAATGGATTCGCTCGTAAGGACGGATACGGATATAGACCAGTTTGGGTACGGATCTATGTGGGTCTGTTCCCGTGTAAGCAGATAGGCTAGTAAAGTTGGAAATTACTCAACAAGTTGACATAAATTGTCTACAAAAAAGAAAAGACAACTACCTGACCTTATTTTCAATATGGATGCAGGGGTGGCTTCAGATTCAGGGGTGATTTTAGAGATGGTTTCTCTGATTAAGAAGTGGCTTTCTCTAATCAAAGTGCTACGTTACTTAGGTAGAGTTACATAGATACGCGTTTTATTACGTATCTAACTTTCTAATCTCTGTCGTTTGTCTGCCTAGATTTTTCCTATCGCCATTACGACATCGCGTTGCACACTTTCAGTTAGGTGAGGGGAGGGGGCAGTTGGAAATACATTTTCCCATCCTAAAAGCCATATTTTGAAAATTTTAGGAGGCACACGTAAAGTCAAGCGGGATCATTTGCGCTAACTTTATTAATAGCTTTCGAATGCATTGAGTGAAGTCAAGTTGTCATTTTGTTCCTTAATTTCAGGTTTTGCAGATTTAGCCGTGGGGAAGCCGGCTGGATGCTTTGAATGGGCAAACAGCTCTGTTCCTGTTTTTCACCAGAAAACAGTACTTGTCAACGGTAACGATAAGGTTTCAAGCGTGTGCACGGTGGCGGTAAAAAATAGCGATCAGCAACCGTGGTGTGAAGTTGATCTTCTTGCAAAAGCATTTATATACATAATTGTACTGACTTTTCCTATTGGTCAAACAGGAACAGCCCTGAAACTCTGTGTTGGAGGTTCCAGGAACACGGCGGAAGGCATATGTGGGCCTATTATGGAGTACTCTAACAGGACAGCTATATATTATTCCTTGCAAGTAAATAACTATGGTAGGTATATAAAGATGAATTTAGTACAAGGGAGTGAGATAAAGGTGTGCGATGTTAAAGTTCAAGGCCGGTTTTGAAGCAGGGCTCGAACAAAAACATTAGAAATTAAAGAGTAGACTTTAAAAACCTGGTAGGTGGAGTCACTTGCGCATGTGCTTGAACTAAACCGGAATAGTATATTGCTAAGCAGATAATGCCAGGGATATACCGATTGGGGCGTCATGCCCCCCCCCTGTGGTAGAGCTTTAAGTTTAATTCAGTTTCACGCTAAGGGAAACGCATCTTTGTAATATTCACCATATTATTATAACACAAATATCATTATAAGATTATCATTCATCAACCACTCCACAACTCTCCTTAATTACAATCACAAGGCTTTTTATACTAATTACAGTGCGCATGTGCAATTACAACAATAGAGTGTGGAACAAAGTATTAATCCTACTACACCCCCCCCCCCCCCCCCCCCCCCCATGTCTGAAAAGCAACCTTCCGATGATTATCAAGCCGCAGTATGTTTCCTCTATAACGGACAGCCCACACCACCCCCCACCCACACACACACACACCCAACCCCCTCCCCCCCCAATCATTGCAGTCACCAACAGAAAGCCACAAAAAGGTGGATTTATAGCTTCATCAAAGACCATAATAAAGAATTGTCACGAAATTAAAAAAGGTGCTTGTTTCTGCTGAAATACATTCAGTTTCGATAAATGGCGACTTTCCTTTGCTACATCAGTCAGGAATGGAAGTTAACTCGCCATCTTTTTCCAATCTCTCTCTTGTAACTATTTTTAACGGTGCAACAATGCATTCGACAGTTGACTCGCCCTGCAATACCGCTATTCGTGCAGCCTCGCTTTTGCTCACCTTATATAATATTATGTAATGTATTAATTGCACAAATCCTAAGTATGATATAAAAACAATAGTCACCAAAAAAATAAATATAGTCCATAGTCTGTAAAACTGTAGTGATTTTAAATTTTGTTTAAATTGAAATAATGTTTTGATTGCTTCACTCCTGATGGTAATTTGTTAAAGTCAGCAGTGGCTTGATACAAGAATGTTCTACGATGGCTTGCCGTATTCGATATAGGTACGTGTGTGGTGTTGTTGTCTTGTATTGTAGTCATGAATTTGTGAGTTTGTGTGGAACATTTCAGAGTGACATTGGGGGTTTAGTTGTTCAGACATTTGTACTGTAAACAGGGCCTACGAGTATTTCGTTGTTCCTCAGGCCTCTTCCACGGAAGTATGTTTAAAGCTGGTGTCACATGATCAAATGCTTGTACATATGCTTGCACAACCTTTGAAAAGGTTTCTCGTTTCATACAGATGTGGCTGTTCCATGAATATGTTTGATCAACCTACATGCCAAGTATCTTAGCCTCCTTTGCAGCTTCAATTGTATTGTTCTAAATATCAAATTTTGAACATTTTGGTGAAGTTGCTTACTTGTGCCTATCCTGGGTAACTTGTGCCAAGCATGCTAAACTTAAACTGGTCTGCGTTTGCCTTTAACGTCCATGTTATCTTTGGCACCTTTCATTTGTTTAGGCCTACTTGCACTTATTTGTGCATTTTTTGCACCAGTAACCCCGCTTACGGATTCATTAAAGAGTTCTCAAGTGTGACGTCACTTAACACCTATTACTGACGCCACTAACATACAAAATAACCATAAATTACTTCAAAATATGCTAAATTGGTTATGTATGTCTTAAACAGGTTGAGATATGGCCAATGAAGGATTTGAAGTTTATTAACTAATCGCTGTTATTTTGGCTCTATTCATAAAGTTATGAACAAAGACCAAGATGCAGAGGCTTGGTAGGGAAAGTGTCAATACTTATGTGGCCATTACCTGTCAATTTGTAACACAGTTGACTGATTCTAACTATTTAAAGGCATTTCATTATGCTTTTTCAGGTGATGGGGTCCAAATTGAAAAGTTTGTAATATATATTTCTTTGCCGTCATCAATTTATAACTCTTTTAGGCAACGAAACGTTTGCAAGAACCCCACACCCCCTACTCTAGTATTTTTATAGACGTGCAGCCTCTAATGCGAGCCAACTTTACATTAACGCTTTTCATTTTTTCCCTAATGATTTTGTGGCATGTTTTCAGCCGTGGTAGACATTAAGATTGTAATTATCGATCATTAACAGGAGACCAGTGAAACATATATATCGCCTTAATCAGTTCAGTTAAAGCAACCAGTTTGTAAACACATGCATTTTACTTTTGTGAATCACATATTAGTACAACTTGTGAATGATATGCGCTTCTAAGAGATATACCTGTGTTTGTTCTTGGCTTCAGTCTGAATTTGTGCCGAACATTTTACTCGAGAATTCAAAGATTTACAGCCCGATACAAAGATGAAAATTCAGTAGATGAAGAAGAGGCTCTACAAAGATGAGGAACTTCATAATCTTTACATTTTGTGGGATAGGCCTCGAACAAGAAATCTAAGAAAAATATCAGCTTCAGGCAGGAAAATGCAATTGACATGCACTGTAGCTCTACTTCAAAATCAGGTAAAGTTATGAGATGGTAGAGTGAGGGAAAATTTGCTGTATTTGTGTAAGTCTGGATGGTCCCTCAAGTGGCTTCGTGATTCAGTTGAAAATAAGGCTGCGCAGGAGGTCCGAACACAGGAAGAATATATAGTACCATGTGACCGTAGAAGACCAATCAGCGCAAAACTTGTAGTAAGAAACTTTCGTGAAAACAATTAGCTTACCTTTCTGATAGTTGTACTGTGAGTTACTGGCAGAGAAATCTGTGTAAGGAAATATTTTCTACGCTGCCTCCTAAAAAGCCAACAAAATGCCACATAAGCAAAGAATGAGAATAGCGAGTGAAAAGCATAGTCAGAATGTTACCTCTCGAGGCAATGTACCGAAGACCATGGTAGGTTCACTCAATTTCGATCAGGTGTAACTTAGGCCTTTAGTATGGAACCAGGACCTTTTCACATTACATTTTAGGTTTTTGCTTTGGTTGCTCGTGAAAATTCATGAATAACTTTGAAATTGTTTTGAAACTCGACTGATTTGAGAAAGTTGAACAATTCTATTGTCTATCGAATTAGAGAGATTTCGAAATTGCTCGCGGGGGTTTATTATGATGACGTTGCGACCCACCTCGTAATGTTCTTATCCCTTTTACTTTTTAGAAACCGTCTGAAGACAAATACCCCGTTGGGCCTATGTTACTGGGTCTTTTCCTCTTCGTTGTCTGTGGATCAGGTATATATAGCTGTTTTTGTTGCTTTTAGTGAGAAATATATCGTAGAACGTGCTGCTTTACATTTCGTCACTTCGTAAATCTATGTTCCAAAGTTTTCTACTTTGGCTTTTTAAATTGTCTTCGAGATGTTACTTCTTTATGTTCAAACATTCGTTAGAAAAAACCAAGGCCTTTTTGATGTGACGTAATATGCAAATGTCAACATATTTGCCCAGCTTTAGGTGTTTAGGCCTTTTTGCTTCAAAATCTTGATTTTTTCGTGTGAATCACTTTTGGTCAAAAGTTTTATCTACTTGAATGCAGATTACAAAACTGAACTTTTAGAGGCTATTAAACAAGTTTAGAAATTATGTGTGCTCTCTAATTCCTTTTGTCAGAAATTCATATCGAACCAAATCTACCACCATAAAAATGTTATGTTTAAATATTTTTTGGATTTTTGGAAGATTGATGCACAGCAAATTCTGTTGAATTCGGTTTTAGGTAGAAAAGGACTGTTGGTTAAATAAGAAAAGGGATTTTACCAATTTTCAGCCAACTTGAATATTTGTGTTACAGTAATGTATTGGATTTTCTCTGTAGTTGTGTGGAGTTTAATGCTTATTGCACATAGGGTTGAAATTACCACATAATTAAGTATGTGGGTGGGATAAACAAGCAGAAAATCAATCTTTGGTCTGTTGCAGTTTGAAATTGTGAATCTTTCAGAGTGGTTGTGCTGGTGACAATTAGATCTGCCTTTTTCATGATGGGGTTATTTGATTACAAATTGATTTCAACTACATGTTTTCTCTTGCTCATCAAATTTAGAAGGTTTTCATGGTGCTTTTGCCGATGGTGTTTCCTCTGGTCAGAATAAATTTGTGCATTTTATAAATATACATAACTTCTTATTTTCAAGTTTTCTTATCTTTTAAATATCAATTATATTCCATTTTAGCTGTTCTAAAACTGTATAGTAATCTGGTTTATGTTTTTTTCAGCTGTGTTTCAGATCATCCAGAGTATCAGGATGGGATATTAAGAGATTTTATGGAGGCAGCAAAATTATAATGGCAATCATTTTTCAGGCCAGATTGTGCTTATGACATCTAAGAAATGCTCTCTGTCATGAGAAGCTTATGTTCTTATTAACTAATGATGATCCAAAAAAGAATATCCTTGCAAATATTTTTCTATAGAGTTTAAGAAATTTGAATTGTATGTAAAATCCTTCTGATTTGCATGCAGTCTTTAAACTATACTGTACATGTATCTTTGGGAATGGGAAATTTAGGTGAAAAGATTGTGTCTTATTTCTGTTTCGCTTTCTGTTCTACTCCTGTATTTGTTTTCTCTAGAAAAAGATATTTGCATTTTGTGACATTAGATGCTTCTTATATGGTAAGATCCCTGTTAATATGCTTAAAGATGTGGTAAGATCCCAAATCAACTGTGATTCAGCTATAAGGCAACACCTTTTGGAGAACCCAGATTGTGCCAAAATATACTGTGACAACAATTTTCATATAATTGGGCAAGCTAGGTCGTCCTTTCACCTAGGTGTTTTGGAATCTGTCTATATTTAAATGGAAAATCCTATTCTTTGTAGACAGAAAGAGTTTTTCTTTTCCCTTGGGCACTTCTAAAAGTTAGGTGTTAAGTAACATTGATTGCTTAATAATAACCAATCATGTGCTCTTCTTACCACCCACTAGTGTTTTCCATATGCAATTAGCTATTTATTTCAGCTTTTGGTTACTTTCCAACCTTTGCATACTCAGTGGAGTCTCAGATGAACTGGTTCTGCTATTTCTAGTTTTGTGAAGTTTTGTTCTGCAAAGCACTTGTTCAAATGTTCATTTATTTGGAGCAATGTTGGTTATAATTCTCTCAGTTAATGTTTTTTTAACAAAAAGAACCATTGACAAGTTTACTTCACTTTATTCACTCTTGACATGGTTGAATTATTTTGGAATATTTTCAAGTTATAATAAAGGAATTTTTTATCTGGATTAAAGGGCCTCTTTATACCCAATAGGTTCCTAACAGGCAGAAACATCATGCTAACTTAGTAAAAAATTAATCAAAAATTTGGTAAAAGGTCTTTTTTTATTATATCCCCAATTTTTTTGTTAGCCGTTGTCATCTGTATACTGTGACATTTTGTCCCAACCATTGACACCCAAGTAGTGTTCTACTGTTGTACTATTGGCAGATGTTACTAAGGTCTTTTTAATTGTCACTGTCATTCATTATCAGATAAGAATGCCACAAGATGATGACATCTACTAAAATTGATGCCATGGCGACAATAAAATAATTCACACCCCCTCTCCTCACTCAAATGCCTGGAAAATAACCAGAAAGTTGATCATGTATTGGGGAATTTAACACTTATTGGGAATTTTTACCACATTTGAAACTGTGAAACAAGTTTTCTGCAGAGAAAAAGTTGGTCAAAAAAGTACAGTTGGTCACTTATTTTGGAAATATCAATCAAATTTATTTCATCATCCTCAAGATCAGCGTTGTTCTTATAATCCTATTTCCAACATGGACACAATCTACCAGAAATTCTTCGAACATTGCTAAAGGGAAAGTGTTTTAATAGAATTTGAAGTCTCTATCAGGGGCGGATTTTAGAGGCAATGATTGTCAGATTATATTAGATTATCATCGGATTTTAGTGTCAAGCTCTTCAGATGCCTGAGAAATAATAGAAACGCCCATTTTTGAATTTCTCTTTATAACTTTAATTTCTTAAATCTTTCCTTTCTGTAACATAAACTTTCAGCCGTAACTAGTTACACAATATTTAATTATACAATATTCGATAATACGTTTTAGGTTATTATCGCGCATCTAGGTAATGTAATTTCATCTGACATCGCTTTGACGCGTTCTTCAATTTCAAGTAGTTTATTATATTGAAAGAAAAACTACAAGTGACTCGACGAGAAGATAAAAAAGGAAGAGACTGGCGTCATTTCATCACTATTGACTACCAAATAAGCTATTTACTGAACCAAAACAAAATTTACTGGATAGCACAAAAATATTAGGGGGGGGGTGTCGGTGTCCCCCTGGTAAGTCCGTCCCTGGTCTTTATCTAGGGGCTCAAATAGTTGTATGGCGCTTTTATTTCCACGGAAATTCGTCAGGCTCCGACCCCAACGCTGTGTAACGGGTCAGAGGCTAGATGTTGCGAAGGAGCCTTGAATTATGTGTGAAATTCTAAGCATACAAACAGCACAAAAATGTGGCCACTATCAAAGGAAGATGCAAACAATTTATTGTTTGTCGTGAGATGCTCCTGAACACAATAAAATAGATTCACCGCGGGACCCGTGAAAGTCGCAAATTGAATCACCAAGGAATCACAACATTGGCGAAGTAGGAACTCCATTCAAGGAACACCTGGATGGGATGCGGTGAAAAATGGGGGCCAGCTTGTCGGTCTTTCGCCATATCAGGGACCTCCATAAACGGCATCAAAACAGAGGCGGACTTTCGTGTTTCAGTGCAAGAGGGAATTTCAACGACCAGGCATTAGTTGTGGTATTTGCCCAGTGTGTAACTGATGTGAGTTGGAAATGCGTTCTCGAGCTGATGGAACTGTACGGCGCCCGTATTCGAATGCACGCTGCCACGGACGATTATAACAACATTAAGAATATCGGGGATAAGAACATGATCAAATACCTAAATAAACAACTTTTCGTGTATAAAGTAGACTTATGCGATGAGGTATCGGTTGAAGAATTTTGCGGAGAAGTTTTGAAGATGGAACGTTCAGTCGATGCTTTGGGTGAGTATGACAATGCAAGTCAACATGCATTTGATCATTTTGGGTTTTGATTTTGTTTAGGCGGAGTTGAGTTGCTCCTTTACCCGAAGCAAAAGCTCGAATTGGGCTGCAATCAATTATCAAATTTAGATTTGATACCTTGAATTCTGAGTCGTGCAGAAAATAATTGGTAGAGTTTTCAAGACATTAGATTTGTTGACAGCTGGATTCGAGCAAAACCTTCCACTCAAAAAGAGTGGTAACCTTGGCTTTAAAGGGATTACACTTGACGCCTTGTCGTTTGAAGATGACGCCTAACCATATTGTTATGTCCCTTTGTCATGTTCTCCCAGTGGGCCATTTCACACAAAAAAATCGCCCACAACAGTTTCACCTTAATTGTACCACTAAACTTCCTGTACGATAACAGAGAAGAAAAATTTAGTTGTCACTTTTAGAATGGGAGTTTCTAATATCGATATAAAGTCTAGGTGTATCGAGAGATGGAAAATTCTTTTTTTTAGCTTTTCAATTCTCGCTATTGTTTTTCAGATTAATTGAATATAGTTTTTTCATCAATTCATTGCTGTATGCCATGGGAATGAAGCGAGTACATTTATGCATAACATAAATTATGAATTAGGTAGATTGCAGAAAGGGAAGAGATGGCTACATTTCGTATTAGGCTATCCCGTGGTATCCAGGAGATACGAGCGGACACTCATCGGCTTGTAGCGATACCAACATAGTCTGTCTCTTCTGCAATCTACTAATGCATATCTCTCTACGTGCAAACGTATCGAGCATCGCACGACTGAAAAACCACAGCATAGACACAATATAAAGGTTTGAATTGTGTAGTTCGTATGATAAAATATGATTTGTGACGCAAGGAGTGTGTCGCCGACATGCGAGATGCAATCGATCTCCTTTTAACACACTAGATAAGTTACGAGCCAGCGAAATGCCGTTCCCAGCAGATTTTCACATACGCATAGGCCATTAGGGCCTACTAAAGAAGGCTGATTGCACCTAGCTTCGCTCTAACTAAGCAACACATAATGCTAATACTTTCGTCCCGGCTCTTTATCCGAGGATTGATCCCACCGCTTTGAAGGCATCCACAAGTGAGTCAGTGGACAAATAGCAGAAAATGTCATCCGATTACAGGATTTAGAAATATCCTGATTGAGTATTTCCAAATATCTTTGTTATGTCAGAAAATTATACCATTCGACTTAGGAGCTTAATCAGACTTTTAGTTTGTTTTTAACAGCAGTTTGCGGCTTTGCGAATTCCAAATGAAGTAATAGGCTTATCTCCAGAACCATCTCTGGTTCAATAGGCCCTTTACTTCATGGAGTAGTTAAGTCCAGGGAAGCGAGAAATCTACAAAAAGGGATAAAGAGAGTTATTTGAAGAGCGCTTTCAATAATTTTCTCATCATGTTGCGATTTTGGTTCTCGCCTCATTTTCATTCCGAGGTACAGCAATATTCAAAGACCTTGTCTGAATAGACAATATTGCCAGAAGGCTGCATACAAATCGGTCTTGGGCACCCCTATCAGCAATTAAGGCTTAATGTATTTATCCCTTCCATTCCCTTCTGTTTTTACTTTTCCCGGACTTAAACTTAACGCATCAAACACGATAACATGGAATGGTGTTCCAAAGGCTTGAAGGTTTGTGGTTTGATGACATTCTTTAAATATAAACCTAAGTTTGCTTTTTCAACTCGGGCCTCTCTCGGGAAACACAGACTTAATTCTTTGAACTTCTAAACACGACTATGACATTACACCAATTGGTTAAAAAATCTTTGTCCTATTTGATCTGTTTGCATGTAGATTACCCTGTATCAACAATTTCCGAGACTGGTTTGTTTAGATTAATTGTGCATCTATTGGCTCAGCCTAAAAATAATGGCATTGCTAAATTTTCGGGAAAAGTTAAGGAGGAACTGTTCTTGCAGAAATGAAATCCTGGGACCTCCTGCCATGAAAACCGACTCAAGTTTCCAAGATTTGTACACAAGAACGGCAAGAGTCGCTAAAGTACATCCCTCATAATGAGTGTTACATTCATGTCTTTAATTCCAATCGGTCACTTGTACCGAAAAGTAGCATTGAATCCTCCACCTCACCACAGAAGTAAACCACAAAATCTCTTTTTTCAGTTCGAAAGCCAAAAGTAATTCGTTAAAAACGCTGCGTGAGAAAGTCTTCATCGAGCACATTATCCAGTCTCGCCCTGACTTCGTATTCGCGACAAGACTATTTTCAGATCTCATAGTTAGCTGCCATATTGGGAAATTTAGATCAAATTCTATCAAGTCGTTTTTTTCAGAGGTTCAAAGCGGGAATCTTACCCTGTTTCTTCAATGTGAAGTCCACTAACAAGATTCCTGGATAGGATCTCCAATTTTCCATGTAGACCTACGTTTCAGAACACAAGCAATAGAATCCGGGTACCTAGAAGCCAGAGGGCTCAATATTTTTTTGAAATTTTTTCTCCCTGAGGTTGCCGCGAAAATGATACTTGATACGGAAAACAGTCAATTTTAGCAATTCCAAGACCTCCAAAATTGGAACATTTTCGGGTCTCTGCACCAACCTTGTACCGGAACGTCAGACTCTTTAAATACGGTCTGGATCTCGGCCCATCCTTGGGTTGACATTAGAGAGACATCAGCATCACTGAATATTGGCATACTCGTTTTAAAGAATAATCATAATGATATCATTGCGCGGAGATGTCATTTTGGCAGAAGGAAAAGCCAACTTTCCTTCGAGTCCTGTAATCTCAGCTTTGACAATCCACACAACTAGCTGTCTTGTGTCGATGAAATTTTCATTTGTTCGCCAGCAAGCAGCGATGCCATTCTTTGCTTTCGTTTTTCCTTCTGCGGAATATCCCTACAATTGTGGTTTTAATTAAATCAGGAAGGATTTATGTTGGACCTATATTCTTGAACATAACGAGTTTGTCTCTCCGTTGCTAAAATTGGATTTCTCTTCATCCTTTTAGTGTTGCACATGGACCAGATGTGTGTCAAACCGCTTGAAGACACTGGATTTAACTTGATCACTTCGACTTTCGAAGCGAACTTCCTAGCTCCTTTGATTCTTATAAAAACAATACTTCCCACAATGAAGAAGAGGAGGAAGGGTAGAATTATTTGTGTTGACACAGTTGCAGGGGTGATTGGAATACCATTCCATTCGGTGTACTGCTCCACTAAATTCGCCCTCGAAGGCTTACTGGAGTCGATTGCAGCTGAATGTATTCTACACTCTGTCTGGTAGGTGTTGAATTCAATTATTCAATTAAGTGTCAGTTTCGTACTCTCATGTGTTCTAATGTGTTGCACTTCAGTGTGTTCCATAGAAGATGACAATGCCAATCGCCTACTATTTTACAGCTGATTTACAGAACAGAAATTTTGCTTCACCTAATGGAATGGTGTTTTGCCAAAAAGAGATATTAGAGGTAGGGAGGGGTAGTTTTGCCACCGCTACTGGTCAAAGTGCGGAACATTGGTATTGCACCGATTTGCTCCGATAAACAAACTCACAATCGTAGTTTTCCTGTAAAGAAACTCACAATCAATTCATGAATTCACAATCACGTTGTCCTCATGTACGGAATCCCTACCGAACTTCAGGCTTCCAAAAAGCTACGCCTTCTTTGCCCAAAACGAAGCTTATTTTTATCGTTCAACAAATCAACTTGTACAGTATCTAAAAGATGCAAGAACTATATAATCAACTATCAATGGTTTGCAAGGAATGCTCCTTATGCTTGGTCAAGTCAGAAAGTGACAGATGTGCATGCACCTTCTAGTTAAACACTGCCTGCTGATTTCGTATTCTATTCAGGAACCTTTTGATAAGTTGATGATTAGTTCACAGACATTCGTTCCCAACCTCGGGGAAGTGTCGGAAAAAATCATACAGGAGCACAAGTATTTCATTGTTAGAAAAGCCGAACAGACCATCAGTGTTTAATGTCATCCTTCCAGGCGCTAATTATGACTGGACAATTTGGACAATTTCTGGCCTTATTATATCTGCCTTATGTGGAAAATTTCTACCATTCTTTCGCAATAGCCAGGATATCTGGGTGTTGCGAAATAGCCAGGTTAAAAGGGGTCACTTGTCATTTATCAATGTCAAACTGTCAGAGATTCTGATATTTTTCCTTTCTTGTAGGGTATCTGTTCTACCATTGCTTTCGCAATAGCCAGGTTTTCGGGGTGTTCCCTATATGGGACTTTTGTCATTTATAGTGTCACTTGTCAACTGTCAGAAATTCTGATGTTTTCCCTTTCTTCTAGGGTATCTGTTATACAGACGTCTTTGGACGAGGAACAAAGCCCATCAAAGGTCATACTAGAACTACCCACCCAATCGCAGTGCGTGCCCAACAGCGAAATCACGTTCGAATACGATCATATGGACGAGACTGTTTCTAAACTTGAGCACAGAGCCTTATTACGGAGCTTAAATGTGCCAAAAATCGCGAAAACCATCAAGGAGATAATTGAACACAAAGAGCCAAAGTTTAGATACATTGTTTGTAAGAATGCTGCTAGCATCATCAACGAAAAGCTCAAGGACCCGAGGGGCTCGCTTACAATCAAAGAAGCTGCCAAATTTTTCATGAATATCGACGTGGAATAGCAAATCTGATCGATAATTCTAGCCGTCGGATGGAATAGTTAGGGGCTCTTATTTGTATGCATCTCCCAAAAATTGCAAGATGAAAAGGTTTCACTTATTATCCAGGCGTTGAAGCACTGCGCAGGTCGGATGCGGAGGAGATTTTGTAAATTATGCGCTTTGCAAGAGTCCAGAAAAAGTTATAACCTTCCTCCTGCTGCAGTTTTTATATTTCAAACCTTCCTTGTTACCAACTTAAAACAAACTTTTTACAATCAATTTCATTGTTAATAGTAAAAATTACTAACAAAACTTCCTCCGGCTCCCAGCCGTGGAGCTTTAAATTTTTCTGGGCTCTGCGCCTTCCTTGCTTTAAGCCTTTAAAATGTGTAGAGCGTACCATCTTTTACTGCTTTGGTCTAATTTTTGTTTCCCTGGTGGAAACAATAATTTTTAAACATGGGCACAGATACTTTTCAAGGGGAGCGGCTAAAAATTCAAGGTGATTTCAAATGAAGGCTGTTGACCTCAACAGAAAAATAATTCAAGGGGCCTAGCTCATGGATCTTATGTGGTGTTCTCAGGTATTGTTATTATTTCATGCTGGTCAAACCTAACATTAACCATTAACTATTTCCCAGGTGGTCTAGCCTCCTTCTAAATTTTGCGAGGAAGCCCCGAAGCCCCTTGAGTCTGCGCCTATGTTTAGAAATACAAGAAATTATGCTTCATTGCCCAAATTTTAGTAAGAAAGTAAAAATGGCTCTAATTTGTATGAAGAATCTGAGAATCATTTGAGAAAAAGACAAAGTTTTAAGTGTGCATTTTAATTTTTCGAAATCCTATCACCGTAAGAGTTGCTATAAATGGTACTAACTTTGATGAAAGTTTTGTCAGTGGCTCAATTCCATTATTGATTTTCCATTAATCAACTCAAATTTTGACTTTAATGATTTCGACTATTATGAGGACTTTTTGCGTAAAACTTTTATCAGATTGATTTACATATGAAAAAGGTTTTTCCAGTTTGACTTGTTAATACCTAAAGCTTTCCTAAATTTCAGAAGTTTAGAACGGACTTTAGAAAGAAAAGAACTTTAGTATAATTAAAAATTCCCTATTGTTTCTGTTTAAATGCGTAAAACTTGTTAAGGCACTTACTATTGGTTTTTTGTCAATGAGAAATAGCCAGATTTGATATCTAAAGGCTGACCTGGCTTTTAAATGCTCTTTCGAGATTATAAAGTCAGGTAGACATGAAGGGAATCCTGTAGTTCACTGTAACAGAGTTTAAAGTCCTATTGATTTCAGCGTTGTGAATTCATTGAAAATTGACTATACGAAACGAATATTTGTTAATCTTCGGTTCATATGGATTTATATTATTTTGATGGCGTAATAACTGGCAGCAGATTGCGCTACGAATAAGAAGCTTTTGAAGCAACTCGGAGAAATGCGTCTAAGTGCATTTAGAATAGAAGATCCTCTTTTGTTCTCATGCTTTGCTTCATGGAACTTGATAAAGTTGAATAATACTATAAATGATAATAATTATAATAATAATAGTAATAACAATAATAATTCCTTTTTATATGTTAGTTTGACAGTAGTGAGAACAATAATAAGCACACATGAAGCAATTCAAGAGATTGCATTATGGAAGTTATTTACTGCAGGCATTACATTCTAATTGTTATGTAGTACCAATCTTACATAAGAACTTTGAATTGACTCGCATTTTCGAACAGCTGTGCATAGGTGTCAAATAAACACAGAAACTGTTTTCCTATCTTTTGTTTTTCTTCTCCAAAATGCAGAACAGCGGAATCGTGATTTTCACGTGTTAAAAGAACTTTTTCGTAAGGCACTCCAAAGGGTGTGAAAGCGTTTAAAATGACCAAAAGTTTTGACTCGGTAATCGCATGTTACCTGCAATAATAATCAATTCGTTTTCAACAAGTGGGTTTAGACAAGTGGATTTAGACAGTTTCCCATGAAGCGGCACGAAAATCCTGTCCTTTCTTTTGGTCATTTTCATTGCAAAAACTGAACCAAGTCTCGATTGCAAAACAGAGCTTCAAACAGAGGCCAGTCCTAATGGCGGAATTCCGAAAAGCAGAAGGATAAAGACAACAGAGCGATACTTTGGGTGTTGGACAACGGTTGTTGAAGGTATTATTTACCTAATGAGTATACATTAATGTGAATTATTGCTCGTATACAACTTCAAGTGTGATGTCCTACGCACCATGCTTGGAATGGCCTTTTTATCTTACATCCGATCCTTGCTGGTTCTGTTTTCATACAAAATTACGCTTTAAATCCTATGATAATGAAAAAGTAACTGCTTCGTGAATCATTAGAAAGTCGTTTACCTAACATCTGAGTTTAAAGCATTTATAATTTAGGAATATTTTTGTTTTTCCAATAAGTTTCTCTTCAACCTTCACATGATATATGATATGACTCGACTGTCTGCAGGGAAGCATAGTTTTTTGCTATTTTTCTAGACAAGAATGCGATTTCCAAAGTACCTGGTTTATTCGAACTTAACTAATCGCTAACTGGTTATTCATTAACTAGTAAGGAACACAAAATGCAACAATTGCAACAAGGGACAATTGTAATGCCAAAGTGTTAGAAAGGAAGCCAAGATCAAAGTTGCTAGTATATCCTTTTACAGTATGCTATCTTGTATTATAAGTACACCTTGACAGTTTTTGAGGAGAATAAAAGAAAAAATGAGTCTGCAGCTATTTTCATGTATCAAATTCCAATATTGTAATGTGGATAATTTTTACCAATCTTAGAGAGCATTTATTTGCTGTAAACTGGAGTAGGATGTCATCTTCTGGCATAAACGATTATACTGAATTTTTACTCTTTGTTGCAACTTCTATTCCTAGTTTCTGCTCATACTTTTTCTTCTGCAAATCTCTGGTACGAATTATAAATATTTTGAATAATCAGTTAGTCTGAAAATAACTAAGGATTGATGTGAAATAAAGTTCAATTGAGAAAATGTCATTTTTGTGTAGCATTACAAATCTGCTATGAGCCTTTCAAACTATCTTCATAAAAATATAAATTTTCAATACTCTAGCACAGACCAATTCTGGGACAGTATCTTTAATTCTTTTCCAGTAAAAGAGACTTTCATGAACAACTTTTCCTGTCATTATTACTGTTTAAAATGTCCTCTTTCCACAATTAAACAGGTTGGGTGGGGATGCTTTGGTAGCTTTTCATGCAGCATTATCCAAAGTGTTTAATCCAGATTCAATTTACGTAAATCCTTTTTGATGTTTTGCTTCTACCTTTTTCTCATTCTACTCTTTATAGCTTTACCAGGAATAACAAGAGGATTCTGTATTTGCTGCTTGTCAACTAATTATCAATTCTTTTCACAAAGTTGTATCTCTCTTGTACAATCTCATATTTGTCAATACTCAGCTTATTCTGTAACTCCACAAATAGCCTATGATCTTTCAATCTTGTGTAACACATCCAACTGCATTTCAGTCACATGTTTTGTGCTTTTGGATTTTCTCTTTTTGATAAGTATTTCTATGAACCTTCTCTTGGAAGACTAGAGACATTGTTCCTGGTGTTTATGTCACCAACAATGGAACAGAGTTGTTCCATCCTTTCTACTCTGCTTTATAATTGACCATTATCTAGCATAAATGATTCAAGTTTTGTCAGGCACAATCACCTGCAGCTTTTCCTCGTTTTGTATAATGTTAAAAGAATTGGTAATAGCCCTTTCAATTATTTTTCTGAGTTCACAATTTTTTTCTCTAGGCTATGGCCCATGAAGATGTTCTTATGTCATCTGGTGGCTTCGATCCAATAGGTACAACCAACCTGTTTCCTAGTCTTTCAGAACCTGCACATTCATTTCCATTTGTTGCTGCTTTTGCTGGTGAAAGAGGGAGCGATCACACTGAAGGGTAAGATTTCTGAATTGAGAAGCAAAGAATTGTTACTAAATACAGATTGCATTTACTAATTACGTCTACTAAGCCACAAATGAAAAAACTGTCTTTGTTTATTTTAACAATTTGTCTAGCCAGTGATATGTTGAATTTATGTCATGTTTCTTTTAAAATTTAAATGTTTCATCTCTAAGTGTCACAGTTAAAGAAATTGGCTGACACATATGAATATCGGAACTTTACAATGTTGCATCAGCATTGGAAATTGTATGGGATAAGCAAGGAGAATCTTCGAACAGGCCATACTTTTATTTGTTAAGCTTTAGATGTTAATTACAAACATTTATGCTTGCAAAGGGCAACATTTTTCAATATTCCTTTAGTTTACCCCCCACAGAAAGTCCACATTTTCCCCGGTAATTCTTTCTCTCTATGGCTCCAAATCACTGGTGGAGAAATTCTCAAAGTGCTCAATAATTGTTTTTTTGTGATACAATGCCATCATGAATTTCCATTGTTGCACTGTTAGGCTTGGCACTGGTAAGGTTTTTTCTATCTATAAACAAACTTTCTTTATTTTACTGCAAGTGCAGCACAATTTCCCAAATTGTTTTTTAGTCATGATGACGAAAGGGAGAAAAAGCCTAAAAGGAAAAAGAAGCAAAAAGATTCATCTGTAAGGAACCTTTGACGTTCTCAACAACTTTTTTCATTTGAATTGCATCTGTTAGAGTATTTTTGCTGTTATATCTTACAGGTATGATGGTGTCAGATATATGTAACTTTTGAATATAATATTTAGTTTCTTGAACTGACAACAAGACTTCATGAACTGACATTTATGTGACATTTATGTGTCTTGTAGAACCTCTTAAATAACAAAGCAACTTTTGAAGGTTTAAAAAGTATGATGCAGGTTTTAACAAAAATGAAAAATTAAATGCTGATATGCTGACAAGAAAATTGTCAATCGATACTTTTATAAAGTAACTGTCAAGTTACAGAATAGCAGAATTTTCATATGGAAAGCAAACAGAATAAGTTGCTTGCTATTGCTGAAGAGTAAGGGCTACAAAGCACGTACTATGCTAAATACTTAGGTGCTTTAGATGCAAAATCAAAAATGTGACCCAGGGCCCTGGCATTATCTTCTTGCCTTTAAGATAATTGGTGTGCTTAAAGTTCATCCTTTTATTTGCTTCAATATCAGAAAGGCTAATTTGTTCATTTTCATTTAATCTTTTTCCAGAAGATGGAGTCATTCAAAGGGAAAAGGAGCAAACATACTGAACACTATAGATACAAACCTAAAAAGCTAAGGAGAAAAGCAAAATTTCTTGTTTTTGTGAGTTGCTGTTTCACCAAAAATATTTTGCCTTCCTTTAAGTCTGTTCAGAAAGAGAAATGTAGTTTAATTTAAGCCTGATTTTAACTGATAGGCGGATAATGATTTTGATGAATGATAGTTTCCTTGGGATGCATCGCGGATGCACATACCATAGACAGCTGGCTGTGGTGTATGTCGGACTAATATGTGCCTCATCACAGGCGATCTTCTGATCTTCACGGCTGTGTGGAGACTAGTGTGTCATTTTGCAAAGGACCATGTAGACATAATGAAGTTTATTGAAGTCCTTGCTTTTGTTGAAGTGAACTTTGTTCAACATCAGGGAATCATTGCTCTGAGAAATTAATTGGTCAGTCTACAAAATATACTAGACAGTATGATGAAATATGATGGGTAATACACTGAAAAGCACAGATATAGCAGGAAGTAATACATTGATGGGAGAAGAACAAAACAAATCAAGCATTTTGAATAAATGACTCGTTGAACTCATTGTTGGCAACCACTGTTCCCTAAAATAAGGAGTGTAAATAGCATCACAAACAGACTCTTATTTGAATTTCAAGCATTGTATAGAATTACGCCAATTTTTTAAATCAAATTTTGGCTATTAATGTAATCAAGACTGATTTTGAAGAACGTGCAGTTGCTATGTTGATTATGCCCTTGAGATAATGGTATATGATTTTTGTAAATATATGCGCATATTATTTAATATTTTAGGAGAATGCCGCTCTGTCCGACGAAATCTCATACACAGAACAGCTACTGGTCAAAGCTAAAGGGGAGCGGAAGTATGAACTCAAATTTGTTTCAAATCCGACTAATTTTCTATTCTTTGTGCTCCTCATCTTTTTCCAATGCCAAATTGCTGAGAAACGTTGGAGGAAATTCAAGAGCTGCAGTCTTATTTTTAAGAGAGTCTATTTTGACCAAAGTGCATCGAATTTTTCTTTTCGCATACGCTGTTGTATTTTGTATCATTTTTATTGAGCTAGAACATTTAGTCATACACAGTTCTTTTAGATAAACACCACAATTTTCTTCACACCCAAACATCCTTTATACAGAGCCGCACCCTTGATATTTGTTTCATTTCTCGCCACCGTAGAATGCTTCTTAAGAAGCTGTTTCAATATTTACCAATGACCGAGTCTCAGGCACTTCAAAGCTCCGCTGCCCTGAAGTCGTTGGCGGCCAATTTCCACGGAAATCTTCCACCGACTGTGCTAGGGCCTGTACAGCCATCCGGCCTAACATCAACACCGTATGGGAAGAAGAAGAAAAACAGTAAGAACAATGCCATCAAAAAGAAGAGAGAAGCAATGTCTAAGCAAGGTGAGAACATTTTATTTTGAATATCATTTTTAAGTAGCTCACCAATAGCGCTCGCAAACTTTATACTGATATGAATTTTTTTTCCCATCCATATCTTTTTTGGTACTATTACTCCCTAAATAATTCACATGTTTCCATTTATACTTTATTTGAATGTATTAATACGATATATATTTGCTTTATTAGTGAAGTTAATGACACCTATTGTGCAAATTATTCCTTGTGTTTTAAGAATGATTAATAAATGCTTGTTTCAAAATTTATTGCGAGCTATGAATCGCCATTTCCTTAAGTAGGGATTTCGTAACTCATCTGTAACTTCTTAAATCATCTGTAACTCTTAAAACAAAATACCGGAAAGGTTTCCTTAACCTGCCGAAGAAAATTTGTTATTTTGGTATGCCAGTTTGTTATTTTGGTGGCTAAAATGCAAAAACTATAACTCACAGAAAGAAGACTTCTAATATGAAATGACTCAATTTTTGCTTTACAATCTTTCTTCTTATTCATGTGTTACGATTTTTCAGAGAAACCAAAACGAAAAAAGCCTGGAACAGCGATGAAACGCAAGGTTCAGCCGATTCCTGTGGATGAAACTGGTTAGTTGGATACTTTATCGATAAAACGTTTATTGTGAACATCATTATTATATTTTAGCACTTTCAATCTTAATGTTGCCATACCTCGTAGAAGTCTAAAGTTTCCAAAGTTTTCAATATAGTCCACTCTATTCCAAAGACTTCGGAAAATTGCATATGTTTGAAGTATCTTTCTAGAAAATGTCAGGAACATTTAATCATTTTCTACATTACTGGGAAATAAAAAAATTGCAAGGTGCACTTTTTGTAAAAGTCTTGCGTTGGGTTGAAATTTTATAAATTGAATAATGATCGCAATGACATTTGTTTTATTAATTTTTTATTTAACCTTAATTTTTTATTTGTCCTTGCCTCTATCACCACAAGCATCTCAACATATTTAAACACAATAAAGCACATTGGGGTGAGGGGGGGGGGGCAATTTTAGTAAGGAAGAACGACAGACTGGTTACGGTTTGGGATGAACAGCGTCTAGCCTGACAGTAACTAACTACACAAAAGGGTTGCTTACTAGGACATTTTAGTGTCGAACTCATGTGGCTATGATCAGGTCCTGCAGGCTGTGTATCGCCTCTGAACGGAATATGTTTTTCGCTCGAGCTCTAAATAATCATTTGAAGGATTGTAAACCAAGCGTAGAAAGGAAATTAGACGTGAATGATGCGTTAGAGTCAGAAACGTTCTGTTTCTGTTAGAATTGGAACGCTTCATGGTTTTAGAAACTTGTAAAGGAACCTCGATTGAAGTCAAGAAAATAACTTGCAAATGTGGCGAAGACTGAGTGCTGAAAGGCATCTGTAAGAAACTGTTGCTGAATGTGTGTCGTTTGACAGCCAGTTCTCTGTACGAAAACAAGTTAGCAAGCCACATGAAAAGGATGTCCATTGCAAGTAGGGCATAAGAGATACCCAAGATATTTACAATGATAGCAAAAACAAATAAGATGTTTTGATTTTTAGCACTGCCTCAAAGTCAGAGAGGAATATTGAATTCAAAGCGTTTGTTTCATGATATTTATTTCAAAGTTTTTGTTGTCAGTCTGTTCGACAAAAGGACAACAAAACTAAATGATTGAATTCTAGCTGTGTCTCGTGCCTTACTTTTTCGGAGTTTGTTTACCTGAAGTAGAATGGTTTCACCGTCAGCATGAGCTGCAGTCGCCATGAAAGAACTCGCCAGTGCGCTATTTCGTTTCAAAAGCCACTTACTTGAGTTCTGGAGTTCTCTTATGTGTCTATTGATTTTTCCATCCTGTTTTTTCCATAGGAATGCCAGTTTTTCCGCTGGTCCTTGGTGGCTTGACCGTACACGAACTTGGAGAGGTATGCCGCAAGTTTTAAGTTTCGCCTTTTCTAGAATGAAGGAAAACGTTTATAAGAGCAATGTGGTATCTATTGATATCTATTGCTTACAACCCTCGGTGAGAAGATTTTACTGTTATATGCTCTTTTTGTGTAATTGCTATATTAAAACAACATGTTGAAGACTTAGTCCCATCCTAGCACGGGCTCACAAGCTTGGACATTATAAGTGAATGGCACTATTATTTTCAGAATGGGATAAATTCTATTTAGCAAAGCATCCTTTGCTGTGGGTCATTTTGTGAGTCTTGTCCCGTATTTCACTCTTCAGCAATTTTGCCCCTGAAGTTTTGTTCTTTTTAACGAGACCTTTTTATCTTTTGCCTCCATTTCTTGTCTTCATTACTTGTCTCAACTTCACTGATTTCACTCGTTCTCCATTGCATTCTTAACAAGTTCCCTGTTCAAGGGATTTATTTTCTTTTAATTGCATTGTCGAAATGGTCCATGCAAGCTTTTTCCATTTACCATAGCCGACTGTTCTCCATCAGAATCTTAGTTATCAATTTCTTAACAGTACAAAATCACCAATTAGTACCAGTCTCAAAGAGATTGTTCTGGGCCATGGGCTTCGTAGAGTTGCATGTTAGTGAGTGATTTGATGTTATCAATCCACCGCGTCGGGGGTCTGCCCCTCCCTCTACTGCCTTCGACCATACCCAATATAGCAACCTTTTCTATGCTGTCATCTGCTTTTCGTGCGACATGTCCGAAGTACGTGAGTTGTGCTCTATGAATTAGGTTGAGTAGACTTTTTGGATGGTATACTCTATCAAGCACACTTGCATTGGTTTGCCTTTTGGGCCAGTGGGTGCTCAGCATACGACGCCACGACCACATTTCAAATGCGTCAATTCTCTTTCGGGAGCGTGTGATTGTGCTTCTAGTTATTATGAACCAATAATAAGCATGGAGTCGAATTAGCAGGGCTGAGCATTGCTAATGCATTTTGGTGCAAATTCTCCACATTTTTCCACATTAGAAACATGGTTCGGTATTTTCTGATCTTTATGGTACTTAGCACACAGCCTTCAAGAATAACACCTTATGTGCTTACTATGCCACCCATTCTTTGGTTTCTTGTTCTATTTTAAATATGTTGACTATAGATGTTCTATGTAGACTGTAGGTTGGGTAATCTACAATTTCTCTAAAGAATAGCTTTTGTTGTTTAAGAGATGCTCCTTTATTTTATACGTTTTATAAATTGGGCCCCAAGAAACTTATTAAGATGAAAAAATTTGAAATATAATCAAACATATTTGCAATACAATGATAAGTTAATTCCTAGAGGATCTTGTAAGGAAGGATTGCCTTTTCTTAACCTTTCTAATGCATCAAGCACACTTATCAAATCAATATTGAAACTTATTACCTGAGAAATCAGTTGTACATATAAGTAAATTATTTTGTAGGTGATATATGATAGAACTGGCTTTCATTCCGAGCGATATATTTGGCCTGTTGGTTACTGCAGCTCAAGACTTTATCCAAGTATGATTACTCCTGAAAACAAGGTCATTTATACATGCAAGATATTGGATGGTGGCTCAGAGCCAGTGGTAAGAATACTAACACCGCTTTTTTATTTATTTTCTTTTGTTTATACGGAAATTATGCATGCATGCACATGATTGTTAAATTGGGGCTTTAAACATTTGTGATTAGTTACTATGCAACAGACCATAATGGCTGCCCTGAGACATCAGTTTAATAGATGCTTTGACATTTAGGAAAGTATCAGTACAAATCTTTGTCTAGAATCACCCAAAACCCGGTTTAATACCTATTTGCTGCTGCCAGTTCTGAACCAAAAAGTTTCAGCTAAAGCAAGCATTAGCTAGCCAAATGGTATTTAAGAATCTTTAAGAAAGTCCAGAGCACCCATAATACTTCTTTGCAAAAAGTTTGACAATTCTTTCACACCCGAGGTCATATATTCATATAGATGTTAACACGATTGTCAAAGAGCAATAATATGTTCTGTCAGTATTTTCAGAAACAACTGGCAGTCCATATGCGAATATATTCCCCTAGTTATTTTGCTTGTATCTGATGTGTTATACTCAGTTATATACCTGGCAAATAACTATTTCACCATTATGAACTTTATTTGTGCTTTTTGTGCAAGCTAAAAGTCCTTTGGTATTTAATGTAAATCTAAATTTTTTCCATTGAGGATCACATTCTTTAAATATGATAGAAACAATGATGGCCAGTGAGAAATCAGTCTTGTTTGCTTGTTAGTTTGAAATCACTCCTGAAGACTGTAAAGATCAACCAATCACTGCACCAACAGCAACTGCATGTCATTGCGCTGTTCTCAGGAGATTGAACAAGGCACGGGGCAAAGAAACAACCAATACAGGATCTGGCCCTGAATTTTTTGGCTACTCGCACCCAACTGTACAATATCTGATACAAAGTTTAGCTGATGTAACAAAATTGGAAAAATATAAATGGGTCAAGTTTGAGCTACCTGCAAAAGGAACAGGTGATTATATTAGTTTGGTTTTAAAAATTAATTCCATTAAATTTAGAAATTCTTGTTACTTTACCAGAAGATAATGACATCAACATGAAGATTCTACAAAGTAGTTGAAAATTTTGTTTCATTTAATAAGTTTCTAAACCCTTTTAATTTTTATGCAACAAGTTTTGGTTTTACCTATTTTATTTCTTATTGTATACCTATTGATGCTTTTCACCCAAAAAATTTCTACTTTTTATCATTCTTTATTCAAAGGATTAGACTGTATTTTTGCATGATTTTGAAGAATAGTTGGACATTAGGCACTTCCCTGCTTTGGACATTAGGCATTTTCAGGTTGCTACTTTCTTGATTAAGAAAAATATTTCTTGATTTTAGTACCATTTAGAGAAAGATTTTCAGAATATGGAGATTCGACTGCCAACCCACAGACAGGAAGTGAAGGCTCTTCAAGTGGAAGCGAGGGATGATGCAAGGTACTTTTGCCATTCAATTGTAACTTGACATTAATTAATGTACATCATTTATAATGCATTTTGAAGATAAAGATGTATGGACAATAAGCAAATAAATAGCAAATTAATTCAATCGCACAAAACAGATAATAAATACTTGCCTGATGTTTAAAGGCAACTCATAGCAAAGTAATATGGAAAAGCATACAGCGGTCCTTCAGGCTGGCTGGGGAATTTTTTATAAAAATACATATTTTGGTCTGTTTGCCATGATTGTGAGCCAAGATTAGAATAACCTTTACAAATTGTTCAGTGACATACCTTGCCTGTTTAAAATTCTCACATAAGTGTCACCTTGAACCCTCAACTGTGTTAGCATCTTGTGTGTTTGATGTTGTGGAAAAATAAAAATGGTTCCACTTTATCAACTCAGCTTTGAATATTGTGATTTTGCTGCCTATGAGCATACTGGAAAAGCAAAGTTAACATAAATTTTTGTAGGGGCGGACACAACTTCTTGGTTTCTAAGAAGTAGCAATCATTACATCTGATGCAAGAACTATCTCAAATTCAGTCTGCAACCCAAGAAATAAGGGCACCCAGAAGAGTTTTCATGCAAAATCAAATCATACCTAAATGCATATCACTAAGACCTTCACGTCACTAAGATCTTCAGCACCCAGGATCTCATCTACAACCACTACACTCTGCAACTTGGTCGCAGAACAAACTTTCATAACAACGGAATCTATTGGCTATAGCCAAGTTGTGGATAATATTTGACTGAACGCATTGACTTGATAAACAAGCAATTGACTGTACCATTAAGACTCTACTAGCTTATACCCTGATTCTGTAAGATATATCATAGTATCATCGTGAGATCTTTGAAACAACATTTCGCCAGCGAAGTCAACAAGACCATGTTTTCTTGCGCGTAGCAATATTCCAACTACTTTGTTTGAAATTCTGGTGTAAAGCTCAAACAGATCACCAAAGCGTATGCTGTACAAATCGTCTGCTTGGTTCTTCGTGCCATGACCTTCAATTGTTTTTAATAATGTTATAATCTCAGAGCCCACAAGCTCGTTTGCCTGCAAACCTCTCTTTTCAGTCTTGCTTCCCTCGACTGGTTTTCCGTAATTTTTGTCGTCCAGAGATAATTTGGCACGATGCGAGGCACCTTCCCATCCAGAGAATGGATTTATAAGCTGCTTCTCCTTGTGTTTTGTTACCTTCTGCTCCCACATGGTCACTTTGTTGCTGACATGTTTCCTGACTGTCTTGTTGACATCGTCCGCCATCTTTGATTCGTCCTTATACCACAGGGAACCAAACCAAAACTGATATTTCTACCAGTGCCACAGTGGGAGTTGTTTCTTCAGTTGAGGTGGTCGAGCGAGTGATAAATATAGAAATTTGAGATATTTTTCATATCATGTCATATTTCTTTAAACAGTGCTTGTTTAGCCAAACGTCGTTATAAAGATAACTCCTTACTTGTCAAACTGAAGTGCGGATTATACAAAGCCTCTCGTGTAATGACAATAATTCATGCGTTGTAAGTTTAAGTATTATTAGGGTAAACTTTAGGCCCTGAGTTTTGTGATAGGCGAGATGTTTGGTCGATATTTCGTTATTTCAGGGCAAATACAATTACCTCCTTGATATTTGTTACTTTTATCAGAATTCCGGCTTGCAATTTTTTTTCACCGTACTCCTATAATTTGTAGGGCAGGTCGCCCATATTCTTTTAGAGAGATGTGCCCCTTTAATGATGTCAATCTCTAGAAACGTGCCATTTGATAGATATGATTTATGAACTGAAGCTGCAACATTATTTATACAAAATTTAAATTCAACAATGCTTTCTAAAGAAACTTAGGCGACCGAAATTTATTTTCTCATTTTTAAACTATTTTGCATAATTTCCTAATGTCAGTTGCGATTGAGCGGTGTGAATAAGAGCCTTATGTAGGCAATGTTCTTAAAATGCTGCTTCGGTAATCCATCTGACCTCTTCTCTGACGCCATTCTTTGTTTAAAAAGATGGACTTACTTCTTCTTAAGTGCCAAATTTTTGAGAAAGCATTCTGGGATTGACTAAAAATATGCGTTCTTGGATTTTCCAAAACTAAACCGTCGCATAGAGTGATATAAAGATTGCGACAAATATTTGATTTCCAGCAACATAAGTGATCAAATCACTGCAAAATAAATAGCTGATTCTTTGCAACACAAATATTTAACTACTCGCCATGTTGAAAAGTTAATCTGCTGCCTTTTTACCACCACTGCAGCATCTTGGACGTTTTAGCCAATTTCACCTGTTAATAAAGGTAATTTTGAAGTTGCTACAATGCCTGCCAAAATTGTTGGGACACTTTCGACAATTCTTTCACTCACGTTCACTCCTACCACCACCCCCCTACGAACAATGTTATCCCCCTAATAAACGAAGCGTCAATTTTACACCAAACTTTTTCCCCAGATTGAATAGATTCTTTACTTTGTTACCAACATTTAGGGGGGAGGAGGGGGATTGACTACTATTGGCGTGTCAAAGAAATGAAAAATGCAAAAACCAGATAAAATACTGAGGTTTTCCAAGGACTTTTGGCAGGCATTGTAGGTCCGCATAGATGATGGTAATAGCAAGATATTGCTGTATAATGTGTTAGTAACAACGAAGGGACGTGTCGAGATGGGTTCCTAGAACAAGTTTGCTGATGAAGGATGTGTGAGTATTATGTAATAATATAGTGGAGATGGAACAGTCTAGGCTGCGGAGCTGAGTCAGCATGACGTGGTTCAAGGATGCAAAGCTGGGTGAAGTTGTGGAAATTGGCAGTGTTAATAAATTTCTAAACAATAGATCACTACAACAGATTCTAATCTAAGATGCAAGCAATTCAGCTTCGCCCATTTGTATCTGCAGCTGTTGGTTTGCCATTACACCTTTACTTTCCAATACTCGCTGCGGCAGCATAAATGGCAATATGTTGGATTTTGCATGTATTTTACATTTTGCTTTAGCCAATATTCAAACTTTTATCACATCTCGCAAGTCTGCAAGTGACTCATCAACGAAAGAACCCTTTGCTCTTTTAGTAAGTCTGAATTCTAAGATTAAGTAAACACTAATTTTTCCTCCCTGGGTATGAGTCTGGTACCCAGGGCAATAATACGCCGATGATGGGAGTGACAGGTTACTTTGAAAGGGCACCCGAAATTCTTTTTTGCTTACTCTCTCAAGCTTAGTCTGGCTTCGTTTGTTGCATAACTTTGTCATTGCCACACAAAAGATCTTATCTTTTTTTTCCTGCATTCACCTGAATTGGCATATTCTGCGCCTTTTGAACTGGACTTTTTTATCACTTGTAGTCCAGAAAAATTTGCCATCATTTAATTGGGTTCAATTACCAGAAATCATATGGTTTAGTTATTTTGTTGTTGTTGCTGCCAGCATAATTTCAAAGTTCTATCGCCAGTGTTGTATGAGATATCCTGAGAAAAATGTTGTAATGGAGATATCGAAACTCGTGTTACTCGCGAGCTTACGGCTTTAAACTTAAGCCTGTTTCATCACGATTTATTTTAAAGTTTGTCGATAAAACCATTTGAGCAATTTTGATTATTTGAGTATGAGTATGATTATTAGTTGCAGGTCTGTTATAAGTTAGTTTACTCCTTCACAAGTTTGGTTCCTTCTCTTGTTTTTGTTTCGGGTGTTTCTCGTGCGTTTGCGATTTTCATTTCTTGCTATTGGTTCTTGGACTTGGGGTTTTTTGTTTTCTTCTAATTATATTTGTTTTTCTTGACTTTATCCTCCAACGTCAAGCTCACATCTCGATTTAGCGTAACTGGAAGGAGTTGTTGCCTGTCATTTTTAGCAGTCATTGAATCGTGGTCATTTTTATGGTATAATTAAGAATCTAGACTTGCAGAACAACTCTTTCTTTCTTTGGACAAATCTTTCATCTTGACGAAACTGATAACGAAACAACAAAGATGGTGATATTCCATGATGAGACATCTGTAAAAATATTACAAACATCTTTATCATCATTCCTTTAATGTTTTCCAAAAAACACGATAGTTAAGGAAATAAAGCAACAACATAAAAGCTTTCCAAACATGTATCCATTTTACTATGATGTTGGAAATTTTTCAGCAAAAGTGAAGAGGAAAATTAATACGCAAATTATAAACTTTCTGACGACTTTACATTGCTTAGGAAAGGTGATACATGAACAATTTGCTTAGCTTTTTCCAAACAATGGCAAAAATCTTAAATGCACCAGGCTTGGAATATACAAAGCGAGTTAGGATTGATAAACAATATAATCCCTGTTTTACATTCTCCAGAGATTGGCACTACTGATTGAGTGGGCAATCATTCTGCTGTGTATGTGCTCTGCTTGCTGTTAGAAAAAGTTGCGTGTTATTGCAGCTCTCTTCATTTCAGTCTCGGCTTATTACTTTATATTTCGAGTTAATGGGTTTATGTCACTGCCTCACTGTCACCACAATGTGCTCAACTCCTAGGTGCAAATCCACTTAACCCATTCAGCAAGCTGTTTTGTTACGGACACTTGCCTTCGGTTTCTCTTGGTTAAGATCATTTTGCGTTACATTGTTTTTCGTTGTTGTCCCTCTTCACCGCAATTAAGCAATCATATTGGGATCACTTGGTCGGCTTCTTATTTCGAACGGCTAATTAAACTCACTGTTAAGCATTTTCTCACGTAAGATTTATCTGATATGGGAGAATTCTGTTTTGCAATTCATTCATTAGGCTCTGTGCTAAGTTAGGCCTAGATTCTACCAAGTCTCCCGAAAGCAAAGTAGTTTTTAAGTTGGCCTCGTTTGATGCTATCTTTTGGCTTGATCTTCCTTTCAATTTTTAATCTCAAGTTTGTTGGTTCACCCTGTCGTTAAAAATCTTAAAACCAACTAAGGATGATTTGAAGGAATCAAATACTGTAAAATTGATGAATTTGACGTGAGTTTTAAAACTCTAGTTTGTTTGATTTCCGTGCTTATCTTAGTAATATAGCTCTCTAAGTATTCCTGTAAACCGTAAAATCTTCCGTTATTTATGTAGTAAAATTTGAAGCATGAAAATGATAATGAAATGACAATAGAGCTAACACTTATAAACCCTAACATGAAGTAATTAAAGTTATTGCATTATGGAAATTATTTACTGCAGGCATTGCAGGCGCATATGTTTTCTAAATACCAATCTCTTTTAAGAAATTTGAATTTATTTTAAGAAATTATTTTATGAATTTAATTTTAAGAAATAGTTGGACAATTTTATTTCTTTTTGAAGAGAATTCCGAATATTTGAATGCAGGAAGCTAATAAATCTTATACCATAACTTAAAGTTTTCACATTTGGAAAATAACATTAGTACTTCTCAGGTTATAGGTATTGGGCTATAAGAGAAAGAACTCTTTCATAAAGGTTGGATTCAAGTTGTGTATAGTTTTTTAAACTTCTAGTGCTAGTCGAATAGCTTGAATATGAATGGTGGTAGATTTGGCCTTGACTAGAAGTTTAGAATGTGATGAAATATAATCAGGGAATGTTATTTGTAGGGCTCTCCCGTTTACTTTCTGGAGCTTCTTTTAGCAAGCATTTGCATTCGCAATTGCTATTAATCGCTTCCTTTCAGTATAACGCTCAAACCATTCAAGGAAGTTGGCCCTAAATTACAATATGACGTTTAATTACACATAACATTAAATCATTTAGAAATATTTTCTGCTATATAACATTAATTGATAATTAAGAACTAGAACTAAAAAGTCCTGAAATTTGGTCCAATTTGGTCCTGAAATTTCTAGGAAAAATGTCTCCTTAATTTCACATTGACGGGCATTCTGGAATGGAACTTCTATCGAAACGGAGTACTCATGAAATTCATATAAATAAATTAATTTGACAGAATCTTTGATGCTAGACTGTTAAAAACCATTAACACTGAATCTTTTATATTGTGAGTATTTAGAAGTGGCCTATCATCAGCAACTAAGTGGCTGTTGGAGGATATTTTCGATTTTCAGGAATTCAGAAGGTGGATATTTTTTGGTTGCCACAAACAGACCGACATCTGAAATGGGGCTCTACAATAGCAAAAAATAGTATGTTTAGCGTTTCTCGTGTGAAAAGGTTATTGGCATGTTTTAGAAAGCTAATCACTCTATTGACTTACGCAGATAGAGCTTGCTATGACTTTTCCATTTAAGAATTGTTGAACTTTAAAAATCATCATTATCCTACCTGCAAGTAACTTAAGGGGGTTTTTAAGCCCCAACCAGCATTACCACTGTCAAAGTTATGATTTTTTTGTATCATTGACAGCAATACTGGAATTAGAAAAAGGTAGTAGCGATGATAATGGTAGTATAAGTATTAGTGAGGATTGTAATAATAGTAATTCTAGTGGTAAGGATTATAATGATGCCTGTTTAATATTAGTTTTAAAACGGTGTGATAACTTTAACACACCAGCACGTTGTGTGTGAATTACCACACCATTTTAGGATGAAAGGTATGTTGACTAAGTGTTGCAGGCACTTTGATTTCTAAAATACTAATCTTTCTCATTATCAAGGTAAAGGCCTTTTTCTTTAGTCAGTATGTCTTCAATCTATGGCATCGCTACCAGTCAAAATCCTTCAAGCTGTCAAATGTTTGGTTTCTGTAATGTTTTATGTTTCTAGTAACGTAGATTTAAATGCGATCATGATAGACAGTTATATTTCAAAAGCAGGTCTACACATCCTAAAACATTTCTTCAAAAAGCCCCTCGCATGAAGATGTTGAGAGGAAAGTTCAGTTTATACCCTACATGAACTTGGTGTATCATGCCCTTGGTGTGGCCATCTTTTGATGACAGTAAGACAGCGGGACACGTGATTGATCATTTATCTTATTAGCAGAAATAACTAGGATCTGTAACCTCTTAATGCTTTTGAGGAGAAGATTTCACGGCTGAGAATGGAGGTTAAGCTGCGAAACCATGCCAAAAAGCTAGGTCATTCTATTCACCAGCTGTAATATCAGTTCACGCAACTCTAATCAGACAATGATCACTGCTCAGTGGATCTTTTCTCTCCGAAAAGCAGCATTATCTGTTGGCCTGCGCTGCTTTAACCCAACTAAAGATCAAAGTAATTGTTTTCGAGGTTTGGATTAGGCCTGGCAGTCAGGTGCTAATTTTGCTATTTGACAGGCGACGTTTCTGATAGTCATTCAATTATGTCCGGGCTTTCTACTTGATTGGAAGATCCTCAGTGTCATAAACACCCTGAGGCGATACTAAAGCACTTTGTTTTGTAAGATACTTTAAAAAACTAAATGTTTTCTTAAATTATCTGCTTTTTCAATTTTTTCAATGATACACTCCAGTTCAGTATGCACTCGCCAGGAAGACAGTATGGGAGGTGTCTTTAATGTTGTTTACTGCCTTTGAATCGGGCAGTTTAACTGTTTTGGAGAAGACTTTCACTGCTTAGGACATGAATGTATTAGCATCACTTCCAAAACTTTTGACTACCATTAACAAACACCCTAGTATTCCCCTTTCTGGTTGCGCTTACGTGCTATGCTGCACAGTATTGTAGAGGAGCCTCCTCTAAACGTACTATAACAAATACATCATTCCACATGAAAAACTCTAACTGCTAAACCTATCAATACCATATACGTCTCATACAGTAACTGCTGATATTAGCCAGAAGATTGTCGAGGACGTGTAGCTCATCATCTACTATTACCTAACTTAACTAATAGCTTCAAAGTACTTTTGTTTTTTTCAATGTTAAAATTTGAAAAATCTCGTTTCAGATAATCCAAACTTGCAAAACATTTCGCGAACTTCTCTGTCCTTCGCAATGATGAAATGGACAAAAATTCCCTAAATGGATAATTTAAAAACTTTGTGATATGCTTATTGGTAAATCATTGTTTGGATATGCTTTTTATAATACATCTTTTGAGTTCACAGTTCATTATTAAATTTTTCCTCCAGACAAGCTATTACTTCAGATAGTTGTGTTCAAACGCTTCGAGTTCCTTAAGTACATCAAAATAATGACAAATAATACTTGGAAAGTACCAGCAATTACTGCGTATTGTAATTTTATTGATTCCTACAAGGATCTTTTCTGGGCCCTATTATACTTCTTCTATCAATTTACCCTTTTTCACAGATGATTCATTGGCAGTACTGCCTAAATAATAGTGATTGATTTTTTAGCACAAGTGGAAGACTGGTTTCCTTAAGACTGGTTCTTTGACATCTTACAACACCCATTTCGGCTAATATTTGCTGTAGCGCTCTAAGCCGGTCTATTTCAAAACATCAGTATGAACTTCTGTACGATGGCATGAACTAATAAGCAAAAGACCCATCAACAAGAATTTTTCTCTGTTTTGATCATAATTAGTCTTGCTTGAAGCATAAATCTTTGCCAAAACTAGAATATTGTTATAAGTTGTTGACGATGCTGACAGATACTGGACAGATGTTTAGCTCCTTGCCCTCACCATCTGCTTATTCCAATAATGGTTTATAATAGTTGTAAGTAAGCTAGATCAGGTCCCAAAAACAAGAGATGATAACCATTGATTAAATAAATTAAAAATATTCAAAAAGACAGATTAATGTGTGCTTTCTAGCATTAAAACTATGATGCGAAAGTAGCTTTGAAATAGTTTTGAAAAAGCAAGCATATGACGACAAGTTTTTTCCTTGAAGGGGTTTACGCCAGATCTTGATCAAAGTAGGCCAGTCGAAGACACAAGCATTTGATGAGGCTGTTGATGAACTCGATCAGCTTTTGGGATAAAACTGGTTGCTTATTTTCAAGATGTATGCTTTTTGCGAGCATTTGTGAATGCTATGCCATCAAAAGCTATTGATAGCCATTTGAAGTGAATGCAGTGAGCTGTTGTATGTTCTGCTTTTTGTAGTTCTGCTATCTAAAAAGTGTATTGTGCACCTTCTAAAAATAGGGACGGTGTGTAAACTGAGAGAGAGTGAGGAAGGAGCTTTTCATTATGAGCAATTTGTTGTGAAGGAAATCGCATAGATTTCTAGACCTTTCGAATTCATTGAAAGTTTGATCTCTTTTCAACGATAATAAAACCACAACAAGGGACACACAAACCACGTGAATAAACAAAACGAACCAAAAGATTGAATGAATCTATCTTTTACCAAGGCACGTGTATTTGAAGTTAATTGTGATCTGTTCTCTTCTTTTTTGAGCAGAGGAAGTTGCAGAGAGAGGTGAATCACTGTTTTCTTCTGTGAACAAAGTTTTTGTATCCCTTTTAATTTTCTAACTCACAGATGGTTATATAGCAAACCTAGAGAATAGCAAGTTGTGAGTAGTCACCCAGAGACACTTATTTCCATTAAAAGCTGTGTGATAAGTTCCAACGGTATTTCACGTAACAGTGTCAGAGAGGTGTGAAGCATCTCAAAATAAGGGAAACCAGAGAAAGAAAGAAACATATAAGCACTCACATTTTTGGATATAGAAGGGGCGCGTTTAGGTCCAACAGGGGCACTATTTGGTTTTGAAGGTTCCCCGTTTGCATGGTTTGTCAAAAGTGGGGGGGGGGCATTGCCCCTGTGGCCACTGGTTCCTACCTCACATGACAATGATATAATATATATCTCCATTGTCACACTTACAATACCCAGCAACATTGTTAAGTCAGCCAAATTAGTCGACTGTGATCCGTTTGATTTTTCCTTCCATTCTTGCTTTGGTTATGGAGCATAACACACAACAACGTTGGTCGAGGTGCGGTTTATCCGATGCAATCAGCGTTCTGAGCAGAACACTGAAAACGCTTTAGGAATGAAAACACATGCAACTAAACAGGATGCTCCGTTGTCTCACATAATACCAAAATGTGGATAATAGATTTTCTTTTTCGATCGCCGTCATAAACGCAGGATAGACTGAATCATGTTAGAGTTCTGAGATTGGCATGGTGGTATATTTTGAATGGTTCTTTTGTCCAGTAAGGCCAGGATGTGCAGCGAATAAATACTAATTGAATCGAATGTTCGTGGGAATAACTAACTACAGAGGCAATCCCTGTCGTATACTTTGCAAAGATTCATTCGTTACACGTGTATCGATTCCTGTATGCGTCACAACCCTATACAGGGCCCCTGTTTATAGCAGTACATTTTTGCACTGATAATGTTACCCTGTATAAACCTGTATATTATCATTATTATTTCTACTTCACTTGGGTAGGGAGTAAAAGTCGAAAGTTGCTCGTCATCAGTTCGGACATAAAATTTGTCGGTGTTCATTGGGAAAATCTTTCCTATTTTCCTGCCAAAAGGATATTTCATATCATACATTTTCATAGAGCATTTCTTTTCAATGTAGATTTTAAGGTCTAAACACCCAAGGCAACTTTAAAAAGTTTTTGTCGCATAAAAAGGTTTGTTTGTATTCTACTTGTCGTATTTTACTGTAACTTATTTGTATTTATATAAAGTTTTTGGACAGGACATTTCCTTTCAATTTCAACTTTAAAGTTCAAAACCCAAAAAAACTTTTAACTTTTTCGTACTTGTTAGTGGTTTAAAGCAGAGTAATTCTTTTTCTATACCAATTCTATGGTTCAAAAAACAAGAAGAAGCATTTTGCCTGATTCTGTACGTCGTGACGTCATTAGAGCCATCCTTTCAGTTTATGTACTCTCTTGTTAATTGCAACAACGCCTTAGTAATCTAAGCTGGCTGCGCAACGCAATCGAATGCTTCTCGAATAATTCACGTTAACGGTCGTTTGACTGACGTCACCATCACTTAGCTGTCATCGAAAGAAAACAGGGTGTGGTCAGTTTTGCCACCCTGATGTGAGATGGATAAACACGAGGCTACTTGTCTCCATAGCAGCAATGAAACACAACTATGATGCATGCCGCTTAAAGGATAATTAATAAAGAACGTGATTGATAACTGGTGCATTAGCTGTTTTGTTTTTCTGTACACAAACATGTTTTTTAGTTTTGTTGCTTCCTTGCTGCTTTAGGATTGTTTTTACTGCCCTTTATCTCTGAAGGAAGATGATGAATGGCCCGCCTTTGAATATGATAAACAACGTAGATCGAGGCAGCTAGTTGTTGTGGTTGTTAGAGTCGGGCGTGGTCTAGACATGATGGCCAGCCTAATGAACGCAGTCTGTCAATTATGAGATTTGCAAGGAGATGTTTTTCCTAATTTCAATATTTCTACGTTGACTCTATGCAATAGGGCTCTTCAAAGCATGTAAACATAGACTTCCTTCCTTCTCCTCGCCAAATTATCGGTAAAATCAGGCCAGTTATAAAGATTCTTATCCAAGGGATATAATGTGTGGGAACTTACAGTATGCTTTCAAAATCAAACGCGTGCATATTTTTTGTCTCTTAGCTATTATTTTCCGTTTCATCATTTTTCTTCTATAAATGTAGGGTACCAAATTTTAGATACTGAATTATATTTTGATATTTTATATTCTATCATATTATACGATATCATATTATATTATATTATATTTTATCTCAGTTTGAATCATTTATATCAAATGGTTTTAGATAGGTTAGAATTTTCAAATGCAAAATACTGGTAATTGTTTTCTTAAGATCAAGACAGAATAACGGATGTTTTATAGGAACTTCTGAAAGGTAATACAACATTATGCGTCCTCGTTAGTCAAACTATTGTATGGAAACCAGGCATCAATCTACACCAGTTATCCGGTAAAGTCTAGTTCTTTGGTTCTGACTGTCAAAACCGTGGCCTAGGAGGGTATGCCATGGTATGCCTGCTTTTTGGTGCCGTTATCTGCTACACGCTTTTTTCATAAGGAACCTACCTCAAGGCCTAGTTCCAAAAGTTCCTTATTCGTAGGCCTCAAATCATCAGATATTAGTACCAAAAGTTCTCACTTTCGGTGCTTTGTCTACAATAAGCCTTAACACTTAATAGAGAGAGGGGCGAGACAGCATATGCGGGAACTACTCAATGAAGCACTTTACACACGAATAGCAAGCAATCTATTTGAGTATTGGCTGCAAATGAATGGAACCGGCTTTTTAGTTCTTGATGCTTGCAGTTATAAAAAAAATTCAAATCGAAAAATTCCTTAGGGATTTCGTTTTAAGTAGTATAAGTTCTTTAAATATTACGGCCTTCCACATGTAGGTTCCTTATAAAGTGGCTCCTTATAAAAAAGCGTGTATATAGTATTCAATTATGCGGGGTTATATGCGATAGCATGCGGCCGTTTGGGATTGTTTGCTGTGGCGTGCAGAATATAGAGAGATAGCATGCAATAGTATGTTGCGTCATAGGACAGTGTTTTAGAGCTTTTGGTTGCTTGCGGTAGCCTATAATGGCAAACAATCAAGGGTTTATTTTTATGCTTGTTTTCATGCGGTGCAGTTTTGTTTGTGTTTTTGACACATAGACAAAAACTGGGTGGTCTGAAGATAAAAATGAGGTTAAGCAAGTTCTATTTATTTTGCAATTTGTTTACATTTGCAGGAACGTTTTAACCTGTTGGTACTATGATAAACGTCGATTAGAAATAATTTGATAATAACGTGGATGCGGTAGTAACAAATTGCTATTACAAATGATACATATTTTGAAGACGATATATCAATTAAAAATAATTTGACAATGGCATAGTATTCTTTATACAAAGTCACGATCAGAGGTGTTACGTATTTGAAAAACCATCCTTCTCTCTCCAAATGGCGTTTAGAACTGCCCTAAAGACAAATTTCGAGTCGTGTTATTTATAGAGACAATGACATGGAGGAGCTCCCACAAGCATCACTACGAGGCTACCGCTCTTCACTTCCCAACTTTTCTTGTTGTCTTTAGGAGACAACTCTTCTTGTTGTCTTTGCAAGCACTTAGCGCTCTGTCAGAACACCCTTTGATCTGTAATGTCTCAATTCTTCAGTACGTCGTGTCTCAATTATTCAGTACGCCTCTCTCTAATTACTTTCGTAGCTTAATTTTTTGTTGATGTGATTTTTTTTAGGGTTGGTATGTATTTCCATGCTCCCTTTGCTTTTGTATTGTAACTGTTTGTTACTGTGAATTTTATGAGAATACAAAAAGAGAAAAGTGGGAAAATCAAAAGAAAAGAGTTAGTTCGAAATGGTTTGATAACCAGATTGATTGTAGAAATGTGCATTGGACGCGAACTGTTAGAGCCCCAAATATTTGTAAATCCAACTCGCTAAACAAATGTCATGTTTATCCAATCCCCATCAACAAATATAAAAGATTTGGATCCCTAGAATCAATGATGCGAGAACTTTATCAAGAATATTGAATGGGTACCCATTCTTTACCTAACTGCCATCTGTAGTCTCAATTATAGATTCAATCCTACCTTTGACGAATATTTAATGTTTGAGGGCTCTTAGAAGAGAATCTTGTTATATTCTGAGTCAGAAAGGATGAGAAAAATGAGAACGATTCACTTCAATTCTATTCAATTCCATTCAATTCACTTCTCTTTCTTCACTTCTCAAACCAATCACTTCTTCTTAGTCTCGTCCACTTTATTAACCATTTATCTCCTCTCTCTCAAAATCCCCTTAAGATTTTTCTCAGCAACGATGCACCAACAACAGGCTAGTGGTACTCTCGCTTTTGGCACTCATTTAGATATTGCCAAATGGTTCCAGAAAATGTTGGTAGCGGTTTAATCATTAACTCTGGAAATGAGCCAAAGGAAAGTTGATAACACAAGCATTAGCAATACAGTAATCAAAGCAAAGAGAAAGGGAATACTCGTTTTGTTAGGTCTAGCATTTCTGTAAAAAGTATTTGAAAGTCGCTTGTTGTGGAGCACTGGAGCACACGGGATTTAGCGGCCTATCGCTAGTCTTTGAGCTGCGATAGTCGACTATCCATCTTCCCATAACGATTCGGTTCACCTGGCATGGCGAGGGAGGGGAAGATTGGCAACAAAATCGCGTTTACTGTTTGTTGAAAGGCCCATAGAAACCACTAGTAACATTATTTCACCATTAAGCTAAATTATCTTAGTTGCTATAGACATAATTGAATCACGCGTCTAATTTAAAGACAGTCGTCCATCTCGCTCTTTGTTCCAGATTAAATTGACTGAATTCTTCCAAGATTTATGGCTTAATGATATCACATTCTGCAGACGAATGGGACTTCGAACGACAGTCGGGACACATTGGCGGGCTCTCATTACAACTCATTCGAAGTCTGGTGCGAATCACCAGTTGCCATGGTATCGGGTTAATGGCTGTCTTTGACTGGCTCCTGCCAATGCATCTAAGCAAATCATTTCGGCTTGTTCGCTAGAGTTTCTCCCTAGCTTCTTGTTAGGCCCGTATCTCGTCGTAAAGGTTGAAGCATTAAGCGCTTTAGTACTGGCCATTCGTTTTATTTACATCTGTAGATGGTCCTCCGCATCCTTATTTGTGTCCTGAGGATTCTGATTAAGGGGATCTGTATAAACCAATCACCCGCAGCAACGCTAAGGACGTTTTCGCCCTCCACTTTCGTCTGTAATGAACGGTCATTGAACGAAAGTCACAAAAACACTTTTAATTCCTACCAAAACGACTTTTAAGGCAGTATTGAATATCGATAAAAATAAGGAGTACGATAATAAGGCATCTCTAGCCAGGTCTTAAGTCATTTTTGAACTGCATGCAGCGAATTGATTAAAGCCCAAGGATGACAAGGGCCATTATTGAAACTATTGTGCGTTCAAAAATTCCTAAAAAGCTATAATTAATCCATTGATCCCTACAGTTATTGATGCAAGATTTAACCTCTTGAATATTTATTTGTTGTGCCTGTTACCAAACTGTTAATGGGCTCTAGAATTCAGGATTTTGCTCGAATATTCCCTTCAAAATTTTCATCTTGTCAGAAAGTTTTTTGTTTGACTTTGGCAACTTGATAATCCAGTTTTGCAAAGGTTAATGACTGCAGGAGTACATCTGTGGATGGAACTGTCCAGTGTCATAATTAGGGGACTAGAATTACAACTTATGGTCGGCCACTGTTGTTTAGCGAACACATGTTACTCGGAGATGACGTTAGTGTATCGTCATTTAAAGGCACATCCACCAATAAATCTCACTAGGCCCCATGATTTAATGTCCACTTTACTGCCTCTCCAACTATTTCTCGTTTTCTCGAAGTATAGTTATCTATTCCTGCTAGGGGCTTCAGAAGATGAGATGGATTCTCAGAGGAGGTGACCATTTTGAAGCGTAACTTGTGTGTTGGGGTCAGCAACTACCATTATGCCTCTTGTTTCCCCAGGCAATTTCTAGGACCTATGGCACTGATTTGTCTGATCCCCTGATTTTCCAAGAAACTTTCCCTTTAGCAATTCAACCTCATTCTATTGAGAAGTCGTCGATATAATCCGTCACTTGTTAATTTGAGCTTCCACCAATTCAAAAAAAATTCTATCCCCCTTGGGCGGATTGATGCACATCAAATGAGGCTCTGTTGTAAACAATATCTGGAAGCCCAACCTAGTAATGAGAACCACAATTCATCTCTGAAATTGAATTCACACTCGTCTTATTTCCAGAAAATGGCGACTGGACGGGGATTTCTTCCTTGTTTCCTTCTTCATTGTTTTGTCGTAGTGCAAGATGTGTTTGGTCTGCCGAGAGGACAGGCTGGCCCAAAAAGAGCCCTTAAAAAATTAAAATTCTAAGGAGCAACCGCCTATTACTGTAATGTAAAAGGTAAAATTTTAGCGATCTAACAAGATGAATTCTTGTTGATTAAGAAACATGAGCAGTTTCATTATAGTGTTTATGTTGACGTCTGACTGTTTTTCCCAACAACAACAACAACAACGACAACAACAGCAATTGTGCTTTTACAACAAGATCATGGTTTGAATAAAGACTCGAGGCTTTGAATACTGGAAAAGGTTCCCTCTCTTGCCTCGCCATCCTTTAACGGGGAATTTTTCAAAAGCCCCCTTGCCTTTCTTTGTCAAAGCCCCTAGACATTGCAAAGCACCACCAAAACTAGGCCAAAATGAGTCAGAAGTACATGACATTTTCATAATTACACTCTTTTAGTCGAGGGCCAACTTTAGCTATGCTCGTTTTCTGTGATTACTCAAAAATGAAATTTCTCGGCCACTTTTGCAATTTCAAGTTGGTACATTTCAAGTTGAAAAGTCGATGCATATTCATTTTGCAGCAAATAAATATTCACTTAAAGCTGTATTGATAACGCCAGCTTTTTAATAATACATTAAGGATTTTCAAGCACTTAATCAAAAGAATTTTTTCATCTCTCCTAGAAATTTATTTGTCCTCGAGCAATGCCCTTCTTAGCTTGTTTATTCTTCTTTGTCAGACATAAATTGGGTGTTTTCTTGGCCCGAGAACAGACGAATGCAAATTTCACAACTGGCCAATTGAAAACAACGATTGTAAACACATTTTGGACATTTTCAGAATGTTTAAGACCGTTTGAGAGATAGAGAAGCGTCTGGCACTACTTAAGCACTCTATATTGCTGTCTGTATAATGAACAACTCGGAGATAAAGCTTCTTGTCTGAAACCAACCGATAAAGACTGCCTCTTTATCTTTTCCACTGTTATTTCGCCATACAGCTGGTTGATACGGATGTTTGTAATTAAAGACTTTTCCTTAATACTTCACAAAGAGACAGGCATCCATGTTATCTGAATAAGTATTTCCTAGAATGTTTACGTCGTCTTTTCTATCACCGATTACCCATTTGTTGCCCTTGCAGGCTCGATGAAACCGGGGTGAAATTCTATATCATCCGGTCTCCTTCGCCCAATACAATGGCTTCCCAACAGACTGCCCGATATTCGATTGGCCTGGCCTTCGTGTTATTTCCCTTGCAGTGGGTGTTCTGCATTGTCCCCACTTAAGACACAACGCACCGGTGCCCCTAATATATGGTTAATTATCAAAATTCAAAAACAGAATAGATCAAGTTTTCCTTCACTCTTTTCAGCGACTTGAAACCCCTGATAAATGACCATTCAAACACCATATATCGGCTTTGCTGCAGAATACTATGGCCTAATTTGCTTTTGTGTTGAATGGTAAAGGGCACGAGTCGACTTGTATGCCTAATTTCTTTGTCTAACGTTGAGTTTGTCTTTTTTCAGGGGAAGGGGGGGGGGGTGATAATCCACATCTGTCCCGGATTCAAGTGTTCTGTTCATTCATTCTCGGCAGGCCCTTTGGTTTTCAGCACAGTAAGGCCCTTCAAACTTTAATGAAGCAGATTTCACTGCAACAAGGCCTCTTCTTCTTTTGATGGGTAGAAACAGCTGAGGGTTAATAGGCAGAAACGGCTACAAGTTCATATGCTTGTTTGCTTCCTTTTACACAGAAGTAGTTTGTATCCATAGAGGTAAGCTAGCATCTTTCGTACCATGTTTACAACAAAGGAAATGGAAAAAGTCATATCTGTTCCTGCATGCTGAAGCATTTCAAGAATCCATGCATTCCAGGATGCCTTCCTTTTTCAATTTTTTGTTATCGTCGCACATACCTGTAAAGAGGTATTATGGAGGCATGGGTAGTTTGCAAAACGAATAACTTGCTTTTAGTCTTGATCTGTACTGCGAGGCAAGAAAAAAATGAATTTGTGGAAATGATCTTACAATTATTGAAAAGGCAACAACATATTATCAGTATTAATAAATCTCTCTGATTGGAAGAGCAAATTTTCACCTCCCATGTGGCAGGCAAAGCCTACTTTCGGTTTAATCTCTTGATAAAAAAGTAAAACTTTCTGTTTTTCGGTTTTTTAATGAACTGATGTTAAGCTGCAGTTCCTTAAACATCGAAGATAATCTTTGCGTCATCTGGTGGGTACGTTTTCCTGACGATGTCTGTCTTTAAAATGCATTTCTGGTTTAGGCCCATGACAAGAGCCAGTCTGCAGACGATTTTCATTAGCGTAATCTTGGTTTCTTCTTAGCCTTCTGCCTCTCGTCTTTTGCAAGTCAGCTTGAGACATCGCAAACCTTTAAATGTGGTCTCGCGGTGTTAGCGTGATGTCTTGAAGCCTTCGAACAGCGTTGGCTCAATACGGAGGCCTGGATTTGTCACGAAATGCCCAGCCAGAAAGCCTTCTGTCACTACTGGGCCACGAAATGGCAAAAGTGAACTCTAAGTATCCGTATCTTTGCCAGTTAATTACCAAACTCAATGACAGTTTAATTCTCTTTCCTGGTTTAGAAGGAGCTGAAAATCATTCTCTCTTCCTTCGTCCTGCCTCCTTATAGACTGTTGATAGGCCAAAAGTGGACTCTTACGTCATCAACGCTTCCACCTACTTGTCTACGCTAAAAGTCTCCGAAAACCAAGTTCTATGCAGAATTCATTACCGTGTGTTGGTTCTTGTTGCACTTTTATTAGTAACATTTGAGTGCGTTTTGTCGCCCATATTCGTTTGTTTGCATTCCATTACCAAAATGAACTGCATCCTTTGTGTGCGTCTCTTGACTTGCGGTCGTTTGTGTTCTTGCAAGTAAAACAGTCCCCTGTTTCACCAGCAGTTCTCTAAACGTTATTTCAACCCATGATGAAAGGGTTGTTGTTACATCAGAACAAGAGCGCATTGCTTCGCAAACGTTAAATAAATACAGAGAGGAAATAGATGTAATGGAAAAGAAGAACGCATTTGGCTGTGCTGTCTCAAATGACATTTCTTCCAACTGAAAGAACCTCTATCCCTCCACCAATTTCTGAAAGATGCAAGTGGGGCAAAATTGTCGGAAAGGTCATGCGCGAAATTAAAAGCACTGATATCTTCAAGAGCCACCCGTGCCCCTAAATCGGAGCTTCAAATACTTTATGACGTGGCTTCGTCCCAGACCCTTTTACATTGCAATCAAGAAACATTAATACTGAGTTAATTATAAGATAAACTGTTAGTTTCAGTTAATAGGTGGTAAAATGTTGAATTTTTTATACCAAGCTTTACTTTTATTCCAATTGATCATTGTAATCCTACCTTGAATACTAGAAGCAAGTGGGGTACCGAAATTAAAAATGAAACAGCAAGTGGTTTTGAACTGATCTTATCTTGCGTTGAAAATCGGGAAAGTTTGCAAAATCGATAAGCAATTGGCCAAGTAGTTTTATTCATTGCTAAAAGAATTTTCAGAGATCAATCTAAATTCGATACAACAAATTACAACTAAATTCGAACGCAATGCATTTCAAAACAATGCAACGCAACACAAAGCAATTAAAGAACATTACAAATATGTAGTAGCGGCGATTTTCACTGACGCCTCTCCAGGGGAAAAGTTACCAATTATTCTGACGTCTTTCTAGTTTCTAAGGGTCCTTCTGATCTTGGATCTTCGTTTTGTAAGCTATCTTCAGTTGTGAGATTTAGAACTTGGTGTAGGCAGAAGGGTGTTGTTATGTGCGTGTTTTCGGTGGTGAAGTTGACTATTCATTGAACAAAACAAAAAACCATTTTCGTGGGAGTCTGTCAATTCAAATCATCACTTAATTCATCCAGAGAAGCGTTATCGTATCGTGAGTAACTACTGTATTAGGGGTGAGTACAAAAGGAGAAAATCGCGTTAAAGATGCCTTAATTTATAAAATGCTTTGAGATGCCAAAGGTTTTTTTGGATTCCTTGAAGGATCATGTCTGAAATGCATTCCAGGAAGCTGACGTAATGTAAACTGCCTCTGCACGCAAGTGCCTGTCAATGACATTTAAAGGATTATACACGAGTGATGAAAAGATACTTTCACTGTCTAGACGATTTTTGCTGCTTTTTCATCAAAGCACTCGCTGTTCTCACTCAAATCCATAAATGAGTCCCTTTATCTTAACACCAACCCATATTGCATTGGCAATGGTTGAAATATACGCATCCATCCTTCTGGCGACTTGACCAAAGTTGGTGACTTTCTCGCGAAAAGCATGTTATAGCCACGTTGTATTTGAGACATCTCTAAAAATGTATCGATGCCAAAGCAACTTAAGGTCTTTCTTTTTGCGATTTGACAATGCTGATTTGATAGCTTTGTTTTCACTTTAAATCAACTAAAGCTTCCTCTTACCGTTTCAACATTCTTTGGATTGGCAGATTTTTCAGAATGTTTTCAAAGATTTAGAGAAGGCAAACACTGTTGCAAATAATGCTGTCGGTTGGGTATACCATTCATTTCTAATGTTCAAAAGAAATCAAGAGAAGCAAAGAAATAATCTTTGAAATTTTGAAAATGAACACAAAACGTTCTGCTATTTTGATTCAAAAAGTCATCCCCAGACCTGATTTGATAGTAGTTTATATCTTAGAATTTTATGTTTATTTTATGCTTTGCTATTGCAACTAATGTCTCTCGGCCAACTAAAAACGTAACCAAACTTATCTTACAAAGGAAATCAGTCCATGAACCGAAGTTTTTATTATGAAGAGGTTTTTGCCTCTCTCTATAAGCCTGCCAATGCCATTGTAGTCTGCATGACTGCAGAACTCAGTGAAGATTTTTTAGCGCAATCAAGAAGCAAACAAAAGGGCTTGTTACTTTCAAGTGTCCAATTTTCTTTGAACGGCTGTTGATCGTTGGATTGAATGGAAAGCTAAAGAAAGGGTCTATCTAGCTTTTACGTTAAGTTATCGACAAACACACAGCACCACTAATTCTGCAAAGCTGGTAATGCATAGAACCACTTGAGGTTGATCCTGTCAGACCACCTACAAACAACAAGGGCTTCTTCCACTTCGTGAAAGCAAAGCAAGCAAACTGAAGCAAACATGGAGATAAGCACAGTCGCTACTTTGCTTACTGGCTGCCACTTGTTTGATGAAAATGGTCGTGGTTAAGAAAGGCGTGGCGCAAGGCGTGTCATCCGGAATGAATGAACGCTGGACAATATAAAACGTCCTTCAAGGCTGGTCAATGTTATGAAGAACAAGGGCTTATACTTCTTCATGGATACAGCAAAAACAAAACGCATTGGCTTTATGCTGTGATTCAACCCTTGTGCATTGTATATTTGACGCAAGGATTGATTGCATGTCTATTGGTGATTTTATATACCGTAAATCCTCCAACAAACGCCCCCTTAGTTAAAACGCCACCCTCTTATAAACGCCTCCCTCAAATAAACACCCCCATCAAAATTCAGAAAATTTAATTCATTAGAAGATATACGGTACGCAGAAACTTGCAAGTAAGCGATAGGGAGTGCGTGAGGGCACGAATTAGCTAGAGTTCAAGTGGCTTTGTGTGAAGGCGGATGTAGACAAGAAGCTCGTTCGACAGGGAATTATTTCGTCAGAATTCTATACTTGCATTCACCTCCCACAAGGTTAAGAATGAATGAGCATTTTGTAGTAGTTTCCCCTCCTTAATGACATTGAATTATCAGAAAGAAAGTCATGATGATTATTATTCACGCCTAGTATGATGTGCTGAGAAAAGCTGCTGCGAGGTATCCGTTGCATCAGCGTGCTCTTACCGATGCCCTCGTGTGCATGCACTCTTCTCAGTATTTGTTTCCCTTATTTTCTGACCCCATTCTCATTTTGGACAGTTGGTAGCTCTCCTCAAAACTCTTGATTTTCTTTACTTTCAGCAATCGAGCTGTTATTTGTTCGGTAAACATCTTCTCTGTCAATATAGCTCCATATCTCTGTGCCGAAAGAATAACCATAAAAATTGTTCTTTTCAGCTAATAAACAAAAAGAGCAGAAAATGTTGCATTAGCTTTAGGATTCATTTTAGAATTATCATAAAGATGATAAATCTCGATTAATGAAATGTGTTTGTTAGAGAGTGCAAGCTTCAATGAAACACATTGCCAGAAATTTAAACCTGGTATCGTAGATTAGTTAGAATTGGAGGGTACCTGGTATTGTATTAATTAGAATTGGAGGAAGTGTTGGCAGACTCTTTTTACTTCCACCTGACACGAATACCCATACTCCCTTCCAGAGAGAGCATGTTATAAATTATTGCAGTTTGGAGTTAACAATTGTATCTTGCGTTGATAAAATGAAAGCCCCCATCAACCCGTTGTGTTAGTCCCAATGATAGAGCCTTCTCCTTCCCCTTTTTTAATGTTCTAGCTGCAATGTAATGCACGATCAAGTGAAATCAATCGAATAATTTTCACCTATGGTCATTTTGGTTTACCACCCATGACTTTGCCGTTTAGTCCAATGCCTCAAGATGGCTATGTTGTGGTTAAGGTCTTGCGACATGTAAATGTTCGTTCATTCTTTGCGCATGCAGTTACTTCCTCGGGCTTTTAGCCAACACTTTTCTTTCTAAGAAATATTCTGAATATCCGTTGCGAGAATCCTTCCAAATAATACAGGTAATAAATTGCTTCAGTCATTGTTCCACAACACCCGATTAGCGGTGTGCAATTTTTTAAATCTCGTCAAAGAAGATTCGGCCCCTAAATGGCCTAAGGCAAAACGTTACACAGCCTGGCAAGGTGCCGATATCTTTTGACTTCATTGAGCTTCTAAACCCGCTACCCGAGGGACTTTTATCGATATTTTGCCATTTTAATGGGTTTATTTGGATGGAACATAGCCTAGAAGAAGTGATAGTGACATTCTTTGAAGATTCCCACTTCCCTTGACTGTTTCCAGTTCTTTTCAAAGCTTAAGATCTGTTAGGGCGTTGCCACTACATGTGCCTTAATTCATCACGATTCCATTCAAGAGTAACCATTGCTTTCATCTAAGCCGATTTGAGTTTTAATCAATGCAGTTAGTTAATTAGTTATCTGGAGGCCCCTTTGCGACTTTTCAGAGGCGAGTCACCACACAATCGTGACGTCAACACTTGATATACACCCAAACCATCGTCTTGTGTTGGTTAGACGTAAAACATTCGTCAAGATTACGGGGAAACTTGGAAACATTGTATTTACATGTTTTAACGATCTCTCTCTTCGGGGTTGATAAATTTCGTCATGTTGAGAAACTTAGGAAAATTTGGGCCTGTCGATAGTGTGAAAAACGCCTTCACGTCTTAAAGAAATTTTAAGTGATTTGATAAATGATTTGAGTCTCGCGTTGCTCAGCAAAGAATCAGCTTTCCTTTAGATTCTTGACAAAGGCTTCATTGATTTTTTTTTCCAAATATTCCTCTGCTGCTATCTTTACCACGCTAGCATCTAATTTAATGAAATAGAAGGATCTGCTTTTACAGACTTTGCAATATTATTCTATTCGTATTTTATTTTGAGCAATTTACTGCGATTTAGAAACCAGTGGGTTTGCAAGAATGTTATAGGGACTAAATGAAAAGAAGTAAACAGTAATTCACTTCATTCTGTTTACGGTTCAGGGACGTCTTCTTTTTACACTGTGATCATTGCAGTACTAAGCTTTAGCCGAACTTGAGCCTCAATTTCTGGGTTCATAAGCTTCAATCGTAAACCAACCATACAACCCATCGCAGATCCTTCGTATCAGTGTCAAACGCAGCCACATCCAACGATGCATCTCATAATACACTTTCTTCCACCGTAATGGCATTTTAGCTCATGATCGGCTAGCCCTTGAGCTTCAAATAGTTAAATCTCCGTTTGATAGTATTATCCTCCGAAACAACCAAAAAATTAAGTAAAAATCAGTAAATCGATAGGTTTATCAAAAATCTTTTTTGTGGTTTATACTAATTTAAATACCTTTTTAAAGTATCTTTGTATCAGTCATTGCAATTCTACAAGGATCATTTCCAGAAAGTTTTTTTCCAATTATTTTGAAGTGAGAAATGTTACCGAAACATCGGAGTGCTTTGCAGAGATACGCACTTGCCAACCATTAGAATGCAAACACCCTCATATTGACTTTATCCTCCGAATAAGCATGGCCTTTTAGCAAGAAAAGCCCCGATTATAGAAAAGCTCTATGATTCCAACACAATTCCACGCAGTATTTATTACTTATCCACAAGCTCAACATGACGTTGGCTCCGTTATAAGGGTAAATTTATATGATGAACTGATGACGGGACAAACCTATTATTTTGAATTGGTTCATCTCTTGGCTCATCGTATAAAACAGACTGAATTAATAAGCACGTGCCCACGATGAGCCCATCATGGGCTCGTCGGTTTCAGATGAACCAATTTGAATAAGTTCATCTTTGGCTCGTTGTCATTTTACACGATGGGATGATCGATTGATGAACCAATTCAAAACTGGCGTCGGTCCGCAAATTTGTCTTTGAATACATAAATGAGCATGCGCAGTACAGTGCAGCATAGTTTCGCACAACAAAACAAAATGGCTGCGTTCAGGAAACATGTTACGTCAATCTCTTCGGAATGTGGCAATAGTCGATCATATGGTATGATTTGGCTTGATGCCAGTGAACTGTACAATTTGGTTGACTTTAGGATCACTGCGTCATGGTAATTTCCAGGGAACCCTACACTCACCCAAATAAATCGATATTTTGAATCGACAAGGGCCATAATTGCTGTTGAATAAAAATTCTTAAAGTTGTGAAATTCTTTGCAGGCTTCAGCACCTCCATGTGGGCACTTGATGGGTATATAAGACCCATCAAAAGCACCAAAGCAATAAGGAAACTGCCATTCACTTTCCATTTCTTCCATACAATTTCTAAAATCTTGAAATGTGCGTGGGAAAAGGCATGTAACAGTCTCATCCCAGAGGTTGTTCACAATAGCTGCTGAAACTTCGTTGACAATCTGACAAACTGTTGCCACAGCAAAACCAGTCAGCTCTGATATGGTGTAGAGGTAGTCACCCCTTCCTAACCTATACAAACACACAGCAAGGCGTATCTCTGCAGGTTTAGGTTTTTCAGTCAATGATTTCTTTTCGATGTCATGCTTAACTCGTTCAAGAATGAATGAGAATGTTTCTCTCGATACCCTAAAGGTTTTCTTAAATCTTGCATTTGAATAATGGTCCTTTACATTATTCCACCAGCCAGTATTCCTAGGTAGGCGTCTGCACGTGCGTTGCCTTCTTCTTGCCTCTCTTCTAGGTTGCACAACGACTTTGTCATATAGCAGCAATAAAAGTATAAGCAAATAAGCTTTTAACACTATTTTTCTTCGAAGAAAAGAGATTATAACTGATTGTTGAAGTGCTCTTTTCCTTGAACGTTCACGCAAAAGTCGACTAAAAACGGCCAATCTTTTTTTGTTGTCAGCATTGACCAGCGCCATTTTGAAATATTGTAGGCCTAGTCCAACTGAAAAGGACGCATACGCGAAATGGTAGTATTGAGCAATTGGTTCATCTTGAGTCTATCGCATAAAACCAAACATAAATTTTGACGCGCCAACGATGATCCAATTCAATAATCGGTTCGTCCCATCATCAGTTCATCATATAAATTTACCCTAATTCATTCAAGTATTGAGCTTCAGCTGCGATGCATTTTGCAGCCCCCTGGGAGGACGTCGCCTGAATGGTGCTGATTGATAGCGAGGATAAATCACATCGAAGATAATTCTCAAGCGCGCAATGCATGCTGGTTAGAATCGTTGATGCTCGAAAAACAGTGTTGAAATGGACACTGAAAGCACTTGTAGACATGACAAAATTTCTCTGACTGTTGTCTAGGCCTTTGAGCAAATGGACAGTAATAATGTTAACTTGTGAGGAGTATCCAGGTGTCTGTTGGCCAATTATCATTCATTATGGTACGCGATATCCTTGGCTGATAGCCAAAGTCGTTTTGGTTTCATTTCGCATGGGGCCCTTTGGTGTCGAACAAGAAATGCAGGGGTCCTTGTTAAATTCGAAGTATCTCGTTCATTAAATTATCTCCCTGCAAGTAATTCCAAAACCTTCCCTTTTCTTTCCACTGCCTGGCAAAAAGTCTCGTTCCACAATAACAGGCTGATCGTTCTTCTGTTAGGCCCTTTGCTAATTAAAGCTTCACATTTGCGTAACCGGTTGTATGTACAATTGATTAATTCCTCGGGAAACCAAGAAGAAGACAATGTTTGCCTAGAGATACCTGGGAATTTCAGAAACAGCGACTTGTATTTACAATTTGATAGCTGCCAATTGACAAAGCATGCTTATTCGAAATCCCATGGCCACTGAATTACGTCACAGAATACGTCATTCCTGAGCAGGGAAGCCTCGGGGTGTGTTAGTGTATGCGGTGAACTAGGCCGAGAACTTAACAGCCATGACATTTGTTGACCTCTTTCTTGAATCCGTTTCATGCTCCTTTCCCAGACTCTGTCTCGTCAATACAGGGTGATCTTCGGTTTTGTGGGATCAATAAACAACTGTTAGAATTTGTAGGACTAGACACAAGGCGGATCATTCCGGTGCCTCCTTGAAACCCCGCGACCATTGGGAGGGGCCGATTCGAACGCCCTTATACGCTTCTAGAGGCTCTTTCAAAGATTTATTAAGGTGGTTTTGTCGACGTGCAGAGAATTTCGCCCGGATGAGTTTCATCAACACTTCGGTGGTGCCATCTTGTTGTTAAGTTGTCCTTTCCGAGGAACACGGTATTATTGGGTTTTCTTTTAACGTTGTTCGACGTGGTTCCTTCAAATAGAGCAGAGATTTGTTTCAAATTGGATAACGACAAAACCGTGATATTGCCGTCTATTCGACTCATTAATTTTGATGCCGTATTTAACTTTCACTTCACCATGTTTCGGCTCTATTCCTGCTGTAAAAGGTGAAAATAGTTCAGAAATGACGATTTTTTAGAACCATGCCGCCACTTTGGAATGGCGTCCAAAAGATATCAATGGTCCGTTCATTCTCGGTCTCTTTGCCTAAAAAGCCTTCACAGTGGTGGGGCCTCGTTTTAGCGAATACCTTTATGTGTGCGAGGCAACAGATGCAGAATATCATTATTTTTCAGTTATGAGGAAATTGCTGCTCGGGCTAGAACAATGTCACCTTGTGACTGTCATTCGTTGAATGGGCTGTTTTTTAAGAATAGAAAAGCAAGCAAAATTTCATTGCTCAGCATAGATCGTGTCATTTAGACGGCCAAAAGTCAAACAAAATTTCAAATATTTGCTTTGAAACAAGGACAGCTTTGTGTCTCTCCAGTTTAACGATATCGAATTTCGTCAGCTCTGTTCATCTTACCTGAAGTTTTTGCAATCGTGAATTCTGGCTGTTTGTCAAACAACAAACAAAGATGTAGATATAACGTTTTGGCTTACAACAATTCGGCTTTCATGTACTAGTGCACACTACACAACCACTTGTCCCAGTTTGATTTATCGAAATAATTTAATTTTTAAGTACTTGGACTTGGGGTACAGAATTCTGTCGCTGCGAAGGAGACGTAAATGGAACTGCTCTTTTATCAATGCCGTGCCCTACCTTCGAAAATCGGGCGAGGGAATAAATTAGAGGTTCTCCAAGCCACACCCTTTACGGTGACAGGAGACTTTTTTCTCAAGCTGTTAAGCTGACTTTTAGAAGAATAACGTTGTTTTTTCAAAGCCTTGATACCCTACTTAGTTTAAAACTTCAAGAAAAACTGTGTTGTAACAAAATCCTTGGCTGCACTGTCATATATGGAAACAAATTGTTTTCTTATATAGTGACGTAATCGGTTGCGGTTTATTCTGTTCAACTCACAACGTCATACTAATTTAGCAATCTGCCCCCGGAAAACCCTGGGTACAAGATTATATGTAAAATTGTTTGATACATAGCGAGTCTGGTACCCTGGGTACTCCCGGACGTACCACATGGCAAAAATTGAGCCACCGAACGAACAGTGTGGTAATTTTTGCTGCGAGAAGTTTAAAAACATGACCGCCAACCCTAACAACTCTGTCTCCTGTTCTGTGACAGGAGACGGTACAATATAGACCATATCTAAATGTTTACATTTGCGTTTGTCAAACTTTATTGAGCCATTGTCTAGTTAGCGAGAGAAAAAATTTCAGCAAACAGTTTAACCAAAGGTGACAGCATATGATATGATCATGGTAAAGGAAAGTCAATGTCATTGCCCAGGTCTTTGTAAATTGGAATGTATAGAGACAGGCTTAGGGGAGGGGGCTCCGTGGCTTTAGTACGACTCCCCCTCCCCTTGAAAAAGTCTACACCCCTGTAGGAAGTCAGGCCTACACCAGTGCAAATTGGTACTGATTTCATGAAGTTATTGGTAATATACAGGTTCTTCTATTTAAGGAGTGAGTTTTTTGCAAAGCATACAAGTTAGATTTTAATTCATAAACAAATTGTCCTATTGAATTCTTATTGTATTCGTCCTTGCGTTTGTGCTGTCGGGATAGTGTATTGGGAGCATATTGTAGCAATTGCATATTCTCTCTTACTTCTAACACTTGAGAAAATTTAAATTTCTACCTTACGAAACGATTAAGTCTCTATGACTGATTAATAATAATTAACGATTTTTCTTGTAATGTAATGCATTTCATGCATAAATAATTCGATGCTGAAAACTTTTGAAAATTTCTTTCAGCCTTAAAGTACAATTTACGAAGTCAGTACTTCTGGCTTCAAACAAAATCACAATATTAGTGTTTCTAATTTATCAGACCCTTTGAGGTTCCAGTTCACAAGTCATGCTTTGGCGTCGTTACGACCCAGTGGCATAAACAAACCATAAGAATTGATTGAAGCAATGTATAAATGCTTAGATCGTATAAAATAAGAAAAGCTCTGTTTTCACCAGTTGAAAGACAGGGAAACACTTGCCAGTATGGTTTCCTTATCAGTGAATCTTATTTTAACCGAAGCTAAAATAAGTCTACTCCATGTTGATCACAAAGGGAAAATTCAATCTACGTGGAGAGTAATTCTAAGAATCCTACAAGGATGACCGCAGTCACGATCACGCTTTATTCATATGTGACGTCAGAAGTGTAAGATGACTGTGAAGAGATTCTATCGACTGGCTAATATGTTTGCAGTGATTCGTAGCTTTATGAATTCCTCATTGGATTATTTAATAAGTTTTGATTCATGCTCAAGCCTTTGATCATAATCCACGGGCATTTGCTGCGTCAATGGCTAGCGGTTGCGCAATAGAAAAATCTAAGGCACGTGACACCTAGCGGGCCCTTATTGCGATCGAGATGACCCAAGGGCGAAATTGATGGTAATGATTAGCTTGGTAACGATGAAAATCGTGCTGTTTAGTTTTATTGAAGGTGGAGAGTCTTTCTTAACTGTTCTTTATGCACAACGATGAAGGAATTCGATTAATTCATAAGGCAACAGAGTTTTAGAAATTAGTGTTCAGGAGATTGACAAGGCCAAATGAAAACTTTGTTTTCGTTTTTGGTTGTGAGAACCCGGGTAGTTTTAAAAGCATCTATTTTGATAGGGCTCTCAACAGTTCTACGTTCACTTTTTCAGAGGGATGCCAGCTCTTGAATAACTTGACGATAGCGGTGCTGCTTGAATTCAGCGAATCCAGCAACACATTCCGGCACTACACGCTTTTTTTATAAGGAACCTACCCCAAGGCCTAGTTCCAAAAGTTCCTTATTCGTAGGCCTCAAATGATCAGATTTTAGTACTAAAAGTTCCTTAAAAGTTCCTTAATTTCGCTGCACATTAAGAAGCCTTATCACTTAATAGAGAGAGGGGCGAGACAGCATATGCAAAAACTACTCCACGAAGCACTTGACACACGAATAGCAAACAATCGATGCGAGTATTGGCTGCAAATGAATGGGCTTTTTAGTTCTTGATGCTTGCAGTTATAAAAATCGAAAAGTTCCTTAGGGATTTCGTTTTTAGTAGTATAAGTTCTTTAAATATTTCGGCCTTCTGCATGTAGGTTCCTTAAAAAGTGGTTCCTTATAAAGAAAAGCATGTACTGCTGCCAAAACTCGAGGTGGGTTGCGAATTCGCAGTTCTAGAAATTAGCCAATTAAAGTGTTGTTCCGCCTTGCTTCTTACGAGGAAGTACGGACAGGCATATACTTGATGGGTACAGACCAATTTTGATTCCTTGTTGGTCACGTAATAAAGTGGAATGGTTTCGTATGAGTGATGTCATAGTTGAAAAAACATCTTTTCTGTTTTCCGTGTTCGTATACTTTTTTCGATCATTGTACCTTCTCTTTGGTTGGAAATCATTAAATAACTTTTATTGAATAGTCTGATAACGATTAAAGATAGTTAGTCAATAAGTCCAGGTAGATTAATAAAGCTGTTTGCAGGTGCCGCATTAGAGTTCTTACATCCCATTATAGTGACGTCAGCCCCTGTGATAAAACACTAAAGCTTTTGAAATCTGCCCTGAGAAAATATTTCATTGTTCTCTCACGGGTTGAACCTCCTATTGTACCGCACAGTCACGTATTGTCAACAGTGGGTGTGAACTTGGCAGCGGCATATCTCAAAGGAGCAGTAGCCATTTGCTATGACTCAACACTTTACCAGTACAACACCTCACAGTTCCAAATTCTCTTTTCACACAGATTGTGTGCCGTTACGGCCTCCAAGCCGATGAGTTGCAGTGTGATGAGATATTTCATATAACGTCTTCGATCACATACCAGATAAACTGGCGCGGCCTTAAATCAACAAAAGGTGACAGATTCCATTTGTCGCTATCCGGCACACAAACAAATTCACACCAGAGTCTCATTTAAGTGGAAGAACATGATGCTGTCAGCAAATCAGGGCCCAAGTTATTGAAAGCCATAAGTCTTCTTTCGTCTTTATAGAAAAGGAGACTCGAGGAGTGATTGAAAGCCAGGAGTGTTCTTTCGTTTTTATAGAAAAGGAGACTCGAAGAGGGAGACTGTTTCCCCTTTCTCTTTTCTCATCCGACTTTACTCCTCTTTCCCCCCTAGTGCAAACCATCTCTTGTTTCTCCACAATTTTTTTTCTTCCTTTAATTCTCACAAAACTTTTCAAGATAGGACAATTTGGCTATTTGTCAAAATCTGATTAGATTGGGAAAAAATTAACAGCGATTAACTGGGATATGATTCAAGCGTTCATATAGATGCCTCCAGGGCTCCTGTAGCCCTCTCGCTTTCCATTCATCCACATCTGTCATTAAATTGTACAACTGAAATTTCCCCCGATACTATTGTCCTAATTCTAGAAAAAGGATAATACCTTCGTTGAGGAGAAAGACGCCCCCTTATTTAGGCTGATGGGATTAGGAACTGTCTAAACTGATCTTTCTTAATCTCATCTTGATACGTCTATTTACTTAATGCCTGGGTTGGTGCAATATATCAATAGTTTGGGGAACAGCATCTCTCCGCCAATGTTTTTGCAGCTTGATGTTCTGGTTGTAAATCAGCCTCTAGTCAGTTCAAGGGTCCTCGTTTCCAAACCATGGGGTCAGTATTGTGGAGGCCCCTGAGCGAGGACTGGGGGCTCCTTGTCCTAAAGAACTTTGACACGAAACTGCATCCTTGACCCAACCCTTTGACTCATGCATTGGTATTATCTTTGATTCATGCAGTGTCTTGTTAAGTACACACGAAAACGCCCGAGTGTTAATGAGGCGACATTTCTACTCACTAAATTTCATTCTGTAAAGGCAGTCGAATTCCCTACATGTGGCATAGATAAATCACCAATGTGCTCTTGAATGCTTGGCTCGGCTAGAAATGGCACGCCCCTAATCCACCTGGTCCCCGAGAACATGATTTTGGCATCAAAACTTCGAAGTTCTCTGACACGGGGAAAAGTTTTCAGAATGCGTCATTTGCTACGGAGTTCTTCAATTTGGCCACTAGTCAGTTCTGGTTAGCTGATCCTGTAGAGGGACAATATTTTTCCTCTTGAATAACCAAAACAGCGTGTGGACCCAATATAAATGGATGAGCTTCGATTAGAAAAGGGATTAATCGTTTTAAGTTCTGGACGACATGAAACCAGATTGGAAAGAAATGACTTTAAAAATAGTTAACAATGCTCCAAGTCGAATCACTTGGGAGCACTTGAACAGACAAGATCTAAATCCACTGTTTATTGGGCGCAAAACCCATTCTTCTGTTGTAGTCTACCGATTTTATCCCCTACAGCCATTCATTCTGGAGAAGGAAAAATCAGTAATCTCAAGCTGTGGATGACTGACTCGCGTTTGTTCTAGCTTGATAGGGGTTTCCGGCCTTTTATTATTTCAAACAGAGAGCATTGATAAAATTTTGTTCAGATCTGGAAACCGCTGGCCTGGGAATTGCAGACAAGGTTCTCGTCAGATAATTTGGGTGTAAACAAGGGCGGCCGGTGTGCCGCAAGACAGAACGTTGGCACGCGAAGGCGACTCGCCCGAGATAAGTGGCGCAGCAAAAACATTTGGAGTCACTTGTGAACATTTGATGTCTGGACGCCTGTAGGCAGTTCACTAGACAGTAGATAAGTCGACGAATTAATGATGACTTCAGCACGACCTGCTGGCCCTCATGCTGTGTTGCTGCGCCAGGTTAAGGGCACAGCACCGCAGTCACCAACTGCTGGCAAGAGATTGCACGCGAACCAAAAGCTGAAAAGGGATTGTTAAAAGGCTTCTTTATCGCCTGTAAAACAAACCAAAGGCTCGGCGTGCATCCTTTCCATTAAAGGGGTGAAGTTTTGCTTACAATCATACCACCTCCCCCACCACCCCCGCCACCCCAAAGGGGTTATTCCAAAACAGGAGCGACTAGCGAAAACCTTATGAAATACTTATTGTGAAAGTTGAAACATCCAAAAGAGCTATCTGTTGTCGTATTGAAAGCTGCGTAGGCTCTTTAAGGGGCAGCAATGGGGGTGTTCTCATTACCTGCAGTGGTAACAATTTTTTAATTACCCAGCTGAATACTGGTACAGTTAGCAGTTTCTTCGGCGATAGTTTGGTATGTCTTGGTGAATACAATAGCCTGTGAAATTCATTGCCGAAAATTGCAGCACAAAGGCCACAACATACATTTTAGGCCCACTTTAGAGGGCAAGCATCGTGATTAAAATCACATTGATTGCCGCGAGCATGTATTTTCTGGCTTGCGGTGGTGCCAAATAAAATAATGAGAGGTCATTTTTCTGATGGAAGTGTCAGTCCAAAGACAGTATTTCCAAGCCATCAAAAAACTAAGGTAGGCTGCAGGTCGCGTTTTTAGAGGACCTGGGCACTTGCATAAGGTTGCCAATTTAATTTGAAAATTTCTCATCCTTTCGCTAACACTTGAATGTGAAAATATAACTGCAAGGTAGCATTTACTGATTTTGTGGCCACTCGACTTTGTGAAGCCCTTTTGCCGGCAGCTGAATACGGCTAGTAACAGGTTGATTTATATAATCTACTCAATGCAGGCTTGGTGTATTGTAGCCAAATAAAAGTTAATTTTGTCCCATCAAATAAATTTGCTTAATATGTGAAGAAATAGAACTTAAAGGGAAGAAATAAATGATAAAAAATTGAAAGGACCAGTGAGTGTAATCCGTTGCGTAACTGTGACAACTCAGATTAAAAATGTTTTGGCCCAAAGACGTCGCGGTCCGTTCAAGGCGGACTGGCTGGGTTCAAGAAAAACACGCAACTGTTTTCGAGTCGGTAATCCTTGCTTTCACGTCAAAGCCCCAAAAGCCGACGTTGCTCGCTATGCAGTGCCAAGATTTGAGGAATGACGAGAGAACTATTTACAAACAGTGCAATAGCAAATGCTAATCTTCTATGGTTTGAATAGGAATTGGTTTCACCGCGAAAAAGATGAGAAATTTTCCTTAATGAGTAGTTCCTTTCCTTGTTCCCGTGTTTTTATCATCCTTCGCGTGATGTTGAAGGGAATTAAGTTTTTTTTTGAGTTAAACGAAAATCAAGGTTTTTCATGCCTTTTCGTGACCTTTCTTGCTAAAACACATAGCAACATCGGTACAATATTTTATCGCCATCAGCATTGAAGGCAACACTTCAATTCAAGTTCTCACACATTTTCTTTCCCCTGTTTGTGTTTAGTGGAGAAAATATTCAAAATAGGCACAGCGAAAACGTCAAGCCTCTGTAAAGTGTTTGACAAAGACACAAAAACGCCTTTTAGATACACATCCTATCTTGAAGGTGTCTAATTTTTCCATCCTTGCCCCCATGGGGCCGGCCCGTGAGAACCAGTCGTCTACTAATTACTGATTTCAAAGGGGTAATTTTCAAGGGTGAGAAGTGGATCTAAAACCCCGGAGGACCTATTCAAAGAAATTTTAACTGGCCAATTAACACGATTTCTATTGCTTAATTTATTATGGACAGTAGCTAGAAATAATAACGAAATTAAAAAGAATAACAGAAATAATCACTTCATGTTAATACTCCCGCTTCGTTTGGCAATATAATCGTGTGGCTCCCTTCGCCATTTTGTTGTCAAAAAATTGGCCTGAAAGAAGCCTTTCGACGAAGGTTAAAGATTGTTGATAATAATTTCAAGCCCTTCCTAGATCTGACTTGTCTATGATGTTTTGAATCCCGTTTTGGAGACTTGAAGAATGCCACTTCTGTCCTGGGTTCCATTGTTCAATATTGTTAGGTATGTCAACGATACTTTTGAAAATTAATTCGGCGTAGGTGTTTCTTTTGAACTGCGGGAATCCGACCTTTGTCCACTAAAGGCTCTTTTGATTGGTCACTTATTGACACAAGCTAGGATTGACACGCCCCCTGACCATTGTAAATGTTTTGTCGTTCGTCACTTTTCAGCTTGAATTACAATTGGCTTAACCGTTTGTTTGCGCACAATGCCTAGAGTATAAAAGGGAGCTGTTCGCCGGAATGTTTCAAGTATCAGAAACTGGACAGAACGCCAGAGGTTGTTATCAAGTTATACAGAATCAAGAAAGTCATAAAAAATATTATATTTCGGTGAGTTTATATTAGACACGGACTTCTTTTCACTGTGGAGCTGTTCTCTATGTTTACGGGTCTTGTTTTCGTGTGAATTTGCTTGCATCCGAGCGATCGAAGTGCGCGGTCAGTTTTTTCTTCTCCTCTCATTCATTCGTCCATTCATTTTCACCGTCGAACGGAATAGATCAACCTTCACTCCACTCTGATATTTCCGCTGTCAAAGTCAGGTTGTGGACATTCAAGACTTCCATCACTGAATGCAAGGACATTCTATTACAACGCGGAGTTCTGCATTTATATTATTTTCTTGCGAAATTTAGCGGTATTATTGCGTTGGCCCATACGTCTTTCTAACTTTGCGTTTTTTGAACAGGGAAATAGTTGAACTCGCTCGTAAAGATGTTTGTAACTTCGGATCTTTCTCAAGCAAATGTTGTACCTGATCCAACCATGTATGCACAGGTGAGAATTCTTTTTCATATGATTTTATATCCAACCAGCAAACGATACCCAAGCCGCGGAAGAATTTTGCTTTTATCGGGGCTTCCCCGTTTCATCATACCAACACTTTTCGATATTTGGATACTCGTTTAACACTTTGGAGAGCAGATTCAGTAAAGGAATTTAAACTTATCCAAGACTCTCGATTCGTTTACTCATTCATTTATTTCACAAAACCCAACTGATTTCTAGCCGAAGGCCTTGGTTGTATACTTTCCTGCCTTATTCAGACAAGTTAAGTTATTGATCTTCCGTGCAATAACTACTGGTATTGTCAGAATTGTCTGTAAAAACATGCGTTAATAAGAGGAATAAATACGACCGCCTTGTCGTGTTTCGAAGTTTTTTTGAGTCTTGTGATGTTATGAAAATCTTCTCATGATCAGCTCCAATTCCGAACTCGTGGTAAGTTGATCGCAATTAAGTTGTTCATATCACACTGGGTTAAATTTCTTTTGTTATTTCTGTCACCAGGAAGCCCTCAGCATCGACTCCGTCGAAGAGCAATCGCTATTCGATCCATACGACAACCAGAAGGTTCCCACTGGCAAACCCACGAAGTCAGATCCATGGGGTCCCCGGAAACGCACCCTCGATCCCGACTTCGACGATTTCCACACCGCCCCCAAGAAACCAACATTTTACGAGCCCCTCGACGAGAAGCCCCTGTTACAAGACTATGAAGAAACCGAGAAGCGAGTCATAGTCCCCGCCGGTAAATATTCCTTAGCAAAACATTTACTCTAGCTTTTCTAAGTTTTATCGATTTTTAAATCTGTTAAGCTCGTAATTGTCTCGACTTTTTGCGACCCGGCACGAAGTTCCCTTGATTTATTTCCCTCCTCTAACTGACATTGAGAAGATCAGATGTGAAAGCACCGTTTCTTATGTAAAATCCGCAGTCGATGTTGGAATATCAGTTTAAACTAAGCTCTTTACCCTAACTTTGATGCTGCCCCAGCAACCCCACAAGTGCCTCACCATCCTCAACTCACGAAAACCCAACCTAAAACCGACTTCAGATTTTCCGTAATCTTTCGTACGTATATTTGGCAAGACATGTCCGTGTTATTTCTCACCGGCACAACTGTTTCTTACGTCAATTGCAAGGTCGTACAGAGCCTTTGACAGCCAGAGTAACACCTCAGCCTGCTCCAGCTATAGAGAACGGAGCAGCTCCTGTGGTGCAATTTGTAAAGTGTTCTGTCACGAAAAGATAAACCATGTTCCTCAGCATGAGAACTTCCTAGGGATGCTGATCACATTATCTTTGAAACCTTTAAACCAGCACCAAATTAGGAGGCCTTGATTATTTTGTTGATGATAGTGTGGCTGGCGAACGCGGCAATCCCAACAGCTTCGCTGCGAGTAATAGTCCCTCGACTCGTCTTCATTAGAGCAATTTCGTACCTCGTATTAATATAATGGCGCTTAACGCCCGTCTGATTGGAAAGGTAATGCTTCTAAATGTCATTAGACTTCTTGGTATTGCGAAAACGTTCCACTTGGCTTCTGTATATCTGCTTTTGCAAGTAGCTCGAGTTTTAATTTCGTTTCTCATCTTAGATCCTAATTGCTGGACGAAGGACCACGTAAAACAGTGGGTCAACTGGGCAATAAAGGAGTTCAGCCTTAAAGATGTGGACGTTAACAAGTTTTGCATGACTGGGAGGGAACTTTGCCGACTCACCAGAGACGAGTTCTTGAAGCTAGCACCAGCGTACAATGGAGATATTTTGATGGCACATCTCTGCGTTCTCCGAAAAGGTAAGCAACTTTGATTCGCTAGTGTCCAGGCCACTTTCTAAAAGTGATGGTTGATGACGCGTAATATCGTTTAACTTTGGGCCAAGCCTCGTTTGACATTGCTTTAGCCTGGTTGTGTTTGCTAACGAGACTTTCTTACAATTTCAGCTCCATTGCCAAACCTGACTACAGATGATATAGACAGTGCCCTCGCCCCACCGATGAGTCAACAATGTTCAAGTCGTTCTGGTAAGTGAACAACTTCACATATTACATCATATTACATATAACACAGAATCGTTCACTCCTTCTTATGAATTCTCGTTTAAACTCGACTTGAACTAATGATCTTTTTTTCGATACAGGCTCTCCAAGGTCGACCCCAGCCGAAGATAAGCGCCCGTGTTCCACAGTAGGCAGTGTGTCCCGAAGTGTCCCCGTCGCTCGAAGCGATGGCAGCGAATACTTGACGAGCTGCGCATTCCAATCGAGCAACGACTACAGTTGTCGGGAACGAGACTCAGTCGTTCCAAGCAAACCGCTGTGCGAGGGGTCCATGAATTCATCAGGAGGTAAATTCGTGTTGTTTTTGTCATTCCATATGGCTATTTACTTAAAACATCGCTCTCTGAGCTGTTTTTTACGCCTATTGACGAACTTAAAGTTATTCTACTCTCTACTCAACCCATAATTGCTAGTTGCGTTTGGAATTTGGGAAAGTTTGGCCCATACAAGAAAGGAATCACCTCTCTCTTGTGTTACTTAGTGATTAGTACTCAAAGATATTTCAATCTTTTTCGTGATTCTAATCGCATCATTTTTCTTTCTATCAGAATATTCAACATGTTCAACTCCAAGCAAGCCAACCTCGTACGCATGCACAACCCCTCTTGCTGGCTCGATACCCTCCCCCAACAACCCCACTGGCAGTGGACAGATCCAGTTATGGCAATTCCTGTTGGAACTGCTATCCGACCCCAACAACAGCACCTGCATCGCGTGGGAAGGAAACAACGGCGAGTTCAAACTTGTGGACCCAGACGAGGTAGCTAGGCGTTGGGGCGAGCGCAAGAACAAGCCGAACATGAACTACGACAAGCTCAGCAGAGCACTTCGGTACTATTACGACAAAAACATCATGACGAAAATCCACGGCAAACGCTACGCATACAAATTCGACTTCCAGGGACTCGCCCAGCTCAACCAGCCAATCACATCGGACGCACAACTTCACGCTGCGCAGGCTGCCGCGTACCGAGCGGAATTCCCCTTCTACAGCGCTTACCCAAGCTCATCGTACGTATACGCAGGCGCACCGGTACCCGGGTCAGCACAGTGCTACTTCGGAATTCCCCCAAACCCATATGGTGCTTCATGGGGCCGCGCAGCTCCCGGTCACGTGGGTGGACCATACCGAGGCCAGATAAGCGCATCTCTGCCCTACTTCTAGATGCGAGAAGGGTGATTGGAATTCACTGCAGATGAAGAATGGCCTAAGGTCCGGTGAACGCCAGCTGGCAACGCACACTCTACAAGAATCTGAGGAAAACATTTCTAATTGAAAGAAGATTTTAAGACGATATTATAAGACATTATCTTGACTTGCAGTCCTTTGTCGAATTTCGGAACGTAAAGTGTAAATAAAATGTTAGGTTATTTGAAATTGTTCTGTTCTGTAAAACGCTCTTTTGTCCTTCGATAGGGCTAAATTTATGCCGATTTTGTTCACAGCTTTCCTCACAATTGCATCATCAGCTCATTGGCTTTAAGGCTCTATGCCTTCATTGAAACAAATTAAGCCTTTTTCCTTTTCATTTCGCCACGAGACAATAAAGAAAACCCAAAAATTAGACTGCAAATCATTCATCGCTCCCTTGTGATGTTGATGTACAGCTAGCCAATTGAATTGTGAGGAAAGCCGACAGAATCTCCCTTACAATGTAAGGACCTCGTATTGATGTTGTAAGTTCCGTCACGGACCATGTGCTCTTCGGTATTTGCTTTTCAAGGTAGTTTTGTAAGGCTCTTCGGCGCCATTTTGATAAATTTTTATACGGAATTGAAATATTTGTATTTGTACCAGAGATTATTTGTACATGAAGCTGCCCTAATTTATATTTGTATACCGAGTTCAAATTAATTATGTCAAAGGGGTAAGAAAATGTTATTTAACAGATACTCTTCTGTGGTTTATTTCGCCTTTGTTTAACCTGTCCATGGGCTGTATCCATAATGTATTGAAGAGGATTCACCACCGCACTTACACTGGCTTCCAACGGTGGTTAACCAGTTGCGTTTCCAGTGTTCGCAACTAGCTGACTGGCAGGCGCAACTCTCCGAGTGTCTGTTCTCGAACGTGGTGGAAATGACGACATTCAAGCCTAACTGAACATCGAATTATGCGTAGAGCTCTCTCGCTGTGTGTTGTTCAAAACTTGTTCGAAGTTTGTTGGAGTTTCAGGGGTCTGTCTTCCTTAAATAGGTTTGAGGGCATTTACCAATTTCGAATGGAAGACCGCTTTACATTTCTACTGCCCGTGTTTCATCTTAGCTCCGGAAAAGATAGGCAGCAGTGTTTTGTTAAACTACATGGCTTCAACATTTCACGTTAAATCACGCTAAAAGCTGACCCGCCTGTTAAATTTTGCATGATTTCATCGTTTATGGAGAATTATGTAACTTGTAGATTGCTTTTAAAGAACCTTCAGTGAAAGATCTAAGCAGTAAACAACATTGCGTGAAAATATTTCGGAGGAAGGAAGACAAAACAGGAAAGGGCTTTGTGAGCAATGGTCAGCGTAGTCAGAAGCAAGACCAAAGGCAGGAAGTAACTGCGCAGGAGCGGGGAATAGGGGACAAAAGGCCGGTGAGGGGGGCACCATGACAGATAATGGTCGAAATTTCGAAAACTACTTTGAGTTGAGCCCAAAAATTGTATGATAAAGCCTATTGAAAGTTATTTGAAGCAATAAATTTTCAGCAAGGAAAGTGTAGCATTTTTCTGGGTTCTTAAATTGGGCTTCTTTCTCGGGAAGCCGGAACACATAAGGGGGCATAAAAGGTTAAAGGGGAATTTCATTGCTCCAGACACCCCGAGTTGTATTGTTCCTTCACTCACGCTAATTCGGGATCACCCTTTCAAGCGACAGTGTTAAGTTGCAAAGCTATATATAGTACTCGGGAAGGGCGGTTAAATTTCACGATGTAGATTATATTTGGGTACGCGGTCAACCGACCTTAGCCTTTCGTTACTTCAGCTCATTTCAGAATAAAGGATGCCGCGTTTGCCAATACTCTGTCTCCCAAAAATGTTATTACACAGCGATCTATATTTGAGCTGTTAGCGAGTTTTTAAAGTAATAAGCGGGCAACTAAAAGGGCGAATTTGATATTTCATTAACACACCAAAATAGCGAGGCTGCGTTACTGAAGGGCAAGCAATCTGTCTACAGGGTGCTCTAGTTTATAAATACTACAGACGCAACAAGATTGCTTTTTGGCCTAGCCCAGGCCCCATTCTGTCACTTCATAGAAGTATTGCGCTAAGTCACGTGTCATTGAATGTTCGTTGTGGAATCTAGTTTTGTTTTGCAGATAGCACTGACCCCATTTCCTGCCTTTTAAAGGTGTTTGAGTTATAACGGTTCAAATTGCTGTTTAAATCTTTTTGTTGCGTATTTTACACACAAATAGCTTTTGAGCTTTTCAAATCAGCATGAATCGCCTTTCTTGCTTTTTCAACGATCTTTGCAAATACTAGAAAGGGCCTACTCTTGATCTGATACAATATAGAAAGAGAAACTATGCCTTGCTGTTTTCATAACATCGTTAGTCAATTCCTGTTTTTCTGTTCTCTGTCTAGTTGCTATGTTCCTTTGAGCGAAAAACAAAGTGCTGTTTCCAAAGGTTCTTTTAGTGACAAAATTCGACTAAACACTTACACCAACAAGGGAGGCCCTTTGGATCTCTTGTCGCTTATGTAATATTTCTTCTTCTGTTCGTATCAACATTTGCAGATACTGCTAAACAGAAAGGTTGAATAGCACATAATCCAACTTTTGTAGGTCAATAGAAAGTTTCAGAAGTCCACGAAGAAACACAACAAGAGATGAATGGGTTATACCAAGAAATAAAAAATTGTTTTGGGGGGTTGGTGTTCATCCCTGCACTCGTCTGAAGGACTGGCTCCTCCCCCTCCTCTCCTAGAAATGATTCTTCGATTTTCGCATTTGTTTGCTCTGGTATTGCTGGTGTTTATCACTTGTGGATGCGTAAATACAAGCTCCAATGCACACTGAAAATAGCATAGCTTTGAAACAAACAGATACATGTTAAACTGAGACTTATGGCTTGGCTCTTTCCCGCAAACCCTTTTCCACTACCGCAATCGTGCAAACGTCAGCACTTAGTAGTAGTTGTAGATGCAAAATTGAAAATAAGATTGGCGGTGTTACGTTGATAAATGAGCGTTGCTATAACCGGGGTTGTTTAAAAACATCCATTTCTCGTATTCTGTTTTGGACGTGTTTTGATGCTGCCATCGTACTATTTTAGGAAAGTGCCCCTTGTTTGAAGTCAAACTGGAGGAAATCCAAGATTGTTCTCGTGAAGAATGATCATTTACCGTGCTTCTCATTTAAATATACGCCTCTGACCTCAAGATCCGATCCTTAGAAACTTCAGACTCGCCTTATTAACGAAAGGTCCTCGCCATATCATAAAATCTCGTCCTTTTGATCGGAGACAACAACATGCACTTCCGAGGAAATTTCGCTGAAGGCAATAGTTTGTGGCGAGAAGGTTGATCTCAAGTGAGAGGAAAAATGCCAATTACTCCGCTTTGAAATCGGCTTTCCTTTTGAAAAGATGCTTGGAGATGGAGCTGATGATATTGCACTGAGCTAGAAGCGTTCAGCCCACGAATCATTAACACGCATAAGAGTAATATTCCCGCTATTTGCAACAACTAGTACACGCAGCAACCGTAATGGCACTTACTGGAATTGTTTTTGCCAGGTAATCAATGGCCACCTTCGTACAATTTCGAGTAATTACATGCTCAGCAATCAATTTAGGCTGGGCAACCACCTGACTGGCATGTCGACTGATAATTAGGACTCGCCTCTCAACTCTTTCCCATTCGAGCTAAGTATTCCCACCCACTTCATATAGGGGTAATTTTTTTTAAAAATCTTAAAAAAAATATTCCCCTTCCCCCACTGCATGTTATTTTTGCACCATCCACTATTAGAATGATACTGAACAATGGCAATAGACTATGACGATACGTAATAATTCGTCATTCTCGGAAAAAGGGATAACATCTAAAGCTAAAAAATGGTGAACTGTCGATGGCTCAGCTTCCTCTACTGTCCTTGAAAGGCAAAAGCCCCCCTTCTTTGCACCAATAGTTTATAATCTTCTATTCAGATAGCTGGCCATTTCGCATCTTCAGTGCAATTGAAGACCTCTTCTTGCTTGATTGAAGGCCTGTTTATGCAAATAGTTATTTGATACCTATTATTTCATCTGATTTGTTCGTTTAAAAGGCATTTTTAGCAAAAATGCTCAGAGTATTGCATCGATAATCAAAATGTGAAGTTTTAAAAGCATACTTTAAGCTTTGATGGGAGGAGTTAATTCATTTCCCTAGTTACAAAGTCATGGCTTAACAGTTGTAGGCAAACTAGGCTAAATCCTACAGTTTGCGGCTTGAAAGTGTTAAAAGGTCACTAAAAATAAGCACTTTCAGTTGGGTTTTTTTGAGCAACAGCCATACAAGGCTATTCAAAATACATACTTGCTTACAATGATAGTCGAAAGAATGAGGAAAAATGTCATTCAAATATAAGGCTAAATCTGTCAATAAGAAGATATTTTGCGGTGTTGGCTGATAATGTAAAAGAGTCCCATCAAAGTCTATTTGCACTGGAAGCTATCTTGCAATACTTGCGGGTGCTTTGGAAAAGCCTTCATGCCAATGCCCTCTTGGCAAATGTTTGTTTGTCGGTACAGAATCAATGCATCTCAAAGGCCAATGAGTCAAAGAGTTCAGTCTTGAAACTGAAGCGTTTTCCTCAGGTTCTTTCTAATTGTTGATTCATTGTCAAGAAGTGATGGCCTAAAAGAAAATTGTTCACTATTTGTGTTTTCTTGCTATATGAAAAGCGATTTAATAAACTAAGTTGCTGGCAACAATAAAAATGAATTTAATTTATACTTACCGTAAGAGCTTTATTAAGCCCCCTATCCATTAAGCCCCCCTCACTAATAAACCCTCTCCTTTTAAGCCTCCTCTCCATTACGCCCCCCCACATTTTCATACAAGAAAGACTACAGAGCAAACTGCAATAATCTAGTGATAGCTTATGGTGTCTTGTCCTTGATCTTGGTTTTCGAAATAAGGCCCCCTCTCCAATAAGCCCCCTCTCCACTAACCCCCCTCTAGGACCTGGAAAATATAATAAACCCCCGATAGAGCTTTTACGGTATGCCTCCTTCTTCAAGGAATATTTTTGCTGCTTGTTTCAGCAAAAGCACAAGCGTACGACACAAAGTTACCATAGTACTGTACTGTTGTATGAATTTGGAGTCCCGCTGAAGCAAGAATTTGTCCCGACATCCACTGTAACCATAGATACTACAAAAGAACTGATATTGAAATCAATGAAACATAACCTTGCACGGATAAGCAGATTTGCGGACAGGATTAAGTTGCTAATTTACTGTAATAATGTTCTCCATTCGGTGACCCCGTGAACTACTAAAGTTTCTTGTCATTAGCTCCACAGCAACAGATATGGGAAGTTTCCGTTGGTTTCAAAGACAGTTCTCTTAGTCCAAGGTGGGGTTACCTGGGAAAGATTTCTATCATGTATTGAATAAAGCGATAGCTTAAGAAAAATGAGCTAGGGCTGTGTGAAGTTGCTTTTATATTTACAAAATTGACACTAAAGGATGAATTGTTTAGATTAGCGACTGCAGTCACATAGTTTTGGCTGTTCAGAGTTTGGCCTACCACCTTAACAAAACAGAGGCACCTTAAATCAACCTGAAGGCGGGAAAGTTTGTGACCGATACTCTACAAGTGACGGGATATACAAGGTATATTTTATTTGTTTCGACCAGTTGAGCTTTTATAGCTATCAGGGATCTAACTGAACCAGAGCTGGAAAATTAATGGTATGCCCTGTCGTTTAAATACAGGTCTAGGGGCATCAGCTAAAGGGCCTATATCATGTAGGCCAGTAATAATGTTCCAGTTTTACTACCGGAGCAGTTGTTAAACTTGTCAACAAAGTTGTGTGTTATAATAAGACTCAAATTTGATTTTCTCAAGGGAGCCCCTATGTTATGATAATGCTTGTAGTAGCAATCCTTAGATTGAGATTGGCACCAAACATGGCAAATGTAACGTTTTTCTCTGAGGACTGTCATAACCAAAGGCAGAATTGCCATGTGGGAGGCCTAGCCAGAACGACTTTTTAGGACCTTCACCTGTACGCATAAGCCTATCGAGCCTGTATAAGTCACAAACTTTCTGTATAAGTGTAACTGCATTTAGTCTCATTTGCAATTGGGCTGATAATAAACACCAACAGTGCAAAATGTCAACAGAGTTGACACATTCTGCAACATAGTCAGACAGCTCATTTGAATCTAAATTTAGTGACGTCGTCTGGAAAAAAATTGGTTTGTGAATAGATAGCCTGTCCCAATAGATAAATTTCTATTTAATAGGAATTCTTAAGTATAGACCTTAAAAAATACACTTGCTGAAAACACCTCAATTACCCCTCCTTGGCTATACCTACTTTGCGTTGTAATGATTACGAGAATCTAATTGTTAATGACTGTTGATATCGTTAGAGAGCAAGGACACACAAGGGTATTCTTATGATGGTGAAAAAAGATTTTTTTTTCCAAATCTATCTTAAGATCATATTCGATTGGATGTCGTCTGAAGCCTAGTTATCATTTTAAAAGGCAAGAGAGCAACTTTCCTGTGGTGGATAATAAAAGTTACTAAAGAAAGTAATCAAATATTTACAATAATATCTGTTGTTATTGAATGAGATTAAAGTAAAAAAGTCTGTAATCAGGAGGTTCAGAATCTACTACATTTAAGTTTTGCAATGGATGAGAAAATCACAGTGGATAAAAGTTAGCCCATAATTCTGTGAAAACAGAAAGGTTATGTTGTAGGGTGGGGTTTCACTCTTCCAATATCCCAACCATTTCCATATGTTTACATGTTGTATCTCAATTTGATTCCAAAATTTCCAGAAATATGAACATTAATCTATTTTTTTGAAACTGTCATATCTTTTATAGGGTATCTTGCATCTTAAGCTATCTGTTGTATAAATGTAAAAGGTACAACAGTATTTTAAGGCTAGGGTAAAAGAGGTTTGAAAATTTTAACTAATATATATATAAACATTTTTTAAGAATGTAATGAATTTTATTCTTGTTTATGGAATTGGTTACTTTCTATTGCTTGTCAATCCTTTTAGAATTGGGTGACTCTTGAACCAGGCATGGCAAATGAACATATAACTGAATTAAAGAAAGATGCAAATGAAGTTTTACATGCCTCTGTTCTTGTCCAGAAGGATAATCTGAAAATAAAGCAATCAATTGAATCAAATGGTAAGAAATGTGTTTTATGCAGCTATTTCTGTTACTTTTGTTTGCATGTAGGCAAATATGATAAATTTACAGGATTTGTCCTATCATTTTATATGAATAATTTTTTTTGGAAGTAAATTTCCAATGTTAACACCCATTTTTAATCTTTTCGTCATCTGCGAACTTAAATGTCATTTTAACAAACTAAATAGATCTTATGAACATGATGATATATTGATCTAGGGTCAGAGATGTGTCCTATTTAATATTATGTTTCCTATTAAAGCATAAGCCTGTTTCAAGATGTTTAGACATCTCAAGTAATCTGTGTTATGCTTGACAAATGAAGTAAACATGCAGTCCCTTGTTGTTGTGGACCCCATTGTAGCAAAGTGCATGTCACAAATGAACTGTCAAACGGTGCACTCTGCTTTCAAAAGATTCTATGAGATCGCCTTACTCATTCAACCAGCAATCATTTATCGAATGCTTTATACTTTTCTAATTGAAGTTGCAAGATACCCTTTGCCCAATGATTCGTAAACCTGAAATTGAGCAAAGTTAGCCGAAATTATCACTGAGGTTGTTATTATCATATTCTGCCTTTTCAGTAACTAATCAATCAAAATTTGCCTTCTTAAGTTGAGATAAGTGTATTAAGAAGCAGCGCAAATCAATCGTGAATACAGAACTAAGCGGATAATACGGCCCAATCCGCCTACGGTATCTGTTTACTGATGTACCGCTTCAACTATTAATGCAATTGATTTCAGCGAATGACATCGTCACGATATCCTTCAACGTAACCGGACTCACTTATAGATGTGTATGCAGGTCTGAAATTTAGGCCCACGTATGCTCAATCATACTTATAATCAATTTGTTGTCGCACTATGATCGTATGACGTCATATGGTAGAATTGACATGATAATGAGGCCCCTACCATACAGAGGTAGGGTATGTTTTCCTTGCGTCGCAAGAATTTTTCAAGCACAAGAAACACCGTGTTTTGTAGGAGACTGCACTTGATACCTTGCCACACGTAGTACGCATTTTTTCCGCCCGCATACGACTAAGCATTCACTGTAGAACTAGTTTGTTGAACTCTGATAAACCAGTTTCACTGGTAAGAGGAAGCACAGGGGCAATCAGTCAGCCAAACCATATGGTGGGGTGTTTTGGGGTAACTGGACACTAAAGAGCCAAGTACATGTTTAGCACGCATCGGAAAAATCACCTAACTTTCTCTTTGTACGTCCTATTGGTCATCACCTTACCACGTGGGTAGCTTTGTAATGGCTTCTGTCAAAATGGCTAAGGTATAAAGTTGCATCTCTTTTTTATTTTTCCTTTAACCACCCAAACATCTCAGAGTTCGCTTAGCATTTTCCCAAACCGATCAACACAACTTGTTTTGCAGACACAAGTTCCCTAGATCTAGACAAAACCTCATCAATACTTTGCACTCTACCTTTGCGAAGAGGTCATCTGGATGATGCCGATGCTAAGCTGGCAGCGTCCCTGTGAGGGAGACCGACAGAGCTGCTTTGCTTGCTCGTAATGCCTCGCATCTTTGCTGCATTTGAACGATTTCTTGCCTTAAATCGCAAGCTAAATGCCAGCTACTTACTCTTATTGTGACGTTATAAGATGTGCAAGGAGTGGAATTACCATTGGTGATCTGTTTACGAACGCAGCGCAAATAAGCAAGTATTATCTGTCTGTGCACCTTCTCCAAACTTTTTCAAAGGTTCTCGAATAAGTGCTACGCTTTTAGCAGGAAACATGAGAATTTGGTGACACCAGGATAGGGAATGAGAGAAGATTTTGTGACTAATGCTACCTTCACTTGCCAATATCTGCCTACACATCCTTTACCTCTTGGATGTCACAATAACTTTCGGCAATGATTAGCGTTAGGTACACTTTGCACTTCTAGAAATCCGGTTTAATCCAAGCTGAGAATCAAAGTATTTGGAAAGATTTCTATTTAACTGTCTCCCAGCTTTTGGCAATTAAAAGGATATGCAGGAAACAAACGTGAATGTCGGCCAGTTAATCATTCAGTAAACTGCTTCGAGTCATTTAGCTGCAAGTCATCTGTTTCAACACCTTTCCGTAAGGGCTCAAGCCAAGTGAGATCACCTCCACATCAATACACAAACTTTTGTTTGCAACTTTCCATGATCAAATCATAACCAGACAAACTGTAATCTAGATTATCAAACGAATTTCCTGATTTGTGGTAACCTATTTAAGAATCATCCCATTCACGCACCAACCCTACATCCTCAATGCAAAGGTTGCGATGCTTCTGTATCCAGATTACTCACGAAATAATCCTGTGTCATTATTGATTAACGCAAATCTTCTTTTAGCAGTACATTGGTGCCTTCGATTCATCACAAATCACAAACTGTCACACTATTGTTCATTGTGTAAACTATTTTGTTACTAATGGCTACACCCACGATACATGGGCGAGTGCTATCCCACGCTTCGAGTCAGTAATTAGATGACAACTAGTCCCTTTATGACGAGGCGGCTTTTCAGTACTAACCTTGTTGGTGCATCAATGGGAAATTTCCTTTCGTTCTAGCTTTGGAGTTCAAGGAGTCCAACATTCTCAGCAAAGTGTCTGAATTAGATTTTCAGTTTCCCTGAAATCAATTTGTTAAACATAATTGTAGGGCCTAAATTGCTGTCCAATCGGTTTCTTTTAGACCTTTAGAACACTCTAGTTTTACTAAATGGTGCAAAATTTACAGACCCACTGTTTGTTCTGTCTTCGTTGGAGATGCAATTTGGGCCATTCCCCTTAGCCAGTGAGCTATCTCCACAACTACTTTTGCGATAGAGAAATTTCTCGTGACATTTTATGAGAAAAGCGCCAAGAGAAACCCGCTGCTAAGGCTAGGCTATTTCATATTTTCTTTGGCGTGATTATATTGACGATTTTTTTCGTTTATTCTCTCAGAATCCCAATTACTATCTCGAATAGTCCTTTTCGAAACACTGAATCTAAATAATTAGCGGGAGTGCACTGCGAGGCATATGACGTCACTCCCTCACTGAAAAGACTTTTCTTACATCCTTGGTCTTCAATGGCCTGGCTCTGCGCATTAATCAAACTGATTCTTTTTAAAATATGCTTTGGGCTAAACACAACAGACAAGCGTTGAGCAATTAAGTATTATCTCAAATTTCACGGAGTCGACAAAGCAATCACACGAAAAGGCCATCAAATTTACTATTCGACATTTTTGAGAAATTTATTATTCGACACATTATTCGACATTTGGACTCTGTCATGGTGCAAGCCATATCTACTCTTGGTGGCCAATTTTGGATTGTTTAATTGCTGAAACAATGTTACTTGATCTTTCGTGTTTTCTTCTTGAGGATTGCTGGATGATGACGTCAGTGGCCTATCGGCAACCGCAAACGATACGTGGCTAATAGGCCCGTGGACATTGCCTGCCGATCTTTTCTTGGTGTCTTGACCTGCTAAATTTTCCAATGACATCTGCGCTAGCTGACTTTATTATGTGGCTTAGTACTTCATTAGGTTTTGAACGTTGCTAATATTTTTACGCTTATCAAGTTAGGTTTGGATCACGACCTCTCTGCTCAGAGGCAACCTAGTAATGTTTGAATGCTTTCACAAGTACCTTTGGGGGATCTTGATTGCTTCTGCGTAATAAAAGCTTGGCTCGCTATTTGCTGCACAGGGTCTTATATCTATCCTAGCTTATAGCCAATCCTCCGTTTCTTTGCCTTCGCTTTCCACTTCAAAACTGAAAGGAAATCTAACGTCGAGTAATTGTTGTTCGCTCCAGATTTCGTATCTCCTTTAGGCGAAAGAGGTAGAATAGCATCTTAAATAGGCCCCGTTTTTCACTCTTTTTGACGCCAATCGCCTCGGAGAATTTTCGCCTCAAATATTTATCGTTTTGTTACATTTTGTTGTTCCCAATCAAAAGGTGCCCAGAAGGATCATTCGTGCGCCCCGGGAGACCAAATAGAATTAAAAAAGTAATACAACGAGATCCAATTCTTTCATTGTAACAACCTCTTGACTATAAATAGTAAGAATAGCATTTAGTAGGTCGTGTTGCCTGTGTGACGTAAGATTTCCGTCTAGCGGCAGGTGATGACGTCATAATGTGTTTGACGATAAGAATCTCGCATACGTCTTTCGGGTGACCTTAGGTGGTTAACCTTCTGTGTCATGCAGAATTCCGCAAAACACGTAGGTGCTTGCTATCCTGTTTGCTTTGTTCCCTGGTCCTGTTTATCGTCTTTGTGGTTTTCAACGTTAATCTTCTTTAAATATTCCATTCATATGTTAAATCCTTCGCTTCAAGCGTCACTCGACTGCTCAATTGTGTTCCTCTGATAAAATACAACGCCGGCCCTTTCTGCTGGGCAGGATCACACCCTAGCGTCACCTGATTCGTGACTCGTTAGTGGGCATAGAAAGCCCTGTCTCATATTGGTTACTGGACCCGGCGATATCCCAGGCATGTTCATTAAAACACCTAATCCGGCAGAGCAAAACGGTTTGAGAATTAAATAAAGAAACCGCCAATAGGTCATACGAAAGCAAACAACGTCATTTTTAGGCCTTCAGCACCAACAGCTGCGAGATGGTAGTTTCGGGCAATGCAATATCAGCCTTAGGACATAACGGAAGACTGAATTTTGACAATCCTTTAACAAACCTTGTGTCAACTGTTTGCAGGCTAGGGATTTGTTTTGGAGAACTTAGCTACTCTCAGTTATATATGATTAGGCGAGGCCTATTCATTTAGGCTTGGTGACTGAAGGAACTGATTGAATCGGCCGTCAATGTATGAAAGTGTCTGTAGGATGTCATATAGCTTGAGGGTTTTTGCAGTAAAATATTGTAAGAGTCTGGTATTTTTTTAATTACTGTCGAACATTCGTTATTAACCAGATGAGCTAATTATACATTTATACAATATTTGCGTCTAAGCACATTTTTGTCTAGTTCTCTAAAAGGAAGTAGCATGGGTATGACCTCATATGAAGATTTTTCTAGAGAACGTCAACAGCGCATCTTGCAGCAAATATTTACTTTACCCGTTGTCTTCCTACAGCAAACATGTCTATAGGAAGAAAACTGCCAATACCACCAAAATGAAGCATTGCTTTTGCCAAGTATCATTTTCAGTGATGCCCTAATGGCGGGGTTTCCGGTTCACCATCTTTGCATCAATTCGACATGTGCTGTGATCTTCTATGCCTTTTGTCGCTCCAAAAGGCTTGGAATTGAGATGGCCAATACCCTACTACACGCTTTTTTACATGAGAAACCGGTATATAAGAAACCTAGTACTAGAGCACCAAAAATTTAAGAAACCTTTAGAACTAAATCATTAATTTTAAGGAACTCCAAAAAATAAGATGACTTTCTTGGCCGGAAAATAATAAGTACCAAATGTCTCGGTAATAATACTTAAATAATACAAGAATTTAAGCACACAGTACCGGGTGTCTCGATAAAAACTACCCCTGTTTGCTGTTTCCATAACAATAATGAACAAGAGATACGATATCAAATCTTACTGTTTTGGGTTATAAACTTTAATAAAATTAATATGCGTGGGAAGGTGCAAAATTTGATGTTAAATTGTTATCTAAAAATAAGAAACTTTTTGTACTAGTAAGTAGGGAAAAATTAAGAAACTTTTTGTACTAGGACTCAAGCTAGGTGTCTTATATAAAAAAACATGCAACCAGGTTTCATTTGTCCGAATAAGGTGTTTACTGTTGGTCACAATAATTGGTTTCTATTATTTATAGGCCATCGAGAGTCAATAAACATCTTTGAGTCTCTCTGCAATATATTAAGACTTCTTCTTCTTATAGCTATCATTTATTTTCATGGCCATAAGGAAGTGGAGTTTTCGGGACAGATGTTTCTACAAAAGATCACAACGTGACACTTGTCACTTATTTAAGGTTGGTGCAAAGGGACTGCCTGGTTGCATAGCTGATATTCCAATCGAATTTACTTTTCATGGGTGCGAACCCTTGTTCATTGACGTCACGATTTCTTTAACCAAATTTAGAAACTGGTGAAGTTTTGAAGTTCAGTTTTGAAGTGCGTCAAAAGAGGTCAGATTAAGAAACCAAAGTTGAGCTCGATTAGGGCGAAACAATTTGCAACAGAATGCGGAACTTTAAAAACCAAAAGCTGACGTCGAATTGCATTTTTCGTCAGTCAACTTTGGTATCAACTCGAGAAAAAGATTGTTTGTTCCTTTTCGCCAACATGTAGCTTAGATGGTCAAATGTTCCTTGTATCGGTAATAGCGAAGCGATTACTGATTGACCGTTATGTAATTGGTTCAAATTGAGAATCAAAGCTCATTATCTCGTCTCATTTTTTCAGTTTCTCTTCGTCAAAACTCGCTTTCATTCATTGCTCCTAAAACCTGCGGCATCTGTCGCTGCGCTGCCGCACTGCACAAATTAGCCTAATTTCGCCCCAGGGTGAGTTAACTCGTAGCTTGATATCCACAGATCACAGCAACAGGCACTTCTAATCTCATATGGCCGACATGTTAATAAATGGATGGAAGGAAAACCGTTAAGGAGACCATGAGACATAGAATCTGAATCTAATTTGATGTCTTCGGTTACGAATGGGCGCTAGATCTCGCGTTGTGGCTGTTGCTGAAAAATTCTGCCATTTCAATGTGTTCAATTTCATTATCGGCTAGGAAACCGCAACCTAACCTCACAAATAGAATGCTTTGTTGATAACTTGAGACTTGTTTGCGTTGTATAAAAAGTTGCATAATGTTTGCTTCCTTTCGAAAAGTTCATTCTGAGGCACGAGTTCTCAGTTCTTTGTTGTTGTTAATTAATAAGGCCTTATTTGCTGTATATAAGCTCAAAACAAACTTAAATAATAAGCATATTTTCAATTATAGTTATTACAATACTCAACATTATTCATTTTTGTTTCTAGTTATACAAAATCTTGCTATTTGAGTTGTTTTGGGGCGTATTTATAACCATGTCTTCGAGTCATACTTAAACCCATATTTCCAGCAAATCTACTTGTTTTTAATTCGGAAAGCAAAGACTCCTTCGTCGCGGCACAACGACAACTATACCCTATCCACCCAATGGCCTAGCGATCTCACGAGAGGATAAAATAAATCCTTTTGGTTGTTTGCCTGTCGTGTGGATTATTGGGTAAGAGCTAATTTGAGTTGTTGCCAGTGCATTTTTGTTTTTCTTTGTTGAGTTGAAGGGATCAGAATCTATAAACACTTTGCAAAATGAACGTTTGTTTGAAGGCCAGCGTGAATTCTTTTGGCGCTTTTATGGATTGTGCTCCCCTGTTTGTTTTGCCAAGTCACGCCATGTTTACCATTCAATATGTATTAATCTTTTTAGTTTGGCTTGGTATGTTTTGGGAAGTTGACAATAACACGACAATGCGTTTAGACAGGTCGATTCAAGGTTCGCATACGCTTGCCTAAGCCAAGACTGGTGTTGAAAAAAACATCCACTTAGCATTCCTGATGACGTCAAATTACTTTGTAGAAAACGTCTTAGAAGTAGAAACTTATTAACAAGAAAAAAGTTACAGTACGAGCAGGGGTGGATTTAAGAGGCAAAAATTGAGGGTGTGTTAGATTATAATCGGATTTTAGTGTCAGGATTTTAGATGCCTGGAAAATAATAGAAACATAAATTTTTGAATTTCTCTTTATAACCATAATTTCTTTAATCTTTGCTTTCTGTAATATTAACTCCTCCCCCCCGGTATGTCCGTCCCTGTGTACGAGGAAATTTTCATTGAATTTCTGTTGTTTACTCAAGTCTTTTGCGGGATTTGGTTGGCAAAAATAAGATGATGGACTAAATATAGTCTTTACAAAGCATTTACTTTGCCTAAAGCTTATGAGAATCCCGTTTATTAGTAGGCTCAAAATAACCAAGTAACTGTGTATTGCCGCGACACTAAAAAACCACTTTCGCTCACATAAAAAAGTTTTATTTGAAAATGAAGTTACGTGTGATCTACTACCTCAACTGAGATACCACTAAAAAACATCCACAAGCTCTATCAACTAAGATCTTTGCTTGTTTTTAAAATCGAAAGCCGTCTTATTCTGGTTAAGGTAGTTTGATTTCAAGATTGAAATTTTAATTACTATTTTGTTTGATTAGAAATTATAGTTTTATTGTCTCGAAGTGCACCTGCTGATACTGTTTTCATATTTCTATGAAAGATTTCAAGATATTCTTTTTACTAAATATTATTATGTATTTAACTTATTTGTTGCATACAAGAATCTCAATTTCAAAGATGCCAAAGCCAAACTGGAAAGAAAAGACGAAGTTAGTTATTACTTCCACGCTCTTCTGGTTGTCATGTGGGTAGCTACGTCTGTGGCTACGAACAGATAGCGGAAAAATGACAGGAAATTTTGGAATTTTGTATTCCACTCTCTGTTGCTAGAATCAGATAATTTTTTAAGTTAAAAGATTACGTCAAGAAACCTAAACTGGCAGTCCTTTTTGACCTAACACAGTCTGTTTCGCTTTGCACTGTCTGCATTTAATCTGAGTCTGGCTGCAATATAGATCTTACGATTCGCGTTAAGCAGTAAAACGAAAGTTATGAACACTTTTTACATCCGTTTTCGTCGAAAGGAAGCAGAATCGTCATCAAATTGTGGACGAAAAGGAAGTTATCGTTGCCAAGAATTTATGGTGCTAAGGACAAGAAACACGTAAACAGTTTTAACAACAATTTCCAACAAATATTTCAATTGATGATGTAACCATTATTTTAACTTACTTTAATTTTATACGGATCATAGCAAGCCGAGTTGATTGCCTTTGAAGCTCAATAGACTATGCAAGCTAAGAGGTCTACTCTGATATTGTAGAGATGTACATTAATAGTAGGAATTCGATTGAGTTTATATTTGGAGTTTATGAGTTTATTATCACAAGTTGATGCTATTACAGAAGGGTTTGACGTTCATCCGACTGTAAAGGGTAAGAAGGCTACCAAGGAAGAAGCGACTGCATATGCTCAGGGGGGCAAGGGGGAGGGGCAAACGCATGAAGATAGTGAAAATGATATAGTAAGATGAGAAATTCAGGTCTTCTACTGAAGGTGGAGAGGGTAGCTGCCCCACCCCCTAGCTGCAGGCGTTCCGATCTGTGTATTTTGAAAAGGTAGCATTATTAAGCTAGCATGCTCTGTATTCATCTGATGAGTCGTATAAGTTCATCACAACTTCAGCTTATATTCAGCAGATGCCTATTATTACCCTTCTATATTAGAAGAAGAGGTTTTACTAGTTTGTTACAACAATCGACAGAGCTTGCAAGCCTGGTCTTCATTGTGATTGAATGTACAGTCTGGTTTGTATGCATCATTAGAACTTCTGGATGTACAGTCTGGCTAATGCTATCAAGAGACTTATCCACAAATATTTATTTTCCAGAAAGCAAGATCAGTGACACAAGGAGAAGAATCGATGAGCTGCATGCGAAAATTGCCCTGCTGAACGGGAGGACGTCATGCCTGCAAGAAAACGGACTCATCTCCGAGGAGTTGTCGAACAGAATCGATTCACGATTAGAAAGATGGAGAAAGCTTCGAAGGTAAAACCAATCGCTCGCATTTTTGTTCAAGCGCACCCTGAAGGTAGGAAAAAGGGGAGATTTCTGAACAGTCACAAAAAAATTGAAAATGAGTTATTATTTTTGCCCCTTGCAAAATCAGTAGAGAGTGGGGGTCCGCGTGGTGGGTTTCCAAGTGCCAGTCACAGAAACCATCTCCTTTTCCATCCCATGGATGGCTTGCAGTACTTCACTGCCGCTTGCCCTCATACGCAATTCTTCCTACACACGAAAAGCAACCCCATGAAGACAGTTATTATTTTCACGCTCCTCCACAGCCAGAAAACAGGCATACCCTCCTTCGAAAAGTCGACCGATTTTCCTAAAGATCGTGGTTGGGCCTAAGACGGAGCTTCCTAAAGAACATACCCGCGAAGGCTATTTAAGGCGGTGCATATGGTAATTTAATCCGCAGAACTGATCCAGCCCTCATGCTCCACTAAAAAACATCCCACATAAGTCGCACAGATCCATCACAGCCTTGGCCGTTCGTTTAACACGTAGCCTCGAAGTTCACACATGTGCTTTTTATAAGCCAGTCGTACGGTGGTCTTTTAGTTCACCACCGAAGATGCTCCGCTAGTCTGGTGGCTCTCTTGATAAGCCCTTTGACTCCGGCAGATTTAATTGAAGGCTGCTATAAAGTTGTTTTAGTAGAGAACAGGTTGAATATAGTTTGTCTGTCTGACTTAGATTAGATACTGGAGGATTACAGAGCTGTTCGAAAGCTCCATTGTCGGAGTGCACAGGGAGAGACAAACCAATGTCAACAGAGGTGCACATGAAATGTTCTCATAAGAGATAGAAACGATTGCAGGCCCATTCTATTGTAATTTTATAGATGACTAAGAAATATTCTAGCTTAATATTTGGCTTGTGGTTCATATTTTCCTTTGTATCAGAATGATTTACGACTAAAAGCCACCTAACCTTCTAGCATGCCTGAAAATTCTCTTGGTAAACATGCATGGAGCCTAATATGTCCATTAGGGTGAGAGTACTTAACTACGAAAGTCCTCGATTAATTTCGTATCAAATTAATTATCAAACTGGTTTCCAGCGTGCATGGGTTTACATCAGTTGTGTGTATTTCGCAGAATAAACTAATTTCGAAGAGTTTACTAAGCTCTGGACTGAAAACAGGCTTAAATTTAGAGCATTACAGACAATCTAGTAATAATGTTGTGATGACATAATAATGATTAATGATCATCATCTTATATGGTATTCAGTGAAGTGTTTAGTACCCATTTCTCGAAATCGCATCACGCTAATTTAACAGGAAGTCTCTACTGCATCAGAACAAGACGTTATATTTCGTGCCCCTCCTTCTGGTTTCGTGAATGAATTATGCTCCAGATTTCCTCCTATTGCGCCCCTCAAAAGACAGCGCTGCTTTGTTGTAAAGATTATCGAGATCTAGAAAGAAGATATGGTTTGTGATGTCATCTTCATGTTGTACCCTAAAAAAACAAAGCTTCGCAGTTGATTAAGCCGATAGGGAGTGGAGGTTCAGCTTCCCAATTGCCTTCCCGGAGAGATGTACTTAAATTAGCCGTTTAATTAAATTTCACAAGGTAGGCTTTTTTCAACCTCTGTCTTTATTGTTCTTCTATATGACATATGGCAAGGAGTGGTTTTCTGGCCTTAGGCCTACAAATCCTCCAAGGTAGTGTTTTAACGGTTCGAAGTGGTTTAGCAAGCAAGCGTTTAGAAAAATTTTATTAGTTTGACACTCCTTAAAGTATCAGATTGAAGATCAATGTTGGAAATCGCGTAATTTATTCCCAGCTCTAACACGACATGCGCTAATTAAAAAAGGAGAAAACGGCTGACCTGTTAAGTAACTTTCTTTATCCTCTCAATCATCCATCGCTGATTGGCTGTTTGGCAGTTTTCACGAGTGCTGATTGGCCATTCCGTAGTTCTCACAACATCTTCCCTAACATCCCACGTCTCATGTCTCCTTTACATTTTCTTTAGCATTGGAGATACCATTATTCATTTTCAATTAATTTCCCAAGTACTTATAGTTCTTTAAGCAAGGGAGGATCTCTACACTTCACACTTACAAACTGTTAATTTTTCTTGTTAATGTTCCCTCGCCTTTCATAGAGTCAATCCATGTACAAATCATACGTTTTACATAGAATCATTGCTCTCATTCTTGATTCTATTAATCTTCACTTTTTTTTATTGATACAAGTCTTTCATTCATCTTGCATTTTAAAAGTATATATTTTATAAAGTCCCTTCTTTTGCTCCAGTCTTTATAGCTCTTCCTTGTTGCACAATAACTTGTCTTGTATTTGCCGTGAAAAATCTTTGGAAGGAAGTGCTTACAGGGTATCAAAAATTGGATCCCTACTTAAAATTTGAGCTTTTTGGATTTTTCAACAAAGTATTCTTCTGTACATTCTATCTGTGAACATATATTTTAAAGGCAATGGTTAATAATGTTTAAGCTGGGGACTTTGGTTTATGTGTTTCATTCAATAAAATTTCAGCGAAAATCATGTTCAGCATCACGAAGCATCGGGTGGCATTTCTTTACGAATATCACAAGATGCAAGTGCACAATATAGGCTGCTTTGATTTCCTGCATTGCACAATTCGTTTTGGTTGCATTCCCGTCATTGTATCATGGTAACACCGATCATTGTGACTTGTTCGTTTTTCCTCCTCTCAGTTTTGTCCTAAATGGCCTGATAATTGCATCTTGGATACCCTGCTGATGTTTTGCGTATTCCTTTGTGCCTGCGCTGTCGCAACGTTAATGGTACTTTCGCTTTTTTGTGTTGGATTTGCAAACATAAATCGATGCGTAAAGGGTTTTTCATTTGGCAGTTTCATGCAATGTACACAATTATAAGGAGAGGAATGTACAAGATAAGAGGGACAAATAAACGTTCCGGCAAGAGAGTATACATGCAAAAATCGATTTGACAGCAAATTTTGAACTCAAGATTACAATACACAGTATAAACCAGATGAGAATCGCTATCATTCTCTTGAAGTACGCAGATACATAGCTGAATTCGTTCCATGCTTTAATCATTCGATTTTGCAGTATGATGAACCTTGAAATCCTTAGTTTTTCCCTGTTTGGATAATAGCAGATAGACCCTGATAATGGCTTGTAACCTCCCAATGAAATTATATTGTATATTGGTTCCCTTACCTTGCACACTAATGAGTTTAAAGCAAGCGAAGAACAATCCACCCTGTTTTTGCAAGGTTATGAACCTTTTTGCTCTTTTGAAGAAATACTTTTACGAGTAAGAGATCCTTAGTTCTTTCCAAAGGTCTCAATAACGTCAAGTATAGAACTACCAAAAGCTCAGTTTTACTCAAGAACAAAACGTATTTCGAATTATTGACATCAAAGCTCTACTTCGAATGGATGTTTTTCTGGACCTTGTAAACACTTGCTGTGTGGATTATAGATACGATACAATGGATTAAGTCGCCTAACTAGGAATAATTAAGGGACACTTGAATCGCAAATGTCTTTACTGTAATGACGATAATCAAATTAAACAGGATTAATCCAGCAAACATAATTTAGGTTGCTCAGCATGTTTGCTTATTAAGCTGTTTTGTCCCCAAAAATAGCTGACTCAGGGCCTATTGTTTACATCATTAAGGACAACTTTACAAAATGCAGTTTTATTCGCCGTTAATTGTTTATAGAAGTTGGCGGTATGCTGTTGAAAAATTGTAAAAATGAATCGTATGTCTTATGTCTGGGCAATTTTTGCAGCAATGGTTATTCAGCGTAGCACGATATAATATAAATTAAACTGTAATTCTCTCTGGGAAATTTCACCATTTGACAAAGCGAAGTAGAGAAGGATCCCAAGGGTGGATAATGTTTATTTGCTTTCGCGTTTATTCGCAGCTCTATCGATGTTTTTCAATTTTCTTGGTTACATTTTCTCGGTTAGTGTACCTTTGTTTTAAAGAGACGAGAATGACCATTCAGTACTCCAAAACGGATAAGAAGGTATAGCTAAACAAAGAATACAGTTTACTCGAACTATTTACGATTCACCAAGGCAAAATATAAAATCGTATTGAAATAGATATGATTTTAAGTTTTATTCCTTTATTCCATAGAATAATAAATCCTTCATAACTCTTACTATCAATAATATTAGTTAGGTGAAATGGAATGAAGGAGATTACACAGTTAGGCCCCATATACTTTTACAATACATATATTATTATTTATTATAATATTTAATAAATGAATATTTATTAAAATACATATGTGCAGCCTACGCTGTTAAGTTTACTTAGGGACAAATCAGTTTAACATATTGCGGAGAATGTGATCTGCAGAATAGGTTACACACACTTCAAAGGTTTCTTTTACGCCAGGGACTGTCGTATATAAAAGGGTTTTCCAGTCGCAAATCATTGCCAACATTTTATATTGCCCATCTGGCTCGACTCTCTAATTCAGCCCTTTGCAAATATCTGCTATACAGTGCTTTTTAACTTTTCAGGGATACGAAAGAGAAGACTTATTTCAGCAAGCGTGAATGTGCCGATGGCCAACCATTTAAGAGTGCAGATCTTGAGCCTGCTTGCCAAGTAAGCTATGCTGAATATTTTTCCTTCCTTTTCCATGTTTTTCTAGGGAAACTTGAGCTAGCCTTTTCGACAATAACGTTCAGTGGCTAGACAACTCTTGCATTGGAAGATGTGTTTTGTGGAAGAAGGGTAAAGTTATTTGTAAATAAACATGGCTCTGGGGCCTACCTTTTCATTCAACTTCACACTTTACTCAACATAGGGGGTACTATAAAAGGAAAGTAGCGTGCCATCTGCCACCCCCATCTCTTACTCCCTCCCCCATGACACACTAAATGGTTATTTAAGTAGAAAGCTCTTTCAAATTTAAACGCAGCAAGAACAACAAAACATGGCAATCTATTCTGAGGTAAAATGCAGTGAAATCTGCATAGATGAATAACATCTATTGGAGACAGTTCTAACCTTCCGTAGATAAAATGCACAAGACAGACTGACCTATCTCTTAAGTATTGAATCTTAAATAACAGTTTTAGCCAGATAACCATTGCACTGATGAAATCAAATTTCTTTTTTCTATTTGCGGGCATGCTTGTACGATTATGTTACTTTTTTCGAACGATTTATTGTCCCTGGCACTCCATAGATGGTGGTTTTCGAACTTGCCTTAATGCAAGCGTAAATGAAATTCCCAGGAAAGTAAGCTGATTAATTTCTGATACTTCAATCTTCCAGCCTCTCAGTTCGTTTCAACTGACAGCCTTACAAACTAAGCCGATGAGAATCAATCGCACTTGAGCTTTTCATAAGAAACTACCTGTCATTATTCATAAATATAATAAAATTGCTGTTTTTGGATGTTTTTTATTGGTGTCGCGAGCTTGTATGCATCTCGCTTTATAATCTTGATTCGCTCCACAGATTTTTGTCTTAATGCATCTAGGGGAGAATTTTCAATGACTCTAGATCTCACTTCGTTTTTTATCATTCACGAAAATGATGAAAAATGAACCGGATCCCCTTTCTCGTAATTAACCAAGCAATTTCATTTGAAATAGATTAACCTTAAGCCCAAAATCTCCTCTCTTACTATACAGCTTTGGTGTTAGTATTGGGTTGTTATTCAGAAACATTTTCATGGATTCAAACTAGATTATTACGAACTGATGTCTTTAATCCTTTTGTTATTAACAAATCACATTCTACATTACTTGGCTACCAAAGATGGGAATGTTCTGTTGAGATGTTATACATCAGTGGCGATGAAACAAATTGCAGTTGGTGATGGGATTTCGTTATAGCTCCCTTAATCTACGATTTTAAGCCGCATTTTGAAGGAAAAGAAAAAGTAATATAAGGTGATCTTTCTGTTAACACAATAATGCTGTGCTCTCATCTCAAAGAATATTTCTTAGCAAATGACGAAAATCTTGTTTGATGCATGTTTTCATAAAAGTTGTGATTGATTATTGGCTTCGCTTGTTTCAATTTGTTAGCTGTTAATTGCAAGGCTTTGTGAACTTTAACTGGAACAGGCCCAATGGCATGAAAACAAAAGCTATTCTGAATCACTTTTCGAAGTTTCTGATTCAAGAGAGATTCACAACAAGATTGATACTGAGGATCGGTTATTATTATTGTCAGCCAGCTAGAGCCTCGTTTTCAATGTGAAACTTAAGCGTGTTCGAGACCAGTGCCGACATGCGAGCACCCACAGCTGTCTATGGGAAAAAGCAGAACACCAACATTGAATATGAGACTTTAGCATCACTGATAAATGATAATAGTTTGGGGATATTAAGCCACGAAAGTGGTTTGCCTAGATTATTAGAAAGTCATTTTGTCTCCTCCACAAGAATAACCTTGGCGGCTCGTTATGTAGCGAAGTGCTGTCATCCGCAGCAGCTTCAAGCCATGAATAAAGCACAACAACAACAACTTCATTACAAATCTCATGTTGAAGTTTTTCACTTGAGACCCCTTGTTGTTCTTATAGTGAAGTTCACAAGGTGCTATGTTCTTATTGATTAAAACAGAACGCCTTTGACTAATTTGCCATAAATCGATACATGCGGCTCTTCGTCCTTTTTGTTGGTTGTCAGTTCGGTGGAGCGTTGAGCCTCCTGTTGGTCATGCCCACCCCTACCAAAACCTTCTCTAAAGATAACTCGGTGGCTTGCTCAGTCTTTCATTCAAACGTTCCTCGCCCTCTCACGTACGCTTATATGTTGCTTATTCCTTCGACAAACAATCTTCGAAGAATCAATATCCAGTTAGGAAAGATCAAACAACTCAGATAATGTTTATTTTGTCATCTTAATGCGAGTATTGTTTACGTCGATGGCAGGTATTTTCAGACCCCTGCCAACTCAATGCCCTATTGTCGATGAGCCTCCAGAAAGACGGACTCCTCCCAAAGAACTGGGCGTTTGTCAATTGAAAGAGTGGCTTTGTCTCATTTATGGCGTATTACTAGCCTGATAATACACTTCTCGGCGATCATTGTTAGAAAGCCGCTTTCCAAATGCAATGAATGAATTAATGACTTATTCGCTTTTAATGATGGACTTTCTGAGTCATTTGCTCGTTGTTTTATTGTCTGCGCTGCAGAAGAGAGACGATCAATGGCTTCTTGATATACTTACGGGCAGTATTATGCATCAAGCTCGTTGAATCGAGGCGTATCACCCCAATCTGCTTTCTAATCAGGCATTATCTATTGAGCCGCGACCCGTTAAATGGCTTGACTCACAGGCATGTTGCTAAAACCCATTAAACATGAGTAATAGGTTATTTGGAGGGCATCTTTTTATAGAAGCAGCTACGAGGACATACGGAATGCTAATCGAAGAGCTTTTTATATTAGACGAATGACCTTGATTTGTATGACCAAGTACCGAATGGGTTTGGTTTAATAACGTATTGGGTTTTTGGTGTTTTGTCTCCACATGGGTGTTAGTTGAATCAATGCTTTGACTAGCGCAAAGTTGGCAGCAATTTCCTTTGACGATTAAATCATTATTAACGATTTTTCCCCTCACCATTCTATCTGTTTGATAAATGAATAATGAAAAAACTTTTACATCGTTTTGTCTAAAAACCCTAACAGCGTATTAATGTTTAGTTTAATTAAGCTAGATTTGAAGAGAGATGCCAGTGGCGAGGTTTTCTTGATATTTCTAGAGAAAAATTCGTCACGCTTGTGAACAAATAACTGATCTCAAGAGAAGACAACTACTTCATGAAGTTGACGAGAAAGCCAGGTACGAATGACGCTTGTTTTTCAAATTGCCATGTCTTCAAAGCCTGCTAATTCAATTCTTGCTTTTAAGAAAAATAAGATATATCTATAGACACGCCTTGAATGGAGGGATAATCCCCAACGTTTACGCCATAATTGTACTACTCGACTTTTTGCTCCCAAACGAGGCTAACAGACTCGACGTAGACAAATTTTTAGGTACAACGGAGACAAATGCCATGCATGACAATTTGGTAAAAAATTACCCTAATGGTCGATTGTTTTAGTTATCTCTGTTGACAAAATATTTCGAACACAAATCCACCACTGATGGAGGCTAGACAGCAACCCACTTGGATCTTCTTTGGAGATTTATTTTGCTTGAGAATTGCTGCAGCTTTTGATTGCAGAATTCGTACACAAATGGGCGAAAACGTCGTGAACTCGGTTTTATTGATTCGAATTCGCGTCCACTAATCTTCGTAAAGTCGACGCTGGAGGTCTTGAACAACCCATTGCCTGTGCAGGAAACAGTTTTGTTACGTCATATATTTTAGCTTCACACAAATGTATGAATGGAAAATGGCCGTGGGCTGCGTTTTCGCACTGTCTGGGTATTTAAGAATCCCCAGGTATCTCTCATAGTGCCTCACTGTGCAGCTCCAGGAAGGATCTCATTGAACAGCGTTGCTTTGCAGTAATTACTTGTCACGTGAAGGGGCTTGCAATTGCCACAGGGCAAAAGTTGTGCCATGCATTAGTTACCAATGCATATCCCCCTTTTTGAATGTTAGAACAGCGACACTAAAGATAGGTATCCATAGTCCATGAGAAATATTTTATTTTTATATATATAAATTTATATAAAATATATAAATTTTTTACACAAACAGAGCAGAGGCGGGGGTATCAACTGTCCCTGACTCATTCCCTAATTAATGGAGATTTGGTTCTTTAGAGGTATACTGTAACGTTACCAGAATTTTGTTTATGCGAAAGAACCTGAAAATGGGGGCCAGGGGAGGGGTGTTTGTTGTGTCTCTTCGGCCGTACACTCCTTACTGCCAGGTCTACCACGAAACACAATACCTGAGCATTGGGATGTTAATGATACGGCTAGCAGCCCTAGCCTGTGCATCTATGATTAGCAATCTGTTTTGGGCATTCCTTGAGCCGTTGCTTAGCGAGTCATTTAAGGGCTTTTAGCATGTCCTTAGACAGAAAAGTACCGTTTTCTCCCTTAAAAATTTCCAGACACATTGTCAAAATAGACAATCAAAGAGCTGCAGTTAGAATTGCATTTAAATGCTTTAATTTGATTACGTTATATCGATAACACTACGGCTACAAGATTAGCTTAACAAGATATCGGCTAGGCCGCTCTATGGTGGATTAAATGCGTGATCAAAAACAAACCCAGGTAAAGCCTAATAGAAAGAAACAATCAGGACACAGAATGGGGGCACTTTCTTCCTCTGATGCAAAGGTTTTTCGTCAGATACAAAGCTACCGACCTAGGCATGGGGTGAACAGGCTTCTCCTTTGTTTTTATGACCAATTGCAAAAGCAATACATTGAGATAAGGGTATATTTTGGCGCCAATTCCAGGTTTCTGAAAGCCAAAAGACCTTCAGCTGTCTTTGCAGGGTTGTTTGTTTATACAAAAAGGCAATATCTTGTTTGCAGGTCAATAATTCATGAAAAATTTGGGAACGAATTTTCCTCGTTGAAAAGGCTAATTTCCACCTCTGTCCAGTCATTACAATCTTACCGAATTGGTCAGCTGTCAATTTTTTGTTGTAGAGTCAAAAAGTCCCGGAAAATTCAATAGTTTTTTGGGAAGTCTGCACCCGTTTACCGCCAAATCTCTATTATCTGCCCAAGATCCTTTAAGCTGAAAAATAATAGAATGCATAAATAATAGAATCACCATTCTTTATTTTTTGAACAGTTGTTCTGCAAATTGGCTAGGGTGTTAAGCCTGCAGATACTCACAGTTTCTTTTATTTACATTAGGTGTTCTTCAAGTAAATTATTTATGTATCATACATTTTTATATTATATATTCGCTTTGCATGTGTCTGGGAGACGTAATATTAGTATAAAGTAGTACTAGGCCAATGTTATTGTTTTCTATTTCACATCAGAAAGACTAGCTGCATATAAATACCAACTTTCCACAAGGCAACTTTGTATATGTACATATCCTAAAACTCAGGCTTTCAGAAACATTGAATAGAACAAAGAATTGGTTTGTATAAACATACGTATGGACAATGTCAGTGAAATGTGTTGAGATAATCAACTGACAGGCATTGAAGCTATATCTAAGATGCATCCACAATACGAGTCGAAAATTCCCTACCAGTAAAAACTTTTTACTTTTATTTTTGTTAAAATTTGAATTATATTTCCAGCGAAGACGACGTGCGCCCATTGAGGAATCAGTTATGGACTAAACTTGAGGTAGGGATATTTATTACTTTTTATCCACTTGCTTTAGATTCAAGCTGGAGTATGGCTTATCAAAATCGTTAATTGCGGAAATTTTCATGCCTTTTTTGTTTAGAGAAGTGGCTATTCGCCACCATGTTACCGAAAGATATACCTGTGGAATTACGTGACAGAAGATTGCCTGCATACAACTTTCTGCTTCAGCTATCGGTCCCAGTGTTTCGAAGTGTCCCGGGAGACCAGGCTTTTACTGTCACAGTTTCTCATGAGAATTACAGACTGTTGTCGTGAGAAAACGCTTAATCACAATAGCAGCTTCTAATAAATTATTTTGAGGCTAGAGCTGGAAACCCAATACCCTAGGGAGAATGGAATTCCGTATAAACAGCGTCGAAGATATCTGAGGTCCAAAATTTCTGACACTAAACAGTAAGTCAAAAGTGTCAACGAAAAGTTATTGAAAACTTTGAGATTCTAGACATTTACGAATGCCGTTTTTTCTTCTTGTCAGCAATAGCAGTATCACCCTCTCACCTAATGGTCAATCGTTAACCAAAATCAATAGCTATTCAAAATATGCATTACCCATTCTTATTCCTCAAACCTTCATTTCATTAATACGTTTAGTCGCATCAAATTCTCCTTTTGCATTACTTTTCACTTTATTTTCTTACATTTTGTACAGTTATGCATACTAATGCATAAACACGAAGGATTGCAATTTTCTTTGAAAAATTTTTCATTTCAAACTCTTTGATCCTTAAATGTTTTTATCTCTGGAAATGTCTTTAATCCACATGTTTCCATCAAAAATTAAACTTGTTCACAACAATCTTTTTATCAACAGTGTTTGTTAGTTCTTGAAGACAAACAAGTGTTTGATTAAAATGAAGCGGCTTTGTTCGCCTGAGAACAAGGGATATCTATGTCCAACCATTAGACAAGAGCCACATATTCAGGCCAACTCTTGCCTCAAGTTTTTATTAGAAAACCACAGCCTACCGCTATCCCAGAATTAACCCAAATCTGGCCACAGAGAAGCACTTGCGCTCCAGAGCTTCAGACATCTTTCCAACGATGGCACGTCTTACATCTTCAAGACCTGACACGCACGAATATTTGCGAATATTTGTACGAATATTTTTCTAGTACGAATATTTGCATGCTGTTGTGAAGCTGGCATGTTAGGCCCATGCAATGCTTGGGATATTCCCTTGCCTGACATTCAACTTGTACTCATGTACTCTCGCCCCAGTCCTCCTGCGCGATATATATTCACGACCTTTGTTCTGAGGTCAGAGACTCTCGTAAGAGATGCAGTTATTTTTACGTTACTAATGTACATAGCCGAGTGCTTGTATGTAGTCCAAGAAAACCTCAAATTGAGTCTCCTATATGACTTTGCTACATCGAAGAAACCAGTGTACAGTTAGGATGCAATCTCATTTTTCAGTCTTCAAATTTCTTTAAAGGTGCTAATTTACCATCTTCATAAAAGTGGCTAAGAAAATGCTGTTTTCGAAAAACTCATAAGCCCAGTAGCTTAGAAATGTCGCACCCTTTGTTTGCCAAGCTGTCATCTCGCCAAAATTAGCAACACCGAGGACCCAGCAATTGTTCTGTGGTTTTTGCCTGGGAAAGTCAAATTCACCGCTAACGAAAAGTTTCGACCCATCTCGAATCAAATTATAATGCAGACGGGAATACGTAAACAACACTATTATCTATGCAGCGACCTCTAGGCAACGTTGAACTCAGATAGCTGTACGTTAACCAGAAAACCTCAGCCTAGAAGTGGCTGGGATAGATAGACAGTGGCAAGCTGGCCATCTCGCCCTTTGAAAGTGTACTGCAACAGACGAAGCCTGCCCAACACCACAAACCACCCTTTGACGTGTCCGGGTTCCAGAACAGTATTGGTCCTACTACTGGCGTCCCCTGTTATTAATTAGAGTTATCAGTATTGTTTAATTTGATAATTTTCGGAACCATACCATTGTCACTGTAACCGAATTGAAGCACTTAAGAAGTTGTTGTCATTAGATTATCTAATAAACTTAATGTTTCTGTAAAGGCTCTTTGTTCACAATTGCCCGTTTGGGACCACTGAGGGTCTAAGAAGGCCGTCTTTCGTCAACGTTATCTAAATCTCTTTCATCTTCATCACTAGATTTTATTGACTTGAATGCGTCAGTTGCAATTTTTTTTGTTTTGCTCACACAATTTTGGTTTTCATTGATTTGAAATAAGACTTTCTGCTCGCGTAAGAGCCATTAGATGAAAAGAATTTTTAAGATTAAATGAGGTGGAAAAACCAAGAAAATTAATTGCAGCTTGAGGCTCGGAAGAAGGTATCTTCAGGCATTTAAACATTTCTTCATATCCGGTCAAAAAAGCTTTTCGATTCTGTTAAACAGTTTAAACGACACTAACGAGGTTCCAACGCTATAATCAGCTGTTTTTTATGCTTTTATAATTTATTATTATTATTTATGTGTTGTATGACGTAGTACCAGGTTCTGTTTCATATAAGGACAGATGGGCCATTTTTCTTACCTATCCTTTTCCCTACTAATATTAATGCTCATTTAAAGCGCCTCATAATATCTAGTGCCGTATCAAAAAGCCGTGCAGAGATGTTTTTGAACCTTTTAATTTATTTGGCCTTAATTCATTAGACAAGCTTTTTGTTTGTGAACTTTTTTCTCTCAACTCTCTGTCGCAGGCATTTTTCTCTCAACTCTTCTGCTTATTACGTAGGCATTTCCCATATTTCAGCGCTTCTAGTCTTGAATATACCATAATTGGAGTTCTCACGTTCTTTTGATACCGCTTTTTGGCTTCTCCTTCCCTTAGGAGCTTCTCGATGATTTCAAGCCGAAAGAGATAATGGAATCATTGAAGCTGAACACCGTGCAGTCAGCAGGATCCCTTCAGTTCAAGACCACACAGGTTGACCTGGCGAGAGATGCCGAGGAATTAAGGTTCGATTTCATTAAATGCAGCCAATCACTTCACTCAACATTATATTTTTCATTACGTTTCAGTGAGACGATTTAATAATTTTATGGCAAATGTATCAAAGGCCGTCAGTAACTTCAATTCTAGCGCCGCTCAATCTACGCCTCTTCCTCTTTTCCATCTCCGTCCTCTTCTTCCTTTTCTTCTTCTTCTTCCTTTTTATCTTTTTCTTCTTCATTTTCTTCTTCTTCTTCCTTCTCTTCTTTAGGATTGTTAAACAGCGCGACAAGAGCTAAAATCCCATTCAGATAGCTTCAAGATGCTTAAGAATTATTTTTAGGATAACGCAGGCTTTCGAACAAGCTGCCCCGCTTTTTTCTCTGTTCTTCTGCCTTTAACATTCCTTTCATAATCATGAACACAGATCTAGGAAATTTTTATTGAAAATACGCTGTTGTTATGTTGATATTTTCTCGAGTCACTGTTTGGCATTGAAGAATTAGTGACCTGTTTTAGGCTTTTTGGTTCATGAGGTTGAACAGGTGTAGCTTATTCTTCGCAAATTATAGTCTGTTAATACATCACAAATTGGAAATTCAAATTCAGCTGTTTATAAGCAAATTGCAGTTATTGATTCCTTTTAAGCTTCCAAATTATGGTAATGAAATTGAAATGGGCGTCATCTGTCGAGTTCAACAACCTATATGCCAGATCGAGGTTGGCCTTGTGTCGACATTTGACTGAAATGATCTAAAAAAATCAAAGTCTTTTCAACATGCCCCTGGTTGGAAAAGGCCTTATCTGGAGAACGCAAATGTCTGTTGTCGTACATGTACATGCACTAGTCGCTTTGTTAGCTATTTACTAAGGAATACAGAATAATTGGGGGTGGCATAAATCTGGCAGAAGAAAATTGATATTGATTCTTGCGGTGATATTGACAACGTGACGTTCTTAGAGTTACCCAAAGATGATGATTTGAATAAACCTTTGTCAAGATAGCTGGATGATTTTTGTTCCACGAGCCAAAACCGGTCATAAAAGCCTTCAATTGTGCCTTTCTTTCCTTATTAATATTGGCGAATGGCAAGTTGCTGGTCGTTCCTCTTAATTGTCAATCAGATGAGGCGAGAATCGAGGCCGTGAAGGATTAGCAAGTTGGTTGGGAAAACATGGTGCCCATTAACACGTGATACTCCTCTTAACTATAATCACTTTTCACTGCCGATCAAATCCCATTTTCTCCTCCTCTCTTTCGCGCAGCTACGTGAAGGTACATTGCGCATTCTCTACTTTCAATCAGACCTTGATCTGAATAAACTGCTTGAAATTTCCTTAATGTACATTGAATCTGCACTTTTCGTATGTTTGTCAGTTGGCTGGTGCGTTCTAGAGTGGCTGCAAGCAACAATGCTGGCTGTGCCTAAATAATCGACATCCGTCCAGTAATCGATTCGCTCCGTGGCTTGCTTAGCATAGCTTGCTTCAAACAAACCCAGAAACTGATCGACATGATCTTGTTGAGCAAATGTGCTTCAGAGCTTGGTAGGTTTTTGGTAGAGCATGCTCTTGGCTCTTCCTCTTTTCACAGGCGGCTTACTAATAGGTTACGCTCCTTTCCAATGATGCTAAAATGGCAATACTTGTCTTAGAGGACGTAAGAGACATTTTTCAATAATGCTAAGACAATTCCTGTCTATAAGGACGTAAGAGAGACCATACGTAGAAAGAGGGGGGATTGTCACATGAAGGCAAATAGAGAGGCGTTTGGCGAATGAGAACTTTTCTAAATCAATGAAAAGTAGTGAAAAGTAGCAGGGAGGATGATATACTTCCTTCATCTTTGATTGTCTAGCGCTTAGGCCTTGCATTTTGTCTTCATTCGTTGCTACACTTTGAGCGTTCTGCTACGTACAAAACAGTCTTAATACTGAGACACTATTCGAACGAATTTCCTTCTTTTAACGGCTAATTTATTTTCAACGTCCAGGTTTTTTGCATCAATTTCGGCCTAGCCACTTAGTTGATATTACACTAATCCACTACAACTGTTATAATTTTTCTGGTTTCCAAAACCCAAACTTGGTTCATTTTAAATAAGGCTGCTCTGCTAAGCTTCGCTGTCTCGATTCATTTCTCCGCAGACAGAGTCGACTCGCGTCAGTGGCTGCAAATGTTTCCATCCCTCCTACTTGTTTGGTTCCACAGTCTAGCCCCATTGAAAGGCGTAGAGAGAGCGCCATTCTCGCGCGCTTAAATCTTGTTGCGATGTTTATCATTTGTCCCCGTCCTTAATCGTCTGGGCATCAACAATAACTTTAGTCGTAGCTCCCTTTGTCGGTCGAAGTGGAGACGATATGCTTGTGTATCAGCTTCCACAAATGCCTAGACTTAATTAAAAGGCCCTCGACTAAAAGTTTCGTAATTACCCTATCTTAATTATTTTGTTAATGACCCAGACGGGCTTCAGTTCTAGATATGATTTTCTATCTTGTTATAATTACTTTTGCTTCCCTCTGGCGGCACGGCCAGTTGGAGTTAAACAATGTCCGTTCCGGCACTGGCTGCCTTGGGTATCGTTCGAATGTCGTATGCAGTTACCCTGTCATCTTACTGTTTTCACCATCAGGTAATGTGACGTATGACCATCCTTAAGGTGGGTTCACTGTCACTGAAGGCTGCACTCAATAGTTATTGCATTAGGACTCATGCGAAGGCTCACAAAGTCACGGGTATTCATGGTGCTTGTGCCAACATCGCGCATTTGCCTGTTGTTAAACAGTGGAGTCCCATCATACTTTATATTATACATAAGCAACAGTATTCTCTTACGTATACAAGCCTGGTTTACATCAGTCCGACTTAAGAAAGTCGCTACCCAATTTGTTATAGCAGTGCATATATACCAAGGTTAGTCCTAAATGTCCATTTTCACTAAGGGGATTTCTCGGTAACCGCATCCGCCGAAAACGTCTCAAGCTGATCATGATTTTCCTCTCTTCTAGTTTTGCTTCTGGTAAATCATGGCAAACAGCCTGATAGGATTTATTCAGCGCATAAAGATCGGCATGTAATCAAGGAATTAAGACTGTTTTGATTCTGCTTTTGCAGGTTTAAGTTTGAGTCCGGGAAGTTGAAAGATGTGTCCGAGCAACCGGTTCTTTTGCAGAGCGTCGATCAACTTATTGAGGTATGTTTTGACAGAATGTCCGAGTTTTTGTCCGTATCAGAAGTCAGTGTCCGGGACAAGTGCACACGATCGAGTGCTCTTTCGATAAAGCTATCGTCTTTATTGTAGTTTAAATATTTCTAAGTGAAGTTAGCTATCTTATACAGCAAAATGATTCTATGTTTCTCGCGTGAGTTGATTGTATTAGGACACGTGCGACCAGCAACGGTCTTTGTGCGCAACCGTAAACGATGACGCAGTAGACTTAGAAGAAATCGATCAGGGATGTCGGCGATGTTATAAGGGCTGCAGCGATTTAAATCGTAAGCAGTTTGGCAATTCCTAAAAAGCTCACCCTTTTATTGTTTTGCGAGGACGGTTTTAGGGAGAAATACTGTCCTCCATTGTGTGTTGCACCCCAAAGTATTGGCTCTACAGATAAGCAATAATAGATGGAACACCCGGCTCTGTCACTCCTCGATCTTGGCGCTATTTCTTAAAACTTTCATAACTTCCATTCATTACTCATAAATTAGTTTTTATTTGGCAGCAATAAGCTAAAAATACAAACCACCCAGTACTAGTTTTCAGTAATATGACTAACGTAGAAACCACGATTTGTTTTAATCCGTTTATCTCCATTTATAAGTACTATTTGTGTATCAGAAGTCACTTCAAACGTGCCCAGAATTCTCCTTTTTATGGCAAACCCTTAAAGCCAGCTTGCCTGGGGGAATGTGACGGCTGGGTCTTCATCAAAGTTAAGTCATTGACGTCTGGCTTTTTGTATCTGGAATCCGTCTAGCTCGCCGAATCTTGTTTGGAAAAACAGCTGAAGACCTTGGTAGATACTTAAATCGCACTATTTTTAGCGATCTTGCAATGTATGCTCGTGAAAATGGTTCTTTTTGTGTTGGTCAATAGAGGTCTCTCTTGCTAGTTTCAGTTTCACCAATACAGCTATTTATAGTCGGATGGCGGTAGAAAATGTGTTTGAATTTGATGGAAGGAAGGCATGCCTAAATGTCTAGATCATCTTACTGCCCACTTAATTATTTTTGAAATTACACCGGCCTATATCTTAATAGGCCAAGAAAGATCGATTTCAAGCATCAGAATGTTAAATGCAGCAAAGCTCACAAGCAAAAGGAGCGTTTAAAAGACAGGCTTTTGATAATGAAAAACGATGCTCAAAGCAAATAGACATCTATATTGAGAAAGATTCGAATTGAAACATAGCTTCTTATCAAAGTAAGATGTGACAAAATAACAGAAAATCGTCCATAATGACAAAAACTTCCCTTTCAACGTCTTAAACTACAACCATGACAAAGCAAGTTAGATAAGCAGTAAAAAGAGCACTAATACAGACAGTTGTAATAGGGATTGAAAGTTAAGAAACATCAAGTAGAGATCAATAATAGAATATTGTATTGTCCTTAACCCGTTTAATCACTTGACACTTTGACATGAGCCTGTGACATTTTCAGTTCTGCCTTCCCAGCTGATGCCTGGTATAAGTTAAGCTGCTTGAATGTGAAGGTCAAGTGCGGATTTGGAAGTACAAGCTCGCATCGTAGCTTGGAATGGTTCGCTTTAAAACTCTATTTGTATCATTCGTTGATTGTCGATTGTGGCAATCTACCTATCATCAAAATGCTTTTGGTTTAGATCAACTAACATTTTCTCCTTCGAGGCAGTTTTTTGCATCATTTACGACATATCGTTTTACAATTTCTATCACTAAAACGGTAGACTCGTTACAGAGAGTTAGGATTTTGTATGCAAAAACGAGCCAGAAGCATCGAGAATGTAAAGGAAATTTGGCTCTTTTAGACATGGTGCCAATTAAGTGCTGGATACTACATTGTTTCCAGACCGGTTTTCTAATCTGCATATTCTTGTTTTCTTCATGTCTAAGTAATCAAATACACGCTTTTTTTATAAGGAACCACCACAAGGCCTAGTTCCAAAAGTTCCTTATTGGTAGACCTCAAGTCATCAGATTTTAGTACCAAAAGTTCCTTAAAAGTTCCTTAATTTTCACTGCACATCAATAAGCCTTAACAGTTAATAGAGAAAGGGGCTAGATAAAAGTTTTCTTCATGTCTAGGTAATAAAATAACTAGTGAAATTGCCAAATGTTCACCGTCTGCCTGGCATTGGAGCTTTTGTCCGGCGTTTTGTCCTATGAAGATCAGTTGCTGACGATTTCATTCAATCATTTTCATCAGTACAGTTAGTGAGTCTGTTAATGTAATACGGCGAATGATGGGTAGAGAATGACGGTGATTGGTTGGTTGTGAGCATGTACTGAGTCTCAAAGTCAAGCTGGAAGTGGAAGCCAGAACTTCTATCTGGGTTATCCAGAACCAAAGCCACATGCAAACGAACTCAGCAGTCTTGCTTTCTTCAATTTTCATCAAATTATTTCCTGCCTTGTTGGAAATAGAAATAACCAGATTTTCCAGAGAACGTGCAAGAATACTGAAAATGACGTTGCATGGAGAAGAGGGTAAATCAAAAAGGTAACTAGTATCTCCAACAACGAGGCCATCTCTGTACCCCTTCTCAAGTACCCCGCGCAAGTACACAATCAATCAATTCAATCAAGTAAAAAAGGATTCACTCTCTATCGCAAGTGCTTTCGAACACCATATCTTAATCATTTTCAACGAAATTCCCTTATCTTTTATCAAGCTACATTCCACATTTGTCGTATTAACTGTTTTGTCGCTGATTGCTTTTCAATAAATCAATCCTCAGTTAAGATGACAGCAAGTCAAGTTTATATTTCAAGCAGAATTCCTCTTGTCAGCTATGGTCAAATTTTTACCGATTCAGCAACAAACAGGTCCCATCAGAAAAGCTCTACAAGATAAAAGATAAATGGTGAACAGGCTTGTTTGTCTGATGACGCCACAACTTTTTAATCTTGATGACATGCGTTTCGCTGACAAATGCTCTTGACCTCACAAGAGTTCCGCTCGAACCAATGTATTTGGGGCTGGAAATTGAGTGTGATTTTCATCTTCCTTGGTTTTCATTTTCATTTTATCAACTGAAATAGAGACCAGTAGTCTACCTAAAGATGCCAGAAAGCAGCCTGCATTGCTAGTCTTCATATATTAGAAAACACAACAGTAGCGGAATGCAACAGTCGGGAAATTACAAAAGCTGACTAAAGAAATAGCCAGTTCCGGATCGAAAACACCACGGGGTTGTGAGCAGAGCGTATGATTGGCTATGATTAACCAATCACCGTCACTTCGCACCTCACTTTAAGAAAAGCTGAAAGGCATTGAGTCATGATAAATGGAAAAATTGCTGAGTCATTATGATAGCTCCGTTAATCTGATTGGCTGTCAAGCAAACTGCACATATGATGTTTTAACCTCGCAGTTGATGTCTGATCACATGAAAGCCGATTTATCACATGAAAACAGACAACAGCCCGTTGAAAACCGCTATTTACCATGACTCAATGCCTTTAAGATCTTGCATGCTCTGAAGAGTATAGGACGAAGAAGTACTTTGAGTATGCAAACATTGCCACCATTATTCCTATTTCTGCTATATCACCGAGAGATAGACATGCAGAATGTGTATTTCCCAATTTTGGTTTTCTTTTAATTCAAGCTTACTCCCAGCTGACAAGCATGAGATATACCTGATCCTTTATCTAAACCCTAACCCTGGCTAACTCTAATCCTTGTTAATTCTCTATTTCTGATTCTGGGATTTTGACATCCTATTCCTTTTTGGTATGGCGCACATCTTCCTTAGTCGGTTACTCAATTTGGAAAACTATGCCCGTGCCCTACTGGCGGCGCCAGCCACCAAACAACGGGGAGTAGAAGGGGGTTTATTGGGGGGAGACCTGAAGTTCTTTTAGAACCACGCCCTTTTGTATGTAGGAAACTGATTCGGAACACCCTATTAACCTGTAAGAAATGTCTATGTTAGCAGCAATTGAGTATTTTTCAATTACGTGCGGCTGTTTCTAAAGCTCAAGTTTCTGGAAAAATGAAAGTACCTCTCAAGGATCTTACGTCGCCTCCCAACCCCCTACCTATCATTCCTTCTCGAATATAGACGAATTAGAATATGCCCCTCCAGTCCTCCCCGTGGTGTCGCTACTGCCGTGCCCTATTGAGGTTTAATTGACGCCCGGTGGCCATAATGAACCTGTATTCTACTTATTACGTGCCAGATACATTAAGCTTTGAGATGTGTATTGGCCCAGACATTTGCTAAAAGCAATCAACAGCCCAAAATAGCCATCTGGAAGAGCGGTCTTAGCTCAAAGTGTTCTTATGTCCGTGTCCGGATATGGAATTCGTTCTGATTGCGGAACAGCTGATGTTTCGAAGTACTCGATATTTGATCGCCATGCTCTTGATATTCTGTTTGTTATGCGAGCTGAAAGCGTTATTAGTTTTATTAGACTTTTTGTTGTAAAAAGACCAGGCCATCTGTGGAATCAATTCGTTTGTATAAATGAATTCCGATGCATGTTGTCTATTTCCTTGCGTTCGAAGTCCCCCGAGACTAACGGTATTTGTCTCGTTCTACGTTGTTATGACTGCCCATTTGTTAATGCCCATTCAGTGAGATTTAATGACTAAAACCTTTAATGCTTTTATTAAAATTTTCAACTCTTTTCTTGCCAAGAGATTCGTCCAAAGCACAACCCTCGCCCTTAAAAGATCGGCAACCGCAAAGGTTTGTGGTCAGACTTGGTTCCTTTTATCTGCAAAAGGTATAAATGTACCAAAACATCCCCCTCCTACATTCACCCCCCTCCCTCCAAAAAAACACTGATCTTTCCTAACAAAGGAACCGTCTAAAGAATTCACTAGGAATTCCCTTCCTTCTCCGGGATAGAATAACGGGATAGAAATGAATGGATCTACGCCCTGTAAAGTTAAAGTTTCTGTTCTTCGCTTTGATATTATTATTTGCATGACATAGAAAAAATGTCCTGGTCAGATGAAAGCTCTCTTGGGAGGTCGTTCCCATTCTCATAAAGGATGATGATAATTGAACTCCTATTTCTGTACTCAAGTATTTTTTATATCTTTATCGCGATCAAAACACGCAATCGTGGTTTTGTGTTCATATGCCCTTGCCAAAATTTATTCATTTCAGATAATTTGGCCCTGATCGCTGGTTTTAACTCTTTATCAGCACATGTGAACTTTGCTCTGCTTTTAAAAGTTTTATTAATATTTTGGTTTTTACCTACGACCTTTCGTATCTTAAATAATGCCTGTTTTATGATCGTTGTGGAAATAGATTTTGCCTGTTTGTGTGCTTATGGTCCACGTCATATTTCAATTTGCGGTAAATAATGACTCCGAACGCGACAGATCTTTGACCGACCAGTTCTTTGAATTTTAAGAAGAAAAAGTACCTAGAGCTTTTCTCTTCACTCACACTCTTGGGCTACGGTCGAAAAAATGACTGCCTTTCTGTCTTTGGTTTTATTTGTTTCGATATATTACAGTAGGGCACTGTTACTTGAACATAACACCCTTGTTTGTGAAGCATTTTTGAATTTCTACTCGAAGCCATGAAGAAACTCAAAATTTAACACGTGACAATTCCTGCGTTGCGTTGCATGGCTGTACGCGCTTTGATATACGAAATCTTTTCTCACTTCCGGTGCAATTTAGTCAGTGTTTTCAGCAAATGTTAAGCTACGCTGTGTCTAGTGCTAATTAGTCAACCGTAAACTGTCAATTTGAGTTGTGTCATATGGTCTTGCATTAGAGAAGTCATGCTTTTCTCATCAAAATTGTTAGTGCTTATACTGTCCTAAAAGTTATTTCGTAATTTTTTCATCTTAGATATCAAAACATATCATCAAAGCATTGGCTTTGCATTTTTATGGCCTTTCTATAGTTTATAGGCATATAAATTTTGGGTGCTCTAATCATCTGTAACCATTCGTATATCACCGTTAAGAAAAACCCGATACTCAGTTTGGTATGAGCTAGGTATCGAGTTTAGAGTGAACATTCTGTGTCGACTGTGTTTTTATGTATACCAACTGTCGATGCATACACTTCACAATCTACTGTGAATTACCATCAGAAGTAATTGATTATTACTGTGGTTATTTAATTTTTCGTCGTGCTAGAGCTCCGTTTCTAAAAGTTTCTGATAAATGAGTGAGTGTACTTTCACAAAAGCCACGTGTATTCTCTTAAATTAAGACAAACAAGATTTTCTTTTTATATATCATCAGGAAGAAAGATACCCTCGAATGGTACAGTTTGTGTCGTTCGTTTGCTTGAAGCAGAGAATAAAGTGTTTGGTATAATCATTGTCTAGTATACATGTGGAAAAACTGGTATGAATGCCCTAGGAAATTGCATCATATTGTAAAACATTTGTTTCTTGAAAGACAACAAATACACGTTGTTTATACCGGCCTATTATCGAACGCAATTGCCCGCTGGATAACTCTTTCTGAATAACCTTAAAAACTTTGTTTGTTGATTCATGTTCTGTATTGGGTACTTTGTTGGAATTGCCAAAAACACCCGAAATTATCGATACTCGTTCCAAAAACACCCGTTCGTACAAATAGCACTTGGTTGCTGGGGTACAACTTCACGTGGGAGATACGTTGGCATGATTTTGTGAGAAGCCCTTTCGAATCGTATGATCAGAATACCACGCCATTTTTGAAGCACCTTGGAAAACATCGAGCCATAATACGTTGTCTAGGAGGACCATGTGTTTTTGGCAATTGTCTCTAATTGGTTATTCGTTGCACAGTCGCAGGTTATTCGCCTTATCTCGCGCCCTTGGTGTTGGGCTAGAGAGAAATAATATGCTAACCCTGCTTCGAGTGTCAGGTAGCCGACTGAAGCCACGAGTCGTCTGATAACACGCATCTGGTTTCACTTTCTCTTCTTTTTCTACGAGACAAGCATTAAGAAAGGGGTTTTCTGTTTTTTATCTGATAATTTAATGATTATTTCCTTTCAATTAACTACAGGAGATGAGTTTTAAGATTTCTTTTGTACACATACGTTTTAGTATAAATTCAAGCGCTTTTCTTTACTTGACTTCTAATAAATCCTGTTGGTTTTGAGACAAAAATGTTCATTGTCCTAATCACATGGCAGTTCTACAAGCTAAACATTGAGATTACAGAAATAAGTTTAATGGAATAAGTTTCTAGAGTTTATAGAAATAAGTTGTTGTGTGTTTTAAGTAAACGTTTTTGAGAGTTTTAAGAAATACACAATAATTAATCATTATTGGTACCAATTTGTCGATTTACCCTACACCTCTGTTATATTTCGTTCATTCAATTCATATGAAAGACAACTTAGTTTATTCTATAGTTGAGTCCACGGTACAACTAACGCCCTAACATGTTATACTTCAGGAACAACAGAGGGAAGACATCCGCAGTCGATTCTCAGTTTTACCCCAGCCACGGCCAGTAACTTGCAGAAATAAATGCATTCATCATTTGCATTAAGAATGATTCCGATCAAAACAGACTATAATCTCTAGTGAACGTTGTTCTAAAATGGGTTCGCTCCTGGTGCTACTGTGCAGCGGCGTGCGCAGCAAAATAGAGCGCATCACGTCAAATACTGAATTATTATCGTCAACAGAATTAGAACGCAGAAGACATGTTTTTCGTTTTATGTACACGCATTTTTTTAAGAAAGTGGTTTATAAGCAAGGCAGTAGTCGGCAAAAACCTCAAGGAATTCTGTGCATCATGTGCACCTAACACTTAACTGTGACTTATATTTACTTGTTTCTAAGGTAGTTTTATTTTAAAGAAAAATGAATAAAAAGTTAAGGAATTGATTAAGACTTTTGAGTAATCAAATTTGGTGGCCAGTTAAGGAATTTTCAGTACTGAGCCTTAAGGACATTGAGTCATGGTAAATAGCGGTTTTCCACGGGCTGTTGTCTGTTTTCATGTGATAAATCGGCTTTTATGTGATCAGACATCAACATCACGTGTGCAGTTTGCTTGATAGCCAATCAGATTAACGGAGCTATCCTAATGACTCAGCAATTTTTGCAATTTGGGAATACGCTTTCCATTTATCATGACTCAATGTCTTTAACCGAACTTGCTCATGAAAAAATGCGTGTAATCGAAGTAAAAGGTTGTGTTGATAGAGATGAGTGTTGCCATTGTATCTCACTTTAACTGCATCACCCGGTCCACGAGAATAGAATCCGCATATTCCCATTAACGCTAATCAGGGATAGAAAAACTTTCGAATGTTTCATGCTTTATTTTATAATAAATTAGCACCCTTGGCATGGCGCTTAGCCAAAGCGACAGAAGTATCTTATTATTAAATGAGAGACGATGCTTTTCACTGGAACATGGTTTATTTCTGTTTCCCTGTCCATTTTGCTTTGCTGGTTGAGAAAATTGGTTAGTAACAACTGGAAAACAATTGGTCAAATTTTATTGTATTTTTCTAAATGCTTCCCATCAGAGCAAGAGAGTTTTTACCCAGAATTTCCTGTCTCTAACAACTTTTGTCAATTCCAGGAAGGGCATTCAGACCACTTTCAAAGATTCGTTGAGTCCGAGAAATCAAAGAACGATGCTTGGAAAGCAAAGAAGAGGTATGAAAGGGCCCAGCAGATCTTGAATAACCAACTTCAAAAGCAACTCGGAACAAACCCGGCAGAAATCAATTCAAAGAGGTCTTTCGTGGTTTTTTGTACTTCCTGCTCCTCAGATTAAATTGCATTTAATTCCCTTTTGTAATCATTTACTTCTTTTTCATGTTGACAATTTAATCAAAGACCGAGGTGGCTCGTGCAGAACAGAAATGTATTATCCAGATTGCTTGGATACCTAGTTTAACGTTATTTTCTCACAAATCGACTTAAAATTATGTAATTTGAATGAGGAAAACCTGAAAATAAGAATAAGTTTGAATTGAGCTCTGTGGCCGGACCTATTAATTAACCTTCGTATGAGTAATAAATCACATGACTGGTGTTTTTGGCGCGAAACTTGAACAGAAGCCGAATCGTTATGCTTGTCTTTCTTAAATCAAATTTTTGAAAAGTCTCATTACAACAAATTGAGACAAGTCTTGATAATAGTGTATTATATTTATGCAGAAAAACATTTTTAATAAAGATGATAATGCTGTGCTCAACAATGTTCCTTTACCGAGTCAATTAGTCGAATTGTAATGTTTCTTCAATATTTTGTTAGGCCCAGGTGAAGATTTTACTTATCTATTGGTCCGCAGCTTAGTTTCTGTTATTATTTCAATGCGAGATAGCACTTCCTAAGAGACATTTTCCAGTTCCTAAGTGCCCCTACTAGACTGTATTTTAGCCTAAGTGCCTATTCTCCAGGAGCAGTTTATAAGTTGCTCCTTGACAAACAACAAGTTCATTATAAATTATGGCTCCATTTGCTTTCTCATTTCAGTCCATTTTTCATTTTTCCTTTGTCGTCATTTAGTTTTTATTTCTCATCAAAGCGCTGCCTAGTTTAGAGCCATGCAATCCGTTTAAAGAGTTATTTGATTTTTGTTCTCTTCCAATAGAAGAGTTCTTGACTTGGAAACAGAATTGTATGGTATCGAAGCCGCCATTTCGTACGTCAAAGAATTGATCAATGACGTCACTGGCCAAAGAGAAACAAAGAAACAAGCTGAAGATTCGTTACTTGCTAAATATAGAAAGATCCAAGAATTCGAAAGAGCTGCTGTAAGAATCTCGTTCCCTTGAATCTGAAACCTGGCCTACTTTATCATCGTGTGATAATTCAGTAGAGTTGATGCTAATGTGGTAAATCATTCTTGAATTTTTGATAACACCCTGGATTCGGTTACACAATATTGATTAGAATTCTGTTGCAAAAAATAAAACAATCGATAAAGCTGAAAAAGCTAACAAGAAGAAATCTTCTTTCCATCAAAAGCAAAGCCAGCAATCTAACTGTAAGCGAATGGGCCTCGGCGCATCACACTTAACTCCCCACAATATGCTGTTACATAATCTGCCATGCTGTTGGCCCGCATAATTTTGGCCCTTTATCTGCTGACCCTTATTCTTTTGGCCCTTATTCTTTTGGCCCTTATTCTTTTGACCCTTATTCTTTTGGTCCTTATTCTTTTGGCCCTTAACCTGCTGGCCCTTATTCTTGTGGCCCTTATTCTTTTGGCCCTCATTCTTTTGACCCTTATTATTTTGGCCCTTATTCTTTTGGCCCTGTTTCTTTTGGCCCTTAATCTGATAGCCCTTATTCTTTAGACCCTGAATCTGCTGGCCCTTATTCTTTTGGCCCTGAATCTGCTGGCCCTTATTCTTTTGGCTCTTAATCTGCTGGCCCTTATTCTTTTGGCTCTTAATCTGCTGGCCCTTATTCTTTTGGCCCTTATTCTTTTGGCTCTCATCTTAATTCTTGTGCAGACTTGGTCTAGTTATTTTGCCCTTCACTTAATGATTTCCAAAATTTGCCCTTCACAAAATGGCCATTCATTTGCATAGCTACTCACGTGGAAAATCTACATACATTTACCATAAACGATCTCTAAGCTGTGTAATGCACACACTAATTATGCAAATTATCTTTAGCAAAGGAAACAGCTAATGATACAGGCACTGGCAAAGCAAAATGGAAGAGCCAAGGGACAACTTGAAGTACAGCACAGCGAGGTATGTTCATCAAAAACATTAACCTAAAAATTTAAAGAAGTGCAATCGTAAAATGATCCTTGCTCCTTTTACTCTAAGTATTTGATTGATGCACTACTTGATGCGTCATCTAAGATTTTTGGAAAGATTTACTTTGAAAATAAATCAGTTTTCTGCAGTTTTTATTCTAATTATAAGACTTCAATTTTAACGGGGAGCTTCTGTGCTTTTATTCGTGTCGTTTTGGTTATAAGTGTTTTTAAAACAGTAAACCAGGTTTTGAAAATGTGAAACAGCTGGATGTTTTTGGGGAGATAGCCAAATACTAAACGAAACACTAAACAAAACATCAAACAGTACTGTCCTGGTATTACTTGGCTCCATAGCATGTTGCTTGTGAGAGGATTAACTTTGGTCAAGACATCAGATAAAAGGGTCAATATTTTTCGACCAGTACCAGGAAAGGGAAAAACGTGTTGGGCAGGGGTGCCATGGACGTTTGTCCCTTCGTGCCAAGATGCGATGTTTTCATCTTTGGGTTGTGTTGCTGGTATTTCTCCTAGGGTACATTGTTTCATCTCATGTCTAAGTTTCATCGACACTTTTATCAAGTTCAATTAGAAATTGATTTACATCAAGAGTTAAAAAAATGAAGCACTAATAAATATGTACGAATGCCTGTGTTGAAGAAAGGAGCTACATCAGTACACGAAACAAGGCAATTATATTGTCTCTTGTGTAGTAAAATGGAGCAATTTATCTTGGAATCTAGGGTAGCACGTTTTGTTCCATTCTGTGGTAATGGTACATACAAACAGAGTTGATCCACGATCCCGTCTCTATCGCGTGAATGCTTATCATTGTGATTTTTGAGATTCAAGCCTGTTTGATAACCAATTTAGTATGCGTTACAATTGATTCATGGTACTGAAAACATATAAGCAGAGGCTACTTTTCTTAAAACGAAAAAACGATCCAGCAATTAAAAGCAGCTTTAGCCCTATTTCACTTACCAACTCGTCATAGAGGATAATGAGAATCGTTAATATCAAGGCAGGTTCATGATTGGCTTAACCTCGGGTTGCATTTGTATGGCCTAACGAGCCTTTTCATCCGTATTTTCGGCCCTGTCACTAGCTTATCCCAGATCAAGTAAGAAGTGCAATTATCCCGACCGACCCTTGACAGCAATAGATCAGAATTCTCCAAAAATAGTTGACTTTTTAAGGCTATCCACTCACTTTAGAAAGAAAAGATTATCCACTCACTTTTGTAGGTTTTCGTGAGATTTGATTTGCACGTTACACGTCAATGTTTAAATGGATTTGACTAGGTAATGAAAGCCATGAGTTTACCATGATGTTTACACCACGTTCTTTGAAATGATGGGTACAACGATCTGATTGGAGATTACCTTTTACCCAACCACTTTGCTCTCTCCTTGGATTCACTCCTTTGGATCAGTTCTTCGCCTTAACAGCGTGCTCTTCCCAACGTGTTTCTGACAATTTCTTAAATTGAAAATATCCTTCTCCCGTAGCTTCTTTCGTATGTGAATAATCAGATTTCGACACTTGGTAGAGAGATAGACTCGACAGTTGACGATATAAAACGGAAACATTCAAAGGAACTGGAGGTTTTTTCCACACTTCAGTTGTCTCAACTAAAATCTGTCGAGCTTCAAAGGTAAGTATCTCCTACTTCTCTTTGATCTGGTGTCAAGGATTCTCAAAGAAATGTTACCCTCTGGGCTTTTTAACAATGATTATTGTGAATTAGCCCTTCCCATTGGCCCTTTTCATTTATGAGTATATTGTTCGCCCTATTCTAGTTTTGTATCCCTTCTGATGCCTAATGCCCCGAGGAGTGTCTATGAATAGACAATTTTCAATTAAAATACCGAGAATTGACAACAAACAAACGTCGTGTTTAATAAGAAGCTTTGTTCTAATGTCTTAAAATAAGAATTTCCAGGTATTACATAACATTTTTCCTTATTGACGTATGTAATCATAAAGCTTCGAAATGATTACATTATGACTTTTCTACATTTCCTAAGATTAAATCCGATTTCAATTCTTTATTGACTGAAATGAAAAAAAGAAAGAAGTCAAGTTATTTGTAGTTTATAAATAGGTCCATTTACACCAAACTAAATGACCATTACAGAGTATTCCATTTTCTAGCGAAGAAGAGTTGTAACCCATTTGCGTTCGGAACAATTAATCTTTTAAGACTATCAGCCATAAAAAGTCGTGCTCGGTTTTTCATTAACAGTCATATCCACTTTCCGCTTTCTGAAGATTTTTTTTCAAATCAAACAATGACTTTCCAGGTACAGTTACAGATAAAGTTACACATATTTATTTAGCAAACTTGTTTGAAAAATAATAAATACGCGTTTTACTCAATGTCTCAAAGAAAGCAGTGTCTTCCTTGGAGTATTCACAATAGGGCCTTATTGATATCAGTTGAAGAATTTATTTGAAACGTTTTCTTTATCTTCTTGTCATCATATTTCTTCATCGATTCTGTAATGCTTCGAAGAAACAGCTTTGTATAAAATATTTAAAGGGTTGTTCAATTCAGATATCCAACCTTTTGATGCTAAGACGTATATGACTTTTTTGTTGGGTTTTCTTATATCAAGCGGTGTTATAGCCTTTAGACAATTTGCGATCATGGAGTTTTGGGCTGAATAAAAAATTCCACCCATGAGCTGACTGTATGCGGACTAACTATGGAGAGGAATAAAAAACACATTTCAATCAATTTGTCAAAATTAATTTGATCTGTACGATAGCAGAAGCATGGTAACATGAACAAATGTTACTTTCTTTGAAACAGAATCACGTCAAAGGTTGTTTCATTAGGGTGTTATCGCCATGGACCAAATAAGGTTATTTTCAACTGCAAGCAGAGGCGTATCAGGGGTGGATCCATCCGAGTTCCAAAAGGGCGTGGTTAGAAAATTAGTCAAGCCCTATTTGTAAAAGTGCAAATTTAACAACATGGCAGAATTATGGCATAACTATATGAGAACTTCATGTACCCTTAATGCTCCATGAGTATTATCTGACCTTATAAAAGACTCTATGGCGTATACTCGGGGTACCGGAGCCTCGAGATTCGAACTTTATTTCTGCGAATAAATTATAGAGACTCTGGCACCAGTGGTTGTAAGCAGTCTACGATATATTTCCTGTTCAAGAACAAATTTTCTATTTTTGTATTCCAGAAAATTGGAAGTATTACTGCCTAAATAATTAATGGTAGCGAAGAGTTCAATAAAAATGAGGAGGGGGAAATTGTAGAAATCAATTTCTTAAAATTTCAAGGTTTATTGAAACCATACTTGAAATAAAGCCAACTTATGGTTAAAATTGTAAACAAATTCTTTAAGGCATATACTGACGATTTTTTCAACTGTTTAAAGTTTAAATTTGTGCTTGGATCAGCCCATCGCATGTCGGCAAAGAAGCGTTAAGAAAAGGAGGGGGCCTAAAATGTTTGGGAAGCTAAAACCGTACAAAAAGAGGCTTTGCTGGTAGTTTATAACAAAATATTTGTAGGGCTTTAGTTAGGCGGCTTAATCTCTCAATCCTCATACTCCACGTTGCCTGCTCAATTAGTTGTTGCATGATGTATTTCACGTAGTATTCGCCCCTTGAATACCCCCTTAACGGCGTTGTTATACCAACATATCTGTCATACACGTCGAGGAGTTTTGACTGCATTAACGAATCACTCGTCGCTCAGGGTCCGGGAATGCTCTACTAAATATATGACATCTAGCAAAACATGGTGCATCTCCGTGGTCTGGTGGATTACAATAAAAAACAATAGGCAGCCAATAAACGACTGAATTATTGTTTTGTTTACTTACAAATATGGTATCATTTCCGAGCTCATTGCAGAAATATAATTACGTTCTAACAAAATTTCTTTACATTGACTCTGGAACAATGACTGGCTTCCAGACACCTAGGACCCAAGCCTGGATCCGCCTCTGCGTATATTAAGAGGGTCCAGGGGTGACCGCCCCTCCCTTATCAAGCTTAAAGCAGTTGTTGTTGGAAACTTCACCAAGACCAAACAAAGGCTTTTCGGGATATTCTGTGAAATAAAAGAGGGTCGTTTCATGATTCAGCAGATGTTCTCCCCAGCATCAGAAACCCTAACTACGTCACTCACTACAAGATCAGCTGCATGTAAACAAACAAGATTTTAAGCACTGTTGCCTAGCCATTGGCGCTGTTTGTTGGTGGAGCTTAAACTTGGAGGCCTTTTTAAAAACCGAGACGCCGTATTGTCCCATTAATCTGTAAATGGAAACAGAAGTCGCCTTGGCCTTGGTGAACATTGTTTTGTTTTCGTCTTGAAATTTAGACGACTTTTTTTCATGATTTGGAATTGTGAACAAGTGCTTTGCGGTATAAAACTTCACAATGGCAATAAAAACCGGAACTAGTTCTTAAAGTATTTTTTCGTCGGGCACTCCTCAGAGTATGCAGTTGCGGATCGAAAACAACTGGCTATTTATGCAAAAACTAGTTCCGCAATTTATTGCAATTGTGAAATTTGGAATTGATTTGGTTTTCGAACCTCGATGCTCTAGCTTAGGGGCAATTATAAAAATTCTAGTACGATCTTTCCAATCACAAACCCTTTTGGCTTGCTTAATGCTCTATTTGATGAATCATCTTCAAGTTAGGGGAAACTATTTACAAAAAGCCTACTATCGGAATATGCCCGATGTTTTAAAAAATAATCCTCTTTAATTCTGCAAGCTTAGTGGCAATTAAGTTCAGTATGATGTTGCTATGAAAAATGCAGCGTTCTATTGCATGTGATCTGACTACATTCACATGGAACCCCACAAATATCGTGAAGTAAATGTTATGATTCACGAACATATGCTTGTATTTACGTCATAGCTTACACGAATGTCAATGGAAATTGATCGAGGGAATTGGCTCTAATAAACATGTTGTTTTTTCTTACATTGGCTGCACTCTCAATCAATGTTATACTGTGTTTTTTGCGCTTTCCAAATAAATAATTAATTTTTTCGTTCTGGATTTCAATTTGTTTGTAATTTAGGGATAAGGTGTTATTAATTGCTCGAATCCTCTTTCGATTCTCTTTCATCTAGTTTAGCTTGAAGTTGATCGTAATCGTATCTTCATTATCTTGGAATTTCGGCATCTTTTGATTTCATGTTTACTACAGCTTTCAAGCGGTTTTATTTTGAATGAATACTTTATGTCTACAACTTCCTTTTCCTCTCCTGAAACGCTTGTTGATGATTCTACGTGTTACAAAATCATCTTATAAAGACATTTGTTTATTAATGTCCTTAAAGAAGTTTTTATGACTGGATTCAGATTGCTTGGCGTCACAGCAAATCCTGATTCCACAGATTTTTCAACCTTAAGAGATGCACTTGTTTACATTTTGCGAAAGGCAAGAATTTTTTTCTTGTCGATGATGTTGTTGTGGATTCAGGCGAAACCTCGTTCTTGAAAACAAGGGTATCCTGCTGTTGTCCCTCTGCACCATCAATCACCAATATTTGCCCAGTCGCTATAAAATAATCCATATTCGTTGCGCATTAATTGCCCACCACCAATGGTACTCCTTGCAGGCTTGAGCATCGTATATTCTAATTCCGACATCACATGCCTTTAGTCATCTTTTAAATGCGATTACTTCTTTTTCTTCTAGTGGATCAAGAGTCCCATACGAAAGCCTTTCGATACACCAACTTGAATGCAAGGAGGACAACGGAAGCAGACTGGTTAAACGAATGAAGGATGCTTTGAAAATCCCCAAATACCTCGCACCGGAAGAGCTTCTTTTTAAGATAAAGGAGCTTAAAAGAGGTAGCTTTTTATCTTGCGTCGTATCAGCAAGCCTATATTACTTTGTTTGTATTTTTATTTAATGCACCATCGTTTGTCAAGAATAAGCAGTTTTTGGAAAGGTTACTCTCTATCAATTATCTCTTAATGCATGTACCGATTTTCGATGACTGTGCATAAAGTATGTTTAGTGGAGCTCAATTTCGCACGCTCACGTACTGCAGAATGCACTATACTTAGGATCGAAATTTGTTGCCGGGAAGTAATTGTGTCACTAGAGATTCACAACAGCTAGAAAAGGCGGAACCAGTTTTTGCATGCTTAAAGTATTTTTTAATCTGACAATTCTTAGAGTATGCGAATGTTAGAAAATGACAAAAGGCTGGCAAAATGAAAGGCCAGTTGGAGATCGAAATCAGAAGAGGGTGACATGAAGAGGGTATGATTGGCTGTAAATGACCAATCACCGTCACTTCATACCTCGCATTTAGAAAGCCCAAGACCTTGCATACTCTGAGGATGAAAAAGGACGAAACAGTTCTTTTAAGAATGCAAAAACGTGCTTAATTAATATTTAGCTATTATGAAGCTCTGTTCTACATAGCACAAGATTAAGATTTCCTTCCACATTGGAAATTTCAAGGCCGAGTAGAAATCGTCATAGTATTTGCTGATGCCAAATGCAGACTCGATGCCTTGCATGGGAGCTGCCTTAAATCTTTTGGTACCTGCATCAAATGTCTCTTTTGTCTTTGCTGCCATGGATGCTGGGTTACAAAAAGTAAAGAAAGTAATCAAGAGTTTGAGCCACTTCCAAACGGCGTGTTCCTGCAAAGATTTGTCTGCCTTGTTGCAGGGCAAAGTAAATTTAGCCATCTTATGAACAACGATGATGAAGTCGATCAATAAAAGCAATAGGCTAAAATGAAGCACATAAAGCTCATACGGATCTCATTATTTTGTAAAATGGCTTTTAGTACAAATGATTATTGACAAGCGAATGATGGTTTCTTTAATTGACCATATTGAGCTGGCAAAACTGTTTATAACGATTTATTTGACTGCTTTGTCTCGTGTATAGAATATGACGAAAATCTGGAATTCTATTCACGTGCGCTTGTTAGCTTGTGTAATTCTTTTCTAGAAACTTCATCCCATAACCAGTGCAAGCTACGCATGAGTCATCATGAGGAAATCATGAATGACAACTTTATTGAGAAGATTGCAAAGATTCAAGGTGTGGGAGACGTTATTAATCAATTCAGGCTGTTAGCGTTCAGCTTCACTATAATTTCTTTTCAACCAGGAAAGCCTCTGCTTAATTTACCTTATGCAACAAATCAAGCCATATTGCCCCTCATATAAACCCAATCAGGTGGCAGTCTGATTGCCTTTGTTGAACAAATTTCGAAGCAGCTACGCAATCGCAGTCTATCAGTCGTGGTCTTTTTGGCGATTCATTCGATTTACTTCTATCTAGTTTATCACACCAAACGACTTATGATCTTCAAATTACTTTTGAGAGAGTTCATAAACAGCAATTTTCATCTGATCTTTTTGTTCGATGTGAGATTAATTCTTGATTGGGTGTTTTCATAAAACGTTTAAGCAAGCGTTTCTTTTAATTTGTCAGTAACAAAGGTTTTCCCATTTTTCATATTATGTTTCGCCCAAATCCGCCTGCTAATGATCAATTAATAGTCTCTTAGTTATTTAGAGCTTTAATCTCAAGATGGAGATAATTTATCCCTTTAACTCTTGATTAAAGTTTTTATCTCAACCAAAATCTGGATTCATTAAAGAAGGTTAACTTCAGTTATGTATTCTTTTTCCATTGGGAGACAGTTGTGCGTTTTAATATTGAGCTATCTAGGTATAGATAAGGTTTTTGGATAGACTTGTCTAACTGCAATCAGGATCCGAAAATTTCATTCAACGTTTAAGCTGTTGGTTGAGTTATCGTTGTAAAAGTTTGCATAGGATTAAAATGGCTAAAACCCAGGTTTTTTATTGGTTTAATTGCATTTTCAAGACTCCCCCTTTATAAGGCACTTCGTAGTACTGTTCCCAAAATGAATCCATGTTGATTTTCAGTAGCTGGTGCAATGGTTTACTAAAATGTACCGCGAAGAAAATTGTCATTATTTCATATCACTAAGATTATATCATGTATATAATATACAATAATTGTATATTCATAGCTTCAATAGTCTGCATGTGATCTTAACTCAAATTTATAATTTGTTAATTGTCTGGCAGTACCATACTCTTTGTCCTGAAAGCAACGAAGCTGCTAATGAAAGTCGGCTAACTTATCTATGTTTTTGGATGTTTGGATCTACAAGGTACGATTCTGATTCTATTCAACAGATCAATGCAAAGAGATGGTTAGCCAGATGCAGTCCAAAAGACGACAGACCTTGTCGAGCCTGAGAGAAAGTTCTTCAAATGCCACAGATGCGCTTAGAGACTGTTTGGATTTAGGAGAACTGACAACCACATGGTAAGTGATCTTCATAATTCCTTTTTAATTCTTGCTTCAGTTTTCTCTTGGATTATAATCATGTAATTATTCGATCTGCCCTGGTTTTCGTGGCGTCCAGGAACATGTGGAATATTATTACTTTTCTATCGACTTATGCCGTGATTGCAAATGAACATGTTCTTAGGTGATCCCTCTTTCAAATCGCTTCAGACCTTTCGACTCACCCGCTTCAAACAAAAGAAACATTCCATTCAAACATTTCACGTGGAATCCCCTACACAAATATGTGAAATGGATGCTGATTGGTCATTAAACAGCCAATCATGCGGCGTCCTCACAACCCTCGAGTATTCTTCGATCTGCGACTGGCTATTTATCTTGTCTACTTTTGATTATCATCTGGCGCTTGCCTACGCTGAGAAGTGTCAAACTAAAAAATACTTGAGTTTGCGAATATTTTTTTGCTCTTTCTCGCTATTGTGAAGCTTGTTCCACAAAATGTGTGTGTACCCGAAAACAAAGATTTCAAAGTTGTGATGGATGAACGAGTGATTTTTTTAAAGACTGCACCAGCGGATTAAAATTAGAAGTCAAAAGCTGTAATTTTCTCACTGAGCGCAAAGTGGTTGCAAGAAAAATTTTTTCTGCTTAACCTCATTCAAGAATTTTTCTGTTTTTTGGCTTATTCTTAGCGTAGTGAATAGGACCTTTGCTTACCCCAAGAATATTGGGTATACACATAGATGGTTAAAATTAAAGAATTTGCATTGTAAGCAAAAGAGATATGCGGGTTAGACACACCTGTCATATAGTGACTTTCACACTCTTAAAACATTTCACAGCTACTAGTCATTCTGTTGTATTTACCTGTTTAACCAACCTTTTCATGCTAACCCGAAATGCATTGTTAACGATTGCAGATCTAGCGGCCTGTTCGCATAAACAATTATTGCCTTAGGCCCCCTTTATGTACATGAGAATTTTCCCACATCGAACAACTGAGCTGCTTCCACTTCTTACTTCTTTCGTTAAGAAGGCGTCATTTTCTAGGATTTATTAGCTGGTAAACGCCTCATTTTAGAAAATAAAGTTCCCTGGACCGTGATGAGTTGGAAGATGAGAATCCATGTCTAATTGATACATCGAATGTATGAATCAAAATCAATTTTCTTTTAGCAGTTTGTCAAAGGAAAACACATGCGAGAAAGCCAAGCCTACCGTTAATGATAGGGAAAAAATCCGAAATCCTTTCTTAAGGCCACTTTATTAACAGCGGAATTGAAATTGAAATCTTAGCTTCATCTCGATGCATTCTTTGGATGAAACCATTATGAATTTGCCTCTCTCACGGTCTCAAGTAACCGGCTCATGTTGCTTTAATGACTTGTTCCCGTGCGAATTTCAACCTTAGTCGCCATCGACGCAAAGTTGCCTGGATCCTCTTTCATAATCATTGGGTATATGCAAAATGATGATCATTGGGTATCGACAGGCGTCAAATTATAACAGCACTCCAGCAGCAACGTATGCAATAGCAATGTGGCTATAAGCATTGAGGATACAAGCATTGAGGCCATTATTATTGGGGCCATTAATACTAGGGCCATAAGCATTTACGCCATCATCATTGGGTTAATTAGCATAGGGTCTATTGGCATTGAGGCCTTTAGCATTAGGGCCTTTAGCATTGGGGCCTCTAGCGCTGGGACGAGTATCAATCAGGCATAGACCTGAGCATGCTATTGGTCACGTTATATGGTGCCATATAATGTCAGACCCTGTAACATAACTAAGAACTCTAATCGGATAAGCCGCATAAACCATTTTGTCCTCTAAATGTTTCCTGGAATTATTCAAGCTATTTATAATCCAAGCTATCCAAGCTATTAATATCCAAGATATTTCTCTCAGTCATTTCAATATACCATTGAACATTTGGAACATAAATAATCTCCGAATGTAAAGAAAGCCCTGTCTCTGGACTTTTGTCTTTCTTGTGTCCCGCTGAGGCTTTGGCACCAATCAACATTTTGTCGTCCATTTTTTCACTGAACGCAATCAAATTACTCCAATAGTTTTCAAATAACATCAAAATCAAATAAAAAACTGGTTGATTCAAAAGTTGAAACAGGGCCTAAGACCAATGCCGTCAAATGGCTTCAGTTGGCAACCTTCCCCCATCTCATGTGAGGTCCATGTGTGCTTACAGATGATATATAACCTTGAGTTGTCTTCATGAAACAGACATGATAACATTTTTGTTGCAGCTTGATATTGTTAGGCCATACTTTTATGCTACCAATTATTCATGAAGTGGTTAGGCCAACTTCCTTCCATTCGTACAGGTACTGGTTAGGCCCATCTTAAGACATCATTTTCCTCGTTTTCTTTTTCTTGAGAATGGTGCATACAGTTTTATGCTACACCAAGCTAACTAAGTACTGTTCGAAGAGTACTAGTGCTAGGCCATTTCTCAACAGAGACAAATGCGCGGGACCAGTGCCTTGCGCAGCACCATTGCCTAGCGGAGCACCATTGCGCAGCGCCTTGTAAAAGACTAAAGATAAGCGTTGTTGTCATTGTCTCAAAAACATTGCGAGGATCCCCCTGTTTTTTATTTAGCTGCTTTTTCTAAAATTGAGTTTTATTTTTAAGGTGGGAACAACCTGCTCAGTTTTTCGTTCCGTGGATCAAGGAAGATGGGATGAATCTGCGACAATGGCACACACAGTGGGAAATCAATGCCGCCAGACTGACAGAGACAGAGCTGCGAAAGTAGAATGACTGGTCCAATTTCAGTCGAATATTTATAGCAACTAACTTTTACTTCCTATGAAAGATCCTTGCTGCCTAATTTTTCTATCTTTCCCTAATTTATGTTAGCAACTATGTTGTTTTTGGTTATGACAATTATACCAATCTTTCGGCGCTGTGTGTTTGTCGATAAAATATGCATTTATTTTATCATGATTTTTTTCTACCTATTTTTATTCATTTGTAAATGCTTTCCTCTTGTTTTTTGGTACTATTTGTAGTTTTTCTTGATAGCTGGACGGACGGAATGTATTAAAAGAGACATGGTGACACGGCAAGCTTTTTTGTGGGACATACAAATTGTAGGTTTAGAGGGGCACGAAGCTTGCGGGACCTCTAGGCTCCCAGGCCCTTTTGTGAAGAAGCATTCAGTTCAATGCTTAAGCTTTCTTAAAATCATGGGCTGAAAGAACCACCAACAAGATATCTTCGTAGGACATAGGTCCTGCGACCGAAAGAAGATTTCCTACAAGACTGAAAAGATAGAAATGAAAAAGAGTAAATTAAGAATGTTGTTCATGATATTTATTTATATATAACACATAACATGGAAATGGATAAGTCTGCATGCAACAATCCACATTTTTCTTCATTCGAAGCTTTTGCTTAAATTCAAAATATCAAAACTTTTTGTACTCAAGGGAAACAGACATGTTGCCCATAGCAGGATACACTTTGAAACGATTTCCTGCAAGAATTTTGAACTGAAAATTTCTTGCGACCGGGCGTTCACATGGTCCTGTTTCTTTTGTTGGCACTTAATGTGTGTTTTTCGGGTGCTTTAGGGACAGTGGGCTATATTTCGATTGTCAACCTTTATGTGCACCACTGGAGCAGAAGTTGACCTCACTTTCTTGTTACTTGCTTTATTTCAAAAAAGCAACGTCTGCTTTAATTCTGGTTGCCAAACGAGACAAAGTATTTTCCTACATTCTAAAAACACCGCACAACGCTAACAATCAGAGTAAGGCATCAGAGGATTACTCTCTTTAGTCTTTAGTCAGAACTGAATTTTTTCAATTCATTTCTCAAGAAAATACAAGAGCCAACAAGTTTTTATCATCATCACCATTCCTCTATTAGTAGCAATAATTTTTAATGTTGGTAGATTGCTGCTATGGTATTCATAATGGTAAGCCAATCCCGCGGTCTCCCCTCTCGGTCAAGCTTAAGACATAGTTCACGGTTTGAGTTCAAACTCATTAAGGATCCACCACGCGATGAGAGAACAGCGCTTATCCTGCGATATTTCCTGAGCAAAATAAGTCCCTGCGTTTTATTTTTTACTCTTCCCATGCCCTGTTAATCTTCAGTGTCCTGTCCCGCTGTTCCCATACCTCATACCCAAAGAACATCTCGGCAATGTTTTATCTTCGCGGAATTTTGTAGCTGCCATTGCTGCCTGGGAAGAAACGTACTTCCCTTCCAAAAATACACCTTTTCTTTTCGTTCTACTAATAATGATATAATTATTCACTCTTCTCATTTTACTAACAATTTCACCCTGCTCTTGTCGATTTCTATATCCAAATCTGTCCCAACTTTGTTTAGGCCCTGCCCATGCATTTAATATAGAGCGCCTAGAGAATTTGGTGGTCAACTTAATGTATTAAACAGTCATTGAACAGAATTTGGTTGCAGACTTTTAAAGGGAAATTGAATTCGCCTCTCATTCATAGATTTTCTAGCATAAATTTTACTCAGTTTCACAAAATCTGAACTTATTTCAACAAGTCTACTTGTTTCTGCATTACGAGGCGTATCGAACCTTCGGTGTGACGTTGTTTTTGGTTTTTAATAATGAGTATCTTCCAGCCAACCGGTATGAAACAATTTGATGTAACTTTTTAGAAGAAAAAAACTACAAACTGTCGCTGGTTTACAAAAGACAATTTATCTCTTTTCATAATTTTTCAAATTTGCTACATTGGGGATGATAAAAGTATTTATTATCTTCAACGTAATTTTTGCTGGATGTATTCATTTGACTTCTAGAAAACGTAGCTAAGGAAAAATTAGGACCAGCAGAGCTAGAGTGGGCTTATTCAGAATTTTACGATTTATCAGGGTTTAATAAATTTGAAAAAGCTAATGTTTTCAGCCAGCAAAAAACTTTACTTCATATATTTTCAGCTAATTCCAAAGTAGCACAAATTATTTGCCCCTCATACTCTATGTTTCGGCGAAGTTTTGACCATTTTGCATTGAATAATTTTCTTCGTTGACCTTTATGATAAAAACTTAAAATTTCATTACTTAGTTGAATATTAACTATAGTTGAATACATTCTCCATCTAATGCATCTCATTGCCTAGCCATATTTTTCTGTCCTGTTTAGTTTGAGTATATTCAGTAAGATTCTAAGGAAGATATGATAGAAGCTGGGTTGCTGGAAGCAGTATCACAACCAAAGTAGTTAATGGACATTTTAATGTGAGAAAGTCTTGTTAGGGTTACTTTCAGGTTCCTGAATATTTCGACATACCATTTCTTGCTAAATAAAAAAATTTGCATTTTAGTATGATACACAAAGCACTAAAGAGAGCAATGGAAAGTTCATCTTTGAAGGATCAGCTCAGGAAATCGTCTTTAGGTTAACGTTCATTCATACTAGTTGTTAAATTGAGTATGGATTATGTAAAAACTGCAAGGTCATTGAATGTTTAAAGGAAGATCGATAATATTTTCTGACTCTACAAACTGTAGCCAAGAAGAAACAACTAAATGAAACTTTGACTTGATACTAAAATCATTTATTTTCGCCGTTTCGTTTTCTAGGTACACTGCCTTACTGCGTACAAATTAGATAAGAGCGTCAGGGTTTCGGGCTAGAGAAATGTTTAAGAGAAGATTTACCCCCATGTTACCCCCAAATACTTATACTTGTCATATGTTGAGCAAATCAATACCTTGTTTGTCTTTCGTGTAGGATTTTTAAACTTGCAATTAGACCAATCTGACCAGAAGGACCAGTTGCAGCAAATTTGTCTCCCACTTTACTTTTAGGACTGAAAGAATCCATTATCGATTTGTGCAAACTTTTGCATAACTTCATCATAACTTCTTATTTTTATTAAAAATGACAAGTTGTAAAGTTGGGTAGCTAAGAAGGAGCTCCTTGTCACATGAAATTGCTCCAATAATTCCTCGGCCCCTTAAGAAGATTAAAAACGGTTGGTTAGGTTGGTAAAGACCCTTTTGGCTTTAAGAAAGAAATTTTCACAACTCAAATTCCCTTTTCTTCATAACTCAAAAGACGTATGACCCTCATGAGTTATAGGGCTTAAGGGAGCTTGCAGAAACATGGGACGATAAGCGAATATTCCTAGGTACATATGATTCAGAGCACTATTTTTGGAAAAACTAGAGAAAGACTAGACATTTCGTCATTTCAAGTATCTGAGTATGATTATGGGGAAAAGTGAGATTTTGAATGGGGTTCCAGAATGAATAATAGTTGATCACATGGAGCCAGTTAATTTATTTAAGGCGAGAAGACAATACAGGGTAACTGAGAAAGTTGATTTGATAACCGAACATTGTTAGACGGGAGCCATTACCCAGGGAAGACCTTGGTCAACTGATTTTGAGCGTGAAGGAAGATTTTCAGGTCAGGTGACCGTAAACAGCCAGCCATCCGAATGATGCTATCTCATAGGGTCTGGGCTCTACCTGCCGTGATTGTCCGAGGTCAAGAATTCCAAGATGGTAAGTCTTGTTTTTGCTGGAATATCTCCTTATTTTGCCAAATTACAGCACTTTTTGGTTATAAAATGTCGTGTTTTCCATTTAGGCGGGGGCAATGGATCTCGCGAAGAAAGCTGCAAGAATTGCTGATGAAGAAAGAGAGAGCAAATTTGGATATGTCCACGGCGTCTCTGGACCCGGTAAGAAGGGCCTAGCCAATTCTTCGTGGTCATGTGAATCGTTCACTGCCAAAAATGGCTTGACCGTTTTCTTTCTGTAATGATATAGGACTTAGCTTGTCGTGATTTGTTTAAAAGAGACGAGTTATCTAATCCGACAAATTGCTTTAATTTTAGTAACTTCGACAGGGGTAAGGTGGGTGTGGGCTCCTCCAAATGATCAATAAATATGTTTGAGTATTCTTCCACAATCACAATCCATCTAACTAAGGAAAGATAAATTGGGAAACTGTGCATATTTCATGAACTTGTTTTCAATGGTGATAAATAGCTATGTACCAAATTTCAGCTTTGAATCCATAATAGGGGTTGAGAAATCAGTTTCTAAAGATTTCCCCCACCTTTCCCTCCTCGGCCTCTCAAACGACACAGCATTAACCACATTTGTTTTGGTTGTTCTATATGATACAGTTATAACTCATTTCAAAGTTCTTTCGATTTTTGTAGTTTATTTTTAGTATGATTTGAAAATTTAATAATAATCCAACTTGTCAAATTAATCATTGTCTTTGGAACTGAAATTTTAGATCACATCAGCAGATGGTTTGCTTTGCGGATTTATTTTGCATTTTTTGAAATTCAGTTCTTTGATAACTATTTTAGTGATCTATAAATGTTTCTGCTCTTTGACATATTTCTTTATTTTATTATTTCAGTGGTCATTGCAGAAAGAATGAGTGGAGCTGCTATGTACGAGCTTGTAAGTCACAAGAAATTATTTAGAAAGATCTGAATATATTTTGCCTTGTATGCTGCTTACTCCTAGTAAATTTTCAAGTTAAAGAAACTGGATTGAATACTACTGAATCCTAAATGAAATTTAAATTTAATATTTATGAATTTGATATCATGCAGAAACCTTATCCAACACATCCAACAATGATATTCCATGTGTGGATAATTTAGCATTCATAAACAACCTATTCATCAAAATAAACTTCATTTTCCCCCAAAAGGTAAGGGTTGGTCATGGTGAACTTGTGGGAGAAATTATTCGGCTTGAGGGAGATATGGCTACAATTCAAGTCTATGAAGAAACATGTATCTTTTTGTACACATCATGGAGTTACAAAAGAATAATATTTTGCAGTCCTTTCATTAGAGGATATGCTGCTTGGTTGATGTGGATTTTGGTGTTACCATGACGGTTTCCTTGTTTGTGTGATAACTTTTTACATGGTAGATAATTTTGAACATTTCACATTTCTACATGACATTGTAGCTTCACATGCTTATGATCTTGATAATGGGGTGGTTTCAAGTTGCTATTTTGCCCTTTATTCTTGATATAATCACAAAGCAAAAAGTGTGAATGATTCTGTACACATGGTTGATGACAAACTGCTAATTCATATATTGATAGCTATCCAACAAAGAAAAAAGATACGGTAGAAAGAAGTGAAAGAAAAGGAAAAAGGGAATTGGCCTTGTATTGAAACTGTATATAAGATATCTTTGTTAAGTGCAACAGTATTATGAACCCTTAACTTTCACAAGCTGGGGTAACTGTGGGAGATCCTGTATTGAGAACTGGAAAACCACTGTCAGTTGAGTTAGGACCAGGTGAATGTCTTTTTCCATTAATTGAGAGTATTTATTTTCAGATAAAATTGAATCGGTATGTTAAAGTTTTAAATAGAAGAAAGCTACCATTTGGTGTCACAACTTGTATGTAACAGGAAAGAAATACTTCTTGCAGTAATACTTAAATCCCCAATTTGGTTATCTAGCATATAAAAATATAAGTGTGTGTTGCCATCAAGATCAAAAGTGGTATGATGTCATTTATCCTATGATTAAGTATTTTATTCTGTACCTAGAGGTAAAATGGAAACAATGTTGCATGCAAATTTAATTACTCTAACCAAAGAAATTTGAATGTAAAGATTAATGAAATTAATAAACAACTTGAACTAGTGAACAGAAAGTACATAGATTTGTTATTTCGCCTGGAATTTTTGTCATATCTGAAGACAAGGAATGACAATGAACTAAATGTAAAGATTTGTTCTTTCTCAATCAGCAGTTGTCTTTTCCAGGTATAATGGGTAGTATTTTTGATGGTATTCAGAGGCCTCTAAAGGTGAGATATTTTCTTTGTAATTTATGAATGAGATTTTAAAGGTATTAAGGTATTAAAATAATAAGAGTTTAGCAGTATTGAGTATTTTCACTACAAATGTGGCTCTTGAACTCTTGGAAAAGAAGCATAAGGAGGAAAACTAAATGAAAGCTTGATTTGCAATTATTTTGAAAGAGAAGAAAATAGAAATGAAACAAGAAAAGTATGTACATACAGATTTATCTCTTTTAATGAGCTCTTTGCTGTTTATGATGAGCACAATTTGCTCTTCATTTTCTATTTTCTTCTTAAGTGTCTACCTGGTCACAAATGAAGACCATTTGTCTAATTTTATTGATGCCTTGCTATTCACCAGAACAACTTTTAAGGTTAACTGTATACTTACACTGGCATTTCCCTCTTTTTATTAATAATCTTTTTTAATTCTGGCGAGAACCCAGTTCATCAGATCATAGCCTCAAATATCCAAGAGAATATTTACATTGTGTTTATTGACCAAGAACAGCTGTTCCATGGAGGTCAAATTTTATTCCACTTTCTTCTTTTACCAAAGGACATTTGTGAAATGACCCAAAGTATTTATATTCCTCGTGGTGTAAACACAGACAGTTTAAACAGAGCTACACAATGGGATTATTCTCCGATGCACCTTAAGGTTTGTATTTAAAATTTAGTCAGTTCATATTGTACTTTGAAGTATTATGGTCAGTTCAGTATATATCACAAATCTATTGGTAAGAAATTTCTTTTTTCTTTTAACATTTATTTTACTGTAAAAGTGATTAGTTTTACCTGGTCTGTACAGAAAATTTTAGTTGTTGAAAGAGGTAATTTTTGCCACAAGATAAAATTTGACAAAATAAAGTTATTAAAGATTTTTTAAAAGCCAATAAATGTTGTTGACTTTGATTAAGCAGGCCTGACTTGAAAACAGTGACTTTTTATTTAATTTTTTTAATATCTTATTCAATAGCATCTTGTTCTGCAACTACTCTGTTTTTATGAACAATTTAAGTTGTTCAATCTCACCATGAATTTTTAAGTATTTTATTGACAAGGCCTGACAATGAAACTCTTTATGACAAATTTGAATAAACAGTAACCATACTCAAGACAAGTCGCTTTTTGCATGCTGTCCACATGGACCAACAATTTTTGTGACCTTTTTTCTAGGTTGGCCATCATGTAACAGGTGGTGATATTTTTGGAACTGTTTGTGAGAATTCTCTAATCAAGCACAAGATTATGCTGCACCCGAAAGCAAGAGGCACTGTAACATTTGCTGCAGAAGCTGGCAGCTATAACATCGATGTGAGTTTTGATGAATTCACACTTAAATCAATATTGCAAATTTTTAGACTTTCCAATTTGCTTTGTTTTTTAATAGATAAATAGTTGCTTTGAAGACAGTATTTTTGCCAGGGCAAACTCTTTTCTGTAATTATGGTGTGTTTTCTATGACGATTAGTGATAATAGCATTGTATCTTTAGGATGTAGTATTGGAAACTGAATTTGAAGGAGAAAAGACGAAGCACAGTATGTTGCAGGTTTGTCATATATTTTTCACTAGTTTCCTTTGATCACGTAAATTGTTTGTTTTTTTCTGGTAAAGCTTCTTCTAACACACTTTATTCTTCATTTTTTTCAGATTTGGCCAGTGCGTCAAATGAGACCGTGTACTGAGAAATTAGCAGGAAACCACCCACTTCTCACTGGTCAAAGGGTGTTGGATGCCCTATTTCCGTAAGTCTACGCATGCAAATTTCGTTTATATTTCCACTTTATTACATGCATATACCGTAAATCCTCGAATTGGCCCCGCTCGAAAAAGCCCCCCCCCCCGATTTGTAGATTTTTGACTCCTGAGGTTGCCTTCGGCATTTTAGTGAATTACCATAAAAATGTACGTTTTGGTTAATAATTTAATCAAATGTTACTTTATACTTAGGTTATTTTCGATATTGTGAAAAGAAAAAAATTCAAAAATTGTCTTTTTATGTGGCATGTTTCAGGAAATTTTATAAGCCCCCCCCCCCTCGAATAAGCCCCCCCTCGAATAAGCCCCCACCCAAAAATCTCAAAATCCCCAGGGGGTTTATTCGAGGATTTATGGTATTTAACTGCGTATAGTCTCCAGTGTACAGATGTTGCGGTAAATGCTTCGCGACTAAGGGAACACAAGATGCCTAGAACCGAGCCAACTCTGTTTCCTTTGAAATAATTTGTGAAGAGATATTTTTGTACGTAAATTGTTCTAGCATCCAATTATTGTGATTCCATCTAACTGAACTCTGGTTCGCAATCTTCAATGTACGCTGAAGTAATCGCATCCGGATTAATCGAGCTTTTTAAGTAACCCCGCCTCTGGATATTCTTGCTTCTCTTATGATCCCGCCTTTCTTATTAAGACCAAATGAAATCCCGCCCCTAAAATGAATCTCGATTGTCCCAATCTTTTTGTATCGCTGTTAACTGTTGGAAAATTTAATACTGGATAAAATGATAATAAGAAATCTCAAGCACTATATAGAAACTGTGTGGTGTTTAATGTTTTAAATAAAAAATTCCCGAGTATCTAATATTCTGCTTCGAACGATGAACAATCAGACATTGTAATGCCGTGTAATTATTTTTGTGCTGCAGTTAAATTGCCATTAATCTCAGGGGAACTTTTATTATACACGCTTTTTTTATAAGGAACCACTTTTAAGGAACCTACATGTAGAATGCCGAATTATTTGAAGAACTTATACTACTAAAGACAAAATTCCTAAAAAACTTTTCGATTTGAAAAATCTTTATAACTGTAAGCATCAAGAACTAAAAGGCCGGTTCCATTCATTTGCAGCCAATACTCGCATAGATTGTTTGCTATTCGTGTGTCAAGTGCTTCATTGAGTAGTTCCGCATATGCTGTCTCACCCCTCTCTCTATTATGTGTTAAGGCTTATTGTAGTCAAAACATCGAAAGTGAGAACTTTTAAGGAACTTTTGGTACTAAAATATGATAATTTGAAGTCTACGAATAAGGAACTTTTGGAACTAGGCCTTGAAGTAGGTTACTTATAAAAAAGCGTGTATAGAAGTGGGTGTCTGATGCACTGAAATGTCTGCATTGCTATCCCAGTGAATGACGTTTTATGACTTTTTTCGTAATCAAATGTTTGCGAACTATCTATGACCTGTTCTTGCTTATCGGCTTAGAATTGAGCCTGCAAACTTTCCATTTAAGGTCTAGACCATTGGCGTAAGCTCTATGAAAGTTCTATTAGCTGAAATAAGCCAATTGAGTCGTGCTGTTCTTAATATTTTTGCAAACCACACAAATTTGTGACGCCTCCTTTTCCTTTTAGCTGTGTGCAGGGCGGAACTACAGCCATCCCGGGTGCTTTTGGATGCGGAAAGACTGTCATTTCCCAGTCACTGTCAAAATACTCGAATTCAGACGTCATCGTTTATGTTGGTTGTGGTGAAAGAGGCAACGAAATGTCAGAAGTACTGAGGGATTTCCCAGAGGTGCGAATAAGTCTTGATGTGGATTCTATGATATGCTACGTTTACTCGAGGCGAATTACTCCAGTAATCGTCTATAGTTTTCCGGATGGCCGTCCGGACAATGACCTCTGTCCGCTCCCAGCGCTGAAATGCTAGTCCGGTCGGACATGCAAGTAAACAGTCCAGGGGTCTTAGTGGCTAGTTGCTATGCAACAACAATGCAGTTTATGTTTACAGTGATACTGCGCAAGAAGAAGCTGAAATTTGAATCTAGCCCTTTAATCGCATCAATTTTTTCATAACCTCTTTGGGTACCAGTTAGAGCTGTTAATAAACTTGGAGTTTCTTATTAAATCCATGAGTGAAACTGTGCGCAAAAGGGCGCAACTTCCGTTGCTAAACTTGCCAAAGTATCTTGTCGTCTTTGGCGAACATTAGCAAACATTGGCGAACATTAGCAAACATTGACGAACATTGGCGAACATTGGCGAACATTGGCAAACTTGCGTTCATCCACCTATGTTTATTGAAATTACAATAAAACTTACGTTAATTCGCATAAATGATAGTCTCCGATATATCTAAAACTTCGAAGCAAATTGTAGTTTATGATTCACCTTAAACATAGGTAAAATGATGCAACATTTCAAATTTCCAAGCTGACTACCAAGCAAGCTAACATTATGGTAGATAATGGCTGCATTCAGATTCTCGTCCTGTACTTTTGCTGAACTTCATCTCAATTCTCTTGTCAGGGTATGGCTGTTATGAGAAGAATTAGGGAAATTCACCATAAACTGAAGGGCTGCGTAGTTAAAATTTCCCTCGGAATCTAATTCCTTGCCAATCTCCTTTCAGTTATCGGTTGAGATTGGTGGTGTTGTTGAGTCCATCATGAAGCGTACAGCCTTGGTTGCAAACACTTCAAACATGCCTGTGGCAGCAAGAGAAGCCTCAATTTACACCGGTACGTCCATGTAGGCCTATGATTATCGAACTGGGCAATTTCTCATTGCATCTTGTTTTAGTTTGTCTAGCAAGAGCAGACTGAAATAATGATGTCTAATTAGTTAAGCTTTACCTGAGGCCACTGCAGGAGTAGGGCTTCTTTCTGGTCTTTTCCAAACCCCACTTCTCCCCATTTCCTTCCCATCTGTTACTAAACTCTTCTGATTTCAGTTTCGATTTAATTGTCTTGTCTTTTTACTTATCCCTCTCTTCTCTGTGTCACCTCATGAACACCATTCAGCCCAGCCCATCTCTAAGACAGTGATTGTATGATTAAACTATGTATTAACGTCGACATTAAAGTGGCCTAGCATTTGTTATTATAAGGGGGTATTTAGGATTCTGTTTATATATATATATACTTTCTTTATACATTATTTAGTGATATGCTTCTATGAATCCCTTGTAATCTCGGCAACTTCTGCCACGACCAAATGATTGGCCTAAAGGCTTTTGCTACACATTATCAAAATAAGAATTTGCGAAATAATCACGTAGAATAATTTGCATAGAATGTGGTTCGTAGGGTATCAAAGGTTATTTACCTTAGGTTATTTAACCTAAGTCCAAATTTACCAAGTTATCCATAGTCATTTTTGAAAACTTAACTGTATTGATTAAACCTGTGAACATTTCAAATGCTCTTGACGTTGCCATCAATACAAAACGGTTTGCATGATTGCATTTTTCTTCAAAGCTGCATGTTTCTTCCAGGAATTACATTATCTGAATACTTCCGTGATATGGGTTTCAACGTGAGTATGATGGCGGATTCCACATCGCGATGGGCTGAGGCTTTGAGAGAGATCTCTGGCCGTCTTGCAGAAATGCCTGCTGGTTTGTTGTCTATGATTTTCCTTTCTCACGAGTGCCAGTACAGGTCCTCGCTGCATACTGCTGGGACAAGATGGCCAGCGCATTAATGTGTGAATGATTTCTAAATGAATTGATGATTGATATATATAAATGAGCCTCCATTCATTGCAGGCTTTGATACTCATCCTGTTATTTGCCTTCACTGTACTAACAGATATACAGATAAATGTACATATACCCTGAATGAGTGAGATTTTCTATGACGAGACCAATGGCCTAAATTAGGTCTTTGCTTAATGTGGCGTGTTTTTCTATTTTATTGAGGATGTAAACGATAATTTGAAAATGCCTGCTTAGCTACTATTTACGTCCGCTTCCAAATACCTCAGTGATAAAGCTATTCACGTGGCCTGCAGAATTCTCGGTCCCGAATTTTAAACCCTGGCCTATTCTTATCCCCTGTCTTTTACATTATATTTAATAAAGCCATATTTAGACTACAATTTTTTTTGTATATTCGGTCACAAATGTTTTGAATTATAGCCTCGAACTCAGACAAATGACATTCCTTTGCAGATAGTGGTTATCCAGCGTATCTGGCTGCAAGACTTGCCTCGTTCTACGAGCGTGCAGGAAGAGTCAAATGTTTGGGCAACCCAGAACGAGAAGGCAGTGTCAGCATTGTTGGTGCCGTGTCCCCGCCTGGTGGCGACTTTGCCGATCCTGTCACGTCAGCAACGCTGGGTATTGTACAGGTCAGTGCCAGTGTAACGTATTAGGCTTTTGTTAATTAGTTGTGTTGCGTGCAGTGTCTCTGATTAATCTTTAATAAAATTAGTTTTTGATGCTTTTTTGTCTTTTACTTCGTCAAATCGAGCATCTTTGCTGTTATTTTATGTGGTATGCTGTCAAAACAAGCTTTCTGACTGATTTTTCTTTACTATTAGGTCTTCTGGGGATTAGACAAGAAACTTGCGCAGCGAAAACATTTCCCATCCATCAACTGGCTCATTAGCTACAGCAAGTACATGCGTGCCCTTGACGAGTACTATGAGAAGAGCTATCCCGAATTCGTTCCACTCAGGACAAAGGTTCACTTCTTCGTTTTTTTTCAAGTAAAGGCAACCTCTTAGTAGCTTGTTTTCGTTGTGTGAAGTTATCAACTTTTCACATCGTCATGGCTATTAATGTATGTGACGTCATTTGACTATAAATCAGTTAATGATTTTCTGATTCTGGCGTGTGAGCCTTTGATGCAGTTCTGACATGAATTGTTTGCCCTTTCAAGGTGAAAGAAATATTGCAAGAGGAGGAGGATTTGTCTGAAATTGTCCAACTTGTCGGAAAGGTTACCATTGTGTTTTTTATCAATTTCTTTGGCATTGTCATCAATCTTAATTGTTTAAAACGTTTATATTCATCATAAAAAACTTGCACAGGGTATCTAAATTCTTGTTATTCAAACCAGTGCATCATCTTTATAACCTGCAAAAGTATCTGAATATTTTGAAATATCTTAATATACCTTGTTTGAATAAGAAACTGCACTTATTAAACTTAAAGTCTGCATAGAATCTTAATTTATATACTGAGAATGTTTGCTGTGTATGCCTTCTTCCCAGTAGGAATAATTTGGGGGGCAAAGAAAATAGTGGAAGCTTGAGTGTGATGAATGCGAAGCATGTCAAGAATAGCATTAATTTCATTTGAGTTTTTGATCATGGCTTCTGATGCAGTAACAGGGCCTGGCTTTACGTAACGACTTGCAGAGCAAGTATGTATTTTTCGGATTATATTGGATTTTCTTCATCTGAACAGAGCTCATTGGCGGAGGCTGATAAGATCACGTTGGAGGTCGCCAAGCTGATCAAAGACGACTTTCTGCAGCAAAATGGCTACTCGCCCTACGACAGGTACTGTCCGTTTTACAAGACAGTTGGAATGCTGACGAACATCTGCGCATTTTACGACGCCGCAAGGCATGCTGTCGAAACGACGGTGCATTCCGACAACAAGATCACGTGGGCCATCATCAAAGAGCAGATGGGTGACAATGTTCTCTATCAACTGAGCAGTATGAAATTCAAGGTAATATCAACGTCATACCGCAATTTCTAAAAACTCAACTCCTGTTTTTTACGCAGTCTAAAAAGGTACGTTCTACAGGATACATAGACGATGCCAGTTGGAGCATGATAGACATGGCTACCCATTGACCTAAACAAAGAATAATATAGTATCGCCAAAGGCTGTACCAAAATCAACTTTTCTATACGGCTCTGCTTGATCACTCATTTTGTTCCATTTCTTCAAGATATGTTGTCATAAAGTTTTAAACGTATTTCAGCTTCTTTTCAGAGCCTGGACATGTTCATGATTTCTAATTTTATTAAGTTTTGTCATGTCCCGGTAACTTGTCAAGGTGCCTTCAAGCAAAAGGAAAAAGAGACAACCAAGCTCTCGTTTCCTTTCCCCCTTTCCTTTTTCTACCCTCTCTTGTCAAAGTTTTATGACTATAATTCGCCGTTTCCTGTCCTGCCCCAGTTTAAACAGTCATTCAAGCCGAGAATAATGTTTTTATCAATTTTGACTTGGTCAGAACCATTAGCTTTTGGCAACGTTCTTTCCCTTTGATGTTCTCTGTACAATTATCCAGCCTATGTCCTTTGTTTTTATGTGCCAGGCACAACCCGACAAAATTCTTGGCCCTTCAACAGTTTCCATATCAGAATTATAGTGTAGGTGCAAATATTTTTCCCTTTTGTATCACAGAGAGTCTAACATCAATTTCCCCAATGCCTCTATTTCAGGATCCCGTTAAAGATGGCAAGACAAAGATTTTGAACGATTACCGGGAATTGCACGATCAAATGCAACAAGCATTTAGAGGTCTGGAGGAATTCTAAATACCAATAAGAGATCTAGAATATTGGGAGACAGAAATATAATTAAAATTTTAATATGAAATTTGCTTTAGACTTTTTGTAAACCTAGTCTTCGAGTTTCAGGTTAGAATGAGCTCAATACAATACTTTTGGCTCGAGATTACTTCAGCAAATAATTGCGATGTCAGTTTTCGTTATTAAAAAGTGAGTTTTGAATGGAGGAAGCTATTGTAGAGCTGCTCGTAAGCTTAGACACAAGACTTTTTATTTGCACGTGCAGTTTGCACGTGTTCGATCACAAACTGACCCTGTGTCCTTTTACCATGCCTCTCTAATAAACGACCAGGTAGAGTATTCCCCAAAAGTAAAAAATGCCGCAACTGAAAGCTAAAAGAGTGAGCCATCTTATCTTTGAGTGCTGCTTAAACTCTCTTGTCCCTCAAATCATCCTTATTTGCTTGTGGAATTGAAAATTTTGTAACTCTTATTTGATCTCTGAGCCAATATATGAGAATGTATTTAATTTTGGAAAACGCTATTTTATTAGAATCATGAATCTTTGATTTGCCGTCATCGAAGCTAGTCATTCTTTCTTTCGACGCTTCTGTTGTGCAATTGTCGATGAAGTTTGGTTTTTAATTGAAAATAGTGGTGATTTTATGAAGACTTGAGCCTATACAAACATGTGAGGACTTTTTTGAGTGCCTAGATCAAAGTATTTGACAAATATACTTATTGCGTTTGGCGAATGAAGACACGAAACATTCAAACGGCCCAGAATGAGTGTAATGAATTTCGCTTGGCAAATTTCGTGGCATGGTGATTTGCCAGAACGATAAATTTGGTTGTTGATGCATTCGTGACTGTTTATATCCCTGCCAGTAAATCTTTTTTCAGTAAACCTCGTTTGTGGTGAATATTTGTAGCCAGACAGAAAGGCTATTAACAACTACCTACTTTGTGGATGTCGTATTCCTCTTTAATTAAAAGAAACTGCCAGTGGCTGACTTAAGTATGAATGGTGATTATCGTTTCCCATGGCATTTTTCATGCTGTCTCTATCAGGTTCAAAGTGCAGTTAATAAATATTGGCTTGAAGCAAAGATTGGATTTACCTTTTACTCTAGATTGAGTTGCCTTACACTATAATAACAGGTTGAGAACAATTCAGCCCTAATGTTGTTGCAAAAAGGAACAATTGACTTTAAGTTGTCAGTTCTTTTAAAGGAGGAATCAGTTTGCCTTAACTTAGGCCCCACTCCCCTCGGATTTACGGTAGATAAAACACCCCTATTTAAGGCCAGTTGTGTCCTTTGATGCACTTAAATCAACTTTTAATCGCCATGAAGGAAGGTTTTTCATAGATGTCTAGGAGCTTTCTCTGTGAACAACGATAGCAGGATGTTTTAATTCTCAAGATGGCTGCTGGGTTCGGACATTGTTATCATCCTGCAATCTGTATCTGCGGTATAAAATTCCATCTCAAAGATAAGGAGTCTGTGATAGTCGACTAACATTTAAAACATTCAGTTTTATTGAAAACAAGGATAACTATATTTTAGTCCGATTTGGGAAAACGAAATCGTTGACGCCATAATGCAAAACTTGAGAATGAGGGCTGAATAAGGTACCAGTCCCAGAGGTACATACCAACCCCAATACCACACCGTCCCCACACCCTATTCGTGAATGTGCCACACCCATGTTTTATAGAGCTTTTTGTTCTAGGAAATGGCCTTTTTAATGACTTGCGGGTTGTCACATAACCCGTATCTCCTGTTGAAAACACTCTTGGCATGTATCGAGTTTTCAAAAACTGTACCACAAACGAATTGCAAAAAATTCCACATTATCAACGGAACTCGATTGTTATCAGGCAATTCAAAGAAGAACTTCCTCCTCCTGAAATGTCACTTTTGATTGGCTCTCAATACAGCACCCATTGTTTACTGGCAACTTTTGGTCGGTACTTAGCAAGGAATCTTCACCACCCTTTCCGTTTTTGTGCTTGTCATCTGTCCTTACGTACGTCGAATTTAAAAGTAGGCGAGGATGCTTTTGTTGAGAAGCAAGTGTTTGCAAAATATTATGTTTTGACTTGGTTCACGAGTTACCTGGAAGCCGACGATTATCCTTACGAGAAGAAAGTGAGTCGCAAAGATTTGATGGTTTGCTAAAGGGCCTAAACGACGCAAACAAGATGAGGGAGTATAAAGTGGTTGTGTTGGGTTCTGGAGGCGTTGGCAAGAGCGCCTTAACCGTTCAGTTCGTATCAAATCAATTTATCGAAAAGTATGATCCTACTATTGAGGATTTTTATCGCAAAGAGATCGAAGTTGATGAAATACCTTCAGTGCTGGAAATACTGGATACAGCAGGGACCGAACAATTTGCATCGATGCGCGACTTGTACATAAAGAATGGTCAGGGTTTTTTACTCGTCTACTCTATCACTAATATGCAAACACTACAGGATTTAGCACCAATGAAAGATCAAATTGCAAGAGTAAAGGGGACAGAAAAAGTACCTATCATACTTGTAGGAAATAAAAGGGATATGCACGACGAAAGAGATGTTCGCCCAGAGGAAGGGCAGATGAAAGCAAATGAGTGGAACCATTGCCCATTCTTCGAAACCTCTGCGAAAACGAGGGAAAATGTCAACGAAGTATTTGCAGAAATAGTTAGGAGAATAAATCTTGCTGAACATACTTTGCAAAAGCAAAATGGTTGTTGCTCGATTCTATAAATGACGGGCTCCATAAATTCTTGAATGTGGTTTCCGGTCTTCGTAGATACCCATTATTACCCTAAATATACCTGGGGATTGGGTTATATAGCCCTATTTTAAATCGCCAAGGATACGATTGATTATCAAGAAATTAAATATTCAGCAAAAGTTACCAGCTCAAATTTACTTTCATACACCTAGGGATTGTGATTAGGCACCTATGCTTCCATACCATATGGAGTTATTTATGGGCTGGTGTCCTATTGTTTGAAAATCGCAGTAAAGAAAATTTTCATCATAGAAGTTAAATTTCAAATTACAGTCCAAGCAATGCAAGCAGCCGCCCCCTTTCCCATTTCATAAGTTTCCTTTCTTAGGCCAAACACTGGTTAATACACAACATAGCAAAAGTATTATCTCAGTTATTAGACATTTTACCATTTTAGGTAAGACAAAATTATGTGTCATGATAGTTTTATGAATATTGTTTTAGATTTATTAACAAAAGACACTGCCTAGCACACTAATCAAGGGTTTATATGATAGGATGATTTTTAACAATGTGTTGAGATCTTAAAATCATTTGTGTTGTATCCAGGCCATTTGCAGGCCAAGAGTTAATGCAGCAAGTAAAAATCAGTTATGCTAAAGGTTAAACATAGAGTCATCAGTCTGGCACTATGGGTACGTCTATGTCTAGATACCAATAAGATTATATTGTTTTGTCAAATTCTTCCTTCTGCTATGACCAAAGTTTAACACCTTGCTAAATATTATTTCACTTCTGCTGCGCAACATGCCCTTCGATTTAATTGCAATGATATCCCTATCTACTAAAAACAGCAAATCTGTGACTATTTCTAGTGCCCTGGAAATATGCCTTAACTTAAAAAATTATCAAGAGCTTTTATGCTTATTCCATCAGGCCTTTGTGTACAATGAACCAGATCTGTCTTCAAAGATAATCAACATTAGGTTGCTCAATATTTGCCTTGACTGAATCAGCTATAAAGGAAGATTATTTCTTGGTAAAAGAATGCTTAGACAAAAATTTACATAGGAAAATTATAACCCTACTCTTGCCCCATCACAGCAATAGCCTTTTGTTAGTTTAGTTGTTTTAGTTAGTTTGAAGTTTTCTTAATTATTTTATTTGGGGTGATCAATATAGGCTTGTTCTTTATTGCAAGGAAAGCATTAGCATTATGTGGTTTAGTTGAAGGAAATAGAACTAAAGACTGGAAAAATTAGTTGGAATTCAACTTTTTGATGGGCTCCTCAGGTTTGGCATAGGAACCAAATGCAGGCAGTGACTCTATTCCATATTACATTGCCATCAAGTTATGTGTAGCAATATAGGAAGATATCTGGTATTGCTTTGTGTAGTGTCATTTGATTCTATGGAAGAACTATTGGTTCAAATACCTAGATTTAAAGTGGTTCAAATACCTAGATTCCAAATCATTTTTTAATTTTAACTTTGATGGTAACTTTTTAAAATTTATTCATGGATAAAGTATGTTTGATTACTTAAGTTAGTAATGTTGAAACAGAATTAGTTGATATTCTTTGTTTATGAAACATCCTGTTACAAGAAGTGACTTTCCTTGCTTCAAGTTTATATGTGAATTGGTAGTTCTAATGTTGAAATTTTTGGAAATAGTTTGTGTCAACAAAGTGACAAGTTATAAAATTGGATGAAGCATTAATGTCTAAAATTTTAAAAGCAAGAATTTTGTTTAAAAAAGAATGGTATCCAATATGTGCCTCACAACCAACCAGAGTTTTTCTCTAAAATGCATTTTAAATGCTGAAACTTTGTCTTAAACTGAAAAGTCCAATGCTTAGTAAGTTTTCAAAGTATTTTAACTACTCCCTTTTTATTGAAACAAGTTTTTTATTGAAAGGACCAAATAAAAGTTTTGAACAATTTCAGAGAAAATAAATTTTTGCCTAAAGAAGTAATTTTTCTAAATGAATGACAATTTGCTTTATGCTGAAAAAGAATAATGGCTGCAATATAATAAAAGTTCCTTGAAACAATCTATTTATTGAGATGATTTAGATAAATAATTGAGATTATTGAGACTTATAAAGATGACTTAGAGTAAAAGGCTTTCAATAATATTCCTAGCTTTATTACCTTTTATTTACTAGTGAAAACTTCTTATTATCAAGTTATTACATATGATCAACAAATTTCTCTAGAGGAGGTTTTCCAAAGTAGTTTTGTTCCAAAGCAGTAGCTATTCTTACTTGGCTAATAAACAAAATATCTAGAAAGTTTTCAGAGTTCCTCTTGTTGTCAAACTGAAATGTCTAATTGTTGAGATTTTCAATACATACATGATGTATTAAACAAGATGTGGTATGAATATTCTAACTTTGTTCATGCTTTGTTTGAGTGTTGGGTAAAAAATCTTCTGCATAAAAAAGTAATATTTCGTTGGATATATAGCTCAGAAAAACAAGAAAACTTTTAGAGGCTATGAAAGGCCTCTGAGAGCCTCCAAATTGCTAATACGTTACATCAAATTGCAATGGTTTTATAGACCATTCTGGTTTTGCATGAGTTGGGAGAAAGGTTTCTCAACATGAAATTAAATCGTATTTTCAAATTCATCATTGGTCGGAAATATCAGTTGGACAAAAAGCATTCAACGTTTCTTGGGAGCTTCTTAAAATTTCAATCTGATGCACCTAATTGCATGCATCTGTTGTTAACTTTCTGGATTCATATCAGTTTTCAAAACCTTTTCACAAAGGCTGTACTATAACAAATACATAGATTGCTTATTAAATGTGACTTAGAGTCAAGACTTTTTGCACTAAAAAGTTGTCAGTTTCCATGTTATAGCCTTCGTCTATTGCTAAAAGGCAGCAGTTTGGAAAACCCTTGCTCTTCAAAATACAACATTTCTAGACGATATGGGGGTGGCCATATTAATGGTTGTTGAATCACATCTGTGGCAACAATTGAAACGTTATGTACATTGCATTTTGTAAAAGGTTTTCAATTTTCAAAAAATCATGAAACGTCTCTGTGAATGTACGACCGTTATAAGTTGGAAATTGCTATAGTCTTCTTACTGCCGTTTGGTAAAAGAAACTGCACGAATAGGCCTGAATTACTAAGTTGTGATACTATGCCATAGCTATTGTGGCAAAGTTTCTATTGTATCAAAACGTGACAGCGTATGTTAACGTTTGTGGTGAAAAATATGCAGAGGCTTGTTAATCGGATAAGGTGCAGGCACGATAAGAGGGTTTTAGTTCCAGGTACATGTTTAGAAGATCTATACAATCTTCGCAAAAAGGTGCGTTCTTTCTTTCTTATCAAATTTCTTTCTTATCTAGACAAACCAACGCAGGTCAATGGCATGACTAAGACAAAAAGCTACGAAATAATCAATTCAATCAATCCCTTGCAAAAAGTCACAGTTTCTGCTATTGTGGTGGCAAAACTCTCATCGACGATATAAATTAGATTAAACAGATTATTACAAAAAGGTCTTGATTTCACAAAAGTCATCATAATTCGTCAAAATACTTTTTAACATAGAATTAAAAATTTAATCGTACAGTAATAAAAAGACAATTTGAAAAACGTCTGCGATTTCCTGCAAAGTCACACAACAGCAGGTACGAATCATGAAGGTGTTGCAAGAGCAAAATGGCTTAGGCAGTTTCTTCGTTTTAGGAAAAAATACATCTCACTAAATCATCTCTAGCGAAAAGTTTGTTTGCAAAATCTTCTTACAAAACACCCGTACACATATAAAGCATTAATGCCTCGAAATTACAAAAATTGTAAAAATTGCATTTATAACATGAAATTAACAACTTGGATTTGACTTGAGCATATTTCCTGTTAGTCAAGAGGTGAAAATTATCAATTAGCAGTGATAACACTATATACTTACTATGCCTTCGTTAATAAAAATGATTGTTTTTACAAAATGTCTTTGAAGTGCTGAAGTGAGTCCTTATGGCATGTCTTCTTCACCTAAAATGAAAATGAACGATTAAATGACATCATAAATATTAAATTTAATAGCTCATACCACCTTTCAAGAAATAACATGTAAGCTGCTTATTTAATTTCTCTTTTAAGAGGTCTAGATTATCAAAGCACTTCTTCGTTTGTCAATGTTTTGGGGAAAATAATTTTTCCTGGAACACTTTCCATGAGACATCGAACCACAAAGTTAAAAATACGTCGGTGCCTATTAAAAGAACACTTTTAGCCAATGAAAACATAAACGATAGCCGGGTAATAACAACGAAATACACAATATTTAATATACAATATAGATATGAAGATCTGTTTTGGGCAGGAAGAGAAAAATGATAATTACCAATTGTTGGCGCTTCGCAAGACCATTCACCTCCTTTGCATTCGCTGCAAAATAGAGTAAACATCATCAGAATGCTCACATGCAAGACATATGACAATACATAGCGTGGCATCTGTTTTGAAACAAAAACGACCAAATCATGTGGTGACTTTGAAACAAGTTATCATGTGGTGACTTTGAAACAAGTTATCATGTGGTGACTTTGAAACAAGTTATCATGTGGTGACTTTGAAACAAGTTATCATGTGGTGACTTTGAAACAAGTTATCATGTGGTGACTTTGAAACAAGTTATCATGTGGTGACTTTGAAACAAGTTATCATGTGGTGACTTTGAAACAAGTTATCATGTGGTGACTTTGAAACAAGTTATCATGTGGTGACTTTGAAACAAGTTATCATGTGGTGACTTTGAAACAAGTTATCATGTGGTGACTTTGAAACAAGTTATCATGTGGTGACTTTGAAACAAGTTATCATGTGGTGACTTTGAAACAAGTTATCATGTGGTGACTTTGAAACAAGTTATCATGTGGTGACTTTGAAACAAGTTATCATGTGGTGACTTTGAAACAAGTTATCATGTGGTGACTTTGAAACAAGTTATCATGTGGTGACTTTGAAACAAGTTATCATGTGATGACTTTGAAACTTACCATGCAGTTCGGCGATCGTCCTTTATCACTTTCTCGCCTTCGGAGTAGTAGCGGTAGTGATGGCGACATTCTAAAACGAGTTATCAATTTTTATATAATTGAATATGGTACACAATGTTCTAATAACTCGGAGGGGGGACTCAAAAAATCGTTTAATAAGAAACAAACTTATCTAAAGGAACAAACTCTTATCCTAAAGAAATATTACTTTATTTAAAAAGAACAAAACGTGATAAACATCGCCGAAAACAAAATTTGATAAACATGTATATTTACGCAACTTAACCCTTTCCTCTTTAAGAGTTTGCCATGCTGAAGAAATCACTTTGAGAGAAGTAGTGGGGCATTGGCGCGCCAAATAAGTAAAAACACGAAAATTAGAGAAGATATTGAGATGTTTCGAATTTTTTTGGCAAGCATTGTAGAACCATTTTTAGGTAGGTGATATTGTGTAATATTTTTGTCTATAATAGCTTTCTTATAATACAAAGGTTAAACGATGACCTTAACAGATTTCCTTAATAGCATAAATTCAAGTCATTAGTAACTATTCCGTTATATTCATCCATACAATGTGACGCTATACGTACAAATTCTACTGCACAATATTGCGGCATAGGGTAACACACAAAACTCAAATATTACAAAATAAACCTCCGTCTATGTTCTTACATAGATGAATCTTTTCATCTTTTGGAAACATGGATTATAAAAACACAACACTGTGCCAGTTAATGCTAGACAAGCCATTCTTCAAAGCAATTTCCCTGTTCAAAGGTACTGTCAATGCTTGTACATAAGTCGAAAAGAAATGGAAATTTTGCGAGAGTATCAATGAAACCAGTTATGGCTTTAAGGGGCGTAGGATGCATTTAAAAAGTGAGGGGTCAGATCAAAAAGGGAAACATGACCACTCTCATTTTCGCATTTGGAAGGAACAATTTTGAGTCTCGCAAGGGGCGCTATTAGATTTTGAAGGGGCGCTATTAGATTTTGAAGGGGCGCTATTAGATTTTGAAGGGGCGCTTTTGCATGGGGGCTAGAAAGCTACGTTTCCCCCGGTTGCTATGCCAATGCAGTAAAGAAATTGTCTTGCTTTTCAGGGATATCTTGAAGTACAGTGAAGATAATTAAAGAAAATTCACCCCAGCATTACATATATATAGAAATACATCCGACCAGGACTGGTGGTATATCCCAGTCCACTACGCGGAGATCTTAAAAAAATGTTGTCAGAAGTTTAAAAGGCTTGTACCACTAGCTTGAAATTTAAACGGAGATGGGACGAGATGTATGAACTCTAGAGCAAGTTGATTTTTGTTTGTTCATATTCTGCAGGTAGAATTTAGTCATCACATGCGTTGCTTGAAACCACGGAAAGTGACAACGAACATGCCTTTTTCAGGGTAAGTCAGAATCTTCGCAAAATAATCATTGTTTACTTACTTCTGAGTTGGCATCTAGGACAGCATTCTCCCGGTACATTTTCGAGCTTCTGGCAATTGCGGTCAGTGAAGTCACATTGAGGGGAATCGCACATCACACCGTAAGTAGGCGAGCATTTGCAGGAGGTGCAATTATCGAGATTCCATTGAGTGTCAAATGAAACTAGTGAGCCATCAGGCTTATTGCAGCCTTTCGCTGTCTCCGATTTGGCGAGGGGTACTAAAATGATAAAATGACAAACATAAGTCATCTCCTAATTTGCCACATTGATAAGCCAGCTGGGGATTTCTATTTCAAATTGATTTTTAGCGTTTGGCTTAAATCTTATTCCAACTTAACCTAAAAACATTTCCTCCATGTCTTGGTAGCGAGAGAGCTTTCAGTATAGAGAGATTTTCTAATTGATGCTCTAGACAAACGGGTATTCTGACAAGAAGAGTATCTCCCGCAAAACGTTCAAACATACTGGTTGGCTAGGTGCAATGATTTTCTATTTGAGGATAAGTCGTGTCGTGTGGTATGTCTCAGAGAGGACTCATCTCAAATTTCGACATCACATATCACGACGAATCTCTCTAAATATCAACTTCAAGGAAGCGGAACTTGAAGCCTTAATATAAATGTGGACATTCCCTTAGAGCCACTCCCCCTTTGACATCACCACGAAATACCCATAATCCTAGCGTCAACTGCTCAACAACAAAATTAACGCGACTCACTGATATCATCAATGCAGATTGGCTTGCACTTTCCGTTCCATCTTTGACGCCATTTGCAATTATGTTTCATCGTGCTCGGGTCAACGCACACGATTCCATTTTTCGTGCATTGGCACACGCTGCAATTGTTTTCCTGCCACCTCTCGTGCTCCACCACGGCTCGTCCATTCTGCTTCTTGCAAATGTGATGCTCCGGACACACCGGACAGCACCGTCCCTTCTGATGCCTCGCAGGCCCCGTTCTGCAAAACGGCAGCTCGCACATCGGTGAAGAGCACACGGGATAGCCGCCTCTGCTGCAAGTACAATGCATGCAATCATCAGAGCCATACCACTCTTCTCCCACTTCATACTCCAGCTTCGTCTCATAATCGATACACTTGCTATGGCGTCTTGGCTTCACTGGTTCAACAGGCGGCAAAGTTGGCGGGAGAATGGGTATTTCCTCCTTCGCAGCTTCCTTGGTGGGCTCCTTCGTTGCCACTGTCTGTGCATCTTCTTTTCCGACCGAAGCACTGTCAAGTTGCCTAATGGGCGCTACAATTGCTGGACCTCCAGTAACAGAAGGGCCTTTTGTTGTGGCGGGTATTATGGTGATATTAGTAGATTTTTCTCCACATGTGGATCCTCTGCCTGGAGAGAAAACGAATGGTTCGTCATGTTTATTGGCTTATGTCCGGCAAAGAATCAAAAATAGTAGCATAGCTCTTACCAAGTGCCACATACTAATCACTCTACAGTTGTCTCGTAATCATGTTAAAAACTTGTGTACTGTGTATTGTATTTTGTGAACAATTGTTTTGCGGTACAGAATTTGAAAATGGCTTGAAAAAAGCATGGGTGGATATTTTTCATCGTGTTTTTTCGGAACCTTATTCTGACGTTTTATGCTCTGAGGAGTGTCAGACGAAAAAGCTTTTAGTATTACGTAAAATGTTTGCTTTTTTCAAAGCCATTTTCAAGTATTGTATTTTATTATATACTTATTGTGGGTTCTACTTTCAATATCTATATGGCTTTATGCTATTCGGTGCTGCATTGAAGGAAATACCATGATTGGTGACAAATGTTCACGGTGTCATTTGTCAAGAGCGAGATACTTTGCTCTGCCACGTCATTCAATGACAAGTTGTAGAACAATATACTATGGTGTGGTAACTGAAAGCATAACATAAAATAAAATCTTAAAAAGTTGCCAAGCAGATGTGATGCAGTAATTAAGCTTATAATTTTATCATTCTTTTCCATGTTTTAAGAATTGAATATAAAATTGCTTGATCTGTGCAAGACTAATACAGAACTTTATTGCAAATTTTCTCTATCCTTTCACATTAGGACACAATATCCAAGACACGATACAATAACTTATAGACCTAAACGCAAACTCTTTGTAATACTAACAGCAGCAATTGTATGTAATAATATTACAAATTGTTTCTGTGACACCAAGAGCAAAATGAAAAATAAATTTAATGAAAACGTAACAACCATTATCCAATCAAAAAAGAAAACAGGAATGACTTACAGTAAAACACAACAGGAATGTCTCTTATATAGATATCTTCGTCTTTCTTGAGAGGGACTTTGATAGAACTTTCGGAGAGGTAATCGTTGTTTCGAATCCAGAGCGAAGAGCCTTTACTGGGGCACCAGCCAATGTTGAGGACGATGCTAATGCTGTAGACAGATTTCAGATTCTTGGGTTTTCTTGTCACAAACGAGTACTTGAAGTCTTTCTTCAGCTTTATGCCCGACATGTCCCATGTGTCGGTGGCGTACAACACAGACTTCACATCTTGAAATGAGATGTCCTCAAAAAGCAGCTTCAAACAGGACGATTTCGGAAGTTTTCCAGGAATCTTGTCGAATACCATCACACCTTGGATTGTCATATTTTTGTTCCCTGAAAGGGGATGATTGATAGCATTACCCTTAATTTGCTTTCATGGTGGGGTGAGTTGGGCGCGTCACTAACCGTGATTAATTAATTATAAATGCAAAGTGCGCTTGTCATTGAGTAAAGACGTTCTTGGAGCAAATTGTGCAATTGCCAAGTCACTAGCAAAAGATTCAAGGCAATAATTTAATAGGTTATATATGGAAATAAAATAAACTGTGTAAATTATGCCCGAAAGCGAGATATTTTCCGTCTTTAGGGAATGCATCGTTTGAGAACAATAGAAACCAATAAAGATGAGAGTTGGTGGGATCAGCAAGTTTTAATAATCAAGAGTTGTTCAAGTAAGCCTGAATCATTCCTGTTCTTGTTTGCTCCATGATTACAAAAATTGGTTTGTGACAAATGGTAATATAAGCAGGTGCCAAAGGTTGAAATTATAGCAGATGTACGCCATAAATGATTATTCACAAAATGTCTTGGTAAATGCTTGAAGCCTTGAATTGAAGTTTATATTTGATTGGGAATACAACAGCATTATCTAAAAAGGAATTTCTTCCCTTAAAGCGTCCTAAGCAAACCGCATTAAAACTAGCTCTTACCGTAGACAGGTTCTCTGTTGTGCGAAAAGCTTGCTTTCTTGCTGGCTAAAAAAGAAACCTCAAGGTAATTGGTAGATCATTGCACACAACATCTTAGAAAAAGCTAAATAACTAAATTTTGTTAACCAGATCTGGCATTTGAAATGCTGATTAATTCTAGGAACATCTTTGACAATGACAAATGGAACACCTTTGACAATTAATGAAATCTCTGCGATTAATGATATGTCTGACAATTAATGATATCTATGACAATGAATGACATCTATGGCAATAAATGACATCTATGCGATTAATTGTATCTATGGCAATCAATGGTATCTATGACAATTAGTGATATCTATGACAATTAACACGGGTAGCATCCAACACACGCGTAACATGCATTTTCTAGATCAACACCTTCCGTGCTACTGATCTAACTTCCCTCCGCTCTAACAAACATAGGCATTGATGCAGTATCAAGGGGGCAAGCTTTAAAAGTATTCATCGATTGTAAGTGACATACTTTCATCCATTTGGTCCATTCTCTTCATGGTGTCTATAACGATATTGAGAACATGTCATTTTAAGGTGGGCATTTTTAGTCAAACAATGGGTTACGCAAGGTAACATCCAGTTAACGAAATTTTGAATCAGATGAGCTTTTCAAATTCACCCGCTGAGTTACAAATGCTGCAAGCCTAACAGAACTATGACTAGCACGCCAAGCTTTCTTTATTGTTGCGATCTTCACTTATTAAGAAGGCCGATAATAGCTAAAAGATGCAGTATTATCAATTTGAGCGAAGTGTTAGGCATGAACCTTTGGCTGCTGGGCAACAACATTGGTATGCGAGGGGTAATTAATGATATAGTAAAGATGCTAGAATAAATAAAAAACACTATGAAATTCATACGTGGTTACAAAGATGACTCTTTCTGTCCTGTCACGTGGTTAAAATGAGCCACATGACCTGGGGAGCGTTCTGCTATTGGTGTAGGGGGGAGGAGATGGATGAATGCGAGTTATTATTGCTAGTGTTTCATTCTTTTGTCCACTGTCAGGCCGGTCAAAAAATACATACCGCGTTTCATTTCTGACATTGGGATGACCCTAGGCTCCTTCCCATTCGCAGCTTCAGTGTCATCTGCAAGTAGACAAAACAGTGGGTTATGGGATACCTTGACAAGTATCGCAGACATGGCAGGAATGTGATTGGGCCATGAAGCAAGGTCAAATAAGCTACTGCAGTTCAGTACGTTTAAATGCTTACTTCAATACGACGAGTAAATACAAAAGCCAAAAGATGACCCATGGAAAAACCGATTGATAACCTATAGGAACATATTAGATTTCTTTGCAGGCGATAAGGTTGCGGTGATCAAGAAAAAAGTGATCATTGTGAGGCAAGGGCATTGTACGTTTCCTACATCGATGACGTACGGGCTCTGCTTAGAGATCGCATTTAGCCATTAAATACACAGTGATTACGCATCAATATCCTTTTGATAGAATTATGCCTTTTGACTGCGATTCTAGCTCTGGTCCGATGGTCTCTGTAACATGTGAATCTAAAGTCTAAAGTAAGATCACCTTTCATCGAGTCTTCAAGTGTACCCAATAAAAGGAACAATAAAACAAAAATTCTTCTTCATCTTATGATAGGACCAAGGTAAATCTGCTTAAAGTTTCAAAATTTTGTGAGAATGTTGATTGAACATTTATGTGCGCCAGTTTATAGATCAGCAAAATCTTTCAACGATCGTTTATCAATACAAAAATATTTTAACATTAGAAAGATGTTGTTTTTTAAGGAAATAAAATTATGAGACCTCTTGCATGAAGTCAACTATATAAGGTATATTATTTGTTTGATATACCTCATGAAAAAGTGGGGGTTATACGTAGCAAGTTATTGCTTGTTTTTGTATGGCATGACATGTTATGGTATGTTATGGTATAGATGGTATGGTATGGTGTGGTATGGTATGTTATGGATGGTATGGTATGGTATGAAAAATGGCATGGTATGAAAAATGGTATGGTATGGTATGTTATGGTATAGATGGTATGGTATGGCACGGTATGGTATGACACTGTATATTATGGATGGTATGGTATGGTATGGTATGTTATGGTATAGATGGTATGGTATGGTGTGGTATGGTATGTTATGGATGGTATGGTATGGTATGGTATGGTATGGTATGGTATGGTATGGTATGAAAAATGGTATGGTATGAAAAATGGTATGGTATGGTATGTTATGGCACTGTATATTATGGATGGTATGGGATGGTATGGATGGTATGGATGGTATGGTATATGGTATGGTATGGCACGGTATGGTATGGTATGGTATGGTATGGTATGGTATGGTATGGTATGGTATGGTATGGTATGGTATGGCACGGTATGGTATGGTATGGCACTGTATGGATGGTATGGTATGGTATGGTATGGTATGGTATGGTATGATATGGTATGGATGGTATGGATGGTATGGTATGGTATGGTATGGCACGGTATGGTATGGTATGGCACGGTATGGTATGGCACTGTATATTATGGATGGTATGGTATGGTATGGTATGGTATGGTATGGTATGATATGGTATGGATGGTATGGTATGGTATGGTATGGTATGGTATGAAAAATGGTATGGTATGAAAAATGGTATGGTATGAAAAATGGTATGGTATGAAAAATGGTATGGTATGGTATGTTATGGCACTGTATATTATGGATGGTATGGGATGGTATGGATGGTATGGATGGTATGGTATGGTATGGTATGGTATGGCACGGTATGGTATGGTATGGTATGGTATGGTATGGTATGGTATGGTATGGTATGGTATGGTATGGTATGGCACGGTATGGTATGGTATGGCACTGTATATTATGGATGGTATGGTATGGTATGGTATGGTATGGTATGGTATGGTATGGTATGATATGGTATGGATGGTATGGATGGTATGGTATGGTATGGTATGGCACGGTATGGTATATGGCACGGTATGGTATGGCACTGTATATATGGATGGTATGGTATGGTATGGTATGGTATGGTATGGTATGATATGGTATGGATGGTATGGTATGGTATGGTATGGTATGGTATGAAAAGGTATGGTATGGTATGGATGGTATGGTATGGTATGGATTTGATTTATTATTCAAATTCTACTACAATAATAATTGTTAACAAAATACTGATGATAATAACTTTGAAAAATAAAACAACAACGCAATGCAACTAGGTGGATGGTATGGATGGTATGGTATGGTATGGTATGGTATGGCACGGTATGGTATGGTATGGTATGGTATGGTATGGTATGGTATGGTATGGTATGGTATGGTATGGTATGGTATGGCACGGTATGGTATGGTATGGCAATATTATGGATGGTATGGTATGGTATGGTATGGTATGGTATGGTATGGTATGATATGGTATGGATGGTATGGATGGTATGGTATGGTATGGTATGGCACGGTATGGTATGGTATGGCACGGTATGGTATGGCACTGTATATTATGGATGGTATGGTATGGTATGGTATGGTATGGTATGGTATGGTATGATATGGTATGGATGGTATGGTATGGTATGGTATGGTATGGTATGGTATGGTATGGATTTGATTTATTATTCAAATTCTACTACAATAATAATTGTTAACAAAATACTGATGATAATAACTTTGAAAAATAAAACAACAACGCAATGCAACTAGGTGGATGGTATGGTATGGTATGGTATGGTATGGTATGGTATGGTATGGTATGGTATGGTTTGGATGGTATGGTATGGTATGGTATGGATGGTATGAAAAGGTATGGTATGGTATGCTATGGTATGGTATGGATGGTATGGTATGGTATGAAAAGGTATGGTATGAAAAGGTATGGTATGAAAAGGTATGGTATGAAAAGGTATGGTATGAAAAGGTATGGTATGAAAAGGTATGGTATGAAAAGGTATGGTATGAAAAGGTATGGTATGGATGGTAATATATGGTATGGTATGAAAAGGTATAATATGAAAAGGTATGGTATGCAACGGTATGGTATGCAACGGTATGGTATGCAACGGTATGGCAAAGATGAAATATACTTTAGGTGATATGTGGTTTTCTGGATAAAATCGAGAGATTTCGTGGTTACATTTTAAATAACTACGATTTAAAAATTGCATTGCACTGTAATTTACGACACTTGAAAAGTGCGCTTTAGACAGTATCAAGTTACTTTATATACCATGCATTTATTTTTAGAAGAAAGCAAACCAACTAAAATAATAAGCTGCAAAAAGCTCCTCTTTTAATTCTACGAAAATTGAATAAGGTACTCTTAAGTTCTTAATTGTCGTTGGAGGGGGGGGGGGGTAAACTCCCATTTTTAGAAATTTGCATACTCATTTCCATTTATTACACCCCTGATTTGTGTTTTATGCAAAAAGGTCAAAAAGGTTGTAAACATTAAAAAATCTGCGCATTCTAAATCCCCCTCCCCCAACTATTGCTGACCACCCTTCTAACTTAAACATAATTTCGGAAAATCATAGCATTTCAATCTATTATGATCCCCCCCCCAATTTTAGGGTTCTTTAAAAAATGCCAACCCCCTCCTTCTTAGACCCACCCCTACAATTAAGAGCTTAAGAGTACGTGTTGTTCGAAGGGAATTAAGTGCAGGAAGGTCAAGTGCAGTGCAGGTAATCAGGCAAAAAAAAACTCAACATTTGTATCTATGCTCACGCTTTCATTTTGTTAGTTGTTAATGTAAAGAGTTAATCTACAAACATAACTATATATGTATAAATGGCCCTATAAGTTTCAAATTACTTACAAGGATTAGTTTCAAATAGACAAACATATGTCGTCATTATCGTTAGATTTACATGACCGGCATCAAGCGAAAAGACTTTAAGCCCCTTTCAGACTGCAAGGACCTCCTCTAGAACAGCAACATGTCAACACAAAGCTATTTTCTTCGAATGACTGAGAGAAACTCTTAAGTTTAGAAAAACTTGCCAATTTCCTGTCCCACATTAATAGGGCCCAATCAAGTGCTGTCTACTTTCAGTAACAAAATAACGCTTTTGATGAGTATCTCTAGTTCCGTATGATAAACCTCTCCTTCTAGATACAAATAACACTAATCTAGGTCAGTGAGAAATGTACATCTGAACTCTAGCCCTAGCCTTAAGGATCAAAGCCCTATGGCATTAATTAGTCAGCATTAAGTTGCTCCATCATTCCGTACCTGGTTTCTGCCCTATGTCACTTGAAAGCGGCACAGGGGGTCTTTCTGGCCCCTTGTCTGGCTTCGACTCCACTGCTTTCTTTTGCTTCACCGGAGGACATTCTTCTCCATAGCCTATTAAAATGAGTGCAAAATTTTCAAAGGTTATTATTCAAGCAACGATAACATATCGATCTAAGTACTTACTACTTGACACAAGATTATTAATTATCGTCGTCTGATTCTTAATTAGCCAGAAGGAACAATTTTGTCATCGACCTCATCTTGGGACATCAAGAATACATTATTCAATTACAAATATTATCACCACTCTAGAAAATTATGAATTTTCTTCATATCGAAGTAAATAAAGAATAACACAGGGCAAAAGTTATCCGCCATCTTGTATTGTGAAGTTTGTATCAAGAATCAAAACAAATCAAGAACGTACGAAGCATCTTTAAAGTAAAGAAAGATAGCATGATTTGAAGGCCATTAACCAAAGTACTCAAAATTAAGAGCTTCAGAAAGTGTTGTTCAAACCAGCCGTGGGTAGTTGTAAAAGAGTGAGAATCAATACACATATGACGCTGACAAACTGAAAATCTTAGGCCCTGAAAGGATTCATCCATTGTTCTGCATACCCTCGGCACCTAAAAGGACCTTAGCTATACAGTAGGTAGACCCATATGCAGAAGAGGGGGACCCAGGTGAGCTGCGAAGGAGAATTTCGGATCGAACTCTCAAGTTCACGTCGCCTCCCCCGGTTTCTCACGTCGCCTCCCCCCGGTTTCTATGTCTATTATACAAATTTATTTCAACAACCTGGAAGATTGCATGCGATATTTTTTGCAAAGGCCATACTTACAGTAGAATACCAGGTTCATGTCTGCCGTGTATTCATCTACATCTGGCTTCAAGAAGATACCAAAACTTGTATCTGTAAGGAAGTCTTTGTCCCGCAACCAACTTTTAGTGTCCTTCCCGGGGCACCAGCCTACGTTCAGTGTCGCACTAACAGTGAAACCAAAGTCCTGCAATGGCCTCCTTGACACTAGGCTGTATTCATAGACATTGCCGATTTCAACACCAGATACATCCAGCTCGACCCCCTTGTAAAGGACACTCGAGACATCGGCCAATGAAGAATCCTTGAAGTCCACGTGTAAACAGGACTTCTCGGGGAGTTTCCCGGGTGATCGGTTAAATGTCAACTTTCCACGAATGGTGATGTTTCCAGTTCCTGCAACAAAGTCATTTTTGTCGTCTATATTAGTCTGCCCAATGCATCCAGCTATCTTTGACAGAGGGGCGTGGGGGTATTACGGGATGAAAAACCCCGAGGAAACGCCTCTATATCGCCATATGGACGAAAAACTCATACCAGAGACTTAAAAGAGATTCCTGGCTTCCCAGAGACCTTGTTATATTGATAACAAGGTATATTACGAGAACAATCAGGAATTATAATTCAAATTAGGCCCTTGCTATGAAGGCTGCGTTTACACAGGAAGGGAAGACATCAAAATGGAACGGTAAGTAGGTACGAATAGGCCCTGCGTCTGCATGGGAACTGAAAAAAACCCGTTACAAACAGCACACTTAGCCGTGTCCACGTAGAAAGAAGGTACCATATAGAATTGTACTGAAAAATCCTCGTGTAAACACCTTGAACGGTTCCCGCAAGGTACGCTTAAAAAGAGGCGAGGGGAAATTCGACTGGAGGCAATTTGCGATGCGTGAAATAGATAGAAAGAAATGGTTCTGCACAGAACGATTCCAGAGTCTCCGCGCGAACGCAGCCAGAATTGCAACAGTTCCAACGATTTCGGAAGATACTCTGATAAACGTCCTTCAATAAAAAGTAGGTAATCATTTATTTCAACATCATGACAAGAGGTGCATACCGTATTCTGGACTGCGAACGTAGTCCTCGCCAAAATAACCTATAAAAAAATAAAAATTAAAAACTATAGATATCAGGAAATCATTAAGATTTCATCATTTATAGCTCGTATCGAGATGTAATTGGACTGATTTTGCAAGGTAAGTGTTGAAAATTTTAGAATTACAATTGTTAAGGGGCATCTCCAAATTGCAACGAGCATGTTCAGTATGCGCTACAAGCTTATTGCATTTGTGAGAAAACATGAACCTCCGCCTACATTCTGTGAGGTATTAAATTAATGTGGCTGAAAACAATTTCCTTTCGGCCCTGCATATAATGGACTCTGTCCCCTTTTGATAACAGATTCCTCTTTGCTCTCCTATTGATAAACCCAGTCTCTCCAGTATTATCTTTATCTCCAAGCTTACTCCTCCGCAGTAACAATCGTTTTATGTACAGCAAAAAAACTCTTACCTCCAAAAGGTTCTGGATCCACATCTGGGGGCATCTCAGGTCCATCTGGGAAGACAATCGATCACTTATAACTTTACCATATCAACTTCAAAAAATCAATTGAACTACATTTTGCCATTTACGCCATTATCTGTAGGCAGGAATAATTCGTCTCTTCCGTTGGGCTATTCTAAGTTTAGGAGTGAAGGAACGGTAATTGGTTATTTGCAGCCAATCATACGCTCTTCTTGCCATCCTCTAGTATTTCCGATCCACAACTGGCTATTTATTTGATTAGTATTTGGCCATTTTCCGACATTTACACAATATGAGGAGTGTCGGACGAAAAAAGTACTTTAAGTATGCATAATTTGGTTCCGCTTTTTTAACTTGTGAAGTTCGTACCACAAAACAATTGCCTATATTTAGGCAATGCTACGCAAACGTTTCTGTGAGCAACTAGCACTCAACTCACTGCAGTTTCAAAAAGAAGTTGAGAAAAAGGATGTCATCTGTGCTGTCCAGGTTCTAGGTCCCAAGACACAGGGTTTGATTATCAATAACAGGTATTACGATTGTCACGCAACAAAACATTTCCGGAGGCGTTTTCGACCTCTGTTTCGGACTTTGATTAAAGCATCGTGCAGTATCTTGAAGAAAATAGGTATGCTCCTATCCGGAATAAGGAGGGGGGGGGGCGTCTTTGGGGTTGGCGTTGGATAGGGTGTTGTGGTCTATGACCATACCATGATATAGCCTGTTCTATAGGAGGCTCCCCTTCTTTAAACGCACCCCACTAGAGTATTAGCTGGAAAATATGGTTGTAAAGAGTTGTCTAAAGGCCTACCTTCGGGACCAAATGGCAAAGGTGGTGGGGTGTCTTCAGGTTTCTTTATTTCTGATTTTACTTTCATTTCATCTGGCTTGTCTTTTTTAGTCGTCGGACATTGATTTCCTCTACCTGAAATGAACACTTACTACTTTAGTTAAAGAACAAGAATTTCAAATCGAAGCACCTCCCCCAATTAATAGCAAAAGCGAATTAATAGCAAAAGTATTAAACTTATAATTCATCTGGGTGTATGTGCCTTTTTTCAAAACTTTCCTTTCTAATAATCAGAGTCCGGAAAAATTGACCGGTCTAAGGTAGGGAACCGGAGGAAGGTTTTGCCTGTTGATGTTATATTTGAGAAAGGTTTATTAGTAATTTTTACCATAAAAAATAAAAGTGATTGAAAATTTTTTTTGCTTTGAGTTGATAATGAGAAAGGTTTGAAATATACAAATTGCGGCCGGAGAGGACTCTGCGAATAATGCAGCAATAATTTCTCTATAAAACAAAAACAATTTTTGCGTAGGCAGTTACGAATGTTAAAGGTGCCTGTTTAAAAATACAGAAAAAACTTACAGTAGTAAATGACAGGGATGTCGATCTCATAGTCAGTTGAATCTTCTCGCAACGGAATGTAAATCGTCGAGTCGGACAGGAAATCGAAATTTCTAACCCAGTCATTCGAGTCTGGAGACGCACACCATCCAACGTTGAGAACGGCGCTGACCGCGTAGAACTCGTGGCTCGTCTTTGGTTTCTTCGTCTTGAATTCGTAGTCGTAATGGGCGTTGATGTCTGTGTTGGACACATTGAATTCCTCCGTCTTGTACACGACTGATTCGTCGTCTTGCACGGACACGTCTTCGAAGACGACGCGAAGACACGACGGCGTCGGTAACTTACCCGGTGACTTCTCGAACGTGACTTTTCCGTGGATCGTGATCTCTTCGGAAGCTGAGAAAAAGACGGAGAGAATTTTACAATAAATGGCCTGGTTTATCGAAAAATTGCATACTAGAAATCATGGACCAATAATACAAAAATAATGAGATATAATGCTATTGCTTAAATTCGCAGCAGAAATCATGGTTATTTGTTACAGTGTCAAAATAATTGAGAATGGTACTCCGTGTAAAAAGCAGCGAGGCTCTGAAATTACTGAGTAAGGGTAAAAGTGGGGCGGGTGTTGCCATAGGTATTAAGCCACCATTCTAATAAGGTATTTCATCTAATTAAAATAAATTGGATCATCAATCAAAATAAGTGTTAGCCCACCAATGTAATCAGTCCTATCAGCCTATCAATTAGGGCTTAGATTTATCCTAAAGGAACTCAACCCTACACTTTGTAAGCCACACAATTTACAAATAGCAAGTGATACATTCGACTATCATGGCAAATGATACATTCAAGTCATACTAAAAAGGAAACTAAATGAAATGTGTTTATGCATGGGCACTTTGCCAGGTTTTTTACGGTCGTTGCGATTTTCAAACTGCAGAGCTCCCAGGCACCAGAAATAAACAGATTTTGAAGTAATAAATAAAAGAATTCTACCACAAAGTGGTATTTAAACGTTGACATTACTTCAAACTTAGACCTTACAAATATTACAAGAGAGAACGCTTATTTTGTTAGACATATGACGTCATAAAACGTTTGGCGGCCAACCCCGAACTGCACTTCAATCAGACCTTCGGGGATCACAAAATACGATCGCATGAGGGTTTTATGAAAATGGTTATACGGCAAACTAGACGCTCATCAGAATAAAAAAACAGCTTTAAATTCAGCCAGCTGAACAAACATTACTCGAATCGAAAATTGAAACTTCGTAGCATATTGGACAAATTGAAACTTTGTCCTTTAAAGCTTTAAGCTTAAAGAAAATATAATACTCTGAAAAAAACGCTCACCAAACGTTGGCTTCTTAACATCTTTGAATATTTCTACAATAAAAATTTGACATGAAAAGTTGTGAAATTTTACATCAAGGTAGACGTAGATGTCTAGAAAATAATCTTTCATGCTTTCAATATTTTAAAACTTATGATAACGTCAAAAAGAATTAGGGAAAATTCAATTGAAGGCAAAGTTTGAAACAAAAAGAGCAAATCTTGAAGACGAGATTCTTGACTTGGTTGGTTTCGACGGTCAATATCTCCACATTCGTTTTTGCAAATGATTGTGAAGTCAGTCCACTACCTTATTCAAGCCTCGACCTAGGGGCAAATATCTTTAGAAAGCCAACCTACCTAGTGAGAAATACGGGCATAGCACGGTACAGTGCAAGAACAGTTGAGTGGCTTTGTGCTCAAAGGGATTTCTAATTTGTCCGCTTGCTTCTCTAAGAAGCCACACTGGCCCTCTTTTGGCGGGCCCAACTAAACGCTGCTATTAAGCTTACAAAACAAGAAGTATTGCAATAATTGGAGGCAAAATTGTTCCCCTAATATGCATTTCTGCTCATTGTGTATGTTCATAATTGAAATCATTGTGAGGTGGCGATCATCCAAACTAAGAGCGCTGTTTTGGGTGTGAAAGAAAGATTGAGAACAAATACTCAACCAACCAATTGGTAAGAAAAGAAATAATGATAAGAAAAAAAGAAATAGAAAAAACAATTTCCCGCCCTATCTGAATGAAGGTAGGTAAGAAATTGTTATTTGCAATTCGAAAATGTTACGGATAGAAATTAGCAATTGCGTCGACGTTTTCAGCAGGGGCATACGCAGCCCCTGGGAAGTGAGGTGTGGGCTGGAAAATTTTCGTGACCACGCCCTATGGACTCTTAAAACGAGGGCAACGACCTTTTGGGTGTATTTTAGCCAAGGCGAATTCTGTTCCAGGTATAATGATTTCAAAGTTTTACTTCATCTGCCTAGAACACCATCCTCATCCTTCTAAGGTACACTTTTCATTACATTTTTGGGATGATATCGAGGGCCACCTTCTTCAAAAAGTTGGGGGCGATATCCCTTTTCCTCTCATGGGAACGCCACTGGTCTTTTGGGAATATCACTTTTGAGAAGAGCATAAAAACCTGGCACAACGATTTGCTTTGTGACTGCCTCTAGAATCTGCGTAATCTTACATCTTTCAATGTCTAATATCATCTATACTTTTGACGAAACCCACCTCTCTTGCCCATATCAGGGACACATTTTGGCCTCGTACAAGTACACTTTGATGTTGGGTCAACAGGCTCTTGCACTTCAATTTGCTTCTCGTGTGGGCCACACGGCATTATCACTGGTGGACACAATGATACACAGGCAATGACACCGTTTTCTCCGCACTCGCACATTCCGGTGCAATCTTTGGAGATGAATCGCTCTCCTTCTTTATACGTGTCATTTCCAATCTTGCAGAAGGCAACTGGCAGAAATAAATAATACGTTTGTGTCACATGCTTGTTTTGAAAATTTAGAAAAGATGAATTTAGTATTTCTTCACTCCCCTGCAGTTCTCTTTCATAACGGAAACGTTTAGATATTACTTAATTTTAGCTGTTTCTACAAATGGTATAATTACTTTCTTGTTCTTGATACTGTCCTTTTCTATCGCTTAAAGTTCAAATCATTGTGACGTAACAACCTATTAAACGTTTTCTACGTAGCGTGTCCGCTAGCTCAATAGGAGCGTTTTCTGCAACAACAAATAATTGGTTGGAAAAAATCATAACGAAAACTTAAAAAAGAAACAATGATAAAAAATGGGAGCAACATCTCTTCAAAAGGTCAAAGCAAGCCCTATTTGAATCAAGGAATCTTAGATCGTTTGAAACTTACAATTCGAAAATGTTGCGCATAGAAATTTGCAATGAAGTTTTCTCCTCATGAAGATGTCGCTACTGACAAGTGTTTTAAACTTGGCACTACCACACAAATCTTAGTCAAATTGACACAATAATTCTGCTCATTTTTAATTGCTGTTAATATCTTATCAAAATGTATCTTTATCCAGGAGGTAGAGCCACTTTCAAGCACAACTATTACTTGAAAAATTGGTGGAACATGAAAACAACTTTCAGCAACTAAATGGCCTGTAGATTTGCGAAATTTCCTGTCAGCCCTGAACCTGTATCATAGGCATAATGTGACTACACCTTAGCCTGGCATTTTTCAATGTCTAATACGCAAATCATCTATACTTTTGACGAAACCCACTTTTCTTGTCCATATCAGGGACACATTTTGGTATTTTGCAAGTACACTTTGATGTTGGGTCAACAGGATCTTCCACTTCAATTTGCTTCTCATTTGGGCCACACTTTATGCCTACTAACGGACACAATGGTACACAGCCAATGCCACCGTTTTCTCCGCACTTGCACCTTCCGATGCAATGTTTGAGGATGAATCGCTCTCCTTCTTTATAAGTGTCATTTCCAATCTTGCAGAAGGCAACTGGCAGAATTAAATAATACGTTTGTGTCACATGCTTGTTTTGAAAATTTAGAAAGATGAATTTAGTATTTCTTCACTCCCCTGCAGTTCTCTTTCATAACGGAAACGTTTAGATATTACTTAATTTTAGCTGCTTTCTACAAATGGTATAATTACTTTATTGTTCTTGATACTATCTTTTCTATCGCTTAAAGTTCAAATCATTGTGACGTAACAACCTATTAAACGTTTTCTACGTAGCGTGTCCGCTAGCTCAATAGGAGCGTTTTCTGCAACAACCAATAATTGGTTGGAAAAAATCATAACGAAAACTTGAAAAAAGGAAACGATGATAAGAAATGGGAGCAACATCTCTTCAAAAGGTCAAAGCAGCCCTACTTGAATCAAGAAATCTTAAATCGTTTTTAACTTAGAATTCGAAAATGTTGCATATAGAAATTTGCAATGACATTTTCTCCTCATGAAGATGTCGCTACTGACAAGTGTTTTAAACTTGGCCCTACCACACACATCTTAGTCAAATTGACACAATAATTCTGCTCATTTTTATATTCTGTTAATATCTTATCAAAATGTATCTTTATCCAGGAGGTAGAGCCACTTTCAAGCACAACTATTTCTTGAAAAGTTGGTGGAACATCAAAACAACTTTCAGGAACTAAATGGCCTGTAGATTTGCGAAATTTCCTGTCAGCCCTGAACCTGTATCATAGGCATAATGTGACTACACCTTAGCCTGGCATCTTTCAACGTCTAATAGGCAAATCATCTATACTTCGGACAAAACCCACCTTTCTTGTCCATATCAGGGACACATTTTGGCCTCGTACAAGTACACTTTGTTGTTGGTCCAACAGGCTCTTCCACTTCAATTTTCTTCTCATTTGGGCCACACTTTATGCCCACTGGTGGACACAATGATACACAGGCAGTGTCACCGTTTTCTCTGCACTCGCACATTCCGGTGCAATCTTTGGAGATGAATCGCTCTCCCCCTTTGTACACGTCATTTCCAATCTTGCAGAAGGCAACTGGCAGAATTGAATAATACGTTTGTGTCACATGCTTGTTTTGAAAACTTGGTAAAGATGAATTTAATATTATCTCTAATATTCGAGAAGTTTAGATATTACTTAATTTCAGCTGCTTTCTACAAATGGTATAATTACTTTCTTGTTCTTGATACTGTCCTTTTCTATCGCTTAAAGTTCAAATCATTGTGACGTAACAACCTATTAAACGTTTTCTACGTAGCGGGTCCGCTAGCTCAATAGGAGCGTTTTCTGCAACAACCAATAATTGGTTGGAAAAAATCATAACGAAAACTTGAAAAAAGGAAACGATGATAAGAATAAGAGGCAACATGTCTTCAAAAGGTCAAAGCAAGCCCTATTTGAATCAAGGAATCTTAGATCGTTTGAAACTTACAATTTGAAAATGTTGCGCAAAGAAATTTGCAATGACGTTCTCTCCTCATGAAGATGTTGCTACTGATGAATTTTTTAAACTTGGCACTACCACACAAATCTTAGTCAAATTGACACAATAATTCTGTTCATTTTTAATTTCTGTTAATATCTTATCAAAAATGTATCTTTATCCAGGAGGTAGAGCCACTTTCAAGCACAACTATTTCTTTAAAAATTGGTGGAACATCAAAACAACTTTCAGCAACTAAATGGCCTGTAGATTTGCGAAATTTCCTGTCAGCCCTGAACCTGTATCATAGGCATAATGTGACTACACCTTAGCCTGGTATCTTTCAATGTCTAATACGCAAATCATCTTTTGACGAAACCCATCTTTTAACGAAACCCACCTTTCTTGTCCATATCAGGGACACATTTTGGTATTTTGCAAGTACACTTTGTTGTTGGGGCAACAGGCTCTTCCACTTCAATTTTCTTCTCATTTGGGCCACACTTTATGCCTACTGGTGGACACAATGATATGGCAATGACACAGGCAATGACACCGTTTTCTCTGCACTCGCACCTTCCGATGCAATGTTTGAGGATGAATCGCTCTCCTTCTTTGTACACGTCATTTCCAATCTTGCAGAAGCCAACTGGTAGGATTAAAAAAATTTTGCATAACAGATTTCCATGCTTTTTGACGATTTTGAAATATTCCGTTTTACAATTACTCTTGTCATCCTTATTTTGCTAAATTCCACAGCCACAACCGGAATTTCACTCATAACCTGTTGCTAATGAAACCCACTCTTCTGTTTGGCAACAGGGACACATTTTGTCTCGTGCAAGTAGATTGAGACAGGTGGCAGTCGGAATCTTTCAGATCAATAGCCTCCCATCTGCACACAGGCAACCCTGCCTCCTTCGTGGCAATTGCATCTCATGATGCAAGTAATGATCAATATTTCTCTGGTATTATACGAATCATTGTTAAAGTTGCAAAACACAATAAAAAGCAGTTTCACACGGCTGGCTTGGTCTAAATGGTTCTTTTCACCTACCTGTAACTGTCTACATTGGTCACTCACTATCGAATTTTAACCCGTAACATGGCAGTAGGGAGAATTTCTCAAGGCTCTACCCAAAGATGTCCACACTAACACGTATCCTAACCCTAACCCTTCTCCTAACCCTAGCCCTAACCCTAACCTTATCCTAACCCTAACCCAAAGGCACCAGCTACCAACCCTGCACAGCAGAACTTAACCGACACACATTTATCTTTGGTTTTTTTTGCGAATTTCCTTCCCACCTTTTATCTCTTCCATAAAACATAAGAAAGCAAATCAGCTTCATAAAACTAATTTGACGATGCAATATAATTTGACATATAAACGTAATACCAACCCTTTTCGGCTTCTTTGGGAGGCGCAGCCCGTCTGATTTCAATTGGATTCCCTCCTAACTCCAATGAAAATTTACCAACATTGGTAATTTTGACCTTCTTTGAAACCTCAAGATCTTTTATTTGCCCTAGCTCACTAACTTTCGGTTCTTCTGGTATTTTTGGCTTTCCTGATATATCAGGCATTTCTGGTACTTTCGGGACATTTGTTTCTTTTGGTACATCCGGGAGATCGGGTATCGCTGGCACTTTTGGGACTACTGGCTTTTTTGGTACATCCGGGATATCGGGTATTGTTGGCACTTTTGGAACAACTGGTTTCTTTGGTACATCCGGGAGATCGGGTACTGTTGGCACTTCTGGGACTACTGGCTTCTTTGGTACATCCGGGAGATCAGGCTTTCCTGGAACTTTTGGGACATCTGGCTTTCCTGGTACAACTATGGGTTTTATTTCAGGCCCTGTCGGTAAATTTCGCCTTGTCAAATTCAAATTGTGGAAAACAAAAACTTCTAAGAATTTTCCGAGTAGAATCGAAGATATCGATACATTTGTTGATGGGTTAATACAATAACCAAATCAATAATGAGCCAATAAAGTGCAAGAGAAGCGATGGTTGTTTCGAACAGCAAAAGTTTAATAAACTCACCCTTGTATCCACCACAAATATCCTCGCACACATTAACAGACGAGAATCTATTGTCGTTTCCTTCGCATCCTCCATATGCAAACTCCTTACAGGTTCTGGTTTTGACATCGAAGTACCACCTTTGGAAGTAGCCGTAGCAGCTTCCAGATTCAGAAGGGAGTCCACATGTTTTGGCTTGAATGCAAGGAAGGAGATCAATCGATGAGTTCAACTCAAGCAAAATCACTATAATCTACAAAATCTGGTATGGCATTTAGGCTATAGTCATATTTGTCTTATTTGTATATTTGTATAATTAGATAAGATATAAATAAACACGTAGATCTTGAGCAGAAACAGAATGATTGTAGTGCGCCCCACTTGATCAGTTTGAGACAACAAAATTTCCCTGGCTAATCAAATAGCCCACAACCACTCAACTTCTGAACTAAAACCTCTTCACTTTTAACCTATAATTGTTTGACCTTTGACCTACATTAAAAGGAATAGGCTTTTGGGCTTTCGCAGGTAATTACTTTCAAGCGAATTTCCCATGTATTTCCAATTTACATTGAAATCGCATCGTTCTGAATTTTTTAGTCAAATTTCTTCGCATGTTTGCATGCTAATGAAACATTACAGATACGTAATAATTTCATAAACCACTAAAGACACTTTTGCGTCGAGAAATGTAATCAGGTGGGCAACGAGAGGACCAAACATGCTAAACTTGATTGCAACTAGATTTCATTCACAGTTTAATTACCCATAGATGGAGAAACATATTGTTGGTCTGGCAAAAAACAGGCTGAGCAAGCGAAACCCTTTTTCGCAATCAAATGCATCGTATGTTGTGACAATTATTGTAAGCCGAAACTGCTATAAGACTGAGACACAGAATAAGAAAGGACAGGCATTGCCACTTTTTGAAATTTAGTTGTACCAGAATACTGTAGCCTGACATGGCTAACCTCGTTTTAACACTTATACCAAGTCAGCCTCACTTGCAAGCTTGCCTACGCGCACAACAAAAATTAACCAGTGTCTCCAGTGTCTATGACATAAGTCTCAAATACCTGGGTCGAGTCTCTCACAAACACCTAGGTCAGGCAAACCAGATTTCCCGTCGCTCAGCTTTGCGAACTTGCACTTGAAACCTTCGGGGCATATAATTTCATCGTGCAACCTGGTGAATCCAGTGCAATTGTAATCCTTGTAAACCTCTCTCTTCAAGCAATCCAAGTCAAAGCTGCACTCCCATCTGCCGTGTTTGCATGTGCTGCAAGATTACCGTGCTCATGTTACAAGGGCCTTCTAAAACCAGTTGAGCCACTAGCTCTTTAAAATGGCCATAATTTGTATTAGGCAAAGGAAGTATCTTAATCATGGTTAGATTGCAATCACCTTAGCTGAATCGTTGCAAATCAAATTGAAACATTTCTCGCTGGTATAATCTTATTTGAAGAAGGTAAACGTATTGAATCAAGATTCATTGGCCTACAATAAAGTAACAATAAAGTTGACGTATAATCCGATGAAGAAAATAATAGCTGTCTAGCCAATTTGCAACGCCGACAAAACTCAGGGGACCTAGGTCTAGGTCTATGACAAAACAAGGTCTTATCTTTCTAAATGTCTTGTTTCAAGAAGAAAAGGACGTCGTAACTTCAAGTTGATAACCCTCAGAAGTTATCATAGTTCTGAAAAGGCATTTGAGGAATCTCCTAAAAAATATTAGGCCAACAGAAAAAAAACTATTACACGGCAAGCCCAGGTTGCCACATTTCGACCTTCAAACAAAGAGCAAATTCAAAGTTTTTACAATAGATCGGTGCGATATCAGCATTTCAATCAATGAAGGCCTCATTATCAAGATTTGCAGAAGCTTATGATTAACATATAGCTGAAATTGTTAAAAAATAATGCGTACCAGGTTTCACATTGCTCGCCTGATGGGACAACATCTCCAAACTTGTATCTTCTCTTGTTAAGTTCACATGCTGTTAAGTTGATGACAAAGTATTACATTGGTGTCAACAGTACGGACAAAATGCTTAACAAGGGGTGGCTGCAGTGACGCATTTACCCAGGAACCCACGGGGCCCGGGCCCCTTAAGGTGTTTAATTTTAGGGGGCCCGATCAAAATTTTGTTAAGCCTACACAAAGTGATGTTAATGAATCGAGTAGCACGACACGAACCACCCTGGTAAATTTTAGGGGGCCCCATCAGCTGAGAGTAGGCTGACAAGATAGGGTTCACAGGCTTGTGGTTGCACGTGCTAACATTTACCCCCTGCGTATAATCATCCATGCAGTTTATTACTTCTATCAATACAAATGGCCGGTCAATGTGACCCTTCACGCCCCCAAGAAACCCGGCAGCAAATGTACGCAGGATGTAAATGACGCTATGAGTGTAAAACTGGTCACTCACGAACACATGGGCCTGGAAAGTATCCAATTTCCGTTTGTGTTTCGCACTCGAGCCTTCTCACGGCGCAGTGGTTCGGATAATTCTTGCCATCTCTTTCTCCGCAGACGAGCTCCTCACTCTGCTCGTTGCATCTCAAGTGACACCCGCACGTAGGCCTGCCGTCTTTAATGGTACACCACTGGTGTTTGCCACAGGTCACCTCCTTGCACGCCTCTGAAAGTTCAGAAGGAAATACAACAAAAGTGCAAAGGCCTACATATCAGTACCTCTGGCTACCAATAGAGTTAACTATCAATTCCTTTTGGAGATAAAGTCTACGCTTTACATACGTAGGAAAATAACTTTTCGCTGATAGTTCTAGAATTTGGAATTGTTTAAGGATTTAATAAGACACTGAATGCAGTTGCAATTGAAAACTTTACTTTAATTCTTGGTAAGGTCATGATCCTTGACCCTGGTCAAAATCCCTCTCATGTGTCTACGACCCTTCAGAAGGGAAAATACTAATGTACTAATGTTTGAATGCTTGCATCCGACCGAAAATTCTGGTTCAAATGGCCCGGGTTCTGAGAGAATATTGGGTATCGACCTTGAAGTGAGACGCAGAACAAATGGAGCTAATATAGGTGACAAAAGTACTTCACAAAAACGGTTAACACTGCTTCTCCTGATGACCTCGTGCGAAACAAAGATTATGTTGTCTGTGATTCTTTTAACGTAATCTCGGCTGATAAGAATCCTTTCAAGACCCACCTTTTTCGCATCGTCCAACTTTGGACGTCATTGGCTCACCCACATTTTCGACGGACTTTGGATGTCTCACTTTGCAGACCATCCCCTTGTCACACAATCCATCCATACCCTTGAAGCCACCACATTTGGACATTTCCTTCGTTCTAACGCAAAGGTCGCAACACCCGCAAGCGTCCTTTCGAATGAACCCATCCCCACACTCTGGAATTGGGGGGCAGAGTCTGGATGGACAATCACAGTCTTTGCCCACCGGTGGTAGTGGGGGCCGTGGGGGCAGTGCCACCACTGTGGCGGTCAGCATCGCAATTATCAACAAATTTGCCATTTCCCTGAAAAAAAGATTTGCAATGAAGCATCGCCCTAAGCTGCCTCAGATAAAAAAACGAGAATGGTGAAAATGAATAGTGACTTTTCATTATATATTAGAAAACCTAATATGACAGAGCCTTTTCAACTGATTAACGCCTAGAATGTTCGACCGCATTTTTACAATTTGGGGAAAGTGACACAAAACTCGGTGAAACACTGTAATCTCTCGTTGATCCTTGACGAAACCACGATTTTTTCACTTTGGACCAGAGTGACTTCTGACGTGAACTCAAAAAGGGAGATGGAATCAATGGTCGCAATTCTGGATTAAAGAGGAGATCCCGGAGTGGAGTCGATTTGTTCATTGGCATATGAAACACAATTGTAGTCTTTCATTGAGGACAAAAATTCCGGAAAAGTTTAAAGCTACATGGCTTTTTGAAAAGTCAGAGCTGTTCCAGTATAATTGGGAAGAGTCAAAAGGATTATAACAAACGTTAGTTCTGGCATGGTTACGTCAAATTCGAGAAAGCTTGACAGTTTGATGGAAATCAATGTATATTTAGAGTAGCAACGCCCTAAAAAGTGGTTAGGGAGACGGGGGGTACTAAATGCACTCGATAATATCGTAATTTTAAAGCAGATAAAATGAAGGAGACTGCTCATAAAAAAACTGACAGGTAGAAATTTTTTAACTCCATATGAACTCTTATCTGGTAGACCGTTTGGTTGTAAGCTGCAGGACAAATTAATGCAACAGGGCAGGCAATTTGTAAGGTAGTGGGGGGGGGGAGGAATGTGAAGATTACAAATATGATTCTATTTCTTTCTACATGGCCTTGAAAAATATTTTGCTTTACATAAAGTGGGCCGTGCCACCTCAAAACCCCCCCTCCCCTCCCCCCGGTCACCCAGTTTCGCCGGCCCTGTGCAACACAGATGGCCTGAAGACGATGACGTCAAAGGCCCTTGTCTAGATACACGCAATTTGGGATATTGCACTTTCGGGAAAGAGGGAACGCCCTGTGTTGAATATAAATATCTGCTAATGCCCTCAGTGGTTCATGCTGAGAAGGATGTGAGTAATGCAGGGAGGGATGCTTGCTTATCAGTTTGCAGTGTGCAAAAAATGCCAATTTAGTAAACATCCGTGTGTCACTGTTTAAGTATACACAACCCAGAAATGACTGGTCTGCACTTAGGAAATTTTTTTATTTGTAAGAAATCGTTTGCTGTGCGTAAAAGTATCAAAACTTCTCTTTGATGTAAAGAAGCAAACCTTGCTTTCAAAACTATTGCACGGTTCTTTAATTTGTGGTTTGATGAACGAGTTCACTTGATGGACGATGATGTAGTGATACACGCTTTTTTAATAAGGAACCACTTTATAAGGAACCTACATGTAGAAGGCCGAAATATTTAAAGAACTTATACTACTAAAAACGAAATCACTAAGGAACTTTTCGATTTGAAAATTTTTTATAACTGCAGGTTCTATTGAATAAAAATTCATTTCATTTGCAGCCAATACTCATATAGATTGTTTGCTATTCGTGTGTCAAGTGCTTCATTGAGTAGTTTCCGCATATGCTGTCTCGCCCCTCTCTCTATTAAGTGTTAAGGCTTATTGTAGACAAAGCACCGAAAGTGAGAACTTTTGGTACTAAAATCTGATAATTTGAGGTCTAAGAATAAGGAACTTTTAGAACTAGGCCTTTTGGTGGGTTCCTTATTAAAAAAGCGTGTTTATTTGCACGCAACAAAGGTAAGCCCTAAAAACAATTTCAACGCAGTATCACATTGAATCTAAACAGCAGTCATGTTAAAACTGGCATGAAGTTCCTAACTCAAGGAAAAATTCCCATACGTGGAGAAGTAAAATTCCTTTTGACCGTGAGTCAGAAGTTCCCACTCTAACCACGACCACAATGCCTAGTTTGTTTTCAACACGAAGTGCTCTGAAAAGACGGCGATTTGTATGATTTACAATTCTTGATTTGGCAGAAATCTGTCAATATTTACTTTACAGTCGCCACAGAAAACTAAATGTTGAAAAATAACACATTTGACAGAAAAGCTGGCCAAACTGATCCTGTAAATAAGAACGTCGAGACCCCTAGCCTTGGGAGTGCTCTAAAGAGGTGAAGTTTTGGAAAAGGCAATCTAAGCTAATCAACGCAACTCGGTGAAATGACACTTCAATTGAACTTAGCTAAGAGCAGCAAGTTAAAATTATACTACTAAAAACGAAATCACTAAGAAACTTTTCGATTGGGAAAATTTTTATAACTGCAAGCATCAAGAATTAAAAAGCCGGTTCCATTCATTTTCAGCCAATACTCACATACATTGTTTGCTAATCGTATATCAAATGCTTCGTTTAGTAGTTTCCGCATATGCTGTCTCGTTCCTTTCTCTATTTAGTGTTAAGGCTTATTGTAGTCAAAGCACCGAAAGTGAGAACTTAAGGAACTTTTAAGGAACTTTTGGTACTAAAATCTGATGATTTTATGTCTACAAATAAGGAACTTTTGGAACTAGGCCTTGAGGTAGGCTCCATACAAAAAAAGCGTGTAGAGTGTTTCTCAGCTTGAATAGAATAAGATATACTGATAAGCTGCTGTTTCTCTATAAATATGCAGTGACGCATTTACCCATGGGCCCCTTAAGGTTTTTAATTTTAGGGAACCCAAGCAAAATGTTGTTAATGAATCGCGTATGACCCGAAAAAGTAGGCCCTGTAAATATGACGATTGTTTTATAATCATCAGTACAGTTATTCATCGTTAAAGAAACCCGAAACCAAAACGATTAGGAAACTTCACCATTGAATTACAATAGGTTACTGTGTCGAAAGATTCAAGCTATGAAAAGATAACCACGAACTAAGAGCACAGACTTTAGTTAGGATGACTCTTGAAGAGCAAAACAATTCACCAGTGATATAATCCTTTCGATCGTTTACAGTTCAACTTGACTAAATGGAAACAAAGTTGTGTAACATTTTATGAGGCTGGTACCATACTTCTTCTTAGGTTTGCCTTTTAATTCAAAGGCAAACATCGTCAAAGCTTGGCAAACCTTCAAGAATTAAAAGCTCTGGGACACTATAACCGTTGTACGCTCGACGCAATCCACATTTATCAGTGTTACGGTCTACGTCGTCACACGGCGGTCGAAGGCTGCGCGCCAACGCAAGGCCAGTGGCGCGGAAGAGTGCGGTTAAGTGTGTTTCCGGTTGCCAAATTGCGGTTGAAAACAAAGCAGCCTTTGGTTAACCTTACATCTTGGTCATTAGTGACCAGAACCCGACTCCACATCGATTTTACAGAGTGCCCTAATCACTAATTGTACTGTTTGATAGTGGTAACAACACAAAACGACGCATTGTTGTGCACTTAATGCCCCCTGTCCCTGAGTGGATGTTTTCGACACAAACAAGTACCATGACTGCCCAAAGTAGCATCTTATTGTAGGTAAATAGAGCTAAAAACGTTTGAGCAACGGTACGTAATTCTCGAGTCCTAACTAAACATCTAACGCCTAACTTCTGCAATTACACTCTCTTCCGACGGGCAAATCAAGGGGTGACATTTGTACTTGTTGTTCTGATAGCCATTCCTAGGCTCGGCAAAACGGAAAAAACCTTAAATATTGACTGGTTACATTATTAGGACACCTTTTGGATGCAAGACAAAAGCTGGTACTTGATGACCCCAATACAAAAAGATGCTTTGAGGATTACACGCTTTTTTTATAAGGAACCTACTTCGAGGCCTAGTTCCAAAAGTTCCTTATTCGTAGACCTCAAGTCATCAGATTTTAGTACCAAAAGTTCCTTAGAAGTTCCTTAATTTTCACTGCATATCAATAAGCCTTAACATTTAATACAGAGAGGGGCGAGATAGAATTTGCAGAAACTACTCGACGAAGCACTTGACACACGAAAAGCAAACAATCCGGAAATAACTATAGATTGTCGCAAACTGGAGGTTTCCCTCGGATAAACCTGGTAACAGGCGATCACGAATGTTTCTAAAAAATCAAAACGCATCCAAGAGCTTTGCGCTGAACTGCGTGTTTCGAGACGAACAACAAACGGATACTTACTTGGGAAAGGTTTGGCCAAGTCAATCTTCCCTCTCTTGAGCCTCGCAAACTCACTCACTTCAACTGTTCTTTCAACTTTATATCGACCAATTTGAAACTGCAGCGAAATTTGAACAAGCTGTCACAACATTCGCTCGTAAACTCTCAATAAATGAAGTCCTGTGTCCTTGTGCGGTCATTTGTATCGTTCGCTCGGAAGTAGAACAAAAGAGCAGCAGGCTTCCTGCTACCGACAAGGAACTCATAATTGTGTGACGTCGTGCACTCTATTGGGTGTGGCGGCACAACAACCTACGTCACAAGGGCAATTATGCAATGCCATCGCCAGGCCGGGAAAACTCTTGGTACTTTTTGTGGTTGGGAAGAGGGCTTTGCTGGTAAGAGGTTAAAATAGTCAAGTGATAAGGTTTCGGCAAAAGCACCTAAAAGTCTGAGAAGGACTACATGCATCTCGAAAGCTATGAAAATATACAGAAAGCGAGAGTGTTATTTAAAACAGTGCATTCTTTTTTTCACAATACACGCTTTTTTACAAAGAACCTACCACAAGGCCTAGTTCCAAAAGTTCCTAATTCGTAGACCTCAAATCATCAGATTTCGGTACCAAAAGTTCCTTAAAGTTCCTTAATTTTAACTGCACATCAATAAGCCTTGACACTTAATAGAGAGAGGGGCAAGATATACTATGCGGAAACTACTCGATAAAGCACTTGACACACGAATAGCAAACAATCTATGCGAGTATTGGCTGCAAATGAATGGAACGGGCTTTTTAGCTCTTGATGCTTATAAAAATCGAAAAGTTCTTTAGGAATTCCGTTTTTAGTAGTATAAGTTCTTTGAATATTTCGGCCTTCTACATCTAGGTTCCTTATAAAGTGGTTCCTTATGAAAAAAGCGTGTATGCAGCATGCGAGAGTGTAATTTAAAACAGTGCATAATCCCTGTCTGAAGTTACTGTCTGATTTATTCTTGTGACACAAAGTATTAACTCACTTTTGGATATCGTTGCAGCCATGTTGTTTCGAGAATCAAGCAGCCGTCCTTCAAAACTTACAATTGGCATAAATTTTCGCTTACTTAACGGCGTAAGTGAAAGGTGGCTTTGTCCAGTTATTAAAATACATAAGAATCCGATGATCCTGGATAAGTGACCGACTACTGAACTTAAATCCTCTTTGGTTTTGCCGAAATAAGTATTGATAACGTAGATTTCAACCATTTGAGCCAGAGGCAAGTGATTTTATTCCAGAGCAAGTGGTGAAATTCCATACACTTTGTTCTTGCCTGGTGTTAGTTGAATAGATTACAAATCTACCAAAAAGCATTCTTACAAAGTAAATCAAAGTGCTTCTCAAGGTCGTCCCGTTTTCCCTTAGATATTCTTTCCAGACCACTAAAGCTGGTTTCCTACACCACTGTAAGTGGTAAAACCAATGTAAAATAGGCTCTGCGTCAAGATGATCTAGGTTATAAGCTTGATGCATTTGCTAAGCGTAAAATATATTGGGGACAGGCAAAAGACCAAATAAAAATACAGCACCCCCTACTTTTGGTTAAACCTCTTAAAAGGTGGGTTTTACAAACGTGAGTTCTTTGTAGGCAGAAATTCTCGAAAATACGGCAACGGCGGATAAGATCAAAATTCTCCTTTTTATGGCAATGATACGACTAACGGCTAACCGCAAGTTCGACAAATAACGACACGGCTTCAACAGGCACGACAAAGCTAGCGACAGAGCTCCTAGCAATACGGCATACTTTCGACAAGACTACCCCTAACTTATGAAACAACACTTTTTATAACCTGAGCGAACCTTAAAATAATAATTACGTAATACAAAAAACATCTTTACAGACGCTGATGCAATCACAGCGCAATGGTGCAAATGTCACGTGATACTGTCCGTAAGGGAACCCTGTGTCGTTACAAACCGCTGCACCTTCTGTCCCGAGCGCTGGATGACCCGCTAGGGGGGAGACAAACGGGAAATGTTCCGGGTCAGGTTGCGCAGCTTGGGCTTATCCGGACTTGACTGGAACGAAACTCTGACGGTACTGCATGACATTGATTCCGGCTTAAGGTCAGTTGTGTGCGAAATCACTTCGTACTTTTTCAGTATTCACGTCATAATCCTCCTATCAACGATAATTCCCATCATATGTTAAAAGTAGCAGAGACAGGACATGTATTATTCCAGTGCCTTTTTCAATTCATTGACTGGGCTACCAACATTGTAATATAAAAAACGTTGACCTACTGAAATAGTGCATTAATCAAATTAGAGAGTTAACTGTCATATTGACACAATACACTTTTGACATTACTGACAGCTCCGATTTCTGATACGGTAGTGAGGAAGAAAAGAGGCGAAGGGGTGGGTCACCCCAGAAGGAAGCAGAAATGTTCTGTAGGCCCATTCCACCATCACTTGTGAAGAGTTTACACGATGTTAATCATAGGCGCCGACTTTTATTTTTCCCAGGGGGGGCTCAAAATTTAAATTTAAAAAAATTAAAAAAAGTTTAAAGGTAGAGAAATTACCTGTCGCTTTAATAACGTAATACAACATATGTAGTATGTATAATAACAAAACAAAACATTTTAATAAAGCAGATATAACATCATGGTCTTCAGTATCATCAGTTCAATTCCTTGATTGATTTCAAACGAAATTCCCAGGGGGAGCTGAGCCCCCCCCCCCCCCATAGCAATTCCCAGGGGGGGCTCGAGCCCCCAAGCCCCCACGTAGTCGGCGCCTATGATGTGAATCCCTGGACAGAAAATGAATCAAATTAGCACGCACTAGAAGTGTAGCCGCTTAGCAATTGAATTTCAAGCATGAATTTTCAGATGTGGTGCAGGTCCAACTTCAAAAAAGCACCCGAAAAAGCTACTTTTGACTAGGGTAATTGTCCTCTATACTTTTCGATTGTGCAAGTTATGAACAAGTGATTCTCTGAGGTAAGTTGACATGCAAAGTAAGACGAAATCCAGACAAAATCATTGAAAAATGCCCCAAAAGTAATTTTTGGATTGACGTACCTGTATCCAGTTCTTTTTTGGTCACCCCCATTACGTTCATAATATGCAAGTTTTACCAAAAAAACTAAATACCAACTCATCAACTCTCAAGCTGTAAAACCGAGCATAGGTTCCAAATCTTTAATTGGCTGAGCGACCAAAATTCTGCAAACCCCATTAGCCAATCAGAATTCAAGAACATGACAACAAACGTAGATTTGGGCCTATTTTTGGACGTTTTTACCACTACCCACAAAAAATAAACGTGTAAAATGTGCTGAAAGATAATCTCAATTTCCTTTTAAAAATTCAATCTTTGATAAATTTGCAAAAAACTGACTCAGTAAAAATGTTTCCGCGATCACTAGATACGAAGGCTTTAAATTGTCCCTTTCAAACCCCTATAATAATAAGGGGGAGGGATAACATAAGAATTACAGTTTTTACGCCATAAAAGTTGTTTTTATCCACGTAATTAGCAAATATGAGCTTACCTTTACAAGCCAATGTTAAAATCTTTTCTTGTGGGCATTGATGATTATGTTACTGACAGAAAAATCGCTAAATTCCACTGAGAGGAAATGCAGCGCATCTTTATTTCAAAATAACTGCAATTAAACAATTTCTTTTGTCCTCAAGTTCATTGTATATACATTTAAAAGGCTTGAAGATCGATGAGAAGCTCATCGCCACTGGTTGTTACTATTACGGTCGAGGAAAAGCTGACGCAATTCGTCAACAATGAAAATGGCGGGAAAATGAAATATGGAACATTTTCGAACAAATTACATTTTCTGGGTAAACAATTTTTCTGATTATCTGAAAAAGATTCCATAGGAAGGATGCCCGATCAAAGAGAATGTAAGAAATGAAATGTTTCAGAAAATGTAATAGGTAGTACGGATAGTTAAGTTGGATAGTTTGGAGATCATGAAGCGGAGATGATTTTCTCTGATATCTGGAGCATTGCACATGTCGATGAAAGAGGAGCAGGAGAGACCAAAGATACCTAGGGAACTGATGGAAAGATTAACAAAAGTGATAGAATAATAGGCTGAGCTTAAGCTATGAACGAGATGCGAGTATTTCTCTCTCTTGCGGTAAGCATCAACATCCAAGTTAGTTTCGTATAATACAGTAAGCTTAAGAATGAATAGGCGCTGGCCAGAAGTGACTAGAAGTAGTCAGAGGGTGAGAGATGCGGTCCGCGCAGCGATCATCATTTGAATCACCTGTTGTAATTCGAACACCAGACTATAAAGTTGCAAGTTGTCGCTTATCCGAATTCGACCAACGTCTTTACCGCAAACATCACACTGATCATATTTGCGTTATAACAGCAAAGCAAGGAGCAAGAATCAACGTCATTCTTCTTTCTACGCAGATGGTAGAAGCGATAACCGCCCACAGTGGTTTGACGATGGACCATCAACATTACGCGTTACGCTTACGTTACCAGGGCGACGAAATACACTCGAATCCGTGATAAACAAGGCATCGGATATTGAGATACAAACTAGAAATTTTAGACACCCATCTGCAAGAGTTTATATTTTCAATGACATAATTCGAAAAAGTGAGCGAAAGAAAGTGCCAGCTACTGTCGATTCTCGTCGAAGTTAGAGTCCATCTGCGGCAAAAATTCGGCCGCATTCCGATTTATCATTAAATGCTCAGTCAAGTTCAAAAGACGATTCGGTTCCTGCCGGTTGGCGCCCACAGTCAGTCGTTGGTCCGCCGATTTCGGTATGTGAAGGGTCATGGCATTGGACTGGAACGACCCGAGTGCGCCACGCGGGAACGTGATCTTCAGCGGGACAGCGTTTTGAAGATTCAAGCTTTGGCTCGACACCGGGAGTGCGCCTCGCACATGCGCGAAATACGTTAAATGTTCTGGGAACTGACTTGGCCGCGTTGTTGCTGTTGTTGCACTTGTTGTTGCGGCTGTCGTCGGCGCGCTGGCAGTCTCTTCTTTCTGGGGGCGTGCACAGGCTGCAACTGTAGCTGATTCTGCGAAGGCGCACCTTGCGAATCCGACAGCTCACTGCTGGTTGTGGTCTCTGTCCCCTGCACAGGCGCCTGACTCGACTTCACTTTCTTGCTGCTCTTCTTTGCCTTCTCGCCGGGGGTTTTGCTCGGCTTGATTTTCGGCTTTGGGCTTTCGCTCGTCTCTCCCTGTTCCTGGCTTTGACGCTTCTGTAGGATAAAATACCGAACTCTTTATCCCAATACAACCCCCTGCGTATATTCTCGAATACTTAGATACCGTGCTGGAGGAAACATAATTATTTCCAAGTAAACCATATCCTTGGTTTTAAAAACGTTGCACTTATGAAATCGCTAGGGACACAATCACATTCACAAAAGAGTTCGAAAGTTATGACGTCACAAGAATCTTTTTTACGAATTTTTTAATTTCGATCCCATAACCTGAAATTGGTAAAATTAGTCGATTGTGTTGCAAATTGACCGAGATATGGCCACATGTGTATTGGCTCATTCCCAGTCAAACCCATCATAACTTAACGAACAGAACCAAAACAACAGCGATTTGTCAGCAAGCCTGAAATCTTTCATTGGCCATATCACACCCGATTCTAGACATGTTTTTCGTGGTGATCATATGTGTTTAAAATTCCAAAATTGTAAAATAGATTTTTAATGACGTCACACTTTGGAACTCTATTACATGCGCAAAGCGCGCCATCTTGACAAACGCACGAAAACGAGGTTTGCGGCTGGCGGGCAAACATGTCTTTTCGACGACCACTTGCTGGATTCAGAAAGTCAGGATTCAGGAAAGACGTCACAAAAGGTATCGAAAATCGGCTAAGTTGCCACGGTCCTTCATCTCGGTGTTAGGAAACGAAAATAGCTCGCTTTACACTTGGCCTAAGCCCTCTTTGCCTCTGGCTTAAGGACCCCAGCCAAAAAACAATAGCCGATTTTCAAAAGAAAACATTTCCCAGACAAAGGAAGTGACAGTAAATCCTTTCGCAAACTTGAGTATGAAAAAAGCCAGACTGTAGAATCTTTTTGACGTTGAACAAGATTCATTACAGAAAATTGCATCAGACTAGATTAGTAAAGGAGGGTGCAAGGACAACGAAAATTTTAGGTTGAATCCTGAACATATTTCAACACCGAGTAATGAGTCTTTTGATTTCAGCACTGATAATACATGAGTCCATTTTAGTAGAGGCATTTTCTCTTGAGAGCAATACGTAGTCTCGGAATAGCTCAAACAACATAATATGTGTGGTAGGCGCAGTTTCTGTTATCGAACAAAATACAATGATGGGGAGACATGTTGTCTTAAAAAGCTTATCGTGGCAAGTTCTCAGTTGATAGAACACAGGCCGCATCCAAAAGTGCTTCTCTGATAGACTCCACGGGCGGTTTCTTGGCACGGGCAATAACGTTTTGGATAACCTAACGGATTCAAGCGACTTCTTTTGCTGATACCTTACCTTGCTGGGTCCTTTCTGCTTTTGGCTCAATTGCTTTTTGGCCATTGCAGCAGCTGCACTGGCTTGGTGGATCCTCTCTAAAACGCAAGAATCACCTATATAATATCAAAAATCATGAATGAATATAGATAAATAAGTTACGATGCCTTACGAGAGAATGCCGAAATAGGAACAAGGCCCAGGTAGCAATTAGGAGATGAAAGGCAAACAATCTTGAGGATGGTTAGACTTTTATGGAATAGCAATATCAAATTAAATTTTCAGTTGGTACATAAGTAACTTTGTCACGCAGCCTCCGAGCGTCATTTCCATACTCTAAGGAGTGTCGGATAGAAAAGTGCTAAAAGAATTCAAAGACTGATTCCACTATTTCTAGCTATTGTGAAGTTTTGTACCACGAAGCATTTATTCACAGAATTCCCATTATATCTTAATTCTCGACAGGCCGAAAAAGTTTGCCATCTCCAGCTATGCCCACGGATCTGCACAGTTACTTATGCCAAAGGTAATTTAAGTCTCCACTAATCCTAGTTACTTTTGCAAAGACTTCTAGATCAGGAATACCCAGTCGGTACTCAAACGAACACGTAAATCACGTGAGTAACTCGACGTCACTACCAAAGCTGAAACAGTCCATAAAAAGATCTTCTTTGAACAAAATGGTCACTTTCGATTCACCGTATACAATTCATTCCGCAGTGGGTGAGGATTGGTGAGCCTCATGCGGTTGTTAGTGACGTTGACAAAATCGTTGGCTGCAAAATAAACCGGGCGGGTGCACTTGCAATACCACATACATGCTTTTCCATGGAATTATAAAGAAACCCCTTTCACTGACTATCAGTTAAAAATTTAGACCCCCAGCACTGATATTTTGATATTCTTCAATCTGTTAAAGGCACTATTTTGGAAACAAAATCATAAAAATCTTTATCCAAAAAATGTCATGCCAATGTTCTTCATAATGTGCAGTACAGAATTTTTCAGCCTGGGATTCTTACATAAGCTCAGTTGTATAGGTATCAACTTTCTCGTTCGACTCGAGCAAACCACAGGACTGTTGTCTTGTCTGTAGTGTTCGCCTTATCTTCTATTTAGACAGAAATTAGCCAAGAACTGGCAATTTAGGCATAGTAAACAGTTCGGCTCAATAGACAGAGTCTAATGTTCCAAGTAAATGTACTAGAAAATTAAACATTTTTAACGCATTTCACTAGAAGATTATTCTTCGTTTCTTGTTATTTAAATCTTCCGTTGCTGTTCATCCTTCAGCACTCATCAAAGTACAATTTTATGAGAAGTCTCCAATAATCGTCTTAGTCTCGTAACATTTGAGACATAAACTACAATGTCTGTTAACTTTTTTATCCAAGATGCTGTTCTCTAAGGTTTTCTATGGATAATAGTCAATATGACTCTTGACTAGACCAAAGTCTTTTTGCTTGTGAAATTCTGAATCTATTCTATAAATTTGCCGACACCAGCTTAATGAATTCCCCTTTTCTAAAATCATAGGTCCTTGGATTGTTGCAGTTTTTACCCCATTCTTAGTGATTTTATGTACATGCATGATATGCATTTGCCCAAAATAGTGCACCCGCCGGAAAAACAAATGACTTTGAACACCAAACGGGTCGACCTGGCCTAGAAATCGCGGTCATCAGCTAAAATGTTAAAGAGTGTCTCATTAGACACGGCTTTCTGTTCAACAGAGCCTTCGGTTTATTTGATGAGACTCGACAGCATAATCCAGCTTTGTAAGAAGTACAATTTAGTGGCCTCACCAAATTCTTCTACGGATCGGATTCTGTGAAAATACACCACAACTTTCTGGTAATGTCATATTTGACACATGGGTCCTTTTCAGCATGTAATCTGTCCAGCGCCCACTGACAACTGCATGGATCTGAGGATTAAAATGACAATCAAACACTGACTTTGCAAAACCTAAAAAAGAAAGGTTTAAAAACCAAACCACGTGTGACCAGCAATTTCCACCACTCACAAACACTGGTAGTCCTAAGACGTAAATAGCACCATGACCCCCTGGTAGTTCCAACTGGTACTTTCCAATCCACTTGTGCCACAATCGTTCCACTTCACCAAGCCCCAGCCTATTTTCACAATGTTAAATTCCTTCTACTAGTGCATCAGTTTCTTACATAAAGTAAAACTTAGTTGAAAGAAATCGCGTTTTACTATTTGCATAGCTACGAATAATGAACTTTCTTCGAAATCATCTCATTAGGTTCTGCAAAGTCTTCACGTGGCGTATGGCCAATGGGAATGCTCGCTTTTTTGTTTGACGAAGTTGTAAATAGCTTTATGATACTGAAGAGACATTTACACAACTGAGTTTTACATTTTATTCGATTATGGCACAATAAATAATCACACAGGGCCGCTAAATTATTGCTAAATTCATGCCACTATGTGTCTCTTTTCCACATGGAAGTAGCACAATTCTAAAGTTGTTCCACTCTGTCCCCTCCGCACAACTAACCACTTTAGATCAATCCAATTTATTCTGTAAACATCTTCAAAAACCAAAAGACTTAAGTACACTATAGAAGATTCACGTCAATCGTACAACCTATGAACGTGATTCGGAACTACAGTTACCATTCTTTTCTCTCAAAAATACGATTTCCCAAATCCAATTTGATTACAGTGATCACATTCTAAACTTCAAACAGCGCCGAAAATCTTTCAGTCTTTAAGGAGAAACCGCAAGAAGCATATGGTGATACTTGCCCTGTAATTTCAATGGCAGCAATCGCGTCATGCTTTCTAGAGTTTCGGAAAAAATCCGATGCAAAGTAAACATCATAAAGGTTACTTTCGCTGACGTTAGACGGCTAATTTGATTCTGTGATGTTTTACACTCGAATTACACTTAGGGAGTTCTGCTCGTTACGTCAACTAGCAACAGCTTGTTTTAGATACGCAAGGTATAAGAAACTTTTCGATTCTCTAGGGCTACGCAATCATCAGTCACATTTCGTTAAATACTTCTTGTCATGTCAGCAGGGACTTGCACGTTTCTGGTATACAGAACGCCCCGGCTCGAAGTCTCTACCCCAAGATTCGAAAGTATGGCAACAGGCATCACGTGGTTGCCACTGAGAAACGGCACCTTCTACATATCACAAACATTGTGGACAAGACAACTTAATTCACAGGCTCAAAACAAAGCAAATCTCTTTGATTTGTTCTCCTGGAAACAATTTCTCACTGGAAGGTGGAAAACCTCTTCGCGCAAAGGTGAAATATTGAAAACTGTCAAAATGCCATTTGGCAACAGACGGGATCTGGGTCCACTAAATATTGACGTCATAAAATACATTCTCGGAACCTTCTAACTTAAACTGCACAGTCATGGGGAGGACCAGATTGTTATTACGGAACTTTCACCCCATTATATTTTCTCATGGAATGATTAAACAAGGAAATTTTACCAACGTGTTTCAGAACTAATTGCTGGAAAACATCCCCAAAATTTCAGTCAAACTTCTGCCTGGATCAAAAGAAAGCTTAGTTTTTGTCTTCTTAAAACTGTAGTAATTTGCGTTGGAGGTTCTAGTCAACATGCTGTCAATATTGATGAAATGGATGACCCTGACACTAGAACAATTTATCTATAATCGCTTATTGAAAATATTATGTTTTAATACTTTCTTTGTTCTTTTCATTTTGATTAATTAATTGGTCGATGAAACGGAATTAGAGATCACTTTAGTTTGCAAACCTCAGGGCATGGTTTTGTCCAATCTCTCAAATAAAAATACATGCGTATCAGTTGGAGCACTGCATGAAAAATGTCTGCTACAGAACATCAACGTAATTTACACATAAGTGTATAGGCAATAAAAAACGACAAATTAAAAAATCTGTCTCGGGTTAGAATTGATGTTTATGGGATAATCATAACAATGATGTCACAACTCAATACGTCACAAAATTTGAAGCTATATCTTCTTACCTGCGCATCTGTTGACTCCGGATTGATGAAGGCAGAGTCTTTCAGCAGCTGACAGACCTATAAAAACACTGACTTAGACGACGTGGTGACGTAGCAACGTTCAAAAAGCAGTATAGAAGTCAAAACTAAATCTAAAAATAACTTTTGTAAACATAGAATGAATAATAGAATCACGTTAGAAAAGAGAAAACTTTCCATTCCTGAAAGATAAAGAAATTCTTGAAGAGACAGCAAAGCATAAACAATACTTTTCTTCATAACAGGTTTAGAAAAACTTACACAAAGACCCATTACAAACAGAAAAAATAGTGACACTTCATTGTAATGGGTTCTTTTGTTGCTAAGAAAATGAAGTTCGAAAACGAATCGTCTCATGGATGTGGAAATCAAAACACACGTAATCTTAACTCACAAGAACTTACTAGATAGAGTCATGGACAATTTGAACGAAAAATTTGATACAAATGTCTTTATAAATCATTTTTGGTGCCATTTTAGTCATCATAGGCCTTAACAAACCTCGGCTCTAGTGCCTTCGCCATTTGGTAGCCTGGCAACAGCATCGCGAACAAGAGACAGAATCGTGACGTAAGCAGGCCTATTTGAAATGAGAAGTGCGTGCTCCCTGGCTTTGCTTGTGCCAGTGTCTTTATTGAATACGCCCTGGGGAAAAGAACAGTGTCGACTTGTGGTGAGCAGGGGGTTTCTCAACCTCAAAATTCTTGGGGCGAAAGGCTACAGAGGAACTCTAGTTAAAACGTCCATCAAAAAACGCTAGAGTGAGTTGTTATATAGGGAACGGCAATTTAATAAATGGGTGTATTCATTTGAAATCGCAAAGACTTGCTGTAGAAATCAAAATCCATTAGATTAGATGATAAATGCCTTAAATTTGGAGAATCGAGGAGTTTTTATTCCCGAAGGTAGCTTATTAGAGATAACAAATGCAGTGGAAACAGTTTGGAATGGCTCGCAGAGATGCTAAAAAACATCGGTCATGACGACTGACAATACTTTCGACACCTTATACAGATTTCAATGGTTTCCCAGAAAGGTTTCAATTGCACTTAATCAATATCATTAACAACTTAATGCATTGACCCCTACGATGCCCGCCAAACTTTTGAATCACCGGCAACAGCTCTTACAGTCCGATTAAACGGTCCCCATTTTTTTCCAAAACAATGTCCCTGCTTCTATTAATATAGATTTCACATTTAAATGCATTGATTTTTCTGATAACTTTTTTAGTAAATAAATTTTGCCTAGTGTTTAAAGCGCTTGCTAACATTGCTTTTGGGGGAGGTACGAGATCTGTAGTGCAAGTTCAAAATGGATAAACAGTCAGTTGAACTTTGGAATTGGAAGAACTTTTGCAGGCATTATAGCAGTTCCATTTACCTTAACAGGCCCAACGATTGAGGAAAACCCATGCATTTTGTAAATGAATGGTTTGTGAGGTGTTTCGTAACGGTTTCTCTCCTAAAAGACAAAGAGACGAAAGTTAGAAGTAAGCTTATTGACTGGGGAGAAGGCGCAAATAAACAAGAGCAGAAAGAAAGACAATCTAAAGGAAAACTTAAGAAAATGACACCAACAGGATTGTGAAAGCGCCTTCAAGCTGTTTTGTATAACCTTAAGTTAATAGTTCATAAGTTCATTAGCACATTAGATCATTAGTACATTAGTTCATTAGTACATTATTACATTTGTTCTACAAACGTGACGACATCAAGTGAGATTTGCTCCTTCACAAAATTCCGAAGCAGGTTTTTCAACTCGCCATCAGACATTCCACTGCCATACACTTTGAAAAATACTAAACACTTGATCTATTGGCGCGCCTTTGATGGCTGACGAAATTGAAAAGCGAGCCCTGCATGGTTTCTTGGATAATTATCAATCACGAATCGGATTTGAAGGGAAATAAAGTGACATGTTGGCTGACCGAATGATGGCAAATTTAAACGAGGGAAGAGGTACCTGGATTTGAAAAGCCAATTTCTCCTGATCTGTACTTGGTCGGACAACAAAGTCAGTTCTAATAAACAACAAAAGATAGACATATCAGCTGTTGGAAGGGGAAACTTTAAACAATTTTTCAAGCATGGAAAACCAGTTTGGCCTAACTTGTTACAACAGCCAATCAAGTTTTACCTGCTTAGCTTGTACATATTTTCGAAAGACAATTCCCATACTGAGATTACAGGTTAATCCCATAGACAGCTCAAGAAACTGATTAATAAGACTTATCAATCCATTCATTATACGTTTTACGTACGGGATGAGTTGACCTACGTGCCACAAAGATAGGAGGGGTGGAGATAAGTTGGAAAGCCAACAAGAGTTGGAAATGAAAGAGCATATCAAAAGCCAGTGGAAGTAGGACATTTACCAAAAATGGAAGGTTATAGTACATCTTTGGAACGCAATGTAAATATAATTCACGGGGGAGGTGAGGGGGTAAACATTAACAAAATGAATCATCTGGTCATAAATCTACCAGGATGCAAAGAAAGCAAATTGACAAAATATTGTTTCGGTATCATCGATTAGATTTGAGCTGCAACAGAACTCTAACGAGGATTGGCTGCAATATGTCATTGATCTTAGGCAACTGTCACTTATATTGAGTCTAAGACTGTGTGTGCAGTAACTATGGGACGGTCCTTATACTAATGGTTGATAATCGTCCACTGGCAAATGACATTCAAACAAATACTGGGTATCTGATAACTGGGTGAAAAGAAGATTAATTGAAGCAGCCCTGAGAAAGTTGCACAATAAAAAACGTTTTATACTTCAATTAAAACAGGTTTGGCTGTTTGTAGACGTCATTGCGGATAAACATGTGTCTTTTGTTAAAATAGAGCCATGGCAAGTTTGCTGTTTTCTCCCATTTTAACCACGGGAGGATATCACAGGGCAAGAAACTGAAGAAATAGTAAAGGGGCATAATACCCTACTTGGGGTTTAGTGTAAAAAGATGGGTCATGATGATATGTTTTCACAAAACGACGGTTTGGGGATAAATTCTCATTTTTCGCCAACAGCTGATGCGGCACAAACACAATTTGTTTAATAAAAACGTAAGCCCAAACTTTTCCCCACCCGCTATTCAGAGCTGCCCACGCTCATTCGCAAATTACCTTTTCTGTAAATATGCGAGCTAGAAAATCATGAAATTTACTGTAACGTACAAAATTTACAGGCAACTCAATCCCCCGATCCCCAGGCATAAACAAGATACCCCAGACGAATGCCCCAACGGAAACATACAAGGGCTATTTAAGTATCCCTTTAGAAACCTTCACACAATTTGGTACACTAATCTGGAGACCACCCCTGATAATGGCATTATGACGTCAAGGAACTCCAACAACGTTGAACAACGAGCTTGAGCTCCACAATGGAACCGATACTTTTGGTTATTTCCGTAGGCATTTCAAGGCCATCTCGAAAGTATTAGGTACAACTATAAACTTCAAGATTTTCTCTGTTGAAATCAAATAATTAAACAGTAACTCATATTTCCCTAGGTCTACAAAAATTTCTACAATACAAAATACTCTAGAGTTTACGATCCGCAACTGGCTATTTATTCTGTCTTCACAACAATCACGCTCTAAATTCGTACCCACCCTGTATAGAACCCAGCGAAATGGAGCCACATGACCACTGATCCCAATAAACAACTTAAGACCCGTTATTGAAATATCTTAGACAATCAACACACCAAGGTCAATTAGAAAGTTACCAGTTCCTAACAAAGTTCCAGGCCTTATAAGCTACAAAATTTTCTGAAGCAAAAATCATTTTTCCTGAATAAACATTAATTGGTTTCGTGGTCATTACATTCATGTTACTTAATGTATGTTCACCACTATTTTCGTCACATTTTTTTTAACTTCACAGCACAATTGTAAATTTGAAACATGACTTCGTCAAATACTTTGTGCTAAGTATACTTGCTGCAATACTATCAAGCCTAGTTCCCATATCGACATGAAAAGACAAAACCTAACTTCAGTTGTCACCCGTGCGTGGTACCGCGAATTTCGTTGGGCTCTGGTCCAAAAAGATGGACTCTTGCGGTGGACTGTAAACTATGATTGCTCACTTAAAAGTATGGTAAATAACACTCACTTCTGTTGGCCAAGGCTCGCATTTGGGCTCAACGGCTCTTGTTGGTCAAAGGAAAGTTGCTCATTCTGTTGGATCAAATGGAAAATATTTGGCACACGTAAACGCACACAATCTACAATGTTTAAATAATCTAGCAAATATGTGGCTACGTGGGAAACTTGGAAAATACAAATTTGTTTTTGGCGTGTTTCTTACTCAATCGTATTAACCAGAGCCCTGAATACATACGTATTTGGAGAATTCTTACTGAGTATTTGGGCTAGGGGGTAGCTTTTGTGCAATAGTTTTTTGATAGTCTAATTAGCCTAACAGTCGCTTGTGGCCAACAAAACCAAAATAGGAGGTAACAAACGAACAATCAACAGTAGAGGAAATTAATATTGCAACGAAAGGTTAATTAAGTGCTTTCATGGGCTTGCTTAAGAGGTAGGAAAATGGTCTATTCACTGTTCACTGCCTTCTTCTCTGGCTAGAGAAGAGAAGAGTGAAGCCTTATTCGCTAAACATGGTCTTGAAAGCGCCATATAGTAAAGGTTGGCCCTAGGTAGGAGTGATACAAGATTGCCTTAATCCAGGTAAATTATTACAAGATTAGTTGTATCCAGGACCAAATAGCGTCTGATTGGTGTAATCTAGGGCTAAACGGCAACAGATTGGTTTGAGATTCATCCGTTGGCTTTTTTCCTGCCAATCACGTCGGTGATTCAGTGCACAAGAAATGGAACTTTGCTTTTTTAAACTACGATTCTATAACATGCACGCAGGTAAAAATGGCAAAATAACATTCAGCTCCTTATTTTCACAAATACCGTCTTAACATAGTAGCATAAAATAGGCAACAAAAGGGTTGCTGATTCGGAGCATCAACAACTGGTCAGCTTAAAATTCGCAAAAATAAAATATTCGAACACCGACCACAAAATATTTTGGTTGATGAACCAAAGAATAGAATAGAGGGTCACAGAAGCTAGCCAAAGGGGGTGTAACATGAAATTCCAAAGTTTTTCAGCCGAGTAATTTTGCAGTTTAGCTACCTCGTCAAGCTGCAGAGAATCGAGCCAATATCTGCAGATCTGCGTTAGGATGGCATCATCATCATGCCCAATCCCTGAGTAGAAGCGAAATCAAGTCACAATCGCAATAAGATTATACAGTCAATCACCGAGTAAGAGAACAGCCTACAGCAGCGTTTGTTGAGTTTGAAATTGGAAAGAAGCATAGGATAGAATGGCATACCATAACATAGCCTGAAAGACCACAAAATTGAAAAGCATATTATAATAAGCACAGTACAACACAGTATAACTAAACACGCCACAAGATTTTAAACACAGTACAGCAAAGTTCCGCCTTTAAGAGACTCACTTCCCACAAACAGCCCTTGTTGCTTCTTATTTGCAAATATACCTTTTCAAAACATGGTATATGTACCATGGTATAAGAAACATCAATATAGAGTAAAATCTCGTCTTTAAGAAACCTATTTTTCAATCAGCCTATTGTTTTCCCCTAGTTGGCCAATTGTTCTACCATAGTTCTGGCAAAACATCAGGGTCTGACTTTCTTTCAAAATGTTCTTCAAAAGACAGGTCTTAACCGTATTTTACTTCTACTGTCAAAATTGTTTAAGACATGTTTTTATAGCATCCACAAATTTAACTGAAATTTTCATTAGCGGGTAAGAAACCTTTTTCTGAGTTTTATGAAGCAGTTGAAAATTTGTCCGTTTTAGCTTTGAAAAAACATTCAAATATATATATATACCACATAATATTACTATGTACCTTTTCAAAAGAATTTGTGTATGAATCAGCCTGGACGGTTTCTTATAGAGAGGTGTAAGAATTGGCAAAATCAGGCATCAGTTTCTTATAATGCAGTTTCTTAAAGGCGGGACTTTACTGCATAACAAGCTTTCTCCGTTAAAACTTTGCCCCCCTCCCCACCTTTCTTGTGCAAACGTTCCTGGTGTAAATAGCATTTGCGTCAAACGATCAGTAGTTACCTTCCCCATAAACAATACACCGTGATAAACCAAAAACTAAAGTTCTGTGCCTTTACCGTGCACAAATATCGCCAGTTCTCCAGTGCCAATTAATTTTCCAATTTCATTTGAGTTCCAAAAAGTTTCGTGTTTCCCGTAACACTGACGTGCACAAAACCGCAGCAATTGTCTCGCTTATCAACCGCTCCACAGCCAATGACTAACACTATATTTTAATTGAAGCTCGATTGATGGATATGATAATATAATTAACAGCAATTAGATCAAAAATGAGCAGAATCATGGGATAAAAACATGCCAAACAAACACTGACAGGTCGACTTCTGTGAAAATAGGACCTAACGTGAAAGGGTAAAAATTTTCTCTACCTGTCCACTTCCACATGCTGGTCTCTTGAATAAATGTCACAAGAGGGACAAAATCCGACAACGAGCATGCTACAAAAAGGAAAATAATTCAGAATTAAAAAAGGGAAAAAATTTTAGTTCCCTTTCTTGGGCTTATCGCCGACAGCGGTCTTCCCAAAGAGCAAAGAAACATTGCGTCACTTTACTCCGAATAAAGTAGAAAAAACTACAATTAAAACGGCGTTTCATCCTTCCTCTCCTTTCCCCCTCCGAATAATCAAGCAGTTATAAAAACAAGCAGAGGACGAAAACAGGAATAAATAGCTTTATAAATGAATTAAAAAGGAACAAAAGGGTACAAACATACAGGCAAATATAACAAACAAAAGTATGGTCATGATTAATACAAAATCTAGAATATCAACATCTAGTGCTTCTTGTAATATTGAGCTAGAAACACTTTCATAATACATACCATTATTGCTGCCAGCAAGAAAATTCAGCGCAGATAAAACTAGGCATGACCAAGACGAACGCTCGCCTATCCACGTGGCATCCATCGATTCGTCAGAGCTCTGTAAGAAAGATATTTTCACTTAATAAGAAGAAATGGTGCAATACTCAAGCAGTATATTAAAGATTTTATGGTAGCATTTTCACAACATTTTCAAAATTAATCAAAAATCGTAAAATGACAAAATCTAGAAATTGTACAAAGCAAGTTTTAAAAAATTCATCAAAAGTTCCTTAGCCTGACCTATATAGCATTAGAAGAATGCACTATCAATAAATTCGTGAAATCCTTCATTCATTTATTTGTTTATTCATTCGTTCATTCTTTCAAGCATCCATTCATGCATTCATTCTTTCTTGCTTTCTTCTTTTCATTCATTTGCATTTTGCCTCTTTTGTACCATATTCCCTTGTGAAACAGGATAAAGGATAAGATTCGAACCAAAGGAGTCAGAAAATGAAACCATCTTACGAACAAATGATTCTCTGAACAAGTACTTCGTGGTACAGAGCATCACAATATCGGAACCCTCAATCCTCAGAGTATGCAAACGTTGGAAATAATAAAAAGCTTAAAAATGACAATAAATAGCCAATGTTTTTCTGTACTATAATGTTGAATACTGTGAAAAGGTCTCACCTCCCAAGCAGCGACTTCTTGCTGGAGCTGAAATTAATTAATGAAATTAATCCAACAAAAAAATCAATAACTTTGAGTGTTTCAGATGGTTTCAAATCAATTCTGATGCCGTTCCGATACTTTCACAATTCTCAATCGTAATTCATTGGTTATAGAGCTGTCCCAATGCTTTTCAATTCTCAAATTAGCAAAGAAGCATAATATTCAAAACATTCTATATTCGCTTCATGACAAATCAGGTTGTAAATGACTTGCGAAACTTTTCTTAAAAAGAAGTTTTTTTATTGAAAGGAAAAGATGTTTTAGAGTACTTTTAAATATGACTAAGGGTACTTTTAAGCACTCTAAACAGCCTAAATAAAAGCAACAAATACATTCTCTAGGAAATGGCAAAGTATTTCCAGCAACCGGAACATTTTTCATGTGCAGAAAAACGAGCCTAACATACGCATTAGCATTAAGTGTCACTCGGATATCACATGAGTGGTGCAGCCAACGATGAAACAAGAACTCGTCCCTGACACATTCGCAAAGGGAGTACATTGGGTTGCCCCTTTAGATCCTTTTGAATACCACAAAATTATAATATACAGCTAAACCAAGGCGAAAATTACCTGGAATTCGCGTAAACGGGTGCTTGAAACGAACGTGAATTCATATAAAACCACACATTCAAAGGTGGAAAAGGAATTCAATATAACACATAATCAAAGTCCGGCAAACAATATAATTCGCGCCTTGCCCTTTCGGCAATGAGCCGTCAAAAAATTCCCTTCAGCTTCTCAAGTATCGCGCATATTCGCAAGGGTTTGTTGGGAATACAAACAAGGAAGGACCACTTTCAAAGCCAATGACTTGAAAAGCAAGCCAAAACGATACAAGTTCACGGGGTTTTTTAATTCATTGTGTGAAATGTATCAGCAATTCTACCGTCTACCGCATATAATCATTTGTTTATTGAAATTCGCCCCACCAGAAGTGAAATGTTTACGTCAATAAGTTGCCTCGGTTTGGAAACGTTTCTGTTCTCAGACGAAGCCTAAGTTTTTTAAAGGCCTTTTTACGAAACTATGTACCTAATAAGCTCGAAATCTAATCACGTATCGTCGATAAAATCTTGACTTTTGGTGTCGCTTTTCGTCTTGGTTGAGTTTCTAGCAAGTGATATCTATCAAAAAATCCTTAGTGGCGCAAATGACCTGTGAAAGGTCAAAGGTGAAACGCACCTCAAGAGCTGAGCATTGCAAGTCTTCACGTTCCAAAAACAGTCCTCGTAGGAGAGTGAAGAAGCAATGTTCCCCTTGATCTTCGTCATTCTCACTCGAAGAGCTGCGGGGAAGAACATATCGCAAATAGCATCTTCCTTTGAGTGAAGAAAAAGTTTCATATTCCATCTTTGTTGTACATTTACTTCTAGCACATAATCGTACAAAAAATGTGAAAATTTTAAAATGGGCGCTGCATTAGCACGCGATTAATACATGACTCATAGTTATTGAACATTTCAGTTTTAAAATCAAGTTCGACTTACAAATAAGACAGCACGAAAAACCTGTCATTTCTTCCCCTATTTTAATTTTCAAACCTATCGGGATTATGCTTGTGACTTTACTTCAATTTACTTGTGCAGTGAGGCAGAAACAATGTTAATTATAACAGTAGCAGAAATTTCTGTTCATAATTATACACTGATGGAATGTACTTGAAAAGGTTGAATTTCCCCCTAGACTATTTTCAACGCATCAAAATTCCTTTCTTATAGAAATGGTTCTTGCCATTTAATACCTTAACTTTATTGCTCCTGCTTAGCAAAAAGGTTTAAAAACATTCTTTGAGCTTCGTGCCTTGCGCTGGTAAAGATGCTTGCTAGGGGAAGCTAGCAGAAGCAAAGACGGAGGGTACAAAGCAGAGCAAAGACGGTACAAAGGCGACCAATGTCTACTCTAATAAGGAGGGTGAGGATTGCAATAGACACCCTGGAAATCGATCCCAAAGACAAGGCCTAGCCAGTATGAAAAACTTCCGCGCCAAACAAGACTTACTCGTGAGGATCTTCCAGCTTGGTGTCGTGTATGATTCGATCCTTCTCCAGGCCAGCTTGTTTTGAGGACAGCTTCCTAATTCTTATTATCTCCTTTTCGCTCAACGGGGGCAGCTGTGCCCGGTACCGCCTTTTCATTTTCATCTTCTCGTCGCGGTTTCTTTTTAATTTCTTTACCTTTTTCGACTTTTTAGCACCTATAATTAAATCAAGATACTTTTACAGCATCTGGAGAAGGAATACAATAGCAGCCCCCCCTGCTCTATCAAAAGTCGATTGTATATGTTGTTCAACTTCGAAAAAAGAGAACGGGGGTGTTGTAGAGATTCAATGTGCAAGTGGTGCTCCTAGATGTAAAAACGCGTGTTCTCGCGGTGACCCGCGTTGTTTGCCACTGAGGGTGTGATGCTTGTTTATGCTTAAAATCAAAACATCGTCTTTCTTGTTAAAAGAAACCTCATAAAGATTTAAACAAACTAAGCATTATTGCAAATAGTATGACTCTCAACGCAAAAAACAATTAAATAGATAAGAAACAAACAGAATTGAAACAAAATAGAAACAAAGCTACTTTTCGTCCTACACTCCTAAAAATATCAATGTTTCTCTTAAATTCCGTTTGGTTTCTGTGTGGACGTTTTTACTCGATCGTCTGTCTGAAAGTATCTCTGTTTTTTTAATATTTCCCGCGATATTGAGGTTTGAATACACCAAAAAGTCAATGAGTTCTAAGAAACCTCATTATTGCGAAGTAGAAAAAAATTACAAAAATGAAACTAACTCGACTTGAAACTGGAAGCTAAAATATCCCAAGTAGTAAAACAAACATCACATTAACATATGGCAGAGATAAAAATGTTTATCATATCACAGTTTCTAAGCATCGCATCGCAAGTAGAAGCTGGCAAAAACTTTCATGTCAGAAATAGGAATTGCTAATGCTTGAAAGGTCAAAGGTCAAAGGTCTGAAATGGAGGGCAAATAATAAAATGTACCTTTCTTCGCCGGGTTCGATCGCAGAATGATGTCAGCTAGACTTATGGCAGACACATCTAGTTCAGGGTGTGTCTGAAAAGTCAAAACATCGAGTGAATAGCGTTCGTTTGATACCAGCAGAAGGTTGGTAAAATTAAAGTTGTTTGGACTTGGTGAGAAAATGACCTAGATGATGAATGAATAGAACACCGAACAAGTCGCATTGCTGTGAAGCCGTCATTTTAGGATTTTGGAAACAGAAGTGCCAAGTATGTGATGTATTTTCAAAAGTATTATTTCAGGCAAGGTCATCATGTATCGAGATATCTTGGAAGTTGCCAAAAAGGGAAGAAAAGACGTCTAGCCTGACTCTTTAGAATACTTGTACTTGAGAAGAAAAATTGGAGAAGTGGCATTGAATAAAGCATGTCATGCTTCTAACTGCAAACGGTGACATATTATAAATAAAGGATAGACAAGCTACATTCAATATAACATTCCATTTCGAATTAACACTTAAATTGATGTAAAATGCCAATCGTGAAGTGTTTTGCATGCTAAGATTACATGAAATATCACTAAATCTGCCTAGAAGCAATGAATCGTGCATTACTAATTGACGCCATGTTTATCATTACAAAAACAGTAAAGCAATACATATGCAAGCCAACCTCGCTGCAGAGCCTCCGCTTCCGATGCCGATCCAGCATTGTCCGGTACATTTCTTCCGGTATCTCACCACCCGGGTTTGGGAATCGGTACGGCTGGAGTCGGTACGGTGAGCCAACAGCTGATGGAGGAAACATCCTCAGTCGACCTGGTGGCGCAAAGACTTTAATATCAATCGGCAGTGGTGCTTAGTGCTTGTAGGAAAAAAGCCAATGATTTAGGTCTGTCATTGGGTTAGCGCTGGAGCAAATGATAATGATGCCCTAACTGATTTTTACGACCGAGAAAAAAAAATGCAGTTGTGGATGGACGATTAAAAATTTTATCATACACAAGAGCCGTACTAAGACTCCCAACATAAACATACTCAACTCCCTTTACAAAATGGTTAACACTTTTTAGGCAATCGAATATTATTCTTACCTTAATATTAGTATTTCAAGAGTAGAAATTGTAACATTCGAAAGACATGCTATTTTTGTACAAATGAGGAGATACAAAAATTCCTAACCTTCGTATTTTTGTGCATCAAACTCTTCCTCATCGGAAGAAATGGAATCGTCCTAAAGTGGGACAAATTTGCGAAGTGCTTTATAAGTGAATGGAAAACAAAATGTGGAGCAGAATAGTTTAGTCCGCAACTTATGGTATGTAAAGTGTAAGGATGTTTTTAATACTGATGTGATATCCTCTACACTAATTGTCTTCTCCCTTTTCTCTTTCTCCTTTATTATAGACTGAAGGTAAAATTTTGACGTTAGGAGTCTGTGATGATCTTAGTTAAAATATAAGATTGATACCAAAAACTCTTGGCAAAAAGCAATACACCGAAGGAAAAATAAAAGCCAGGAAATAAATGAATTACTACAGATATTGTAACATTTTAATCGTTCTAATGAAAACATACATTACATTCCGTCTTCACATCTTTCAAAACTCTGCAAAATAAACGCAAATCTTGAGCAACCTTATAAATGTACATATGGCAAATATTTAACAAACATACAACTATATCCGTATCGTCACTAGCACACTAGCCCCATAAAATATTTCCCCATCTCTCCGATCCATTCTTCTTCCTTGTTACGAAATGTGCCAAACGTACCAAGTGAGAGCTTTCACATTCGGGAGCGAAGTGGTTCAAAAGGTTTTCGTTTATTTTGACCCAGCACAAGCGAAGCCGAGTTAATCCATGATAAAAGCACATTGAATTTAGAACCAATGTTCCAGATTTCATCAAAATTAAACATGGACAAAAAAGCTTTGGTTTACTAACTTTTGCAGTTTCTTGTGAACTTTTTCGTCGATGGTTGCAGATGTATCAATCGGTTCAGGTCTGGAACAACAAGAGAGGCAAAAGGGTACAATATAACATCAGTATAAAATAATATAACATAAGTAAAATCCGTTTACTTTCTTTCAACTGGACAACAAGTACAGTGTACCATATGCCGTGGTGAGTAACCAGCAAATAATGGATCAGTGGTAAGAAGGAACAGAGGTAAGAAGGAACAAAGGTAAGAAGGAACAGAGGTAGCACTTGAACATGTCTCAATCACCACAACACACTGTCAGGGTACGGAGATGACATCAGTGGGATTTCTTCGTCCAAACTACTATTTTTAGAGCAGCATAATTCTTTCATGAAGCATTGTACACCTGGTTCTTAGCGTATGGTTGGGTGAAACATTGAGCCATACACTTTAGATAAGATTATATAACAAGCACCGACAAGGTAACTTAAACAATAACAATAACAAACATATGTATGAAAAATAGCACAATTTTTAAAAAAAACTTTCATAAGAAAAAAGTGCATATTTTACAACTGTGCGACAAGCCTGCATAGATGCAGTGTCTTTCACAAACACTGTTACAAGGATGAACAGATTTATGAACCTTGTTGTTTGAATTGGTTGCCCTGGTCCATGTCTTGCAAGCTGATCCAATATCCTCTGGAAACAGAACACAATTTTATGTTAAATAGACTCAATGACTTGTGCTCAATTCTTTATGAAGGCATGGAAGCGACTGAATACATGAGTAATTGAGTGAGTGTAATAATAAGTAATTAAGTGAGTAACTTATTAAGTGATTCAGCAAGTAACTTAGCGAGTGCGTAAGTAAATAGGCAAGAATTTGGCACATTGGAAAATATGCCAATGACAACAAAATATTCCACTGGCTATTAGAAGAAAAAAAATTGAGCGATTTCATAATAGCAGGAGGCTTAGGAAATACTTTTGACTTCACGTTGGTGCTTGCAATTATCATGTTCTTGAGGTAATATGGATCTGAAAGACTTTGGGGTATGTTACTCAATAAAAGTACTGGAGAAGGTTGTGAGCTTAAAAATCAAGGTTAGGTAAAAACGATGTTAAAGTAATACCTGTCTAGAGACAAGAACATCTTTTAATAGCTTTCGGTGCCTCTGTTTTTCCTTCAACTGTAAAATAAGTAAACGTTTTTAGCAATTTGCAAGCGGTCAGCAAAAATGTAAAACGTAAACAGACAACAAGGTGGACAAAATAAAAATTTACTTTTGTCAGTAATTCTATGGCCTGGTTATGGCTCAGTAAATAAAATGAAATAAATTAAATAGTATTCAAAAAGTTGCATACTGTACTAACTATGGAAGCTCTGACAGAGAAATGGTTATAAAATTTCCTGAGACATTCCACATAAAAAGATAATTTTTGAAATGTCTTTCTTTTCATAATATAAAAAATAACCTAAGTATAAAATAATATTTGATTAAATTATTAACAAAAATATAAATTTTTGTAGTAATTCACTAAAATGCCAAAGGCAACCTCAGCAGTCAAAAATCAACAAATCGAGGGGGCTTATTCGAGGGGGGCTTATTGAAAATTTGTAGTTCTAGGATGGGGGCTTATTTGAGGGGGGCTTTTTTAGGGGGGGCTTTTTCGAGGGGGGGCTTTTTCGAGGGGGGGCAATTCGAGGATTTATGGTATTAACTTGTATGGTTATATGATTAAAAGTGTATGAGAAATCTAATCATAAGGAACTGATTAAATAAAACTTGTGCTGGTTGAATACGTCAAATTGATTAAGGGTTAGGTTTTGAAGTTCTAGTCATGGCATATATAAGATTGGTTGAGAATGTAGTCCAAGACAAGAATTCTTCAGCAAATTAGGTTGTGAGTGCATTTTTAGAAAGACTGACCTTGTAGTCCTTGTACTTGAGTGATCTGCATTTTTTCAGCCTTCTAGCAATACTCGGAGAACAGCTGCCAGCTTGAATGGAAAGTTGAAGTTTATCATGCTTTTGGGTTATTTTTGTTAAGAATTCTTCAAGCCAGAAAGAAAAACCATCTATAAACCTGTTTCATATGAGCACAAGTAATGTATATTCCTTCATTATTCCTTAATCAAAGGTTTTCATCTACCATGTGCAGGCTAGGCCATGACACTTAGAATAACAAAAAAACAACAACAACAACAAGAGAGCTGATACTGCTCAATCAACTGTTCAGTTTCTCTTATTGAATTCTAATTTTTTGCATGTAGAGCAATAAACTAATACAACACTCTAAACTTTGACAGTGCAAGTCATTGTCTGTCATTTTGAGCAAAATACTCAGGCTGCTTGATTGAGACAGCATTAAATCACTCAACTAAAGAAAGAAATAAACTTGTACTTCCAATTGCTCTCTCTTACAAGTGTCAGTTAAGGGTTTCCACTTTATCTCAAGTTCAAGTTAAAAACACTCTAGCTAGAAATCATTTGTTGATTGCAAGTCATACAGAAATTAAAAAAGAAGAAATAAAGCAAAATGATTCTACTTCTGGACCTGGATCCTACTTCTTCATTTTAGTCAAATTGGCCATCCTTGTAGCATAGATGTCAATAAGTTGTTGAAAAGGGATTATCAAAATCATCAGATGGCCCTTATGTTTAAAGGATGTTTATGGGGACAAGAAACTTACTTTTAAAAAATATGCTATACAAACTGACCTTTCAGATTCTTATACAAGACATCAACTGCATTTCCATGCTTAAAATTTGGGTCTTCACTGAAGAGTAATCTATGGAGATAAGAAGATGACCATGATCCAAAATATTCTCAAAAAAGTATAAAATTAACGAAAATGGGACATAAAACATGGAATTTATGTGCATTTGGTCACTTGTTTTACAGTGAAGTTGCTACTTTGAATGCAGTCTCTACAGTAGTCTCTCTACCAAGAGCCACATAACAGTTTACATGCAATCCAAAATTCTTCTTGTGTGAATATTCTTGTGTGACTTCTTCAAAGTTCAAAAGCTCTATGACTTTATCTTGATAAATCTGTTGAGGGGGGGGGGGTGGCTATTTAGTCCATAGAATCAAAAAAGGTTTAGCTCAAAAATATGGGATGAAGTTCAAAAACTCAGAATGTGGCCAATCTAAATCTGAGATTCAACATATGATATGAAAAATGGCAATTGACAGAGGGAGTTATGAATATACCAGATAGGGTTTTCCAACTTTGATGCACATGTGTCTGCCAATGGCCATGCTCAATGACAAAATGCTCAATGAATGTGGTTTTGAAGGTGACACTATGCTTTTTATTCCCACATGTTCGCATTTTTCTGTTGTTTAAATTACAGAGTTGCTACTGAGCATAACCAATCACAATACCTTATTGTTTCTTCCTGGGATCGCTGCGCTTTTGAAGGTGGCAGATATTTCTACAACAAGGTAATTTTTTTGTAACAAATCTAACTTTGTATGATTAACAACATTAAAAACATAGGACAAAGAATGGCCCAGTCTTTGCATGAATAAAGGACAAATATGAAAGACATCTGCACATTAAATGACAACATCAATCTCTAAGAACGTTTTTGCTCAGTTTGCACAAAAAAAAATAAGATCAAAACATCAAATGTCTTCTTATAACAAGAGCTAAAGGCTTAAACCTGCAAATGCAACTTTTCAACTGGTGAAAGACTTTGCCAGGAATTGTAGCCTATCACAGACTTGAATGTTTTTTCCTGTCAAAGAATTAGAGAAATTTACTTCTGTAGAAATGTAGAGCATTGAACAGTTATAAGACAATATGTTGAAATTGAAGACAGCAAAAAATTTAGATTCATATGAAACAAACTACTTCAAATGAATTAAAAGTAACTAATTCAAATGGCTAAAAATTATAAAAAGGCCAAGCACTTAAGTATATATCTATCTAAAATGACCATTTGTAACTGACTGGACAAATAAATTGCCAAACTTATTAAAATATGATGTACATAATGGAGGCTCTCAAAAATAGCAACTTCCACATCAAACAGCAAAATTATTCAAGTTTGAATAGCAATACTAACACTTTCAATTAAATCTGAAGGAATATCAACAACTTCGTCATTTAACACAACTGAAAGATTATGATCCATGCTCTCAAAGGCTCCAGTGACCTACAAAAAAGATGATTACAACATCAGATAAAAGTGTATAAAGTGTATAATGTTAGGCAACTACAATGCCCACCAAAAGTGTCTCTCCCCTCCCCCATATATAATGTTGGATTCCGACTGGAAAATGACAACAAATGTATGTTGGAGCGCAAATTGTGTAACCCATGTCTAGCGACATGTTCATCTTCCTTCTCAACATTGTTTAAGGGGGGAGGGTGTTCTGTCTGCTTGAAATACTGAAATGAGCTGAAAAATATACATTTATCATGTGTACAAAATCGGTGTTCCAACTACTTTTGGCTAAAGATAATTTTTGTCTCAATTGAATAGTTTGGTCAAATAAAAAAGGCTAGAAAATAACTTCTTTGTCTATAATAGCAGGATCAACAATAAATCAATCATAATTTGAACAATGTCTTGTGGTTGCCAGAACAATACAGAAGGCTGCCAAACAACAATTTATAATATAGGTCCTGAATCTTTCCCTTCAGGAAAAGAAGAAATGCTCTTAAATTACAAACTATGATTAATCTTGTTTAGTGTAAAACGTAGGCAAAAATACGAACTACTTCAGATATTAAAAAAGTACATAAAAAAGTCTATCTGAAATTAAAGAATGTTGAAATTTAAGAAAATTAGCACAGTTTCTTATTTGTGTAGCCAAAAAGATCAAAGAAGAATCAGTAAGTTCTTTGAATCTGAAGAGAAACAACGCATAATCAGCGATTATTCTCTTATAGCTAAAGCTCTGGTGATTTTCTTGACAATAAGAAAATTTTGTTGCAAAGTCTATCCATATTGAAACATTTCCTTTTTATCGGCGATTTGAGCAATTTTTCATCAAATTTTTAATTTGCAAAATATTTATTGGCTTCTTTTGCTTTCTCTGCGAACAAAATTATGTAATTGGTCCAATATTGCGCGCTTAAATCGTTTATCAACATTCAGGTTAGAGTATATACCGTATGCATTTACATCAATGTATGAAATGCAGTTACTTAAAAGGGGTGCCACAAGAATCAATCAATTGGACGAGATACCAACAACGTTTTGTTAAGGTAAAATAATGAAACCACAGACGCCGTTAACACGAGAGAGCACAGCTAGAGTATAAAATGCGAAGATTTACCATAAGAAAAAGCTAATAAACTAGCTTTAAATATTACCTTTGCACAATTAGCAGAGTTAGCAAGTGGTAGGCATGCCTATAAAAGCTTCAACGATACCCACCGATATTTGAAAATCACATGATGGCGTTTTGAGTCGGCTAACAGTTCCACGATCACTTCTCTTCTGCCATTGCCGTTCTAATTCAACATGGCTGCCCCTTCCTTCGGCCTCAGCGCCAACCCGAGGCTAGCTGTTGTTTCAAAACAATGCAATTCAACCAAGGCAACCGTAAACACGACTGCTCTTTTTGATGCTCTTTTATATCCGAAAGAGCATCTGATTTATTATTTCGAAGGAATTTTTAGAGATATTGGAATAATCAAGATGCCACCGAAGGCCAAGAAAGGGAAGGGAAAGAAGAAAAAGAAGGATGGTATGAGATAATTATACGAAATATCAGTTGCAGTAATGTTGCTTGAAGCAGCCACAACAAATCTGATTTTCAAAATTTAAAATTTTACACGAATATAGTCTCTTTAAAATACATCACTAGATTCAGTATTGAAACAAGTCCATTAAGGCGCGAGGAAAGTTTAAAAAGGTAGCAAGAAAGGCCTTCTTTTTTAAAACCTCGCTGTGAAGGAAAGGCCCCTTTCCCTTCTCTTAAGAACTTTAGTGTTTGTGTCAACAATTGTTGGCGAAGGATGCAATCAGGAATACAAGCTGCCTATCTGTACATCCAGCTTATCAGAATGAGATCTTTTTGTAACAACATCGTTGTACATAAAAGCAGTGCTGTAATACAAACTTATTAAAAACTGATTTTGAATTTCTGAGTCACTGACTTATCCTAAGCCCCATATCTTACTGGCTCCGGTAAAAGTTTGCTCTGTGAATATCTATGTAGAAAATTTCTTTACATTCAAGATAAAGATGAGCTCTCAATTGAAGACAAATACAAGAAGACGATGTTTGAAATTGAGTCTCTCAAGGAACACCTTGGTAAGCAAAAGCCCCTTTCTATTTGAGTTGTGTCTGACTACAATGATCCTAAGCCTTAGTTACGTAATGATTGTTAACAGACATTTATGTTAATAGACAGTTATGGTACATTTAATGTCTTGGTTTTTAACCTAATTAACAGCCATGAGGACAGAAATCGCTAGAAGAGCACAATCAAAATCAGAAGACATGAGGGAAAAGATGTTAGAGGCAAAAGAAACAATCCAATCTGAAAAACAAACAAAGCTTGAAATTTCAGCAGGTAACATTTTGCAAATTTCTGTTCAACCACAATTGTTGATGTAAATAGCTGAAAAATAGTGTTATCGCAACTCATTGCTTTAGAACTAATTGATAATTATAGGCACACATCTAGGGTAACATTCGTTTAAGAATCATACATGGCAACATTGTCAATTTTTGGAAAGGCTTCTGCTTTAAGTGATTATGCAAGACTAGCTCATATTACTAGCCACCTATGTTGAAAAAAGTGTAATTTAACTGAATAATCAATTTTGAAGCACTTTTTCTATAAATAAGAGGGAGATTGACAAGTAGCTAAAATTTGGCTTGTTCAAATGAGCCGCTTCTAGTTTTGTCCTATTTTCTCTCAGTTATCTTGATGGCACATCAAGCAATAATTTGATTGAATATGTTTTGTTCAAGATCTTACTCGACAGTATAAGACAATGCAAACAGAGCTGACTTTGAGAGTTCATACCTTGGAGAAACGGGTTGCACTCCTTCAGGATAAACTTGGTAATCAGCCTGCATTATTCTAGATACACTTGATTAATACATATGTGTAAATAGTTTTCAGAGTCTCAGACTTTTATTCACTATATCCTACAATTATCATTGCAATAATACAAGCTTTTAATTCCTAATTTTACAAAATTAATTGTGGTAAAAGGAAGACACAGAATGCTTTTGGTAAGAAGCGCAATGGAAGTTTTAGAAAGAAAATTTAAGATTTGATGTAAAAGGAAAGCAGAAATCTTTTCATGAAGATTTTTTATTAATTTTAGATGCGACAGAAAGGGAACTGAAGAGGGAAAAACTAGAAAAGGCTCAAATTATCGAACAAAAGGATATGATTATTCAAGACCTTCAATTTAAAATTGATAATATGGAAACAGCATATGAAAATATTTTGCATGTACGTTCATTTCTTTCTTTTCTGCAATTGATAAGTAGAGCAAAAGAACCTGGTTATTTATACAGCCATGCATAGCTTATGCAGAGTAAATTGAATCCTGATTTATCAATGGACTAGCCTACTTTTTCTTAATATTTTGATGTAATTAATGTTGGGTACCATTGCTGGGATAGCAATATTCTCTCTTCTTCTTCAAGTTCCATTTTCAGCCTAGATGCAACAGAATGTCCCTATAATAATAAGTGAGCCATAAGATAAAGCAGAGTTTTCTTTTGCAAACCCAGAAGCGAATACAACCAGTTAGAGCATTTGGTACTTTGGGGCTCTTCTTCCTTTTAACATAGTCTAAGAAACAATTGGAAACAATGGCATGATTTAGTCTTGCTGCAAGAGATCCTTAATGGGCACTTTTACAATCTTCCATGCACTAAAACACCTTTGAATGGAATATTTGTAATTGAGTTGTATTCTTTTGGTTTTGAGATTTCGCCGTTGTTGCCTGCTTCTAAATACAGATGGATACGTTGATGCAAATTTTCATATAAATTACATTGCACCTTTCTCTTTAGAAATTCTGTTGACATTTTGATTCTTCCATAGGATGCTCTAGATGCTATGGGGGACAAAATTGAAGAAGCAAAAGGCAGATGGGAAGCTGAGAGTACCAAGATCCAAGAAGAAAACAAGATGCTTTTGCTGGAGTTTGGGTTGAATCCTCTTGATATATGAAGCTCACAATGGTAATTTCATTTTTTCTTGGCAGCAAAGTTTACATGTCCTGACGAAAATAATATTAAGACTTTGATGACAAAATTTTTTGAGGTTCTGGTTATGAAGAAAACCAACTTTTTGGTTCTTTAGCAGCATGGATAATTCAGATTGAAATGATCTGAGAATAGTAATAGATTAGTGCAGTTTCTTCTGCCGTTGAAGTTTGTATTCATTATGTTCATAAGCAAGAAGCATTGTAGATAAAAGTATGTATGTAAATATCAAGAGAACTGTTATATTTTAGGGTATGTGACTGGCTCAAATATTCAAATATTTTTAACAGCTGTTCATTGTTATGTTTTTTATAGTATTTGTTTCAGTGTGGGGTTCTCATTCAAGCCTGACTTGATCTTAAACTGGATTTTTACTCGTGCCAAATGGGGAGGGGGGGCTGTTGAAATGACAGCAACGCACCTGGATTGTATTCAGCTTACAAAGGTACATGATGCCCCCACTGCATGTTCTGCTTATTCACAAAAGGACTGTTATCTCAAGTGGCCTGGTAGTAAAAAAGTCCCAAATACTTTTCATTCAGAAGTATACAGGTCATGACCATTGGCATTAAGTCCGGGCCTCTTTGTTTACTCAATCTTCATGTAAAATTTTGCTTTGCACACATCAGGTATTGCCACTGCACTGAGCTAAATACTCTTGACTGTTGGATTAAGGGTGTGTTTTTAAACCTGGGTCGTAATTCAAGTATCCGGAACCATAATTCAATAATCCGGGGCTATACTTCAAGCATCCAGATATGACTGTAGATTTTTTGCAGAAAGCAAAACCTGATTCAAAAGCACATGATTCATCAAAGATATTCGAAATTACATTTATAGAGTGCCATAGCGGTCAGTTTTTCTAACCGCTTATCGTCTGCAATACGTCACAGAGGAAGTTACCTAACAAGTAGTGTTCACAGAAACATACCTTCCTTCCAGCTGGCTTCCAAAATAACAACCCACAAGGCAGACGTGACTTTGCGCAGCCTTTCAATAATATGCTTTAATAATGCCATGTATTAAAATATTTCACATATATAAAATGCTGCCACGAAGAGTTCACTTTACCTCAGCCAGCACCCTAAAAATGTTTTTATCGTAATTCACTGGTGCGTGCAAATTATAAAACGTAAAAGAAAATAAAGCACGCCTATACCCTACAATATAACGCACTCCTCGTCGTTGTCTGACTTCTTTCCAGCATAAACAGATGCTCCAAACATTTTAACACCGTATTGTCCAGCCCAGACTTTTACATCTTTCCCCCCGTCTTCAAAAAGTACGAAACGGGCTTCTTTGGGGACGGGGGAAAAACTGTGCTCGACCTTCTCCCATTCATCGCTGTAGGCTTTGCTGACTCCGCTGTCATAACTGCACCCTCGTATGGCCTTGTGGTTGTTATCAAGAAGGGACACCTTCAAGTAGTACTCGCCGTCATTATCTATTCGTGATGCAAACCTAAAGAGGGAGAATACAAACTCGGACTTCACATATGTTGGTGGTGAAAATGGGGTATAAGCAAGATGTATCGTAGATGTTAGTCTAGTTTCATGTCTTTATGTTATGACCCCGGTGTAGTCATTTTTTTGCTTCCATGGCATCGTCCTGCAGTGTTGCATAGTTATTTAAAGTATAGTGGAATGTAGCCTATGTTTGTAATATTCATATGGATATATAAATAAAAAAACATACATAAGAAGAGCAACGACAATCGTGACGTCATCATTACGTCACAACCACGCCTAAAGTAAATCAAAACAAAAAATGAAGCTACACGAAAAGCAGTTCTATTTAGCTATACGACATTACCTTTCACTGGACATTCGCCTAACGAGGCAGCCAAAATTTAGCCAGAATTTCAATGAAGAGAAATTGACTATTTTCTGTTACTGTATACTTGTGTCGTTTAAATTAATAATGAATATACATAAACCGGCAATTAACTGACGGTAACCTAGTTTGACTCTTTTATTTCTGTTGAGGTTGACGTAAATAACAAAGGCAACGAAATACCAGTAAACTCAAATCAACATACCATTCACACACGTAAAGCTTCAAAGCCGCATTATAATGGGGAATGATTCCGTGTTCTAAAAGATCGATTGTTTGTCTTCTTTTAAACCAGCCATGTGAAGTCGAAATGCAATGTTGATCGTGCCCTGGTGCCGCCGGAAACGAATTTAACTTTGTCCCTGAGATATAAACGTAGTTACTAAGACCTTGAATGCATAAATCATTGAATAAAGATGTCACTTATTAAATCAAACTCAAATGACCTTTCGGAAAGTTCTCCAGTTGAATACCATTTCCATCGTTCTCAATGATTTCCCACCCTGAAAAGTCGATGTTGCTGCAAGTTTCACCATCCCAGTCACTCTTCGGTCGAAGTCCACTGTTCTTTAACAGATTCTCTGAGAAAAACAAAAAACCACCATATACCACTCCCAAACAGCAAGCAGCAAGGCAAAGTCGCATTTCGCAATTATGAAAATCGAAAAAAACAAACAAGACAACTCGAGAACTAATGAGGTTGATTCACAATATGATCAATACGTACTTGGTTGGGGATGCTGTGGAGGAGGGCTTGGGAGATTCCCTGGCACTGTTAATGAGAGTTACAATTAGTCAATTCAGGTTTCACGTGTTCAAGTATAATGTACGAAAATAATTTTAACATAACTCTCAACACACTAATTGTAGGGGGGGTTTATAATCCATTCAGAAATTGTGCATTTATGAACACCTCCCTAATTATGTATTTCATGCAAATAAGTCATCCCCCATTTTTAGTTAGAATAAAATAAACAGCATTCACCTATCATCGGAAACAAAATTTTTTAACTCCTTCTTATGCTTTCTAGAAACAGAAACGTTTGTATACATTGTAGCTTCTGCACATTCTAAATAACGTTGGAAAGCGAATTTGAAACTTTTTAAATTGGAAAATAAAGGCACTTCAATTCATTATGACCCTTCCTTATTAGCCCTACCCCTACCCCCCTACAATGAGGAGCTTGAGAGTACACATAAAAAAGATTCTTACATTCTGCAAGCACACCAACAAATGCTCCAACCATCTTGGCGCCATAGTATCCTGCACAATTTTCGCAGTCATTACCCCCGTCACTGAATTTAACATACCGGACACCAGGTGGAATATTCATAAACGTGTATTCTTCTTTTACCCAACTGCCACTGGGGGCTTTTTTTACCCCCGTATCGTAGACGTACCCAGGAATCTCCATTCTTCTTTGATCAAGGAGAGAGACTCTCATTACGTACTCCCCCTGGCAATCGGTCCGCGATGTAAACCTAAAACCAAACCGGTAAGATCTGGATCAAACAAAATCAAAATTTCATAGTTTGTTGCTGCTGTTGATATCTTCAAAAAGCTGTCACTTGGCTAGGTCAAAGTACGAAGGTCAGATTTGCAAAAAATAAATTTTGAAACATACAACTTGGGCGTCAAAACATAACTAATGGGCTAGGTTCCAAGTACATAACTACATGCAAAGCTGGCAAAAGATAAGAAAAAGGTATAAAAACATGCACTCGCCTAGTTACGAGATAAAGCATTGGGCCACAAAGGTAGATTTCCTCCTCGAATCCGGTAAAAAATCTGAACAAAAAGTCGTAGCTATGCAAATAAGTGCAAAGTAGCAAACTTTGAAACAAAATAATGCATAAAACATACCATTCGTACGTCTTTATAGGTGGCCGCTGAACGTCCAAAATATGCGCAGCGAAGCCATTCTGCGTAAGGTCAACTAACTGACTCCTTTTGCTCAGGGAGTTTGAGGTGGCAACGCACCACACATCGAATTCCGATAATTCGTCGGGAAAGGATAAATTTGCAGTACCTGAAAGACGCTTCTTGTTTATTTCCAATAACATAGTTGCCAGCCAATGCAGCCAGAAACAAAAGCAGACGCAGCCTTAAACAGCGAACGCGGTTCGTTGCAAGCAAACGCAATCAAAAGCAAACGCAGCCAAAGACAAAAGCAAACGCAGCCAAAGACAAAAGCAAACGCAGCCAAAGACAAAAGCAAACGCAGTCTAACAAAAAACCAAACGTAGCCAAAAACAAAAGCAGACGCAGCCTTAAACAGCGAATGCGGTTCGTTGCAAGCAAACGCAATCAAAAGCAAACGCAGCCAAAGACAAAAGCAAACGCAGCCAAAGACAAAAGCAAACGCAGCAAAACACAAAAGCAAACGCAGCCAAAGACAAAAGCAAACGCAGTCTAACAAAAAACCAAACGTAGCCAAAAACAAAAGCAGACGCAGCCTTAAACAGCGAATGCGGTTCGTTGCAAGCAAACGCAATCAAAAGCAAACGCAGCCAAAGACAAAAGCAAACGCAGCCAAAGACAAAAGCAAACGCAGCCAAAGACAAAAGCAAACGCAGCAAAACACAAAAGCAAATGCAGCCAAAGACAAAAGCAAACGCAGCCAAACACAAAAACAAACGTAGCCAAAGACAAAATCAATCGCAGCAAAAAACAGCAAATGCAGCCAAGTGCAAATGTGGCCAAAGACAAAAGCAAACACAGTCAGAACAAAAGGAAACGCGGCAATGTCCAGCATGCGCACATGAAGAGAGAGAGAGAGAGATCTAGCCAACGCTAACCTTGTGGGTATTTTTCCAGCACGTAACCGCCCTCGTTCTTTTCGATTGTCCACGGCTGGAAGTCGATCAAGCTGCTAGTTCTTCCTGACCATGCCTTTGAGAGGAAACTAGGGTTCTTTAGCAGATTCTCTGCAAAACAAGCATTTCAGGCAATCATGTGCATAAAAACTTAAGGGCTAATTCCATAAGCTAATGTCATAATACTCACAGCAAAACCATAAGCTAACGAACACACCAGATGCCCCAGTTGCTAAAACAAGATGCTTGGTGCACCAGGCGTAGCCAAAATATTTGTGCCACGTGGCTATCAGAGCCAAAATGAAATGTTGATTGAAATCAATGAGAATACAACTACTTTATTTTGATAAAGAAGAGAAACATATAAACTGACTACTTAACTCATAAAATAGAAAGAGCTACTGCTTACTCGTTTTCAGATCACTGATCGCTACTTGACCGCTCGCGAAATCCGATGCAGGGAAAGTAGCAGCGGGCAAGATGGGTGCGGTCGGTTGCCCACCTGCACAAGAAAGGACCGTTAATAAAGGACCATTTAATAACCGGAGCGTTTTAAAAACCGAAGCGTTTTAAAAACCGGATCGTTTTAAAAACCGGATCGTTTTAAAACCGGACCGATGGCAGATCGTTATTAAACTTATAAATCAAAAAGTAATGGACTTTAGTAAATTTATAAAGTCTCACGAGGCAGTCTTTGGTAATAAACTTGCAGCATCCGCAGAATACCGAATCAATCGTCTTACCTTTTTCGATCAAAACAGTCGGTTCGCACATCTTTGCACCGAAATGACCGGTCCAGAACTTCTTATCCTTTGTTCCATCTTCAAACCTGATGAACCGGACACCTGACGGGTAGCTGTGAAAAACGTGCTCTACCTTTTGCCATTCGGATGAACTGGCAGCCCGGGTCCCTGACTTGAAACTGTCCAATGTGTTTTCGTGCTGGTCCAGAAGGGTTACGTCCATGTAATATTCGCTGTCGCAATCGCTTCGAGCGATAAACCTATTAAGCAGAGCAAAATGAGAATCAGACCTGTAATCATTTTCTTTTGCTCTATCGAACTTATGTTGGTTGGCAACGTGAGCTATAATGATTCAGTGATTAAGTGCTTTATTGATAAATGATTTAGTGATAAAATGATTCAATGATGAAATGGTTTATTAATAAAGCAATAAAATGATTCCGTGATAAAGTGGTTTATTGATAAGTGATTTAGTGATAAAATGATTCAGTGAGAAAGTGGTTTATTGATAAATGATTCAGTGATGGAATGGTTTATGGATAAAATGATTAATGATAAAGTTATTCAATGATAAAGTGATTTAGAGATAAATCAACTGAGAGATAAAGCGATTTAGTGAAAAGATGATTTAGTAGTTGATTAGTGAAAGTTGCCACCTAACCACATTTTTAACACATGTTGATTGAGAAGACAGGATGGTAGATGCTGTTCAGAGTTCTTTGCAAGTCTAGGGCAATTCTAGTTGGCATTGGTTAGTCTATTTTTAGTTAAGGTATATATAGGTCTCTCATCTGACCGGCTCACTTGGTTAGATTAGAGAAATAACTATTAAAACGGGAAAGGGAAACATAACTGGAATCATAGAAAGCGATACAGATGCAGATGGATGGAGATAATGAAACTTCAGATGTAGAATAATGTTTGTGCTTTGTTGCACAAGTGTCAAGGGATCACATGTTGAAAATGTCTGGAAAAAGGTTAACATATGTTCTCACCCTATATTTGCTTTTTGAATCAACAAGTTAACAATAACATAGGCAATAACAACAACATTAACAATAACAATAATGGTGCAAGAATTCACAGAAGAAAGTCTCAATCATTTTCAATTTATAAGGTGCCTTCCATGGGGCTATTCTATTCAACTACTGTAATACTATCAATTTCAAATAATGAAAATTTATACAAAATTGATAAAAACATAAACATAATTGATTCAAAATATTATGTTAAGACATCTGCTCATAAACATGAAAAGCTCCTTAAGGTTTAGCAAAAGCCTCCCTTTTATTCCAATTGACAAAAATAGCATGATATTACAAGTTGTGGTTACTGCCTTTTATTAATTAGCAGTAATGATTTAACAAAATTGTGAAACACACCATTCATAAACTCTGATTGGGGGCTTTCGGCTGTCAAGCATCTCTTCCACGAAACCCTTTTTGAGCAGGTCAATGGTTTGTGATCTCTTACACCATTCAAAAGATCCAACCACACAGTTTGCATTCTGCCCAGCTTCTGCAGGGCATTTGTCAACTTTGCTACCTAAAATGAGAGAAAATTAACAATAGACAACAGTACATCAAGCCTTTAAACTCATGACTGCAAAGACTTTGGGGCAAACTACTAGGATCTAGGTTTACATGGAAAACATTTGCATTGAAAGTCTTTTGTGCAGACAGTGAAGCAGGTGACCTTAAGAATCAATGTTGAGGCTAAAAAGGATATGACCTACTAGATGTATTATTCTGTAAAATGAAGAGAAGATAGCTTTCTTAAGATAAATTTGCATTAACAGGAGAAAAAGTGAATATCCTTAAGCCACAAGGGGCACTTTCCTGACAATTTGTAGAGATGACTAAATTTGAGACCATTCTTCTTCTGAGAATATCTTGCTCAAAGTTGAAAAATAGGAAAATGAGTATGGGAGTTCAAGGTACTTTCAAAAATTAGTAACAGTATAGTATAAGTCTGATACCATTAGCAAGTGAGAATCTTGAAACGAAACAGAGAAAACATCCTGTAAATAACTGATCTGTTGCTGTTGCGAAACCAAGCAAATTGCTAACCTTGAGGGGTTTTTTCAAGTCGCCATCCATCACCACCAGTCTCCATAATCTCCCAAGGCGATTGTTTGATGTCAACTGTGTCACCATTTTTGTTCCAACTGATGGCTTCAAAATTAGGATTGGCTATCAGATTCACTGCAAGAGAGAGAGACAATCATTAGACAAATTTGTTGATGCAAAGAAGACAACTTCCTATTTGATGCTGATCCCTGATATAATTCAACTAATTAGCCAAAAGAGCTGGCAGGAAACTTACACTACTGCTGGTCAGAAATGGGATATCTGAGATACAAACTCCTTCACGGCTAGGCTTCAAATGTATTATCTTATGCTAGTATAGCAAACTAGCCGTTACTCTATATTTACTCTATATTTGCTGCATTTTAAGCACTACAACAGATAAACTTGCCAAGTTGCTTGGCAAAAAAAGGCCTCAATATTTTAATTTTATCGTTTTTGAGCTAAATTTGAATCAACAGAATATGTGTGTAGCAAACCTGATTTGGTGGCTTGTGCATGATATAGAGAAGGCATTGTTCCATGGCTCAAAGCCTGATTATATGTAGGTAAGTGATGAGGATATGGTTCACCAATAGGTTGTTGATATGGGGGCTGCTGATATGGTGGCGGTTGATTTGGGGGCTGCTGATATGGGGGCTGTTGATATTGCGACTGTTGATATGGCCATTGTTGATATGGTGGCAGTTGATTTGTCATCTGTTGATATGGTGACTGTTGATATGCAAGTGGAATTGAATGATAGGGTAGACTTTGATACCTTGATTGTTGATGTATAGGCTGGCGAACAGGGATTGAATTTTGATATGATGCATATGAATTGATACCAGGGTATGGACTGCTAGGAGGCCCCTTTTCTTGCTGAATCACATAAAAGGAAAATAAAAATTGAACATTAAATTTTATAATTTCATTGCATAGTGATATCTGTAAAATACATTAGCTTATACATAGGGATTCTAGCAATTGTATAACATTTCATTATGTTTTCAGGAAGCGCAGCTTAGCAATCAAATTCACAATTAAGATGAGGACAATAATAGACATTGTTTGTAACTTTCTTTCAATAACAACATTCCAATGTAACACTATTCCAGTTTGACAAATCCAATATTAAATGACATTTTAAGGCAGACAAATCCGATTAGATAAGTTTAGAACGTTTTGACCCCTACCAGAGTCATCATCAGCAGTCGAAAGCAAATAACCCAGGGTCTAATACCAATGTATTGGGTAGCATCAAGAAAACACATGGATACATAAAAGGACTTATATGGAAGGTATAATAGATGTACTCAATATTGCTTGAGCAGGAAAGAACAAATGGAATAAAAAGCCCCCTGAATTTGCATTGACAAAAATAGATCACAAGAACTAAATTTTGAGCTTAAAAAGCATAAATAATAAACTGCAATATGTGATTTCAAAATACTATTGTGAAAAACTCAAACATGGTAACACCCATTTGGAATGCAAAACAAAGATCCAGTTCACAAGGGGCAAAACAAACCAAGGTCAAATTGTTTCACTTGTAATTTGCAATGCATGAATTGAAAGGAATATTCAGATATTCTAGAAAACATATAGAACTTTGAAAAAACAAGGTCAGAGGTGCTCACAGGAGAATTAGGATCTTGTGACATCTTAGCTGAAATCTGCAACTACCAGTTACTCTAAAAATGACAAAATAAAGACAGATAATCAAAACGAAGCCTCAAATTACATCAGCTTATGCACTGCTATCATGGTTTCTGCTTATAAGCAATGTATACATGCTTGTCTATATAAACTACCTGTACAAAAGTATTGCAACACCTGTAAAGGCAAACAAAGGTGGATCATACAATGACTTATATTGTTGTCTGGTAAGATATTGTTTAACCAGGGAATGGCATGCAAATTAAACTGCAAATTCAATAGGGAGGAGTGTCAGACGAAAAAATAAGTGAAGTATGCAAAACCTGGTTTGGCTTTTTCTAGCTTTTATGAAGTTTTGTACTGAAGAACACTTGTTTACAGGTTTTCTTTTTGTAATATTTCTTTGAGTGCCATATTTGCATCAAATGTGTTTGTAATCTTTTGAATTTTGATTTCCAGTGTAAAACACTAAATTTGTCAAGCCTGTGATGCTTCGTTATTCAAGTTACCATTCATTCAATCCTAGCATCCAGTCTGCAGAGTATGGCAGGTACACACCCGAGATATTTTGTACAAAACATGTTGCACACTGGGTATTGCTGGGTGTGGCAACTAAGATGGACAGTCCCAGAGCCAACATTGTCCGCACGAATGTGCGAATGTCTTTATTTGTTTTTGGTAAATGAAATATATTTAATGATGACCTACTTAACCAAAATAGGCTGGAGACAAAATTTTATTTCATTCAGACGTCAGTTTTTATTGAGTCTCTCACATTGAGTCTCCTTCGCATTTTTACAGTGAAATGCAAATTTACAAATTTCAACCACAACAGGGGAAAAAAGCTGGTGCACACCAGCACACCAGAAATTTTTAGTGGTGCACACCAGGCTCTTTGCTCGTGCACACTGGAGATCTCGCCGAAAAGTGCCATATTCTGCAGACTGGCCAAGCATCAACTATTTTTGGTCAGCCACCCCTCATTGGTTTCTGAACTGTTTATTTAGTTTCCCATTTCGTTAAAATTCTTGAAGCAGTAGCATACTGGCGTTCAATAATTTTTAAAATTCTTCTTGTCGATGGGCACTTTTTCTTATGTTTTCAATAACTGCTCGCACTTCGTCTCATAGTTTTCTTGTTTTTGCCATCTCAGTTATTTTGCTTATTGCATCATTCTTACTTTACCATGATTGTTCTAAAAGTGTCAAAATCCTTATTAAATTTCCTAAAATTTAACTTCCAGTAATTAGTGTTTCTATGTTTCGACCTTTGGATGTGTTAACTTGTGGGCTTGCACAATCGCCAAACTGTATTGGTAACATTATAACCCCCAACTGTATTTATCAATCCCTCAATTGTGTTTGTCCTGGAAGTATACATGGTTGTCAGTTATAAATGTATATATTTTGATATATATGATCTAATATATAGTATAATACGCTTCAACCTGTATATGGTTGATTTCATCCAAATAGTACTTCAATTGATATAAATTTTAAACTAGATATTAACAGATAGTTTAAATCAAGTATACATATCGAGAAACGAGTAGGGCCTTGAATAATCAAATATAAAAGACATTTGCAAATTAATCCAGGATGATAACATGCATTACAAATTCGCAAACCTTAAACTTTAGGACTTTAAATCATAGCAGCAAAGTAATCAATCTCTGAAAGTTGAGTGACTTGAAAACTGATTCAGGCCAACTTGGCCTGCGCCACATATGAATACGAGGCAAGTTCTCATCGCGTTCAGCAAAACATTCGCGCGAAAAGTTGTTGAAGGAGTGTACGTCAAAGGGCAGTAGGTGGTAGCCCATTTTGCAACCTAGGAGAGAAGACCTACTGAACAAATAAAAGTACACGTGGGAAAAAAACGTGTATATTTCAAGTCTTCATAACTGCATTCTCCGAAACTGTCATTCCATCATCTAACGGTATTCACCCCACCCCCTTCCCCCCAATCATTAGAAATTTATCGAATTTCCGATCCCCCCGTTTATTCCGACCCTCCGCTTATTAGATTCTCCTCAGATTTCCGACACCCCCGCCCCCGTATATTCAGAACCCCCACTAAATAGGTACCAAGAGTACAACTCTGTGACCAAATGTTGACTGTTCGACTAAAGCAGCTTAAATGATTTACTAATGCATATGATCATTGCTAAAAGTCAACTAGCTTGATCGCAAGTAAATAACAGTCAAGCTATGAAGATGGTACGGTTCCCAAACGCTTTTTGATTTCTATGATGATTTGGAGACATTTTGATGCAGTTTCCTGTGAATTGTTTCCATTTGATTTGTAATTGAGAAGCCCACAAACAAAGCATCATTCTTGCTTTTTTATGAAATCATATCATCTAAGATATGCTAATATCTTTTTCGCAAAGGTAAACGTAGATGGTTCAGCAAAGGATTCCTGAAATCTCAGCAGTCTTTTTAACGTAATAATAATGCACCAGCAAGGGGTGTGAGGGGGTGTTGTCAATGAAAGCAATTGCACAATATAGACCTGACATTTTCGAAGTGGGAAGATTGTGGGATCAAACCGTGAGCAAAGCTAGAAGGATATACCAGAGAAGGAGCAAATTAATTCGGATAACCTCCCTTCAAAACATTGCACGACATAAACCCCTAAGCAGCTGCCATTTTCGACTGTTATGGGAATTCAAAAAACCTCTCTACAGCCCAGATGTAGCAGCAAAGGGAGGTTCATGGGGTACCTACCCTACCCACCTATTTTAGAATTTTTCTTATGATGGCCACATAATCTTGAAATGGAATAAAACATCACACATTTGATAAAATTAGTTCGATATGTTCAAAATTTTGGTGAGATATGGTCAATGAAACCGCCTCCCTCAAACCATAAAGCTGCTCCCATTTAAAAGGGTGGGGTTTTGATCTTTGTTTACCATGAAGCTGATCACCAGAATGCTTTGGAACTTTTAACAAATTGTCAAATAAGCCCCGAAAATAAGCAACTTTGTTTGGCGTTTGCTGAAGAAAGCATTTTTAAATTTTCTACTTCATAGAGAATCATTGGATTCATCAATCATTAATTCGAGCATAAAGTTATTATCGATTGGGGCAATTAAATGAAGAGTTTCAGCGTATGCCATTATAAGCCAAGGAGCAATAAAGACTGAAATGTAATGATTCGGATAATTAACAATCTTTCTACAATAGTTTATTACTACAAGCTTTGATGGTAGCTGATTGCACGGTATTACGGTTAAAACTTCACACAAATGCTACCGATGAGAATAGAAAGACCCATGGAAAAAACCCTTCCTGTCAAGGTCCATATTAAGGTTTTCATCATCAATTTGACTCGGGCTTCTCTCACTGTTTATAGATGTGTGACGTCACAAGGACGATGTAAGTATCTCGTACGTAACTGGGAATTCTTTTTGCTGAGAATTGATCGAGTAATCTCGCTTAGGTCGCAACTCCTCTAGTGGATTATCTCTTGGCTAGTTCATTGATATGAAAAATTCTGTCATCTCGTGCAAATTCTCTAGCTGATAATACCTATAAAAAGAGAAACAGGATTATAGTTGCTGTGTAGAACTTGATTCTTGAAGAAACTTTACAAATAATCATGCTTAGGCCCAGGGCCACTAATATCTGAATATTAGACGAGGCCACAAATATCTATAAATATTCGACCAGGTTTCTAGAAACGATACAGGCACTGAATTATAGTAAGCACTTTTGGATCTGTACTTTGTTCTGGACTTGCAGTATGACAGATCATAACAGCAGTTATTGTTGTATGCACAGTGAAAAAGAGTGAAGAAAATTACGAGTAAATGACAAAACAGAACTGACCTGGCAACGCTCTTGAATATCTTCAACCTATCGAAGAAGGCTTCTCTCGTAATAAGTGTCGTATAATCGCCAGCACATTCGCAATGAACATTCATGTTGCGCCCCTTCACCTAAGGATCGAGTAGACAGATGTTAACAAATGTTTAAGTACAAAAATCATCTGAAAATTGTGCATGCACAGAAAGATCCTTAAAACTTCTTTAAAGCTTGATTGAGAATGCACAGTGGTGTTGGAAAGAGAAAAGAAACGGGATGCTGAATTTTCAACCAGTTATGAAGCAAAAACTCATAGTAACTTTAAGAGCATGTCCTACAAACCAGGGTACAAGCAGATACCGGGGCCACAAGGGTATATAGGGGCAAATACCCATGATTTTTTTAAAATGCAGAAATCTAGATTCTTCCAAACATGTCATTCAATTTAAGGGCTGGACTAGGCCTTTGTTCATTTTCCTATCCTCGTTGAAAAAGCATTTTCTAAAAGTCTGAAGGACCAGCTCATGATAAGTTACTCGCACTGTGTCTCAACTCCAACCCTCACCCCACTTTGCCCCATTGAGAAGAGCAGACACGTGAATTGGTATTGAGAAATATGAAGAGGCCAATACAATAATATTCACCACTACGGTAATTAAATGCCTCAAGCGAACAAGGTAAAACTTTAAAATACAACTATGCATAGAGAGATAAATAGAAGGATTTTAACCTGCTTGCATTTTAGACACTTGAGATCTTGCAGGGTGTAGGACATGGATCTTTTGCAGAGCATGCCAATCAACTCTTCCTCGATCACTGACATAGGGTAATTGTTGCGACAATCTGAACACTCAATAGTTGCCCTAAATTTATGAAAACCAACACGATATTAATTACGGTTCTCAGTGAATTTCACTCTCAAACATGGAAGTATCGTTCTTGGCCATCCCCGTTGTATGTAGATCATCCATTGACATCAATAAAGGACTGATTCAGATAATGATAATTGCGCCATTAAAAAAACACAAAACGCATCAATATGCTAGACAAAGAGAAAAAAGACTTAACTCTAAGGAGAAAAAAATATCCTTAACTAAAAGAATGAGTAACGTATGGGATGTTTTTTGATATGAAGAGAAGTGTCCTGATCTAAAACGATCCCCAAGGGTTGGAGTAACAAAAGCAAATTACCCTGAGGCTCCTTTTGTGATGAAGGCATCTCTGCACAAATCCAGGTCACGACAACTATTGCAATATTCACAGATCACCTGAAGATTGTAGACAAGATTTTGTAGCTAAAGATTTCAGCAACGATAAACAGTACATAAAGAGATCAAACTGAAAACCGATTAATTTTCTAAGAAATATTATCCGATCCTCAAATTTAGATTACTGTATTCATCCAAGCTATGCAAGAAATGATCCCGAACTAATGATTTGAAGTATTCGATCCAACGATGTCAATGCGTAGAACTGATTTCCATTCAATCCGCTCCAATCGAACTCAATCTAACTAGCAAAACTAATCTAACCCAATCGAATCGAACTCAATCGAATCTAACTCAATCGAAGTCAGCCCAACCCAGCTCAATCTATATCAACCTAGACAAGTCTAAGCAAATCCCACTTAAGTCAGCTAAGCCTAGCCAGACTTAAGCCCAAACCACTCATTGCTTGTCTAACCAACTCAATTCAACCCATTATAATGCACAGTTAACACATTCCATACCAGCTAAACCCAGACTTAATCCAAACGAAAGACTGCAAGCAATAGACCTAGTCTACAGTGATAGGCCTTCTATAAGGAAAAACCTCTTGTATGTTTTCGTCAGGAAAAACTCCTATGCGGGTCGTGCACTTTGCAATTTAACATGTAATTTACTTTTCTTTCTGCACCAAACAAAAGGGGTTGGAGGAGTAACGCAGAAACTGCAACATCTGTTTGGTAAGATTACCTCTGGGATGACAAACGATAAACATGGATCTTTGAAGAAAGCATCTTCTGAAAATTCACCAACTCCAATGAGTTTCAGTAGGTCTCTCCTGATTGAAAAAGAACAGATGGCAAAATTGAAAATTGGAATGAAATATCATATTTTCAAGTGCGGTAATGATGCGAAACAATGAAAGCATGAATGTGTAGAGTCGGACATTGAATAAGAAAAGGTTGAAGGAAATACAAAATGCGAAAAAGATTTGGGGAATAGATGATAGAGAAGAATAAACATGTGAAAGAGAGCATAAACATAGAAAAAGTGCTAGAGAAGGAAAGAAAGAACAAAAGAGGAAAAAGGAAGAAAAAAGATAAGAATGAGTAAGAATGAGTAATGAAAAAGTAAGAAAGAAAGAAAGAAAAAAGAAGATGAGAAAAAACAAAGGAATAAAGAATGAAAGAAAGAAGAAGATTTCTGCAGAACTTTCAATTACCTCAGTTTCGTAACCTGGCTTTTGACATTAACATCCAGCGACAAAACCTGTTGAAAAAGTTGGTGTTTATAAAAATTTTCTTTTTGACGGCGAACACCCAATGAAAAATAAAGAGAAAATGCTTCACAATTTACCTGACAGACGTATTTGACGAATTCTAAAGCTGGATTCTTCAGTGGCAGATATGATCCTGCCAAAATCGGAAAATCGGAGCTTGGGTCCTTGCCACTCTCTCCGCATAACGTGCGTTGAATCCTTTGTGTAATGCTGAAATCAAAAGGAATGCTGGTGTACGCTCAAAACGCCTTAATTGAAAATCATAAAACACCTTCGTGGATGGAAAAACACAAATGCGACTTGTTCATATAAAGTTCCAAAAAGCTGAATTCAAAACTTAATCCGAAACTTAATCCGAAATTTAAACTTAAAAGTTGTTCCAAAACTTTATCCAAAACTTAAACTCAAACCTATATCCAATACTCAAACCAAAGCCTAAACTGAAATTTAAATCCAAAACTTATTCCAAAAAATAATCCAAAACTTAATACGAAACTTAAATCCCAAAAATTTTCCAAAAATAAATCCAGAAGGTAACTTAAAGCTTAAATCCAAAACTAATTCCAAAACCTACTCCAATGCTTTATACGAAACTTAAACCAAAAACCTATTTTAAAACTTAATCCAAAACTTAAACCGAAACTCAAAAATCAAAATCCGAAACTAAAAGAAAAACCGGTTGTCAAATGCAAATACCTGAACAACTGCTCGGTAAGTTCCGATTTGATCCGGGACTGAGCAAATTCAACGCTACCGGGGGTGGCTGATGTTTCCGCCATTTTCTAAAAACAGAAATTAGCAGGCCTATGTTTTTATTTGCAATAACAAAAAAAGCGCTCATCATTTGAAAGAGATGTCTTCTTCTATGAACATTAGAGAAAAAATACCTCGGTGTTTGTTTTCTCGCGTTAATACTGCACTCTTAATTAGCCTTGTTTACGCATATTGCGTTTAGTGACTGGAGTTAAGAAGTATACAATGCACAGAAAGTATAGGCATATCAAGCCTAGACCACAGAACATCTTCCAAATGTTTAATGATATCATGGCACAATAGCTACCTGCGCCTGGGTGCCCGATCGTCTAATTGGAGTTTCATCCGATTTTCTCAATGAATTTTGCTCCTTCAGGTTCGTGTAGATAGCATGAATATGCCCCGCAATGACAACCTGTGAAGGAAGAGGGGGAAAAGCTACCCTACTGAGACTAGTAGTTAATCGAGTTAATTAGATAGTTAATTACTTTCTAGCTAATCGAGAAATAGTCTGGAATAAAGACCGAGCAAAAACACCCTCTAGAGAGCAGGCAATTAGAGATCTCAGTCAAACTAAACGTGATTATAAAACGATAATGTTTGGAGTAGCGAAAAAGATGTCTATCTTTTAGATATATCTTAAATGCATGGAGGGGTATGTGAAGGCTAAGGAAGCTTGAGAGTAGCCTGAGATCGAGGTGTTTCTACTAGGGTAGATGAGACACTAAACCAAAAGCCCATTCCTCTAGCTGATACAGCCTTGGTTTCAGTGCTGAAGGGTTTAAATGGATTGGTTTCAATAACAAGGCGGCGGGGGATAGTGCCAAAAGAGATGGGAGTTTTACAAAAATGGAAAAAACCCTGGTAATGTTTAGAAGAACATGCCGCACAGACATGGCTTGTGACAAAATGTGACAAACCTTGAAGAACTCTTGACAGGAGGATGCCTTTGGGAGGAAATTGACGATGTTCCAGTTCATTTCAACTTGAGCCTAGAAGACCCCAAATTTGGCAACAGTAAGAAATATACCTCCGAGTTCGCGAATTCTACAGCACCATAATCTTTAACTCAAAATTGAAATTATTGATGTAAATAGAAGCCATGCTTGATAAAAAAAACAAATGCTAGGTAGAAAAAGGGAATAGCTGCAATTTAAATTTGGCTCTAACACAAAATACTTTTTAAAACTTCGATCAGATTAGATTCGCGTTACCTAGTTCGTTGCAGAAATCTGAACCTGAAAGCGAGGTTGACTTGGCTCTCACCTGTCCTTTGGCGGTCGTGTCGATGACGTCATGGTCAATCAAACTCTCATCGTGCTCCTCCGTACCTGCATCTTCGCTCGTGTCTTCATTGGCACAAAAAGCATCAGGATCATCGGCGAATCTCTTGGGAATAGCTCCCCTGATACCTCCATGGTTGGCCTTCAGTATAAACAAACATTCACCCGCTTATTAAAGATGTGAGTGCGTTTGGAAGAAAGGTTTAGAATCCTGATGCATATAATGAGCCATTATAGGATTCGAATTTTGGTACATCATTGCAGTATATCAAGTGTTCTCAAATGTGATTCATTGCCTTAACGTCTCTCTATGGTTTTCATATTTTCTAGTGACAAAATAGTGACAAAATAGGAAAAAGTGTGAAGGGACTAATGACAGGTAAAAAAAGTTTGATTTGGGAACAATCAAGGCAAGTTAATAAAAACAAGTAGGGAAACTTGGTGACACTTCGGAACAAAAAGCACGTGACCCTCCATTATGAAACATAAGAAGCATCACGCACAGCTGTTTATCACGTGACGTCATACCTGATCCATCCAGTACAAATACTCCCAGCAGGCAGTGGGGACCAAGTCGATGCTGTGGAAGAGGTCTTTACACTGGATGCTCTTTAGGATGAAGTGGACGTAAGCAAGTGCATCTTTTACACTGAAATGGACAGATACCAAATTATTAGCAGCTCAGAAGGATGATTCTTTGCCGAACATTTTCAGTTTGACGTGGCAAGCCGGAAAACAATCTTCCGTTTCCAACCAATTCCTTTCGTAATACAAGCTTGTTAAGTATGGACAAGGATTGTTCAAGTTGTCATCATCATATCTGAAAACAGCTGTTTAATAATAAAAATGTGTCTGATATGTTTGAATTTCTGGGTATCAGCCCAGTGTTGCTCTTTTCCATACATTTCAACTGCATCATTAAGTTCTATACCACAAACAGATCAAGCAAGAAAGAAGGATAATTGTGCTCTGGATAATTGTGCTTGCCACAAAATTCACCCAGGAGGTTCGATCTTTCCTACACGACTTGGAACTATTGGAAGCAACCTCAATAATCCCAATGAAGTGATACTATAACGTACTTGTGTTTCTTCGTGCAAAGAATGATCCTGTTGAAATTTGCATAGACAATTGTTGAGCCTAATTTTTTAAACTCTGCAATCAACTGTGAAAAAGAATAAACATTTTTATTCTTGACTTTTCGTTAATCAATTTGAAAAAATTTTTAAAAATTTATTCATCGACAAAAGTAAATAATAAAAAGCAGAACTTGATTAAGTAAACAGCAAAATCCTTAAAAGAGAAGGATTGCGATGGGACATTGGTAAAGATTCGTAGCCGCCTTCCTTCAAAATGTTTATTATCAAGGATTAGAGGTATCCAAACTAATGAAAAACGAAATATAACAGAAGATCCGATTACCTGCATAAAAAGCTTTTTCATGAGACCATGGATCATTTTGCACAGAGCAGGGTCGTACAACATAGAGGTCTGGGAACGAAGCCAGCTGAAAAGAAATCAAATCTCTATCGTCATGTGATCACAGTTCATTCTAAATTCAGAATTCAGATATCTTGACAAGGTATTAAGAGTGCATCGTATTGTAAATTTCGACAAAATCCTAGTCGTAAACCTAATCTTTTCAGTACTTCTACGAGACCTATGACCGTGTCGTATATGTTGGTACTCTAGGGTACCAATAATCGTCCCCTGCTGAAATTGTGAACTTTCTGACTCCCCAAAGGCGTAAAAATGAATTGCTTATGACCAAATATATTCGCTTGAAAATGAACTCCACCAATCTTTGTGTAACTCAATCAACTTTACCACTCCATATTATTAGTTTTCTACAATTTTTTGGCTACCCCGATCATAAACGCCCCCCTCCCCCCAGATTATTAAGTACTCAATAAAAATAAGCAGCTTACCGATAAAAATGAATGAGTTGATTGTCCGCCAGTGGATTTTGATTGGAGGATACCTCATGAAGCCAGTTGTAAATCAAACTCTTCAAAACCCTAAGGGAGAATGGCATCCAAGATAAGATTATGAAATGTCCATGCATTACTATAAAGCGTACACGTATGCCTTGCTAGAGTGATCGAAGTGTATTTATTGGCAAGTGTCTGTACCTGAAGGCAGTCGAACACAAAGCAGCTTCATCGTAGCTCGTGAGTGTGGATACTGCACCTGGTCCAGCTGTGATGAGCTCTTCCAGAGAGGCCTACGCAATTTATAATTAAACTTTGTGAATAGATCGCAAAACGTATAATCAAAGATTACAAAGTGAAGGATGTCAATTCTAACGAAGATATCAACTTTTATTTGATGTCTCTCAAAGATATCAGCAATCTATGTCATGAAATTTTTTTCCTTTCAATTAAATTAAACTGCAACTATAAACATTTTTATTACATAGGTAGTTTGTTACTGGGTACAGAGAATAATAATATTAATCTCAAAAATAAGAACTTTTGGGGCTATTAATTATATGGCTACTTAAATCTCTATCCAAAATACTAATGTGAGAAAATAAAATTCAAAGTAAGAGACAATAAGAAATGACACGAAAGTACATGGAACATAAAAGTGTCAGAATTTAAAAGTACATTGTTTGTTATCAGAATTTAGAAAAAACTAGCAATAACACGTGGCAAATAAAAGCTTAGAGCTTGCAAATACTCTGAAAAGGTATTCACAAAGGCCTGGGTCGATATTTTGATGTGGTAGCAAGTACGCTGGACTCTTTAGTTTGTTTGTCGTATGGTTAATCAATGATGATGCATTTAATAACAGCACCGCTTTTAGATGAGAGAAATAAAATTTTAGGGAGCTTGGGATGAAGTAAAAACGTAGTTGCACGACACACACCTGTGGCAATGAATCAAAACTGACCACTGTCCCTGCTCCGCCTTCAGCATCGTGCACATGATGAGACTTGGAATAGAAATTGAAATTTTAAAAAAAAGAAGAAGATTGAGAAGAAGAAGCTAGAAGAAGACTGGTGATTGTAAGTAACGCACTTCTTCCTGCATTCCAAAAGGTTAAAATGCAAGTTGCTGCAGCAATACCTAATAAAATATTACCAAAGCGAAATTGATTTGATCGCAGAGAATGTTATGTGTTGAATCACTTTAACTTGCTTTTTCGAGGATTTAGGAAATCTCATGTAAAAGATTGAGGTAATCTTACTTGGATTACAGTATTGACTGCTAATCCGTCCACTGAGATTTCGATGCAGATTGTTGGATAGCAGCTCGGATTGTTCACCTCCATGCTGCTTCCTTCCTCAAATTCAGTTACGAGCCTGTGAAAGAAAGAAGCAGATGATAGAAATCAGCTACTCAGAATATAATAGTGTTTATATGCTAGATTTTACATAACCTTATAGTCTATATACTTTATATGCTAGATATCAAGTTTGATATTGCTTACTCATCAATATTTATTGATTTAGATATAAGCCTTTAAATATAAAAATACACCGTTTGAATATTAGCCTTATAAGACTTATAATTTAAAACGCAAGATAATGCGAAAAACTTGTCATAACATTCATTGATCCTTTAAACATAAGAATCTTTACGTATTGGCCAATCTTCCGCTTGAGTTTCAATTCGCAGAAATGTTCATTATCTTTTGAGTTACTTAAATGGGGATTTGACAAGTTTCAATATGATAGCCTCCCTGTGCGATAGCTATTTCTATCCAAGCAATGATTTTTAAAGCACAACGTGCTAGATCGTGAATAACATACCTGTTGTCGTCCTCTTCCTTGCCACCAAGATCTGGTCGTTCCGTTGGAGTGACCCATAAAAGATGGCTGTTCTTTTGCAGATTTCGTGCGAAGAATATATCCGAAGCAAACAGAGTTGGGTCCACAGGAGGAACATTGCCGACGGGAATGTGGAAATATCTCGCGTTTTCTAGTTGCAGCTAAAAGCAAATGCTTTGTTAAAATCACGTGTTGAAATTAGTGTGCAGTGTCCACGAAAGAAAAGTGAGTTAATAAGAAAGAGAGAGCAGAGGGGAAAATTGCACTTGTCATGCGCGTAGAACTCACAGGGAAACAAAGGCAAACTTTACGTTCTAGCCCTAGCAACGAAACTACATCTGTAGTGATGGAGAGCCATATTAGTTTGGTCTCGTTTTGAACTCGCACATTTTTCGCGCTTTTTTCACATACTTGAAATGACGTGATATTCCTTGGTTATATAAGACAAATGACTGTCAAAGCGACAGAAAATTTGAACGTTAGGTAAAAGATAATTAGCGAAAGTGAAAATGGCGTGAGTCGATTACCTCGATCCAGTGGTCGACTTCAAGAAATGCCCTCATGATCTTCTTCGCTGCTTGTCTCTGCCAATCCAACGCAGTGAACTGACTTGGGTCGCTGAAGATAACAAACATGTCCAATCGGTTATGCACAGTTGATTTCAAAAGTTAACTAACATGGAGACAGCTCTATTTTTGTATTTAGTATTTAGCACTTGTTTCTACTATGCTTTCGAAAGTAGTTTTTAGGACACTGAGAAGCCGTTAAGCTTATTGAGCATTGTCCTGGTCGTTCCTCTCAATGTGACCACACCTCTTGATTCCTATGCCTGGAATTACAAAGAGCTGGCGACTCTCCTCACTCTGGGTGAAAGTTTGGTCATGCCAGGGACTCGAACCACGGACCTTTGGGTCTGTAGACAGCACCTCTAACAACTGAGCCATTCTCATACATCCTCTGTGAAAGGACTGGGTCTATCAAAGGTCTGTTAAAACATTCCCACCATCTGAAAATTTGCTTACTTGAACACAGGCATCGACAAGAATGGTCTTATACTATAAAAAGTAACAATATTGCTTGATGAAACGTTTTGCACTATCAGTGTCTTGCCGAAAAGATTAGTCCATCGTGATCAAATCCAAACACATCAATGAATTACCTTTCTGGGGGAGGCATTTGGACAACAGGAAACTCAGAGACACTTGGAATGATTGACTTGACGTGTTCTTCGTCTGAAATCGAAAGTAAGCAAAATTCATTCAAAATGAGATTTTGATGGCGTTGATGATGCCCGTCTACAAAGAATCGCTGCAAGGAGTGAACTGTTTTCAAGCACTTGCATTAGATTGCTAATTGTATGATGAAATAAATGGTTTATTGGCAAAGCTACCAAAAGCCTTAATATAAGACTATGGCAAATATTTTGATTTTATGAACAGAACTCGACGTGATCAAGAGAATTATGACATCTTGTAGCCTGTGAGTGTTGATGTAAAATTTGAGCATACGATTGCTCCCACGCGGCTTCATGCTAAACAAGGCTAACTGCGCCCAGGCGGGTTGGGTTTAGTCGTAGAAGGGCGAGAGCCTGTACCTAGAGGTGATTGAATCAGTAGCATCGTTGGGCCTCGTTTCTCTTCCTTATACCCGATCAGTGCACGGTGAATGGCTCGGTGAAGCTACAAGAGAAAAAGACGAACCTTTACTAAGTCTGGAGCTGGCGGCAAGCCACAGGGCTGAATTTCGCAGATAATGTAATGTATGCTCACCAACTTTGAGTTCGTTTCAACCCTCACGTCAAAGGAATATGCCTCTGCGGGGCCGCGGAAAACCTCGTTTTGATCCTCAGCCTCTTGCATTCTGTTTTAAATGAAAGTATCTGATTACTCTCAATTCAGATTGTTTTCAGAGTAAAAGATAAGTTGGTTAGTGCTTTGATTACAGAAGCTCGCTTCTAGATGGCAAAGTTTGCTACTTTGAAAGTGGATTATTTCAGCATTCAAGTGTTACTCAGAGAGATTAATGATATAAGTCAGTCGTCAAAAATTTGCACGAGGAAAAAGGAGCTTACTTGACGGCTCTTTCTGCCTGATAAAGGGACTGTAAATTTGGCATTTGATTGCTTCTGACGGTATTGAGAACAAACACCGAAGCCTACAAAACGACCAGAACGTTGTTTTAATAATTTGATAGTGTATTTAAAAGAAGTGCAATTGACACATTGATTAAGAGATTATGATCTTGTCTCAATTGGTCCAAGCAAGTGAATTTAAGCTCAAAAGAACTTTAACATAAACTAAGAATGATAGATGGTAATCCTTTGTACAAAATCTCTTGATGAAACCCTAGGTAAGGATGTAGGTTTATCATCAAAACGTTCTAGAGTTTGAAAGATGGAGAAGAGAACACGCAAATCATCTTGTTGTCTACCTTCTGCATTGGTGGAAAGAACAGACAGAACACTGCACGATTCTCGCTGTAAAGAGACACGAAAACACAAAATTTAACTAAATTCTGAAGCAAGAAAAAACAAAAAGTTGGAAATGAAGTGCAAATGTTGCGTATTTATAGACATCATGACGAAATTTAAAAAACCTTACAGTTCACTCCTAGCAAGAATACACTCCCCATACAAATTTATTGCACAGGTTTCCAAGTTAATCATTGTGGACATTTTTATATGACATTAGAATTGAGACCTTTGTTTGAAAAAAGATCTTATAACCAATGAAAACCCTAGATGTTCAACATTGAAAATATCCAGATAAAAAGGTTTTAAGAATAATTTCATTTCGATGCTTCATGGGGAAGCCAAGTTTCTTCTTCACTTCGGTGAAGTGAGAAACGTAACTGAAAAGACGTATGTAATACGTAACGCTTTGGTATTCTCCGTCAATGTTAATATCAAAGACACATTTTCTTGGTCTAATTCACATCTAAGAAGCTATATCGAATTTTATCACAATGGCTCAAAATGTTTAGAAAATAGATATACACTGGTAAAGGTGGATCAACAAGAAACATTCCATTCACTTACAGTTGACAATGGTAAAAGTATATGTGTTTTATTTGCGACTTCCCAAGGTAGTCCACCTCTGCAAGGGTCTTAAATTCAAGTTGGTCCAAATCGAAGATCTCAAGTTCCTTGAAGGAATTAAAAGGAAAATCTTGAAGCCTGAGCAAACAGATGTTCAAAATTGAAAATTGTGAAACAAAGTCTCAAAAAATTTCAAAATCTGAAATGGAAAAAAGAAAGAATAGATGACCTACTTTCCCAGCATAAGCCTTTGCCGTTATCCTGTTGACTTGACAAACACATCCGAGACGCATGATTGCACGAACATTGAGTGGCACCTAACAGAGGAAAGGCGTCAATCACTGGCATCTTAACACAACATGTGAAAGCGCATAATGATCTTACTGCTAAGAAAAAAAACGAATAAACAAATAAATTATTTAGGCGAAAAATGAAGAAATCACCTGAGTTTCATATATGCCTTCGATATCGGGTGAGGACAAATCCGCCGACAGTTCACTGAAGAGAAAAAAGTTTCTTGACTTGCGAAGTGTTTATAACAAACTACAGATAAAGCTATTGGGTCAGGGTACCAGCATTGAAAAAACTTTTTACAGAAAATGAAAAAAAATGGACGCTGATTGGTCGGTAAACAGCAATTCAGACGCTTCTATTACAATCCTTCGGTGTTTCAAATCCGCAACTGGCTATAAAAAATATCAACTAGGAACGAAAAGTCGAAGCTAATGTACCTCATATGCTCTCTGAAGACCACTTCTGGCACAGCGTATTCATAGAGGAAGAATGACGGATTCGACCTTGGCAGCGTTCTGGACACACGACGCCATGCTGCGTGGGAAGGAAAATAGTCACCCGATAGCCAACGTCTGATAGTGAACATCTTATAGTGAACATCTTATAGTGAACAACTTATAGTGAACATCCTATAGTGAACATCTGACAGTGAACATCTTATAAAGGAAATCTGATAGTGAACATCTTATAGTGGACATCCTATAGTGAACATCTGACAGTGAACATCTTATAAAGGACATCTGATAGTGAACATCCTATAGTGAATATCTGACAGTGAACATCTGACAGTGAACATCTTATAAAGGACATCTGATAGTGAACATCCTATAGTGAACATCTGACAGTGAACATCTTATAAAGGACATCTGATAGTGAACATCCTATAAAGGACATCTGATAGTGAAAATCTTATATTGAGCATCTGATAGCGAACATCTGATAGCGAACACCTTATAGCAAACATCTGTCAGTGAACATCTTATAGTGAACATCTTGTTGTGAACATCTTACAGTGAACATTTAACAGTCAATGTCTTTTGATAGGTTTTGAAACTCGGCCACGAAAATATTCTGAAGTAAACAAACATGGCAAAAACATAAATGACTCACTTGCACCCTCGCCTTCCTTCTGTTTCCTTGAATTAACATAAAAGATTCGAGGCACGTTGACTTTTATGGAGTGCAGCTCTTGTCCAATCATGGCCCAGAGGCGGAAAACCCCAGGGGTATCACCCTCTGTTATCTACAAACGACAATTAGTTATATAAGATAGAGAAACACGTGATGCACTAACAAGAAACACGTTATCATAATGTAAACATGGGCTACAAACCTGAACAATTTGCCACGGAGACTCGAGCAGAGACTGAGCTTGCCTCCTGAAAAATCCCGTGAGTCCAGCTTTTGGTCCGCTTGATTGAGATCGGCCGGGGGCAGCTACTACGTACCCAGAATCCTTTTCAAGCTGTTGCCGTGCCTTTCTTTGGTGCGACTGAAAACGCCATTTCTTTTTCTGAAAATTCACCCATTCCGACATCTCCTCCTACAAAGGGGGAATAAACAGGCTCAAGAGATTTATCGTTGCAGACAAAGTTGAAGATGGTTAAAGGGTAAGATGGGCAGGATTATTTTCTGCGGACACAGTATTAGAATAGTACCAGGGAGGGTCGAGAGCAAAGAACTATATATTGATTATTGCATACAAATGTTGTTTCAGAAAAACGATCCTCTAAACAACGATATTTTTATTCGATTTAGAAAAACAAAATGTTGAATATTTGGTTCTTTTCAGTACTTATCACCTAATAATTACTATTGGGTTTCAGAAATGAATAAGAGGCTGCTGCTTGTCTTGAAGCATTCAGTCGTAAGCTAATCAAGGTGAAATTTTTGTTAATAAGTATAAGCTTGAGGCCGCCATTATTGATTGCGTTCATAACCGAGTCCAATGAAAACTTTCCGAATAGTTTTATATGAATCTGGTTTATATGAATCTGGTTTACATGAATCTGGTTTACATGAATCTGGTTTACATGAATCTGGTTTATATGAATCTGGTTTTTATGAATCTGGTTTACATGAATCTGGTTTATATGAATCTGGTTTACATTAATCTGGTTTATATGAATCTGGTTTTATATCAATCTGCTTTTTATGAATCTGGTTTACATGAATCTGGTTTATATGAATCTGGTTTATATGAATCTGGTTTATATGAATCTGGTTTACATTAATCTGGTTTATATGAATCTGGTTTACATGAATCTGGCTTACATGAATCTGGTTTTATATCAATCTGGTTCAAATAGTGCCGTACATATATTTGATTAACATGAATCTTATTAAGATTAATCTAGTTTACATGAAACTGTTTAAATGAATCTGGTTTACATTAATCTGGCTTACATGAACCTTGAATCTAGCCTGCCAGGGAAAAAAGGTTTTAGATTATTAACATTTATAAACAATCCTTTGGCAATTTAGTATACTGCCAAGACCAACTCAAATAAATGCAACATCTGACAACAATTTCCACTCCTCGTATTATTCGCTCAAGGAATTCGTTCTCATACCTTTGTGGACCCTAATTTAGGGGGGTCCCCTAGCACGCTTTTCCAGTGCTTTACCAAGTCATCCTCGTGAAATTCCGAGTCGATGGTTTTCCTGTTATCCATCCTTCTTCTCTTTGTCGAAATCGGAACATTAGGAGAGCTTCGAGGTCTTTTCTGCGAACCAATATCTTCGATGTCATTTGTTGATTCTGAGCTGCCTGCGGTGTTGATGGGGATTCCTGCTGGATCCTACAAAATAACAAGCCATTACTCTCCATCGCTTTCAGCCAAATCAAAGTGTAAATATATCTAAGAGGCACAAACAATTACAAGAGAGATGTTGCAATTAGAGTGAAGTTGAAACGAAACAGCTACAATAATCGCGAAAAACAAATTATGTATATTGCAGTTGTCATCATTGCGGAAGAGTTAACTGTGACACTATGGGCAACGCAACAAAAATCTTTCGATTAAAAACCAGACGGAAAGGGAAATTAGGGACTTAGGGATGGGGGAGGGTATGTTTCAGTAACATTAAGATTCACAAAGAAACGGTACGAAGGCTTTACCGCCATTACGCTTTGGCACCAAGGTTAAACAAATAATAATTGCCTATAATAAGCCTCGCTCTGGTGCCTTTCCATTTCGATGGCCATAACGACAGTTGGATAAATTCATTTAGGTTATAGCGTGCCTCATAGTAAGCAAAAATTACGGAAATTACGGCTTCGCGGTTCCGTGTAATTCTGAGATTCACGTAACACTTGTTATGTCATAACCTTTAGGCGGATGACTTTAAGCGCTTCCAGCAGAGCATAGAAGCAACACACGCCCTTTCGCCAGCGCTCCAACTCTTTTGCCTTTACCCCGAATATGTCATGGCCGTCATGGGTATCATGCTAGTAACATTGCAAAGGAATTTTATTGGTAATACGGTTAGCCATATGGTTTTATTCTTCTAATGCATTTATGAATGCAATGGTCACTAGTACCCCTCTCTATGGTTGTGGAAGTTTGACTGTGACGGAAAAGATCTGGAAGCGCATTGATGCCTTTGAGATGAAATGCTATAAAAGACTTCTTGGCGTATCATGGAAAGAACACAAGACAAATGACTACATATGGGAACGTATTGACAACATCTTTATTGGGAAAAGTCCTGATCGACTTCTGTAAATAGTACAGAGAAGAAAGCTTGTGTTCTTTGGACACAAAGTCCGATGTGACGCATGGACCAAATGTCGGGAAACCCGCGATAGAGCGCGTTATTCCGCGATCCGTAATAAATCATGTCGTTGTTGCGTGGGTATCGGAGTAACTATGCTATTGTGTTAATTATTGTGTATCAGACGAGAAAAGCATTCAGATATGAATGATGGAGGGAAAATACTGCATTTTCGTTGTGTCTATTGGAGTCTCCCTCTTCAATTTATAAAAGAACACTATCCTAAGAAGGTGAGGTGATACAGTCAGACATTTACGATACCAAAGTCTCAATGCAAAGGAATTGTGAGGGCAGCAGGAACCAAGGACGGCCAATACGGATGTGACAGGATGACCTGGACAAAGACAAGTGGCGTGCGAGTACCAAGACATGGGTGCACCAATGGCCTAACCGGATACGGTCCTCATGATGATGGATGCACCAAAAAGCCACCCACCTCACCATAGCAGCTTCTACCAGAAGCTTAACGATATGTACTTCTATATGCTTACCTTTTTGGTGGGTAGAAACATTTGATTTATTTTGTGCTGTCTGAAGACATCGTTCTTCTCCAATAACTTCTTGTGAAGCCAGTCGGGGTGTCGACATCTTGGAACAGGATTGGCTACCTGAAATGGAGACAGGCATGCCATGGTATGATTTTCATTAATTCTCTAGTGGCTTCTTGGCAGGTTAGTAAAGTTAACACACGAACGTTAATGAAACTATCGTTACACACAAAAGAAGATATTATACAAGCAGGATCATAAGCCTAACCAACTTAAAACACCAAATGTTGCAAGATCTTTTCAGACAAAAAGTGCGCCAGACAATCTCATAGATGCAAAGCTTGACACTAGATTACAAACAAATAGCTGCAAACTACAAAAACTTTGAAGGAAACTTAAACAAATGCTTTTGAAAGCTACTTCTGACTCCTTTCACAGCTCATATCGACGCTGAAACTCACCCCAAAGCTAGTCTATCTCACCCACAAAACTAGTCAACCCCTATCATAACAAGTCCCATAACAAGTTGAGCTCACCCTTAAGCCAGTAAAACTCACCCCATAACAAGTTGAGCGCATCCTTAAGCCAGTTCTAACCAATAAACAAGTTGAACTCACCCCTTGCAACGCAGCTGGAATTGTGATGATCTTCTGTATGCAGCTGTTTAGTCGATCTATGTAATAATCCCAGTCTAAAATCGACCTGATGTCAAAATCCGTTGCAGTTTTCAGCCACTTCTTGAGGTAGTGCTTCTTGATGCTATCCTCTGTTTGAAAAATCGCCAACGGTATTGCTCTTTCTGTGACGGGGGAACCTTCTGGTTTCTTTGAAATGACAAACCGGCAACTGAGGCCTTTGTCCTTCACCATTTGATCCCCCAGGAACTCAGCTAGTCGTTTGGCAGTGCTGATAGACGTCGACTTTTGGGAGCCGTATTCTTCCAGCGTGCGGGACATGCTGCGGTTTTCCGAGATCAGCTCAAACAATTCAGTGTCTGGCATATTCTGCGCCTGTTTTTGTACGAAATTACAAAGAAATATAAATATGAGAAATATTCAAATGCCGATTAGTAAACAATTGCAAGTACATTAGCGATCATTTTCTAAAAGCAAAGAACTTGAAAGTTGAGAAAAAAGACAGACTCACTAAACAATTAGGAAATAATTACTTACCTTTGAATAGAGAATATCTAGCCAGTAGTCGGCGACTTTGGCAACCGATTCATAAACAGAGGACAGGGTGTTTCCGTTAAGAAAGGACTCGAAGACGGATGACTGGAAGATCTTGATCAGCTGTAGTTCACCTCGACGCTTCACTTCGAATCCCTTCAGTTCTGCAAGGCTTCCATCATCATTGAAAACAGCATATCTTGAAAACAACCCGGAAAAACGTTTAAATACTTCTGCAACTCCATTTTTATTTTCATTTCAAGAATTTTTCACTGATGGTTTGATCATTGTTGACTGATTATTGATTGATTGCTCTCGATTGATTGCTCATCGATTGATTGATCATTGATTGATTGATTGATTGATTGATTGATCATTGATTGATTGATCATTGGTTGATTGATAATTATTGTTCGATCATTGATTGATCAATGATTGATTGATCATTGATTGTTCGATCATCGGTTGATCGATTTCTAGCCGACATCTAATCGCATCAAGTACCTATCAACTACCTCAGCCAGATCACATTTCAGTCATCTTTTCCATGCGCACTTGTTAAATATATATTAATTAAAAGAATTGGGTGAAAAATAAAACTTAATAAAACCTTTTCTTTAGTTTCTTGCCTTCCTCTTTGGATGCAGGCAAAATCATTGCTTTGTAAGGCCCATCAACCTGAAAGTAACATGTTCACGTGATGCTCATTGGCAAACAAAGCCAGCACAACCTAACGTGCCACAAGTATGTCATTCACTGCCACAAGAACTGCTGGATGGGCCAGCGAGTGCACCATTCAATTCTATACAATAACTCTTTGATTTATATAGTTTAACCTAGCTGACATGGCACTAAATTCTATTTCAATATTTGGTCTGTAAAAAAACAAAGTGTGTCCAAATACGATATCTTGCACGGCCTGGAAAAGCTGCCATAGAATACCACTAAATGGTAGATGCAGTTATATCATTCTTGGTATTGGCATCAAGCGTATGAATGCAAAGAAATACAATTATCGGTTTCAAAAAAAGATCAACAAGACTGTCCGAGAAAAGGGAACAATCAACAAAGTGAAATAGAATAACAATTAACCAAAATAGCCTAAATGATGATACTGACCTCAAAAAAGATAGAGTTTTCACTTCTCACTTCGTACTTCATCTTTTGACTATCAGCGAGTTCATGATACTGATGGTTGGTGAAGAATTTCTACAAATTGTTCGCAGGATAGTTATGCAGGATAATATTACCTATTGTATGATATTGTATGATATTGTATGATATTATATGATATTATATGGTATGATATGATATGATATATTATTATATTATATTATATTATATTTAATATATTATATTATATTATATTATATTATATTATATTATATTATATTATATTATATTATATTATATTATATTATATTATATTATGAAAGGATGAACGAATATCGATCACAAAGCAGTTATTGATTGTTTACCTTCACCATGTAGTTCAGCATCGCACCTGGGTATGACACAACGACCTTTGGCCTTTTCGGGTTCGATGTTTTGATCTAAAGTAGAATGACCTCTGTTACAAAGCGGAAAGGTAAGATTTAACAAAGCGGTTAGAATAGCTAAAACAAAATGGACATAAATTTTAATTTTGTGATGTCAAATAACATTCAAGAATGCCTATAGAAGTAGAGAGTGACATAACACAAGAAATATTAAGGAAACTTTGTAGACAGAAAGAGTTTGTATTTTCAAAAGCATAGCGGACAAATCTTGATTGGTTGTTGGCGAGATCCCCTTCTTGGGAATCCTCCAGGCAATACACCAATCAAGATTTGTCCGCTATGCTATTTTCAAAGTGATGTTTGAAGTGACAGTGATTGGTCAATCATACGCTCTTCTCACAACCCACTTGTGTTTTCGATCAGGAACTGGCTTATTATTTTGACGCCTTTCGGTCACTACGCGACATTTGCATACTCTGAGGAGTGTCAGACGAAAGAGTGCTTCAAGTATGCAAAAACTGTTTCCACGATTCTAGCTATTGTAAAGATCATGTACCACATAATTTTCAGGGAAACTGGCTGGAAGAATGCACCAAATACCATCTGTATCCAGTTCCAAAGGTCGCCTGCAACGAACGAAGAGAAAACATTCACTGTCTGCGTGTCCAATGCTGGTTGATATTGGAAGATGATGAAAATGATGATTAAGCTAAGTGACCATAGACCGAGAAAGCGGTGTGAAGACGATATTGCATTTGTGCAATTGAGACCAACGTGTGAAAGCATACAAAAAGTCAGGCTGAAAGCTTGTCTGAGAGTTGCTTTAGCTACTACGATGTGAATATCGTTGTAGGTCTGACAAGATTGGCACATCGCATCAATGAATGCATGTAGTTGCATCGAATGAAATTATACATTTCTAAATAAATAACGAAGAATCATAATACTAGGTTCAGAAATTGCAATCAGCAGATTCATAATCAAGAATGTTTTCATAACGCAACAAGCACTTTGAGGCAACAAGTCTACACATATTATGTTGAAGAAGAATTAAAAGTTTGAGGGCAATGAAAGGTTAAATGCAACTTAGATGTCATTGCTAAATTGTGGATCAAAGTCCAACTGTTAGCTTAAAGTTGTTAACAATAGTATCTAAACAATATTTGATGTTCTATCCGCCATTAATTATTTTTATGTTCTACTTCACATCTTGTATACAATTGTGGGTTTAACATTGATTGAAAATAATGAAATGCATTGATTAACATATTGTATTATTAATGACTAGATTCATTGCATTGTGGACATTGATTCTCCTTACCCAATCTGTTCCACAATCTCTCGCGCATGGGTGATGATGTTGGCTCCGGTGAAGCAGACAATACCCGCCATCTCCATTGAAAACCACCTCGAACTGAAAGCGAGGCAAAACGAATTAGGATCATATTTGGATCGCATACAGCATATACACTGTTCAAGCTTATAGAACTTACAACTTATCTCTAATCAATGAGTTTGCAGAATCTTCCAGCTTCTGAAGATCAGACGCCGAATCATAGGGACATCGAGACAGTGCAGTGAAAGGAAAGGCCTATTAATTTAAAAGAAATATATTTGAAAGACGTTGCATGCAAATGAGGGAGTAAGGAGTTGTTGAGAAGTAAGTGTACCTACCCTTTTCTCATGACGTAGCCATAAAAGGAGTTGAGAATGCACTTGTGAGCCAGTTGCAAAGAGTCGTACAACACTTCCATGCCCTTCGCGCTGTTGGAAGGAAACGAGGATCCAGTCATATGCACAGGCAGAGAATGATAGAAAGAAAGAAACAGTCAAGACTCGGATCAGAACAGATTCAGATTCAAGAACATTGAAAAACAAGTTGAAGTCGAACTTTGGAAGACCATTGGGCATTGGGAAATGAGTTGTCATTACAAGAATGATACATTATCAAGACAAGTAATTAAAGATTCACAATATCCGCAGGAATGAGGCAAGGCAGTTCTCAAAAGGATTAGGCATTTCTATAGACTTAAAAGGATTTAAACGATTTTCAGGGTGAATCAATGGAGGCTGGAATAACTTGCCAAATGAATAAATTGCTTTCTTTAGCACTGGAGAGGGGGGGGGGATTTTCATTAAAGGGGGAAAACAAACGATCAGCTGTTATAGCACCTGGGAAAAACACTTGAAGTTGTTTAATGACTTTTAGTTCGCCAATAAATTCAGCAGCCTGATCTGAAACTTTTCATACAGTACAGAATGTGGTGTGTGGAGAACCGTTCAAGTATCAATGACTTAATGAAACAAAATTACTATTTTATTTCTGCAGGATCCCCCTTTTCTGACGCAGCTCCGAGTTTTTTCTTCCAAACCTAGAAGAATCACAAACATTCTAATGACTCCATGGCAATTTCATAAAAAAAATGTTCAACAAATCGTTGATGAATGCTGAAAAATATTATTTAAGCTTACATTATTCTAATATCATCTTGTTTTCTTACTTAATTTGCTAGTATCAAAAACATTACTAAAATTAAAATCTAATATCAAATTTAAATAGAGTTCATCGAACAGCAATAAGTTACCTTCAGTAAACCTTTGAATTCATATCGTCTATCCCTGAATGCTCTTACGGTGTCCACATAAAAAGAATTCTCTCTCTGGCAAATGATGGTTTTTCGCCTCTCTTCTTTGACGACTTTTGTTTTCTTGTAGGCCTTATGACAATAATCTACACAAAACGAGGCATCGATTAAATGTAATTCAACCACAGAACGTTTTATAAGTATATCCCGGATCAAGTCGGAAAATGAGATTTAAAACAGGGAAGATAAAAACTCATTCTTCATGTAAAACGCTCATAAGCCAACCTGCGAGTCGCTTCTTCCCGAGCCTTGCCTGCTCCTGCGGAGGCAGAGAGTGAAACGGTCTCGGGGGATCCCCCGGGTTATCCCCTGCAACTGTTTCAACTTCCAGCTGCTGTTTGATGTTTTGGTATTCATTGTACGATGCTGGCGCTGCGGAGGAGAATGGGAGGATAGGTCAGCTCTAAGCAAAAATACAGGGGTTTATTCAAGGCCTACGCTGCCTACTTGGCGATTATAAGGCCGGGTATATAGCTGAATAAAGGTACTCACAGAAGTCCCCCCGCCACATCCAGTCCATGGCTCGTTGGCACTTGGCACCTGGTCTGTTGAAGTCACAGGAGGCGCATATCACTTCATCGACCATCGCCGGGGGCTGGAAAGACAACAAAATAAAGCAAAATGAGTCAATGCACAATGATATCGATGGCTTGATGGGATGGGAATTAGGTCCTCCTTTGGTACTAGTTGTAAAAATCGTTGCTTCCATTCTGCATAACCAGCGTTTTGGTACCCAGCTTTAGCTACAGACCCTCTTGTGTTTTCGATCCGCAACTGGCACTGTCTACTTTGTCAACTTTTGGTTATTTTCCGACGTTTGCATACTCTGAGGAGTGTCTGACGAATAAGTATTTTAAGAATGAAAAAACTGTTTCCACTTCTCCTAGCTATTGTCAATGATTGTTATAAAAGTATTCGGATAATAAACGTGTTGAGAAAGATATCAAAGACACGTGCGATGAGCCAAAAATAACAAAACAACTAGGAGAAAGATAATGGCGGGAAACTATCGTTTTGAGACTGACCTGAAGGCGGTTGGTCAATATGATGTTTGGGTACATGGCGGCGACGTCCAAGTGATAAATCATCGGGTTCTCGAGACGGGCTGGCGTATCTCGCAATTCACCGAGCTTCTTGATCAGTTCGTCGCAAACCTGCAAGAAAAGCACAGAGAGTTCACTAGAGAGAAGCAGCCACTGCGAGGCATCGGACTCTGGAAAACCGCGGGCCTATATCTAGACTGTGGCGTCATTCAGAATGGAAAGGAGGCTAAGGATGTGAGATTACCAGCATATAATGAATCGCGGAGAATGGGAAAGACCTACTATCCAAAAAATGTTTTCAAAACACAGGGGAAAATGCAAATATTCCACGATGCATTCAAGTAACAGATCTATAATCTCCATGTGGTTCTTATCTTGGCTAAAAATAGAGAAGAGGTTGCCTTAAAAGGATTACTAACTTCATCAAGGTTCGTGACTTGATCAATGGGTATTTTCTCCTCTCTTTCGATTGTGTCTTGCAAGGTATCTTTAACAGAGCCGATCAATGTTTCGAATGCCTTTGGTACCTGTCATGGTGGAAATATAATTAGTTGAGACAAACAAGAACCACATGGTCCTTTAAATAATGTTCAACACCTTCTTCTCCCAAATACTAGTCGTCAATGACGATTTTTTCAAATCATAACAAATTGTTTTTGTAACACAAACAAACAAAATCACGATAACAATTAAAGAAAGTAACTTGGAAACCAACCTAAAAATAAACAAAATCATTTACTTAAATAAATCCAAGTTAAAAGACAAGAGAAATAATGAAAGATCCACCAAACTGTCGTTGCATTTAACACCAACTTTTGGGCTAGAGATGGTTTGTAACTTACCAATCTGAATCTGCATGGTATGTCGCTTCTGAAAACGCCAGATTCCAGGGCCTCCACGTGTCCACCGACGTAGGTTTCGCTTTCTAGAAGGTGTCCGTCACTTGTGAACTTGTTCAAGGCCTACAAGACGACAAGAATTGCTAACAGAAACATATTATGAAATCAGAAAACTTGCTGTAATGCCTAAATTGATTTGCAATGACATTAAATAGCACAGAAATGATTAGATTTAATTGCAATGGCATTAGCATTAGATTTGTAGAAGAATACCTGTTCTTGCTTGTTCGGGAAGATGATATTGGCATGGAAGGCTTGCACCATCAACAATGCTTCGCACAATGTCCCAGACCCTTTTCTCAAGACCTACCAAACAAGATATGTAAGTCAAAACTCACAGAACTGGCATGACTAGCGACGACTAAGTAGCTAGCCCTACTTAATGAAGAAATCATGCTGGCCTTCGGTTGCCCTGACCCTACCCTGGGTACAATGACCCACTCTGATCAAAATATTAGTGGGTACCAGACCCACTATGTATTCTTATAGTGAGTCTGGTACCCAAGGTATCAAAGAGGTACGATCAAAGCTGGCCCGATCATATGGTTTCAATGCTTAGAAATAGAAGACCCTTCAATTAAAAAGCCCCTCTTGTAATATGAAAAATAGTGGAGACCTTATTGGAAATGATACCGGATATCATCAGACAAGACAACAGACTAAGCTCAATGATTAAAAAATTTGCCTTTGCTAGCTAGAGTGATTTGATACATACCTCGTCTGGTTCCATCGGAATGATTGTGCAAAGGGCGAATATGAATGGGTGCACATACTGCATGTAGAGGTAATAGGTTGCAACCGCATCGGACACCGAATAGTTGGAAAGAACCTAAGAGAGGTAATTGGTAAGAGCACTGCCTAACATATTAATATGTAAAATGCAAATACATTCAAGACTAGGAAAGTGGCAAGCGTAGCAATTATTATAAAAGGTTTGCAAAGAGACAGTTACAAAGACTTAACAATAAATATAATGAAAAACAAAACATGAAAACTGGTTCCGCTATTTCTAGCTATTGTGAAGTTCTGTACAACAAAGTAATACAGTAGCAATAATAAGGTAGGACTGTTACACCCATGGTAACATCTTTAATCGCCTGAGCAAAAGGATACAGGGACTGTAAACGTTCTCTCATACTGCCCAATAAAACTTTGAAGGATCACATTTTCAGCCATTTTCACATTTAACTGTATTCTCTATTTGATCAGCTTTTATAGAATGAGGGAAAAGATATCCTGTTGCCTGTGACACTTAATCAGTTCTCTTTGCATGCTTATTTTCAAGAAATGCTTTACAATATCATTTCGGATGTAAATCTCTTTACTGATGATGGCGATAGCATTGGTTTCCTTATCTTTTTGCATCATAGTGGGTATGTAACCATAGCGACTTGGGCATTATTGATTGTACTTTGCTTTCAACAAACTGAGCAACGTTTTGTTACAGTTTTATTAATCATCAAACAACGTGTTGGTTGCAAAAAACTCTTAAGTTATTTGACACCCTTTTCATTGTTAACAGCCTAGTTTCGTTCTGCAGGCTACAGTCTCTTTCCAATGCTCGCTTCCATAAGCCACTAGCTTGAAGTAATAGAGCAATTGAGAATACCACGTCTATTTTGAACTTTATAAGCTATTAGGATGTGAAAAGCACTGTTTCTAAGACTTTGATGGCCACAGGGCCAGAACAGAGACAAGATTCCCATTTCATTGCAACGACAGAAAACGTTACCTTTTCAAGCTAGCGAGATTCATCTCTCTGGTGCAATCTCGGGCACTCATCTACAACTCTTTAGCAAAACCTACAGCAGGAAAGCAGCGTATTTACGTAGTGTATTTACCCTCGGTTCTTCGCTGGCCATCCTACACATGTCCTCTGGGTCTAATTGTACAGGGTCATACCTCAGTTTCGCCTGAAACATTCCAAGCAAACATCAAGTGCAAAAATATTGCAACAACAACAACACCAACAACAATAACAACAGAACGACAGCGACATCAGGTTAATACATGTGCACCAAAACAGCTAGGCCACTCATAGCAGCTTGTTCGAGTTAAATGAAAAAAATTAAATTACAAACGAATGCAGTTGCAGCCGTGACATAGCTGTAAAACTTGCTTGATGCTCATCATCTAGCAAAATTGGAACTACTCTTGACCAAAATCGTTAATTTACCTTTGTGACTGCTTTTAGGCCTTGGCTACCAACAGGCAAATAACTGTCTCTCTTTACCCATCTATGGTAGTAAGGTACAAGTTAAAACGATTATGAAAACATGTTTAGCAACTGAAAGCATGTTTAGGTCTTAGTTACAACAACCTAGTAAAATTTGTGGATAAATCCAACGAGCATTTCAATACCACCTCAAGCAACTATAAAATAATGTAAGACTCTAGATCAGTTACTTGAACTTGATGTAAATAAATAATGGGATTTCATCAAGGATTTTTTTCGTCCTTATACGTTCATTAAGAACATATCATATTTATGTCCCTAACTGAAAGTGAAGAAGGGATTCCCTGAGTTGATTTTTGCATGCTTGGCAAATTGGTTCACGCAGTTCATATGTCCATGCCATAGAATGTTCAGCAACATTAGAGGCAGGTCAACGTATTCATGAGATACTGAAGTGAATTTGAAATGACCTGAGCCGTGTCAGAATGCCCCTAAAGTTTCTTCGTGTGCTATATAAAGGGCATCAAGAATATTTCTTTCTCGGAATACCTGATTGCATCCATATGAATCGAATGCCTTGATTTGTATTCTCCCATTGAGTCAGGTTGAAAACCTAAAAAAAATGGAAAATTATGAATGTTTTCATCCTTCTTGCACTGTCATCATCTTCTTTACGGGCCGTCCTTTTAAAAACGTTAAACATGTACACTTTGAAAACATCTTTCTCCCACCTTAGCCATCATAATGTTTCAAATTAAAATAAGCTTGACACAAACAAACAGAATTATTTTCAGTGTAATTACCTATTTCTTGATCCATCTCCATACCATGCACTTTTGCTCTTGTCTCAACGAATGGCCTAAAACGAATTCAGATAATGAAAAATACAAGAAAGTTATAACAAAATAGACTAGAATGACATCGTACCATAACATATTAAAATAAACGTGCTTCGAAGCAAATTCGTTTTAAAAAAAGCTACAGTCAGTGATGAATACATTCACCATATACATCAACATGAAAACAAATTTGATCTTGCACGTTTTGTTAAATATATATTCCAGTAATGCAAAACTTTCAGAAATATGCAAGTAATAAAAGCATAGATCAAGCATATATCTAGGTTTTCAAAATTTAAAACGGCAGCGAGGAAGAGCATAAATGTATTTGAGAAAAATTAAGCTGAGAACTATCCAAAGTGACTAACCAATCAAAAAAGTCTCCATTGTATGTGACGATGATGTTGGGTTTTACTTCAATCATGTGATCAAAGAACTTCCTTATTAGTGATTCCTAGAAATCAAAGTACAAAACTAAAAGAAATAAAGCTTGGAGCCATCAAAGTGTAACTCCATGTGACAAATTAGAATTCTCAATATAACCCAAGCATAGACAGCTATTTATGACATTACAAATATAATTAGTAATAAACTAATTAATAATGACAATAATGAATTAAATTATACAGCCACGAGTGCAGTCAATCCAGAGATAGTTGTGAAATAAATCAAGAAGTTTAAAATAAAAAGCTTTGCAAACAGGCTCACCTCGTTAGGTTCGTTGAAAACAATGATTGGACCTTCAAATTCGGGTCTTGGGGTATATTCAAAGTCTTCGATATCTTGTGAGACAATTTCTCTGTTTGTGATTAGGTAACCCTGTATGAAAAAAGGAAAGTCAAAACTACTTGAAGGCTTTCTTATATCACGACAGAGATAAAAATTGCATAATTCAAAGATTTTCAATTTTGCTGAAAACTAAAAAAAATCTTTGTAAGAAGCAATTCTTTGTCACTTGAAATTTTTTTAAGAAAATTAAAATACAAGGGTTAGAAGCTATCAAACCTGTCCGTCGACCATGTATGATATCATCATGATTGAATCAATCGATGAATCTGGAAACTTCAACGGCAACTTAGTCGTTTCGATATCGAACGCACAAACCACGGGGTCCTGGAAAGCAATGAGATTTTCTTTGAAAAGTGTGCATGTTAAACCAACAGTCGCATTAGACGTGAAATGAGGCACAAGGCATCGTGAGGCACAACCATAAGGCGATGAAATGACGTGGGAATTTAAAACTTTCAAATCTGCAGTGGTTTTAAGTGAGAAAAAATGTACTACATACAGGCCTATGAAGCAGGTCGGTTCTCTGTTTGATTTCCACGTGGGTTTGTCCTTTCGCCCTCACATCATACCAGTGACCCTGAAAAATAAACTTCACAGTCACTTCTCCTTTTCACTTGGAAACAATCATGAAAGACTTGAAATCTCCACTCGTATTCCCGGCATTCGATATCGTAAGCGTAAGAATTTAATGCAGGAAATAGATCATACTGTTGAGAATAATTCAAGGCTTGATCACCAACAAAACTTACAGGAACCTTGTGGGACCTACATTGCCTCGTCTATCCAAAATAATGTTGGTAAGAAAGTACAGCATCCAATTAATTTGGGGGAAGTATTTGGGCACAAAAATGAGGCTTCGTTTGGCAGCAAGACAACATTGTTCGTAGAGGGGAGCGGGATGAATGAACGCGAGTCAAAGAATCGAAGCTAGTGCTCCAACAATTTTGACAGGTATTGTAAGCCTGCAATATGCTTGATGAAAGTACTCATAAAATACAAACCAATCATATGCTATTTAAGAGGGAAGGGTTGATAGTCCAGAGCAGCTGAGTGGCCTCGATGCAGTGTAAAGACTGGCGGTTACGTCAGAACCATCTTGGTTCTGAAGCAGTTAATGAGCAAAGTATGTGTGCTTGATGCAAAACCTGCTATCGATTCAGAGGCCCTTCGTTTTAAGATTGGTTCAAAAATAACATGTCTTAGGAACTGCCAACTTACAATATTGATTTTCAGGTCGATCGACACGCGAACATGGTACGGTACATCGTATTCCCTGCAAAAAGGCAGTTTTGGCATTAAAACGCAGGACTATGGTAAAAACTATCTTCAAGAAATAAAATTTGAATAGTGGTATTTACAGAATAATAGATATGGTATCAATTCAATCACCAATTGGCCATCGAAAAGGGAGCTTTTGCAACTGATTGCCAATATTAGATAAACAGTCATATATTATAGAACAAAGGTAAGACATAAAATGCAACCTGATATCGATAATATTTTCGAGCTGATTCGAGAGTCTTTTTGCATCCTGTTGATCTCCCTCATCGCCCATGAACATGGCGTAGGTCGCTTGGGCCTTTTCGTGGTCTTTGTTCTTTCGCACCATGCTCATTACATCCCTAAAAAAGCATCAATACTTGATTATAACCAAAAACCACTATCATCGATATACGAGTCCGGCAGAGTGAATCCAAGTGGCCCTACCCTCGGAAATTGTCCTGTACGAATGCAGCTACTGTAAATACTCAAATGAACGCCCCCTTCTTTAAAACACCTCCCTCCAACAAACGTCCCCCAAATCGCCCCGCAGTCATTGATTTGAAACAAATGCCTTCCTCTTTTACACGCCTCCCTCTTACATGCCTCCGTCTTTTACACGTCTCCCTCTATAAACGCACCCAACCAAAAGTAAACATTTAAATAAACGCCCGTTCAGTGGAAGATTTGCGGTAATGAAATAAGGACTGAATGCTAGCCTGCGCACAGACTCTAAGGCTGAATATTTGCTTGACTCTCTGCTACAAGCCAAGGCCTGAACAAGCCAGTCGAGTTGAGAGCATATTTTGCCCTAGTACGCACGTCAACCTGCGTTTTTAACGAAAGTGATTACTTTCTTAATACTGTAGGATGGGGAAAAAGTCATTTCGCAGGAAACTAATAGAAACAAAGATTCAAAAGGGAAACGAATAATAATTTGAGTAACAGTTTTGGTAGCTTTGACTTTCTATAAACAAATAATACCTTTTAACTTTGATCAAATCATTCACATTGAAAAATGAGATCTTGATGTAGTTTCTCTTCAGTCCAGTCAAATGGTTTGCCTGAGCATAGAAAATTGCAATACTTATAAAATACTCTTATTTAGAACGTACAAAATATTGAAATAAACAAACTTCATTGCATGTTCCTATTACAAATTGACTGAATAACAAAAATTTTTATGTAATGAAGATCATTAACATTGAGTTTAAAAACTGTGAGAGATGAGGAATTTGATATAATATTGATTGAAAAAAGCCTGTTAGCCTGTCAAAAGCAATAAAATTCAACCAGCGCTTCAAAACAAGAAGTCTTTATCAAACGCAACCACAAACAATTCTCAGCAAAAAAGAACAAGACAAACCAAGTCCAAATCTTCTTTGGTGACAGTTTCAATGGCAGCTATCTGGCCAGAATATTTTTTGTTCATGTGGTTTGCTAGCTCCCTTTCAGTGTCCTAGGAAAAATCACCAATAACATATATGCTTAAAAGTTCACATTACACATCAGTACAAACTTTGAACATTAAGACAGTGGCACTTTTTTATATATAAATAATGCTGGGATGTAAGAAAAGAAAAATTATTCTCTCATCATCTAGCTTAGACTCCAAATAATCAAAATCAATATTATCATTCACACAATGGATGCTTCTATTTCTTTAATCTTCATTTTAAATGGTTTCTTTTATAAAAAATAGTTGTATCGTGAAGAGCTACGGCAAATAGCAAATAGCAAAAAACTACTTCAATGGAAAATGAAATACCAGATGAAGTTTGAAAATGTCCTACCTTCTTTGCCAGAACATAGAAGTATGGTCGAAAAGGTAGGGAGACCTGAAAAATAAAGATAGCTACAAAACCTGCAATAGAACTGATGATAAACTGAGAAAAACTCTCATATTCAGAAATCTTATTATAATCCTTGAGCCTCTGAAACATATGTAGCACTAAGTTTATCTATTATAATGATCTAAATAAAAAGTAAATGTCACCAAAACTTAAAAAAATTAAACTTTAACTTAGCTTCTGTGTCCAAACAAATACAGACTCAAATAATGACAGAGACACTTTTATAATGTTTAAAAAATAACGATAGTGTTAATATTTTTAGCTCTTCATGACATACGGGTCCTTTCAAAGAAGAAGTACAGTGCCCTAAATGATCATTAAGCTAGCAAACTAGACAATGAAAATACTGGGTAGTAATCAACTAAAGCATTACTTTGATAGTTTGACATTATAGCTCTACTATCCCCTTAGAATAACAACTGGATATTCATCATTTCCATAAATTAAGTAAAGAACTCTGGCATGACAGGTTTTGAAATGCTTTTGACAACCTTGAACCTTTCCCCATCGTCTTCAACAAAATAGTAATCTACACAGCTAATTAGCTTCTTGTCTTCATCTTGAATTTCATTCTGAAATAAAATCAACATATAATTTAAAGTCAATAGACACAGATCAGACTATGTAATATTGAATAAAACATGCAGAAAATAATTGATATTCAAATAGATCCTGAGCCATAGATAAATACCTTATGATTGAGTGAAGTATGCAACTCAAAGTAGCAGCTTCAGAGTGCCTTCTTGATTGAAACACTTTTAGTATATATGAACAAGCCCCAAAAAAGCATGTGCGGGCTTTGCCCCTCATGAGGACATAGCAAAGCCCCGTAAGGCTACCCCAAAAAATCAAACAGATTAGCCTTGGAAGGACAAGAGCCTCAAATCGAAGCCAAGAGTGATGTCACACACTAGTGGACATTTGTGGCATATTGCAAACAATAATTTTCGTTGAGTTTCAAATAGCAACATAAGATTCTAACAATGTTACAACTGACTACAGCTACTAGTAGCAGAGAGGTAAGGACAGAACTCACAGGGTGCATATTTATCAGCCACCCAAGCCTTTCTGATGACTCTTTGTGTCTGTCAAAACCAAACTTTGAATCCATGGCATCAATTTTTGCCATACGGCTGAGCCGCACATCAATTGACATACCATCTTCATACCTGGTAAATGAAGAGTAAGAAGTAAAGAAGTGTAAGAGATACATTTCATTAGCAATTATATTTGTAAACAATTTTCTTGCTCAAGTGAATTTAAAAACACTGCAATGAAACAAACTACAAATAAACTACTGGTGGGGCCCAGTATTTATTATATTAGTATTTCTTTTTTACTCCAAAATTCAGGTCACTGACCACTAGCCTTGAGGCATTAGAGCATGCAATACATTTTTTTCAATTAAAGAAATTTACAATTATGATCTGACTGCAATGAGAAAATTCTTTGAATTTTGATGATTTGTTTTCAATAGCATTTATATATTCTACACCATTCATATCTGCCACTTCGCGAAATAACACTTTGAAATGTTTTTTAAAGAGATTTAGAATTTGTTAAAGAAAATTAGAATTTGAAAGGTTTATCGAATTTAGTGAAAATTACCTGCTTGAGTAAGAGCCATCGTTCTCTCTTTGTCCCTTTTTCAACCGACCGGAGTTATTGAGAACCATTTTACAATGACATACAGATTTTGATGAGTTGGGACAAGTCCAAGATCTAACAATTCTTTTTTTCCATGCGGATCGAAAGTTTGTTCATCTTCCGTGGGGTCGGAAATCGCGAACTGGCGGGAAATGTTCATAGCCTCCTTCCAGCGAAAGCCATAACGAGGTAATGGAAGAAAAGTTTTGGCGGCCAAGCTCAAGTTGTTATTCGCGAGAAAAAATGTCCACTTCAAATACTACCTCAGTATCGACAGTATCAAAAGATGATGTTATGGAAGAGCCGGGTCCTTCTAAAGATAATGAAGAGCTTGTATTCGATGGTGTTTTTGACAATCTTGATGTGGACGATATATATGGCGATCTTAAAGTCGACTCCCTAAATGATATGAATTACAACGAGTTAAAGGATAAGTATGACCACAGCCTGATTGAAGTACAGGACTTGAAAAAGGAGAACAATCACCTTAAACGAGAAAACGGAATTTTGAAGAAAAACATAGTTTCCCTTTACTTGACTGCGAAGAGAGAGATAGAAAGAAAAGACGTTGCAATTAAACACCTTAACGACCAAGATATGAAAAGGAAAATAAACGCAGTTAAAAGGAAAGAGATGGAGAATGTGAATAACGTTGATCCAAAAAGGAGAATGATAGAAAAAGAATTTTCCAGTCGAACTGACCATCCTGAAAGGAGCCAAGGGAGTAGGCACCATCACACAAAAGGAGAGAGAAGGAATGATAGACCCAAGCATGAAAAACAAGAGCGAAAAAAGGCTAGGAATTGAAACCATGTGGTTTGTAATAAAAGTAAACAAATACCTAGCTATTTCTTTACCTGGAAATTACAGCTGATCATTGGAATATCTTCTTTTTGCCATTTGATGAAAGCAAGCCTTTACACCTTTAGTTTTTTAAGCCTGTTTGTGTTTAGAATCACCTTCAAGTAAATTTTGTTCGCCCAGCTCAAGAGGTGTATAGTATACAGAGTTGGATAGGACATGAAAAAACCTCTCATTTTTAAGAGCAAGAAAGAACTAAATTAATAACTGACTTCAATTTTTAATTTATTTTACAGTCAAAGTATTCATTTGTTTTGATCGTAAAAGAATTCCACAAAAAGCTTAATCCGTCTCAATGAAGGATTTTCACCCTTTAATTTTTCAAGCTGGCTTGTTCAGATAGGAAACAGAAGTGTGTGAAAATCCTTCAGATAAGCAGAAAAGCAGTTTTTTCCAAATTTGAAAAACTCAAATATTGCAAGACATGATGTCTAGTTGTATCTTTTCTTGAAAGTTAAGTTAAACTTTTTAGAAAGATCTCAAGAACAATAGAATAATGTATGGCTGCTGAAATCGCCCTTTCCTTAGCAATCACAAATGTGTGTTATAAAGTGAATTTGATATACATACTTCAGTGATATTTTCAATCATGTTTCATTATTAATTAAAGAGTTTTTTTAATATATTTGGCAAAGTTCTATAGTGACTTTTTATTGAAAAATATTGCTATGCTTGATATCAAGTTGGTCTAAAAATCTAAATTCTAAATTTGACTGTTTTAACATCTTATTGTTCTAATACATATAAGAATTTCAAGGAGCATCATTAAAATAAAATTTCTTCCCGTTTTTTCAGGCTAGCTTAGCACAAATTCTACTTTGTGAAATAAAAGGAGGTCTTCACCAGGGCAGTGTAGCCAATGTAACTATAAATAATGACATGAAAAAAGCAACATGCAATAAAATGTAACCAGGCAGACATTTACAAAAGATGAAAGCTTGAGGGTGGGCAAGACAGACATTTTTGTTACAAATATTCAAATAATGTCTACTTGTAGCTGCAAGTTATACTAGAAACAAATATGTGATAAGCAAAGGCAATTGTGCAGTGTATTTACAGCTATCATTAAATATATAAACATATTTATCTATAAATGAGCCATATCAATATTGAGACATATGTCATATGATTGGCCTTAGCAACAAATGGCAGCTTAAATTATGAAAGTCCCTTTCCAAATTTTCCTCAGTGACTTATCAATGTTACCAATAGTAAAAGTACAATAGAAAATGTCCCCTCTTAGGGTATAGCTCAGCTGTACACCTTTAGAAACTAGCCCCTAAACAAGAAACTAAAATTTGCATTTCAACTTTGGGTCTCACAGGTGACTATAGTCCCATCAAATAAAAATATTGGGAAAATGTTTAATGTTTTGCCCAATAGTCTCAAATCTGTATGACCTTAAAAGTATGTGGTATAAAGTGCATTAGTGTATGAAGAAAAAGAATATGTGATTAAAAAATCTAGTTAACAAGTGATTACCTAACATCAATTATATGGCTGCTTAAATGGTAAAATACTGAGTAATGACATAGTGCTATTAATTGTCTGCTACAAGTGAAACCAAGATGCAATTCCTTCAGGCATTTATATAGATATGACAGCAACCCTACTGTATTCCTAAATACTAGTGTATTGTTAATGTGAGCACAAGGTCCATTCCTTCTGTTTCCTTCACTGTCCAGTGTTTTCAAAGTATAACAAATCCTAGAATACCATAAGACCGAAATACATTTCCAAATAGTAAAGGAAACCAGAGAAAGAAAGAGAGCAAAATCAGAAGCATATTTAAAGTTATCAGCTACTAGTTATCAATTAGAATGATCTATGATTAATTGGCATTGTTAACTTATGCTGATTTATCACACTTAGCAGTTCTGTCATAATCCCAAGTGTGTAATTTTTAAACACTACTACTAATAAAATTTTAAAAAAGCATGAACAACACAGTTTAATAAATAGACAACATAAGATGAAAAAATAAAATAAAACAGTAATTGCATATTCCTTACAAGATTAACTTACAATTGAAAAGCAAGCAGCAAGAAGAACAGCTTCATGCGAACATCAAGTTTTTCAGGAACTACAAAAAATGTTCATGACTGTTAAACAGACTGTCCTTTGCAAACAAAGCAATTTAAAAAGAGGTTTGTTGACAAAAACATGTGCAATATGTATGAAGAATAAATTTAAAGAATCCAGAACATAATTAATTCTCCTTCAAAGCTAAAAGAATTATCTTCAAATATCTTGAAAGCTTTGAAAGGTAGTTTAAAAATAAAGGTAAGGTGTCAATACAACATTCTACCTAATAACTCATAAGGACCAAATTGCTAAGCATTGCATTTGATTGGCATTGTGACCAGTGTTGTGCCTAGACTATTTAGATTGGAGGGGCGAAAAAAGTGACCAACTATACTTTTTGGACAAACCTTTTCTCCACAGAAAACTTGTTCAACAGTTCAAAATAGGTCAAAATTCCAAATTTATGTTAAGTTTCCCAATGCCTGACCAACTTTCAAGTTGTTTCACGGACAAATTGAATCAAATCAAATCTTCTAGCATTAAGGTACCGTTTCAAGGTGTAATATTATATATTTTGAAGAAAGTGCCATGGTACAGTAATCAAACACTGTTTGGGGGTAAGATGTGATCATAAGAGTCATGATTTGTATTTGCACTTTCGTGGTGCACCTCTTCCAAAGCCAGGTAAAGATCACAGGCATTAGCAATAAGGTGTATGGAAAATTAAAAAAAACTGAAATAACATCAAAAGTCTTGCAGCTTTGCAGTCTGCTAAGAACAGGGCCACTTTGCTTTATGTGAGACATCTGTGAGCTTGTCTTTGAGAAGATTGAGAAAACAGAATTTGACATCACAAGCATTTCCATTAAAAATGACACTGGCTCAGCAAGTGCTCTTACTGAGAAATCATACAAACCTCATACTATCAAACTCTTCCACATCATTTATCTCTAGCTATGTATGAAAAAGTACCAATAATTTCTAGCATTACTCAGATATGAGTAACTCATATCAAAGGCTTACATGTAATCCTGAAATTGTCCACATCTGTGCAGGTCTCCTTTACGGCACCAGACCATTGTTTTGCTATCACTCCAACCTCCTGACTCTCGCCTCTTGCATAAATCTAGAGTAAAACATACTTTGACTATAAATTTAAAAAAACACAACATGAAACATTTCAATGCTGGTTCAAATCCCCATTTCGCATAAATGTGTGCTTTCTGTGCAGAAAAAGATCATGTCATAGTACTTTCTTGCCTTTAAATTTCAACTAACCTTGAAAGGAACCTCTGAACAACACTTGCAGTGCCAACAAGGTCCCTTTATTTCAAAGACCACATCACCACTAGCATCAAGCACATGGTGTCTGGGTAATAGCCAAGCAAACCTAAAAGAACAGTGGAAGAGGATGGAAGCACTGTGCTGCAACAAAGCAAGGAGATTTCATAGCAAAAATTTATATAATAATTATAATATTTAATTACTAACATATTATAATCACAATAAATGATTATAACTTTGGATCATAAAGCTTCTTACTTTCTGTTTCAAAATTTTTCCAACTTCATATTCTTTTGAACTTAGCAAACAAATAATGGTAGATAACACTTCAATTTCATCATTCTATCTGAAGAGCACCTGAGGTAGTTTCCTCTACAAAGTCATACTGTGGTCATAAATTTGCCATAATGCATGACAATTTCCACTTCCATGACTTTGTTGTACACTTTCATGGCTTAGAAAAATGCTACAATACAAAGTAAGCTTGAAATATTGACGGCATCTTAAAAAGGTCAACCATCAAAGCGCTAAAAACTACTGGATGTCTGACAAACAAAAGATATTTAGTGAACAAAAGCGACACAAACTGCTGCTTTACGCTGCCTAGAAGTTTCCCATCGGGTGTTGATACATGCATTTCATCCATGCAAGGAGAGCAGGCAAGTACTGATGCACAATGGAATGGGCGTGAAATGTGTAACACCTCCCTATCTGTATAATCGTTTATACTCATTTCCAGTCCCCGAGACTCAGCACACCAGGTGCGGACACAGCATGAGGTGTCTAAAAAAGAACACTGGAAATTGGACATGTATACCTTTACAGATCAACACTTTTTACAAATTGAAGTGTATATATATACCAAAAACTTTCTAATATTTGTTATTGTTCATTGCATAAAGAAGAAAAATTTAGGTAAAAGCATATTCTCATTGGAGCTTAGGGGAATTTTTGATGCATTAAGAAAAGAAATAAAAACTTTTGACTGTGATTCATACTCATACAGTTTAAACTGTAATGATTATTGTTAGGGTAATCACCACAATAAGTAAAGACATTTGCGTAAAAGCAGCAGATAATTTCAGCTTCCTCTTATATTAATATCTTATATTTCAGCCAGCAGCCCATATAATTATTTTGCTGTATATGTTATGTTATGTTAAAACTATCTGGCTTTGTTATTTTTGGTTTGACTAGGAATTCTAAAAACTGAAAAGCCCTTCAGAAGAGTATCCGGGCCCTTCTCAACTGTCACTAACTGTTTGTCTTACAGCAGAAAACAATGTTTAAGAACCCAAGTCTGTCATTGTTAGAAACAATCTATGGCCTGTTTTACTTGTAAACATTTTCTCTCTAGTAAGCACTCACACACAATTCAAAAAAATCAATCTTGTTAGACTGTCTCATGTTCAGTTATTATACACTTGAAGCATAAAAGGACAATTTAACAGGGGCGATTAATAATATGGATAGCAGGTAGGCAGCGCCTGTAGTTCTGTTGCCGGCTTTGAATTTTCTCAAACACTCTAATGTTGATGTGTTTAGAAAAAGTGGTGAAAGTGTTTGATCAGCATGCCAGTCTTCTTGGTTCTGGGCTCTTGTTGAAAATAGGTCCTTAGTCAAATTATACAAAGGGTAACATTGAAAGGTGTGCTTTAGAACAACATGAATAATTCCTGTTTATAGGAAGAAATCAAAATACAGCCTTATTTTTTCGTAGAGCTTTTACAATTATTAAACAACAACGTAGAGTGTAAAATGACTATAAAGTGTTATTATGTTTATTTCGATACATTCAGTTGGAATCAAATGTTTAGATTTTCTGGATTCTGGATTTTCAAGACTTGAAACATTGCACCTTCAATTTTGACAGAGAGCAATCACCTAAACTTGATAAATGCTAACCTACCTTCAGTCGCCTGGTAAAGTCGCTTGTTAGTTTCTGGATGTATTATATCATACTTCTGATTAGCTTCCCAGTCACAGCAAACTGCATTGCAAAATTACAAATTAAAACCAATACAATAAAAATATGCTTCATTCTGAAATAGAAACTTTATCTAAAACTTTCCATGCAGAAAACGTGAAAGAAAATGTGACAACAACAATTTTCACAAACAGCTAAGCAAGATACATAATTTGCTAAGACATGCTTTTAAAAATTCAGATATATACATAAGTTCTTGGAATCTTGGAATCACAAGTTTTGTCTGCTCTTAGTTGGTATGACTAGGCATGAGAACTAGGACTTTATACCCTGGGCCAGAGGAAGTAAGATGAAAGTTACTTTACATAACCTATTGTTTACTATAAACAATGCTAATGTATGTCTTTTAACAAAAAAGTTCCTGCAAGAGCTGGTGTTAAAGAGGGGTGTGACAGCCACACCGCCAGAAAAATGTGAAAGCCCATTATCCTGAAAAGGCTTAGAGTAGAGAAATAAAGTTTCACAGAAATGTAAAACCTAACAGGACATGCAAAATGAAAATCCAAGATTTTCAGAAGAAACAAACTTTTGGGTGGTAGTTTTACACAAAAAGCTTCAATCCCCCATGTGATTATTTCAAAAATAAATGAATTTAAAACATAGTCATTCTACACTAAAGAAACTGCAAGATAATGTCTTACTTTCAACCCAACTGATCTTTTGCTTAAGGAAAATTTCTGGCATTACAGCAAGATGTTCCAGTCCCGGTGGCAGTTGTTTGGAACCCTCTCCGCAGATGGTGGCTGCATCCAGTCACTTGGGAAATTATCTGGCCCAAGCTCTAAAGACAATGGTATACAAACAAGGTTTTCAAAATTTGTACCAAGGAGCTAGAATCTTTTAAAAGCTCCACAATGTTGTAAAAATAAGGCACAACCTGAAGAAATCACCATTTGTGTCGGCCAGCTGCTGCCCAACATTGCTCTAAAGCCGCATTTACACTAGCAAGTTTTCCTTAATAATTTTTCTTTGAGGAGTCTACTTTGTTTGTGTAGATTAGGATGAATTGAGAAAAAAGGAAACTTTTTCACTAGAAGTTTCTTCAAAAAGGGGGAGGATTTTAAAATTGCCGGGAGGTCGGGAGACGCCCTCTGAAGTCGGGAGTCAAGTGCACTTGTTCAAAAAGATGGTGTGACAGTTTTTGAGCTAGTGTACTTAACAAGTAGGAAGTTGTCATGTGCAAAACTTACCAAATGTAGGTGAATTGATAAGTAAACTTGACAAATTTTATTCATTTCCAGACATATTTTCGCACAATTAATTCTCGGATTCGAGCAATTTCTATCTCTAAATATGGCAAAAATAGATCGTAGAATTGGAATCTTCATGTTTAAATTAGTCTGTTCCGAAAATTTCCGAGTGTTTGGACTGTGAGGCTGTGAATTAACCCATTCTAGAAATTTAGCTTTTCCTATAGATTCCAATGAAATTTGCTGGTGCAGTGAAAAAAATTCACTGCAGCCACAAATTGCAGTCAAACCTCAAGAAATATTTAAATATTCAAAACAAAGTAAATCGCGACCGAAGGGTCCAAACAACATAAATTTTTCAGCATAAACTAAGTTAAATATCAAGATTTCAATTCTGATGTTCATTTTTGAGAAAGAGCCGTAGTTACCAAGATAAAAAAATCGATGACGTCAACAATAATCGGAGAATTCTCCAGTCATCTGCCTCCGACCAAGGCTTGCCCAAAGCCACACCCAACACTTTCGTTGTCCTTTTTTCTTAGATCTATAGTGCATTAGTAGGGCTGTCACTGTCCAAACACATGAATAAAAGTTGCTTTTTCATTAAAGGAGCCATTTTTGAAAGAAAATTTGGCGCGAAAAACAAAACCAGCCGCGTCAGAAAACCGAGGTTCTACAAATATTTATTTTCAAAGAGATTTTTGTCATTCTACAAAAGCAACTAGAACTTGTAATGAAAAAATTGTCAAACAAAACTTGTTCATCATCTGTACGAGAAAGGAAACTTTTTCCACGTGTAAATGCGCTTCTTTTCAGTTCAGTTCTCTTAACGGAAGAGGAGTTTCTGTCGATCGGGAGAATTTGTACCAAGCAAAAACACTTTCAAGTGGAGACTTAATGTTAAGGCAAAATTCAGCCGCTTTCAGTTTTTTACAGCAGCTAATACCAGTATCTTGTTAGGTAGAGCACGTGTACACGAACACACCCAAAAACATTACTTGCAACCTGATTCGAAGCGTGAGCCTTACCGTTCTGCTTCCATCAAATGCCCCTTCTTTTAAACCCCCCCCCCCCTCCTCGAATAACGGTCCCCATATTTCAATGTTTTTCTATAAACGCCCCTCTTTTAAACGCCCTTCGAATAGACGTCCCCTTGTAAAGCATCATCGAGGGAGACAATGTTGATGATGACTTTGAACTAGATATTTGGATGTTGTTTAGAGTTATCAAGCTAAGTGCGATCATCATTAGATGTTTTTTTAGACATATTGCCTAGGAAGAATAAAAAAATTCAATCATCACCCTCTTTTTAAAACGCCCCGTCGAATAGAAGCCCTCTAAGTTAAAAATAGTTTAAAAACCCCCGGGCGTTTGATCGAAGCATTACGGAATTATAATCAATGAAACGAAACAAAAAGAAATGCTACCAAATATAAGTGATATAGTGGAGCAACAGCATTAAAGTTCTTCGACAATATGACAAATATCCACTTTTGCGGATCCAGTGCGGAGGACAGGCCATCATGCAGCAAAGCATTTTGTTGATTATCACTTTTGCCTGGCCTAAATTCCAAAAATGTAAACAAATAAAAGCACCAGTTGATTCACCGTCCAAGAGCTTCAGTATTTCGCCGTATCTCGCACTATTATATTTCGTTGCTCAACATAAACGTATACAAATGATCTAACAAGAAAATTGTGGCTCCTCCTCAAATTGTTCTATTAGCGGTGAAATTACCGTTATTTCTGCGTTTTTTATACTGGTGGTTCAATCGATGCAGATAGCATCGCCGCCATTAACTGCTTTAAAGAGGTAGTTTTCTAGTTACCAAATTAGTGAGCAAAAACAATAAACCCATGTTTACTAATCTTCGCGTTTTCCCCGAAAACTTGACCTTTGCCACTGCTGTTATTTGATTCTTTGGAGTTTTAGCTTGAGGGAAATGGCCGGCCAAGTTCACGCCCACATAAACACTTGTAAACATGCTCATTGATGTAAATGCGATCCATTTAAATAGAAATTACATATTTGACGACGTACCTTCATTTCTAGGCTGGACCGTGATGGCATGTTGATTATTTTCCATGCTTTTTATGCAACCAGTTAGCAAGAGAGCGCGTATGTTTTCCCCAGAAGAACTACGCTAAATTAAAGCCACGTCTTGTGTTACAGACAAAGGTAACCAAACCCCCTGCTGTTTGAAATTCTTAATCAAAATTCTCTCAAAACACAATGGCCTACTTGGCCAACTTCTTGCCACCTGGAAAATTCCAGCTTCTCTGCATTCTCTTTACCAAGAAAATGTTAGCTTACTTTTGTTTACCGGGACGAGGGGAGCTTGCAAAAAGGAATGGCAGGGGGGGCACAAATGCGTTCCTAGGTTCGCTGATCGGTATCTTTATTGTTGTTCTCTATGTAAATATTATGCAGAATATCATTACACAGCTGCGACGATTTCTGCGTCGCATTTCAAGAATACTTAGGATTCTCAAGTCCTCAAATCTAAGTGTTTCCGGAACTGGTTTCTTGTGCAATGATTCTGACGAGGAGAAAACATTGGATAGACAACATCAAATTGCGTCAACATTTTCAGACAGTTCTTCTAGAGCTCCTCAGCGTTTTCTGAACTCAAGTTGCTCTGGCTTTAGTTAGAGACGGGCTTTCCCGTAAAATAAATGCAATTTTTATTTACTTTCTCCAAGAATGCAATCTAAGAAAAAAGCAAGAAGATTCTAGAGCAAAATAGAAAAGCAGTAATAAGCAAAGACATCGAACACAAAGCGTTTGCAAGCAACTATAATACTATAGTACCACAGTAAATTTGCTCAAGATTTGGCGTCCCTCTGTTACCAATTCTTGGTCCCCTACCAATTTGTACGCCACCCAAAGACCGCTCTTTTTACAACACATTTTGTACATTGGAGGAACTTAATATTTAATAACGGAAATCGACAGACATCGGTCTATTCTGTGGGGCTTTTTTGAGGTAACTTGTGCACGTTTCTACATCTTTCCGTTTTATTTTTGGTAGTTCCATAATTTTGTATGCATCGATTCTAAGATGCAATTCGTACACCCAATCGACCAACCCATCGACTAACGTGTCATTTCCAAACCTAGTAAAGAACACGGAGCCAGAGAAAAGACGATGTTCCTATTGCATGTCTTGATTCCAATTAACTAAATTAAATTATAGGGCGTATACATATAAAACGAGGGGACTCTGCGAAAGTATTGTTGATAACGTAACTATGGATACATTGACAATAGCAGGTGTGAATACATGATTACGTTGGACAATGGACACTACACATCTTTTAAATGGGAGGGAGGTGGGAGAAATGTAATCGTCATTTAAAGAGCATTTAGAATGTAGAAAAAGTTCACGGCGAAAATTTGCTCTTACGTTTCATGAGCACTATTCAGTTGAAATTTTGAAATCTATCGTAACAGATTTTACACCGGGCAATTTTAGTGGGTAGCACTAAAATCAATGAAAGTGGCCTTCGTTGGCGTTTGTTTACAATTTTCCGTTATCTGATTGGTCAGAACTCGGAGGTGTGTCTGCTGCATAAACCAATCAAAGATTTGAAGCTCATGCTGGTAAGTGGTTAATAAGTTTAGCGGACATAGGTCTATCAGCATTGGTCAAAGGTTTCAAACAACAAGTGAGGAAGGCCCTTGAGATGGAAAAAAACTGGATTGAATCATAATTTTAGATGGATTTCTGAACTGAAACCATAATCATTTTGATTTGAGTAGACCAGAAGTGGTTTGAAATATTTTGAATGGGAAATCCCATGTACCATTCTCTTACAGGGATTAGACTACATGTTATTATTAAGTCTCAAAGTAGACAAAGCGAATAAATGATTAATAAATAAGATTATTTCGTTTTGTATTGGGTCAGTAAATAGATCTTATTTGCACGTCTGCAAATGATGACTTGGCGGACTTCAGGCTGTTAGAGCCTCTCACAGCCATTGGTAGATTTTTCCAGATCTTCACTGTGATTGGCTCAAACGAATAATTCCAGCAGTTCATTCTGTAGGTTGGAATGATAAACACTGCTTGACTACGACGACAATGGATATTTGATGGTTGAAAATGTGCGTGGAATATCAATCATGTCATTTTGGGTTTCATGCATGAGGGTTTCCTTCAATATGGCCCTTCTTTCAGCCTGTTTATCCCAGCCTACAGAGTCCAGATAAATTGATGTCTCCACGGCTTGGGGTCGGATGAAGGTTTTGTCTGTTACTGTCACATTCGAGGAAGGGTTTATATGAAAGTGACTTTCAAAAAAATTTGTTTTGAGTTGGTAATGAGGAAGGTTTGAATGATAAAACCCTGCCAATGAAATTCATTTATCATAACAGATGGACTTGCATTTCTTCTGTAATTTTGGAACATAAATCTAGCTGCTCTTCCTTGTACCACTTTCAGTTTGTCAACATTTGCTTGGGTATGAGGGTCCCAGGCTGCACATGCATACTCAATTACAGGGTGTATAACAACGTTCCATTACCAAGGATTTCCTCTCATGTTTCTGGGTATGAGTCTTAAGGTGTTGTTTGCTTCTCCAAGCTACATCTTGTACCTGTTCGATCCAGGTCAGTTTTTCTGCAGAATTACTCCAAGGTATTTCTTGTCCTCCACCGTTTGTAGCACATGGTCAGAAATTTTTTACACACAATTTAGAGGCTTCTTTTTATTTGTTACTCTTTATCACTTTACACTTCTCTGGATGCAAAAACATGCTCCATTCTCCAAGCTATTCATATCAGTTATTGATCTGTCTCTTTTTCCAAATAAAGGGGCTACGTTCGCCTTTTTCCAGTGTTTGGGAATGGCACTTTCGTCAATGTTTCAAAGATCTTTGTTCCGGTAGAAGGTAGCTGAATTTGACACGCAAATAGCAAGCAATCTATGCGAGTATTGGCTGCAAATTAATGGCATAGGCGCCGACTACGTGGGGGCTTGGGGGCTCGAGCCCCCCCTAGGGATTGCTATGGGGGGGCTCAGCCCCCCCCCCCCTGGGAATTTCGTTTGAAATCAATCAAAGAATTGAACTGATGATACTGTAGACCATGATGTTATATCTGCTTTATTAAATTTTTTGTTTTGTTATTATATATACTACATATGTTGTATTACGTTATTAAAGCGACAGGTAATTTCTCTACCTTTCAACTTTTTTAATTTTTTTTAAATTTGAATTTTGAGCCCCCCCTGGGAAAAATAAAAGTCGGCGCCTATGATGAATGGGACTGGCTTTCTAGTTCTTCATGCTTGCAGTTATAAAGAATTTTCAAATCAAAAAGTTCCTTAGTGATTTCGTTTTTAGTAGTATAAGTTCTTTAAATATTTCGGCCTTCTACATGTAGGTTCCTTATAAAATGGTTCCTTATAGAAAAAACCGTGTAGTCTCGGCTTTTACTGTCTCACCTCTCTCTCTATTGAGTGTTACACAGGTCTTGCCGCAAGGAAAGCCAAAGTAAACATTTTTATGCTTTTCTTGTTTCTGTACTATGTTTATGGTACTTGATGTGCAGTGAGAATTAAGGAACTTCACAATTGCTAGAAAAAGCGGAACTATTTTTCGCATTGTACCACAAAGCACTTGTTCAATTAAGGAACTATTAAGGAACTATTGGCACTACAATTTGATGACTTTACGTATACGAATAAGCAACTTTTGGAAGTATGCCTTTAGGTAGGTTCCTTATAATAAAGCGGGTAATCGCAAAAAGGAAAACACCCGGAGTTATGACTACAACAACAGTAGCAACAACAGCAACCATAATAGTCGCATGTGAGAAGCAATATGGGCCTAGTTCACAGGACGGTGGTGTCTAAAGGTGTATTGAGGATTATACGGCTCTCGCTGTACATCGCGTTTATCTCTGTGTCAATGGAGGGAAAAGACAGTAGCAATTTAGAATTTAGCACCCATTTTCCTAAGGTTCTGCTGTTTGGCGACTCGTTGACTCAGGTAACTACGAATCTGTTATCTAAAGCACAAAGTAACTGGTTCAATTAATCAGATTCTATCGAATGCTCTAAGCGCGGCACCAGCAAACCATCTTCTTATCACAAAAAAACAAATAAAACATTTGGATATACGACATCTAGATGGCAATGTAGAGGCTAGTTAAGAAGCATTTTTCTCGTATTTTGCCAGTAACTTTTTGTAATTTACCGTTTGTTATATGATTGTGTGGAATGTTTAGTTGATCTAAATTTAGTTGCGGGTGGCGCAGAATAGCAGGTGATTGCTAATTTGTTCACCCATTTCTTCATTTATTTTAAGTGGAGTTGTCGATATGTTTGAAAACATCATAGTCATATACAATTTCACGCCTCACGATTTGGAATAAGAGAAATTGGTTTTGAAACATTAAATACAATCCTATGACTAATTTCATGTGGTTTTGAAACATTAAACACAATCTTATGACCAATTTCATGTGGTTTTGAAACATTAAACACAATCCTATGACCAATTTAATGTGGTTTTGAAACATTAAACACAATCCTATGACCAATTTCATGTGGTTTTGAAACATTAAACACAATCCTATGACCAATTTCATGTGGTTTTGAAATATTAAACACAATCCTATGACCAATTTCATGTGGTTTTGAAACACTAAACATATTCCTATGACCAATTTAATGTGTTTTTGAAACATTGAACACAATCCTATGACCAATATCATTCGGTTCTTGAACACAAAATGCAATCCTTTGGTTAATATCCAACCGTTTGAAACGCCACTTTAATTGCCATCAGTTGCAATGATAAAATGTTTGATAGATTTTTTTTGGAAGATACAGGAAAAGGTTGTGAAAATGGAACAACTGCACTAAAGATTAAGTATCAGTTTATCCTACATTCTCATAATATGCAGAGTAACACTTCCATATTTTTGTTATGAAGCAAGTTGTTTATTTCAGAAAGGATTTCATGATGGTGGATGGGGGATAAAGCTCATTGAGCAATTTGAAAGGTATTCAAATTCAAGTCTGTGATCAGTCAGGGTGTATATTTAATTGGTATTGAAGTCTAGTTTGTAATAAAAGGAACGTATTTACACCTGAATAATCTGCACTTGCAATGCTCCAAGTGGCTGTGCAAATTACTTAATAAAGAACTAGTCATGCTTATTTTTTGGATGTGTGGTTTTTATCATTCAACATTTGCAGTTTGTACCATGCAACATTTTGTAAATATGCAATTTGCATAGACATTTGTAACACAGCAAATTTGCTTCAGAAGTTTGATTTTCCTAATTATATTGTAACTGAATTTTATATTCTAAGAAACCTTTAGGTGTGAATTGCTCAGAGAAATATTATCTATGTAATAATATAAATTAATGTTCAATTTGTTTTAACTCAAAACCAGAAAATTTTTTGTAAAATTCAGAGTTGTGAGTTATAAATAGATACATGAAATAGAATATAGGAATAGTTAGATAGGATTTTCAAAGAGCAGCAGAATCATAGATGTATGTAACTACAGTATATAATAGTCCTGAACTAATGTATTTTATCTTTTTTAGAAAATGTGACTTTTTGAATCGCGGTTTTAGTGGATATACATCTCGCATGTGCAAAGTTATACTACCAAACTTGTTGGAAAGAGATGGTCATAAAAATAAATCATTATATGCAGCCACTGTCCTGCTTGGAACTAATGATGCTGTTTTGAGCAATAAAGATGATAGATCTGTTCCAGTAGAAGAATACAAGGAAAATCTTAAGTACATTCTAGCAAAGATTGAGCACCATGGAGTACCTAGGGAAAGAATTATTCTGATAATCCCACCACCCATGAATCTAGATGCATGGTCAAAATATGCAAATGGGAAAGGTTCAATTTTCTTTTAATTCCCATATTTCTTTGTCAAGTATATTTCTCCTAGCACCAAAGTATAAGGTTGAATATCCTAAAGGGATTCCAAGTACTTATGAATCATATGTTTTAATAAAAAGCTTAATGTTTCTTCCAGTAAATGTTATCCATTATCTATGTACCACACAATGGATTTATCAGCTTTTTTAAATGTCAATTTTTAGTAGATGTGATCTCACATAAGTTCTCAAAGTTATTATTCATTCAAATCAACTAGGGTTTGCAGTGGCTTTTTCAGAAGAAAGGCTATCAATGTATGTAAAAGCATGTACAAGCATTGCAGATGAGCTGAATTTACGAAAAGTCAACCTTTGGGAAGAAATGCTAAAGAAGGATGTAAGTAGCAAGAGATTTATTAGTTATTAAAGGCATCTTTATTTAGTCTGTTCTAAGAAGTGACGATTGTAAACATGTACTGATAGCTTCTTATATGTTTGTTTCTAAGAATCTTCAAAGCAAACACATGATTAAATTTGTAATCTGTTTCTAAACATATAATCAATGCTGGGAATGGTGTGCGATCGCACCTTGGCACACCCTTTCTATTGCTCAGAAGTGCGGTTTATCGCACGCCTCAAATAATCTAAATATTTTATTCTACGCTGATAAATGCTCCCCAATGTTGTTTCCATACTCCAAAAATCGACGAACGGCTTTAATCACGAAATTGTTTCTATTTGACGGGGAGTTTGGAAGGTGTTGTTATTAAGCCAAATAGTCGCCGCCTTTCCGATTTTTAACACAAATTACGACAAGCTTTAACTTCACAGATATAACTGTTGTGATTTGCCGGTTTCCGTTTTCCATGACACAAGGACAGTCTTTTTCATCAGTTTTGATTGATCGATGTACCCGTTTACATGATCGGTCAAAGCTGATGACTTGTCAGTATCCTCCATCATTTGACGATGATTTCGGCACAGATGGTCCTCTTGTTGCAGCAGTGGTGTAAAAACGAAAAAAGGGAACTTTAAAACGCAAAAAATTGGCTCAAAGACGAGCACAAATGGGTGCTATGTATTAGACTTCAATCTATCTACTAGGCTCTTCAGAATTTTGATTTATTCCGTTGCGATTTTTGTATAAGCTGGCTGTAACATTCCACCCAAACGCTGGTAAAAAATTAAGTTTGCTCGATGCGCTTTGCGACTCCTTCTCTTCGGAAAATAGATTTCTCGGGATTAACGCCCGCATCGCTTTCAAAAGAGGGAATGACAGTATAAACCGATTGCCGAAAAAATGGCAGCTTTTAGCTGTTTACACGATCTTAGCCTTTAACTGACTACGCGTGCGCAGAAACAATGTCAGATAAGTGGGTCAAATGATCTAACATTTCACTCAACATCTACCTTATTGTTAATATTGTCCTCTTTAATATGTTGGATTTGACGTGTTTAAAGCTTGTTTAAGCAAAATGTATTGATTGGAGTAGCCTTGTCTTATTTTCTTTTTTGGTAAAGTTATGTAGTCAACTATATATACATCTTTCTGTACAATTAAGTACTTTGGTACGATTGCACATCATTGCACGCCTTAGCCCCACAAGGAGTGCGATTCATTGCACCCCTACCGTGTTACTCCCAGCATTGCCTGTAACCATTTTATAATTTCATAATTTACAGCGCTATAAAATTGCTTTTAGTAGGCATATGTAAAGCAACAATAAAATGAAAAGAATAAAAAGGCAACTGCCTGAACATTATTGAGATTCATTAGGCAAATCATTTATTATACTAACTTTGAGATTTGTTTTCTAGGACTGGCGAGATTATTTTGATGATGGCTTACATTTCAGCAACAAAGGCCATCTGTTTGTGTTCCAGGAAGTAAAAGAACACTTCGATGTTATTCTTTCTCCTTTAAAAATGGTGTATCCAGATTGGAAAGACGTTGACCATGTTAACCCTGAGAAAGATCTTCTGAATTAGTTTTTATATGTTCCTTGCATCGGCAAAACGTTTTACCTAAGTAGCAGAATCACACATTTCAAGCAGTAAATGAGATTTCTCTGAAGCTGATAGTTGACTGATAGCAATACTGCAAATTACTTTAACCCTTAGAAACAGAGAGGAAGGTTGTGACAAGATCTGTTCACTGTCAGATCATTGCAATCAAGCCATTGGCAAGAGAATAGGATAGAGAATCTTTGCTTTGATGTTCATTTTTACTTCCTTTTTCCCAGCATATACATTTTTGCATTCTGAATCTTATAAGCACATAGTTTTGATATGTGCTCCAATATTAAAATATAAACATGATATAAGGAAGCAAATATAAATGTATATCATTAAATTTTGTGAATATGTTAACAAATCCAAATTAAACATTTGAAATTAAAATACAGTTTAATTTCAGCAATTTTCTCTCTATTTTTTGAAGCAATTCTTACCTTTCTTTGAAAGATTTGATGCAAAAAACATCAATAAGTTGTCCTCTGAAGACAGAAAACCATTTTATCTTCGTCAAGTTGCTAAATATGAATTTTGCTTAAAAAGTGAGCCGTATGTTTGAAAGAGATTAATTGCTATGAAGTTGAATCAGATATTTTGAATAAAAACCTTACCAAAAGCTATCACAACAAATGACTTGAAATTTTACCACAACTTTTGTTATAACAATGATAATTCAATTCCTTAATCAAACTACATTGATCTTTAAAAACTTTATTTGCGCCTGATCTACAATTGCGTTGTAGTAAGTTCTGATTCCAGAAAATTTGTCTGGGGATTGGTTTGAAGATATCCGAATCCTCTACAACGCGTTTACAAATATTAGGTCGGAAACTTTAAGACGATACCACCTTTCAAAGACCTTACGTACTCTTTAATTTAGAACTTGATTGATCCAAACTATTCCTGCAAGAAAAGTACTTTTTGCGCCTCTGTTGTTTAGAAACAATTTTATTTCATCAATTATTAGCTGAAGCGTCAATATTTCTGTCAAAATGCTATTGTCGGCTACACAGAGAATCTAATATGACTGATGATGATATCATTAACACAATGATATGACGTCATTTCAAGACGCTGATACTTGGTGGCCATGTCAGAAGTTGAAGCTGAGCAGAATGTTGAAATCACGAAGTAGTTTGACTTTAGTATATCAACGGTGAAAAGAGGAACGCTCTTTGAAAGATGGCCCTTCCCGCAATAGAATGCAGAAATCAACTTTTGATGAAGTTGTGGATGTTTTGTTTTCATGGCTCAAACAATCTTGACATCAAAGCTCACAATTTGCTTTTTAATAGGGACGCAAAGCATGTTTTGTAACGGACTTTGTGGTGTGGGTTGGATGACGCATTAACGGAAAGATGGAAAAGATGATAGGCAGCACATTTAAAAAGAAGATCCCCGTCTTGTAGATAGAAAAAGCAAGTGTTGGTATCTTCAGTAAACTTAAAGGCATTGAGTCATAGTAAATAGCGGTTTTCCACGGGCTGTTGTATGTTTTCATGTGATCAGACATCAACTGCGAGGTTAAAACATAATGTGTGCAGTTTGCTTGACAGCCAATCAGATTAACGGAGCTATCACAATGACTCAGCAATTTTTGCTATTTGGGTATACGCTTTCCATTTATCATGACTCAATGCCTGGTCAAAAAGTCTTCCACCAGAACTTGCAGATTGGTTTTAAAAGAAAAATGTTTAATGCAGGCGTGTCAATAAACGAAGAAAGAACATTGCTTAGCCGAAAACGACAGGTTTTGTCGCATAGTTCAGAAGCGTTTGCTGCTGTGCATCTCTTTGATGCAGAACGCCGATGGACAGAAGGCAGGAGCGAAAATGACAGAATGGAGAGTAAAAGCTTTCGACAGCACGTAGTAGCCATGGCTTCAACTGCATTTTGAACTGCATGAGAGTTGGCAAATAAGTTGCAACACTCAGGCAAGCGAAGGACAAGATCTGCTCAAGCACGAAGAACAGTATTGTGCTCGAGAATCAATGGAATATGTCCAATTTGAATCATAAAGGAAAACAAGTTGATTAAAGCGTTGCTAGAGAGTTGGCTAAAAGCTTTTTTCATCAATATTTAATGCAGAGAGTTTGTTTGTAAAGAGCTTTGCAATACCGCTTAAAATCGATAAAAAATCGAGCCATGGCTTGACGTTTCAGACATTACTAGAATTTTCCAAAGTCAATTTTTTGCTAAGTCCGTACAGCATTCGTACTGCTGCGAGGGCATATTGTCTCCTCCGAAGTTTAGATATTCCCTTGCAGTAGTACAGAGGCTGTACGGATTTAACAAAAAGAGATTGGAAAAGTTTAGATCATACAAGCCAGTTTAGAAGTATTTTCATGACTCGTTTGGTGTGGAACTCCGACAAGATCTGCGTCCAAGTCTGTGTCAAGAGTAAGCACATCCATACAGAACACTAGCAAAGGATGAAAGAATGAAGTTGCCGCCACAGTTGAATATCTTCCTAGCAATCTTCCATACTGGTCTGCAACATTACCTCTGGTTCATTGTAGGGTACAATCGAAATCCGCAGGGAAATTCTGGCGCGGATAAACAACGGAATTTAGTTACCAGTCAATCCAATAAAAAAGCTTTTTTCGATGACCAGGTAGATAACTCTTTTAAATCATTGCCTTCTATTTCACGTAATGATCTGAACAAGCTCTCTTTCATGGGGTGGAGCTTCTAAATGTCTGTTGTTTTGCTTAACCTCTACTCAGCCTAATTTTTCTACAATGTTTTCAAATGTCTTGACGAATGGAATGTTGAAGTCGTGGCCTCGGGCGAATGTGGGTTATGTCATAGTTCAGCAGTTGGAATGAATTTGCCGTTGGTAGCACTCCGCTCCATGAGTTGCAATTAGAGAATGCAAAATAATATCGAAGTTTTTTGATGTCATTCCTGATGCGCTTCTCGGCATTAATAATGTCTTTATGTTCTCATGGAATTCAGCACTTGACGACGAGAACCTCCAAATGATCTTGGCGCCTCACAGAACAACAGCAATCAACGAGGATTAGAAAATGCAAAGATCTGGATATCTGATTGCCGAAAAGTTGAACATGTCCAGTGCATTTAAAGCCTGAAATACACGATCAGTTTTTATCAGTTTTTTGACTGACAGTTTTCAGTTTCACAAAAACCGATGTCTTCCATACACGATCAGTTTTCTTCAGTTTTGGAATGAGTTCACGTTTTGGTCAGATCGGCTCTCTTTTACAATGGAGCTTGATCAAGAAACTGCAGTTCTTCTGGCTGCGGCTCTGGTCGTCAAAAAATGCGAAAATATCGAAAAAAGAAAACAAGGTCTGTTTGGGTAAAGACATGGCTGTGTAGGCTTCCACGCTTCTATGAATTTATCTGCATTGATAACTTTCTTCGCCATCTTTAAATCGCACTTATCCACGCTGCTATAAAAAATTAGCATCTTGCGCAAGGGCATTATAGGGGGACCAGCTTTAAAAAATGGAGTCTACATCAATGAAAAGAAATCTCATCAGTTAAAAACTGACGAAGTTGGACGTGTTTAACCTCTTCAGTCAAAAGCTTGAAGGTCATTAAAGCATCAGTTTTTATCAGTTTTTGCTGAATACACGATCAGTTGTTGACTGAAAACTGTCAGTTAAAAACTGACAAAAACTGATCGTGTATTTCAGGCATAAGCCTTAACGCAGTAAGGCAGCGTAGACAAATTATTTTCGTTTGCTACTACGGCCGCGTTTACACGAGAGGAAAAGGAATATATCTTAAAGATCCTGGCCTTTCAGGTACGATGTGGGTACGATGCACAAGCGTTTACACGGGATCGGATCTTGAACTGTAAAACGTTTACACGGGAACGGACCAAAAGCGAATCTCTTCTTAAGCAAGCGCAATGACAAGGCTATTTTTAATTTTCAATTTAGTGGTCTCGTTTCACTGCCGTGCCTTTGCGGATCCGTACCCACCTGTTAACACGGTGCCAATAAAGGTACGAAGTCGCTTTCTAATCGTACCCAGAAAGGTAGAGATGTCTCTCAGAAAAGGATCCTACCGTGCCCGTGTAAACGCAAGGCCTATCGTAGCCAGATTGCGTACGGATCTACGCAAATCCGTTCCCGTGTAAGCAGGACCTTCGTGCTTGTTCAAGAGATCTGGTTCCAATGAGTACCGCCAAGGACAATTAAGCCCAGGGGGTTATTCATTCAATTTGACGTCATTCAAGCGCCAATGACTTCAAAGCATGGTCATTTATTTTCAGCTGGTTGAAAAATCGTTAAAGAGAAATTCAAAAAAATAAACTTCAACATTTGCAAACAAAACAGTGTCATTCAAATCATTAACTTGTATTCGCCTTCTGGTAGCTATTTACACATTTTCAATAATATTCAGAATTTGTATTTTCGCTTTTCAGGTAAATTAAAACCAACAAAACTTCAACATGACTTACAAACAAAACTATGTAAAAACAACTTTAACTTTTCACATTTCAAATAATGCATGGATTCTGAATTCCACAAACATAAGCTCTTAATAATAACCGCACTACATCATTCCTTATTCGAAAATTTACGCTATATTCAATTATGCCCGCTCTTTCGCCATCGAATAAAACAGCTCATTTGGACCTTTTATTGAGCCACTCTTTGGAGGGCCACTTGAGTACTCTTCTTCGCCTGTCTCTTCCGTAATCACCACGTTCCCTAACGCATCCAGCTGGACAACAACCCTTCCAAGAAGCTCCAGTTCTGCTTCGTTTAAAAATGTCACTCCACTTGATAATTCTTCAATGTTTTCTTCCATTACCTTAATCATTCTAAGCTCGTTTTCTGAGAAGTCTCCGTGCTTCTTCAGCTCACCACAAACACTGATGGTAGTTTTCTTATTTTCCAATATCGAATCATACTTGCATTGCTGTTCCTTAGCATAGCTACCGTTTGACTTTTTATCTTGCGCGTTCCCGTCGCCGTTTATCCTACTCTCTTCAACTTGCGTTTGCGGCGAAAGAGCCGTAGAAATCTCTTTCACTACCCCAGATATATTTTCCTCAGTTTGATGTCTTTCTTGTTTAGCTGTCATCGTTATTACGCATACTTGTTCTTTATCATTCTCTCCTATCGTTAGTGGCATCGTTTTCTCAGCCAGCAATTCCCTCGATTGAGCTTCCGTACTCTCGGAGTCATTTGACTTATTTTTAGCACCAAAAACTCTTTCTTTGGGATCTTCCAGCACCTCAATTTGATCCTTAGTAGCAATGTCACTTTTTGCTTCGGCAGCAGATCCTTTTGACCTTTCCCACAAATCCATGCGGGGTTTGTGGCCCCAAGTTTTTTCTTGCACTATAGATAGTATTCTTTCCTTGGCGATTTCGGTAAGGTCTAGGCACTTGATGTTTTCTAGAATAAGCAGTGCATTCTCGAGCAGATTCCCCGCCAGTAGTCTATTGATAACAAATAGCAAACTCGCCCGACTCTGATCGGCAGTAAACCTCAAGATTTCGAGGAGATCAGACTTGTTCTCGAGAAGAAGAAGTCGTGTGAAATCATGTTTATATTCTTTCGAGCAGAGAATTCTGCAGACTTCTAACGACATCGAAGGTCGATTTTGTCCCACTGTTTGCGGTCTTCCGGGCGAACGTTTCGAAGCTCCGCATTGCGTTGACATTAAACATGTGCTACGTTCTGTTTTGCTCTTAACTTCAACAGCGCCATTATCTTCGCGATTATTATTGCAAGGTTTATTTGCCTGCATCACAACTTTGTGTGTCATTGGACTTTGATTGGGAGAATTCACTTTCTCGTCGAGTTCCCACTTCTTGTCAAAAGGAAATTCGGCTTTAATTTTGATGGAGTTGTTTGCATGTTCGGTATTTTCATTCTGACGGACTTTTTGGTTATCTGTTGGGGATGCTAAGTGTACTTTGTAGCGTTCCTGATGGCTAGTTGGGGTAACTGGAGCAGTAGAAGCCACAACGGGTTGCGTACTAAAGCCATTCATGCCGTGTGCTGGTAACGTTGGAGAAGGGACGTGGTGAACATTTCTAGATTCGAAAGGTGGACTAAAAGATGCGGACATGTCATTTAGCGGCACATCGTGTGTAAGCTTCTGTCTCTTTGGGCTTGGCTGATTGGGAAAATATCTTGGAGCATGCGTTTGACTGTGGAAATTCTGAGGTATTATAGCATGGTCTGAGAAATGAGGTGGGCCGGAAAAGCCGTTGAAGGAGACAGAGTCAACTGGTGCTATCCAATATCCACCGTGATTTACATGACCGACCGCGCCGTGTTTTGCGTGCAGAAAGTGGTTCAGCTGCATCCGCAAATCAGGCGGATGATTTGGGGGAAAAGGGTTCATAACACGCTGCTGCGAGAGGTACGCTGCCTCAGCTGCGATCCGCGCGACCGCAGTAGCAGGTAATCCTTCGCTGCAACGTTTAGGGTGTTGGAAACTCTGCACATGGCCTCTGCGGTGGCCTTCATATGGGTAGCAATGACGTTCCTCTGACAGCTCTCTCGCTTGATACTGGCACGAAGGAATATAAACAGGCACCAACTGCTTGGCCGGCTTTGACACTGATTCCTCAGAACTATTGCTATGAACGGCGATAATTTTTGGATATTTCATATAATCATAAGCAAGGCCAACAAAACCGCCACTTGCGTCCATTATTCGGCTGGCTTGGGTTTCTTTTAGGTTTTCTTCAGTTGAAATTGACAACCTAAAGATTAAAGAGAATCCTTTAGTGTACTGCAAATGTTGTTTCGCAAAATGTAAGATTCGAAGCTAATTTCTATTCGTCTCCTTTTATTGACACATTGTCTAAGCTTCAAAGACTAGCTTTGTAAGAGCTCTTCAACTGTTGGTTGTGATGAGCATCTCAACATTGTATAGAGAATTGGTCTCACACGTGTTTAAAATGTCTATATGTTTAACAAACTGCTCAATGCAACAGTCAAAATAAGAGGTTATAAACTTTCTAATGCACATGACAAACAAAAATATAACACAAGCATACATGTATTTTATTATTAAAGTACAAGTAATCAAACTGAAAAAACACATTTCAATGATATCATCTGCGAATTATTCCCAAAAACATGAAACGAAAATAAAAGAAGTTCAAATAACACAAAATACCAAAATGGGTTAGCACTGAACTGAATGTGTCAGAAAAATGAAACCGACTTCTTACTCACAAGCTATTCAAAATCTTGTATATTTATATACTTAAGAGCTCTTGAGAGATTTTTAGGCAACACAAATAAGGTGGCACTAGAAAGTAAGCGCTGTGCAAGGTGTGAATAGTTAATTCGCAAAGGTGCGAGCAGATGTGTAAGGTCGAGGAAGGACTAAACAAAGAGGATGAAGAGTTGACATAGTGATTTTATAACAATCTTGCGATGTTGTAATAATTTAATGATGATGAAATGATGTAAGAAATTCCTGAATGGTGATAATAGAAAAAAGAATTGATGGGACCAATACACCACATCTAACTGACAAAGAATTCTCGGAACCTCTTGAAATGTCAATTTTTCTTGATGACAAGGGCTAACTTGCTGACGGCTAGCACCTAGATTTGTCAGACTAAGTCGACCTGTTTTCATTCAGCAGACCAAATGACTACACAATCTTATATTGATGACAGTTGCGGGCAAAACTTGGAAGTTATTTCATTTCATGCACGATCGACACCCTACAAAAATCTCTAAAACAAAACACCAGACACTGGAGAAAGAAAATAGCACAGAGAGAACCACCATTAATTACAGATGCACCAATCAGACATTTATGATTTAATCGAGCCTAAAGTCTGTAAATATAAGCCGAACAAATGCAAACTAGTGTCAAAAGTCGGATTTGAATGTGTCCATTTTATTTCAACGTTCCCTTTCTCGTCTTGACTCCTATTACTGATGACAGTTTAAGATGACTGTGGACAAGCAAGCAGGGACAAAAGAACAACTCGCTTGGGAAAGCCTTGCTGTTGCTTTAGAAATATACATACCGTGACAAGCTTTAAAGTGCTTTAGGCAAAACAGAGGCCAGACAACTTTGTTTTTCACCTACTCTTTTCCAGATCTCAAACAATCACGTACTTGCTAACAAGCATTTGAATACTCATATTTAAACTGGATGCGTCATTTGATGAAACCTAACCTCATTCAGTTTTGGCACCTCAAACTTGAAATGCAGCATTGACGTCAGTGCTTCGACATCCGTCAAATATACTCACGTCAATTGCTGCAACCAAGGAAGTGGACAGGTTTGGTTATGCCATCAAAGCATCCCCCCGTGTTAAATACTTTCCCTCAACAGCTTAGTAACAAAGCATTCCCGCTTCAAAACAGACCATCAGCTTTAAATGCGTCATTCTACGCCAACCGTTGCGTTGGATCACTGCGGCCGATTGGCATACGACAACGTAACACTCTTCGCAAGCCTGGGTCTTTTATGGTCCAAGACCCAATGACACAGTTCCAGACTCTGCTTGTCAACAAATGGAGGATTGCAAATTTATCGACTTAGGCCTGTTTACATCCATTCCTTTCCACCCAACCGTTCCTTTACCTCCTCGCAATGGAAGACATTGCGGCACAGGCATACTCTTACGTCATTCATGGGATTACACCTCTACTAGACAACCCTATTCATCGTTTACCTGCTAAGCTCTGCTGTTACTAACGTTTGTCACCCTGATTCTGTTCTTTGTATTACTTTACGCGCCACATGAATTTAATAGATTAATAAAACGAGGCATGACTGGTTCAGAAGCTGCACCCGCGCCTAGGTCTCATGTTCTCTGCTAGTTAAATAAACAACAATAATGGCTGTGATAGGTCTCCTGCAGCTATCTATTATTATCGTGTCAACGATTCTCAAAGGATCGTGTCAAAGGTCGTAGCAATACAATGTTGTGAGTGAACTTTCGATATTTCCTAACGAGAATTCTTAAACCACTTACAGAAAAACTTCGAGGAAAGCGAATCTAATAACTGGTAAACGCTTACCAAGGTTCGACTCGCTCGATCAACGAATCATGTCATTGAATCGTGCTTCCCCTTGAATTAGAGTGGTTCAGAACGTCACTTATTATTACCTTATCGGCTACCATCGAATTCAGCGCTTCTTTTGAGCACTGGTCGAAAACTTTGCAGCAGTTCACTTTTAGTGCCCAGCAACACTAGGCATCGAACTCCTTCTGGTGACGCACGAGGCACAGGACGCAAGGAACTGGGGGGAGCTATTCATAAATGTGAAAGCGAGGCTTGGAATTATAATAACAGTGAACAGGAAATAACATCCCACTAGGGGAAGTAACATGTGCAAGGGTGCAATACAGAGCCAAGCGGCTAAATTGCAGGACAGAGTCCAGAAAAGTTGTTCCCCTCTTCCGAGCAAAAACATCCCAGAAGGCAAATCTTCCTCACAAAACAATAGAAAGTGGGCGTGGCTTGGGTGTTACATAGGAGCTTCTCTTGTTTGTCGTCGACCTTCCTTCGGCCAGTGGCCGTGCGGCCGTAATGCTTTCCTGGCTCTGGTGCAGGACTGTTCCCACATTGGATGTCCCCGGCTGCAGCTAGTCACGGGCAATCTCAGAGGGTGCAACAGGCGTTGATGCAGTTCTAGATCTGACACTTGCTCAATTTGCACATTAAGATAGTGACAATTAAAAAACATGATAAGAATAACAATAGTTGTTCTAGCAAAACAATAACAATCAGATTAAACACAAAGCTTAAAGGCCTGGTTACATGGTCACTCGAAATAGGTGTGACAAAGTGATGGTGTAGCTTGCAATTTGGGACAGCTTTTAATGCATACATGGGGGTTATTTATTTATCGTTGGGAATTCTATTGCAAACGTATGCAGAGTAAAACTGAGTTTACAATTTTCTCACATCCAATTCGACAAGCTCGCACGTATTGCTTTGATAGAAAGGAAACAGACTGCCGAGAAAAATAGGAAATAAAAAATGAATTGTGCACAGAAAAATGGTTATTAGCTTAATATGGTTATGAATTATGGTTTGGAGAAGATCGAAGGGCATCACATTGCAAAAGAACAAATGCATTAAATAACATACGGTCACATATATAAGAAAATATCATCGATAGTTAAGACCCCAGTCAGGGTTCTCATGCAATTGCCTGGATCAAAGACTGGAAATTCATGTCAATCATGTGAGCAGAAACTTTGATAGCGGTTCAGAATCGGAGCGGATCAGTAGAACGACCATTTCCTGTTGCTTCATTAGTGGCTAGAGATGCTGACTTGGGCGCTGACCTATGGCGCAGATCTGGCTAATCTATACGTCAAGTTGACGGCGTGGGACATGTCTAAGCTGTCATCGGCAATAGCGGTCCTAGGTTTGATGGACGTTTTGAAAGGTTATGAGTAACTTAACCTGGGTTCAACCTAGCTCCAGAGTAGGATTGGCTTAACCCGGTTCAACCCAGGTTACCTGCGTTTACATTACAAAATTTCCAACCCTGTTTAACATTAACCCTGGTGAAAAGTTGTAGTGTAAACAAGGCTATAACCACTTGGCTATCGCGGCCTCGCACATCATGGCTTTACTGGGGGCCTGGGACTTACCCCGTAAAATTGTCATAAGCACATGGTTAGTTAACCCCCTGGACAATTACATAGGATTTTCAATGGGTCCGCCCTTTTACTTCCTTTCAAACTTTTAAATACCTTCGCGGATGACCGTTTCTTATTAGACAGGATTGGGGACATTCCACTCACAGGACAAATCAGCAAAAAATTAACATAATTGCTTACGTAAATTTTAATTACGATTGCTCACTGAGGGCTTCATTGATTTTGTACCATTCCTTGCCAGGGGTTGGTCGAGACGAAAAATAAAATTTCAACTTGTAACTAGTGGTATACAAATGTACTTAACAAGCCCACTATATTTCGTACAGCATACGACATTTAAGGTTTACAGATTATTATATATTTTTAGGTGTTAAGTAACGCAGATTGGTCAATTATAACCAATCACGCGCTCTGCTTACCACCCTCTAGCATATATTCCTTCATTTACGTTATCCGCAACACAACTCTTGAATTCCTCAAATATCAATTCTGACGAAATGATGTTTCACAAAGTTGTTTCTGCGTCGACCAATTATGCATTCATTGCTTCTAAATTTTCGTTTGCCGTCAAAAAATGATCTTCTATCTACAATAATCGGTTATTTGGCCGGTTATTTACAATAATCGAAAATTAATGGTTGCGAGCTTTGAAATCCTGAGTAAATTATCCCTCTGAGAGCTCCCTCTTTCTCAGCCGATGGCAACAATGTTTGCAACCATCTTCATAGAAAGCAGCAGCAGCATCTCGTGTGCAGCTTTACTCGAATCTAATGACATCCATTTGTAAAATAACTGTCCAACAACGAGCATAATTTTAATTGCAAATGCCATTCACAAAACAATACTATTAGACGGTAAATTAAAAGCACAGAATATATATTTTAATTTGTAACCAGCGCAGAAACTGTGTAAATGTAATGTCGCAGGAAAACGATCTTATCCCAAGATACAACCATGCCAGGAAAGACTAAAGTTTAATTAAACATGAGTGTAGTTTCAGAGGCATCGCTTGTTTTACGATGCGTTTACCTGGAAAATTTAATTCGGATTGAGATCCAGTCACATGACATGAACATGGTTCTATTGGCGTCGCAGCAATCGAAAATTCTCCTCGTAATTGCACTTCAGTTTCTTTTCGTAAACTTTCTGATATTGAATAGGTTTTTCTCGGTGTCAGACGCTTTTGTTTTCACAAAAAGACATAACAACGGATGATTAGAACAGGAAAGGAAACGTATTCATTCAAGTGCCAAGTTGTGTCTTTGTAAACCAAAGCACCACAACTCTTGATAAATCGCCCAATTTGCAAAATGGCGCCAGATGAAAACAAATAGAAATACCACATTAAAGTATCAAATTTCCTTCATTGCAACTGAAGCATCGCTCGGAATTTAACTGAGTTAAAAAATTTCGCGCTTACTTTGCCATAATTTAAACCAGATATTTCAACACGCAAACACGCGTTGTCTTGCGTTGAACTCAGCCCGTGTTGACTAACACGCGGGTTGAAAGTTCTCGCGAAAAAAACCGTCAATGAATCCAGAGACGGTCTCCAAACAATTCACAACTGTGCTACAAAATTAAACAAGTGTGGAGCGATAAATCTAATTTCTTTCTATACCTTGAACGGACGTCTTCTGGAAATCTCCGTAGTAAGTTTACGCTTCTGGTACTAGCCGTACCTCACCTTGCGGAAAGTGTATCACAATGCGATTGCGCAAATATTTTAAACAAGGCTGCCCTTACCTCTTGAGAATTCACCGGAAATGTCATCTGCATCCCAAGACAGTGGGGTGTGACATTGCCGCAAGGCAATTGACATCTATTTTATTTTTGGGTGACGGGAACAAACAAGTTGATTGTTCGAAGCATTAATTCTCAATGTCCCGTGAGACAGTTGACATTTATTCAATTGCAGGTTATTACTTAGCACCAATTAAAATATTTCACGCATTGGCGTTTGCGCTGGCAGAATGGCGGGGAGCGCAGCAGGGTATCGAATGCAGTTGACAGATTTTCTGCAAACAGATTTCGTGCCAGAAACGCGATCTGATGTCATATTGCATTGATATTTTAGAAATTCTTGTTGAACAGCCTTTTTCACATGTGTGGGTTATTTGGAACAAAGCGGGCCTGGAAAAGGGATGGTCAGAGAAGGCAACGAATATGATGTTCGATCTTTGATTTAGACTTTAGAAAACACAGTTTTGTTTTGAAACATGTTGTCGAGAATAAAAATACATTTTTATGCTGCAAAATCGCTGTAAAACACTTGGGAAAAATGTGTAAAAGCAAAGGTGCTTGCATCGTTTGCACGCAAGAATGTCAATTTTCTAGATTCTCAAAATGTGAAAATAGACGCTTTTTTATAAGAAACCTACATATAGAAGGCCGAAATATTTAACGAACTTATACTACTAAAAACAAAATCTCTAAGGAACTTTTCGATTAGAAAATTTTTTATAACTGCAAGCATCAAGAGCTAAAAACCCGTTCCATTCATTTGCAGCCAATACTCGCATAGATTGTTTGCTATTCGTGTGTCAAGTGCTTCGTGGAGTAGTTTCCGCATATGCTGTCTCGCCCCTCCTTCTATTAAGTTTAAAGGCTTATTGATGTGCAGTGAAAATTAAGGAACTTTTAAGAAACTTTTGGTACTAAAATCTGATGATTTGAGGTCTACGAATAAGAAAATTTTGGAACTAGGCCTTGAGGTAGGTTCCTTATAAAAAAAGCGTGTAGTGTGAAGGGCAGTCAGGCTCGAGCGGTATAGAAAACTACAAGTTTCACATTAACATTTTCATTCGATCAACAATAAACATGACTCCAGTGAGACATGGAACACAAGTTAAATTCTAATAACAAACTACTGTTTAATAAAAAGCTTCGCGGAAACACGTGAAGAACTTAACCAATAATAATTTAGAAAAACAGGAAAAGTGACTAACATGATATTAACTTTAACGAAGATACAATGTAAGAAAAACAACTGGGCCATGTACTAAAGGTAGATACCGAAAAGGAATGAAAACGAGGGTAAGACGTAGGTAGAGCTGAAACGATGTAATAAAAGTTAGTCATTAAACTGATTCGGAAAGGCGGCTAAACTAAAAGAAGCAAACTATTTGATGACGATAGAATAGAAAAAATATATCTAAATGAATGAAGAAAAAGGGGGTATCGTGACATCTCTTCATCTATGACATTTTTTCTTAAAGATCTGCAGTTTTATATACTTAGATATGCTGTCATTTTACAATGTTTTTTATCAAAATTTACACGCATCGCCAAATAGAAATCTCACACACCTTACTTTAAGTGTAGTTTAATTTGTGGAAACAAAGTTTTGGCCTGTAATTATGTAGGGACTGTCCAAGTTCATGGCTGCTAAATTGGTAAAAAAGGATGCTTTGAAACCAGCGCAGTTGCGCGTTCAAGGGTTCGCTCGCACTGCCTCACGCAAGGCGCACACCAGGACTCGTTCCGGAGATCTTCCATCGTGCCAGGTTAGCTTTCCGGCGGCCTTATTTAAAAAATCTGGCTTTCTCAGAACTTGAATGGCCGAAAAAATGCCTGTTGGCTTTGGACATTTTCGCGAATTTTTGAAAATAATAATATCATTTTCATCAGATTAAGAGACTTCCACGTTGCCACTTTTGCGGCCAAAATTAGTGTCTTTCGAGTCCAGATAGTGGGGCCGTGGTGTGAATTAGAAGTAACGGACATTGTTCATTGGTGTGATGATATGCGGCATGGCACTGATTTGAAGGAAACGGGGGCGTCAAACAGGCGTGTTCTAAGTTCAATTTAAGGCTGAAATATACTATGCATTTCAATGGATTCGATTACATGGACTGTCCATTTAAGGTTGCGGTTCATTTTGCAGTTAGTGTATGCGGAAAATTCTCCGCCAGTCTGCGAATTAATAAATTTTAAAAATTCAGCTTTTCATTCGCATTTTGATGGAATTTGCTGCTGCAGTGAATTTTTTTCTTAGAAATATCTAAATATTCAGAACAAAGTGACTGGCAACCGAACAACGTGACAACGTGAATATTTCAGTGTAAACTAATTTGAATGAAGAATTCAATTCTGAGATAGCGAGATACAAAATCAAGGACTTTAACTTGGACGGATATTATTTCGAGTTGATTTGATGTTTTCTTCATTTTGCATTTAACATAAGTACTTCACCTGAGAATAGCCTCTATTGCTAAACATTTTTCAAGCGCTCTCTCCCAATTTAACCCCCTCTCTAATAAGCCCCCTCTTGAATGAAAAAATGTCGGCTTCGGCGGTAGAATTCCAGATGACACTGTCCATTTTTGGGTGGACATCATAAAATATTAAAATGCTTTACTTTAGGGGCAGAAAGTTTCGCGGGCAGAAAGTTTCGAAATTTTCGCGTTTCTTGGCATTTTTCGCGAAGGTTTCTGCTAAGGCATAATCTAAATTCGACAATGACAGTCGGGCGAAATATCTTGTTGCGTTTTTCAAAGATAATTTCATTGACATGGTTGTTTGTACTGCTGCATTTTCTGACATGTGTGTCCTCTGTCTTTGCGAAAAAGTCAATGTAACGAAAGAAAGGCTACATTAGCTGGAAAATACCATGCTTGAAACGGTTTTAAATGACATGGGCCTAATTAAGTGAAAGAGGAATATGGTATTGAGTGTTCAAGCCCGGTAAAACTAGAAAACATTGTCATTTGGTGACACCTGTGTTTTTAGAATGTTTCACAAAATGTTTCTTAGTTTGACCACTACGTCTTATGAAAATTCGGCCAAAGTGTTGTCACACGAATGATTGACTATGGTCATTGTTTGAAGATTGACATTCGGTGTTGTATGACAATGTTTCCCAGTTTGGCCGGACTTTGAATGAGAAGAAAAGGGTGTCGTGAGATATAATTGCCTGCAGAAAAGCACAATTTAAGAAATGAGTTTATGATGGAAAATGGAAAGAAATAAACAACTAGAGCAATTATGTAAGACGCATGTTTAATTTTGTATTTCTCTTATATCACTCTTCCGTATGTTTAATTGAAGAGCTTGTTAAAGAATGTTCTTATGACTTCACTTTACTATTGTTTGTATATTCTTGTAATACTTGCTAATGATTTGGAACTATTAAACTAAAAATTTGGACCCGAGGACAATTGAAGAATGCTATGCTGAAAAAATTAACTATTTTTATGAAAGCTTGGCAATTCTGCCTTAAGCTAGGCGATGAAATCAGAAGAGGTAACAGCAAGGATTTCTCAAGGTAGCCAGTGGCATTTCTAAGGGGGGCTAATGGGGGTCTTGACCATTCTCTCCAAAATTACCGCAAGATTTTCTGTGATGCCCCCTCTCCTCTGTTTTAACGGGCTTTAATCGCTCCTGAAGCTGGTCCTTGCTTATGGTTTAGTTCAAACCTTAAAAAGAAAAATGATAGAAAATTTAGGTCTTGGTTAAAAGAATGGCAATGCAAACGTAATAACAAAAAAGCTTAAGGTAATCTTTTGAATAAAATTCAAATTGACAGGTTTTGAACAAACAAAAGAAAGCTTGGTTGATTTTATAACTAGGCCATATTCATAGTGTCATTTTCTTGTCGTTTGAAACACAGGGACGGACTTAACGGGGGGGGGGGGATGCGACACCCCTTTCAGCCGTAACTGGTTACACAATATTCAATTATACAATATTCGATAATACGTTTTAGGCTATTATCGCGCATCTAGGTAATGTAATCTCATCTGACATAGCTTTGAAGCGTTCTTCGATTTCAAGAAGTTTAACTGTATTGAAAGAAAAACTACAACTGACTCGAGGAGAAGATAAATAAGGAAGAAACTGGCGTAATTTCATCACTACTGACTACCAAATAAGCTATTTACCTAATCAAAACAAAATTATCGCACCCCCACGATTCTTTGATTAATTCTTTTTTGATCTGCAATTTAAACTCAATCAAAAACTGATTATGTTTTTGTATAGTTGAATATTGTGTAACTAGTTGCGGCTGAAAGTTTATGTTACAGAAAGCAAAGATTCAAGAAATTATAGTTATAAAGAGAAATTCAAAAATGGGCGTTTCTTTTACTTCCCAGGCACCTGAAGGCCCGCCCCTGTACTGAAACATCAGTTGAAAAAGCAAAGGACTACAACCTCGTATTGAATCTTACATGTTGAACCTCAGGATTAGAAAAACGACCTAAAATATTTCCCGTCGACTAGCAAATCAATTCAGTGAAAATAGTTAGGACCACAGTTCTTAAGTAGTAATCGAAACATCATTTACACTTTTAGAACGTTTCCGGACAAGCTTGTCCCAATTCCGCAAGCTTATTTTTTATTTATAGTGTATTTGGAGCAATTCCTTGGGACCAAAATAACATCAATCATGTTGAATTATTCTAATGTTTAATCCGGCCTTGGCAAGGTTAATTGCAATTGATTTATCATCAGAGTTGGCATTAGATTTCCAAGAAATGGTTTAATTGGTGCAGTGCGAAGGACAAACAAATTTCTGGCAAAACAGCGTTCGCGCTAGACTAATCACTTGAAGATTCGATCCACCAAACGGCAGTTTCTTTGCGGGACCAGCACGAAACAGGAAATGTCCGTCGTGAAAATTAACTTCATAGTCTTAATAGTCTTTTCTGTCTGTCGACACGATGCCAAAATGACATCTTGATGATATCCTACAAATTGAGTGACAATATCAAGGAGATATGTGGTGGGTGGGCGAATTTGTGAAGACCGAAAAGGGTTCGAAATCATGTTCACCTGTGTGCACGTGTATTTCCAGAAATTGATTTTGTCATTGTTTTCAACCCGGTATGAGGAAGTTCTACTACCATCACGTGCATCAATCTGTGTAATCGATCTCAGAAATTTATAACGTTTTATAAGACGTTTTGATACAAAGCGCTACTGCTTTTCTCAGAGTATGCAAACGGCAAATAGTTTGCGTGACATTTTTTAAAACAAATCTTGGAATGCCAAAATCGACCAACGTGAGTAGTTTTAAAACAAGTTTTCTTTTGTGGAACGAATTCAAAATTGCTAAGGAAGGAATAAGGACTAAATAAGGGAGCTCTTGGATTTAAATTGATTTGATGCTATTTGCTTTCCATACTCACGATTTTGCATTGTTGCTACTCTGAAAATTTTCCAAGGTCAAATATAACTTTGTAATCGTGATAATTTTGGAGTCCAGCCATGAAAATAGGACAAAGGATGTGTCGGCAAGATTAGGTAGAAGTGTGTTGACGAAAGAGAAGTGCAGCTGTAAAGCCTGGTATATGGAATATAGCCGTAACGATCGGACGGCTGCCTGCGATGCGTCACGGATCGATGACAGACATGTCGCTGACAGCCTTTTTTGAATTGCTATGCACATGCTGTGATCCGCTTTTTAAAAGTTTTTCATGCGACTTCGACAGGAAAACGATCGGGGAAAAAATTTGCCCGCTTGTCAGAGGGGTCCATTTTTTAGTGTGTCCGTTAATTGGGAGAAGTATTATGCTTCCTTGCCTCTTGAGCTCCGATATTTAGCATACCATTTTGAGGTGCCTACTTAGAATGGAGCTGCGACAACGCGTTCGTTCTGCTGAGTGGTGCAGTCTGAATCATAGGCGCCGACTACGTGGGGGCTTGGGGGCTCGAGCCCCCCCTGGGAATTGCTATGGGAGGGCTCAGCCCCCCCCTGGGAATTTCGTTTGAAATCAATCAAAGAATTGAACTGATGATAATGAAGACCATGATGTTATATCTGCTTTATTAAAATGTTTTGTTTTGTTATTATACATAATACATATGTTGTATTACGTTATTAAAGCGACAGGTAATTTCTCTACCTTTTAACTTTTTTAATTTTTTTAAAATTTAAATTTTGAGCCCCCCCCCTGGGAAAAATAAAAGTCGGCGTCTATGGTCTGAATGCAAACATGCGCTAGAGAAGGGTCCGCAAATTTTCAAAAAAAATTCTTACAATTCATTTGCAGCTACTGCCCGGATATTTTGGCGAAAGATCGTGTTCTTTAATCATTTAAAGGCTTTTTAGCGTTTAAACACTTGATCATTTAAAAAATTTGAACGCACGTTCATTAACACATTGTTTAATGGTCTGGAAATTATGAAGCTTCAGGTGGAAAAGGGTGCTGTTAATGTTATGTAAAAGTTTTTAGGCCAGCACCCCTCCCCTACCTTAAAAGTCCAATGCTGGTGCTCAAAAGATCAATGGTTGCCATGGAAAACTTGTCTTTCAATTCAACTCAATTCCTAAAAATAAGAATAATGGCGGCCTTTTGAGGTGAAAACTTACTTCTGAAAGCAAACGAATTCAATTATATTTTCCCAATAAACTGGGATTTCGTACATTATTGTCGGTTCGAAATATGTAGATGATTTATTTTCTGAAACATTTGTTCCGAGGAAGAGTTGTTCAGCCTTGCGCATTGCTCGACGATTGATCAAGTAACTGCATCGTTTCGCAAGGCAATGTTACATCAAGATGGCCGGTGAAGCCTTAGATTTCGAAAGGTCTGGTTCATTATTTGTTGTAAACCTAACAGGGCACGAGTTTTGTAGTTTTTGAAGTCAATGAGCATGGACAACGATCTTTTTGTGTTTATTATGCCAAATTTATGATAATACGAAAGATAATGTGTTTAAATGCTATCACACACAAATTATCAACTGCTTCTCGTTTGTATGGAAATGTTTCTTGTTCTCCTTAAGACATTTCATCTTAAGTTTGTTTTGGAATGTTAATTGCTTTGATGAAAGGATTTTCGAAATGCTAGCAAGATGGATTTACGATTTTCACTAATTAATTGAGCTAAAATTACATTGGTTTCAGTTCTTTCATATCATTCAATCTCATTTAGGAAAAGGGAGAAAGATGCTGCAAAGGTTATTGAGAGGTGTTGGTGCTCATATAGAGATCATCAGATGTTTAGACTTCTCAAATATGCTATTTGTGCTGCAGTATGTATTCTGAACAATTTGAATCATCCCTTTTATTAGAAACCAACTTTTTAAGTAGAAGAGCATTCCTGGCTCTTAGAAATTACCTGCACCAAGTTTCCTCCTTACAGAGACCACCAAGCAACTAAACTCAGGTGTAAGGAAGTCTAAAAAAGATAAAAACCTTATTTTCTACAAGTAAATGTCATGTTAAAAGCTTAGCAGATATGGTAATGCTATGCATGGTTTTAGTTTGACAACTAGGACATGAGCAAGTATTAGTAAAAAAGCCAAATTAACCTTCTTTTTTTGAAGGAACATTCTCTGACATTTGAAATCCTGAGAAAAATTTCACCAGCAGAAGCTGACTTGCTGCAGGATCCTGTCTTTCAGCCTAAGGTGAAGTTTAGGTAACTAATCATCTTTGTTTTTTTTTTATTCTAACATGGTAACCCTAATAAAAAATTAGAAAGTCAACAATGAGTGAGATGTTTTAATTTTTCAGTGATAATTTTGTTAGTGCTGACATTATTAAATGTTGGATGCTAAATAGGACTGAGCTTATCTTTCTATCTCATACTAAAATGAAGCATTACCCACATTACTCCATCTATATCAGTTTAATGAATGCTTAAATTCAATTACTTGGCCATGCTTCTTCATCAACAAGACCCTTGCAAAAAAATCCACTCACTAAGCCTTCCTTTTTCCAGGTTTGCAGGAACTGATTTCCCTCCATACATTGTTTTCAAAGTTTACCTGCAAAGTTCTGGGAAAGGCATGAAGTATATAAGTGGAAAACGAGCCATCAGACCAGCATCTGAGGTGATATTGCGTTCATTTCAAGCTTTCATTGTGCGGAACTGATATATTGTTGTGTAAATCTAATCATGAATAGTTGTTTGAATGGAAATACATTCTGATATTAAGCTAAGTTCTCCCTCATACTAAGCCTTGTACTTTTGTTTATGGAAAAAAAATGAAGACAAATCATACCACAATGAGGCAATACAAGCTCATTGTTATTAAACAAAATCAAAGTGACTAAACTAAGGATGATTCTAAAATATGGCAGCATATTCTAGACACACTTTTCCAACCAAGAAACCAAATAGACTTGCATTCATTTCATTTTCTATATGATGAGCATCGATTACAAGTATGTTGTTGGATGGTGTAAAAATCCATTTTTGATCAGGCTGCAGCAGATGCATGTAGGCAGATGGGGAATCGCAAGTTTTATGACTTGATGTTGCGAGATTATTGTCAAAGTGAGCAAGACAAGGTCACAGATGAGCTTGATGTGACAAACCTCAAAGAATACATGCAGGTAGTTTTGAAATTGTTTTTTGCCTATTGTTTCAAATTTTATCAGTGTTTAAAATTTTAAAAAGTTGTAGTTTGTTAGTATGTTAAGTTTAAAGTGTAAAGTGTGTTTTGTTGACCTTGTCACATTTGGAATTATTATATTATTGGGCTATGAGGGTTTCAAAACTACATAAGTTGTATTTATAGTGAAACATTTTCTGGATCATATTTTGATTTAATGATGATAATGAAAATCAGCTCTGTCTTTCATGTAACCCTACATGAATAGTTTTCGATATTTATTATGTTTGAAAAAACATTCCTTTCTAGTATATGAAGAATACAGATGAGCTACCAGCTAGCTTAGGAGGAAAAGACAATTCTTGGAGAAAGTTATCATTAGAAGGTTATTATAAATAGCCGTTTAAAATTTTCACACCATATTTTTTCTCAAAATCAGGAAACTTTGCAAATTCAGCTTTCTCCTGTGTTTTAATGATTTATGACCTTTCTCATTTTCCAAAATCAAACATTTGGCTTCTATTTCTTGACAATGAGCTGATAAGTTTTGCATTGAAATTGCAACTACTATAAGAACCAACGTATAAGCCGCCCCTGCACTTAAGCCGCACCCCAAGCTTAAAGCCTCAAAATTCAGAAAAAAGTTTTTCTGAAAAAACTTTTGCCTTGAAAATTCCGTTTGATTTAATGTCACTTTTTCGTCTTGATACAATAAGTCAGCGTTGTCATCTTCATCAGCATCGTTATCTTTGCCTTCTTCTCTTTTTAACCTTTGATTGTTAGAATTTTATAATTGTTATGTCGAAAACAAGATGAATTTTTAGTAACCTACAGCAACAGCAGGCCTCGTTTTCAGATATACGGACCGAAGTTGATCGCTTCGCATAGCGGCCGCACGTACGTTTTTTTTGGGGGGGGGGGGGGGACAAAAAGAGGAGCATGGGCCGCTTAAACACGGGTTTTTTACGTATTAGAACTGTTTTGATCAGCTCTTGAAGTCGGATAAAGTTTGAAAATCTTGAATTGTTTCAGTTCTACCTCGACATAACGTCATGTATGACATCATGACATTTGTGACAAGCGGCTATGCTTCGCCTCGGCTCAAGGTGGAGATGCCTCACATCGTTGCCACTAGACCCAAGACTCAGGAAACGCAACTGGAAATGTTTCAAACGCTAGCAAGTTCAAGAAGGTAACACTTTCTTGTGCTCATTCATGGCCTTTACGGTAAATTAAAAATCACACCATGTGGAAATTCACAAGGCTTTTGTTTTGTAGTATTGCAAGGTTTTCATAGCTAATCTTATGTATGAAACAAGTTTCTACCCAATTTTCTATTTGGTAATACTGAATACCATGCAGCACTTTTTATTGTGTTGTGTTATAGAAAGCGCCTCGCTTGAAATTTAGACCCAGATAAATGCATTACCTTGCAATTCACCAGGCTCCTACTCCATGGTTGACAATGCCATTGACACGGAGGAGCTCTGAGTGACCTAACTTGTTGTTTTATATCTATATCAAACACTAAATCTTAAATACTAATACAATTGTGCATATAATAGTTCAGAAGATTTAATTAACATGCGCATAACAACAGCTCTATCTAATAACATTAAGAAAAATGTCCTGAATTTTCTTATAAGTGTCAAGAATAGCTTGTGTACGTTTAAAGCCGAAGTTTTTCTGCTTACAGTAAGTCAATGGTCAAAGAGAAGCAGTATGGAAGAAGAACGAAGAACGCACGGGATCGAGTTTCGAAAATGAGGAAGATGTATGGACTGGATAGCAAACAAACAAATGTGTGTTCTGCATTACTTGCAATATTTTTGGTCAAGCATGTTTAACGCAAGGATATCATTCAATGTCACTTAAACAATATTTTTGATGTTTTGAAAACTGGGCCATTGGGAAATTAGTGGTTGCAAGACAGGCATCTAAGCCATATAAGCTTATAGCTTATAGCCATATAGCTTTATAGCAATCTAACTGGCAATTATCTCATATTGAGGCATGGTTGCGTTGGTATAGGCTACTAGGTACTAGCCTGTAATGTTAGTTGAATTCGATATTGATATATTTGTTAAACAAAGCATACAGGCTTTCTGCTTATTGCGTTTTCATCTAAATCGCATTCTAAGTCCCAGTGGCTTTTCTTTTCAGGAAAATCAGCATACGCATGGTTCTTCTCTGCACCAAGAAAACAATGTGCCAGACTTGATGAAAGAAGATGAAGATCTCAGTTATGAAGACAATGAAGATGTTGATGAAAATTGGGAAGGCGAGGGGAAGTCATTGTATGAATGGTCGCAGAAATTATCGCTTGATAATGCAAGTTTTATGAGCCCCTGAAGGATGATGATGAAGAGAGGCGTCCTCTATAGCAAATGTTTGGAAACAATTTTTTATTTGGCGGTCTCTGCTTTCAATATTAATTTCTATTAGTGTACAGTTTTAATGTAAACTATTTGGAAAATCAATGTGTTTATTACAATAAAACCCTTTATAATATTTACATAACCTGGAGAGTTTTCTGACCGCAGCATTATTCACAGAAGAATTTTAGACAGAAAAGTTGAAATGAAGAGTAATAAGAGAAAACTTAAAGTGAGATAGGCCCTAAAGGGATTGATGGTACATAGTAGATGTGGACTCTAGAGAGTCGGCATCTAGGCCCTAAAATAGAAGAGGTAGACCCGAGGCAGAGAGGGACAGAGAGAGAGAGAGAGAGAGAGAGAGAGAGAGAGAGAGAGAGAGAGAGAGAGAGAGAGAGAGAGAGAGAGAGGCTCTGTGTTTTGAAAAATAAAGTTATGTAGTTGCGCTCGGTCGGAACTTGAAGTTTGACTGAAACTTAATGCAATCTATGGCAAGGTAGAAGGAGGTCGAAATCGCAATCAAACTGTAACAATCTATGCATAATAATGAAACGAATACTTCGTAAATTTACAATAAAAATGCGCATGTCTCTAGACGATTTCCCAGTTCATTGGGCAGCAATAACCCAGTATGTTTTAAGGCTCAGTCCTGATTCTACGAAAGTGCCCGATCTCTGGACCAGGCTCAGCTTTTTGCTTTTCTCGACAAGCCTTGCACAAGTCTCTGATATCAGCAGGCAATTGGGCTTGCTCATTTTCGAGAGTCTGATTGCTGCCTTCACGACATCCCCAAATACTTTGTATCTGAGCGTCTCACTGCTGTCGCCTATGATGCCCGCCAGCCCATCACCACAATGAGCTGCGACACGGAACCGTAGACTCAAACTTGGGTTGTATATCAGCTCCAGATTCTTCAGTCTTTTCAAGACAGTAAGACAGTAAATGACCATGGAGTCTGCCTGGACATCTTGGTTTCTGCCATCTGTAACTGGAAATGTTTTGAATCAAATAGATTCTAAAAAATGTGGTCGCTCGAAAGAAGGTAGTAAATGATCCGTTTAGTTTTGCTCTTAGTCAAATGCGGTTCTTTCCTAATTCAGGGAAGTGTTTGGTCTTTTATCATCTTATCGGGGTAGGAAAGAGAATGCTATGTAAAGCTTGACTCTGTTTCTTACTCATACCCAGCATGTCTCTTACACTGTATCGTAACAGATACGATGCTTCTTTGTACGCTGGTGGGCTTTGAAATATGGGATTGTCACATTAAAAGGTTAGGGGACATCAATTTGTCTTGCTAGGAATAGCTCAAGTTCTCTGGTTTTCATGTTATGGTGGTATGTCATCCGTTCTTATATAGAGTAGCTTTCTTTCCTGTTCACGCACGAGAAGAAATCATCATTCCATACCTTTTCATCTAAATATGCTTCTAATTTTTTGACTCAAGTTTTAAGAAAACAGCAGAAATTTTCGCTTTAAGGAAGAGATTTGTTTGGTGTGTTTTTAAAACCACTTTGTGATATATCGGTAAGTGCCAGCATACTGACCACAAGGCTCTTAAAGATCTTACCCACGATAAAGCTGTTTGACATCATGTCAACGTCAGTGATCTCCATGGCCAATTTCGTTGCTATTGCTGTAAAAGACTTGAATACATAATCCAGTAGGCCCGCCAATTCATCCGGATCACTTCCGGTTATGATTTCTTGGAAGTTCTCTATTTGAAACGAGGCTGCAGATACAAACTCCAGCTTTAAAGCATCGATCTGTTCCCCATCACAAATTCAGATTAGATGTCCGTTGGAACAGATCTTAGACCAGTCCTCGGCCTTTCTCCCGTTCTTTGCTTAACAATCTGGTGTCATAAGAAATGTACTTCTCCAATGTCTCAGTTTCTTTCTCCAGCAAGAACGCCCGTTTCTCCATTTGGTCACCTTTAAGTGGCGCTATGATTCGCAGAACAGACTTGATATGAGAGAAAGGGGGTCTTACATCCGGATCATCTGACCACGCGCTGTCAAGCAATACTTTCAGTATGCTTCTCCCCGGCTCTTCCTTCGGCAGGTCATGAGCATTCACACGTGGTCGCATGATTTTTGCTGGAACAAAAGAAGCAATGTGCAAAATTAAAAACCGATGTGAGGCAACATTCTGAAGAATCATTACAAACTTAGCTAACAGACAAGTACTAAAATCACTAAAACTCTTTTCTCCAAGTCAGAGCTGTCGCTTCCATTTTCAATTGTGACAATGACATACGATCTACTGTCTTATTGTCTGACTACAATAAATAAACAAAAAAAATAGTGTTAAAATCTCCTTAAGTTACCGGTCTTGACAACTCCAATTATTTATCGAAGCTCGTCACAGACTTTAAAATGAATGATTTTAGACTTATGACATTGTTAACCTAAAATCTTAGCAATGATCCCAGACATTTTAGAGACTGCACATCGAAACATACCTTGCTGGGATAGAAGGTCCTGCCTCGCAGAGGGCGAACCAGGTCGTATCACTTCGAGGTCAACCATTGGCTCCCTCAGATGAGCAATGGCTTCGATGATATGCTGAATCGACATAAGCTTTATTTCACTGTATGGAGGCCTCCTTGTGAGGATTTCGGCCATCAGGATGCCAAAGCTATACACGTCACCTTCGAAGCGGACATGCCCGATCTGGTCAATGTTAACAATTGAGGGAGAGAGATATTCTGGGGCAGTCCATAGCAGGCCTACAAAAATGAATTAAAAGCCAGCATAAGTAATCGTTTAACCTATGAAATGCATAATGTACCAAGAATTACGCCAAAAATTCGATTCACAAAAGATTGACAGCAATCACAATGGGAGAACAAAAGATTGACAGCAATCACAATGGGAGAACAAAAGATTGACAGCAATCACAATGGGAGAACAAAAGATTGACAGCAATCACAATGGGAGAACAAAAGATTGACAGCAATCACAATGGGAGAACAAAAGATTGACAGCAATCGCAACGAGTAATCATAACACTGACAGCAATCATAACAAGTGATCACTTATGAAGATCAAACTATCTATCAAGGTTGAGCAAATACGCAACAAGGAACCACTCAAATCCAATAATCAAGCATTGAAGAGCAACTCACTATTAAAATCTACAGGTGTTGTATTCTGCTTCTGTTGATTAGCGTCTTGGTTGTAGTAGCCATGCTTCCTCACGTGACCTTGGTTGCTCTCGAGATTTTTCCGTAGGCTCGGTAGGCCAATATCAGTAATCTTTACTCTCCAGCCTTTGTGTAGAAGGCAGTTCGTTGACTTCAATCTGCCGTGTGTCATACCACATGTATCGTGAAGAAACAGCATTCCTCTACAAATATCCTCCATGAAAGCGTATTTTATTTCCAGCGGCACATCAATATTCTCAGCATGTAAAGTATCATATAAACTACCCATGCTTGCAAGCGTAGTTACTATGGCAACAAAAGGTGGGCCTAGGCACACGGCCTTGACTTTTTCAATGTTGATATGGTCAAGCTTCTTGACCTTGCGTATTTCCACTCTTATATCTAGAGATAACTTGATTGGCTTCTTTTTCCAGCAGGTCACAAAGACGTTCTCGCCTCTTAGCCTTGCTTTGTAGTAATACGTGAGCTTCATCTTCTCTTGCAAATGTCTTACAATCATGTCTTTGTCGAAATATTGCTGTTCAAAGTCATTGAAGGAGCCCCAGTCAACAATCCAATGCGCTTCATCGCTATCTCCGACGCTCAAGCTACTGTGCCTTGGCCGACAGACTTTCAATAGGTAGCATGTTACAATGATAACTACCATTAAAGAACCAAGACACGAAGCAACAAGTGCCTGAAGGACCGAGGCTTTGTCACAATAAACACCTTCGTAGAGCCAATTACACACCAGGCAGGTACCGTCGCCAAGTGCCCCATCATTGCAAATACCACGCTTACATCGATTCTTGCAAATTCCAGAACAGTCTTTGCCGTAAAAACCAGGTGCACATTCACAGGTTTCGTATCCAACACATTTTCCGTTTCCCACCAAGCAGTGGTGGTCAACACAGTATGGTAAACTGCAATTATCCCCTGTCCAGCCAAGTTGGCAGCCAGACGATGCGTTGGTAGCAGCCATGCTGCTTTGATGTGACGTGAACTTTAGGCCTATCATTCTACGTAGCCTTCGTTGTTCGATCATGGCGATGATCTTGGCTGTACTTATTGTTTCACTTCTGTTTGTCAAAACTTGAATGCTCTCCTTCACGGACTCAGCGCTATCAAGAATCATATCTTTAAACATAACTTCGTTGATCGCACTGTAATGATCTTGCGAAGAAGCCGAGTCGATACTTACAGTTCTGCCTTGCACGTAAGACGCAAGAGGAGCTGATGTTAGGGTTGAGAATCCATCTAAAATCATTGCACCTTTGAAGGCAACGCCACAACTAACTGGGCCTAGCTTGTAACAGGCTCTTGACCCGATACCATGCTCAAACGTGCCAGTTTTAGAGCCAGATATCCAAATGTACCCGTGTTTGGGACTGATGCCTAGCTTCACTGCAGAAACGAATAAATTGGTGGTTGTCGCTTCATCTGTAATAAAATAGATGTTTGTTCTCTTTTTAGTCAGGAATAATAAGGCTTTGTTGACATCTGACAGGCTTGACTGGTCTGATATTACTAAGTCTTTGGATATCATGATTTTGAACTTCATGAAGTAGAATACAAGGCTGGGTGGAATTCGAACCTTTGATGATCGTATTACTACCACTTCTGTTATGTTGATACGTTTCAAAGTAGCTAAAGCTTTCTCCAATCTACCAGTCTCTGTTGTATCTATGCGAAGCGTCACATTGTTGAACGCATCATCATTGCCGCCAGCACTTGTTCGTCCAGTCAAGAATGGTATGTCGTAGGTACCAGCAAACGAACTCAAAGAAACATTTATGTTGTCAGCATTTGGGGCTATGATGCAGTGAACCATTTCAGGGTCACTCTTTTCTCTATTCTTGAACTCCCGGAGCTTTCTAATGACGTCATATGTGTCTCTGTAGCCAAACAGTGTCAACGTGATGCTTCTGTTTGGCCCTATGAAGTTGGTATTAAGGTCTGTTTGAAGACGAAGAAGTTCATTTTCGAGGCTAGGCCATTTCTGTAGGGTCGTATTGCTGACGAAGATCAAGATGTTTGTCTTTGATAAAACCTTGATGCTAACGGAAGTATTAGCAATCTGCCTTTCAGACATTGCATTTATCTCCAGGGTCCCATTTACAGGTGAACCACAATCCTTACTGGGACAAAGACTTCCACTATAAAGTGCCACACCGTCTGAAGAGTTGAAATGACTCTGAGTGGGAGACACTGCGCAGCTTGCTGCAATCTGAATTCTGTAGCTTAGGACTGAAAATTCTCCATACTGAACCAAACTATCATTGAAAAGCGCGAAGACTCGAAGGTCGAGTGCATAGTTGGCATTGATAACCAATGGACGAGTTTTAACATCAAGCATGAGCTCTATCCGTGATGTACTGGTTACCAAAGGCTCATAGTAACAAAGAAAGTAGTGCATTACATTCTCTAGGCCTGCCGTACTCAAGTGCACATACGGGTGCACTCCAAAGGCCACTTTATTGAGCTGAAAATGGATATTGTCTATTTCAATACTGACATTCTCTCTTGAGTTCTGCGTGCCTTTGACGGCCGGGCAAGAAGGCGTGATTGGAACTAAATAGAATGGCACGGACGAAGGGAACTCCATGATATCGTAATTGGTGTCATTTCTGCAGCAGTAAAGAGCTTCTGTGAAACAGCAGTCGACATTGCTTGCATTGTAATTGATGTAGGCTGTTAAAAATAAAAATATTGAAAATTAGTATCCAGGGAGCAGTCTTATTGTGCATGCCTATTATTGTCTGCCTCAGGAGAGTGTACAAAAGAAATTGTTATTGAAAAAGAAACAATCATTTAAGATTATTAATAAGTCAGTCGACCAAAGACTAGCGATATGGATAACAAATTGATTTTTTGCTTTCAAACGGTGCCTCGATCAACGCTGATAAAAACTGCAATTTTGGGACCATTATTGGAGCAGTTTAGAACTCTTATGAAACTGGTATTTGATTGCAGCAATGAAACAAGTGTTATTTATAGCTCATCACATCATCGCAACATAATTAATGAATGGACATTTTTGCTGCAGAACATTTTTATACTATGTATCTGAAACGTCAATTTCTCTATTAATATTCATCGCACTCTTGTGGGCCTGAGATTATTAATATTTACTGAAAAAGGGAAGAGAAAGGGAGGAATATAAGATGAGGTCCAAAATAAAGGAGCAAGATTCTAAAACAGCAATTATTTCAGAACGTCCTTTAACGATTTACATCCAGTGATCGGAGGCAGTACATGATTGGATTAAATAAAAATTGATAAAAGTCTGTCAAGAAATCCAGCGAGTCTAACATTTCAAGAGGATTGCAAAATTCAAGCAACAGTGGCTATGTGTGTAAGGCTACGCGAGAAGAAAAGAATGATACTATGTATGTAATATATGAAAATGAGATCAAACTGAAAGCTCACTTCTTGGAGACTTCCCGTAAGTGTGACTCCAAGATGTATTCCAATTGGAGCTGCTCTCATAAAATCTTAGGCTGCCAGTTTGAAAGCCCAAAGGGCATTCCTTATCAGTCATGTAGATGCAATACTGTCCTGCTGGGAACGAGGTTTTCACTCTCTCTGTCTTTAGCGCCATTGTGCAGAATTCTTCCACAAAAAAACGAGAAGAAACTGTGTTCGCAAGGTTTGTGACTGAATACAAAGATTGGTTTCCGTCAAGTTGGATTTTGATGTCATGCAAGCGATAGCCATATTGCCACTGGATACCTCTTGGACAACCACTCTTTGGCCTCGGTAATGCGTATCCAGAAGGAGGCCATTGTACAGGTGGAGTATGGATGACACTGATAGCTTGCTGAGTGCTTTCAGAATGCCCTTTCTTCAATGTAACCTAGAGCAGGAAGAAACTAGCTGAAAACGTTAGGACGAATGTAAATATTAGCACGAGAAGTATGTTCAATATTTTCCGAAAAATGGTACTATCGAATGTAAGAAGTAAAGATTTTTCAGTCATGCAACCACGCTCATACGAAAGCACAGGGGGACAAACCACAACCGCAGAAGTACTGCAAAGCTAGGTGGTATGCAAAGGACTTTTAATATAATACAAAATATTTTGCCAACATGTAGAGCTTCTTTATGTTCTGTCAGCTAGCAACTTCACCAATTCATAACAACTTAACTTTATAAACTCAACATAAACTATAACTATAGAATCTTTAGCCTACCTTTCTTCCTGAGTTAGGCCCCTGGTTCATGCCATACACTTCCATTCGTAGGCAAAATCTCTTCACTCTAGGTACGCAACTAGTATCTGAATCAATAGGAAAAACACGCAGCTTTTGCGAGAAGAAAGGATTTGGGAATGTTAAATTCACAACATCGTTGCCATTCTTATTTCCCGTGAAGGTTTTCGCTGTACCGTTACTTGTGTAATCAAGCCACACATCCAGGGTTGATAAATACGAAATGTTGAATAGCGTGAGCCAGTAATCGCAATCCCTACTATTAACGCCTTGTACCGAGATTGCAGTGATAAAAATTGGTTCTTTGAAGCTAACTTCGAAATACTCGTTTCCGGACACGTTGCTCCTTGAGCACCATCCACCTTGCGTTGTCGTCCCGGTAATGTACTGCTGTCCTAGCCGTGCAAACCAAGGCCGAAATGGTATAGGCTCGCGATCAGATTCATAAATTGTCGAGGCTGATAGATCACTATTCTTAATCCTACCATTTTGCAATCCCATTTCGCTCTCAGCGTGCTTCGAATGACATGCATACTGCTCGTTGTTGGTGCAATTTGAATTCCCAAGTGTACCATTTGATGACTTGACAGGGCAAAACATCAGCGCAGGGTTTTCATTCGTGAAGCAAGATATATTTCCGGGTTCCCGTACCAGCATGTTATCATAAACCCAGAGGCGACTCGACACATTGGCAGCAAAGTTCGATGTGTTGTTGGACATCAAGCTGCCATAGAATCTGCAAGTTTCAACTGCACTACAATAATCAGATTCATTGAAGCTTTTCCAACAATTTTCTTCGTGCGATGCCCAAGTCTTTGGGCAAAGAAATGTTCCAATGAATTCCGAATCTGTCTGCGATACTATATAAAATATTAAGCACAACGCAAAGGCTTTTAAATTCTTCATTTGCTCTTTTGATGCCAAGCATAACCAATTAAAAGGCTATACAGTACTTCAAGTTTATTGATACAGGCCAGCTCATCTTGAAGTAAACAGTTTGCAACCAGATACAGTAACTTGATGCAGCTTCAAAGTTGCATTTAAAATTGATAAAGGATGCCGGAGATCTCAGATAAGAGAGAATCAAATTCATGTGACGTCAAATTTTCCAACGGCTTCGATGCAAACTATTGGTTGGAGTTATGAAACCGGATTCCTATCAGAGCAGAGTAAAGGAGAGAAACGCTTACTCTGCAATGATGGCTGGTTAGCCAGTCTACCAAACAATCTCCACTTGATCCTGTCTCTAATACTTGTGACTGGAACCTTCTTAGACTTTTCCTTTTTTTACAATAACAACGAACCACTTTATGTTATCAATGGGGCATCAAAGTGGCAAAGGCCACACCAACTTCACTTCTTTCTTTATGGAGTTAAAGTTTTTTCTATTGACTATGGTTAAACTGAGTCTTTCACTGCATCTACCTTACTAATGAAACAGGCCCTATTATTCAGGTGAAGCCGAAGGGATCTCATGGCGGTAACACGCTATAAACCATTAAGTAAATCAAATCTGAGGAATACTCCAGAATCACAAGCACCTCTACCACGTCTGACGCAGCCTACAACTACACGTTAAATGCCCGACAAACCAGTTGCAAAATAGCATGTTCCGGTGGTTACTCCCTCGAGACTGGAAGTGAGACAATGCCAAAGACATACAATGCTAACAGCATCGTTTTACAATGCTGGTTTATTGTAGCACCCCCGTCTAGGTGCCCCGGTAAGAGGACAGACTTTTGCCGGGATGGCAGCAGTTTTTTGGCGAGGAAAATTGTGGTCATATTTTCAGTCGGGAGCCCACTATAATTTCTGCGATTCTCCGATTCAAAATTTGCGGCCACTGGATTGCCGGGGAAACGTTGAAAGACTTTTTTCAAAATTTTACAGGAAGAATTTTTTGCAAGGCGATCTGTCCCGAAGAAAGTCTTTTATGCCGGGACGGGTCTTGCCTTGCCAGATTTGGCGCCATTCGATTTCGCCGGGGAATTCGCTGGGGAGGGATTTGCCGGGGCACTTAGACAGGGGTGCATTGTTATTTGAAACATCGAGAGAATTAGGCCATGTAGAAAGAAATAGAAAGAAGTTTAAGTAGAAAGAAAGGATATCAAATATTCTGCTTTGCTTCGCAAAACCTTAACGACGTTTTTATTATCAAAATGTTTCGGAGTGGCTGTCTCTACTTAACCGTTTCATAATATTTACATTGCCCCCCCCCCCCATTCCCAGATGCAAATTGCTGGCCTTGTTTAGTGAGGGGGGAAAAATTGTCAATAATTCGACTTCCTGTGGTGACGCAGTAGGACTAGTCACGAGTTGCTTGGCAAACGATTTTGTTGAGCTTGAATTCCTCATGTATACAATAACAAAATGAATACCCAGCTAAGACCATTCATTAAAAAATAGGTTTGTTTTGGCCCAAGCCAATGTCAAGTTTTTAGAACCTTAGTTTTTATTACTAACATATGAAAGCTTGATAAATCTATAGTGGTCTCGTAAATTCCTCTTTCTTCCACAATTTATCAATTCCTCAATCATTTTCATTGTTTACAATGAAAACTACTAATTAAACTGACTGATTGACCGCCGACTTATATGGACTTAACAGCTTTATTTATATTACTTTTTTAAAAATAAATTTGCCGATGAAGGATGAGGGAGGATGATGAAATGATGATGTAGTGAGGATGGAACATGTGTCAGCATGACATTGTGTAACAATGAAAAGTAAACAAACTAGTCACTAAAAGCCTTCCTCCGGCTCCTAATTTTGCTTGAATCTGCACAAATAGGTCTACTCAATTGGTGACCACGACGTGATTATATACAAAATTCCTGCTCTTCACATTAAGGCATAGCATGTAAAGGGTGAGCAGATTGTCTCATATCTAATAGCTTTGAGACCATCTGCTCAAGTCTATACTAAACTAAAGGAAATTACTTGGAAAGGCTTCTCAGGTTCTGCATTAAATTTGCACCAAGATGATGCTGAAATTGGTGCATTGTACACTGAAAGGCTGGCGCATTTAACTGAATTTTCCAACATTAAGAAACATCAGGAGTCTTATTGACAAGTAACCAGAAGGGGTGGACGAAGCACCCCGGTTGCCATTTAATCAGATCATCATTATTTGCATATTGGATGTTTGAAATACGCTTCTTCATTAATAATGAAGTGAACGTCTATATGTGTTGGTGTCTATGGCAGATGGCTTTAGCATGTTGAATTATGACCAAGAGACGCGCAATGAACCAAGTGAGGGGCCAAGAAGTATAATTTCTGTTCTACTGTCCACGAATTTCCTTTAGCTTCTTCTGGAAAAAGCCCATGAATGTTTTCCTATGAGAGACCTGTGCATCTCGAAGATTGCAAAGCGTATAGACATCAAGTCAAAGAAACACAATGTTTTCGTTATCGTTAAATTCTCGTCAATTATGCAATTAATTACAACTTACACCGACTCCAGAATAACCTACAATTTCTACTAGCGAAGCACAAATGCTGTGTTTAAATTAGTCTCATTGCAATGCTCCAGCTGAAAGTGTTCCAAGCTTTGAAATGACAATCAAGAGAGCATTAAACAATAGATTAAAATACAAATTGAGGATATGTCAAACATTTATATTCTTGCAGATGGAAATGAGGTACCCTAGCGCTCATGTAACAATTTGCTTGTCAAGACTAGATACAGTATACACAATTAGATCCTTTGCACAAAGTTGTTTCCTGATCAAGGAGAAATAAGAATCGTCATCTAAGACTCGACCAGTGCTAAGAAAGTCTAACTAGGATATTGCTTTGTGAAAAGCATCAGCGATAGCAAACCATTGAAGAAAATATGTCTACCAATAAAGCAAAGGGCAAATTGAGTCTATGCAAAAAGAGACAGCCAGAGTGTCGCCTTAACATAGAACGGAATGAAAGTCAACTTACGACATGGATACAGGACAATTTAGAAAAAAAGACCTCGTCTTGTTTTTATACATTCTGTTGTGCTTTTAGACACTTCAATTAGGAATATTCGACTCACATAGCCTTCGTCGCTCTTTGAACAGAACCTGCTGGTTTGAAATTGTTAGTATTTTAGAATATGTACATTCACTGACCTAACGAGGTGGGTTTTCCAACCGTCGCATCCACTCTTTGTTTATAAAAATTCCTTTACAAGAATCACACGGCTCAAAACTCCCAAAAGGTAAGAATGATTTAAAAATCAACCTGAAGATCAGAATGTGAAATGTTCAAAACGAATTTTGTTTTCATGTTTCTAGCCTCTTACAAAGTTTCAAACGTATGAAATTCTTTCACAGTTGAGCAACCTTAAGTCACAAAATCAAAGAACTTCAACTAGTCTTTTCTTTAATCAGTTGACAAGAACATGGCATTAGCCTGAAAATGATGTTGGTTTGAAGGCTTCGTCACTTTTCCTCTTTTATTTTCGTGTGCAAGTTGCATCTCTTGCTAATGCTAGGAAAAAAAGCATTTGCTTGACATACACTCATTGTCAAAGAAGAGCAATTTAGCCAAAAATGCTTTCTTGAAAAACAAAAACATTTGTCCCTTATAAAGTTGGAAGAAACCTGTTTATGAGGTTGGAAGAAACCTGTTTATGAGGTTAGAAGAAACCTATTTATGAGGTTGGAAGAAACCTGTTTATGCGGTTGGAAGAAACCTGTTTATGAGGTTAGAAGAAACCTGTTTATGAGGTTGGAAGAAACCTGTTTGTGAAGTTGTAAGTTTTATGTGTTGTGTTTTATGAAGATACCGGTACTGTTGTTTTTCAAGGTGATTAATTTTCTATTGAGCAAAACAATATATGCATTTTTTGAGCCTTTTAACCTGTCTGATTATGGCTGTTCTTGCATCCTGCATCCCAAAGCCATACACCAAAGGGTTGATAATAGCATTCAAACTCCACAAAGCAATAAACTTGTTTTGTATTAGACCATTTGAACTCATGGTCACAAGCGCATGAATTGTGGCGGGAAAAGTGCACATCATATAAGAGACGACAATTACTATTGATCCTATAGCAGCCTTGATTTCTCTCTTACGTGCATCAAACAGCCCCTGATGAACACCGATAGCCAATCCCGGATTCACTCGCCTGACTTGTCTTCGGCTTGTTATGAACAAGCGAGTCTGAATGATGATGAGCGTCAAACTCTTCGGAATGCTGACGATAACAATCAAGTATTTCATGCTTGGTACGTCGCTTAGCATCGCAGATGACAGGATTCTTTAGTTCCTACCTATGAAGATACTTGCACCACTAGCAGCGCCAAGAAGCCAAATTCCCAGCAAAACAAGAGCAACTCTTTCATCTGTTACAATTTGATGTAAACGCAAGCCGTGCATACAGGCAACATAACGCTCTAACATCAAGGCTACGATTGTCAGACTTGAGACCGCCATAGTCATTCCAGCAATGTACTGAATAGTGCCCCTCAAAGCGAGGCATGCTGTGGACTCTATTTCTGCGTTGCTAAACTGCATGGAAGCGATGCATATAGCAGGCGATACAAGTTGGATTGCATGCGACACAATGAGGGAGAGCAGCATCCGGTGACGCGGTAGAGTCAGCGTATTGTCCCTAACAAGAGTCACGATCATCAGAATGTGGACAGGCATTCCCAGAAACGGCAGCGTGGCTGAAAAGATTCCAACGGATGCAGGGTAACATTGGTATGTGATACTGGCATTGGTATTCATTATAAGCGGAAATCTGCACTGTTCGTGGTTGTTGTTGTTGTTGTTGTCGACGTTTGATTTGAACAAGATGCTTCAAAACTCTTAACATGAAAACGAATTCACCAACTCCTTTGAGTTACGCTCAGATGTTTCTCGATTACTAACATGGTCTGCTTGAGAGCTTCGGGTGATCTATGCTGTCTTCTTTCAGAACATTTGTCAAAATATGTTTGCCAGAAAAGAAGAGTTGTTACAGTCTCTATTTCCTTTTGTTCTAAATCTACGAAATAGATGAATAATTGATAACGACTAAAAGTTCGCGCAGCTTTTAATGACTTTATCGAACAATAATCATACACATTTAGACTTATCCGAGAGTTTCAGCCTACAAACTGCTTAATCTGTAGAAAGAGGATCATTTCATTTACGTTTGTATTGGACAAAATTGTGCTTTTATGCGCGGGTGCAGTCAAAGTGGGCATGGCTTATGTGTGTTGCATGGGCGTTCTATTGCTTTTCAAGGACCCTCCTCCGGTCAATGGCCATGCGACTGTAACGTTTTCCTGACTCGGGGTGCAGTCTTACTCGCCAATCATAATCTCCTCGTTTATTGTTTTATTGTTTGGATAAACCGACTTAAAGGGCCACAAAATCCAGCGTTTCAACAAGAAACAAGCAATTAACTTGTCACTTGGCCGAAATCAAACCATTCTATTTTGGAAACCGCTGCCACAGACGTCACCTTATGACATGCAACTCGCACCCAGTCCCCTAATAAAGGCTAACACGTGATGCCCCGTTTAGTAACCTAGACGTCTTTCGAAACCTACAAAAACGGTTAGCGAAAATATATCAAGTTTGAGCTGGTTCCAGAATATGCATGGAGGTACGTGTTACTGGGTGCAGATTACCTGTGCAGCAACCGGAACATTCACTTTGAACATTTTCGACTTTGAACTTAAATTTACAAAGATAATCGAGTTTTCATTTTCTGCGGAAGTTTAGTGATAGTTGGAGGTACTACTTTGTCGAGCCATCATAACGATGGATGAAGTGAAAAATTTTAGGTGAAGGGGGACTTTGAGGGGGGCTCTTTTCTGTCTTTGTATTAAAAATAACTTGTAATAATTAAGAACTTACTGTGTATGTACATCATTATTGAAAGGTTAATGAGGAGGACTTCAGCGAAAATTGGCCTTCGACCCAGCTAGATTGGTGGCTACCACATGCATGTAACGATGATACGCCTCATCACTTGTCATCCTAGTGATACAGCTTAGTAGCATGTGGCCCAATTGTCATCCTTTTACCGAACTATAGAAAACACGTGGGATCCAAGTTTTCCAAAATTCCTGCACACTCTACTGAGTATCTTGGGTAATAACCCGACAGTTTGGTTCCAGAAGCCTAGCTTCCAGTCTGTTAAATTGGCTAAGCTCTTTCAAGCGAGTCCTACATATAGTGAGTCTTACATATACCGTAAATCCTCGAATTGGCCCCCCCCCTCGAAAAAGCCCCCCCTTGAATAAGCCCCCACCCTAGAACAACAAATTTTCAATAAGCCCCCCCTCAAATAAGCCCCCCTCGATTTTTTGATTTTCGACTCCTGAGGTTGCCTTTGGCATTTTAGTGAATCAACACAAAAATTTATATTTTTGTTAGATACTTGATCGAATATTACTTTATATTTAGATTATTTTTTATTTTATGAAAAGAAAGAAATTTAAAAAATTATCTTTTCATGTGACATGTTTCAGGTAATTTTATAAGCCCCTCGAATAAGCTCGCCCCCGTCGAATAAGCTCCCATCCAAAAATATCAAAAATTAATAAGCCCCCGGGCGGCTAATTCGAGGATTTAAGGTAGTGAGTCTGGTACCCCATGGTAGATTATTGCTCGAAAGTTATTGAAATTGTAAAACCGAACCTAGATTGAATAAACCCTTTCGAGAAGAACACAGGGAAGGGTTGCGAATTCCATTAACGTCACTGGCAGCAGGTGGAGGATTCGCTTCATTTCATGCTGTTTTCTAGCAGAATTTTAGTTCAAAGCAAAGATTAGTCTTAAAAGCTTTGATGTGAATAACATGGATTATGACGTCGTCCAATTCTATTTTCTATTGAAGCGCAGCCCTCCAGCTTATTTTGCAGAAAAAGCTGCTCGTTGAGGAAAACTTCCAATCTCGATGATTCTAGATGGCCCAAATGCAGATATTAGATTCCAAACAGACAACATTGTCAACTTTTTCCAACTATTTTCTATGATATAGCACTGCCTCGACTGCAGCAACGTGTGCTACTACTACCAGTCGTTCTACCTCTAGTTCTGATCAACAAAATTGGCGGAATATACATAGTTTCTTAAGTGGCTAATTAGTTTCAAGTCATGTTTTCTTAGTCAACTATCAATCAACGATGATGTATATTATTCAGCAGTTTATTCTGGCAGTGTAAATAAGCAGGCGTGTTCTGGTACCCAGGGTAGCAGGCGTGGTATAATTGCTTCCTATAAAAGAGAGGTTTTGACGCAATTGCTACACTAAATACAATAGCAAGAAAATTCCTGTATGCGTAACAATGATCCTGATGGAATCAATGAAGAGCAGGAAAAAATAAGCGAGGCAATGCAAAATGGCGGATTCCCAACAGGTATCTTTTAGAGCTGTACATAACCGAGCCGTACGCTTAGAAATTTTCGAAATAATTTTCAAAATGGCAGATCCCCAACTCTGCACAAAGACCAAGTGTAGAATCATAATGCTGAGCCTGTCAATGTTGTATTCGTTTGTATATGTAGTGATATGGATTTGCATGTCGTGATTTTATTTGTCGTGAGTTATACGTTTGTCGTGAGTTATACGTTTGTCGTGAGTTATATGTTTGTCGTGAGTTATATGTTTGCCAATCTGAATAACGTGATGTTTGTTTGAGTACAGTTATCGTGCTTTGTGTTAATCTGTACCGGCTTCCTATTATGTTTGTTTTCCTATAAATTTGTAATGTTTTAATAATAGTCAGTTGATTTGGAAGAAGCACTCGAGGAAACACATTGCCTTTTTCTCACTCGTCTCCCTGCCGAACCCTGAACGAGAAACGATTTCGTTACATATAAGTGGGTCCTTTATTTTATTTTGACAACATGCCCCGCTTACTCGCTTGGGCTTGTATTTAAATACGATTTGTACTTTATGCAATGCCGGTATAGGTTGATTATAACGAGCATTACCTATAGGTCATATATGGCAATCACTCCCCTTTGACGTTCTTTATGTGCGTAAGAAACATTGTGTACACAAAAAGAAACAATTTTTCTTTCTTTAGAACATTAACATGCAACAAAACAAGTTAAAATATTTTTATGTACAAGTTCATATCGAATCAAACACAAAAATCTCTAGAGGCAATGTAGCAGATATGCGTATAAAGACGATTAAAGGTACTCTTTAACAAAAAATACTTAACGGAAGAACGATAAAGAATTTCCATAAAAAGTTTTAATGAACTTTAAAATATCATTGAAAGCTTACACGGCTAATAGCGACTTTGTTAATACTAGCGACATGTAGATTTTAAGTTATTCTATTCATTCTTTGAACAGTTTTAAGTAATTGAGTAGCAGTTATTGATTTGCGAGAAGAGTGAAAATGCTCAAATTAATGAATGAATTATTGCCCTTAATTAAAGAAAACGCAATTAATGAAGAGACGGTGCATAGCGATAGAGGCTGACTGAAATTGCATCTGCATGAAAAGTTATTCAAATATCATGGCGCGATTCAACAGTCCACGGGCAGAAAATACATTTAGCTTTTTCAGTCATTTTACCAAAATAATTGCTAAATTGTTTCGGAAGCCATAAACAAATACAGGAACTAAATTCAATAGGCTTTGGTAAAAATTTGGTTTCCCCTTTCAAGGCAATGACCACTCTTAGATATCATGACAATTGGTATGGCTAGAAAAAATTGCGTTTATGTTACACATGCTAAAAACAAAGTTTAACAATAATACTGGATTTTTAGATGCTCGGTAGCGAAGTCACTTTCCTACATTGTACAAGGGCGCCAAACGGAGCAGCGAACAATGCAAACGTGATTCGTTGTGCGGCTCTTCTGCTGTCCTTTCATGGAGACCTCATTTGAAACGCAGTCAAAAGTTCACATTGGCTCTCTACGGACAAAAATGCTGTTCGCAATATAATCCCATTGCCCAATTTTGGCCTTCAACTGTTCATCCACTCTGAAGGAGGCTGCGGTGCAAACGAGGCTGATGGCGCTACGCCAAGACCTGCAAACTTAGGCCTTGCTGAAGGCTCTGTAGGAAAAGAAAATATAATAAATGCCTTGTAATTATAAACTAAAAGAATTGCACAGAAAGCGGTGCCATAATTTTGCATCCTAAAAGATTCACTTCCTCTGACACTCCCCAGAGTAGGCAAATATTGAAAATAACCGAAAGCTGACAAAATAAACAGCCAGTCTATGAAGAAATGTAATCAATTCTGATCCAAGACAAATTCATTCTCATTTTTTCATTTCTTATAACTGCCTATTTATCTATTCAGATGGTTAACTGTCAACCTTTCACCATCACAGTTGAATCAATAAAAAGCTGATGTTTAATGGTATTTGAAATCTCATAAGGCTTATATTTTGAAAAACAAAATGCCCCGAAGAGAGTGTAAACATTGGTACACCTCGAGGTATTACTCAGAAACTGGGCCACACAAGGTAAGCTACACGGCGCAGTCGGTTTACATTGCACCAGATGCGGAAAATACCGGTTATAGCTGTGCACCAGGTACTTTCATCAGTTGCGCATGCGCACGCATAATTTAACAGACAATAAAGAAAGCAGCAAAACAGATACAAAATGCAGTTTTCAGCACATCTGTTTAGTTGCCAGTCAACAAAACAAATGATTTGACATAAAGCATGCATTATCAATTTTGAATGTTAAACGCACAAGTTGATATACTGTTAAAGTCAAACAACATATCGCCTGAAAATATCTGATTTTAAACCTAGTGTGAAGGTTAACTAACCTAAACTGAATAGTTTCGTATATTTGGGTCTAAATCTTATGCAAAATGATTGTTATTTTGCACCGAACTGGGCCCCGGAGAGATCGGCCTCATAACAGCATAGGTTGGCTGAGCAAACCACATTAGCCAATCAGAATTCAAGAATATGACAACGAACGTAGATTTAGGCCTATTTTAGACGTTTTTACGGAAATTACATTTTCTGGGAAAAAAATTCTCCGATTATCTGAAAAAGATTCGAAAGGATGCCCTATCAAAGAGAATGTAAGAAATTAAATGTTTAACACAGAAAAGTAATTTTTCGAAAATGATGCATATTTCATTTTCCCGCCATTTTCATCGTTGACGAATGGCGTCAGCTATTACTCGACCGTAGCAGTGAAAACCAGTGGAGATGAGCTTCTCATCAATCTTCAAGCTTTTAAAATGTATATATAAAGAACCAGAGCGCAAAAATGCAGTTATTTCGAGATAAAGATGGGCTGCATTCCCTCTCAGTGGAATTTAGCGATTGTTTTGTCAGTCACACAATCATCATTGCCGACAACAAAAAGATTTTAACATTGGCTTGTAAAGGTAAGTTAATATTTGTTAATTACTTGGTTAAAACAACTTTTGAGGTGTAAAAACTGTAATTGCCATGTTCTCACTCCCCCTAATTATTATAGGGGTTTGAAAGGGACAGTTTGAAGACGTCGTATCTAGCGATCGTGGATTTTTTTTACTGAATACAACGGCAGTTTTGTTTGCAAATTTATCAAAGATTGAATTTATAAAAGAAAATTAAGATTATCTTTCAAAACATTATACACGTTTATTTTTTGTGGGTAGTGGTAAAAACGTCCAAAATAGGCCTAAATCTACGTTTGTTGTCAAATTCTTGAACTCTGATTGGCTAATGGGGTTTGCAGAATTTTGGTCGCTCAGTCAATTAAAGATTTGGAGCCTTTGCTCTGCATAACGAATTAGTATCCGCTTCTATTTTAGTACATGATTACTGAACTAGACTTGTTAGAAGAAAGATTGAAAACAAGAAGCGGAACCAACAGTGCTAAAAATCAAACGGTACTGAACGACCCCTAAATCACAAAAAAGCTGGAAAGTCTCTTCCTAAAACAGTTTTTGTACCTAGAGAAAAAACAGTTAAGATATTCAAGAAGAGATACAACTAACCCTGTTGTTGGTTATAAACAAATCCATCGAGCATGTTTTGTGGATATGTGCCATCATGGGTACTGCCGTAGTGAGAATGTGCAACACTCACAACACTTGCCCTGCCACGACCAGCAGCCAATTTCCTCTGCTCCGGGGGACGCTGCCCGGGTCGCCTCTGTTGACCAAGAGCTTGCATCAGGCCTCGCCCTCGGCCTATGGTGGGTGGGTTGGTCGCTTTGCTGTGCGCCCTGGCAGCTTCGACTGCGCTTCCTTCGAAGGTGCATCGACAATAAGGAGGGTACGTCATAATTGGACAAATGACATCATAAAAATTTGCATCTTCAATACCCCAACATCCAGATGCAAACAGACTGGAAAGATCTTCAACGTGAAGATAAATTTACGTGGCAACGTGGGCCTAAAACTGGGTATACCTTTGTTTGCGTGGCAGAACTTTACTTTCTACGTAATTTTGGCAGGACATGCATATGAAAGAATTAGGTCTAAATGAAGGCAAAACCTACTTTAAATAAAAAAAACGTACTTCTTTCCGCGTCAAAAGAATCAGGCTGTTGTGGTGGTTCGTGTAGTTGCTGTTGCGAATAAAACTTATGAAACTTTTCCGGCTGTTGTGGTTGTACACTCCTCGTCGTATCAGAGCCCATAGGTCTATTAGTCAGGCTTGCCGCTGAATGGGTTCTCTTGACACTAGCAACGGCATGGTCTTCTTCCAGCAAGGCAGGCAAATGGTTCTGCGAAGCATCGATGCCCGCCTTGTCCAGTAAGAAGTCTGACAGCAAGTAACTGTGAAGGCAAGTCAACATGCGTGTGTGTATTGGAAGCAAGAAAACATGTGTGTGTGTATTGGAAGCAAGTAAACATGCGTGTTTGTCTTCAGTTAGATGGCTTCTCAAGGTTTAGAGGTTTTCAAGGATTAGGCTGATTTTCAGGAAGAATCTATGAAGAGGGGCTAACCAAGTTATTATGATCAAAATTGATTCCCTTTTAGCTGCGCGCAGACGAGAACAAGTTCTAGCGAGTGTAGCTTTTAGTTCTAATTTCTAGATAATACTAATCTTTCCTTCAAAGTGCTGTTATTAAACTTAAGATAAGGTAATCAAAATATGACAATTTTTTTATACTCTTTAGAATTCACACAATCCCCCCTCGCCCCAATAAACAGAACTAGCATGCGCAATAATTCATGGCAAAGAGGGAATTTTACTAACGGGAGAAGGAACAAGTTGTTAAAGAGAGGAAGAGTAAAATAAATAAATAAGTATTCGGAGGAGGCCCGAAAAAAAAATCCCGGTATCAAAACCTGATTTTTGTCGTCTCTTGCGAGAGGACTGTTCTAGTATGATAGAGAACCTATCGCCATAAGTAATCATCTTAAATAGGCCATCAGTGACTCACCACCACTTTTTCACGATTCCCAAGCTGCAGAATTTTGAATCGACTTGTTCATGATATGAGCATCTGAAACAAAATCACACATTGAAACATGGCTTTTTCTTTTGACAAGTCAGCATGGGGAGAGCATTATGGAGGCAGCAGGGGAGAGCATGTGGGTACCCAAAGCTCGATTGTGGTACATTGGTTCTAGAGGCTGGGGGTAAATGGATGTGGTACATTGGTTCTAGAGGCTGGGGAAATTGATACTAGAGGGCTGGCTGCAAGTACATTGATAGAGAAGGATCGGCTATTGGTACATGGAGACTTAGAGTTCGCCTTTAATAAAGCAAGATTGTTTGTATATCGTTTGTATATAATGTACATTATAGGGTAATATATCGGTAAGTTACAGGATTGGACATCATTAAAGTTATTTACAAAGGCGTCCATAATAAGTGTTCTCTCTAATGTCTGTATCTGTCTCCATCGATACATGAAAAGAGAAAGCTCACAATATATAATAGCTAATAAGAAAACAGTACCTCGACCCTCTTTCATAATCAAAGACACTTTTCGTCAAATGGGATGTTGCTTTGGATTTCTCGCCTTCACTCAAGTCCTGCTTCTGTCCACAGAGGTGTGCTGATAAATCAATCAATAGCCCCTCAAGCTCGTAGACTCTTTTCAAAACTGGATGCTTTCCTAGAAGAGAAATAACAGCGGTACGAAATAAAAAAACATAAAAACTATGAAAAAAGTCCTTGTCCATTTTTTTTAAAGACCCTTTCCATTAACCAATAGACTCTAATAAATGATATGCTACTACTTATAGCAGTTTTTCATGATCTCATTTTAGAAGAAAAGGAGAACTCAAATTCTCTAAAAGAATATGGCCTACTACCACGTAGCAATTGATAGGTGTTCAGGCAATGCTGGGAATGGCGCACGACCACGCCTTGGCACACGCCTTCCATTGCTCAGAAGTGCGGTTTATCGCACGCCTCAAATAATCTGAAAATTTCATTCTAAAGTGATAAATACTGCCCAATGTTGTTTCCATACTCCAAAAATCGACGAAAGGCTTTAATCACGAAATTGTTTCTATTTGACGGGGAGTTTGGAAGGTGTTGTTATTAAGGTGTTGTTATTTTGTTAGATAGTCGCCGCCTTTCCGTTTTTTAACGCAAATTACGACAAGCTTTAACTTCATAAAGATAACTGTTGTGATTAGCCGATTTCCGTTTTCCATGACAGAAGGCTGAGATACGCGGTCAGTTAAAACTGATCAGTTTCAAGGGATAGTATTTTTTCGTCAGTTTTGGTTGATCGATGTACCCGTTTACATGATCGGTCAAAGCTGATGACTTATCAGTATCTCCCTTCATTTGACGATGATTTCAGTCCTCATATTACAGCACTGGTGTCAAATGAAAAAAGGGAATTTTAAAAGGAAAAAAATGGGTTCAAAGACGAGCACAGATGGGTGCTATCTATTAGACTTCAATCTATCTACTAAGCTCTTCAAAATTTTGTTTTATTCCGTTGCGATATTTGTATAAACTGGCTGTAATATCACCTAAACGCTAGTAAAAATTTAGTTTGCTCGATGCGCTTTGCTTTGCGACTCCTTCTCTTCGGAAAATAGATATCTCGCGATTAACGCCCGCATCGCTTTCAAAAGAGGGAATGACAGTATAAACCGATTGCCGAAAAAATGGCAGCTTTTAGCTGTTTACACGATCGTAGCCTTTAACTGACTACGCGTGCGCAGAAACAATAATGTTAGATAAGTGGGTCAAATGATTTAACATTTCACTCAACTTCTTCTTTATTGTTAACATTGTCCTCTTTAAAAAGTTGGAATTGACGTGTATAAAGCTTGTTCAAGAAAAGTGTATTGATTAAAGTAGCCTTCTCTATATACATCTTTCTGTACACTTAAGTACTTTGGTGCAATTGCACACCATTGCACGCCTCAGCCCCACAAGGAGTGCGATTCATTGCACCCCTGTCGTGTTATTCCCAGCATTGCCTGGTGTTATACTGAATTAAAAAATCACCTGAGTTGTACAATAGCCACTTCAGTGCAAGCTCAGTTTGCTCCGCCTCTGTGGCCTAAAATGAAATAAATAACTAAGTGAGTAAAGTTCAATCAAAAGTTTGTGGCCACTTATCATAATTTTAGATCTCTCATGTATTCTGATGTTTTGCCCAAATTAAAGTTAAGTGTCACAAGCATCTGCAAAGATACCAAGCACTGACTGAAACATGCACACAATAAAGACATTTCTGTAACACTTCTTCTGGTAAGGAGAACTTGGGGTTTGTTTGAAATGTTTGGGGCTTTATTACATTTGCATACATAACTTGGGAAAAATGATACTTAAGGATTGGCAAAACCAAAGAGTGTAAATTAGAAAACAAGACCCCAGCAGCCACCAACAATTGTGTAAACTATCACAAATATATGAAATAAGATATTGCTGTCTTATATGGAATTGTCACACAACACAGAAAATTGCTCACCTTACAAAAGACTGGTGGTATGACCCTTTTTCCAACCCCCACAAAAGTACACAGATCGTCATATATTTTCTTGTAGGTGTCACCCTCTTCTGCCAGGCCCTCGACTGGGATCTTGTGTGTGTTTTCACCTTCAAAGCAAGAACAGATTCTATCAATCATACAAGCATTTAAAGATACAACTTTTTCACAGCTTCTTAAGAAATTCTACAAAGCTATAACTTTTAAGGCCCATCAAAGAACAGTAAAGATGAAGGTGGTAATGACATTGATTGTGATGGTTGAAGGAGACAAGCAGAAGTACGAGTTGTGGGAAACAAAGTTTTTTGGCTACCTTCACATGCTTAAATTGAAGAAGGAACTTGATAAAGATGAACCAGGTGCAGAGAGGAATGCAGATGTTTATGCTGAGTCGATTCAACTTCTCAATGATAGAAGTCTGCCCTAAATTATGCGAGATACCAAGGATAATGGCAAGAAAGCTCTAGGAATATTGAGAGAGCACTACATGAGCTAATGAATCTGATGGTTGAAATATGACATAAATGATACAACAACAAAAAGTAGAAAGCATACTTTTACTGATTGCAGTTGCTCTAAACCCCAAACGCAGACTCCCTGAAAGTAAAATTGAATGAAGAAAAGATAAATCAAGCACAGTCTATTGTAGATTCTTGCTAAAATAGATGAAACATGCTAAAAGTAGTCATTTAAAAGTTACAAATTATGGTTAAAAAACTTATAGGTATAGAACAAAACCTCAAGTAGGCTGTTCTAGCTCTCCTTCTAATTTTGGAAAATCATTCATTTTCAACTTTAGTAAACATTCAATAAAAAAATATCAAGTATTTTATTGCTACAGTAACAACATTTTAGGCTAGCAATCAAACCATCCCACAACAATATTCATACAAACTACACTGAAATATTGCTAGTAAACCTAAATACAATAATCCATTTAATAAAAGAAAAAACTTGATGAAGAAAAAAATTCAGCAAATCAACATAATATTGACAAGTCTGAATTGGGAAAAAAGTTTGGAGGTGGATGGCATGGCTGGATGAAGTCTGCTTAAGACATTTACCTGGACATATAAATTTATGCATTGTTCTTTCAATTCCTTGGTCTAGGCTATACTCAGCCAAACTGACTTCACAAGGAACTATCTTTTCGTGGTCTTCTATTTCTAGATGTCTCAAGTCCAGCATGACAGTGAATGAGATGATGTAAAAGCGCTCATAGATAACATCTGCAAAAGAAAAAATTTACCAACTTAATTTTGATTATGTTCTGTAATGCACTCAACAGAAGCTTGACAATATTGATTCTTAGAAACCTGCCCTAAACTAGATCTGCTCGTTTTTCATGAATTGGCTGGGGGAAAATTTCATTTTTCAAGGAATAATTTAAATCATATTGAGAAACTTCTCTTTGGCAAATACTACATGCTTTGCTTGATTTTCAGTCAATATGAGAGTTACCAATTATATCATATTGTGGTCATTGAAGATGAATGTTAAAGAATATTTCTCCTTTTGCATCATGAACAAAGTATATCAAAAAGCTTTCCTTATGTAGTCCAAGTATCTCTCTTACCTCTTCCCAAAGGCCATTGCCTCATGACCTCCATTCTTTCCTTCATAACCTTCTGTCTCCTCATCTCATCTTTGTCTACACGATCCTAACAAAAAAAATTCTGTTCTGTCTATAAAACCTATTACAATCAATGCAACTGTTTTATACCTTTAAACAAAATTACCAAAGCGATGCCGATAAAAATCTTTGAGAGAGTTCTGAAGCTAAATCTTATGAAGATCCTAGGATCTTTGCCAATATCCTGGTGAGATCTTCAAATCTGCATAAGAAACAAATATCTTCATTCTTAGATGAATTATGATAAATACCACAATTAGTTGACCGGTGTTGTCGCGCCTGTTTGTTCTTCCCATTTGATAATCTCCCCTCCAACCCCCAGTTTGCTCTTTTGCTAGATTTTTGTACACATTTCTCTCATCCTCTGAAAGTTCCTGGAGAAAAAAAAGCACCTTTCAATAAGGATCTAACTTAAGAAATTTTTGTGTCAAACTAACATGTGATGGGAATCTGTTTTACATATGAAAATACGTCAAGAATAATTCACATGGATTACTCTTTCGTTTTTATAGCGTATCTCATTTCTGGGATCTTAGTATTTGGTAGCATCTTCTACTATAACCTGGGCTCACGGAAGAATGCAAAGAAATTTTGAAGGTAAAAAAAAGTTGATCAAGCTAGAGGAAACTAAATCAAGAACTTTGAGTAGATTGTTTACAAGTATCCTCAGTTGAAATTGTACAAAAAAACTTTCTGATATGATACTATAGGTGCATCTTGAAATGTAATGTATTTCATATTTCATATGTCGCATTGCATATGATTCAATAATTCAAATGCATGGCCGACCAAAATGTCTAGAAACTCCTAAACTATGCCATGCAGCAAATGTGGTGAAACAACTTTCGATTTCCAGGACATAACATAATGCAGTGAATGTAGCCTCACCTTCCAGTAAGGGCCTGCTGCAGCGACCAGGTCAGGCATATTATTGATGACATGACCTTCCCTTATCAACTGCTGCCTTATCGACTGAGCGTACACGAGGAAAGCGTTCCGCTTGTTTTTAGGGGGCATCTTCGAAGCTTCTTTTTGCGTGGGTCTCGTGGTGGTCGAGGCCTGTTTTTAGTAAATCGAAACCGAGGCCCACTCACAAAATTTTTTTTCACTGCAAAAGAGGGGAATATTGCTCTGATGGGTTGATCCCCTGTTGGCCATTTCCCCTCTTTTGTTAATTGCGACAATCTTACCGAAGGTTGGAGAGCAAAATGAAAGCAAAACTAATTTCACAAGCTTTGACTTAAACTTCAATTCGACTAGTTTAGAATTTCAACTTCTTTCGAGTAAGCATTCCAACACCCCAAACCTCAGACCCTCAACGAAACTTAACCAAGAAGAATCTATGCTTCAAGGTTTTGTGCAAAAAGGAGCAGTGTCAGAACTTAGGCTTCTCCTGCAAATATTTCCTAAATATTTCACGATGGAAATGTGAATTATGGTTTATTGCTTTTCTATGCCTTTGCTGTAGTAGACTTTGGAAATGCCATTAAATTTAATCGATATTTGAAATTAAGATTTTGGTGATTTTTGGTAGTGTAAGTGTTACTAGGAGTAAAAAAAGGAGATTGAAAGAATTCTGGATTCAATTTTTTAGTTTGTTTCTTACGATGTTTCTTCGTGTCCCGAAAACTTTTTTAACATGATACATTCGTTTCCAGTCCTCCGTTCTTCGTGAGACGCGTGATCATCAAAATGGCTGCCAGACAGCAACGAATTCCACTTCTTGCAGGTAAGTGACAAATTTTTCAAGTGAACCTTCAGCCACAAATTTCTTAGAATCTGAACAGGTCTTTGAATGAAACTCTTTTTCCAGAATAATTGATTGAAGTTTATTATAACGTTCGACGAAGAAATTCACCGCCATGAGTAATGATAGATTTTAAAAACATTTGACTGCAGGGAATTCAAAGGGGCTCATTTCCTCATCAACTGCCCTAGAAAAGTTCTACTGCACCATATTTCTTCTCCAGTCACATACCCGTATCGGACAAATGCACCACCTGATGAACTATAGGTACAATAACGGTTAGGGCTGGATCTTCTTGATCAAATGATGGAGGGAATGTGCCATTTCACTGGGACACCAGTGTTCGAAGTTAGATCCTCGTATTTATTTTTGCCAAATGCTCTTATTTCTTTACATTCACTTCTCCAAAAGACTATTATCTAGTTAAATTCCACTTTTCTAGTTCGTGGCACAAAAGGAATCCATGTTATTGACGGTAAAACAAATTTTGGAAGCCCCGAAGACGTTTTATGGTGAGAAACAATATAGCTGGAAGGATTTGTTTTATTGACTAAACGGCGCGTCTTTTGTGATATTTAGCTATTTAGTCCCCACTTTTTCAGAAATCAAAACTTTTTTACCATTCTTTCTATTATTTTTAAATATAATAAAAAGATGTATGAAATTTAAGTATGAAGTAAAAAGAGAACAAATTGTTAATATACTGCTTGATTTTCTTTGATCTATTTACAAACATTTTGGAGGTATATTTCTATTATATGTCTTATATTTGCATCAAAGTTCAGGAAGTAAAATTCTCTCCATCAGTTCAATATCATTGAGATGTGCAATCTCAACCAATGATTACCCTTTTTTCCTTTCCCCAACATCCATCACCCTAGTTTTAATACAACTCCTCCCCTCCTGAACTTCTTCTACAAATTAATAATCAATGAGAATAGTTGAACTGTCTATTGCTGAATGGTTTTTATTCATTATTCGCCACTCTAGAAGGCACAACTTCAAAAATTTTATTCTGTATTGACCTCTACCAGGGTGGTGATTCTTACCACTCCCAGGTTCAATTTTGTGGCGATGTGTGTGATATCGTGACTTGAAATTTAGTTATTTCTAAACTGCAATGCAATTATTAATGTTGAAACTGCTTGTTTATCAGAAAAAGAGGAAGTAATTCTTCAATTTTAGTTGACTTATAATATTTTCATAATTTTAAATGTTGATGTTTCAGTGACCCAGCTCAGAACTGCAGATGCTTTAAATTCAGCAAAGATGGCTTCTTATTTGCCTGGTGCAATTCCCAAATGTATGTTTTTTTAAATTTTTTTTGCTAGTTTTGGCAGATTATTTTAGCTTGTGAATTACTACTATTAATAAAAGATAGAAAACAATAATATCAAAAATTCTCTAAAAATCTAAAAAATGATAAAAAATTTTTTGAAGCAATAGCATCCTTTTGTTGTCTACCAAGTAATAAAAATCAGATAAAGAGAATGCAATTTTTGTTTCTTCCTTGGATATGAACTTGGATATGAAGTCAATTATAGGAAAAATGTTGACAAAGTTCTATTGATGTATCATTTTAATTTGTAAAAACAGTAGGCAATCAATTCAGCTATTCAAATTTTTTATCTGACTAGGAACCTTTCAATTTTTTTAATTTTTTACCAAATTTTTAATTTTTTACCAAATTTTTTAATTTTTTACCAAATTTTATTTATCTGATCCCTAACTCACCAAGGGATCTTTATCAACATATCCTAGCTATTTGTATGTGAACAAAAGCTGCTGAAGAGAATGGTTTAAGTCTTCTCATCCTCATTTTTTAAGTTAATCTAATGGTTATTAAATCTGAAAACATTATAGTCCTATATTTACAAAGCACTATGGGCAAATCATCGGCCTCGCACTTTAGTTGTTAAAGCAGTGTGTCTGTCATTGGAACAGCTATTGGCAAAGACACTGCAGATTCTTGTAATGGATTTGGAAAATTTCTGTTGTCATTTGAATTTCCAGAATCATTTTTATCAAAGTCTTTACAATTTGATAGATCATCTTTTGTTTCTTATATCAGGTCCAGCAGTGTTTTGAAGTGTATACCTTTCCTTTTTTTACAGCTTACAGGTTTTTGATTTGAAAGAAAACAAAAAACTCTTTGATGTACCAAAGCAAAAGCTTTCTCATTTATCATTTTCATCATGGGGAAATTATTTTTCCACATGGGAAGGATATTATACAACACCTGATAACCCCAAAGGGTTCAATAACATGGAAATCCTTCGAGTTGGTGATGGATGTTGTGTGAAAAGTTTTGTTCAAAAAAGACAAGATACATGGTAGGCTTTTATTTTCCTTTATTAGGCTTTTTACTTTGCCCCTTTCTTTGTTTGGAGTTATCTCTGACATAAATTTAGCATGTCAATATTTTGTATGTACAATGATGTGCAATACTAAATATTTATCTCTTGTAGGGATGCAATGGGAGTTAACTCTTTGTGGGGAAAAATATAAATATTTTTTTATAAAGCTATGATTTTCAGACAAAAGTTTGCCCAGTAAATTATTTAAGATTGTCTGAATATTTCATGCTGCAATAGATGATGCTACAATATAACAAATTGGACTGTAAATCAAGCCAGATAAATCAAAGGCTTTCCAGCTGCTCTGTTGATGCCCATGTCTTTTTTAGGGAGCCACAGTGGTCTAGTGATGAGCTTTTGTCTGCTAGATGTGTCAACAATGAAGTTCATTTTTATGAAAATAGGGATTTTAGTAAGTAGCACTGTTCATCACATCATCTTCAGTCTTCACTCAGTTGCTAGTGACGCTTGTCATAACCCACTGATCTCTATAAAAGACTGGATAGAGCTTCTTATTGTTTGACCCACATGAGAATCGAGGCCCGCCAAATTTGATTAGGCCCTAGAATCGTGGGACCCACCGTTCACCGACACGACGAAAAGGAGCCGACATGAGAGCTAAACTGACTTTGGGAAATCTTTATAGTTACAGTTCTGGTCTGTTTTTCAACTTTACATCCAATAACTTAACTTGACAGAGTTTTCTTATGTAGGCCCACACTCTACGGTGGGTCCCACGTGGACAAGCAACCTCAATCTGTAACGGTAGAAGCTTGATCCAGTCTCTTATAGAGATCAGTGGTTATAGCCATGTTCCATAATTGCAACCTTGCCTGGCAAAAAACATTGAACAGAAAAGCAGTAAAGTCGGCCTCCTCAAATGGATGTTAGGTGGACTATTTGTACAATTCATAAAGCTGCTTTGCAAATGCTGTGAAGCAGTTGTAGAAATAAATCACAAATGTTTGATCTCTCATATAGGTGATAAAGGAGGCCCAAAAAATAACTTTTCTTTGTTCTTTCACTGTGAGAGCTCAAACGGGATTTTTACTTAAATTTTGGAACATTTAAACAAAGAATTCGCAGTATGTGATATCATCTCCAAGAAAGAAAGTCAAAGTATCTACAAAGCAACATTATCTTTTTCAAGTTGTTAGCGATTAGGTGCAAAGCTTCTGGATTGTGAATAGTTCAAAAAAGCAAATGGGTCTTTTGATGCTGTTTTTTGATCCCAAAGCCACGGAAGCCTGTCTGGGTTAATTTGTAGTTCTAAATTATGTCTTTAACTGAGAAATTCAAAATTTCCAATTAACGTTGTGAGATATGATTTGCGTTAAATCTAAAAAGTACATAACTTATGAACCGTCTGGAGTTAGATTCTTCAAGTTTTTTTGTGAAGCAAAGGTGGTATTACCGGGTGGTTTGTTATGGTATTACCGAATGGGTGGTTGGAAAGGTAGAGTTACTTCGCTTCAAACTGCGTGACATCATTCAAAATCAATAAACATATTTGGGATATTATGGGTAAAATGTCCTGCCCCTTTCCGCATCGCTTCAAAATGTGGAGTACTCTTGGGCTCGGTTCAAACGGGGACACTTCTAATAGTACCAGTCCATCCGTGGACTTATAGCTTTATTTGCTTCAAGATATAGGCGAGGCCTCGCAAAGGAAGCAATGGTGTATCATCATCAGTCCACTGTAAATTATTCCCCATCGCTTTCTTTCCATTTCGCTTTTATTTTCTTTGAAATTTTACCATTTTGAAGTTCTCCCCTATTTCCAGATCTGACATTTGATGAAATTTTCAGTTTTTACGAGTTCATGATCGCGTTTCCATCTAAACCCAAACCAAAGTTCGACAAAGGAAATAAAAACCAACACCAAAACAAAATTGCTATGCAATCGTTCCGTTTCCGTATGAGCATCCTACTTTCCCGTTAAAAGAGCTGAAAGGAAGGCGAAGAAGATTGCGTTCATGTGTAAGCGGGGGCCTTATTGCGAATCATTTAGCGAGCGAAAAAGTCTGGAAGTATTTAATTGGCAGATAAAATGATAAAAGAAAATCAAGGTGGACTGTTTCATTAGAAATCAGTAACCAGGTAGCCCGCCTCAAGTGGCCAAGCCTGGCCAACCTTTCAAGTGTCTCTGGTACATGAAAGTAAATTAATGTCATCTTATATTTGCCACACTGTTATAGTGAGTTCTAATTTTCAATCACACGCCACATTATCACTATATCTACTCTAGCAATTGCTTTCACCCTAGAAAGCTTCTGTAACTACATCACTTTTCATTACGGTATATTGATCCAGGGTGGTTACCTGTATCTGCTAGGCATCTGTAAAGCTTGCGTAAAGGTGTCATACCACGAACAAGCATTTTTCAATAGCCTGACTGCTTTGAATTGATTATCATCTATCTCATTATGTTGCAGGCTCTGTGTCTAAAAAGCTTTATCAGCAGAATGTGACTAACTTCTCATTGGCACCTGGTCCTCCACCATATAAAGTAGCAATATTTGTGAAGGGAACAAAGGTATGGACGAATCAACCACTTGCAATTTAGGTCAAGACTCTTCAGTCTTAAATCACAATTTTTCATATCATATTTCTTCGTCAATTATTCACCACACCATATGGCTACAAGTTTTTTCTTCAGTCCCACTCCTGATAGAAAATGAAGATTGAAGTTTTGTTTTGTTAGTTCGTTAAACCTCTTTCTATCTCATTTTCTGATTTGTTAGTGGCCTTTGCAGGGAACATATTTTCATATTAACCCAAAAAAAGTGTTTAAAGGATATGATATGATAAATTAATTTGATCTTCCAGATCTAACAAGCTAAAACATTGCAAATTTTTTCTTTTTGAAAACATTTTTCAAAATCAAATGGTTTATAAGTCATTAACTATAGAAAGGTTCACTATTAGCACTCTTAATATCATTGAAACTCAAGCAAAAGTAAAGTGAATTTAAAGTTAACGTGCTCAGTACTAGTTTTAAAATTTCTCAGCTTTTAGATTTTTTAACATTGTATGTAATGTTTATTTCTGTGTATTTTCGGCTGTCATTTAGGATGCAAGTTTCTTGTTTATGTCTAGGGAACTCGTACGAGTTAAGCCAATCATCACTCTTCATTGTCGATGTTGTACCTTAATGTTTTGATTATTTGAAAGTAATTTATTTCCCCTCTCTTCGTTTAGGCAGCACCGTCGTTTGTTCGCCTGTTTCAATACCCAAACTTAGAGGGTCCTCAAGCTTTGGCTAACAGAAGTTTCTTTAAAGCAGATAAAATTGAGATGTTTTGGAACAAAAAAGGTAGGGTCTTTGTTTTTCAAGAAAACTAGAAAGTGCCTAGAAGGATACTTGTAAGTCAGCATTTAGTTTATGATTCATTCTCTAATATTCGAAGCTCTTGAAAAAACAGAGCCACATTTGCTTCAAAATGTTGGTAATTATAGGCTTCATTTATGCCCTTTGTTCAAGCTGCTTTGAAAATCAATTTTATTTTACTTATTATTTGTATATATGGAACGTTGCAAAAGTCCCTTTTCGGTTAACATTGTTGGTCACTGGTCAAGTCTGTTTTGGGGCGAGCTTCGCTAATGCCAATCTTTTTTACTAAGTATGTTTTACTTAGAATTTGTGTCGATCGTCGAGTTACGCTGTTTGTGCATTGAAACTAGACTTTTCAGCCTTGTGTCGTAATTATTCTCAGGCAAATTCGTTCTCTTCGGCACTTGCTGCTTGAATACTGAGACAAGCCTCCTGTCGGGGTTCTTTCAGGCCAACGAAAATGTCTGACGCTCGCATCTAGTAAGCCTGAGCTCCAGACCCCAAACTATTTGGAGACTGGGGCTAACGTCTGGGTGGCGTTGTTGTCTGCAGAGTGTTTACTATGCTTAATTTTCTAGGCACTTGCTTGTTGGTCTTGTCAAGCACAGATATGGACACCACCGGAGCATCTTACTATGGAGAACAGTCGCTGCATTTTGTCAGCGTCAAAGGGGAAGCTAACCTTGTTCCTTTTGGTAAGTGATGTAGATCACTGACAAGATGCAAGTTAAAAGGAACTGCGTTTTCAAAAGCGGTCTGTTTATTTTCAGAGGTTCTTTGTCAGTCATTACCACCACCCTGACTCTCGACATGACCCAACCCGAAAAATGTTTATTTTCTGCATGCAATCGCTGGTGCTGTCTAGCCTTTATATTTTCCTGACATCCCTGGAGATCACTCAGAAGTATCAAGCTTATGTGATACAAAGCTGTAGAAGGATCAGTTTGCGTGTTTTTTGTTGAGAATTTGGTTAGTGTAAATCTATTCTTTTAAAATTTAATAAGTAGTAAATTTTTGCATTCTTGTTTTCAGATAAAAAGGGCCCAGTTTATTGTGTGGATTGGAATCCGAATTCTGCAGAATTTTGTGTCGTCTACGGCTGTATCTTTTCAATGTCCGGCAGTCAAGTGGTTGCGATTCCTATGGATTCGAAATTCAATCATGCTTTTGTATTTCGTTTGCATCAATATTCAGATGGTTATTCGATTATTATAAATGTATAACTTAAATTTTGAATGGACGAAGCTATACCAAGCTATATTATATATCGGTTTATGGGTCATCCGCTCTCTAAGGGATATTGTTACATAGAAATCCTTCCTTTTTCCACTATGGTTATTGCTGCTCAGTGCGGTGTTGGTAGACCCGTACGCGCTTGGGATTTTTGGAACGAAATGATCCTAAATTTAACTGTTGATACGAAATTTCTTGTACATGCAGCATATAGGTAGAATGTGTTTATAAGAAACATGTGACTTTGAATTGATGTGAATTTGATCTGAGAGCTGCGCAGAAAAGCGGATCCCTAAATTGCATGCTAACATTTTTCATATATATTTGAAGTATTGTTATCTCAAATTGATGGTGCCACTTGCCCTAGCAATTTTAATTTTTTCAGAGTATTTTTAAAGATGCTTAGCTGAGTCAAAAGCACCTGGAATAGACCTTAACATTCTAACTAGACATGCCAGCGAAGGCGAAAATCTTCAACAACAAGTGTGAGCCAGTTTTCGATTTTGGAACTGGTCCAAGAAATCTGTGCTATTATAATACATACGGTAGCAATATCCTTTTCAAATTCCAACTCTTCCATCTTCAAATCTTTTCCTTCTGGAATCCATATAAAATTGCATCGCATTAAGATGTCGCCGGAAGCGTTATTGCTATTTTTCTGTCATCTAAAGCTTGATATACAAAATTTCCGAAAAGACAGTTCGCAAATGTAGGTCTAGAGGTTTCCAAAAAATATTGTAGTCTTGTTTGGCTTGGCATTTTTTTAATGGCAGCAAGAAACGATCAAATTTCGGTATCTTTAAGTCAGGTAGTTTTTAGCGCCATGTGTCGATGTTAGGTGGAATATTGAAAACTAACAGAAAGATTCCATGGCTTTAAATCTGAATTTGATAAGCTTGTTAGCTATAAGTGTACTGACTGTGACACGTGCTATTAAACAAACAAAGCTTTGGGATTGTAATTCCAAAGTTTCTTAAATACTCAAACTAGTTTTTCCTTTTTGAAATTGCATGCCTGTTAACATTGATTTGAGATGATGTTAGTGCCTTGATGAATATACACTTCTTTGTTTGGCTGGCTTTGGCAATCTTCGTGGAATAATGGTTAGTTTTCTTAATTTGTTGTTTTTTTTACATATGAAGATGTCTCTTTTAGTCCGTTTTGTGTACTTTAAATCGAATTACGCTGGCTTTTACTGAGATTTTCGTGTGCTTTTTGTAACAAAACATTGATAATCATATATTGACAATTGTGAACAAGTGCTTTGTGGTACAAAACTTCACAATTGCTAGAAAAAGCGGAGCTATTTTTCGCATACTTAAAAGTACTTTTTTCGTCCGACGCTCCTCAGAGTATGCAAACGTCGGAAGATAACCAAAAACTGACCGATTAAATATCCAGATGCGGATCGAAAACACTAGAGGGTGATAAGCAGAGCGCGTGATTGGTTATAATGGACCAATCTGCGTTACTTAACACCTAACTTTAGAAGAGCCCAAAGGAAAAGACGAACTATTTCTGTCTACAAAGAATGGGATTTTCCATTGAAATATAGACAGACTCCAAAAGGACGACCTAGGTGAAAGGACGACCTAGCTTGCCCAATTATACGAAATTCGGCAACAGTTTTTGGTTATCTTCCGACGTTTGCATACTCTGAGGAGTGTCGGACGAAAAAAGTACTTTTAAGTACGCGAAAAATAGTTCCGCTTTTTCTAGCAATTGACAATTGTGTAATTATGTATTAAATATTGACAACTATAGTAGGAGATATTTATAGGTTTTGAAAATCATTTTAAGCGTTCGCTGTTCTCATGTCATCTGTTCTCTTCTTAATCAATGAAAAATTAAGATTTATCAGTGATAAAGTCTTGTACATTGTTTTTTATACATTTTCTTTGTGAAATAGGAAATCTGGAATGTAAAAGACAAGAAGCTTATAAGTAAACCGCAGGTATAGTTTGAGACCTTTCTCTATCCCTAACTTTGGCTTTTTAACCTTCAAAGTTGATGGTTTTTTTTAAAGATTATTTGTTACACTTTGAGCGTAAAAGTGTAAAAATTCTTTTTTGTAAATTCTTGTAATAATTTCTGGTAATAGTTATTTGAGCTTCAAAATGACTTTAACAAGTAGAAATTTCTAATTAGTCTAACAAACTATCAAAAGTGATACATGTAGAATTCAATGTGCCGCACTTCTAGTGCAGCTGTAAATGATCTGTTTTTATACTCTACGTATCTGGTGTCTTTGTCGTTCGTGTTTGATTGTACATATTGCCTGTCATCCTAGGCTTCAGACTCGACGTACTTTGAATGGGCGCCAGATGGAATACATTTTCTTACTGCGACAACGGCGCCCAGGCTTAAGATTGGCAATGGGTAAGTGCTACACTTAAAACCAGACTGTTTCCTTTCTATTTAACATGGCCTGCCTGCTATGCCTTGGTATTTGTTTCTACCTTGCTTCCGAAGGTAGTTTTTAGGACACTGAGAAGCCTTTAAGTTTATTGAGCATTGTCCTGGTCGTTCCTCTCGATGTGACCACACCTCGTGATTCCTTATGCCTGGAATTACAGAGAGCTGGCGACTCTCCTCACTCTGGCTGAAAGTTTGGTCATGCCAGGGCCTCGCCTCTAACAACTGAGCCAGCCTCGCACTTAACTTAATATAATAATAAGCGTGGTTGTTTGGAGATCTTGCTTAAACTTTGAGCCATTATTTTTAAAACTTTACAACAGTTTTCAACTATATTTTTCGTCCGACACTCCACAGAGTATTCAACTTCGGAAAATTACTGAAAGCTGACAATTTATTGGCTTTTTACTCTGGGACTGTTGGACGAAAAAGTGCTTTAAATATGCAGAAACTGGTTCTGCTTTTTCTAGCTATTGTGAAGCTCCGTACCACGAACCTGACTTGCTCATATTTTCAAAACAACAGGTACAAAATTTGGCATTACACTGGAAACGTTATCCACGAATGTGCATACGAAAAAGGTCATGAGCTATACCAGGTTTGTGTCCTTCCACTTAAAAATGATATTCATCTTTGCCAATAAATCATGTACTGTGCACCGTTTGTTTTGTTTCAATCTTATTCTGTTTCATTTAATTTTACCAATTTTAAAGCGAATGTTAAAACTTGCGAGTCGTTTCTTTCCGTTATTGGACTGGAATGTTTCCCATCCTTGCTTCTTACTGTAAAAATTATACCTTGTTTTTCGGTGGCCAGACAAGCCAATGAAAGTAAATTAGAACTTAGCAAGTCTGTGTTGTATATTTATGAATAATCGAATTGTATGAGTCATGCTTTTAAACTGAAGTCTAATCCCTTTTATCAAATCACCTCTACGCTTTATACTTCACAGATCAACTGGCAGCCTGCCTTGGAAGGTGTTTACAAAGAGTGCGCAATCGTTTCAGTGTCAAAGCCGATCATTACCCCCGGTACAGCATATGCAGTTTCTATTCACAGTTTTACATTTCGTGTTTATCTTCACAAGTTTTGCGTGCCACAACTTTGGTGCGAGTTTTGCTTATGACCTGCAAGTTATAATCCGCTTTATACACCTTAAATCTGTGTAAAAGATCATGTTTCTGGATTGAGCCTTGTATTGAGTGATTCTTTGTTGATTGTGTGTTTATCCCGTAGTAAGTTCGTACGCGTGCTTTAAATGGGGGGAGGGGGTGTTGTCCGCATTGCACGTACTACGGTTCTGTTACCATAGGCTTGATGTTCATTTATTTAAATTCTCCTTACCATAACCTCAGCATTGTAGAGAAAAGTCCATTTTCAAATTATGAATTATTTTTATAGAGGAGTTACGCTCTCTGGAATTTTATGATGGCTGTATCTGGATGTGCGCCTCAAGGCCGCTATACACCGTCAGATTCTTGCTAACGTTTGGATGCGTATCTCAAACTGATTTCTTTGTAACTAAGTCACTATTCTAACAGCTAATCTGGTGACGTTTTTGCTTTTTAGCCAAAGTTCAGGCCTACAGGCCCCCATCAGCCAGAGCGTCTGGATCAGAGGGCGTAAAGCTGGTGAGTCTGTGCCTCGCTTTCAAGTGGGCGAGCAACAACCTCTTTCCGAGTTGTTATGTATTCAGTTATTCTGAATTTGTTGCTGTTGGTTTCTGGACCTTGTCTCGCGTCCTTTTCAGCACGAGGAAGAGCCGGCTCAGAACGCAAAGCCAACAGAACTGTCAGGGGCAGCTTTGAAGAACAAGAAGAAGAGGGAGGCGAAGGGGAAGCAAGCTGAAACGAACCCGCAACAATCTGTGGTGAGTTGATGTTAGAAATTCTATCAGCGGGTGAAAGGTTTTTCCGTGTGAAGGCTTAGTCTGTGTCTAGTCAGAAAGTTCTCTTTGTGGCGTTTTGAGACAAACCATACGGATACTGTAATAGGATAACTGCATTTAACCTTTTGTTTTGAACAGCTCCACGGCTGGGAGATCTTGCCTGTTAATGTCATATTTGAGGAAGACTTATAAGTAATTTTTGTCATAAACAATGAAAGCAACCATGACAATTTTTTTTTTGAGTTGGTAACGAGGAAAGTTTGAATTATAAAATTTCAGCGGAGAAGGTTTAACTTTTTCGGACTCTGGTTTTGCACTGGGTCGTAAATATGTCATGTTCACTTTGGATTTGTATATCAGAAGTGTGGAAATGAGAGGCCTTACAATGCAGCGAACAAGCAAGATTAAGCTAATCAATAAGTGGCTACATTATGCAATACATGTCTGATTTCTCTCTTACTTCGAGCCGACCCGAGTCCTTTTAAGCTTTCAACAAAACATCATTATATTTAGAACAACAACAACAACAACAACAACATAACGATAACGAGGCTACGCTTAGCAATACCAAAACAACGTACTGTGCAAAAGCTTTTGGAATATTCACAGCCTAGATGTAAAACATGTATTTTGGATAGAATCTTTTAGACTTTAGAGTTGCATGTTCGCTTCTCGAGAACCGCTTTGATTGAGTTCGGTTTTTTCAACGCAGCAACAACCGAGCTCTTTAGCTCCAATGACAGAAAACGAGAAAAAAATTAAGAACTTAAAGAAGGTTTGTGCCTTTGTCGTGTGTAGATCATTTTTTCTTTGAAGAACTTATGGTTCCTATTTGACGTTGAAGGAGGTTAGTTGATATAAGTAAGACAAATACACAAAGACAAATAGAGGGTGGCCTAGATTTAAAACATTTGAGTGAAATAATCATGTGTTCCAGTCGAGAAGTTATCCACCGTCTACTGAAATGATTGAGGTAATTAGGATCTAAGTTGTCTGATGACTGAATTAAGGTCAGAGTAGCAACTTAGAATCATCCCGTTGTATTCACCGGAAATTGGTGCAGCTCTACCTAATGAATACTTTGTCAAAGATGACATGCAATAAACCTGAATGATATCTTTAAGGCCGCCTTAGCAATAGGCTATGGACTACGGAGAAACGGTTTAATAATGATACGCATTTCTTCATTGATTCATTAAAGAAAGATGAACCCCTTCTGCATTCAACACGGCTATAATTGTATTTTGTGTTCTGTGCGCGTGTATTTTGCTCGTGTAACGATGAGATGGTTCTAATTTCTCAATGACTCTTCTCGTTCTGTCACCTAACTTTCAATCATTTCTGTAGAAACTAAGGCAAATTGATGATCTCAAACAAAAACAGAAAGAAGGGCAAACTCTGGAGAAGAATCAGGTAACAAGAAGCTTTCTTTGTTTGTAGTTGATCCAGCAATTTGCTTTTCTATGCCAATCCACAATTTAGATCACTTGATCTTATGTCAACCATCAGAACAACTTGTGTTTGAATCGGGTAGTATGCGAGGAGTTGCGGGTTCACAAGAACGATGCGCACCAAAGCTGTTTGCTGCGGAGTCACAAGCGATTGAGAACGTTCAGGGTACGTGCAAGGGAAAGAAAACATGGAAGGAGAATCCGTCTCGTCATTTACTAAAGTGAAGCGACAGCGTATCGACAGATGAATCGAACACAAGCCATGAAATGGCCTTTAATCCGCTATGATTTCTGGTTGTCTTCAATTTCATCCTCTCACTACCCCAAAGTCCCCATTGCACATTCGACGATTAACAGTCCACTATCAAAATGCTATTGCTGTTTGAATTGCGGGCCGGCCCCCAACCCACGACCCTGAGGCCTCGATAGTAGATACTGTTGGGCGGCTGCAGGGTTTTAGGGTGGTGGCTATCATGCCCATGCCTACTTTCAATTAGTCTTTAATACTATTGGTCTTTTAATGATACTATTAACGCCATTCAATTTAGGTCCTTTAAATGCTTGAGTTAAGGAGACGCTTAAAGAATTCACTTGCTATTCTCTAAATGCTGAACACAAACTTTGCTTTCTTTAAATTTTGTCTGGCTAATCTAAACCTATCACCAAACTATGAACCCAGCCCATTCTTTGTAGTCAGAAATATTTCGTCTTTTCCCTTGGGCTCTTTTAGTTTTGGTGTTAACTAACGCTGATTGGTCAATTATAACCAATCACGCGCTCTTCTTATCACCTCTATTGTTTTCGATCCGCATCTGGCTATTTATTCTGTCAGATTATGGAGTGTCGGACGAAAAAGTACTTTAAGTATGCAAGTTCCGCATTTTATTGCCATTATGAAGTTTTGTACCGCAAAGCACTTGATCACGAATTTATGATAGTACATCTTTCAACCCACCAAGCTGGTATTAAGCCCAATCTCCACTAGGCGGAAAATAAAGAGGCGGAAAAATTTCCTGCGATCTAATGGGCTAATTGAAATTGTCGCGGCGGAAAATGCCAACTAGCGAAAAGTGATCCTACTTTTCGCGGCTCGACAATTTTCCGCCTAGTTGAGATTTGGTTTTACTCTGGCAGCCACCAAGGAGCGTAGGAAGGCGTCATTCACCAAGGATGAAAAGCATAGTCTATTAAGTACAGATGATGAAGCCAAAGAAATAATTGACAATGAAGCCAAAGAGATAAATTGCCAAGAAATGTCCTCACTAACTTTGAAACTATCTCTCTGTTTATATATAAGTATTAATCACAGAAATTTTATAAATCTTGCTCCAAAATAGCTGGACAAAATCAAAATGGAGAAAGATTTGGTTCTAGAGATCAGAGAATTGGAGCTCGATAGCTGAGGGTTCCCTCAAGTTGAAATTTCCACGCCAACTTCATTAGGAGAAGCAATTAAAGATACATTGATGACATCCTCGTAGCTGAACGTCACGCGCCATATTTATCTAGTCAAGACATTTCAAGCTAGGATTCGACACCTCTGGACGACTTTTAGAATGAATTTTAATTACTTTTTAAAATTGTACAACCATAAAAAATATTTCTTACCGTTTGACTCGAACATTTCTCCAGGTTTTTGTTCTCTTCTGATGCAAACATTGTTATTGTTAAAGGTATTTTCTTGTATTTAGATTGGCCTTACCGTCGGACTTTATTATTCTCCATTAAATTTTATTCGAAGTCGTATATTTATCTAAACTTCTGAAAATACCGTTCTCACAATTTCTCCAATCGTTTTAAATTTTGATATTATGAGCATCAGTCGCTTGTGCACAAGCCCATGATTTGCACCTCCTTTGACAGATGATCGTATGTCACCTTTGACGTGAATTATCACATTGGCTTTTTATGTAGAAAATAAGTCGATTTTGTAATTTAACGGTCATGGAAATTAAGATTATAAGATAAAGGATTTATATTATTAATACCCAAGTTGCAACAAGTCTTTCACTATTCTGAAATGTCAACAACGGATATCCGGTGGTTTGTCACAGTAACACCTTGAAATCCTTTAACTCCAAATTCTGATTTAGAAATTCAATCATTTCTATGAGTTTTTTGTGTATTTTGCTGCAAAGCTCTTCTGCTCCATGCCCGAAGTGATGGATTTCTTTCAGGGACATTCAAAGTCGTTTGAAGCATAATTTAAGTGGGGGATTTGTGTACAGCAAAAGAGCTCATTCTTTGGATGTAGAGGGGCATTTCATTACAATGCCTACGTCTATGGGGGCATTCAATACCTTTACATTGGCTACCGGGTCGCCTGTTATTTTGCCAGTCAGGCCCCCGCACCTAGGCAGCTGAAACTCGGATTGCAAAGCATCATCTATACGTGTCACGTGACAATGATTCCTTTATGTCTCACAAGAAGTTTAAATATCGGCAATTCAGGCCTAATTAGCTCTTCCCTGTTGACAAGTGTGAACCGCCTATCTCGAAATATGGTGTTTCGTATTGCAATATTTTGTCTCTGCATTTCTAAATCCGAACTTTGGTAAGACAGCCCCTAGATATATTTGTTTTGATCAACATTCGGAACCGGCCACAGCAAAAGTCGCCTTGTGTACAATTCATTTGAAAAAACAAGTTCTTGTTTCTAAAGGAAGATCAAATTGTTTGTCTTTTGTTTACCAAATGTTCTTTGAAACCAATATTCGCAAAAGCTGTGAATTCGAGGAGATTCTTGCTATGGATTTTGAATGTTTTGACAACAATCAACTTTCCCCTGAATCCAAAGAAATCTGATCTCACATGTTTATGCCGCTGCTCTGAGAGATTTCCAAGTGAATCTTTTGTTGCTGCAGTACGATTTGTTTCGCTGTTAATCGGAACTCAAAGAGCCATTAAAACTTTAGATTGAATGTTATTATTTCTTTTCATGCTCTATAGCTCCATATGTCAATGTACTATTCAAGTTCTGTATACAGGTTTCAGTAACCAAATAAATTGGCATTCTTTCTCTACAAGGCAGCTCAGTCGTGATAATAAAAAATGCAATTTTTGTCTTTGGAGAACTTTTTGCAAAAACAGCTCTTATGACATGGGAAATGGGGGGGGGGGGATTCCAGGCCCGTCCCCTGCGTTTTCCCCAATAAATCAAATAATAAAAGGAAACATTTATCATAATTTGCGAAACGTGTTCTAATTAATTAGAAGCCGTTTAAATAGTTTAGCAATCATTAACAGAAAGCAAGTTGTCATTAATTTCATTTCGTCACAATCGCAATCCTCCGTTCCCATGGGAGTTTCCTAATTATTATAATTTATTCTCGAGCTTGCATTGCAAACCATTAGTTTATTCATGTTGATAGAAATCCAAGATGGCGGTGAAGGCTGGGAGCAATCTTCAAGGACCGGGATCTGTTGCCTATCGCATTGGCCAAGGTGTTGGTGGCATCGATGCAGATTTCGTCAATACAATGCCTCCAGACTATGAATGTCCGATCTGCCGCCTTGCATACCGGGATCCAGTGCAAACGAGGGACTGTGGGCATCGGTTCTGTGAAACATGCATTGAACCAATTTTGAGGTAACTACTCCGATAAGATTGTAATCAAACAATAAAATCTAAGGTGCTATTTTTCCAGGTAGGGCAAAGACCTCGTTTCCTATCCTGTAATGTGCATTGACATTCAGAGAGATTCAAGCGTGTCTTTTTGGCGTTTATTTGGAATCCATGCCAGGTTCGAATGTTCGAACTGATCAAGATGTGAAATGGTTTACGAGCTTTTAGACAAATGCGCACTACAACACTTGAGAATCATCGTCAATTGTTGACAGCACATTTTTGCTGTTCAAGATTAGTTTTACCGGTTTTCCACGCCTTTCACTTGATCTATGTTCAAGTTGTTTTCTTAACTAAATTCATAACAATTTTGATTGGTTTTTTTGGCCTGGCTGACTTTTAAAAAAATATTTTGAGACACTCCCTTTTTACTATTACCAGCTGCACAGCGAAAAGATATTTTATTCAAAACCCTCAGTGTTTGTTTTTCGTGAAAATCACGTTTCTTGCCTTAAGTTATGAACAATGAATGAGAGTAATAGTATTATGCTTAAACTTAAAACCTGCGTGTTCTGAGCCAGGAAAAGTCAAGGCATACAAATTATTTTTTATACTAAGCATGCGATCCGTTTATCTTTAATCAAAATTCAGATTGATTTTGATTTGTCAAAAATGACTAAGTGATTTTCATCAAACTCCAGCAATTAATGGGTGGAAGTGAGATTATGATGTCATCACAAGAACTCTAGTTTTGTTCCCATTTTAAACTTGAGTTTAATTTGATGGAATAAAATGTTAAAACTTTAGTCAACAAGTCATTAGACCCTTTGATAAGCAATTTTTAAATAATATTTATTAGTTAATCTTAATTTCATAATTTTAATACCTAATTTCATGTTAATCTTTTACATGTCAGCTCATTGGCATCTTGGTTGTTTATTGCATAAGCTGAAAGTTTTAGAAGGAAATATTTTACTCAGTAACTCCTCTGATTTGAATTTTAGTTAATTTTAACAAATCAACATTTGTATTTTTACAAGAAGATTGGCTTTAATTGGGGTTCTCAGTCTAAAAACGTCTTGAGGCATTCATTTGAATTAGTTGTTCAAGGTTTTAGCTTAAACTTTAAACTTTTGATCTGTTTAATGTAAACCTATTTATGAATTATTATATAAATGGCATGATAACATTATTGATATCTTATAGTTAATACAAACATTTAATAATTTAAAGTTGATCAAAAACTATTTGATTTGCATTCATTTTCGTTTTTGCATTTTCATGCAATTATTAAAAGCTCTTTTGGCGAACTTGACATTTATTTCAAGCAACTGCTCTTTTGACAAAGGACCATCCTAACGGTTATTACTTTATTTGATTTATGGCTAGAAGAACCATTTCTGGGTTTTTCACGGATTCTCTTGCAAATAATTGATAAAAAGCATTAATTAAGGGGAAAACGACAATAACCTTTACTTTTATATGACAAGATTTTAAACTATAGGATATTAATTGCAACTTTTGTTATTTACATTTGATGATTTATCACCCCCCTGAACAATGTTTTGAAAACCTACATGAAGTGGTGTTTATGAATTGAGTGGCATGACAAAAATTGGTATACTTGAAGGGACTCCATTTAAATTTGGGCCTAGGGCCCTGACAGTCATAAATACGGCCCTGATGCGCTATATAATTTGCTCTTGGTAGTACATAAACTTGTACAGAATAGAGGATTTGTTCCAAAAGCACAAGTCAAATACCTGCTTTCAGATCTCTTAAGTATACTTCTGAACTATTGATCATCTTGTAATTTCCTGGCTATTACAATCATCGCAGCTATGAGGATGTCTATGATGGATAACATAATCAAAATAATTGTTAAAAAGAAATATCATCATTTAATGGACACATCCTGCTTATACAAGGATTTAAAAGTTGACCATTTGTCAGCTAACAATTTTCCAAGTATATTTTAAAAGACCTCTTTGTTTTTCCTATCATGAAATTGTGTTAAACTTTATATGTAGTAGCTCATTTTGTTAAATAATTCCTTTGCAAATTTTATCTCTTCAGAAAAACTCCAGCATTCTGCCCAATTGATCGAAGACCTTTATCTAGGGATAAGGTGAGTTTAACTCCACTAAAGCAAGGTGTAAGCTGATCGTCAGATTTCATTAAAGTTTGTCGAGTGGTACATGGGAGGACTGGTTATGGAGTTGCTTGTTGGCTTCTCATAAAAATTTGACAAATGGTTTCTTTAATTTTTTAATTGTTGAACTTGTCAGTGAAACTTTCCAGTTTCTCATAAAATTTGTGTGATTAAGAATGTGAAAATTATTCTGCCTTCTTTCTTCAAGGAAGGCTTTATAACTGGAAGCATGATGCCTTGTTTAGATTTTGTTCTTTATGTTTCTGAAGACTTACTCTGACCTTTAAAAGGTATTTTTAATTAAATGAATTCTCCACAATATCGAAAAAAGATATGAGAAATAAGATTTGGTGAGAAGCTAATGAAATCGATGATAAACTCAGAGCAGTTATGCTTTTAATTTTTTTCTTTCATAGATATTTCCAGATAAAGCTTGTAAAAGAACAATCTTATCCTTGCTTGTCAGATGCTATAATTATGGCAATGACTGTTCTTGGACAGGCGAACTTGCAAATCTCCAGGTTGGGTTTTTTTACTTTTGCTCGATTCGTATGCAGATAGTTTTATATTTTATGTCAGAGTTTTTGCTTTGTTACATTGTTTGGATAGGCAGAGCTAAAAATGTGTAAATAGTATGACTGATTAATTATAGACTAGAAACTAAACTGATTTATTCCAATCAAGGCTAGCCTGAACATTGTTCATAGTAGAATTCTGCATAGCAGTAAAAAAAATTTTCTCAACCATGAATTAGACTAGAAAATCTCAGAGTATTGTTGCAAGTAGACATATAATGCCTGTCAATTTTTACAAGACAGCCCAATGAGATGGTTCCTTGCAATTTTTATGATTATCATAGCCTCATATCTAGAAATGTGTGAAATTTTTCAACAAAGTCTGTTGTTGCCAATGGCCACTGTTAAGTTTTAAGTTGCATTTGGTGTTTTGGAAGGTAGAGAACATTTGACTACAAATACTCAATAAAACCTTAATGACTGCTGCCTTATATAGATGAGCTGTAGAAATCTCCTTATTTATTTAACATTTTTGTTTTTAACAGGATCACCTTGAGCCTTGTCAGAAGATTCCAATCAGTTGTGTAAATGAATGTGGGCGGACAGATATTCCAAGAAGTCAGGTAAATAAGAGAAGTCTTACACATATACATTTCATTTGCTCTTTGTGTAAAAGCACTCTTAATGTCATCATTCTTGCTTTTTATAGACTATTTAATTTTATCGTTGAGATTTACAAAACTAATTGTAACGTAATTGCCACATTTGAGGTACTCAGTTTGGAGAAAGACCTTCACAGATAATTTAATTGCGCTGTGTTTATATGTTGCTTTTGTATTCTTATTTGCCTTTGGTAGAATTTCAGTTTTGGATTTGCCCACTTTTTGGATTTAGATTTATGTGTAAGAGTTTGTTGGAGTTTTCAGATATAGCGTTTGCCAACATTGGAAAATTTGTTCAGATTTCCTAGCCTTCCAACGATTTTTCTCAATTCTAAGCCTTCCATACAGTACCCAAATGATTTTTTCTCAATTCTAAGCGCAAAGTAATTGAAGGATCACAAATTGCGTTGCACATGATTAAGGTGCCAAGGTTCCCCCTTGTGAGTCTTTTTTCTATTTGCGGCAACAAAAGACATCGTTTGTTAACGACGTTTCAAAGAAGAGAATTAGTTGGCTGACAATATGACAGTTGTCGCTTTATCTTGCTGACATCCCATGAGATGACGGTAAAACGCCTGTCAAACTACTTCTAAAAAGCTTAGCAAATTGTGCGTAAATCAATCAACTTTTTCTCGGTTTCGGAAAGGGCATGCCCAAGTTCATTTTATCAATTTTATCCTTTTTGTTTTGAGGTGTCACTCATCTCAAATTCTGTTTATGCAAATGATGCTAGGATTAACTCATGGCTGCCTTGGTGAAGGAAATGGGCGAACGAAAAATGCAAAACACTGAAATGCTTGCCAGGCCTCAAAACATATTAATTAGTAATGACGCATTTTCACCTGCTGTTTTTCAATGTATTTTTTGTTGATCGACTCACATGCATATGAAATGCCAGACAAACTCCCTGCATGCTGATGTGGCCGTTCTTGATTTAGAACAGTAATTCAAAAGTCCTTATGAAAGATTTATAAACGAATTACTTCAATATGGCGCGGGCAACCGCTTTACCGCACTCTCGTGTTGGTATGTATTTGCTATTTAAACCTAATTCACTTGCATAGACATATTTACCATTCTTCATCAAACTAGCTGCAGGGCTTTTGTTATTCAAATGTTCTGTGCAAGTATATCATAATGGGTGCGACGCATTTAATGATTGGTGGGGGATCTTGTGGAGCCAGTTGGTATCAATATCAGATACCGTGTACTCTATTGTCAATGGTTTTCAACATCAACGATTTCGGCATTGTTAAAAAAGCAATCTTTTAACTCAAGATGCCACAGAATCTTCCTCTTGTGTTTCAAGCGTTGATTTCTTCATTTCCATGCCGACCAGTTCCATGTTTGTCGCAATTTCAGACCGGATAATTATTTTTCTCGTTGCTGGTGTGTGACGATTTGATACAGGTGACGTCACAATGTGCCTAAACATCATCAAATCTTTTTGATGAAGCTGTTCACACACAAGCATCATCTGGGAACGACCAGATAATTTGGCTCAAGATTTGTACAAGAAGTCGCGTCACTTCTTTGTTTGCGGAGAAGACTTGCATGTGTGTGTCTCAGAAACCTGAAACAAAAAGGATCATAATATTATTATTATTTTGAGCAAAAGCAGGCTTCGTATGGGTCGTGATGCTGCGATGGAAGTTATTTATCAGAGAATAAGAGGGCTCCGCTCTGTCGAATGAATTATTCACTCGTCAAGCAAGGTGGCAATCATTCTGTTAGCTCAAATTTCAAGGACCACAAACTGGAAGTTCAATCTTTGTTTGTGCAAGCGGAATACTGATGATCAATAATAGATGTGTGTGAAAAGTAAATCAGTAAACTCGTTATAACCCAAAAAACAAATTGAGGCTGGTAATAATTGAATCGTGGCAGCTCCAGAATGTGTACCGTGAGTTCCATGATCGTGGAAATATCAAGGTCTCCGGGAACAGTGAAGCGGGACATTGCCGGCCATCTTGGCAAGAATGGGGCTGCCGAATCGGTGACATCTGCTTTTGATGTGTTGCAGAGAAGGGTGAAAAATGCCAACACTATCAAGCATGAGAAAGTGAGTGCTATTACAACAACTGTGGAAAACTACAATGCCACCAATGGCATCAGATTGTCAAGAGGCAAAATGTTCCGGTGAAGCGACTGGCGAACATAATTTTGCAGGCGTTGCTTGGATCATGAAATTGTCGTTGTTTTTTGCAACGAGCATTCTCAGTTATGTAGGATATGCGAGTCTAAGAGAAACAAACCCTTTGATGGAAATTGCACGAAGCGATTTTCATCAATGCATCCGATTTTTGTTGAATTGAAAACCTTGAAATTCAGTCTCCGAGTCACTGTTTGTGGAGTGAGATTTTCGTGGTTATTTTTATTGTGAGCGCGATTAACAAGCGTGTCGGCTTATTGCGCTTTGTCTCGGCGGATTCATCTGGTGCAAATCGCGCCCAAGTGGGCCTCTCGTGTCTTGCGAAGATTCTCAAGCCATGGCTCCGCATCGCTTAGTTTTTCTAAATTCATTCCGTTTGTTTGCAACATGATTTTCTTTGGTTTAGAAAATGCTTGAAAGGGTTCACAGAAATGTAGTTGCTCGAAAAAGCATGCAGTAGCAGCACGTGGACTGACACAGTTTTGTGAATGTTTAAAAGTTATTGATGATTATTACACAATCCCTTTTACAGAAACCATCTCGCGTCCAAACTTCAAAATTCTCTTTTATCACTGCCTACAGAATTGTTCTATTTGTTTTTCTATTAGATTTTCTAATCATCAAGGCACTTTTACTTTCCATAGAATATATTACAGTGGTATATTTTCAACAAAAGTTGGAATTTCGTAATCAAATTCCATTTACCATATGCTGCGAAATCCATTTAGCTGTTAGTTTACAGCACAAAGTTTAACCATAGGGGCTTTTTCTTCAATAGGACTATTGAAATAAGTGTTTGATGTATTTTCGCCATACGGGAAAATAAGGACAAGGGTTGAATCGATTAAAATGTACGAATTTGAAATGCTTTGTTTCTCACATGTCCTATTTTTTCTAGATGGCAGCACATGTCGATGCGGAAGGCGACTGCCCCCTCGCTGTCGTTCCTTGCAAATATAATGATTTTGGGTGTAAATTCAAGGTAATAATAATCTTTATATGTACCATAGTGTTTTTTTATCAAAATGTCCTTCAATTTGACCGTTTCACAAAGCAACTAGACAATTCTAAAGTCGTTGTGTAATATTATGTGTAATATTTTCCTAAGGAATTCCTAAATGTAGAATGTTTGTAGTCTCAAGTCACCTCTGGTCCTAGGGTCGCCGCGTTGACATGGAAACGCACGTTTCTGACACCATTCAACAACATTTAGACTTGGCCCACGTGCGCATCAAGGAACTCGAAGTGCGACAGGAGAATATTTGCATGAACGGAAAGTTTTTGTGGAAAATTTCAAACTATTCGCAGCTGTCGCAGCAAGCACAAACGAAGAAGGAAAAAGAAAAGCTGTGTAGCCAACCATTTTACACTGGTCAGTATGGCTACAAACTCAGAGCAGAGGCATTTTTATGCGGTTTAGGCCAAGGCAAAGGATCGCATCTGTCTTTGTATGTTGTGATTATGAAAGGCGAATACGACGCCATCTTACCCTGGCCTTTCCAACAGCGTGTTGATTTCACTCTCATTGACCAAGACGATGAACCGAACAATCGCCAAAACAAGGTTTGGCGATTATCGTGCGATCGCAACAGCGATTACTTCAAACGGCCTAATCGCTCCAAGAGCCTCGGTTTCGGTTGTCCGAAATTCGTCTCCTTGGATACCCTGAGGACTGCCCGCAATTACGTTCGCGATGATACCATTTTCATCAAGATTGAAGTCGAACCGACAGAAACATTAATTTAAATTTTCGTTGCAGTTTGAATTCTCGTTTTTTATTGTCGGCGAAAGCACATTGTTTATTATCTCTAAACTCCGAAATCGCAATTACTTGTACATTGTTTAGCATTAGTCCTGAGTATCACTAATTATAAGCCCAAGTGTGTTTTACGCTAATTTTTTCATAGTATTGTTGCAATCGTAATTTTTCGTTAATTATTTAAAGTTAGATCGAGACATCGACGACTCTATTATTGGGTTGTAAAATCTCAAAAAGAGGCGATATCTTGTTTATCACCTGTACATTTCGGCAAAAGCCCGAAATACAATGAATGTAGGCTTCATATTTATGCACTCAAGCTAATTCCGGTCATTGCACAAAGGAGTAAATGATTGTTTCTCGTCAAGGAGCCGCCATAATACTCAAAGACAGATTGATATGTCATTCGGGAAGCTTTGGACGTGCTCTTTGGCCTCGGTCCTAAAGTTTGCGCCTCATAGTCGGATTTAACAAAACTTGTTTTGGGATAAATATGACAAGCATTAGAAGACTGCCCCAATATAAAAGATTACAATATCGTATTTTATTTTTAGGTCTGTCAATGTTCATATATTATTTAACTAACTTGTGTCTGGTTTGGTTGTAAGTTATGTAAAAATGTTTGCTTTTAATGTATTTAGAGATGATAATTACTTATTGTAATTCAAATCTAGAAGGTAGATGAGTAAGTTCAGAAATTATTGTAGCACAAATACTAAAAAGATTTGTATTTACTAATGTAACTCAAATAATTCACTGTTTGCACAAAACGCACAGATTGGAGATATAGTTGGATGTTACTTCATAAACATTAACGAGTTATAGTTACTTCGCATTGTCTACTCTCTTCCGCAAAGTCAGAAAGTTGAAATTGAGAACTACAAAGTTATTAAGCCACGAAATTAGTCATGACTCCCGAAATCGTGCCAAACAAGGCAAAAAGGTTAGAGGAATCACAAGTCACGTTGTGTAGAACCATGGATTCGTACACTTGCTTAGTTAGAATTGATTGGATTTCCATCCTAGCCAGATTTCCATTTGTTAATTCATATCGAGGCAGCCATTCGCTTGCCAGTGCGAGGCCCTCAAGAGGTTCGATGCAAATGGCGCACTTGAGGAAAGACTCACGTTATACGACAAAGACCCCCCTTAGCTATACGTTATACTCGTAATGGAGTACTTTGCAATACAATAAGAACTGAAGTTTTGCTCAGCAGAGAAACAAGCTGTTCAAAGAGATGGCGCCCAACCTTTGACAAGTCACACTCTCATTACGAGGCTCGCATCTACCGCCGAACAGTGGGACATAATTTCAGCGCTTTGAAAGGAGGCGTACCAGCATCACACCAGCATCAAACGTTTCCCTTTTCAACTAAACTGCTTAGAATTCTGCCTAGATCTTTGATTGCTTCAACAACTAGCATTCGCGTATTTACTTCCGATATTCTTACTTGTTCCAGTAACTCACAGTGCTGTGTGTGTATTTCTTCGAGCAGTTCTGTTTGTTTAGAAAGAATACGACACAACTTATCGTCAGCAGTTTCCCCGGGCGGCACCAGTTTAGGCCGTTTTTGTCTCCCCTCCTCATACCCCTCATTCGTGTCTTCATCAACCAGTCGCTTTCGGTTTCCAAGGGAAGCCATTGACGGCATTGCAAAGTCCTCTGAGCTGTGGTACTGTTCGTTGCTTTTCTCCACAACATCAGAACACACGAGTGGGACAGAGTAGTTGGAGCTGCTCTCTTCATCATGGCCGCTTGCATCTGTGAAATCCACTAACTGTAGAGTACCATCTTTGGTCCTTCTTTGGCCTAGCTGTGTTTCGCTCTGCCGAACTACGTGCTCCTTCGGGGAGACCATCATGCTTTCTTCTCCGTCTTGATGCTTCTCCTGATTTTCCTCCTCCTCAGCGTCCACAGCCAATGCGTGGCTGCTCTCGTGCTGTAGAACCCTCTCAATCGCCTCGAACAGGTCTTCCCTTTCAGGTTGATTTGACCTGTTGTGCTTGTGCTTCTTTATCATGTTATTCCACTTGTCCTTACATTGCATCCACGACTTCAGCCCCACTTGCGGCAGCCTCTTCTTGCTTTCTCGATACAGCTGCTCAGCAATCAACTCCCAGATATTTTTGGTCATTTTTCGAAACTGTTTCCCTTTGGTGTGTTCTCCATACGTTTGAACGAGAAAATTCTCCTCTAGATAGCTCCAGGTCGCTCGGGGGGCCTGGACCTGAGGCGAAACGACATTGCCCGTCGAGTTTGATGTTTCGTTTTTGCTAACAGTGACGTCATTCGCTGTCTGCTTCGACGACGAAGCTTCGCTGGAGTTGACTGTTGTATTGGCCTCCTTTTGAATCGTCGCAGGAGCCAAATGTATGGGCGAGATTCCGTGCATTGGCATTGGACCCGGGGGCATCCCAGCAGGCATTTGGCCTATAATTGGATGTGGTTGATGCTGTTGTCCTTGGGGAAAGCTAGCATAACTTGGATGTGGTGCGTAGTATGGAACCCTGCAATTAGAAAGCTCGTTAAAGCAGCAAGTAATGATAGGCAAACAAGTCAATGCAGCATTGGAGATTATCTCCACCTCCTCTTTCGCTTCTTTACGTTCTACAGACAGTTCCGCTAAGGGTACGATTTCTAGAGATTTCAGAGAACAACACTGAGGTTTTGAGCAAATTTTTAAGAAAGATATCTAAAAGATGAATTTTGGATTTCCGCAGAGAAGTTGGAGAAATCCACTCTGCACTGGAAGAAATTGTACGATCACATTGGCATTTTCTACAAAAACCCCAACACCCGAAAACTTAATGCCTCCAAAACCTTTACACGCAGGCATGTAAAAATAATATGATTCATCTATGGATTCATGAACCATACTTTTGTCCTTAGTGCCAGCGATATTACTAGAAATTTGCGTGCATTTAAATAGACACTGATTAAATAGTGTATTTGCATTGCTTGCCATCAGTTTATTATGCTATTTACGGTATTATGCTAGGTTGCAATCTCTTTACAAATCACATACAATTTTCCAGATTCTACAAGAAAATTTCTATAAAAAAGCGGATTTTGTAATACACTGTGTCCTTTCCCCTCCTCCCAATTTTCGACAAAATGGTTCTCGACCTATCATATGTTTAGTTTTCTAAAACCATCTAACAATTTTCCGATTAGGGTGTATCCCGTGTCAAAGTTTTAACACCACTCCATTATTTCACTTTACCAAAAACCTCGGTGAAATATATCGTGAATTGTACTCTTTAACCTCAACCGGCAGTAAATAGGTGTGAGGCACTTCTCATATGATGATAATGAAAACGCGTCCAGGCAAAGGCTTACAAAATTTTTTTTAATAAGCATGACCAATGAATCTTCCGAGCTTCGCCACTGGCGATCTAGCCATTGTCTGACCTTTCGTGGAAGGGATACAGTAAGATGCATATGAAACCAGTTCAAGAGTGGCCTCACACCATCACAAAGTCCAAAGCCATGTTGACTAAAGGTTGCAGGACTAAAGAATTTATCTACGTGAAGGCCTTCTGCAAAGCATGATATTGCAGCCATCATTTGCGAGGGAAACTCGCATCTGTTGCAGTATTCGTCAAATCACCATGAACCATAACAAACCCAGTTATCTGACACCGGTTTGACAAACAACTTCGAACGCACTTCGTCCTGGTTAGATACTCACATGAAAACTTGTGGCATGTATTGCCCGACGCTTGAGCCATTTTTGTTGACTGGAGATTCCTTGCTGCCTTCTGAAATCATGGGGTTTTCGCTCATTTGAGATGTAAACGCCAGAAACTTTTGAAACCCTGGTTGCGCTTGAAATCAAGCCGCTGTTAGAATCACCTGCCTTTCTTGTTTTCTTGTGGAAACCATTGAGCGATCGAATGAAAACAATGGCCAGTGGGGTTACCAACACGCAATTGGCAGGTTTACGATCGTGCAAAACAATAATCGTCACCAGCCCATTGTATTGCCCGCGAGTATGGAAATGTCTTCTGACCAAGATGATTGGAAAGCCACAGATTGGACTGGAAAGTACCCCAATCGTCGAAATCAGGAAATTGTGTCGTCGGTGAAAATAAAAACTTACGAAGGGAGTTCCAAGACAGGTGGGGTTTAGGGGGCACTGTTGGCCCCGCCATGGGGCTCGAATCGAAGCCCGGAGAATTGCGCATTTTTTGACTACTTATTTCTAATATGGGCCATATTGGAAGCATCCGAGCGATATACTGATATCGTATGTGATGCTTGTGAACTATGTGAATGGAAATTTAATAAATACACAAAATGAAATGTAAATAAGAACCTTGGCAGTTTACGATATGGAAAAAAGAAGCAGCACAAATCGAATCAAATCCTGTTCGTGTTTTCCTCAATCCTGACCGTGTCTCTTTCATTTACCTGTCGGTTTTCACCGATCACCGGCCATTATTTCCACCACTGTACCCCCTCTATGGGTCGCTTAAATCTTCCCAATATACAATCATTTAAATGTATATTAAGATTTATATGGTTGAATCATCAGCTACTTTTAGAGCACCAAAAGGAGAGGAATGGATGATAATAATTGGGGATTGGAGAAAAAGCGATTGAGGCAATTGGGATTCAGAAAAGAAGGCGTTGAAACAGAAACCATAGATGTACTGAAGCCAACTTTGTTATAAACAAGTCTTTTTTTAAACAGTTAATTTTCTGTCACTTTCCTGGCTCTTTTAGGCTGGGAGTTTACATCGAGTTGCGCACACTGCTTTTGGAACAAAATTCAAATTAGGGAGTGAGGGCTGCCCAATCTATTCTTTCTCATTCAGTTCACCGTTATAAATGAAACATGCTGCAGTTTTGCAATTACTGGTGGGATCTAACCCCCAAAGGGTACCGGTGGCTTTTGAAAGATTTAAGCGTTCTCGTTCCCCTGTATTGCCGATCTCGTTTCCATTTTGGTATGTTGTCATTGACAACAATTTGCTATCAACCAAACTGTTAGGGCAGAAAGTGGACTACTTTTGGAAGAAATTGCTTGCTTTACAAGTGAATATCAAAATGTCGACGAATTTCAGCGCAAACCAGGTATGCGATTGAAACATGGCTTGATTTCTATTTGAGGAATTTCATAAAAAGCGTAAAATGTTTGTTAAGTAGATTTTTCGTTGAACCAACAATTTTTGGTAGGTTAAAAAGTGTCAAAGTTTGGCTACTATATGAAGCAACATCCAGAAGGGTTCAATGATTTATCGAGCAAGTGCAACGACGCAATGTAGATATGTTTTACACATAAACTTCTTTGCTGATACGAAATCTTGGTCTATTTCTAGTGTAGATGATGGTGCGCATTGTCATGCATCGAAAAAGTTTACTTGCTGATTGAGTCTATTGTAAAACAAATCTTTCGCTTGTTGTTATTTCTTTAAAAAGGCAAAAACTATCGAATTTTTGAATCATTGACTTTCTTTTGGATGCCGGTGGGTGGGGAGTTTATTTAGCTTTCACAGTAGAGCACACTTCAAGACAATAAACATTTGTGCTCTCATTTTCAGTATGAGAAATCATTTGCTGCCCAGAGGCTCCAGAATTGGCAAATGCCTAAAAAGTTCAAGGAGGTAATCATCACATTTGCTACTTTGTTTTTGATCCATTTGTGCATGTATTTTTAAATACTGTAAAAATACTGGCTGTATTTTTAAACCACATCATGTTTAGATAATAATAGTTGCAAATCAGTAGGCCATCCACTTTTCAAAATTCTCCATGCTCATATCATAAACAGTCTTTACACCTCTTTGATGATTGAATTTCTCTTATCTACAGAAATGTCCACATTCAGAAATTTCCCTGAATTTTTTAATTAGTCAGTGTTTAACTACCCCACCTTTCCAAGGTATAATACCCCTAGTTTTACCTTCAGCAGGAGAATATTTTCCTGACTGATTGACCTCACAAACTATTGATGCATTTCTTAATGCAGTAAATAGTAATATTTGTACCTCTTAACAAAACAGATATGAAACTGTGTTGAAAAGGTAATTAGCCTTCCCTGCATAGTTCTTTTTTCATTCTGGTCAGTAGAATAAACTGTTTCAATTATTGCCTTTGCATGATGGATAAATAAATGGCACACACCTTAGCCTTAAAAACTTGGGCCCTATAAATTTTCTTGTAAGCTTAAGTCAACAATGTACTTCTAAAGGCCAAAAATTGGGTTTGCTAATGTCCCAATATGAAAATTCTTCAATTCAAGATTTAATGTTTTGTTTTAGCACCCTTCATCAAAAAAGGGTAGCACTGTTCCAGTAAGTAACGATCGGGGGCATCTACTGGATGGTGTGCCAAGAGCAGACACATCACCTTGGGGTAATTTCAAAGGGACATGGGATTTTGAAATGGACTGTAGAAAAACTGTCCACTGCCAAACACTGGCTACCCTGAAATCAGAGGGAACAAGCTGCTTAAACAACCAGATAAAAAAGACAAAACATTTGAGGCAAAACGATTTAACATTGACCAACAAGCAACAAGACAGGATTTACCAGGATTTTTCAAAAATACAGCCACAAAAGAGTGGGAGCCCCATTGGAAGCCCCATTGGAGATGATAAAGAAAAACTTGTAGAAGTAGGCCGAGAGATAAAGGTTGCCTCTCCAGTTCATTCAATTAGGTCAGCTACACCAGAACAAAGAAACTCACCACATGGATTACAAAACAGTCCACATGCAAGTCCAATTACTGGAACACCTAAGCCAGGGACCCCACAAACACCAACATTGGAAGATAAACCAGTCACACCAGTCAAACCCACTACACCCAAGATGCCATTGCAGGATGCTTTATAATTTTGTCACTTTTACCAAGAATTTCAGATAACATTACAAAAACTAAATTGTTTGGTGGGAGATCTTACTTTTCGAATGAATTTTGTGAGCACTATCTTTAGGTACAGTATGTGAAGATTGCACATAAAGAAATGAAACTAGCTTTCTTCAATAATTTGTTGGTACTAATTTCTTAAGTGAATAATACAACGATAAGAAAGAAATAATTATTTTAATTACACTGATAGACAGCTAATTTAAAAAAGATGCTTGTTATTCCTGCAAAAAATTTCTGCTGTGGTAAATTGAAACCTATTTAAAGGTTGATTCTTTAAAAATATATTAGTCTCATTTTTAATGAAAAAGACCAAGAAAACGGTAACAAAAAACCAGTGAATAAGCCGCAAATTTTTTCCTAATTTTGACCCACCACCCTGTTAAAAATATTTTCAACGAAGTATTAGACAAAAAAATTTTCTGCATTGTAGGCCTCAAACTTGGGGTGCTACTTTTGTGCAGGGGCGGCTTATAAACGGGTTTTTACCCCGGTAATTAGAAGCTGAGCGATCTTGTAAATAATTGTAATGATTGCTGCTAAGGTGTGCAAAAGAAGAGTCAAAAGGTGCCTCTAAAACAACTGGGAAAAATAAAAGTTCCAAAACAAAAATAAAATACACAGTCTTGTTGTACAATTGTAGCGAAAGGAACCCAGAAAAAGCCCCCTTCCACCCGTTTCCCCAGCTCCACTGTCCCCAAATCAGTTTACTTCGCACCCTTCCATTGCGATTTTGGTGATTTTTTCCTGACAGTGAATTAGCTATAAAAAACTTTGATTAATAAAAATCATGAAACTTAAAGGCTTTATATCAACCAAAAGTTTCGATTTGCTGAATTATCACTAAACTGCATTGAAATACACAAAATCAAGGTACTTGCAAATAAAACGTTAAAAAAGATTGTTTACCATGAACAATCAAACGAAAAGGTAAACTTTCAATAGCTACACATGGAGCCAAATGGCACTCTGTCCTGTGAATTTGTCAAAAATTGAAAATTGCGTGAATTCACTAAACTTGAATCTTGCATTTAGTGATGGGAAAGGTCATATTGTCAGCCGAAGGCTCGTTTATGCGTTTTAATTAAAAAGGCTTTCCTGGAGCCGTCGAGGTTCGTCTTTTTTATGCGATAGACGTCCAGGTCCTTTGCGATCACGTGTTCGGCTCTGAACTGTGCAATCAGCAGCCGTCGTACTCATCCTTTGCCTTGCGAGCACAGGGGGTCAACGAATCATTGCTGGAAGCCTTAAACGAAGCCTTCGGGTTTTTATTCTTTCCCCATCCCACACACTCCCCCATACGATAAAAAGTGGCATCAGAGCACTGAACTTTCAACTAATGAATTGTTATATGTTTTATTGCTATGTACGTACATTTGAATGATTTGCTTATAACTAGCTGTTTAAACAGCCTGAAAAAGATAAACATGTCCAATCAATAGGGTGTTCTGCTTTATAAAATCCTAAAACTACTGTTCTGTGTATGATTGTGTAATCAGGTTTTTCTGATTTCAAAATTCGTTGATACAAGCTAGGCCCAATTTAATTATCTAATTATCTAATTGAAATCGTAACACTAAATTACATTAATCGTTTCTACTAAAAGTCAGGTCTATACTGCAGACATATTCCCTACTAGCGATTCCTTATTTCTGTTTTCCTCTTCCTCTCGGGAGAAGCGTCCCTTTTCGGCACCTGACCGGCTTCGGATTGGTAAACATGGAAATATACAAAACCGGGTATTGCTGGACAGTTGATTCGTATCATCCCGGTCATCCCTGGAGAAAAATGACCGGCTTTTGTTTACAACAATTGGTTCTAATTCTTGCTGCAATTTTTGTTCACCGTTCTCATGGTTATTGGTATCTGTACGCGATGATAAGATTTTCGTTGAATCATCGTCTTCGTCCGAAGATTCAGCGCAACAGGGGATGAAGAATATTAGGCAGACTCCAGCCGCCATGAATCCACCGGCAACGTAAAAGGCCACTGAATAACTCCCGGACCAGTCGTATAGCCATCCTGGGAAGAGAAGCAGAAAGCTCAATGACCTGTATTCAGACTCAAGCAAAACAAAGCAGACACGTGCATTTGACCTTCGCTCAAGGTGTCCCCCAAGGGAATCACCATGCTATATCAGCCTCGCCTTGTGATCTCGTTTTCATAATGCTACATTTCTTACACGCACAGAAACATTCTGATGTTGAGTAAACATCTATGATGGGTATAGATATAAATTTGTCTTGGCTTTTTGGGGTGGGTGTGTTTTCTAGGGTTTGGCTTTGGTAGGAAATTGACAAGACATGCATATAGTTCCCCTTTCCTTCGATCCCCACGCGCCAATCACCAAATATTGCACTATTTCATCTGGAAGGAGATCTAGGATTTTGATATCTTTATATAATTATAAACTTGCATTGCAAAAATAGGTCTATAGTCACCAGAAGAGGATAAATAAGCTGCTACAGAGAGGAAAATTAAGAATAGAAAGATTAAAAATCATAAAATTGCCACCATTGCTTCAATTAGCAACAAAGTGAAGTTTTTTTTATATTTTGTCAAATTGTTTTTTGAAGTCATTTTATATTTGTAACATGGGTGTAAATATGGACCGAAAATTGGTGACACAATCAAAACTGAGATATTTAAAACGCTGTGGAAAGCGGAGTATATTTAAAACGGACCGTTTTAATGGCAACACCCCCGGTAGCACCGAAAAGGAGTGACTCGAAGTCCTAAACATTTGAAAACGGAGAACATCGTTCCGAAGTTCCTAGCAATGCTGAATTCAACGAAGAGCCTTACTCACCTGCCACAGGAGGCCCAAGCATAGTTGGAATGGACATGATCATGAAGAGACTCCCCAGAGCCGGCGATAGCCTCGAAATGCCAACAATCTCTTTCGTGACCAGCGGGATAAGAACAACAAAGCACGCCTCGCCAAGGCCAAATACAAGAGCGTACAGTACGAGCTCTGTGTAGCCACGACCAATGGGAAGCAGTGTTGTCGAAATGCTCATAGTAAGAAGACCGGCTTGGTACATGTAGAATATGTTTACTTGTCTCAAGTCCGCGATTTTCCCCGCACATACCTTCCCGATAGTCGAGGTGATAGAGAGGATGCCGATCAGAAACGAGGCCTTTTCATCAGGTACCCCAAGAAGCACTGCATGTCGCTTCTGAAAAGGAACAAAATTAGTAATTGAGACACTTCTGTTCTGCAGTGGTAGTAGTAACAAGTTGCTAAGGCACTTTATTCATGGAAGCTTTAGAGGCAGAGAGCACGACATTAAAATGGATACTTATAAGTTTGAAATAAGGTCATGACATCACTAATCTCTATAAAAGACACAGAAATTTTAAAGAGATCAGTTCATGACATGGGTAAGGGTGTGATGTGTCAACTGGAGTCTGGGCCCTAACGTAGAATGGACCCTAAAGCAGGGCTCGACAATTACGTCCCATTGTTATAAGAAGACTCAATAGACTATTTGGGCTATAAGCTTCATTCGTGCTATACGCCGCGTCTTCTACGCCTTCTAAGCCTCACCTGTATCGCTTCTTTCGAAAACATCGCAGGCAAAAAAGGAAATAATAAAAGAAAAGTCAAGACATTGAGAAAGGGGTCAAGAAATTAAGGGGCAAGCTGGAAAATTGACCGAATCAAAACATCAAGGGAGAAATCTGTGTCTTTCTACTGATGTAAGCGGAAATTTTTGTCCTAGCAAGAACAGTTGCTCTTAGCATTACATGTGGTGATACTTGAGAAAACAAATGTACTCACCAAATGGACAAAGGGAACAAAATATCCTAGCATGAATGTCGAGAGGGCAGCAATCCAGGCAATATAAGATTTTTCCTTCCAAATTGACTTGGCACTCTTCTTCTTACCGGAACCGGAGCCACTTCGAAATTTTTGCAACTGTCCGTACCTCTCAGCAACCGGCTTAAAAGTCAACGCGCACAAGAAGTTCAAGCCATTCAAAATAGCCAATATTCGCAAACTGTTGAAGAGGCCCATCTCGATCAGGATGTATTGCACAAGTGGACTGATGGCTAGCGTTCCCATGCCACTGCCAGCTGACACGAAACCGTTCACCAATGCCAGCCTCTTATCGAAGTACTGAACCAGAATTATAAGTGTGGGAAAATAGCAGAACGAGGCTCCAAGTCCCCATAAGACTCCATATGTGACAAACATAACCTCAAGAGACGGTGCAAACGACGAAGTGATGAGTCCTAAGACGCTCAGAAATGCGCCGATGCAGCCGACGACCCGACAGCCGTATTTCTCGCATAACGTCGTGGTCAGAGGGCCGCAGAAGAACATGACGCCGATGCCTAGCGACCCGACCCATGCTGAAACGAAAAGGAATCTTTGATCATTACATGCGGAATAATACGCCAGGCACGCAGCACACAGAGGGCACAAAAACCACCCAAATCAATTATAGAATATATAACCTCCTTTCTACCTACAACCCTCTTTCTTTTTATTTCTACAATAAGACGTTTCCTGAAAACCCCTTATTTCTGTTCCCCCCAACATCCTCTCGGTTTTGTATGACAGGACTTTAAGTAATATTGAAATAGGAGGGCGTAATGTCTACTCCAAAGGTTTACAATCCCAACAATTGAATTTTATTTGGTGCGTCTATAGGATTTGACATTCCAACAGAAAAATTCCTGGCGTATCGTTGGAATATTCATCCTTACATGACCTCCTACAACGAGCATTTTATTTCTTGTCCCTAAGTCACATTAAAAGATGCCAAAAAGTAATGAAGGGGCAGTCTCAAGAAGGTCCACTCCTCAAATACCAATTTATGCCAATTTACAATACTTTGAACATAAGTATATTCTTATAAACCAAGCTGAAAATATTATTGATAACTTAGGAAGTGCAATTAGTTTTCATAGAAAAAGGGAAACAACGGGGCAATGCCAAACTTTAGTAATAGGTTTATTCTTGTGAATCACGCCTTTTTGTTGGCCCAGATTCCTAAACATTTTTAAACGTGACAATTCATTCTCATCCAACTTTTCCTCTTTTGATTTGAATGAATTATCACATCAATCCTTTCAAAAACTAGGGGACACCGATTTCAGTACCCCCAACCTGTAACACCGTTATTGCTGTGAAGAAACGGAGGAGCATAACACTTTGAATAAACTTCACTTTTTGCTGCGAAATGTTACCCGCAAATATTTCTCGAGAAAATTCTCGCAAATCAGTTTGCAATTTTTGTTAACACCACCACTTTGAAATGAAAAGAAAGGAAGCGTGACAAATTACCACGAATAATTATTTGCCGCGGAAAATCTTTGCGAGAAATCCCAGCAAAAATCAACTGCGCATGCTCAAAGCGCATTTCGCGCAAACTTGTTCGCATTTCGCTGATTTCCCTTTCGCTGGAGATAAGGCTGCATTCTTCCTGGCGTAGTCTCTAGAGCTTCCCTTAGCTTAGGCATACAACACTCTCATAAATCTTCTCTTCGTACTCTTATGCAAGGTGGATGGCAAAGAAATACTCTTTGCAATATAAGATTATCTATAAGTTGAGAGGAAGCAGCTCTAATCCCATGCACGTCATTAACGATTTATGCATTCGGCTGGCAATGCAAATAAACAATACTTTGTTTGCCTAATTCACCGAGCACGCTTGTTTTTGTCTTGTTGAAGTAGAGCTGGGATGCCATTTTTATACCTGCTCTGCCTTGGCTCCTCCGTAGCGTCCCTTTTGGGGAACCGGAGCTCCGCAGCCTGCACGTGATCGATCAAAATTCAAGAGTCCAAAAGTCCATTTTCGCATCGGTTAACAGTAATTTTCTGGTTTCCTAATACTGTTGTTTAATTTATACAATATATTTCTTATTTTAGCCTTCACAAAATTAGTCATGGAGCATTCTGGAATGTTTTTAATGTGCATTTCGGTGAATAACGTGTAACCATTTCTCGTTATCTTGAGTGTATCCTATACTCGACCTCAATTTGAAGGGAGAACTAGCTTAAGCATTCACCACGTCTTTCTAGGTCACAAACATAATTTAATTCGGAAAACTTTTGTCTTTGTATCCTTCGTAACTTAGCAATGATGTGGGCGTAGAAATCTAGTCAGTCTAGTCGATTGCTTTGAAATTCTCATGATACGGTGGGCCTGGAACACTTTTAGAAAATATAAAAGATTTTTGGTGCAGCTAGGAAATACACAGCCAAAACGTGGCAGAGAAATTCTTCTAGGGAAACTCGCTAGGGGAGAACAACTTGAGCTTCGGTGTGAACACTGTATCTGTGGATAGGGACACCAGCTCTGCAGAAACCAAGTCGTATAAAGTTGAATGGACTAATACTAATTATGTACCCCCCGACAATGCCTGTAGTGGATGAATGGTAATTTGAGAGAGAATTGCCCTTGGATTTAGACAGCCATTTAAAGGCTTATTTTTTTCCAATGAATGAAATCCGTGAATAAAGCATGGTATGTCAAAATGTGACTGTCTAGGACAGTTGTGGTCTATCCTCTGCAAAGGTTTCTAGTACTTGCCGAACTCTTTCGGCAAGGCAAACCAGCACAAGCACAGAACTGATTGGCTGGATAACTTAATGCCGGGGGTAGTTAAATTTCGCCGTGCATCATGTGTTGAAAGTTGAGCCTCGGAAACTTCATCCGATACTCATGTTTTAATGATTCATTTAAATCCACGCTAAAACCGAGCCGGCTTTTTTAATGTCCTTGCATCTTTTTGAAAACCTTTTTGAAAATGAACAGCACAGATATCCAAATCACTTCTTTGGCATCCAAGAAAATCATATTAAATGTCAGCAGAAGATTCGAAACAAATTTAGGGAAATACTTCGCCAATGAAAGTAAGCAAAAGTACTGAATGACGTCTCGAGAGGCCTGAAAAAAAACTTGCCTTGAAGGATAAAGGATGCAACTTTCACGCTTGCATTTAGAACCCCACAAATAACTCCTAAAATCTGTGAGTAACCCATTTTGTGCTAAAATCTATGAATTCTATTTAAATTGATCTAGTTGAATGAATAAACTGTTATAGAAGAAGTATATAAATGTTTTTTCTTCGTGGAACACTGTGTGAAGTTTGAAACCTCGCCTACAAAGCCACCATCAGCGATCGCAAAAGGTGCCTACCATTGTAGGACGACTTTACTTGAAGTCCTTCCCACGAAAAGGCCGATAATTTCGCACTTCCGCACGTGTCATTTTGGCCGCCAGGGGGTTATTTGTTAATGTAAAAATTTTAATTACCCCTATCTGGTATGATCAAATAGACATCTATGAACCAGGGCACAAACTTGTTCAAGAGGTTGGAAATTCTCTTCAAACAAACTAAACGTTAATAAATTTTCGTCAATTTTTCTGAATGTCACAGAATGATACAGCTTACTTCCCACTACTTCCTTGACCGTTTTTGGAAGATGAACTTCGTTTTCTCAGCTATATCAGATAAAAAAGCTGCAAATGTCCTACAATGAATGACGAATTGTTCGAGAAGGCAAATATGCAGTCGTCAATCTCACAGAGGAAGGCCCCTGAATCGTGAACATCTCCGGTCAACATTCTTTGGAAAGAGAAGGGGTGTTGAAGACTTAATCCAGCAGAGCGCGGAAGTTTCGCAATAGTCAAATACCGCATTTTGAGATACACGATTCTGAAAACTGAGAACAAAGTTTCACCTAGGGGTAATTTGGAGGGCTAGAAGAAAATTCTACTTTATTTAATCCACATTATTATGTCTAATTAAGGAAAACTAACGGAACCTTTTCAATTAAGGAAAACTAAAAGTGGGTGTCGAACAGTGCTACTATGAACAATCATATCTTTTCACACTGAATATCACCTGCGAATGGTCTGAAACACCATTGTAATAATGTTTGTATTGACTAAACCTGTATGGCCTTCAGCGAAAATAAACAAGCATCTGAGTGCAGGAAATGCGGTTCCCTGCTGTTTTCAGTAATTTTACTGGAGAACAAAGGTTAAGTTTAGGGACGCCCTTTCCTCTGGTCGAGACGATCTTTTCTGCTGTTGAAAAAGACGAATAGGAAGATGTAAAATATCTTCCTATTTGACGTTGCATTGGCATGATTGATTCGCGTTCGTTTCTCTAGTTCATTGTGCTTCGGATCGTGCGTCAAATTCGACTCTGCACGAGAAACATTATACATGCTCGAAATACTCAAACGTCGCAAGATCAGAGGGCAAAAAAATTCAGGATGCCACCGAGATGGATATATTTACTGCAGGCTCACCTGTTTCTCCTTTCGATCGGTTATACTCGTCGATTAATGCTGGAAATATCGTTCCTGAGGAGTTCTGCAAACCCACAGCGATAAACTGGATTGAAAAGCCACAAAATACGACAACCCATCCGTATCCCCCATCTGGATGAGTCTTCTCCTTTTCTCCGCAAATTGCTTCGGTTTCTACTACTTCCTTATTATCCATCTCCTATGGCCTGAGCACTGCGGCCGTCCTTCTTCCCGCGTCCAGTTCAAGTTTTATTGACTCGGTACTATTTGTCTGATGTAAACACTGGATAGTTTTCCTTCAGGGGACTGAGGCGAGCTTCACTGGCTGTCAGGTGGTCAACACGTGAAGCCGATTGTTATTGTTCACGCGATCAACATGTTATCACGCATTCAACACGCAGGACCCGCTGTGCCTTTCAACCCTCAACAAAGAAAGATATCTCCATTTAAATAGATTTATTCTCAAAGATCCACAGTCTCTACTGAAATAAACCTTCAGGAAAAGCAGCCTGAAACTTGTTAGGGTGTATATGCTCCCGCACCGAATTATTACCAGGATTAATTCCAGTCGCTAGGATAAACTCAGATTTAGGCCTATCGTTTATTTCGGCATGATAAACTCTCGGTCCCGGAACTTCATTTCGTCATCATTTGAACAATTAAAAAGTCGTTAAATCTATTGAGGTAGTTAATCAATCGTCAAATCTTGCCCAATTGCATCAATTCCACGCATTGAATCGATTTACGATTTTATTTCAATTGGGGCCTAAATTAGGGTGAGACCCTAAAAAATAACCACTGGAAGAAACTCGCAGTCATTCTTTATGAAAACTTTTCGCTTCTCAGCTGCAAAGGTTATTGTGAAGAGACAATTGACTGTTCTAAATATGCCTAGCAGCGTTTCTTCCTTCGATATTCAGGTCCCTTGAACAGGAGATCTTTCTTCCATGCCTTAGGCCACACTGTTATCTACTATATGCCGCGTTTAGAGGCACAGCAGCCGGGGACCAAAACCAAGACCAGACCAAGCAATGTCGTCAGTAAAGCACGACAAGATGACGATATCTATAGTCAACAAAGTTCATCATTATGCATTTAGGTGAGAATCAGGAAATCAACAGCGGAAAAAAGATTCCTGGGAAGCTATAGCGACGAAAAGTGACACCAGAGGCGCCGACTTTTGGGGCCTCCAGGGCTTGAGCCCTCCCGGCTAAAATTAAGGGGGGCTCAGTACCCTCTTGGAAATAGGAAGGTAAGCATCAGGTTTGATCAAGATGAAATATAACGACAATAAAATATACCACATTAGATCCAGCAGCTAGGCCCTTTCTTTCCTGTGACGTCAGCAGCCTTCATTAGCAATCGCCGCAATTTTAGCCACTTCTCGAAAAAGGATGCGCCAAAGTCTTCAGTTTCAACCTACCCATTCCTCCATTACAAACATTGGTATAGACCAAGTGGGAAACATTCCTTAAAATGAGGGTGGAGGTGGGAGCAGGTAAACAGAAGAAGGAGCCTTTGTGAACAATGACGATTCTAGCCTGAGAGAACTAGGAGGGCTATCACAGAGATTCCTGGAATAGTAGTGTACGGACACAATATATTTATGAAATAACGCCCTACTTTAAGGCAGGGATCGATCCAGAGGAAACTTGAAAGGGAGCAGTTGATAACAGGGGCGCCGAAAAATGTTCACGTTCACTAAGGTCCTCTATTCACGTTCTATGAAAACTATTTCAGATCAATTGCATAAAAGCAGTACTATATTGTCTGAACATATATCAAGGTATCTATTTTTAGAGACAGCGCCATGAAATTGAACCTGGGAGCGCTAAGAATGAAGAGGACCCACAATGGTTGGATCCGACGCAAAGAAATGTTTGAAACTGAATCTTATAGAGTGGTCAAGATGCATCTTCAGAACTAAAATTTAACAAAATGTATACCATACCGCTCAGAATTGACAGTTCGATGATTCTTATTGATTTAGAGATTATTGATTTTGAGAGAAAATTTGGGATGGGAGTATTCATGCTAAAACCCTGGTGATAGACGATGGGGAGAGCAAGAAACCATTGGATCAGATTGCATGTCTCAATGATGTCGAAATGACTGAGAGAATTATTCTACCTGAACACACACGTGCATCTTCAAGCGTTTATTTTTGGGTAAGCATTCTCGTGCAACAAAGGTTCTAACTAATAATGTGACGGCGTCTGGAGGCTTCTTTTCTCTTCAAGTGAAATATTCAAAATCAGTTTTTCAAAAAGGGGACCAGCTTCCTCCCGGGGATTGGCCCCCTAAATCCACCACTGCTTTAAGGTGAACTCAATCTTCTTGTTGATTTATAGATTTAATGCATGCGGCAGTTTATAGAGAATGCTCGAGCACGTCATATCAAAAGCTACGCATAAAGCATATTGGCAGAAACACTAACCGATAAAAAAACATCTTCTTAAGAATGTGGGAGGGGGGGGGTGGCAATGAAGGGGCAGACAAAAATCCTGGGGGGCCAAGCTCCTAGGTCTTCCCTTCTTCCCTTTTCAATCATCAAATCGGGTTGGAATTCTTAGGTCATTGTACATAGGTGTAGGTAGAGCTTTATAGTTTCCAACAAATAATGAATCTTTTCAACTCAAGGTGTGAAAGGAACGGTCTATCACATGTGCTTTGTTTGATATTCCAGAAAGCACGTGGGAGTTGTCACTGAAAAGCTAGATATTTTTGTTTCCAACGTTGGTAAGGTGCGGAAACAAGAGCTCACCCATTAGATCTGGCCTCATTTGCTACGAAAAATTGTATAAATATATTTTAATAAGCTCAAACGTGCTGATTAGAAGCGCCTTCTGAAAACCAAACAAGTGAAAATGAATGAAAAACTAGGTCGCTGAAGAATCTGGTGAAAAATGGCCCGTTAAGCTAGTATGTGTATGAAAAGTCATATCATATTTATTTGTGAAATCTGGCTTCGTCCCTGCTAACCCCCTTCTGAAGATGTGTTCGTCCTCACCGCAAACACAGTAACTTAATTCTAGTTGCCCAACACTCATTGTATTTGTACTCAAACGGTTTCCACTGCCTAGGACAGGCAGTAAACTTCTAGTAAGGTTTCAAAAATATCTAGGTGAACCTAAGTTGTTTTGAGTGAGCTTAAGTCAAGTTCATTTCATGTTTTGAACTTTGGGGCTAGAGCGAGAAATATTAAAGTGCCATTTAGATGCATGAAGGTTATGTGTAACAAAATGGTTATCAATACAGCTGCAAAAGTGGTGTAATTTTTATCAAATCATTTATTTCTTTAATTATTTGGAAGCGTCCTCCTCGTTTATGGATTGGGATCTTCAACTAAGCATTGTGGGATATTTGATGATCGCAAAGGCTTCTGCCTAGCACGACCCCTTATACAATTCTGAGAATTCAATTCCTTTTTTGATTTCGTCAACGTCATCAAAGCTGCCGATAACTGTCACTGTTCTGTGAGTTATGCAAATTCTTCGAAACAGCTGATTGTATTTCCTTAGCCAAATCTTTCGTGAACAACGCAGCTTTAATATGATTCATGTTCAAGAATTGAATACACTTATTCTACCGTGCAATTGACTCGGCCTAAAATGCAGAATCAACTGGAGGGGTTTCATTTGCAGGCCAACTTAAAAGCGGCAGAAGCAGACAGTATCTGCATTGGACGTTTTGAGGCACAATTCGATTCATGGTCAAGTTGAATAATCCATTGTGCCATGGCCTATGGATAGGTAAAGGCCAATATGAGAATATTCTAATGAGTAAATTATCGAAAGCATTACGTATACATTTTGATTTCTTCGGCTTTTACGCAAAAACTACTCGAGTCTGGTACCCAGGGTAGCAAAAAATAGCCAGCAAAGAAAATAGGAATCTCCGTATGTTAGCAGATTGCTTTTTAAAATTGTGTGTACGATGCCATATGTAAAAAATGTATAGAAATATAAAAATGTATGTGTACAATGTCAAAACGATGCCAGATCAGGAATCGCCCCACAGAACAATAATGCGGTGTTACATTTGCCCAGCAACAAGAGAACTTCTGGGGTAACGCCCAGACTTTGGACTTTCAACATCAGTAGATTGAGTTGACTCAAAATCCTTTTACCATTTAGCCATCGCAATTACTATAGTCCTTTATTGATCGAACGAAGGTTTAACAGTTTTCTCAGCTGTAATCTCTCGCTGGCCTTAGGCAGCCCTGAATTTTCTGGACGCCGTTCTGGGACTCAAAGGAAATGATGCAATACAACGTTGGCGATGTTATGGATTTTTCCATGTTTTCATAGCAACAATCGCGCGTAAAAAGAACTTTCGAGCTAAAGAAACCGCCAATAAGAATGAAGATATGAAATGAATGCACAGCAAACAATTGGAGGGATAACGATAGACAAATATGTCTTCAATGTTGCATCATGCAATATTTTCAAAGGCCTATTTTGTTCACAGTTGCTAAGGCGTTGTCTTTTCTTTTTAACAGCGAGCAGCAAAGTTCATTGCGCAACCAGATATGACGTCATCCTCAAAATCTATGATCATCTAGCGAAACCGGTTGTGACAGGGGAAAATATGACTTGCTTAGCATTTCATGGAAGGCAAATGAGATGCAGTTTGTAGAATCTGACCTTTGGTCTCAACTTGTCAAAGAATTCGCACGAGTTGATTTTCATAAATCGCATTATTTTGGCTTGATGATGAAGAGAATATTTCAAACATATACCGTGCCATATGTGAAATAGGCTACAAAACATTACAGTAAAACGTTATTCAAAAGGTGTCAAAAAGTGTTGGCTGAAAAAGTTCAAGAGAAGAACGGCTTTGGGGCGAGCCAATTTGAAATCTTCGTAACTGAAGGAACTTTTTAAAATCACCAAATTCCCATTCAATGCTGAGTTTGTTCCAGAAAGCGCTTTTTGGTACATGTGATGGAAACTTGATTACTTCCCCACCGGTCATGTGATGTGGGTCAGCTGACAATCTAGCAAGAGACCGGCCCAAAAAATGTTTCGAAAATGCAAACATCATCAAGTTGGCAGGGCAAAAAGGAAGCATCCATGATAGTTTTATACTTCCAATTGTGTAGAGGATATTAATTAAGTTGGAAAATTTTCACAATTGTGAAATCTCGCTGTAATTGTAATATATTATTCAGAAACTCCCATTATCATTACTTGGATTTTTAATGGCCATTGACCATCAATTGTTGATAGTCAGCAGAGATGTCAGTAGCAGGGGGCGAACGTGAGGGAAAGTTCCCATGGCTTTAGCTGACACGGAAAGTAAGGACAAAATAATTCTAACAAAAACCCTCTTTGCCTATCAACTTTGGAAGGTATTCTAGTGCTTCAGTGAAATCAAAATAGTTTAATTAAGGGCCCGATCCAGCATTATTGGAAAGGGGGGGGGGGGACAGCATAGGTATGACTTCTTTATAAAATTGCCCTTAAGCTAGCGCAAAAATCAGAAGAAAATAATCATTGCCCTGCAGAAATATGGGGGCGTACGCCCCTTACGCCCCCCCCTTGAATCCGGCACTGTAATTAGGGTACTTTCTTTGAATAAAGGTACATTGAAATCGCTTGCCGGCCGGCGAGAACTGTACATCTCGTAAAACACATTGTACCGTGACACGAAATGTCGCGAAATGTCACGAAACATCTTGGTGCTTTCTATTACAATGAATGTACATTGAAAGTGGTTTATGTAATCTAACTGACTAGGCTACGAGACTGCCATATATGGCCATTCTCGGTTCTCGCATTGGCTGGTGAGTAATCCACTTTGAGTCACGAGACCACAGTCCTCTATGGCCATGGCAGACCAAGACGCCAACACAGGAACCTGATTGGTCTAATCGGCGTCACATGATGCAAATAGCCGCCTTGTTTCCTCTGTATGCAAATTTGCAGAAGGATGTTGGATTCCAGCCAATCGGATTGTGGCTTTTGCGTGACGTCGATGTTACATTGCCTAGGTTTGCCGAAATTCTCGGATGCTTGGTCTTGGCTGTGTGAGGGTAGGCCGCCTCTTGCTCTTGCTGCAAGTCCGTCGCGAGAGTTTAGTGTTTCAGCATTATGTATACAAACATTTAAGGGGAGAAAATATACTAGTTCGATCTATCAGAAGTTTTAAAAATGACGGACAAACAACGTGAAAAGGAGTTAGAAGCGGCGGGGGCCATCGAAGGCCCACTAGAGGCGGAATGTGTTGATTTCGACCTTTCAAGTGCACCAGACGGAGGATTCGGATGGGTCGTCGTTTTCGCAGCTTTCTGTGTGCAGTTTATCGTGCTAGGTGTTATGAACAATTTTGGTGTGATCTTCTCCGAGCTGCTTGTAGAGTTCAAGCAAAGCAAGGCTAAAACAGGTACGGTATTTTCATGGAAATTTAATCTTTGTTTCAACCGAAGCCCCCAACAAAGTTTCTGCAAATTCTGCAATTCCCGCTGTCATGCACTCTGTGGGAAACATGTTACTACCTTTAATAATCTGCTTGGGGAGCGCATCATGCCCAACCGACGAACTTAGAAACTGATCGCTCTGGCAGTCCAACAATTTCGCTCTAGATAGAGACGTTCCTATTCCCAATCAAATGGTTGACAGAAGGAAATTGATGTGATATCTCCAGTCCCCAAACTAAAGTTTTGATTGCAATTTTTAGTGAATTCGTTAATCAAGTACTCCTAAAATATACCTTGGTCTAACATAGAATTTTTTTTAGGCCTAAGTTGATAAAAGTGTCCATCGTTCGTTTTCGGCATTTAAGAAAGGACCTTTTTATTTGCTCTCTTAAGTTATAAGTCGATAGGTTTCTTTAGAAAAAGTATTTTTAGTGTCACCGCTACCTTTCTGTTTAATTATGTTGTAGGTTTTTTAGGCCTATATCTTGTTTGAATTTTAGAAATTTTTCGTCATGCTATATCTGGAGATTGTGTGAAGATTGAATAGGCCTTGCCCGTGTCTGTTCTTCGCAGTTTCGTCCTTTTTTTTATTCTTTGCATTTTCATCTCGCGCGAGTCTTGTGACTTTGTACCGCTGGCGCTGTTTTGTTGCTGTTTTTCCATGCGCAAAAAATTTGGCACGCATTCAATTTAGACAAAAACATTAAATATTCATCCGCCGTTTGCCTTTCACGTGTTCGAATGCTGGTATGGTCGATCAGTTGTCAACTCGAATGATTTATTCATGCGAATGGCCTGATGTCTGGCGAGAGTGGTTCGATTTCATGGTATTGTCAGATCGGAAACTTTTATTGCCTATAGAAAACATTGAATGACGAAGGGACCTTTAATGTTGTCAGAAGTTTTCAATTTGTTTGTTCCCTTTGCAATAAATCGATCTTTGGACATCTGCGGTGTAATTTAAACCCAAGTCAAACTATTGCAAATGAATTATTTCTGCGTTTGTTCGGGCTAAAATAGAATTCAAACAGGGTTCACAAGGTTTGATCTGTTGCAAGATCTGTGACCCGAATTGTAGGAGCTCCTATGTTTGCAAGCTTTGTCTTTAAAGGAAGATCCAGGAAAGGATAAAAGCATTTGAAGCAAGGGGAGCTTACTTTTTTGTTCCAGCATGTCTGAGACTAATGCAATTGCAAATAAGATATGAAATGGTTTTGGAATGTTCACAACCACAAAACTGATATTAGTATCACTCCATTATTAAGATCATTTATTTTGGGCTTTAGGCAAATGAATGGTATACATGAGCAGAATGTAAATCCAGCTTTTATTCTATGGGAAGTTTCATCTCAGCAAAGAGGCAGTTGTTGCTTAAAAACTAAAAAGTCATGTTTTTGGCAATTATTTAGAGTATAAGAATGACATTTAGGTGCTGTTGAAAATTGAATTGGAATGACCTTGATTTGCTTGGTGGGCATGTAGGTGTAAATTTCATTGCTGCACTTGAGGATCCTAACACCAACTTTTCTTTCAAGTGCAACAAATTCAGCATGAACTTGATATGTCTTTATGACTATTAAAATGCAATGCATTTCAATGACAATTGTACCCCATGTTGTCATACTGATAAATCCATAACTAAATCAGAAACATGCAACACTAACTTGATCACAAGTGTATTATGACCAAGTTAATTTTTCTAGACTTTTAAGGTTTAAGCTCAATGCAATTTTTTCTAGCATGGGTTGGCAGTATCACTTATGGACTGATGTTCCTCACGGGCCCCATTTCTACTTCTCTCTGTGAGAGACTTGGTTGCCGACCTGTTGCTGTGCTTGGAGGACTGATAGCCGCACTTGGAACGATGTTAGCCTCCTTCTCCACTGACATTTATAAAATGTATTTGACATATGGCTTTTTATTTGGTGTTGGTGCTAGTATGTGCTATTTCCCATCTGTCATCATTCTCCCTCAATACTTTCATCGACATCTGTCCCTAACAAATGGACTGGTCTCCTGTGGCAGTGGTGTTGGTACTATGGTTATGGGACCAGTTATGCAGGTGCTAATCGAAACTGTTGGATGGGTGAACACAATTCGTTGTTGCAGCGGATTGATGACTCTCGTCACCTTGGCCAGTTTGGTGTATCGTCCAAGAATTCCACCAATTCCGGCAGAGATTGCCAAGACAAGGCCACTTTTTGACTTTTCAGTGTTCAAGAACAAAGCATACATCCTCTTTGTTATTGCACTCTCCTGTTTCATGTTGTCATATTTTGTTCCATTTGTACATTTGGTAAGTATTACAAGGGTTTTCTGAAATATTTTTTATTCTAATTCTTAGTCATATAATAACTGACTAAAACAGTCTTCAGAAATTAATTAGAAGAACAGTAAAGCTGTTTCCAACAAATAAATGAATAAGATTGATAAAAAACTCTTGTTACTATTTAGAAAAAGTGTTTTTGTTATTTCAGCCATGGACAATAATGATCTGTGCCATTTTGATAGACAATAAGCCATTTGCCATTATGCTTTGACAGCAATAACATTTCCCTGAAGTGACATGTAGATTTCTAGATTATCAGCAACTCAAGATTCCTCCTGTAAAACAATGTCAGAATTTGAGATTTTGTCTAAAGACTCTGAGATTGGTAAAAATATTTCATCTCTTGCAGATAAAATCTTTCTCAGTGTGTTAAATGTTGTCATACACTGGAAAATGTTTGTCTATTGCGTTCTATCAGTTTTTATAGTTGGCTGCCTCATTTTCAGGGACAAATGGCCATTGAGTATGGCGTTGAGAAGAAGAAAGCTTCCTTGCTCGTTGGTTTTATGTCAATTTCATCAACCGCCGGGAGGTTATTCTTTGGCAAGATATCAGATCACCCAAGAGTCAACAGGCTATACATCTACCAGATTGCTATGCTTGCCATGGGTATTTCAAATACTCTTTGTCCGCTTATGAACGACTATGGCGGACTGATTGCATATTGTGCTGCTTTTGGGTTTTTCGAGGGGTGTTACGTCTGCCAGTGTGCTGTACTCACTGGTGACATTGTGGGACGGGAGAGAATGGCACCTGGTGTTGGGACGTTGTTTGGAATCAAGTCAATTCCCCTTACACTTGGACCCCCAATTGCAGGTATGATTTCTTTGAAAATAATTTTTTCAACTACTGTAAACAAATTTATGGCAATTCGTTTTACAAGTAGAAATAAATACAGTTCCTTTAATTCTTTAGGTCCCTTCATGTTGCTAAACGCAATTAAATTATTTTTTTCCGTTTTCAGGTTTCTTGTACGACATGTCAAATTCTTATCAAGTGGCATTTTATGTTGCTGGGGCAGTTCCTACACTTGCAGCTTGTCTCATGTTTGCCATTCCGTTCTTAATGCCACCCCCGGATCACAAGTTTTGGAAGAGACAAGATACTATAACAAGAAGGGAGCAGAGTGAGAAGAAATTACTGCCATCAAGCTCATCTTCCGAGGCATCAATGGGGAAGAGACAAACCAGGCCACCAATCACTAGGAATATTCCACGTATAGCACAGAGTCAGTCAGTTAATTCATTGCATAGGTACTTTGACATGCCCAAAAGAGTTTCCATGGCAGAGATTGGCAGTGTGCGTTCATTGGCCATACCTAGAAGCAGTCTCAGCTCCTTGGCCTTGAACATCCAAAGTGACAGAGCATCTGTTGTCTAACTTGAGCTAGGAATTCAGAGGATATTGGAAAATCATCAAAAAGACACAGGATGGGACTTAAATTGGTCCTTTTTGCACATCAAAACCCATAAAAGGATTGCATCTTTAGGTTTAGCAGCTTGAAAGGTGATTATACCAATTTTTAGAATTAAGATGCTGAGCACTAACTGCTCACATTTGATTTGTACATGGTTTTGAATCATGACAATCTTGAGGCAATTTTTATGTGTTCATGTATCCTATATATATGTTTTGTTTTTGTTGTTTTGTGTTAGTAAGTGCATTGTCTGGTTTTATCAGTATAGTGTCTTGATGGTTTTATCAGTATAGTGTCTTCATTCTTGTAATTTTTCCTTGTAAATTATGGCCCTACCTTGTCATTACATTAGCATGAATTACTGTTCCATTGTTTGTGTTTAATTAAGTTAAATAGAATTCCATGTATGTTCTTACTTTGCTTTTTCATATTTTGAATCTTGCCTGTTGTTTCTTAGATGGTAGCTAATGAAGTTTTACAACTGTATTGTAAAGTCTCTAAAACAATGTCAACTTCATTGTAGCCATTAAGGAAATGGGTGCTTGTGGAATTCCGGACTTCCCATCCATTGTACCTTTTACATTATGCTCTTTCTCCGGTTCCCTGACTTTTGCTTGTCCTTGAAGTTCCACATCACCCTATTCGTTTTGTATAGTTTTATGATTTGTACAGGATTGGCTTTATTTTCCTTCATTGTTATTATTATTGTTTTGAAAATTTGAGGCAGTTGTTGTTGCATCTGCTTATTTTGGGTCATGGGCACCAACTTCATAAATACTGAAACAGGGGAAATGAGAAAAAGCAGCTTGTAGGACCACACAACATGATGTGGAAGGAAAGTCCAATTGTTATGATTTTTCATTTGGATCAAAGTTGATGTCCTGATCAAGGCTTGAGCGTTTTTGCAAGTTAAAATATACTCAAGCAGCCCTGTGTCCCTTTTCTGTTCACTTAAAAATGTTGCCAGTGCTCTTTCAGTTTCGAAATCAATTTTGTCCAGCCTGTTATTTTTAGGATTCCTCTGTAAGCCAAGTAAGAATATTTTGATTTGATCCCCACTAAGGCTCACTTTGTAGACACTGTATTCAAACATGACCCCTGTTTCATCTTACATGCTGATATATTTGAACCTTAACATAAATATGGCAGTACTCAGATGTTCCCTCAGCGCCCAATGAATGAGACCTGCCGATATCCACGTCACGTAAGGACAGAATGGTAAAGACAGTGTGTCATCAATTCATTCATTTTCTAGCCCCTGACCCTTCTTCTAGACATCATTGTTTCTAGGCATAGGAAACCTTATAGGGGCATTGTGAATAAAATAGGGCAGACTTATAGAGTCACGTCGTATGACTCTTCTTAGGGTTAACCCTAACCCTAATTATAGAGACACGTTCATCATTTCACAAGCGACAGATTAACGGGTGGGTCAGCCGAGGTCTGGGGAAGAGGCAGCCAATTGATATTCATCGTGCACACGGTTGCTCCTAGCAACACGACACGTGACCTGAGGCTGGCTTGCTATGTAATACCTCAGTGTCCACGGTTGGTCGTAAAGGTGGGTTGTTTTGCCGAGCCGGTCATCTCAAGTCGTTTAATTATTAAAATGATCGAGCGTAGTCTTCACGGGCATCGATAGGGCCTTGAACTATATTTGCCAAGGCATGCTTTTCAGAGATATGGGATGCATAGATCTATGTAAGGTTAGAAGTTAAAAAGAGATATCGTAGTTATTTTTGATGGAGGGTATGAATACACCGCCGGGAAAGATATTTCCAGTGGCAGCCGGGTTGCGTAGTCGGTAACGGTCGTTTAATGTAGCTTATTATTTGTCATTGTATTCGTTGTTATATAGTTCATGACTCATGTTTTAAGGGGCACTGGTGCGCTTTCAGATACGGCTTTACCCTCGCAGACCCCCATCAACACAAACCCCAAAACCCCATTACGTGATTGGTCTATTTACGTTATTCATCACTCCCCCCATTCAACCCCACCCCCCCCCCCCAAAAAGTCTGTTCTATAGTTTTCTGAAGATTTGAACAACCAATGCATTGACAGCATGGATAGCACACTCAGCCCCTCCCCTCCCTTCCCCCGGTAAAAAAATTAATTATGCTTGAGGCTTCAATTGAATTTGTCTATCACAACAAGATTCCCAATACGAGGCGCATCGAGCCTCGCTCTCAGCAGCGACTGTATTTTAGTACAATTTCGCGTCATCACCAAACGCCAGTCAGCCTTTGATTGGGTTCTAAAACACCAGTTCCACCAAACACCTCCACTGCGATGCGTCATCTGATATGTGTAGGTGCTGCGTTTTTCACCTATAATGCAGGTGGTTTGTCCATACAACAGATACCGCAGAATAGGATCACGTGGTGTTTTGTGGATGACACCCCTTGCCCATATAGACTCGATACAGTATAGCTGTGCTTTTCTAGAGATGAGAATAAATGGATTTGTCGAATGTTTTCTAATGAGCATTCCTCGCCTTCTTTTTGTCGCCAGTCTGCACTGTGATTTTATATACCCCCAATGAAATGGTAGAGCAATTTCACGTTTGACTTGTTTTATAAAGCAGCTTCGAAGAGCATAGGATCTGCACAAGTGGGCTTTGGAATAAATCGAAAGTCCACTTTGCAAATGTTCTAGAATGCTTGTTATTTGATATGTGAAGCTGATAACCGTAATGAGGGTAACATTGTGACAAGGAACCAATTCCGCTTCAGGTTTTTAACGACGTCCTTTTCGGCTTTTGGCTTCTTCACGGGGTCAGTTGTGGTTCTTTGAGATGGTTTGAAAGTAATCGTTCTTATTGTTGAAGAAAGAACAAGTAAGAATTCCAATTTGAAAGAAAGTCTTTCGACGGGGACTGCGAAAATTGGCACCCTCTTATCTGAAACAAACGGAAAGACGATGGAACAGGACTCAGAAAATCGACAAAATCTCGTTTAATGAGGGAAATTTTTTCAAAAAGTGTATGTAAAAGCTTCGAAAAATTTATTCACGGTTAAGCCTGTCCTAGTTGGAAAAATTGTTGGTAACGTCAAATTCTGAGAAAGATGTGCCTTGAAAAACTGTTTGACTGAAGTCCGCCTTGGAAAAGCAATTCAGTATCTTTTTACATTGCATGCAAGGTGCGTTTCATTACGATTGAAAAAAGCTTTCACATGCTCAATAAAATGACTTGGAGAAAATTTGGCCGAAATTTGGCTGTTTGAACGATTTTTTGGGTCAGATTTGGCCGAAAATATAGCGAGAATGTTTGGCCGAATTTGGCCGGAAACTACGAAACTTTTGGCCGCAGACTGTTTCAGCAATCTGGCAACCCTGATAGTGGAAATTGCGGGCGCATGCGCACTAGGAAGAAATCTTTAAGGCTGATTCTGAACCGAAAAAAATTTGAAACTGGAGATTTTGAAAGACAAAATGTCGTTGAGCAAAAATGCATATAAAGTTTGGATTGTGTTTTTCTAGTCCTTACCTTATGGCCTACATATTCTAGACAGCAAAGACAAATCTAACTAGTAGTTTCAAAATTATGCTAGCAACGGTAAACCCATGTCGATTCCAAATAATGATGACTAGCTGTAATCAACATGAAAAGATAAGGAAGTGTTTAAAAAAAAACTTTTTGAGATCGGCATTTGATTCTTCAATAGTTTGTTTGACATATAAGCAGGTGTTGCCTTTTCCCCTGATCTGCTGTTAGAAATAACAGCGAGTTAAACTCAAGTATAGTTTCAAGTTGCTACTAAAAAACTAAAATAAGCAGGGAAAATAAGAATCGAAAGGCTGAAAAATGCTCAAACTAACCTTAACCAGTCTTAACCATACTACAAAGCCTTCACATGTTGCTGCTTTCAATAAGTAAATCAGCTATCTCATAAAACATCATTCAATGAACGATAAACAGCGTTGGTCTCACGAGCTCGGCAAATCATCTGCCAAAGATCGTAATTTAAGTTTATTTTTTATGTACTACTTAGTCTTCAGAAACTCTCAAAACACGTCAAAGGTAAGCATTTTTCTTTCTGCATGTCTTAGTCTCCCTCGTCCACCTTTCCACCTCTAAATTCCAGAGAGAACAAGGAAACAACCACGATCGCGTCTTCTTTGGTCTACCATTTGCCTACGCCATTTGGAAAGCGCGGGAAAGTCGAATATTGCGCAATGCTTTGTTTTGGTAGCAAATAAACTTGTTTGAAAGGTGTCTACGTTTTGCTGTTTCTAGAAAGATTTTATAGCCTTTAAATTTTTTTAAATTTATTGCAATGAAATGGAATGTTTTTTCGCTTCCCGATCAACACGAAGTGGAAATTTAAATATTTGTTACGGGCACAGAAAACAGCTGACTTTGAAAGCGGCTCTGGAGCTTGGCATTTCCCAAGAAGCTTATGTCTGCGTAAAGAACTAGCGATAAGAAAGTCGCAAGAATAACACATTGTTGCTTTCCATACAAAAATCATCTGTGCTCAGATGAGAAAGTATTATGTCATATGCTCCTACGTACAGTTTTCTTGTCGCATCTCAGAAGAATCGTGCAATTAGGCAACTGCGGCCTCGTACAAAGGCGAGGCGGAAGGAACCTGTTCTGAAAATTACAGCATGATATTCAGACACGAGAATAAGAATGAGATTCGATATAATGAGATTCGATACAATGAGATTCAATCTGAACCACGAAATACTAATATTGTGTAAAACTTATTCAAAATCCTTGATTCCATATTCCCTAAGCCATGCTGTCTAGTTGATTCTTTTTGGGCAATTTTTCACCAACAAAATTGAGAACTGCGGAAGATATTTTGCGCTCTGCAGTTCCCAGAGAAGAAAAACCTTGTTGTGGCGAGATGCACGCCGGATCACGTGCAAGTAAGGGTCGTGTGTGAATAGGGATCAGTGGCTTTCTTAGCCAAACTTTCGAAATCTCTTTATGTGAGTCCTAACTCACCGTCTCCGAAACCGCTGAATCCTTCCATTCCATTTCTAGTTCGTGGAAAATAAAGTTTTTAGACGTTTTTTGTTAGCTATAAGTATAAGAGGAAACAGCGTTGTTACGAGCTGTTGACATTCCTTCATAAAAAGTTGTCGAAGAATCTGCGCCCAAAACTGTATTCCTGAAAACTTATCAAACTTCTATCCGAACATCTGTTGTATTCACACCTACGTAAGACATCTTGCAAAGAAACACAGGCTACGCTTAAAGAGTACGATATCATAATCATAATCAGCTACAAACTGAGATAACTCATGGTGATTAATTAGGCCCATAATACTTGTTAAAGTTGCTATTTGTCAACAGCTCGTACAGGTGCAATGTCTCACTGTGAGCCCCATCAGACGCCTCCCCACCTTTCGACTAATTAGTCCGCAAGTACGAATTCGTTTAGCTTCTGGTCATAATCTATTTTCATTCATTTTGCACCACATTGTATTGTAACTCAGAAGCATAGACAACGCATTGCACTTATGACGTCACTCACGTTATCTAGATCAAGAAATTGGCCCAGTCCCCTCGGAGAATATAGCCTCTACTCTCTTTAGTCTTCATTAGGCCGAGTACGATGCCTGTATTTGATTATGGAACTTTGCCTTCCGACTTTAACAAAGTACGGTATTTATTTTCACAGCGTATTCTTACCTTGAAATGCTTTAATAGGCTTTTAAAAAGAGATTGAATATAGCAAGAGCAGCCTAGGGGAGGAATGACTGCAAAATTTCGTTTGCGTGAATAATTAAATCACGAGGTGAAATCTTGAGTGAAAAAAGAGCAACATCCCAAAGGAAGAGGCTTGAGGAACAACTTGACCACAAAATTAAGAATGCCGTATCGAAATAAAAAGTGAATGTTGCAAAGAACGAATAGTGTGATCTACACTTATGCTAGAATATACCTAAAGTCCAACCAATGCTTCATGCTCTATTAGATTTTATTTGATTGCTTGATATGTTCAGATTTAAGTAACAGTGTAGAATGGTTTTTACACTGATATATTCATAAATGATCACTGCAAAGACCTCGATACCCTACAAGATTTCAAACAACTTCTTTGACATTTGAACAATGTTGTTCATAATTGTTGGAGTTATATTAATATCACCCAACAGATACCGTTTCAATATTCACGATTATGGTTAAAAAAGCTTTTATGATCAGCTTACATAAGTTTTACCAGTAAAAGGTAAATTTCCAAACAACGTTTTAGCTGCAGGCCTTTGGAAAGAAAATAATTGCTAAAGTGGAAATGAAATGTGCTAAAGCAGCTAGGTGTGTCCTGTAATTACTTTGAACTGTGTGAAAATTGCACTGATTGAGTTGGTAGCTTGGAGGTAGTGAAAATATCATGTGTCCATGAACAGAAAAGTTGTCGTTTCGCCTTAATGTGCTAATATTTACTCCGCATGAAGGTTCCTCAACATCTGCCTCAACCAAATATAAATGTCATTCTTTTCACCTGTTCGCCTTTGGTTGCAATGAATGGGAAATTCCCAGAGAAGCTCCTTGAGAAGGATGGCATTTACACCAATTAGATCTGTATCCAGGTTGCAGGTGGTGACCATTTGCTAACATGGTAACACCTTTGAAAAGCAAGATTTTTAATAACATGCTTGGATCTTGAGAGCAAGCTGCATCATTTATTTCAAAAGCACACATAAGATTTCTGTACATAAGCCGATCGGGAAATGTTTAATCATTCCCTTTGACCTTGAAATGTCTGCACAAGCTCAACCTGCCGATTGGCCTAGGCAGCATCTCCACGCTTGGTGTTATTGAGCATTGGAGCAAACCTGTCACTATTGTATGATGGATAATCGAGAAATGGACAAAAACTGGATGTTACTTGATGGAAATACTACTGTGTTGATCTTTCAAGTTTGATAAGCTTGAAGTCTTTACATCTGCAGAACCTGGTGAATTTCCGACATCAGTAGCAAACTCTTTGAGTTCGTTGATGACTTGCTAAGTCGATTTGAAATAAGTATCAACAATGGAGGGAAACAGCAACGAAGATGCCTGCAATTTATGTGGCGTTTTCTTTAAACCCTATGAAGAGAAAATCTCTTTAAACAGGATGCATGGAAGGATTCAAAACTGCTTGTATCATAAAAATTGTTTCAGATGCACCGTCTGTAAACGTCAACTTTCAATCCAGAACTATTTCCTCTCTTCGAGTAAACACTTCTACTGCATATTGCATTGCGATTTCGAGAGTGGTTACAACAACTGCAGCATGTCCCGGCAGCTCAAAGCCTTCAAAGGCTACTCGAAGGAACGGCTTACCACGCTTCTGCAAAACCCAAGTCCGTATGCCTCACCTAGAGGCCATTCTCAACCCTTTAAACAAACAAAGAAAACATCGTCAGATTCGCAGTTACAGAATGAACTATTTTGCTTTTGCAAGAGCAATGACATAATTGTACCAACAAACAGTTTCTGGATAGAGTGTATCACAAAAGAATGCAAGGATAACAACTGCATACGACACAGAAACATTATGATTATTAAAGATTTTCCACACAAAATTGCTGATCAACCCTTTGAGCTAGAGCAATACAATGAAGAAGTTTATGAAATGTCCTTTAAAGACACCGAGCACCACAACTATTACTGTTTTGATAATGATCTTAAAACTGTTATACTGAGTTTGAAGCAAGAGTACCTTAAAGACAAGGAATATTTCAGGTAAAATAGTACCTCATGAATTGTCTTTATAATCCAATAGACAATCTCTGCATGGAACATGGTGGTTGGCCAATGTTATGGACCTTTCAATTTCAAAATATATTGAACATTCTTAGATTTCTTAAAATTTGCTGCTTCTTGCCAAAGGCTCTAATATTTGCTAATCAGTTTCACCCATACTATTATTGAATGCTTTCTATGTGATTTTTTAAAAACGTAAAACCAATGTTCAAAGATTATCAGATTTTCAAACTTGATGATGAACTTTTTTTAAAATATGCTAATGGTGAGGAAGGACCTCGCTCACCTGTTTGTAGCTAGTTAACACGCAAAGAATTTGGTTGATTTGATGAAATTGACTCCTTGAAGCAAATAAAAGACTGTTGGAGACTGAAACATTCTTGCATATTCTTTTCAGAGTTTTGGTAAGATCATCATCACATATTATCGAAGGTCTTTTGCCTACATCCTGTATTTGTGCAAATAAATACAATGAAGCAGAGGTGGTAGATGCTTTGAGAAGAGAGCTCAGACTGTCCGACTCATTTAAACCATTCCTTGATGAAAAGACTGAAGAAAAACTTTGCAGGCTTGATAGGGTGAGTGAAAGGTTTTGCTTTTTTTTAAATCGTTGAGCATGGTTATGAATTTTGAGCTTATGGGACCAGGGCAGGATTTTCAAGCACAGTGTGAACTAATCAATGAACTGAAGAAAAGTCCAACAAAAGTACTCAAGGAGTAATTGTTGCAGCAGTTTAAGGTGTACATGGTAGTTTTTGGGAACAAAGGAACAGAGCAACAAGAAGTTGATAAAGACCATAATGGCACTGTTGCCACTTCAGAAGTCTAGAAAGCATCACTGATTGCTTTTGCCAAAGGTCATCCTCTTATTTTAATTAAATAACGGAAATGAACAATCATCAGAAGTAATGTGTGTGGTGTTTGTGTGTATGTTCAAAACCCAAGTAAGAAGGGTTCAATTTTCTTGGAAGGAAGATGGGTTCCAACACCAGCTAGAAAAAGTTGCTAATTAATAATCTGTTCACACACCTATGGCTGTGCTTGAGTACTGGCACTTATGCTATTTAGCTAATCTTCTTTTCCCATCTTTCATTGATAGTAAATGATCATTTCTGAGAAGAGGTTGTCTCCAAAAATGAGAAAGGAAATATCACTTTATTCTCCAACTTTTGACCTTCTTTGACATAAGCTTTCAGTTCTGTAGCTTTTTGTCATTCGCTGATGGTGTAGTTTGCACAACTAATTATATAATCTCAAATCAAAATCTTTGGATTATATCCAGGTACCAGAAGTACCAGTTAAATGACATTAGCACCAGAATTTGCAGAGTAATTTGCGAAAATCAAGAAAGAGAGCACCAGTTGTGTGTTAGCAAATATTTGCAAAGCACCTGTAATACCAGTGCTAATTTCTCCAGAAGGAGTTGATAGATTGTTATTCAGCATGACCTTAGCTGTATCACATACCCTTCCTAGCTTGTCATGCAACCAAATGTTTCTGTTATTTGTAGAATCAACTGACTATGGCTTAATGGTCCTGGATACTTAAAAATTCAACTTAAAATTATTTTCCCTATTCTTGGCAAAATTTGAAGTGTGGTTTTGGCATTTTGAAGTTAATGACTCTGTATTAAGAAGGACATTCATTTACAGTAGATGTTTCTGATTGGGCATGCTTTAGTGGCTTAGAAGGACACCAAAGCTGGGAGTTTTTTAATCTCAAAAACTATAAGAGAACTTACTTTTGGCCTGTTTATAATTTATTGCTTTTCCCTTCTTCATAATACTTGGCAGTAAACACATCTTAAGTCTTATTGTGTTCATGTTCCGTCACAAAAGCATTACCCTTCCCTAACACATGCGCGTTTTGGTCACTGTTTTACTCTAAAAATGTACTTTAACTCGTGTTTTTGGAATGCTTATCAAGATTATGACGTTTCTAATATGGTAGGATGCTAAAATTCATCATCAACTTTAAGTTTCGAAAAAACTCAATGCAACATCTTCAGAGACCAGTAAAAGTCATCACCCGTTGAAAGGTGTAGTGTCGAACTCTTGATTTCATGGTTCATGACTTCTTCTCTTGCGTCGAGCAGAAAACGTACACAGAATAGTTTTGCAAATGACATATTGTGCTGGAAAACTTTTTACAAAATATTGCCTAATTTTACGTTTTAGAACTGCTAGGTCGATTAGGCCACACCCGTTGCTAGTAATAAGCTTAGCGTTGTCTTAGTTTTTTCTGGTTTTCGTTGAACGTATAATTGGTTTTTCGAAAAGCACGTTTTTTAGCAAACTGCGATTGGCAACCTGGTTTTGATCAGCGTAAGCCACAAATTCAGCTGTTGAATGCTCCAATAATGACGTCATCGATATCCGGCTTTTTTTGATGGATAACCAACGTTGTTGTGGTCATAATCTTTAAATATCACTTGAATGTTTCCACGTTAAACGCACTCTGCAATTTGCGTGATGTTTGTGACTTAAAAGTACCGTCCAAAAGGTCCCTCTAGAATTTGCTAAATTTGTGTTAATAAGAATTTGTCCCATCTTTAAATTAGGCCCAGTTTGATGTTGTTCATCAAGTTCAAATCATTTGACTTCATTTATTTCAATAGATTATGCACAAGAGTGAATTCAAGGTTGGGCTGCTCTTTATTAAAGATGGTCAGGAAACAGAGGAAGAGTTTTTCACAAATAGCGAACACAATCAAGATTTTGAAAATTTTCTTGAGTTCCTCGGTGAAAAGGTCCAGCTAAGAGGGTTCACTGGCTTCAGCGGGGGACTGGACACCCAGTTTGATCTAACTGGGGATAAAGCAGTCTTCTCAAGGTGGAACAAGAACGAATTTATGTTCCACGTTTCCACTTTGCTGCCTACAGATGAACACGACGACCAAAAGGTGCGTTTTGAGTTGTTACATCTTTTGTTGCTTCGAAAATCGTTCGTTAACATGGCTATTTGACAGCGTCACGGACCGTCACGTTAAATCAAACTTGTGTAGGTTTACACTCTTTTCATACGAATAAATTCTATAGAAATATTGCTTAGAGGCTCAAAATTGCTAAAATTCAAGAATATTTTAAGAATAATGTCAGGTTCAACTTTCATCAAGGCTGAAATTTTTTTGAGTTTTCTCCCAAAGCAAAACAATTATCACTGATTGAAGTAACGCTTTTCGATTAGGGTCTTGCTCGTATCATTAGATTTTGCACTTTAATGATATCAAATTTCTTGTTTTGTTTGTTCTTGTTGAAATTTATGGTGAAGCAACACATTTGATATTTTTCTTTGATCTCGAGGCGAATTTACACTTTGTGTTGGGCAAGAACGATTTAAGAATAATCTTAGGCTCAAAATCGAAAATTTCTAAGAATATTGAAGCTAGGCAAAAAGTTGGGTATTCGTATAAAGAAGTGTGTATCGAGCTGGGCTCGATATTGCTAATTGCAAAAAGGCCAACCTACATGTCGCAAGTCATTTCTAGCTTCTGTTATCATTTATGCCAGGAACGTTTCTACACACGTAATGGTAATTCTATCACGAAGTGTTTTTCCAGAGTCATAGTGTTTCAATGTCAGTAATTCTAGCAACGTCCCATTTTGTTCCTGTCATCACATCAAATCTATCTAGCTAGTATTTCTTCCTCACGGCTTGGTAGTATATCAAAAACAAGCCAAGAGGCTATCACCACGCCCCCTTTGAATTGACCAAAAAATTCGCGGCGCATAGTCTTATATTTCAAGTAAGCGAAAAATAGCATCTTGTTGGTGATCCGATATAAAGGAATGTTTGAATAATTTGATCAGATTATGCAGCGTTTGTTTATAAGCCGTGAAGACTATAGCTTGGCAATGAAGATCTGATTATCAAATTTAATTCACTGACCTGCACATTCTACATAATAACCCAGCTTGCGCAGAATAAGGTGACGGCCTCTTGTGGATCTCCTCAGCACGAAGTCGAGGCTCTTTCTGCTTGTTTGTTTTGCTTCTTTTACAAGCGGGTTTGTTTTGTGGTACTTTGGTAATTTGCGATTATCTTCAGTTGCAGCGAAAAAGACATATTGGCAACGACATTGTGTGCTTAGTGTTCCTCTCCTCCCCACGGGCAATATTCAGGCCAAGCGCAATCAAGTCGAACTTTCTTCACGTGTACATAGTCATCCGACCGATTGTGAGCATCAACAACAACGGCAAAGTTGGCCAATACCAGGTGTGTTTGAAATGTTTCCCCATTGATATCTCATCCCTGAAGCGATATTACACGCTGAGAGTATATCCTTGACATGCAATTATTCTCTATTTATCATTTTCCATGATAATGCTAAAGCGTTTACGATATGAGAAAGATGTTCCCCTGTTTGTTAACTGGAATTTTTGAATAGTTAGGATTTCGGTGAAATAAACCCAATTTAGAGAAATATTGAAGCGATCTCTGAATGAGTAAAGATGCTTGTTTCTGTAATGAACAATGTTTTTCTTTCGCCAGGTCGCTGTGATTTCTCGCGGTTTGGTCCTTCCGTTTGGGCCACCCTTACCTGCATCAGGATGCTTCAGCGAGGTAGTACTTTACCTACCACACTCCTTTTCAGTTTAAGGATTTACGTAGTTAATGTCGTTCCTGCGTTTACATGTTATTAGTTAGGGAGAAAGCCGATCGAGTGAACGCAATGGCACCTTCAAAATAGCTCAGAATGCAGAGCCTATGACGATGGGGGGCGGGCAATGGCTTTCTGTAAATTGTACCTTTTTGAGATTTACTGCAAACTTAAGTTCTTTTCTTTGTATGAAAGCCTGCTCCCCCCTCCCCCACTTTCTTGATCCCATCGAAGGCTCTGAAACAGTGGAACATAGCGTTCACAAGTTCAGGTTTACCGCTTTCATCCTTTTTCAAAAATTCATTCAGTTATTACGAACACTCAATTTTGTTCACCAACCATAGCTCAACTTTTTTCAGACGCATTGTGTTACTTGGTGTTATCCGATCATTTGTTGCCTTTCAAAAAAGTTTCGAGATATCACCTGTCTTGGTTTGCATCTAGCTTGTCAACTAAATGAACACCCACTCTGTTTAAGGCTGTGATTTTTATTGCAAGCGTGTGCTAGTATTAAATAGAAGACCTCTGACGTTATGATGGTTACGAGGGTCGAGGGTCTCCACGAGGCTCGTTTTCTTCCCGTCTTTATGGACCATTTAATTTTGTGGTAAATAATCTATGAAAACGAAACAATTAAACCATCAATTTGACACTTTCTTTGACTTACCGAATGCATTATATTTTGAGTCTATCGTCATAAACACTTTTGACTGCTCTTTATGATTAAGATATTTTAATGTCTCATGGAGATTGTATATGTGTTTCATGTACATATCAAATATCTGATTATTAAGTGATGCTCACACCATTTGCTACATTATCATGTCCATATTTCTGTAAAGTAAACTTTGGTTTAATCACTTTGTGTGTTTGATGTTTGCCAGGATGACGTTTTCAAGAACTGGTTGATGACAAAGATTGTTAATGGTGAACGGGCCAGCTATAGGTCCCCGAAGTTTGCAACAATGCAGGTTTGACAACAGTTGATTCTATGCACAAAACCTTCTTGTCCGTCTCATTTGAAGCAATATAGTCACTTTATTGTATTGACTTGGCGGGCTTTAGAATCTCTCAAGTCACACTCTTTCAACGTAAAAACCCAAAACGTTGAATGTTGGATATTTCAATATTTGTAATTTATATTGTTTTAGTTTTATAATTGCGATTCAGATTCAGCTATGTCGTGAGCTTGAAAATTCTTTCGCGATTACCCAACATATTGTTTCCTTGTCACGAGAGATTAGTTGGTAGTCACGAGAGATTAATTTGTAGTCTTGGGATGCTGTTTTGATACTAAACTTTGCGCTATTCGTTGGGGGTATTAACCCCATAATGGTATCGTGTTCGTTTGGGGATTCATCCGAGAAGAAGTTGTGTTCATTTGAGAATTCATTCTAGAAGAAGTTGTGTTCATTTGGGGGTTCATTCTAAAGCTGGCATCGTCTTTTGGGAATACATCCCAAAAGCCAGCATGATTTTTGTACCTGTCATACTCATCAAAGAACTCACCTAGCTTCTAAGATCTAAGCAACCAATGATTTGTAAGCTTTTAACTTAACCAACGGTTTTCCCAAACGTTGCTTGCATTCCAATATCCTGATTCATAATTTAAGAGATTGTTTTTGTAAGCCATTTGGAGAACTGGCTTTTTAATATTTGTGCTGAAGATTTTAGTTTACATATATTTTTATATTTTCAGGAAAGAACAAGAAGGCAAATGCTTGACGAATTGATAACTGAGGAATTAAGTAATGAGCACTTAACCATGAAACCAAAAGATAAAGCAAATAGTCCACTTCAAAAATTTTTTAATCAGAGGTAAGTTTTCCTTTTTCAATTTTCTGGCAAAATTTCATGGTAGTTGTCATTTGTGACCTGTTACATTTATTCTAACCAATAGCCAGGTATTGGATGGGAAGTAATTTTATTGAGATTTTTTTTAGTAAATCTAATGGCAAAGCAGGAATTGATGGCAAAAGGCAAGTACCTTTTTTTACTTTGACATGTTTCTTGGCATTAATATATGACGTCATTAATTCTTGAGTTTGACTCCATTTGAATGTCGTTGGATATCCAAAGTTCAATGAAGGTTGTTTGTTTGGGAGAAAGAAATATTTTTGGGCTTGGTTTTGCATCTTCACGTCAGACAAAGAAGTCAACCAGAGATGCATACTGTATAAGCCTTATCATTTTTTTAATTTTACTTTGGGAGAGGGGGGGGGGGGTTGGGGGTTGGTTGCAGCTAAATTATTGGAGGCTTGTATCCTCTAGTTTTTCTTTCTCTAACATTTAATTTCCATTCCTCTTTAAGTTTTTCGTGCGATCAGAAACTTTTAAATGGGGCCAGGCTTTGAAACACAAAAGACAATACTTTTACTAAATAGCTAAGATAAGTTATCGTTTCACGGTTAAAGGTAACGGCGCTTCAGACTTACCGTTATGTTGTGATTAAACTCACAGAGGACGAGGTTGTACCCAAGAGTATAAATGTGCCCTTATGATATTTCTAGAGCATTTAGAAATCTCAAAGACCATCTAATGTTGAACTGTTTCCCAACAGGCTGCAAGTTTTTCCGGACTGGCTTCATCAGACGTTTGATGACACCGATCAACTCCACAGAGACATGATTTCTGCGTTCAATGGCATTGTTAGCCATGCCTACGATGTCTGCTTCATCGTCGGTAAGTGCTTTTATGATTTCCCCCTTGGTAATTTGGATTCCTTTGGTTAAGAAGCAAGCATAGTCAAGAACTCAGGGGGTTTTGTCATCGACGTTTTGGACGCATGCGCAGAATAAAATCACCATGACGCTGAATTTAATGTTGTTATAAAGGTCACATTGTTGCCCCCCTGAACAACGTCGTAAAATTTTCTCATAAATTAAAATTAGCTTCAATATGAGTTTACACATGATGCTACTTCTTCTCTTCTTATGTGTTATATTATGTTGAAATATACAACAATATAATGTATATGATATAATATAATATAATATAATATAATATAATATGATATGATATGATATAATATGATATGATATGATATGATATGATATAAAGTATATATAATTTTGTTGCATATGAGTTCGCCTGGTAGAGGCCATCATTGAATGCTATGTTCACTCTCTGCTGGTGAATTTATGTCGCTCAAATTTTTATCATTTATGTCATTGATGGAAGGAAAAGTTGGCAAATGGACACCACGCTATTGTACATTCTTGGTCGCCTGTGCAATTGATTCGCAACTGTATTCAAAGCATATTCTTACAAATCGTGAATCCTGGTGTCGCATAGCGCCAAAAGATTTGCTAGCTGTGTTAATCAGTTTTCTAAATATGATGTTTTCCCTTCAAGAAGAATCCTCAATCGCTCTTTCAACAACCATTTGTTAGAAGCATGCTTGGGCCTAGTCCGACATTAGGACAAAGTTCAATAGTTTCTAGACATTACTTTTCTTGATTTGCACTACTAGCAATTCAATCTTCTTGAAAATGATTCTCTTTCAGGAATGGCAAATCAAAAGTCTTTACCGGCAGTAAAAGCGATTTTGGCATCGAAAAGCAGGTTGAAAATTTTTGTTCGATTTCTCAATCCACATCCAGATCTTTCTTTATAGACTTCCTCAGAGGGCTTGGTAAGCTCACTTCGTGCCAGGAAACCTTTCGGATTCTTTCCGATAGATACACGCTGCTCCATCGGCTGAACCTGAACGCCAAATGCAGCCAATTAGAGCTGCAAGTGCATTGATGATAGTTAAGAAAATGTGACCTTTGTCCTTTGATCCCTGCATTTCAGGTCATTTTTCATTTAGCCATATTAACACGGCTTATGAGAGTTCATTTTATATTTATTTTCTTGTTGCTGTTTATAGGGTCTTCCAGCAGATGTTCTACGACAGTGGGTCAACGAGGAGCACACCCAACTCGTCACCCAAGTTAGGAAAGAAAGTTATGTTTAGCAAATCAACCTCTTCGCCATCGGTACCTTCGGGTCTAAAGAAGAAGTTGTCCTTTGAAAGGCTGAAGAAGAGGAGTCAGAGCTTCAAGAACATCGAGGAAGATGTGACCACACGGACTAGTGCTACTGAGGTAAGTTCTTCTTTCGTGTGAAGTTTCGTGAACTGGTGCGAAGTTCATACCACAGTTAGATTCTACCTGGGCTAAATTATTTTATTGCTAAGCATTTGGCTGTTTCATGTGGGAGCTGGACAATTTGTGAGTTTCCATTTTTCATCTTATGATTTACGAAACACAAATCTGAGAACCAAGATAAACTGGATTTGCAGCTTATCAAATTTTCTTATTGAATGTGCTGCTGCTGTTTTACTCATCGAAGGCGGATGGATGTTTGCGAACAGTGGTGTTTTTTGTCTGTCAATGTGTTCCTATGACGGGTGAGACAGAGGCCTTGTGTTGGAGACTGCAAACTTCTTCGGGGTTTCCACTGGGAGATCACCCTGAACTATAGTTGTACACCACCACTAAGGATTGAAGAAACTGACAATATTGTCCGCGTAACGTTTTTGCATTTGAACGAAGAACAGTAAATTTCAGAAGAAGAATGATGTTTGTATATCAATTTTTTAAGGTAATATAAAATCATGTTTTGTGGTACTGCATCAGTACACGAAGCCGATGACGTTAAGATGTGAAAACAAAGAAGGAAAGGGCAGAAAGGAGGAAATGAGGTAGTCATTTGTATATCAGCCTATCATTTGTTTGGTTTAATGCTGATTCTCTTCTTTTTAGTGTCTTGTCACCGAATTCGAACCGGAAGAGTTCAATGTCTTCCTGGAATATCTGCATACAGGAACTTGCATCATATACCCGGAAATACTTCCAAGTCTCCTCTGCATCGCAGATCATTACGAGGTCGAGGCTCTAGCCCAGTCTTGTTTGCGTTCATTTGAAGATCTTATTTACCCGAACAATGTAAGCTGTATTTTCTTCAACTTAATTTCATCCTTCGTTACTTTATATTTTAATGTAAAACCCATCTACCATAAATGCTCGTTTAAGCCCGCCTTTCTATTAAGCCCCCCTCTCTATTAAGCCCCCTCTCTAGTAAGCCACCCTCCCTCGTTAGCCAGAGATGTCAAAAAGTGCTAAACGTGAGAGTTTAGTGACTGCGTATATTGTTTTTATTTCTAATACTTCCAATTTCTAATTTCAATCGAGTAACAGTCACTACTTCCTTCTCAAATGTGTTTCTAACGTCTCTAAAAGCCTTTACGATGGATACAAGGCAGTATCTTTTTACTTTGAGATTTTAATAAGCCCCCTCTCTAATAAGCCCCCTCTCTAATAAGCCCCGTCTCTAATAAGCCCCCTCTCTTATAAGCCCCCTCTTAGACTAAAATAAATAAATAAGCCCCCTCCCAGGGCTTAATAGAGCTTTTACGGTAACTGCTTTGGCATGTTACGTAACACCACTTTGTTGCAAGTCCGTTGACAACCGAATTTCAACTATTCGGACAATGTTTTTAATGTTAAGTGATTCTTATTTCCAATACCCCATAGGTTTGCCTGCTGTTGGTATCCACGCGGAAGTATACGAGAAGCTACACAACAGCACAAGAACTCCAGTTAAAGGTGAATGCCTCTAGGCCCCTTGTTTGTCCTGTCGCTTTCAACCATGTTAAATGGGACGCTTTTGTCAGATCAAGTAATGTGCTTTGGCTACGTGACATAAACGCGAAAGGGCTTTATCAACCAGCCATAATGATTTTTAGCCCTGTCTTGGTCAGCAAATTTAGTAACAGCTTCAGTTTGCCATTACATCGTGTTTCAAGCAACAAGTAGTCGATATTTTGAAGTTAATAGGAACATAAACATATATATATATATCTGTTTAATATAGTCAAGAGCAGTGGAAGCATGATTTACGCATACCTAAAGCACTTTTTACTCACCGGTCTTTGCAGTATGCAAACGTCGGAAAATGACCAAAAGCATAGAAACTTAATAACCAGCTGCGGGTCGAAAACACTTGAAAGCTGTAAGAAGAGTCCGTGATTGGCTATCTACTGACCAATCAGCGTGCACTCACACCTTCTTTTAGAAGAGTCCAAGTGTAAAACGGTTCCTTTCTGTGCACATAAAACGGGTCTTTACGCTGGATTGTAGAAAGATTCCTAGATGAAACAACGACCTAGCTTGCCAAAAATACGAAGAAAATTTTAAAATCCATGCTTTCCATAATTGTTGAACGTCTGTCGAAATTGAGGCGATTTTTGAAACATCATCAGAATAATGATCTTTCGGCCACGTAGGCTCAGTTAAAGCAATCAAAGAAATTTTAATTGTCATGGGAATTTTAGATGTACTAGATTGTTTGTTTTTATTAGGACCATAAGCCTTTGAACAACACATGCAAATTCTTGCGTTTCAACGTCGCATTATATTTTTAGTTCGCTCTGTTTAGAAGTAGAATCTCATTTCCTAGCTTTCTCATTTCATATTCTTTTTGTGCAGATTTTACGATATATAGAGCGCAATTCCGAAGAGGTTTTCGAATCCTTTGACATCGCAGCGCTGTCAGAAGATTGCCTTTCGCTAGTGCTTTCGTTGCAGCTTAAGGTTGGTCATTAAAGTTCTCTGTCAGCATGTGGGCAACAATATGGCACACCTGTCTTTGCATTTCTCTCAACTGTGAAGACTTAATCCATAAGCTACCTTTTCTTTTGCGGGTCAAATCAGTTCTCATGAATGCCTAGTTAAGAATGTCCTGAAGATTCGCTTTCCTTTTACGGATCTCTTGAGATCCTCTTGATGTAACCTCTTGAGAAAACACAGGAGCTTGCGTAATTCATTTCATTGCCTGGGTGACAGTTAAATCCTAGCTGTCAGAAAGTAAACAAATTCCAACTTCGCACAATCCTCTATCAACAATTGACAACTCGGACTTTGTCCCTCAAAGCAAATAGACTCTTTTGGAATTTACAACCTTTAATCCTTGAAAGTCTTAACCCGCTTTTCTGTGTTTGAACGATCCTCTCTTGAAGATGTATAATGTTTGGGCTAGATGACCGTTATCAATTCTCTAACTACATTCGAGTTTTTATGCAATTTAAACAAGGTCACTAGCTCTAATCTTTCAATCAGGCTGTTTGAATATTATTATTCAAACAGTTATAATGTATAAGATGTATAATATTAAGGCTGTTTTCTATGATTCACTTTTAGTTATATATCCCTGAAATTTTTCTAACAACGCCTAAATTTACATCGATTTGCATTTTTTAAGTTCGCAATTTAACTTCCTCAATACTTTACATACCAAAATTATTTCTATAAAGACTTTTTCTGTAATTATTGGGTGGCATATGATGTTGGTTAAAATTTGGCATATTTCTTTAAATTCTCACATATAGGTCAAAACAGGTTTGCAGGCAAAATGAAAAGTAAACAGCGATGCACTAAATAATTGCTCAAAGTTTCGATTTTCGTTTCAAAGATGATAAATTGAGAGGAAATATATTGTCGATTCAAATGTTTACCCGGAAACGTTAGGTTTTCCTTCTGCGTTCTTTTCGCGTGATTTTTGTTAGAAGGAAATATTTTTTGCAGGTCAGTGAATTGAAGAAGCTGCAAGTCATTAACAGTTGGCTCGGAAGAAATTTCGCGAACGGTGAGTTCCCATGAACAACATCCTCTTGCAAGATAGGATTTTTATCAAAACATGGCAATTAATTATTTATCCACCTTGCCTACGCCTGTCTCGTTCTTATTTTGGCACACATCGAACTTTGTCACCGCAATCTGGATAAAATACATACTGCAATGTTAATGCAAGATCAAGTCTAGCCGAATCGGTACGTGTACGACTTTGATGGTCAACAACTGTTTTGTAGGAATTCACAAGAATGATTTCTTGATAAAAGATTCGCTCTCCTGTTTGGTCAATATTACCGATATTGAATTGGATGACCTCGCAAAGGTTTGTTCCCATAACTGCAACCTAAACTATTTTCACTGTCCATAGCAGCTGGCCTGCGCATTTCTTACTATCAAATGACTTGAAATCTGATATTTAGTGCCACTTAATCACAGTCAAATCTCCCGCACTAACTAAACGTGTGAAAGTTGTCCACATTAAGCTGGATATCCATTTTGTAAATCTAGCCTGTTTTTTTCTGGTTTTATGTTTTTAACCCAGTGCACGGGTTTGGTTAAGGTGGTATTAGCATGGTGTAAACACGGTGGTCTCGAAGTATGGGGGTACGGGCTATGGCATTCGGATCTCGGGGTATGGTGGGCTAAGCAGTTTAGAAGTGGCATTGGCGGGGGCTCCAGCAGTGATGCGGCTTAGAGGCCAGTAAGGGGTCGCCCGTGGTACGATTCGCGGGAAATGCAGCAAATGTCCTATGATGTTGGGTTTTCAATGGCTCTATGAAGAACCCGGCTAAAGTTTCATCAGACAGAACAACGACCTGAAATGAAGAATGGATCAAGTCTCACCGCGGTTACATTATCCAATTGACCCTATGCCACCCTTAGTGATACTTAAGAGAATACGATATGGCTGTGGAGTGTGATTTAAGTCCATTTGGCCTGAGGCTGGGTGATAGTTTCAACATGTAGCTATGGGTTTGTGTTCTTGTTGTGTTGAGAGGTTAAAAGGCAGCCACGGTCTTTGAACTGGCCTGCAATGCAGTCCAGGGGAAATGCAACAATATGCAATCCAGCAGTATAGAAGTCTATCGTTCACCCTGATGTAGCTAGATCAGATGTGTAGCTGGGTATCAGGGCCTAAGACACGTGAGCCTCAGGCCCGAATCAACAGCGCGATACTATGCGAGGAAACAGCAAAGTGCGTCATCCTTTCAGCCTGTGCCCAGACCCCCAACCGTCGTCCTCTCCCGTCTGTACAAGCTACATCCTCTGTGCTGCTGCATTTTGAATTTATTCAGAAACGGCTGGAAATCTCATACAGCATGTTTTGATTTTCAAATCCGTAAGAGTCAATTAAATCTTTACACAAAGTAAAGGTCATGTTATTTGCACATTTGTTTCTCGGCATGTTTGCACAATTCCCACGCGTGCCCTAAATGACGTCACGCAACTTTGATGGTTTAAAAGTGTGTCCATATTTGCGTGTAAAAGAGAATTAAGTTTGACTGACATTAATTACAGGTTGTCTTACAGCGAGAACTTTTTCGGTTGACTTGGCCACTGACAAAGTATTCAATAAAGTATACAATCAATGGGATAACCATAAAATGTAAAGAAATGAAATTTCCTTTTTTAGGAAATAAAAGAAAGTGGTCTTTACTCACAAAGGGATTTAGATATGGAGGTGCAGAGAAGACTGGGTGCCTCTTGAAGCTAGAGAAAATTACGTATTGATATTGCCGCTATATCTTGATCGTCGTGGTCCATTAAAGTTGACAGCCATATTGGTGGCAATAGGGGTCGCCCAGCCACCCACACGGTGGACCAATGTATGCCACTGGTTCCCCTTGGTGGGGTCGCTTCTAATCTTTCCACGATGCTGCCCTTTTCAGACTACCCATAAAAAGTGTAAGCATGTCAGCATTGAATAATTAGGTAGGGATTTTTCAACAAAGAGACAATTTGTTTCAATTTCCAACATGATCACTAAACCAACGTCTGATTCAATCGCAATCTTTCAAAATATGTTTAAAGCCCATTATATTTTCACAGAAACCTAGTTGAAGCGCTCACATGAATAATGATGAAAAACAATCGTGGGTGCCTATCCATTGCCTTCTCACCACATGTCATTATGATGGGGTTTATCTTTATCCCCATTTCTTGCATAACCCATCTTCTCTATGAATCTTTCTCGACCCCTATAGCCAGATAGTGAAATGGAGCAGTCTCCCTAAAATATTTATATAGTAATTTTAACGCTTAGTTGTTCGTATTTATGACGTAATTTCATTTTTAATGATTCTAGCCAAACATTCATATGCTTGGAGTAGTCGGCTAATGCAGTGTAATTTTCTTCATACATGACACACAGGCGGTTGATAATGGCCCCTGGTCAGAGCCAGGCTATTACATAGTTCTAATTTCGCTTTTCTTTGAACCTTTTGTGCATAGACCGAATAAAACTTCGGTTTAAAAAAGTGTCAGTGCCAAGTCGCCGTCAGACCACGTGATTGCACGTTCTACCACAATGCTTTGCTGTAGGCTCTGTTTTCACGGTCACAACACGTGGTGTATTCGTCGGTGATCATTTGGCCTTGCGCATAGACGACGGTTGACACGCCCTGTCTATCAAGACTTGTTGATTGCAGCCTATTTCCACGTCGTGGTTTTCCTAGGATCAATACATTTATGCCAGTCTGAGTTATTTGATTAAATCAAAGATCTAGGTTGCCAGCCGCTGTTTAAAAGATAGAAATAATCAGTTTTGCAGTCATAAATAGAATTTTACTCGAATATAATTGCCACTGTTTATTGTTGGCTGATTTTATTTTGTAATTGTAAATAACTAGGCCGTTGGTGTAATACGAAGCTGGAGTATTTCATTCATTAGAGATTCGTAATATTCATTTTAGAGTCATTGTCCGAATGCATTGCAAGGAAGTTCTAACTAATTAAAACGGAAAATCACCACTGTAATCCGATTTTTGTTAGTGTTGGCGCCTGTTACTAGAACTCGGTTTGGTTCCTGGTTAAAGCTGTACCTTTCTTGGACAAGGCACTAGAAAACCTCAGATTAGAACGTTCGACACCCTAACGTTCCCCAAACAAGGGGAACCTTTTTCTTCGATTTTGAAAACCGAACTGTGTTGTTAGCACGTTGGTTTTTCATGGTTCTATGCAGTGTGTATCATTACAAAGATGTCGTCCAAAAGCTGTTGTTCTTTCAGGGTCATGACCGCGTAGTTATTGAAAGGACTCAGGCGCAAAGAAGATTCATAGAACGAAAACGAACCATCAAGTTCCTAATTAGAGGGAAATTGTAGGATAACTTCATTTTTTAGAAACGTTGCATACCCATTTCCATTTATTAACCCCCCCCCCCCCTTAATGATGTATTTCAAGCAAAAATTCATCCCCCATTTTTTAGTTACAAATTTCGGGAAATCTAAGCATTTATTATGAACCCCAGTTTGAGGGATTTTTTGAAAATTCCAACCCACCCTCTTTATTAGACCGCCCCTCTACAATTCGGAACATGAGGGTAATGAAACAATATTAGTTAGACGCGAGCCTATAGGTGTTTAATAGGGTACGTTCGTAAAAACAGTTGCGAAGATGCGGACCTAAAAAAACTGATAGGAATCGACCCCAAAGAATCTTTCAACTCGTGAACCTAGAGGAGCATAAGTCCCCTCATTTGTTTCAAGAGCTAGATCGATCGACCCCCCGTTAGCCTAACCACGCAGTTAAACTTAGAGCAACTCACTCTGCCTCCTCGGCTACTGAGATGACAGAAGCTGTTCGGCAAGTGAAATGATCCTCCAGCCAAGACGTTCCCAGTCGCTTTATTCTCGATCAAAGATCCTTAACCCTAAATTATCAGCTGATCCCCGCTGCTTCGTGATGCCGCTAAATCTTATGTATTCTGCTGATTTCCCATCGAAAAGTCGCCTCGGCGTCCTTTTTAATTTGTCTTTGGATTTCTAGGCAGTGTACAACCAGCATTCGACGTTCTTTTAATCCACTCATCCCCAAATTGTTCTGTCCCTTACACTCTGGCATGAAACGAACTCTGCAATTTAAATCGTCCGATATTTAGTATCTCTGTAGCGGCGGAAGACTCGAGTTGTCAAACAAACAAAAATTGTATAATTCATTATGTTATGATTATCCTAAAAGGCGTTAACTCCCGAAAGAGAATATGGAAGTCACTGTAGCTGATCGCCTAGAATGAATAAGTAAATGACGGCGATTTTACGAATTAAATTAGAATTTTTTACGGAACATAGCCAATCAAACGATTAAAAACAGGACGTGTGTATGAGAAAAAATTAAGAAAGACTGTTAGTCAGAGTACAGTCATGGAACAGAATAAGATGCCGAAAGGAATGTAAGAGAGGCTGTTACGAATGCGAAAACGAGAATTAGCATGACCGAAGCGAAAAATTAGCTTGGCTGTAAACAGATAAGGAATTTATTACACGCTTTTTTATAAGGAACCTACCACAAGGCCTAGTTCCTAAAGTTCCTTATTTGTAGACCTCAAATCATCAGGTTCTAGTACTAAAAGTTCCTTAAAAGTTCCTTAATTTTCACTGCACATCAATAAGCCTTGACACTTAATAGAGAGAGGGGCAAGATATACTATGCGGAAACTACTCAATGAAGCACTTGACACGCGAATAGCAAACAATCTATGCGAGTATTGGCTGCAAATGAATGGAACGGGCTTTTTAGCCTTTGAGGCTTGCAGTTATAAAAAATTTTCTAAACGAAAAGTTCCTTAGGGATTTCGTTTTTAGTAGTATAAGTTCTTTATATATTTCGGCCTTCTACATGTAGGTTCCTTATAAAGTGGTTCCTTATAAAAAAAGCGTGTATTGCAAAGACATTGAGAAAATGGATGGAAAAGAGCTAGCGTGGCACTTCATAGCTAGTCAAAGCGCTTTTGACCCACAATATCTTTCATCCTGTTCTCGAAGTGGAAACGATGACATATCGTCAATGCAGGTTGGCTTCCACTATTGTGTTCAACAGTAACTATTCAGTTCAAAGGCACCCCAGGTGACTGAAGCAATTTTCCCCAGATTACTACAGCCAGCTTATTACGTACGGTACTTCATTGGCACGTTGATCATGCACAAAACGCGCACTAGAACACCCATCAACAGGCTTATGTAGCCCTACAACACTGTAATTAGGCGTCTCTAATCACACGTTCAATTAAACCTCTTTCTTTCACGCATCTTCGCTTTGGCTTGGCTGATTAGTTTCCTCCCGGTGGGAACACGTTTTGCGAAGCACACGACTGCATTTAACTGTGCACACTGCGTGTGACCCAACCTACAGTATATTCAAGAAAACACCTGTTAGCTCAGGAAAGGATGGTGAAGAAAAACGTGTAGATGTTTCATGTGAAAAGTGATACCATTAGTGAGTGACAGAAAGCAGTTTTCCTCCGATCCCCTACCCAGTTGAGAATAACCCTGACCAGGCCCCTTTTCCATTAAGGACTTCCCAGTCGGCGCGAATATGGGATTTTGGTTTTCATGACCATTTCAGGAAGTTGTTTACTGCTAAAGTAAGTTGCTAGATACTTGATCGAGACTAGCACGATACACGCTTTTTTATAAGGAACCTACCTCAAGGCCTAGTTCCAAAAGTCCCTTATTCGTAGACCTCAAATCATCAGATTTTAGTACCGAAAATTCCTTAAAGTTCCTTAATTTACACTGCACATCAATAAGCCTTAACACTTAATACAGAGAAGGGCGAGATAGCATATGCGGAAACTACTCAACGAAGCACTTGACACACGAGTAGCAAATAGTCTGTGCGAGTACTGGCTGCAAATGAATGGAAATGGGTTTTTAGTTCTTGATGCTTGCAGTTATAAAGATTTTTCAAATCGAAAAGTTCCTAAGGGATTTTGTTTTTAGTAGTATAAGTTCTTTAAATATTTTGGTCTTCTTCATGTAGGTTCCTTATAAAGTTGTTCGTTGTAAAAAAAGCGTGTAAAAGCGTGTAAAGCGTAAAAAAGTGCTTCAGATGATGATGCTGAACTCTCATTGATGCTCGAAATACAAGGATGGGTATAAGGAACTTTCTAATGCATTACCAGGGCCAGTATTGTTGTGCTGGCAGCGGAAGCCATGTCCCTCGCTAAAAAGGGGCAGCGGAATAAAGACAAAGATGCGCCAAAATTGTCTGTTTTTAATATTTGTTTTGATTTATGATCCAGATATATTGAAATATTGTTTTATAAAAACGACATTTGCATTGAAAGTTGTGCAATATCAAATCAAATTACGCCAAGAGCTTTGCTTAAGACCGTTCCAATATTAAACCGTTCTAAAATTGAATTCATAATTGCTAGCTGCCTAGGCGCTCAATTCAAGAGAAAAGCCCAGATAGAGGTAGGTGATTATGAATTGTAACTAAGATCAATCAACGGCCAATTACAATAAGTTGGATAATTAAAGGAGAAACTGTGAATGTGGTCTTAAGCGTGAAGCTTTCAGACCAGAGGATTCACCAAATTAAAATGACGAGCCTCCCAAGAAATTAATTCTGATGCAAAATTATAGCATGGCAGAGCTAGCAAGAAAGGCAGAGCTTGCACTGACATCAGAGGTAACATTGTACAGAACTTTTTCTAGAAAGCCAGGGCGTTTTCTAGCCTAGCTGAGTAACGTGAACTTTCCTCTTGCGTCGGTTGCACAATAATGCAAACAGAAGTGTTCATATTATGGCAGCCATCATTACAAGTACCTGTAAGTATTATTAAGCTTGTCGTGTGACTTTCTGCAACAGAGCCGCGTTCCCAAAGGGATGGGTCTTTTGTGCTACAGGCGAACGGAGACAAAACAGAACTGACTATTGGAAATGAGCGACTCGCTTTAAATCAAAGTGTACCTCATGTATGTATCAGATTGGAGACTCCACAAGGAGATGTGGAGCTTCATACACCAATTTACACATTGTTTTTAATGTTGTGCAAGGGGATTTTGGGGATCAAGCCAGAGAAGTCCTTTTCCGCGCCAGTGAATTCATTTTCATCATTCCGAACAGTCCATTCGGAAATCTTATCATGCAATTATACCCAGTTTTCCAAACATTGCTCTTCCGGTGCGGCATCAAAGCAGTGCAGTTTCTGGTGCGTTGACTTTAATAGGGCTTATTCGCAAAGGCTTATATGTACGGCAGGGCAAATAGAAGTAACTTGCTAAAAGAAGCTTCTTTGGTAATCCTCGTATTACCAATTCAGCATTTTGAAGCAAAATTCTTCGAGCAAGAACTGGGTTTAATCCCCTTAATTGTGCAGGTCGATGCATATAGATTGCGGAACTGAAACAAAAAAGGAACTTGCAACATTTCAAAAGATGCGAAATTCAATACTGTTACTTAAGTCATCTAAATGTGAGCTTTTCCTGTGCCTGTAGAGCCCTGGTCAAACGATCCAAAATTTCGCCCAAAAATGTTTTTTGATGTCAGAAGGTGATCCAACGTTGGTGGTCAAATGATCCAGCATATCACCCAACATAACACCCAACATTTTCTCGCGCAGATCGAAAGGGGACTGGGTAGGAGGTAACATTGATGTTGCTTAACAACAGTAGGGACATCAGACACTCACAAAGATGGTCATATAGAACGCTGCGCCACATTTTGTTCCAAGAGAACCAAGGGCAATCGCCCCCATAGCTATGCATTCTCCTCAAGGAAGGCAATGACAGATATCGGAAAAGATGAAAAACGAGAGAATAGATAAGGAGAAGGGAAAAGATAATATGCTTCTTTGATAATAACGCAAAGGAACTTTCAATCGAGTTCATTTTCACCATCATTTTATCTTTTCTTCCCTCGTCTTGACACTTACTTGGCTTTTCTAAGAATATTCATTGCCTTTTTAAAGCATCTTAATTTACATCGTTCATATCAGGGCAAGCCTCTGGCCTAAAATTGTTCCCCTACATTTTCTTATAGCTCCTATGTACTGCAGGCTCTCCATTGACGCTAGGTGCTGGACTCGTTGCCTCTTCTTCTTGTGCATAGAATTCGTTATGTTTCGTCATCCTGTCCATAATTTAGATATTACTAATTGTAAGCAAAAGTAAGAGTCGAATCAAAGAAAGTCAGCAACAATGCCACGATTGAAGTTTGGCGGTTTTTAACCGACTGCACGTGAGCATAGCTAACAATGTTGGATGAGGTGGTCAAAGGATCAAACGTTTCACTTATCGTTTCACAGTAGCATTGTTGGATGTCGACTGCCAAAATTTTTACCAAATTTCGTCCAACATCAAAATTCACGCTGTAGGGTGAAATATTGGATTGTTTGACCAGGGCTTAAGAGATTAAAATTTTTTGCAAGGTGTTGAAAAATTGTCTAATGTTTTACGTAGATAGCTCCATTTTTTGGTCGATCGTTTCTCAATTTCTATTTTTTCTGCAAGCGGCAAAGAAGGTGCTTATAATAACAGTGCATTAATGTTGCCTGCCTTTGACGATTACTGTATATGGTCAATGTTTCGTGCCTGAGTATGACCTTGACGATGATACTATGTGTGGAATGAAGAAAATATTGTATCCCATTATTCATCTCAACTTGGAAATTCATTAAAATCTTATAGATTCTGTTTGACTGACAATTCTGTTTTGTCACGTATTTCTGACAAGGTTCTTTTGCTTAAATGCTAAACTTCTCTCTTTTCGTAATAGATACTTCACAAGTTAGAAAAGCTCTAGAGAAATGAGATGTTGCTTATGGTACCTTTGAAGATATGGTTTCCAAGTGGATAATCCGATTTCGATCTCGGCCTATTTCGATCATCAGGCAAAAGTTTTAAGGAAACAGCTTTGCCCATACGACAAAGCAAGTAGTGATGTTCTTTATTAAGAGAATTAGATATGTTTTAACAAGACAAGAGCCAGTGGTTGAACTTTAGAAATGTAGAATTTATGGTCTTTACAGGTTTATGTTAAGGTGTGCACTAATGGCATTTGAAATCAACTTCCACAGAGAGGCATTATCTTGTTAAAGCCTCGCATTATTAGTAATACCAATGGCGGAAATTCGGATGCACCGAGTTATGACCTTTGACAAACTAAGATGGATTCAACGAAAATGGTACTTGTCAAATACAAGTGATGATGTTTTAACGAATAATTTTTGCTCATTTTTGGCAACTCCTGCAGGTTCTTCATCGACATGTGCGAATCCCTTTTCGTTTGACAAACAATGAAAGTGTTAACTCACCTCCAAACGTATAGTGGAAATACTTACCTCTGCCATATTGATATTGCCATTTTATTATCATTATCATTATTACAAGTCTTCAATTAGCATGCCTTTCAATAAGTTCCCTTGTCTTTTCTGAGCAATCTTGCTCTACCTCTACCAACATACTAGATGATCTTACTGTTGACAAGTACCACTTTCGTTGAATCCATCTTAGTTTGTCAAAGGTCATTGAACTTGGTGCATCCGAATTTTCTCCATTAGTATTACTAACAATGCGAGGATTGAACATGATCGTGCCTCTCTGTGGAAGACGATTTCAAATGCCATTAGTGCACACCTTAACATAAACTTGTAAAAGACCATAAATTCTACATTTCTAAATTTCAACTACTAGCTTCTGTCTTATAATCTCTAATAAATAATTTTCTTTATAACAAATATCACTGTTTGCCTTGCCATATAAGCAAAGCTGTTTTCTCAAAATTTTGCCTGATGATCGAAAAAGGGCCTGAAACTTGGATTATCAACTTAGTAGTCATTTTATCATATAAACAATAAGCAATAATAACATCCTTTTTGTTTAGAGCTTTTCTAACTTGTGAAGCATCTATGCGAAATTTGGAGTTTACCGTTTAAGCAATAGAATTTTGTCAGAAGAACTTACCAGAGAAAACAGAAATTTCAGTATCTCTTAGATTTTAGTGAATTTTGCAAGTTGAGATCAAATAGGACAAAAAGCTGTAACTTACCTTCGAATTTTCAATGACATCATTTGTTGATGTTGCAACGGACTGACAACATTATAGTCATATCAAACTCATATGACTGACTTGTTTGCAGTTTTTTAAAAGATGATTTGCTACCACAATCCTCTTGCTACAAAAAGGAATCTGTAAGTCAATGCAAATTCCCTGGTATATGAATTTTATGAAGATTAAAATGTTCATGGAAATTGTTAGACAAATGCAAGAGCCTAACATTTATGTACTGTCGAATGAAGTTCTATTCATACAAGTCCCTGATCTTAGTCTTTGTAGTTCCCTGGTGATTCAGTATTAAGACCATCCAACAGCGAAACGAGCATTTCAAACAGATCTTTAATATGTTTGAGGCAAGCAGCTAAGGTACCTCAATAATGATACACTACCCATTAAAGCTGGCTTCCATGCAGACTCCACCTGAAAGGCCACTGATACACGTGCCTTGCTCTATAAACCTTGGAAACAGATTAGCAAGTGCCAGATCCTTGCCAAGGAAATATTAGTTAGAGGTATGGGTGTGAAAATGCCGACAAGTTCACCTGTTAGTATCTGTATGAAACTAAGGGATTACTCTCTATTTGAAAACCAACCAACTCGTTATATTTTTGCAAGCAGTTGTTGACTGTGTGAATATTGAATAGGTTTCCAACTGGTTTGATTTGGCAATGCAATAACCTTTTCAATCGGTTTGATAGACAGTGCGACAGTTTATCGCTTTACCTACCTGTGGTTTGTAGTTTATTTTAGAACATTTTAATAAAAACCATGCTTAATCTGCAAGATAACGATATTTGTCTGTCGAAAGCAGAAATCTCGAATATCAAAAATACATTCTGTGTTTTTCCTTCTAACTTAGCCTTTTTGACCAAATGCATTCTAGCTTTGATGAAACTGTTCGGTTCCCAGTTCATGAAGCTGGCTTTGAAAATTATGCTGTGTTTATTTTGACTATATGTTACTTTCTTGTATTTAAATGTTACTATGCTACATTAGATTGCTTTGGTGCATTAATAACTCAGCAGTATTGAAGCATTTACAAGCGGTTTGTGGTAATAGGAAATAACGACAGTCATTTAAATTTAATTTGAAGATTTCAACGAAATTCATCCCACGCGTAGATTTTCTATGCGTTATGCCTTCAATAATCAAAATTTCATCATTAGTAATTTAAAGTTTGAGGACAAGTCGCATTTGCAAATACCATTTCTCTTTCAACTTGTCCTTTCTGTTTGCCCATCTATATTCCTGCTTTCAATTTGAAATAAGTATGAGTTCTGCCTTTTTGATTGTTAATGAAGATGGCATTTATTATGGTTCAAATACATTCAGATTTATACGAGCTCTCCGCTTCAATGAATATACTATAAAATATGCTCAACCCCGTTAAATTGTGCAAATTTTAGCTCAACGTGATAAATGCAAGTACTTGAAAAGATTAAGATTCTTCAAAGCAAGCGTCGACAATGTGTTGCTTTTGCAAAATTCTAGGTAACATGTCGTGCAATCAGTGACGTAACGGAGCTGTGTTGGTCCCTTACTCGAAGAAGTGGTTTAGGACCCCTATTTTCTTTCACAAATCAAGTTTATAGGCCGATGTTGCCCTTCCTTAACTGCATAAATTCTTTGCAGAATTATACAATTTTCAAAAACCATAGCTAACATCAACAAAACAGTTATCAAGATATAGAATCAAGGTTGAATAGAAGATTTCTAGGTAGTTTTGTTTTAAGTACCGGGGTTATTATAGAGTTTATTATTTCAATACTTTGATCAAGCTTCATCGTGGTGATCAAACCGTTAACTTAATCAAAAGCATCATTGCCAAGTTATCGAGTCTTTCTTGGGATATCTTTGACCTCAAGAAAGTTTTGATCAATTTAAGCTATGTGGCTTTGTAGTTACATCAATATTGTATGATACTAATAGCAAATCAAAACAAGTCATACGCCCACTTTAATGATATCGTGAATTTTTTTAAGAAACAATGGAGGTTTTGGGGGTCCTTGGGGGTCCTTGGGGGTCCTTGGGGGTTCTTGGGGGTCCTTGGGGCTCCTTAATTTTGTGCTTGAAGAGTCAGACCGTGCGTTACGTCACTACATGCAATTCGAAAGAACGATCTCTGTTTCACGTCATCATAAATTGCATATAATGCATAAAAAACAGATAAATGCAAAGCAAATCAGCAGATATTGAGGCAACATTCACTGCTTGCATACGAGTATACGACAATTGCAAGGTAGAATTAGCAACTGCCAGATTTCTGTCCTCTTCTCTTTGCTTGGGGAGAAGTTTAAACAGCTACAATTTTTGCTCTTAAGTGGATAATGAATCTCTTTTTTTTAGAATTTTGGAGCTTGAACGACTGTATTTGTACGCAATTATCAGTGCTGTTGTGTTGCAAGTTGGCTCTTAAAATTAGCATTCATTGAACAGTTTTTTGGTATCTGATTAACTAGCTACTAAGCTTTGAAAGAAAGAAAGAAAGTTGGTCGAGGGCTTGAAAGCAAATAAAACATTTATGTGAGCAATAGGGTTCTAGTCTGCTTTAGTCCACGAGTTTTGCAAAGATTTCTACCTCTTCTTCTTCTTATCTCCCTTTAATATGCTGTGGGCACAAATTAAGGTGCGTCTACTGTGGAGTGTTGTGGGGATTTGTCTGGTTAAAGATAGATTAAAACGCAGCATTTCAGCTAAAGAGACTGTGAATATTTTTTTTGACGGTTGGAAAAGAGCCATTCCACCACAGGCAATTGTCAACATATTTGATCATGTAATAGATATCAGCTGCTTGCTTATTAATCAAGCGAGGCAGATCTTTGAGAATGGCCAGAGTCGAGTGGAGAGAGGGAAGTGGTTTATCAGTTCGATTCCAGCAACACGGCTATCACATATCATATGATGTCATCACATGTCATCACATGTCAGCGAAGTGGATCAGAAATAGCCAACTTCGGCTAGCTTACTATCTATAAGGCCGTAAATTAGAAGAAAGCTACTAGCAAGAATCATTAGTTATTATTCTATAACGCATTTTATTAATAAATTGTTTTGATTTATCCTTTGAGCCTTCATTTGGTCATGACCGGTCACCTAACATAAATTCTCACAGTGAAGCTTGATCTCTTGCCAAGAAAAGCATTCTGGGAACCAATGAACTAACTTTGACAGCCAATTTCTACATTTACTTTGCGACATGCTGGCGAGTACTTAGAAATATTTCACTAAACTCGCATTATTCTGATTTATTCAAAATTGCCAATCAAGAGGAAGGAGTGGGATCTGAGGCTCAAGAATCTGCAACTGCTCTTGCAGTAAGCGTATTGAATGGAAATCTAAATTTGGCCGCGAAAAAGCCACCAATCTAGGCTTTAGAGACTCATCAAGTACACTTTTGCACACCATCTGCAACAGGAAAGGAGATTGCTTCAAGCGACAGGTGCTTTTCAGAATAAAAGGCAACAAGGAAGAAATAGACTCACTTTGAGCTTCTAAGGAGACGGAGCCTTAGACCTACGGACGGCGAAAACATTTTGTGCTAAGTAGCCGAACACCGACAAGGTATAGACATTTTTTTTATTGACTGTTTGCTGTATTGATGAAACGTTATATTTATACGCTGAACTAGCTGTTGAGTGTAATTCATAGAGATCTCGTATGATCATTTGCGTCGACGCTATTGACACGTACGTTTAATGTATTTAGCAGGAAGTGACTCTACCTTTTTATGAGGTGAAATCTTTCAAAGAAATGAATTTTGTTTAAGGAATCAGTGTAACCACCAGTGCAGAAAATACCGTTTTTGTACGCCATCGCATCACCCAACAACAACAAAAAGGTCATTTATAATTTCGCCAGTTTTCTTTTCTTGAAGTCCTGTTCTTTCAAAGCCAGTCAAGAAACTTTAGCTAATTTAGTGCTATGAAATTGAATATTATTTAGAAATCGAGCCATCGTGACAGTGTGATGATGGGTTTCAATTTGAGGCTCTAGTTGCACGTCGATAGAGCGAGTCCCACAGTGTAGCGTTCTTTACTCTTTGCTTGACCATTCAAAACAGTAGAAGCTTACAATATTCCACATTTCAAACTTTACGGTGCTTTTTAGCTATGCAACCCAGCCAAATATAATCGATATTATTGAAATTCATTTATCGAAAATACCTTTCCAAACTATAAAATTTCAGTTGACAAGAAAATTTCCTTCACATTTTTTCAATATTTCCAGTAGGTTTCAATCAGTTTCGAACTAAAAGATCGGATTGCACGTGCTATCAATAGCCAGTCTTCTTACTAAAAGTTTTCATGATCTATCGTTTCAATTGAACTGTACTTTTCTTCTCACAAAGCCAATTAGACTTCTAATCCTACTGCGTTACTTTCCATTAGTTCAATTAATGGTTATTCATTCCATCTAGCAGTATCGATGTAAATCCCATTCAATGTTTCGTGCAAGTTCTGACCTCCAAAAAGCCTTTTGAATTTTCTGCATCGCTATTGGTGTAATATTTTCGATCATTTGCGAAGCTCATAGGTCTTTTCCTGATGGACTCTGTAGCCAAGAAGTCACTGGATTCATTCATGGTCCATTTCTGGTTTTGCATCTGATCTCCGATCTCCGAACGACAAAAGTTTTCCGATTTCAATCCACAGTTGCGTCCATTTTGTAAAGGAGTCCAATAGCCAACCATTTTGGCGCGCTTTTCAGTTGTTATTTAAGAAAATCCAAAATGGCTGCTTTGAAACGACGAAGATTGTTGATTTTGATGCTGTTGAAGAGAAGAATACTGAGAAGAAAAGATAAGTCAAGCTTCACAGCGTTCGTTTAGCGGGACACAATCCGCCCTCGCTTCCTAGTTGATGAGCCTAAGTCGATGACAAGGAGCAGGACTGATCACGGCGAATCAGTTTCGAACTACGGCAGCTAATTTGGCCAAGTTAAAGGAGATCTTTGGCGACGATGTGGTAGATGATCTAGGCCTATTTGGCCGTCTTCTGTTCAGTTGACCATCGATAGTCACATCTTATTCACCGAAGACAAAAACTGTTTGTTGATGTTTTCATGGGCAGCCCGATTTCTTATCTGGCTTGCCGTTGGGTCATTGTGTTGTCACAGTTGGTACAACCCTTCGTAGGTGTTAGACTGGTCATGTTGACCGTTGTGTGATTGTTGTCAAACTGGTCATGTTGATCTCAGCTGTATATGCTGTGGTTGATGCATATTTTTGCGCGTACATCCGACCGTCACAACTGTACCAAAACGTTGGATCTTCCACAGGTACCATCGTGGGTCACTGTCAATAAAGCAATGGACAATAATTATGCTTGAAGCTTTTCCAAAAATAAGAGCCGTTTTCAAATTTGAGGCATCATGTTGGGTCCTGGCAATTATGTTCTCCCTTGGACCCGGCTCGAAATAAGCTAAGTCATTGGGAAACAGCACGAAACAATTCACTTACCAGCTGTTTACGCAAAAGCAAAATTCACTGTTCTCAAACAATGCAAACGGAAGGCCAGTATAGAGCGACTTTAGCCTGTTGGCCTCTGAAAATGGCAACGAAGGAATGGATTGGCCGAGAAGATAAAAAGAAGTGTCGCAAGCGTTGAGCCTTTAAGAACTTCTGTTTGATTTTCTAGCTCAAGCAGGAAACATTTTATGGCAGAGTTTATGTTTCTCAATAAAAAAAGCAAAGGGCCAGTTAACATAAATTACCTTGATAGGCGAGGCTATCAACCGCCTGTTTAGCCTTGTCATAAATAACCAAAGAAAGGAAATTGCATAGGCTGTAAGCTTCGATCTTAAAGTCAATTTACATGGCTTACTTTTCTTGTAAACAAGTTCACAATTTCCATGAAAACGTCGCATAAAAGCATTTATCGCCTGTGAACAACCGATTGGTCTAAATGCTCTACGGATTAAACTATGGACACTGCAATTAATAAGATGTCGTAAATAATCGTTCAATTACGAATCAAAGGTTATGCTTTGTCTATAGGCTAACAAAAAAGAAGTGTGTAGGCGAAAATAAACGACAATCTTCACTATCGGCTGAGTCAAATCTTCTTCCTTTTGTTCTAAGATTAAACTTTATTCTTAACAAAAAAGGGGAGCTAAAGTCTGCTAGCGGCGAAACACGTTGTTACTACGTTCGAAACATTATCAGCTCGCTTGATTACACATTTTGCTACCTTATCAGGTGAAGCAATGTCTTGGTGATTAGTTCTCAACAAGAAAGGCCTAAAACTGATGAGGAATTAAGAGAATGTCAAGATAATAAATCCAATATTTGTAAGCCACCATCGCTTCTTATCTCCCTCAACGCTCTGTGTTCATTATCCAACAGAAGGTGTAGTATCCAACACACAATATATAAAAAGCTTCGGCAACATTCAGTGACAATAAAATCCGTGTTAGTTGTCGTAGGCATCCTTCCTGTGTATCGGTGATTCTTCTGTTATCACCGACAGCTTTGGTCTGTCAAAGATCTTTTGGCTTTTCAGCTTCTCTCATGTGCGGCATCAATGTGGAGTCATTTGTGCCAAAAGTGCCTTAGCTTTGAAGTGATTTCTTAAGTAGGACATCAACAACCTTTGGACGCTGCACCAACTGTCGGCATTTCTTGTGTAAATGTCTTGATGTGCTTCTCACGCAAAAGGGTTGCTGGGCCATTTCATCAAACTATCTCTACGTGAAAACAACAACATTATCAACATCATCAGCAACATCGTTGTTATTGGTAAAATCAAGCAGATCAGTTGCACCATGGGATGTGTATGAAAATGATATTTTGACGATTCCTTGTTTTGGCTCCACTGTAACCACCAAAAGTTCTTCATTCGCAATCAGAGGATGATTCGCTGAGAGTCTCAGCAACAGAAGAAACTTAAGCCCTGCTCCCTTTCTGAAAAAGATACAAAACAAAGACCGCATTTGCTAAACGGACTACATTTTGTAAAGTGGAAGTTAGATTGAGCGAAATAGGCAACATTGTGTTACTTGATCAAATATATTTTCCTCCTTACAGTAAATCTTAAGCTTAGTTGCAAAATTGCAAGAAACGATTGACCGAGAATATTTACAATCGAATGATTCCTTGACAACAGGCATTGGAAATTGGAGCTGCCATAACTTGAAATCCAAAGGCAATGTTAATGATGCTGAATTGAAAATCCTCTTTGCACCTGTGACTGTAAAATGCATTTTCAGACAATCCCTGTAGCTGCAAGGATAAGAAGGATTTCGAAGAATCCTCGGAGCTCTGTATTTTGAGCTGCATTAAAGCCATACTCCGAAAATGGATGGTGGTGACAGACTGCAGTCGAGTTTAAGACTTAATGCTCTTATGCATGAGTGGAGAACACGAAACTAAGGCTTGCTTTCTTAAACAAGCTAATCAATTCAAAAGAAGTCCTTAAAGCAATTTCGATGTAATTCGATGTCACTAAATTAGGGAGTCTTCCAATTTCTGCATCCCGTGGTGTTGCAGTAACTTACATGGATAATCAGTTTGAAGGCGAATTTCATATCTCCATTTCAGTTTCAGCGTAACTTCATTTGCCAGATCTGAAACCATATGCTCAGCATCAGCAAGAATTCAATAAGCTGTCTTGTGATTTATTCAGGCGAAATGTTCTTTAGCAAGAATGTAATCGCCTCGGTGTTTTTGGTATCAATCAAAATCCAATCATCTTTCCTTCTGAGTCTTAATTAGCTAAATACACCAAAGCGAAAATCATTTTTGTCTTGACTAAACAAAAGATTAGTGCAGACGTCTAATGAGAGTATCCATCAAGATAGGCTCGTCTATTTTAATGCTGGATTCGTGAATGTAGATGCGAGAAATGAAGATATACTCATTTGCGTTGTGAAGTATCAGCCATTCGATTAATTCATAACGAGGATCAGGCTGCATTTCCGCTGCACTGGAACCAAAAGAGGGCCGTGACAAATTTCTGCATCGTTAAGGGATATCAGAAGGTGAGGGCAAAGAAGCAGAACGCATAGTTTGGCTTACCAAGTCGGCGAAATTATGCTTGCAACCTGAGAAATCGCAGTCTAATTAGCAGACGTTGTTTTTCTGAGCAATTGCAGCAGCGCTCAGGTTTTCCAGCATTTGACAATTCTGATATTAGCTAACAAAGAAACTTCATTACTGTAATAATCACTTGATCTTTGCAGGTTTCAAGAAACTGACAGCATGACGAAAAAAGTCGAGATTTGAGGCTGAAAAGCAGCTTGTGACCATCTCAGCCTTCCTAAAAACTCGCAAAGCTGATCTTCCTGTCAAGGATTCAGTAAGACACCTTCACTAACATTAGTCCTTGGATAGCAAGAGATTGTTTTGTTGCCCAACCGAAGTAGCAATGCTCCTGAACGAAACAGCGAATAAGTCCGCCCTCCAGAATTCGGCTGCCCCGAATGGCACCATGGGAAGGTCTTTCAACATGGCAGATCTAAACTACCTACACGATGAGCTGCTGTTGGTAGAAAACATCGCTCGGTACATCGCACTGATCTCCATAATACTGAGTGTGTCTGGTAACATCCTTGTCATCGTCTGCCACTTCAAGCTACAGATCAACAGCGCCTACAAATGCCTGATCGTCAATCTGGCCGTGAGTGACCTCCTGTATTCAGTCATGCAGATATTCCAAGTCCATAGTCGGTTTCATTACAACAAGTGGCATTTCGGGGGGTTCCTCTGCAAGTCGATGTCTCTTTCTGCGACTTCGCTAACAAGTTCGATGTTTACCATGTGCTTCATGGCAGTGGAGCGCTTCATTACGATCGTCTATCCGTTTCGACCTCGCCTGCAGAAGCGCAAGACAATCGTCGTAACAGTCTTGCTGTGGATACTCGCCATCAGCATACACTCCCCCCTCGCTGCACATCGGAACATCGTTTTGCGGAAGGGGAAGACAATGTGCATCCTTACTTGGAATTTTGGAGATGACGACAAAAAACTCTACCATATTCTAAGTTTTGCTGTCACCTATCCGATACCGATATTGGTTGTCCTAATATCGTCAATTAACATCGCCTATACAGCATTTAAGGGGATACCCAAGAATGCCGGGCGGATGCATGCAGGGGGAGGTGCAAAAATTAACCCCCTTCGAAAGTACAGGAAGCTTTTCCTCACTTTTGTCTGCATTTTTCTCGTCTTCATAATAACAACCACACCAAACCAAGCCTTGATTCTCTGGACAAATTTCCCATTGAAAGCAAATACACCCTTTCGCTCTGCACGTTTCACATTCTTCATGTTGTACTTGTTCAGTCCACTTATCCATGTCCACGCTTGGATGAACCCGGTCATTTACAGTTTCTCGGACGAAAGGTTCAGGTCAGCCTTGGCACAAATCGTGTCCTTCTTCTGGCGAAGAGCAAAACGGAGCAAGAGAAAAGAGCGACTTCTGAAGGAGATTCCCAACCCGAAGGATACAAGCAACCGGCAGTCCAATCAGCAGAACTCACAAACGAAGACATCGGCCAAAGGTTTACTTCAAGCTCAGGCTTTGAAGTAGCAAGGCGAAAATGCTGGCAACCACGATCCAGTTTGAAGAGTGGCTACGATTCTTGCCAGAGCAATTGGTACTGGATCAGGGGTATTTCTTTTGAACTGTAAATACGGTGGTTCATGTTTAGTACTGGATCAGGAATATTTCTTTTGAACTGTAAATTCGATGGTCCATGTTTAGTACTGGATCAGGAATATTTCTTTTGAACTGTAAATTCGATGGTCCGTGTTTAGTACAGGATCAGGAATATTTCTTTTAAACTGTAAATTCGATGGTCCATGTTTAGTACTGGATCAGGAATATTTCTTTTGAACTGTAAATTCGATGGTCCGTGTTTAGTACTGGATCAGGAATATTTCTTTTGAACTGTAAATTCGATGGTCCACGTTTAGTACTGGATCAGGAATATTTCTTTTGAGCTGTAAATTCGATGGTCCATGTTTAGTACTGGATCAGGAATATTTCTTTTGAACTGTAGCTTCGATGATTCATGTTTAGTATTGGATCAGGAATATTTCTTTTGAACTGTAAATTCGATGGTCCATGTTTAGTACTGGATCAGGAATATTTCTTTTGAACTGTAAATTCGATGGTCCATGTTTAGTATTGGATCAGGAATATTTCTTTTGAACTGTAACTTCGACGGTCCATGTTTAGTACTGGATTAGGAATATTTCTTTTGAACTGTAACTTCGACGGTCCATGTTTAGTACTGGATCAGGAATATTTCTTTTGAACTGTAAATTCGATGGTCCATGTTTAGTACTGGATCAGGAATATTTCTTTTGAACTGTAAATTCGATGGTCCGTGTTTAGTACTGGATCAGGAATATTTCTTTTAAACTGTAAATTCGATGGTCCATGTTTAGTACTGGATCAGGAATATTTCTTTTGAGCTGTAAATTCGACGGTCCATGTTTAGTACTGGATCAGGAATATTTCTTTTGAACTGTAACTTCCATGGTCCATGTTTAGTATTGGATCAGGAATATTTCTTTTGAACTGTAAATTCGATGGTCCACGTTTAGTACTGGATCAGGAATATTTCTTTTGAGCTGTAAATTCGATTCATGTTTAGTACTGGATCAGGAATATTTCTTTTGAACTGTAACTTCATGGTCCATGTTTAGTATTGGATCAGGAATATTTCTTTTGACTGTAAATTCGACGGTCCATGTTTAGTACTGGATCAGGAATATTTCTTTTGAACTGTAAATTCGATGGTCCATGTTTAGTACTGGATCAGGAATATTTCTTTTGAACTGTAAATTCGATGGTCCGTGTTTAGTACTGGATCAGGAATATTTCTTTTAAACTGTAAATTCGATGATTCATGTTTAGTACTGGATCAGGAATATTTCTTTTGAGCTGTAAATTCGACGGTCCATGTTTAGTACTGGATCAGGAATATTTCTTTTGAACTGTAACTTCCATGGTCCATGTTTAGTATTGGATCAGGAATATTTCTTTTGAACTGTAAATTCGATGGTCCACGTTTAGTACTGGATCAGGAATATTTCTTTTGAGCTGTAAATTCGATGGTTCATGTTTAGTACTGGATCAGGAATATTTCTTTTGAACTGTAACTTCCATGGTCCATGTTTAGTATTGGATCAGGAATATTTCTTTTGAGCTGTAAATTCGACGGTCCATGTTTAGTACTGGATCAGGAATATTTCTTTTGAACTGTAACTTCCATGGTCCATGTTTAGTATTGGATCAGGAATATTTCTTTTGAACTGTAAATTCGATGGTCCACGTTTAGTACTGGATCAGGAATATTTCTTTTGAACTGTAACTTCGATGGTCCGTGTTTAGTGCTGGATCAGGGGTATTTCTTTTGAACTGTAAATTCGATGGTCCATGTTTAGTACTGGATCAGGAATATTTCTTTTGAACTGTAAATTCGATGGTCCATGTTTAGTACTGGATCAGGAATATTTCTTTTGAACTGTAACTTCCATGGTCCATGTTTAGTACTGGATCAGGAATATTTCTTTTGAACTGTAACTTCGACGGTCCATGTTTAGTACTGGATCAGGAATATTTCTTTTGAACTGTAACTTCCATGGTCCATGTTTAGTACTGGATCAGGAATATTTCTTTTGAACTGTAAATTCGATGGTCCACGTTTAGTACTGGATCAGGAATATTTCTTTTGAACTGTAAATTCGATGGTCCATGTTTAGTATTTCTTTTGAACAGTAAATTTGATTCTTTTTGCTAATGCTTTTTACTCGGAGCTTAGTGGATATCGGGTTTTCTCAATAAGCAGTTAGTTAAAAAACTTTTTAAATTGTAATAAGAGGAGTTTTGGTATTCAAGGGCTTTAATAAGAGTGGTATAAAAGGGGCTCTGTGCTGCGAATTTCTAAGCTCTGCCCTACTGGGAAGAAGGATTTGCTTAGATTTGACAGAAGGAAAATTTATAAGAATACAAGAATGTTAAGATAATGATAAAATTTAGGAAAATTAATGAACATTGGAGTATTCGGCACTAAAGGTTCTAAGAAAATGTATTGAGTAGACCAAAATAATTATATTTGATTTGATTACACTTCGATGTCAAGTTCTGTTTCGATATCTGTAGACAATGTTGATTAGAGGAAACCATACTTTAGTTATCTAGTAAGACTAGATGCTTGTAGATAAAAACATATGTATTTAATTCTATCGTAAAAAACGGTCTTTCAAGATCTTATAGATGTGAATATTAATGATTAATTTTAACTGGCGCAAGAAGTAGTGTTCTAACTCACATCATATTGATGGCTTTTGAGAATTCAAAATTTCGAAAACGGCAAGAATGTTTATAATCCAATTAGAGAAGCTTAAATCTGATCAAACGTAATTTACGAATTGCTTCAAAGTATTATCTGCGTCCAACTAGCCTTAAAAAACTGAACAATATTACAAGATAAATGATGAAAATTGGAACTTGTGCGGGTAGAACCTATTCCTATTGTTGTCTGCGGATAATGCATTCGATTAGTAAACAACAACTTGGCAGCAACAAGTACACTTCTTGTACAGAGCCCATTGAGAATTTTTTCAAGAACATTTTGAGATTATCGGCTCTAGGCATGTTTACCTTTTCAACAAATTGAGGTTGCACTATTTGCGATTTCATTACAGGTCAAAAGAGATGAAAGGGATTAGGTCGAGGGGACTTTGGTAGAAGATAACGTTTCTTCAGCTCACTGCAATTCACCGGCCAGTTTGGCCAGTTGACAAATTGTAAACCCCAAACCGACCAAAGAAGCAAGAATCTCAATAATTAATGCTGTTTATACCAATACTTGTGAGGTAATTCTAAGCAGAGTTTTGGAAACCGTCTCTTACTGTATCCACGTTTGGCTTGGTATTTATTTTAGCCACTTTGAGGTTGATGTTGTGAAATTTTCCCTCAAAACTGCGATTAACACTGAAATTAGAGCTTACATGAAACTAATGCATGCTACTTCAACAAACTATTAGATGCAAATTTGCATCATATTCCCAAAGCAAAGACAAATGTCATATAACTTTACCTTGGATTTGTTCTTGTACAAAATATCTTTGTTGAAAATCCTCTCTTTAACTTGAAATGGGCTTACAAAATTTAGAAGAAGATTTAAAAAATTTTCCTCAAAACCTGCTAATACCAGTTTTTACCACTACCACAATGCACTTGTAGACACTGCTATCTATGCTTAGAGAGCGTTTCTGAAAATATTTCTTTTCCATCATCCAAAACGAATCAGACATTTTTTGTAGTCACCAAATGCACTTTTTCATAAATAAAAAGATAAAATAATATTTCTCATATTTCTCGTATTGTAAAGTTTTTTGACGAGCCTTGCTCTGAAATTTTGAATTTTTGTTTATTTTAATTATTGTAGCAGTCTTGGAGCTGTTCAACGTAAAATAAAATTGCCAAAAAACTCCTATTTTGACATTTCAGCGATCAACTATTCCAGCGCTATCGCGACAAAATTAGCTCTTGGCGAAGTTTATTTTTTTTAATTTAAACTAATTTTAAAGCCACTGGCTTAAGAGGGCTGAGTAGCGCCTGTTGCTAGCAAAATCGTTTTATGAAATGTCAGCAGATGTACGGATGGGTTTTCCGAGAGCTCACTATAAACTATAGCCAGAAAGGTGGTCAGAATTTTGAATTTGTCGTTGGAGTCCCTCAGGAGACCATTCTCAGGCCATTCCTATTTTCTGGCCTTTAAGTGAGAATGCTAACCACTCAAGGTAATGCCAGAGTTTACAGGCATTACTCTCGGGCTTACAGGCATTACTTTTGCTCTCAGCAAGGGACGCCTGCAACAGGAAGGCAGTCTTTAGAAATAATGCTTCTTAATTCCTTTATTTTGCTATTGTTTTACCAATTTCTTTATGTTTTAATCCCCCCTGCCATGAACACATTCTCTCAAATGGCCTCTCTTCTGGTTTTCGGCCTCGTTGTTACTTTATGACGCCAAATGAAATGTTGGACTTTAACCCCTTCTCAAAGGCCTCTTAGAAATACAAGAAAGGTTTGAAGTGGTCCCCGACTCCAACATGCAGCGTGCAAAGGTTTGCCAGCTACTCGGAGGATGTTACAGGAGCTTCAATACTCCTTGCAGTTTGAAGGGATTGTCGTTAAGTTAATCGTTTAGTTCTTTTGCACAAGCTTCTAGGCCCTAAGCTTTTAGGTATAATGTGTCATTACTAAAGGTCCCATACGATATGATATGCTATATAATGTTGTAATCGTACATTATGTATGTTTAAAGTAAGATCATTACTTATAAAAGGCTTATGTTTTGCAGCCAATGGTAATTCCTTGTACATGTTTTACTTCCTTGCCCTCGAGGTGTGAGATTGAAATCTCTAGAGTTGCATAACAATCGGGAATGAACCTTTCGAAGATCAAATGTTTATTTTGGTAAACCATGCTGTTGCTTAAGCATATTTCAGTGAATATTGAACAAAACTATAAGTTCTTAATCATAATTTAAGCTAGATCATAAGAAGGATCATAAAAAGACAGATTTAGGGTACTACTCATAGTAGAAGGTAGATTTTGTTCCAAGAAATTTAATCCTTTAGCTAATGGCAAATTCTCCCAGCCCATACGCTAAGATATTTCTTAGCTTTAGTGCTGTTGTCAACTTTTAAATGGTAAAAGAGTTCTCATCTTCAGGACTCTATGACGCAGTTTAGACATTGACAAGCTCTTTCTGAAGCTTTCTCAAAATCTTCCAATCATTGGCATTTTGGAATCTTAAACTTATCACTTTGCACTGTCTTCCTACCTAGTAAAGCTTTGGCCTTCCTTCTGCTCTCTAATAACAATTCTGAATACACTTCATGCCTTGTCCACCAACTTTTCTTATCCTCAGGTTTGATATTATCCACAGCCTTTTCAACAATGATGTCAATCGTTTTTAATTTTTCCACGAGCTCCCTTCCCATCGAATATTTTCCCAAAACTATTTGTTGTTCTGCTTGCATTGAGCACCAGACTCAGGCAATGAAAATGCAAACCTTACTGTTGGTTTGCAAAATCTCTCATTATTTACTCGCAGGTATGAAATGTTTTTACACTTAAAGCCTCAAGGACACCAAATATAGATTTTTTAAAGTTTCTTTAAATTTTGCTAATTATTCATTGTCATTGCTATCAATGTGAAGAAATTGATTAGGTTGTTTGGCACAATAAGTTCTTGCTTTATGGAGAGACGTGTTAAACTAATGTACTTTTACATCTTAAGGGTGTGCACTAAACTGGCATCAAATAGACATGCATCATCATCTGTTCCACAAAGTGTATGTATCCCTGTTGATGCTTGATCTTTCTTTATCATATCTAACCTTTTTTCACAATGTTAATTATTTGTGTGTAACTGTTTAATAAAGTGGGCTCAAACCCACTGCAATGACATCTAGTTTCCTGAATACTTGAATTAGCCTCCACTTTCATAATGAAGCTACTTAAAGCTTATAAAATGATATTTTATTGTTACCATGAGTCATAGAAAGGAAATTTAATCTTATTAATTTTGAGCATCTTGTTCATACCTTCCAGGAAGTAAAGTCATTTGCAATGGGCATTTTCAAAGGCTCTGCAGACACAAAAAGCATTTTTCCTTATCCCAATGGTATGCTGGTCAATAAAATTTTTTAAATCTCAAGTATTATTTTATTGAGCTTGAATTCATTCTGTTTCTGCATCTCAGGCTAGTCCATACCACACCCAATGTTTTTTTGCCTGACTCAAATGTCACTAAAATAAATCAACAGCTTGTAGTATACCAGTGTTAGCTGACAAGTTTTCAAGTCAAGGATTGCTAGAACAATGATATAGTTGATGAATGTTGTATTCTTGTAAATTCTCATCAACAGCTTTAACTAATTAATTGTTGTTAGTTAATAAAAGTTGAAAGTACCATTTATTGTTTGTCTTAAAGTAGGCTAAAGACCCTAAGCTGCTGGATGAAAGTACTTTTCATAATACTGAGTTTTTATTGAATTTGTCTAGCTTTGTCCGAGGAACAAGCTGAATTTGTACAATCATTGGTGGATCCAGTTGAGAAGTTCTTTCAGGTAATGGAGTTAATTAACTAGATATGCAAAAGTTTAAGCTAATTTGGTATTTTCTAGAGATTCATATTTTATTTATTAAGAACATCACATTAATAGGAAACTAATGTTTGCTAATGCAATTCCTTCAGGTCTAAAATGATCCTTAATTTCACCTTCATTGATCACTCATTTTGTAAATTTTATGTCCATTTTGCCCATAATATGCGCAAAAAGAATAGTTAGGACAAAACACGATCTTACTGGAAGCATAAACCAAAAATGACATCATTTCAACTTTGTTTAAAAAGTGACCAATTATTGCTTAAAGGGAGATTGGATCAAAGTAATGCCCTTGTTTAGCAATATTTCCTCTGAACTTGAAAAGTTGTACATTCATGTTTTCAAAATTTCTCCTTGTGCCAATTCAAGAAGATTATTGCATTTCTACTTATCACAAAATTAAGTTGCTGTTTACAAACTTTCTGGTGATGTTAAACTGAGCCTGTAGGCCATGCTACTCAGAAATTAGAAGAAAAGAAGGATGAGGAGGCTCCTGAGCATTAAAAAAAGAAAATTATGCATATCTTATTATGCGTCATGAATATAATTAAGGCTTGCCTGCAGGTCATTTAATTAAGGTTTTTTTACTTTTCAAAAATCTTTTAGGAATCAAATGATGCACTGAAAAATGATTCAATGGAAAAAGTTGATGATGATACAATGCAAGGACTAAAGGAGCTTGGTGCATTTGGTCTTCAAGTAAGCAGTCGGCTGTGTTTTCTGAATTGAAATCATAATTAACTTCTCTCTTATCAGTTGCCAAGAACCTTTAGACCTGTTCTGTTTTTCACTGGTTACTACTTCCTATCAGTACTTTACTCTTAGGTCTAAAAGAAGCAATTAACAGTGCTTTTTAATATTCAATCACTTTTGTTACTTTTCTTTCCTCAACAAATGTTCAAATGGTGACACAAAGGTTCTATTCTAGGTTCCACAAGATCTAGATGGAGTTGGGTTGACAAATACACAGGTAATAGCTTCTGCTACGTCTGCTAAAATCTACCCAAATGTGTTCTCTTAAGCTCATTTTCCTAATACATTGCAACAACAGTATATTAGTGGAGAGGAAAATTCATAAAAAATGAAGGTTTCCATTTAATTTTCTACCCCAAAGCTGTAGGTTGTTGGATATGTTGTTTGTTTAATATTTTGAATTCTTTTTCAAGACATTTTATCTCCTGTTTAGTATGCTCGGCTTGTGGAAATAGTTGGTGGACATGATCTTGCTGTTGGAATAACACTTGGAGCCCATCAGGTAGCTTTGTGAAAATTTTTGATTTTTTCCTGATAGTGCTTTCAGAGGCAACCCCATTGGCATTTATTTTTCAACACTACTTGCCTGTTTTGTTAGATTGTGTATTTTTCTCTAAAGAGGAAGAAATGCTGTGGGTACTAAAGATATTATTAATGTCTATCAGCTATATAATCATGTAAAGTTTACATGTTAAATGCAGCCCAAGTTTGAATTTATTCATCAAGATATGTTACAGAAACCTGGATCACTGGGCTATTAACGATTTTAAATCGTTTGCAGCCAAGATCCTTCACATTGCGTAGGGATACGAACATTGGTCTTCGATTCCGTTTAATGCACTCCATGTGACGAAGCTCTCTTTTTTCTAGTCTATCGGCTTCAAAGGAATCCTTCTGTTTGGAAATGATGAACAGAAGAAGAAGTATCTCCCAAAGGTAATTCTAAGTGTCGATGTTGTGAGAATTGCTGGTTCTTGAAGCGTTAATCTTTAAAGCACTCATTATAACTGCAGACATGGATTTTGCCTCCATCCTGACTTGTTGTCGTTTTTCTTCAAGTTTCTTTAGCAGAAAGTACGTTTAAACATGTAGGTGTAATTGTTTCACTATCTCACGAGCCACAGCATAGTCACATGTATCTTGTATCTTATGCTTTAGTGGTTACGAAACAGAGTTGTTATTGTGTTTCAGTTGGCAACTGGCGAAAAAATAGCTGCCTTCTGCTTGACTGAACATTCAAGTGGGTCGGATGCTGCCGTAAGTTGCTCTCTCAGTTTCATTTGTCAGTTTTGGGAACACATCATTTTCACTACAGGTCTAATGGACGAGCATTCCTTCATATCAAATCCAGCATTGGAATTTGAAGGAATATACACTTTTGAAGACGTTTATAAAGATATTTTGATATTTAATGTTTTCTTGACTATAATGGTATTGGTTTTAATCGACTTGTCCTAATTTGAAGACAGAGAAAATCTGGTGAATCATGGTCAGAGAAGTGTTAACCCTTGGTTTGACTTTTCTTTTTTTTGGGTTACGTAAGCAATTGTTATGACAGCAGAAGTAATGTTTTTACAGCTAGATAAATTTTACTATAAAAGCTATTTAGGTTGGACGGAAGAAGAGTTATTTAAGTATCACAACGTAAAGCCCCAAAAGGAATTTTTTTGGTGTTCATTGTCGTTTCCTTGTCTGATATTATTTGTAGTCTTCTTATTTATTTATTCGTTATATGCAATCATTTAATCTTTTTCTCTCACGTCTAGTCCATTAGGACAAATGCAAAACTGAGCCAAGATGGCAAGCATTGGATTCTCAACGGAGGCAAATTATGGTATGTTGTTGCTGTAGTTATTACGTCATTTGGCATATAAGCGTTGAGCCTGTACGATCATTTCTTTGCTGGCTGTAGAAGAATAGCATCTTATCACAACTGTTATGGCGTAGATACTAGTTTTATTATCAGTTTGCTTGCTGCTAATGGTACTTGCAGCTATATTTTTATTGCTCTTTGTTTGCAAAGGTTGACATTGTTTCTCGACTCATAAGTTTGTCTTTGAAATGTTTAACCATGAAGCTGTGTTTTAATTTCAAATCTTTGAATTTTAATTCCAGGATAAGTAATGGCGGTATTGCAGATGTCTTCACGGTATTTGCCCAGGTATAGTGCCACGTTGTCAGCAATTATTCTCTTCTGCTTTGGAAATTCGGTTGATATTTTCCCTTAAAGCAAGTAAAGCATCAGTTATGATACATCGAAGATATACTGACGATAATCCTCGTATTTTTGGGCAGGCTAGTTCGTCCTTTCATCCAGGGGTTGGTCTGAATTTCTATGAAAGGTCCCATTCTGTGTAGACAGAAAAACTTCATCATTTTCATTTGGACTCTTCTACAAGAAGCTGTCACTGGACGCTAGCTGGTTATTAGACAGCCAACTATTCCCACACCAATCTAGTGTTTTTTGACCCGCGGCCGCAACTGGCTATTTATTTTGTCAATATCTAGTTATTTTCCGAGCTTTGCATATACTGAGAAGTCTCGGACGAATCCCCTGCTATTTAGTTGTACAAATCATTTTTTCATAAAGTTACAATTTTGGACAGTATTCAAAAATTGTTTCCATTCTTGTAGAATTGGCCGTTGGTTTGCGCCCATTTATCAATGGTTTCTAATTTTGAAATCCTTTTTTTTTAACTTAGACAGAAGTTGTGGATGAGAATACTGGAAAAACTAAGAATAAAGTTACAGCATTTATTGTCGAGAGAGATTTTGGTGGTGTTACAAGGTATTCACGTTTTTTCTAAATACATTAGTGCAATAGGATTCGTCGAAGCTAAATATTTTACTTTTGTATTTCAAATTTTCGAATTTTGTTGTTATGCATTTCTCTATTTTGTATTAGGATTATCTTTTTGTAAAAAACAGTACAAGGTTGATTGTATCTGCAATTTCAATTTAGTGGCCCACCAGAGAAAAAGATGGGAATCAAAGCTTCGAACACAGCCGAGGTGAAGACTTTTTATTTTTATAACCGTATCTCAAACGAGAATTTTGATCTAGACTCCGTAAGCACAAGCATTATGACGTAATGAATGGAAGGGAGCCTTGAAGTAATAAATGGAAGATTAGATTAGTTGCTTTCTAGAAGATGATAAAAAATATTTGGTGAGGAAGTTATATCTAATTTTGTTAAGGAAAGTCCATTATTTTACATTGAGGCTGTAGACATGTAGAAGATAGGCTGGCTAGGACATTCTTAGGTAAAACAAATTTAGAAATGTTTTAAAATATTTTGAATGTTAGGAATAAGCTGTTCTGAAATTTCGACGGGCAAAACTGGATGATTAACTGGAAGGTTGATTAACTGGTTGATTATGACTAAGTATGGTTGATTAACTGGAAGGCAATCTTTTTCCTTTGTAGGTTATGTTTGATGAAGTTAAAATTCCTGTCGAAAATGTTCTAGGCGGTAAGTACTTCAATCGATATTTTATTTGATGAGCTAGCCTAATTGACTTTTGACGTATGTTCTCAACCTACTTTTTGTGTTTTGAAAATCTCATTTTTGCATTTAACACGAAGGACAAGGCACTCACCTTAACTTAATTTCTCGTTATCTGTTCAACAAAGTTAAAAATATGGTTTGTTATGTGCATTGAGTTTAACTTGCAAAAGTAATAGTTCAGTTTTGTGGTTTAACTTGAAGCTAATTAAAGAGGCAGGATATATATCCTAAGCTTGTAATTTTGGGCAGCAAATTGTGTAGTTGTTCAGAGATTTGCTTCTTTGTCTTCATATTAAAGCCTCGATCTTTTGCTACCCATGATCTTTCTATGATGACAAGATGTCAGGCTCTAGGACGAAATAAATCCTTTGAACTTCTTTTAAATTCGTATCTTTTAAATTTGAACTGGCTTACCGTTCTTCGACAGTCATCACTCCCCCGATATCCACAGCAAGCTTGCTAAAATTTCTCACCTTGATCACTAGGTGTAGGGGAAGGCTTCAAAGTGGCCATGAATATTCTGAACAATGGACGATTTGGGATGGCCGCAGCTCTGTCCGGAACCATGAAAAGCCTCATAACCAAAGCGGTTCGTGTCTGCATTGGCGAATCCCCTCTTTCTTTTACGCCTCCTTTCTTAAACGCACTTTTTCTTGATTCCCATGCAAATTATACCCCCGCCTTCTTAAACCCCCCCAATATATTATGCCTCTTCTCTACCAGCCCCCTTTATTAGGCCCCTCTTTTTAGAGCCCCATTTTATTTACCCCCTCCCATGAATCCCATCTAGTTTCTTGTATAAAACCTTTCAAACTTTTCAATTGATCCTAACGTCTATAAAGTACTTGACTATTTAATATTTCACTAAGATTTCACATGAGTAGCCATTTCGTTAGACATTTAACGAAAACATGAGGCGCTAGAGACTTCTTCAATTATGCTGAACCTATATTTGAAAGTGAGAGTTTTACCTCAATTAATAGCCCTCTCTGTAATAAATTTGAGTCTCAAAACGTAATAAATACCCCGGTGCTCAAAAGAATGCATCCATCAGTTTGCAGCCTATAAGAGAGATTGCCCGTTTTCTCCAAAGCGCTTTTTTCTTTTTTTGAAGATTGACCATGCAGCGAACAGAACTCAGTTCGGCTCAAAAATCAGCGAGTATGGAGTAATTCAAGAAAAATTGGCGAGGATGGCGATTATGCAGTACGTAACTGAGGTGAGCTGATGTTAATGGACTTATATGTTAAAATCAAGTTCACAAATATTAATGTCAAAAATATTATGATTATTATTATTAGAATTTGAAGTGTTATTCATCGAGTGTCCTTATTTGTTCTTGTATTTGCTTTTCTTGGGGGTGTTCAAGGGGAACACTGAATCTATTTAGCAGACGCGCGTAGCATTTGATTACCATCATTTTTCTGAGGCTTTTCACTGTTTCATTATTTTATATGATATTATGTCATTAATATTAAAGTATATTATATTTTATCATGTTATTTTGTATTATTTTATATTGTTATATTGTGTTATATTGTATTTTATTATATTATTATGTTATATTTCATCTAATTATTATTTTATTATATTTTGTCTTATTATACTATATTGTATTTTTTTATTAATCGTATTATATTTTATATATTAATCATATTATACTATATGTCATATTAACTATATCATATTATACTATATTATATTATGCTATATGAGAATTATACTGTGTATAAACCATGCATATTGTTCTTTCATAGTCCATGGCATACATGGTCAGTGCAAATATGGATATGGGCATCAAAGAATTTCAAATCGAAGCTGCAATTAGCAAAGTATATGCATCGGTAAGAAACGAAATTATCTCCGTCCATAGTTAATCTCAGCAATCTTTTCCAAAAAAATGTTTCTCACTGAAATTTTCACCATTTTAACATGTGAACAAATTCTCTAGTTAATAATTTAAGAACCAATTTAAAGATTTTTTGACTGATGTTAAGTTCTAGCTGCGCTGTTAAATATGTGTTATGATTTACTTTACGTTTTCTGATTTTTTTCTGATCTTATTTTCAACCTCTCTTAGGAAGCAGCGTGGGAGGTTTCAGATGAAGCTATTCAAGTATGCTCCATTTTTTATGGATTCTCAATATTGCTATTTCCGTGGATCTGTGTCCATTTAATATTAGTTTTGATTTTTGTACTGATCTGGCTCTATACGTGGCTCAGTTTGTGTGTGCTGTTTGGTGCTCTTTGAAAGCCATTTATGACCTGCCCGTCCTCCGTGCAGGCCTTGATATATCTGACTGCATCGTTCACTGAAAGCAAGCTTTTGCGTGAAACGACTGTCTTTTCCTTCTTGATTCAAATTCAACAGTTCACGCATGTTCACCAGGGTATTCCCCACCAGAGTATTCCCCAAATCAGCCAGGCTGCTAGTCAAATAGAGATCCTAAATCCGCCGGCATGGTAGAAATAGGCCATCCCCTTAGCTACATAGTGCATCATCGTCTTTGTCTTTCCCGTTGTGTTTACCCACCTTGCAAAGGGTCTTTGGTTATTGTCTGACAATTTGAAGCTCCTTCACTTAGGCTTGTTTAGGAAATGTTTTCACAGACCACTAAACAGATAAGTCCAGATAATTGTTTGGTAAATTCAGGGTCAGTAGAAAGGTTTATTATATGCGACAACGTGTCATCAAAGGCATCAACTGAAGAGTCCACGGTTTCTGCATAGAACCACTGTGCTAACAACTATCGATTTGAGTAACAGAGCTATGGCTTTCCAATCAATTTTACAATCAATTGTCAAGCGATTTCAGGTTTGTTTCCCACTGCGTTGTATATATATTTGAGCCACTGCTACCCACTGCATTTTCACTTTTATGTATTTTCAAATCCTTGATTAATGTTGATGTTAATGTTCTTGATTTTTTGCAGATTCTCGGAGGAATGGGTTATATGAAGGTAAGCGTAATCATGAAGATCTTTTCTTGAACCGCTAGTCACGTGGACTAGGTGAACATCATACAGTCCATTTTGAATTGCAACACATTGAAGCAAGGCAGTTCCTTTAAGTATTATCAGATCAGTTAGAAGCCAGATCAGATCAGAAGCCGTTAAAAATATGTGACGACATTACATCGATTACCCCTCGTGATGTTTCAGGATAGACATTTCATTATCATTTTTGATTGAATTTTATTTCACCTAAATTTATCAAAATGCCCTTCAGTATGAGAATGGGGGAAACCAAAGATGACTATGACGTGAGTGGATTTATAAAAGAAAATTTTGAATTTTTTCATTTCACTTCTAGGACTGCGGTGCTGAACGTGTTATGAGAGACTTGAGAATATTTAGGATATTTGAAGGAACAAATGACATTTTAAGACTTTTCATCTCTTTAACAGGACTTCAGGTAACGTCTTTTAATCCATACAATTGTTTGTTCTACTTTCTCACTGATACTACATTCTTATATACTATAATTTGATTGTTATTCTTTGTTTTTTCAAGCCAAAGGCTTTTGTTTGTGTTATGTTTGGGCGCAAATCAAGCAACATGTTTACATTTGTGCACCAAAATCACATATCGCTACAGCCATTCTTTATGATAATTGTGATTTTATCCCACGGTGGTTTTCAATGCCCTAATAGAAGCTCGAGTCGATTTTGACTTTAACTGGCTCCCTCCTTAGGTCATTTCTTCATAGTCCTCTGAATTTCTTTTTTAGAATGCCGGAAAATATCTACGAGAATTGCAGAAGAAGTTACAAAACCCAATTGGGAATTTTAGACTGATAATGGACGAAGGCCTCAAGCGTTCGAGAAGGTACGCAAAACTCTTCTCGCTTTTATGACAAGCAATCTGTAATTGCAGCAGATACCGCCATTTTTCATATTCAACACCAGTGACTTGGAAGTTTGGTTTTTTGTAGACTTGCAGGTTTGACTGTTGGTCCAGAGTTGTCAGGTCTCGTACACGCACAGTTAGCAGAACATGCAGGCTGGGTAAGTGATTTCCAATAGTGATTAGTGATTTGTAATAGTGATTAGTGATTTGACTGATTCTCTCAATAATCGGAAGATCAGTTAGTATGCTGCAATGCTTTTTCAGTGATAAAGTCGAACAAAGCATTGCTTTTTTGAAATGATTATAGAATTAAGGGGGTTGAGATGAAAATGGTTCAAACAAAGAATTTCAAGATGAAGTTAGGATGAAGATGGTTAAGAGAAAATGATTAGAATGACAAAGCTTAGAATAAAGAGGGTTGGGAAGAAAAAGGTTAGGTCGAATAAGGTTGTTTGAAGAACGTTTAGGCAAAGAAGAAGAGGTAAAATGAAGAGGTTTTGGACGAAGAAGGTTAGGATGAAGAAGGTTAAGGCAAAGAAAGGAAAGATGAAGACGTTTTGGACGAAGAAGGTTAGGATGAAAAGCTTAGGATGAAGAAGGTTAAGGCAAAGAAGGTTTGGATGAAGAAAGTTGAAATTGAAATGGAATATGGTTTGTGTGAAGAATGTTGGTGCGGAGAATGCTCTTCATGTAGATTAATGCATTTTTAGCCCGTTCTTCGATCATTTCAGGCCTCAAAGTCAATTGGTTTATTTGGCGTCACCTCTGAAGCCCTTCTTATCAAATACGGAAAGAATATTGTTGGTATGTCAAGCGACTTTCATTAATGAATATACGTTTTTCTTCAATTAGTTCCTCGATCCTTTTGCTGTTTTTGTTTTCTTCGCAATATTAGACGTCAATTAATGAATACGATTATCTACACACGAATATCCACATCTTGTTTGAAAGCACGTTCGAATGAGTGACATTGACTTTGACACTCTACCATTTAGCTTCTTCTCATAGCAATGCACCTGTACAAGGTTCAATTTTTGTTTCAGACCAGCAAATGATCTGCTACCGGCTGGCGGACGCAGCTATTGATATTTACGGCATGATCTGTGTCCTGTCAAGGTATGCCACGCCCCATTACTGCTGTTTTGTTATCTATCTTCCCATTTTCTCAATCTTCTTTTTTCAGTCTGTAAATCATCAGAGTAATGTAAAAGGCATTGAGTGTGGGAACATGATGATCCTGTGTTTCTCCTGCTGTGAATACTATAATTGGTGTTTACCATATTTGTGTTTAGTATTATGATTTTTCTATTAATTTAAAAAAGATATATAACCTTTACTTAAAGGGAATAGAAGCATGTAATTAGCACATTTTAAAATTAGATAGTACAGCGCCCTCGCAATATAGTCGCAGAGGTTGGCTGTGATAAGTTAATGTTTGATTGACAGTTTGAGTTTGCTGGCTTGGAGCCACTAAGATATGCTTCCCTTCTATTTAACGTACTCAGAACAATTCCTCATATAGCTGTTCAAGTGTTAAGGTGTAAATATTTGCCCAATCCCTAGAACTGCAGTCATATTTCGGAAGTGAATCATCTCGCCCGCACAACTAGCTCGCCTTACACCTCTCTCTACCGTACCTCTCTCGCTCTACCGTACCCCTCTCTGTCTACCGTACCCCTCTCTGTCTACCGTACCCCTCTCTGTCTACCGTACCCCTCTCTCTACCGTACCCCTCTCGCTCTACCGTACCCCTCTCTGTCTACCGTACCCCTCTGTCTACCGTACCCCTCTCGCTCTACCGTACCCCTCTTGTCTATCGTACCCCTCTCTGTCTACCGTACCCCTCTCTGTCTACCGTACCCCTCTCTGTCTACCGTACCCCTCTCTGTCTACCGTACCCCTCTCTGTCTACCGTACCCCTCTCTGTCTACCGTACCCCTCCCTTTACCGTACCCCTTTCCCCATGTGGCAATTTTGATGTCGCTGCCAATGACATAACTACTTCGTAAAAGGAGCCTCAATTAAACTAAAACTTTTACCAGCGTTTTCGCCCAGTTGTAACTTCATCTTTCTTGGTCATGAAGTGCAGTTTCTGTCCATTTGTTTTAAAATTGATTATAATTAACCACCTCGCTTTCTTTTTGCTTACAAACTCAGTTCCGGCCTTAGGCCAACTTGTGTGCCATCAGCTTTAGGGATCATTTATTATTTCAGAGCATCGCGGTCTCTAAACGAAGGAGCGAGCTCTTCGGAACACGAGGCGAAAATTTGCTCAATTTACTGTTCAGAGGTAATCCTTGTTTGTTCTATCGTTTTTGTTCATTTCCCATTTGTTGGAAACCTGTTTTTGGCTATCGAAATTTGTCATCGGAATGCCCCACTAATGTTCCCCAAAAAGAAGCGATAGTCGAGTACACTTTATCCTTCATTTGAAAAACATCAGTTATCGAAGTCACTTATCGAAGTCACTTAATGACAAGGTCGCCGTTCAAAGTCCTTTCTTTGCAGTGACACATCATCTCTTTGTAATTTTCCTTATCATTACCAGTCTGTACACTAGAATCTTAATTTGATCGTGGAAATTGTCCAGGTGCTGGATCATTTATTGGTTCATTTTAGATTTATCCATGTTCCAAACCTGGCAAATTTTTTTTTATTTTTGAATGTCAGTGAAAATCCTGCTTGACTTTTCTGCTGCATCTTTTTCAGGCATCCGATCGCATTGCAAAAAATCTTAAATCACTTTCCGACAAGATGAGTCTGGCCAATGATACACAAAAGAAAGAGATTGCTCTGGATTTGATTCAAAATCAAGCGACCGTACCCTCTCATCCACTCGGCTTTTAAGTGAGTTTTCTTCAATTTGAAGTTTTTTTGCCAAGGAAACGTTTCCACATTAGTCATTGAATATCCCACTTCATCGATGTTTCAAAATCCATTTTATTCTTCCATTTAAAAACCCGTTTGGCAAATTTAATGGCCTTGGACTCAAGTATTCAATTTGTATTTTTTCTAGATGAAGATGGCAAATACAATGGCGAATGTAATTATTTTGGACTTAATAGGATAACAATTTTATATTTAAACATGCATTGTTTCGTGTAACATATTGGTGTGGCAGAGTAGCTTTGATATAATAACCAATGTTTTCCTGTGCTTAATTTTGGCCGATGTAAATGACAAAGAAGCAATTTTAAACTTGCATCGACAAACTTGATGATCCCTGCTATTCTTTAACAAGGAATTCTACGCGAAGATAAAATAAATAATTTTTGTTACAAAACATGTCTTATTTTATTTTGATCTTCTGATCAAATTTTCATTTTGTAGTGAAACATTTTTTATGCTTTTAGTTCATTTCTGTTTTCGTTACGTGTCACGAAAAAAGAGTTCAAAGATCGAGATCGAGTTCAAAAATCGAGAAAATTGAGATCGATGCATAATTTATAATCCATTTTTCCCGCAAATAAGGAACTTGTCCCAAATTTTCGATTTCACGACGTGACACAATTCAATCAAAAGAATTGACAGTGCTATTTTGCTTTCTTGACAATGCTAAAACAGAGGACTCAAAAAAGGACAGACTTTTCAGCACCCGACAAACCTTTTGAAATCTAAACGTCAACAAAATCTTAGCATACTAATTTACAGCAAATAAATAATTTTAGCTCAAGGCCATCAGTTACATCCACTTGCAATTTCACAGATAAGTCCAATTCTAACATACATTCACCCGTAGCTCAGACCAACAACAGTTATATTACCAGTTTTGAAAATTAGGTCTTCCTGCTCACCGCCCTTCTCAGAAATATTTCAAGCGATACCAAATGAAATCGTCCCATCCCACCAGCAACGTTTACCGAGCAAAAAACACAAACTAAACATGATAGCACCAAAAACTTACAATCGATGGCCTGGAGGAGCAATGATGGCTTTTTAGCTATTTTAGTAGCACTGTGACTAATATACGTTAAATAGAAAACTATTGAAATACTGTAAGAGCCTAAATTGGGAAGGGTTCCTTTTGTTGACGGCCCATGGCGCCGGTGGCTTATTTACTCGTAGATGTGCCTACGTCAACTGACATCAGAGCCTCGTTTGCATTGGGCTCTGATGTTTGAGCCTCGTTTGTAATGAAGCGTAGCAAATCCATCCGGGTGACGATACCAAAAATGATCTCCTTTGTGGCCGACTCATCCCGCGCTGCGTCTGCAGATAATTAAACGGAAAGAAACTTGTCAGGGCAGTTTTACTCCGAGAAAAATGACGTATTCACTCACCGGCCTAGCAAGTCGAGTAGGCCTCCAAAAATTAATGACTAAGGGAATGACCAACAAAGAAGAAGGCGATGACACTTACAGAGCCGTTGTGAGTGGACAACCAGTGCAAAGTATTCGTGATCAAGGATACGTGACAGGGATCCAAGGTTCGTGTTCAAGGAAACCTGAAAAGAAAGTAAGGAAATCAGATTCGAGGCGGGATTTTCAGAAACAACTTTGCAAGTAACTGAAATACGCAAATATAAGCAAGATACCCGACTTAGTACAAGGGTTTTGTGCCGAGATTTAAAACAATATAGCAGGCTTTAATGTTATCAAAAGTAACGAGGGTAGAAGAGGCCTGGTAAAGCTGGCCATTGGAAGAATAACACGTACCTTCTTGAATTTGGAGTAGATGCATTCAGACAGCGGCGTCTCGGGGGTGACCTTGCCGGCCACGATCCTCGACATCAGATTCCCAAGAGTGATCATACCAAGCACAAACCTAAAATAAGATGATCACATGACCAACATTACCACGTGACCAAGACGGTATTCACGAGGGGTATGAGGAGATCTGTCGGGGCTATTTACCAACGACTTTCTAAAACCAACGATAGAGGGCCTCCCAAGTGGGAAATGTGTGTCACAGGCAAATTGACTTAGAAGCTGTTAGTCTTAATCTTGTTCTGGGGCAGCAACCGAAATCTTCTTCGCAAAAGGCATGGGGAATTATGTCATAATTTCAGAAAGGCTTCTATGAGTTGGTCACTAGAGCCTAGAAGTACAAGATGATACAGCATTGCAATCAGGCCAAAACTAGGAAACAGCTATACTTGCCCCCCTTCGTTCACCACAGGCAGCTGATCATACGTCTCTCTAGAAGAAAGATAACAAGTGTGTGCTATGACGTCATCAATACAATAGTAACTGAAACATTGGATTGACGGCCATGTACGATAGGACAGTACGATATTAAGTACCATTAATAAAGAACCATAAGATGTCACGTGCGAATATGTCACGTGCGAATATGTCACGTGCAAAGATATCACGTGCAAAGATATCACGTGCAAAGATGTCACGTGCGAAGATGTCACGTGCAAAAACGTCACCTGTTCATGATCTCAATTGCCTCCTGACAGCTAACACTGGGCAGCACCGTTAGTGGCGTATTCAGCTCCAGCCGCCCCACCTTTTCATTCCACCACCTTAAAAAAGGAAAAATTGGTTAAAAACTATTCCCATTCTTTGTTAACAAAGAGTTCGTCTTTTCACATGGACGCTTAAGCCTAATCTCCACTAGGCGGAAAATATCGAGGCGGAAAAATTTCCTGCGATCTAATTGGCTAATTGAATTGTCGCGGCGGAAAATGCCGACTAGCGAAAAGTAGAAAATGATCCTACTTTTCGCGGCTCGACAATTTTCCGCCTAGTGGAGATTGGGCTTTATAGAAGAACGTGTAAGTGGATGCTGATTGGCCAATAGACAGCCAATCATGCGCTTTTCTCACAATCCCTTGGTGTTTTCAATCCGCAACTGGCTATTTGTTTTGTCAGCTTTTGTTCAATTTCAGACATTTGCAAACTGTGAGGAGTGTCGGAAGAAAGAGTATGCAAAAACAATTTCCGCTGTTTTTAGCCATTACCAAAATTGTTTAAAGATAACCGACCATTAGCGATATTGCGTCTGGAAGAAATTATTGAACTGGCTGTGTTCAGACACAAGATTAAACAAATGCACGTATTATGCGACCCTAGCGGAAAAACAGCTTCACCCGTCTTCCATGTGTGGAATATTGAGTCATCGGCCCTGATGTTATAGTCTTGTTCAACAGCCAATACTCTTGCAATTAAAAATAAAAAGAACAGTCCCATGGAATGGATAATGAGGTTGGGCACGTAAAACGCGACACAAAGGAACATTTGACCCCTGGAAATCGATAAGTCGTCGAATTCCAGTTACTTAGTACCCGCCAGACTAGAATGACCACTCTTATTACCATATTACAACCTGCTTCGAAAACCTAATGAAAACCAAATGCCCTTAAGTCTCGATTCGCTGCCTTCATATCTAAATGAACTGCCACAGCAGAACTGAAACAGGTCATATTATCAATTAAATGAGCAAACTTTAGGAGGAGGGACGAATATTCGCGTTTGACAACCATATAATTAACGGAACGTGGCCAATAGACGTTGTGAAATCATCTTCAGGGCAAATCATTGGGTTATAGACCTCTACGCAAAACTCCATTTTCGGGTTAGAAAAGATAACAACGTCCTTTAAGCCTGCAGGTGCCCTGTTTTTTCTTTACCAGTTTCATCGGCCAGTCTGCGAGCCTGTTAGTTCTAGCCAAGACAACAAACTCTTCCAAAGACTCACCAAGTTTTCTTGGGATCATCCGGCTTGAGTTCGATAAAGCTTCTTTCCGCCATCCAATCGTCATTCAAATACTTCGTCCTGCAATGTTGATGTGTCATAACTCAATCTGAGCGGCGAACAAAATTTGAACAGACATGCGCAGCTCAAACGGAGCCTTGGTGAGCACTACATGTTTGGAGACGACTTCAAGACAGAAACAAACTGATGCTCGATTAATAACCATGCACTGAACGAAAACCCAAATTCACGTAGCAGTGCCTGGAAAACTCTCCACTGCACAGAGTTTATTCTTGTTAGGAACTGTTATCACCTAGGCTGTCCCATTTGGCACGGATCAATGAATCAGGAACAATAGCACTACCCGCCAACACTGAAAACAACAACACTGAAGCAAGGGCTGACTGAAACAGAGGCTGAATAAAAATTGCAACCCACATGTAGTTCCTGACGCTGTCCGGCAAAATGACGACACATCTTTGATCAGGCCCCAGGTCCTTGGCTGCTTCAATTGCTGCTGCGACGGCGGTGCCGCAGGATCCCCCTGTTGGGATACAAACGAGGCCGGTCATTACAGACTGTGGGTTCTAGATGTTCAGTAACATCGGTCAAAGTGGCAATGAAAGCAAGAGGAAGGCAAGAGGAAAGCAAGAGGAAGGCAAGAGGAAGGCAAGAGGAAGGCAAGAGGAAAGCAAGAGGAAGGCAAGAGGAAAGCAAGAGGAAAGCAAGAGGAAAGCAAGAGGAAAGCAAGAGGAAGGCAAGAGGAAGGCAAGAGAAAAGCAAGAGGAAGGCAAGAGGAAAGCAAGAGGAAAGCAAGAGAAAAGCATAAACATTGAACTTGTTGCTCAGCTCAGTTCAAACGATTCAAAACCACGTACCGCAAAGAAGGCCCTCGTATCTTATCAACTCTCGTGCGACCAGAAACGAGGCTTTGTCCTCACTTTTCACCCACTTATCCACCACGCTTCTATCCAGCACAGTTGGTATGAAGTCATAGCCAATGCCCTCGACCTAGGACCAGATCAGTGACGTAAATCACTATGTTTAATGGGAGTGACTGTGTCTTGTACTGGCGATGAAAGTTAACACGCTGAACTACCAATTAGAATTTCCCTGCGTTTAATGCAATCGCCATATAAGCCTACAAAACCGTCTCACATTTGCGCGAAAGTTAGGTCTAGACCTCTACAAATTGTCTGTACTGACAGAATATGAGGTGAGAAACGGCAGCACCACAATTTATCTGCATACAAGTCTTAGCTGCTTTGCATGCAAAGGTCCAGAGCTAAGGGTACTTTGAGGCGCTTTTTACTCAACATATTCCGATGTGTGCTTCTGAAGTCTCCTCTCACTTGCCTTTCTTAGTCATTAGAAGTCATAAAAACGGGCCACCCCACCAAGATGATACACAGTAGACAAGAGAATGACCAGTTACCTCATAATATGTTGTGTTCGTTTCGTTCAGCGTATCTGGTTGTGCCAGAATTGAACCATATGGATCTACACCAACAACCTAAAATAAATAGCAAGGAACTGAGAAAAAGGATTCGTAAAAACCACAGCAATGGTAGGAAAGCCTTGCTTAAGGTGCCTTATTGGTAGCTTGCAAGAAAATGAAAAGCTGAAAGAAAGTTTGTGTGCAAGTGGAACTTGAAGGGGAGGAATTAATAGCCATGTGTCGTCAAGTTTTAAATTAAAACAGCCAATGCTACACCAATTTTTTGAACTTTTTAATTCTAGGCCATTGTCCACAGGTATTAGAAAACGCGTTGAATGCTACCCAATAGTCGTCCATGTCTACTTGACATTAAGAGTTACCCAAAAAGTGTCACCGCCTGTCTTTTTGTGCAGTCAAAAACCAGAGAGTAGACAAAGTTATCTTAGAATCTGATGCGTTAACACGTCAGTTTGAAATAGGATGTCCGATACTTATGCAATGCACATTGGGTTTCTTAGAGACAGGAGCCCATCCCCGCTGACAAAAGTAAAAACGCCTCTAGTGATTCTGAAGTGTCCGTTGTGAGCTGATCAATAGTTCGAGGGCCTTAACGCTGTCTGCCTGTGTCGAAGGTCTTCCGAAAACATAAATTGCACTTCAAAACAATCTGTTATGCAGCTTTTGCGTTACTAATTTTGAATTTAGAATGGAACAAACATTTTTGCAGGACTTTGTTGGTGGGGAATCATCACTAAAGAATCTAAGATGACACGAGAAAAGAAAATCAGAATAAGCAGAAACATGAAATTGGGTAGAAAGTGAAATGGAAAGAAAGATTGTGGATAAATGAGAAAGAACTGAAAGCGCAGCAGGCTTGCATTTCATGATTATGAATAACAGAACAAAATGAACAAAATGGTTATGTTATTTGGTATAAATAATCTCCAATGCATCAGATACAAGCCATGTTCAGGTTTTGATAACATTTCGGCGGCATTATTAAGCAGTGAATAGTAGACAATGGAACATGGGTTGAATAGAGAATTGCTAAGAGACACAAACCGTGACATTTGGGACTTTCTCCTTCAGTTTCCTGGCAAGTCCAGTCAGTGTACCACCAGTACCAGCCCCTGCAACCACCATGTCCAATTTACCTGCATAACCAAAGTGCTTGTTATCTTCAAAGGAACCTGAACAAGTTGTTGCAATACCTTTCGAACTCGAGTGAACACTTAGAGATCAATATGCAAACAACTTTCGATAGGGTCAAAACAATAACCAAATAGGGTTACAGGTAAATGTTAATAAAAAATGAATTGCTGTCACATTCTGCCATTTGATAAATAGTCAGACGGAGATTGGTTTTTCAAGAGACATTCAGGCCAAAATAGTCACAGGTGGGTCTTTTCTTTCAGCCTGAAATTAGCAGATGCTGTCTGATTGGAGAGTTGTGAAGTTGCATGAAGCTCGAACATAGAGAAATAGCGAATCCTGTTCATCGATTGCTCAAAAGATTGATGGGTGCAGGGAAATCTCACCATCACAAGCATCAATGATTTCTTCAGCAGTTTCATCGTAATGGGCAAGTGGGTTTCCAGCGTTGCGGTACTACAAAAGAGTAAGGGAGTTGGCTGGAACACGGTGAATAAACTTCTTACGTGCTTAAGAAAATTATTGTCAGAATACCACCATTAAAAAATCTATCTAACTAAAGGAACACACCTAAATAACCAACTCCTGTCAAGATAATTTAAGGAAATCATATTCTTTACTTTTTAAGTTTATCTAATTTTACTTGTTCCTGAACAAGTTTTACTGTTGGCATGATGCACTTGAACGACCTCCTAATACAGCAAAAAGATGTCTATCAAGGATTTGGCCCAAAGATTTACTCCAAAGAAATTCATTGTGTCATTTCTAATACTTAGTGGACAGAAATGAACGTATAAAATTTTATCATGTGGAATTTTCCAAATAATCAGTTTCAAAGGAAGAATAAACAAACCTGGTCCAAAATTACAGAATCTTTAATTTGCTGTTGCAGTTGGTGTGCCACCCCAATATGTGACTCTGAAAAGAATCGAAAGTTCGTAGAAAAACGCAACATAATACACCACTACAGATATAGCAACTCAATACCATACAGATATCAAATTCTCTCAATACGTTTGAAGGCTAAAGATACAAGCAAGCTAAAGTGACAATGACAAGTGATAATTCGAAATTTTACTGCAGCATTTAGAATGAAATTCATTCTGTAAACAGAGATGCATGTTTTCCTGCTGCTTGCAACTATAATGTGGACCGAAGAATAGTTGCTGTCTAGGTGATTAATCCGGACAAAATTCAGACAGAGATCAACAAGTTTGGAAAGGAAAGAGAAAGGACTCACGAGAGAGGAAAAGGGTTCTACTGCTAAGCAAGGAACTAGAGCAGCTGATTATGAAATAGCGCTAGATTCACAACTGAAAGGATTTCATTTTGTTTAAGGGGAGGATGAAGACAACCGATTCAAGTTTCTGCAAGAGAAGGTATGTCGGTCAGAATAGCTTTTCTTTGAGAACGAAACTATCAGTCTACCAGAAAGATCCTGAATTTGTGACCGCCAAGCCTTGCATACGACTTTTGAATTCCAAGACTGTAATAGCAACACTTTAAGCTATGGCCCAGAGCTCAAAACTGGCAGTTTAGAATTGATAGGACAAGAAAAGTCAGGTGTAAGTTTGCTTAGCAAATGGGGAGGAAATGGAGCTGTTGTTTGGAGGTGGAAAGCAAGAAGTGAGAAAGCACAACAAATAAATCATTGAAAAACTGCTTTGTCATGGAAGATTGGGATAATACCGAATGAACAAGGCTATGGTTCAACAAAGTGCTCGGAACTTCCTTCTTTGGGAGATTGGTACCAACACTGGCTACATACTCATGACATATCGAAGATTAAACAAGAAATCGTCGAGTATGAACGTTGTCTTGCTTCTGGGAAGCTGTACTTCGGGGAAGCTGTACTTCCGAGAAGCTTCCGGGAAGCAAAATTTGGGATATGTTTGAACAAAAGCTTCATTGCATTAGATGCCACAAGGAGTGGTTCATTGCATTAGATGCCACAAGATTAAACGATGGAGCTGATTGTGGAAACTCGAAAGCAACTCTCGAGAAGGGAGAGTGAATACAAATGTCCAGGGAAAACTAAGATAGAAATGACTCAAAATTGTTTATCTTTTGCGCAGTGGGTTGTGCGACGGAGGGGAGCCAGGGAAATGACGTCACCAAGATGGTCAACCGTGCAGTGGAGAATAAACAATAATCAGCTTATGTAAATGAATTCGAGTGGGCAACCCGTTTCAAGCAGATTAGAGTGCAATTATTGAAGCATTTCCCAACCAGTCAATCAACGACAAGAACGAAGAGCGGGCAAATACATAGATATTGTATGAAGAAACTACTGAAGAATAAAGAGTGTCTTGTTTGATCCAGGCCCTGATATGAGAGGCGCCTGATCGCGCGCCTCCACATACGCCTCGGACGATTTACGGGGCACAGTGATTCTAGCTGATCATTTCATAAGTTCACTCTGACTTGTGAACTTGCAAATTCATTTGATGTAAAGAAGCAGCCAATATTTCTTTCGTTCTTTTCTGAGCAAAATTCATTCGCACTCTAATGAAATGTTTTCATGGCTCATCGGACTTCCAACGCCTAATTGAATTGAGAAGCTTGATTAGTCAACCAACTAAATTCTGCTCGTTTTACGATCTGGTTTAACCCTTGTTTAATTATTTCCCTCTTGCTAGAATCGTTTGACATCCAGACAATTCGTGCAAGAGCTCTTACTCAAATAAGAAAGTGCCCCCTTAGAGGTTCCATAATTAAATAACCGCTCAAGTTAATCAAGGCTTTGAGGTGACTAGAAAACACACATAATAAACCCACAAAACCTATTAAGGCAAAGCAAATATGGGTACATCGTCTTTTTGGCTTTTTCTTAATACGATTATTTCCCAATGCCAGATGTCTTACAAGCACTTAATAATTAAAATACCTGGGGCATCAAATCTTGCAGATGTTGGTGTTCTCACAATTTCAGCCCCAAGAGCTCTCAAAACATTAACCTTGAAAAGAGATATAACAAAAGAGGATTAAAAAATATCATAGGCAGGTGTGTAGTCTTAGCTGTTGGGCATCTGCCTAGGAGCCAGGGGGCAATGTCACACAAAAATTGTGATATTCTAGCCTTGTTGCTCATCCCAGCAGAAAATTTGCAGCCCCCAAATTTCAAGCACCCCTATGCTGGTAATGTGGGGCAGCAGTTAACTAAAATTTTGCAGAAGTTCTTCATCGCATAGTCTGTTTACTTTAAAATTAACTGAAACAAATCAACAGAATGCCTATTTTGCTTTGATTGCTTCCTTGGAGTGAGTTCTTCTGACCAGGATGGTCACTTGCTTTCATCCAGAGTAACATATGATTTGTTGGAAAAATAAATTTACTTGCTGTGTAGCAGAATAAATCATTGCTCTAGGTAAAACTAAAACAAATTGGTTGAGAATTCAAATACTTAAATGTTTATTCTACACCTAGGTTATAAATGTAAAACTTGTTCAGTAATTGGGTTCAATAAAAGTATAACAAAATAACTACAACTGAACTAAACCACCATCTAAGCCATAAAATAATGGCTGTCCCACTTTCAATAGGTTTAGTGCACAAGTTACAGAAGTAAGCTATTTCAAACCTTCTCAGAGCTCATCTTTTCTGGCATTACAATAATACATTTGTATCCTTTAACAGCAGCAGCAAGAGCAATACCAATACCTTTAAATTAAAAATCTCTTTTAGGTCATTTTAAAAGACAATTCGAAAAAAAGCAAAACATTTTGAAATTAAAATGTATTACCCACACCAAGACAACATTTGTACCCTCGATAACTAGAGAACTGAAATGCTAATTCGTTTATGATGAGGGGGCCCTCTGTCATTTAAAAAAAACCATTTAAAACGAAGCAAAACAATTCAAGATCAAAAGTTACCCATATCACAACACCACTTGTATCTGCATTAAATAAATGGTTTAAAGGTTAATTCTTTTATGATAGCTCAGAGAGAACATCATTTCTTAAATGATAGTGTGTTCAAAAGACCCGATCTACTCAAGTACAAAAAGTTTACCATTGCTTCACTTATAATACAGGCCAATTTGCTATATAAAGTTTTGGCAGAACGAAAATAAACAATGGATCAGGGTAGGCATTGCAAACAAGCTAATGATTTACCAGTGTTTCCTGATGTTGGTTCAATCAATGTGAAGCCGGGTTTTATTCTTCCAGTCTTTTCTGCTTCTTCTACCATTCTGTAGCCTATGCGGTCTTTCACGGAACCACCAGCATTGAAAAATTCACATTTTGCCACTAAAGCATCACAAGACATAAAATCACTAAATGAAAGGTGGATTATTGAGAAGGATAGTGCAGTGCTACCACTACAGAGCGTATTAATCAGAAGCAAACATTAAACTTGAACCTAAATCATTGATCTAATCAAATAGAGCTAAATGTGATATTGTGACAGGGCTGCAGTACATGTCCATTGGATGGTTCTAGCGACCAGCTTAAGATGTAATGCAAGCCATTGATAGATTGTAGCTACTGGATAGTTCCTTTTGTTTTTGTTCACGTAATTAGTAATAAAATTAGTATCATGCACTTAAGATATCGCTGCATTAGTTTTAGTATGAAGGCTGGGACTATATTTTCTCCAGTGCTTGCACACGTCTCTTCCTTGGGGAGAACTCTGTCAGAAACCTTACAAAATAATCAACAAGATTTGGGTCAGTTGGTCTAGGAGTTCTGAACAGGTTATGTTCATTGTTCCATAAAAGAGTGATAATTTCTTAAGGAGTAGAACATTCTGTGGTTAAAGAGCGAATTCAAAGCAAACTTTGCTTATTGAAAACACCCTTTACTTACTTGCTAGTTTGTGGTTAACAGAGGACAGCCTTAACAGAATTTAAAGAATTCACAACTTAATTCTTACTGATAAGCAGATTCACCACAAAAAGTCTTCATTCCCCAGGACTTTCCACTACATGATGAAAACAATGGGGCATTCTATAAGAGAGCCCTTTGCACAATAAAAGCAGATAACAAACTTGCTTGTTCTTGTCAGAACTGGCTTTGGAGTGATAAGGTCATTATTTCTATGAAGGCAAGGCAATGTGACATTTCTCTCACTACCACCCCATAAAACATACTCTGATGGTGAATCTTGTTTCATTAAAATGCTACGACTTGAAGTTGCCTTACATAATTCACACTTTAATCCATGCCTTCTTCCAACTTGATTGAGTCGTACAAGTGGTGTATTCCCAATGAATTGAAGGATGTTTGGCAAGATTTTCTCTTTCTTTCTGTTAAAAAAGAAAGAAAAAGTTTCTGAGGAAACCGAAGACGAAATTGATGTTTATAAACTAAATTGGCTAGACAAAATAAGAAATCTATGAGCACAGGACACTTTTCAAACGCAAATGCAGGTCCCAAAACTTGCTCTAGAGTTCATAGATTTTCATCCAATCTCCGTTTACATTTAAAGTTAGTGGCATAAACCTTTTTAACATCTGACACCAAGTATTTTTAAGATCTCCGCGTAGTTGACTTGGATATTCCACCAGTGGCATACCCTATAATCTCGCATATAGGCGCCGCTCGTATATAGGCGCCGGCGCTTATATCCGGCCCGGTTTTTTGAATATCATATTTCTTACCGTATATTTACAGAGAAATAACATAAAGCGATTTTCATATAGTAGATTCAATTACTTTCACTTAGTCTTTTACATATATCTTTAATAATTGCCTCTACTTTTGATAGAATATCCGCCGTGGCTCTGGTTCTGATCAGGCGAGGACATTCGTAGAAGTATAGCATTGTGTTTTTAATCTGCAAAATTTCTGTAGTTAAGATGTTTCTTAGTATAAGCTGTGATGCAAAATGATTTTTTTGCGATTTAAAGTGATTTTGTTGCCAACAAATTATGGGCGCCTGGCGCCTATACGCGGCCCTACTTGCTAGACTTGAAAACCAAGAAATTTTAAATATCCGGATATGTAGGCACCGGCGCCTTTAAGCGAGACTATAGGGTATGAAACTCAAATTGTTCCCATCATACGATCTTGTTCTAGATGGCAAATCATTATGTTTCCTCCAAATCATAGCCCACATTCCGAATGTAGATATCACTTAAATGCTTGTCATCCCTTAATCGAAACAATACAATTAATAACTCAATCAGAAACAAATTTGGACAAGAAAACGAACAACGTATGAGGCCTAACTACCTTGGGTAAACAACGTGATTGTGAGGCGACTTCTCTGGGCTGATCCCAAGATGCCACGTGCATTTCGTGGGCAGATCGGGTCGTATCCATATTCTTTCCCCTTTTTGGCCCTCTTTAGTGGAAGACGAACGGTTTTTCTTCGGACTCTCCATCGAATTCATGGCAGGTCCCGAAAGTTTTTATCACCACCAGACTGAGGGCTGTCCTTTTTGCGCAGACACGTTTCAAGACGTCCCACGCGTGGATAGGCTGCGCATCATAGCCAGGAATTTTACAAAAATTTTCGCGGTTCCGCAAGAGTCACTCTGTAGAGTAATTAGGGTAAAGTAACAAGACACTTTAAACAAATGCGGAATAACATCCCATCTACGTTCATCCGTATCGTAAATCCCCCCGGCTTATTGTTTCCCAGCACTTCAAAGGGGGGCTAATAAGAGAGGGGCTAAATTGAGAGAGGGCTTGATTAATATTTTGTAATATTTTGCAAGGGGCGCTAATTTCATCATTAACATCATTCACAAGTGAACAATTAAGCAATGAAATCTGCCATTTTACTTTTTCACTAAAAAAATCCAGTCCCGCTTCATGTAAAAACTATTGGGGAGCTACAGTTCGTGTTTCCTGAGTCTCTTTTCATCACAAAATCTTTGTCTTTGTTTTCAGTACGGAGTTTCCCCAAATTAGCTTTAAAAAACCCATCTACACTCACTTTCCACCAACGTGAACTTTGCCATAAATGTCGCGCCAACAGAACTACCACCGCCGGTACCTTACGGCCTAACGGAAACAAATTTGCAGGTGTGATCAGCTCTGGTCCAACTACCGCGATGGAGTTGACCAAGATTCTGCTTTTGCCCGCGATTGCGAAGGCTTAACGGTACTGCCAGCACTAAGGAATTTAAAGGAAACATTTGCTTGCGGATGCGGCTGAGATTGCGGTGCTCTCATAATGTCAAATGAAGCTGTTGAAACAATGCTTGCAGACCAACAAATGCACAAATTTTCGCTGTAAGCTTTACAACACTGACCGCTCAAGGCATTTGACTCCCCCATATCATTTGACTCCCCCATAGCATTTGACTCCCCCATATCATTTGACTCACCCAAAGTTTTACACTTTGCTTTCGATCTTTTACGCCTTCCTCTGTCATTTGTCCCCTTTCCCTCCTGAAAATTGTCCATGTTTTCCCACTTTGGCACAAGCGTTAGACGATGGATGGACTACTTCCTTCGCTAGTGAAGTTAAGAAAGATGACACGCAAGCGCTGATATAGGTAATAAATGAGATTAGTCAGAAGTCCTCCCTTTGTTCATTGCATTTAAAGATATAGATTTATGTACATTTGACTACAAAAGTATTGTTCCAAGACGACACTAGACTGATATGGTCACGATACTGTACTACCTTAGGTCCTCCAGCCAATGATAAGGAAACACCTTGGCCACATACAATGCCTGCCAAAATTGTTTGAACAATAACGAGAATTCTTAAATTCGCGTTCCCTCAGCCTCCTCCTCCTCCACCAGGTGCCTTTTGGCAGGCCTTATAGGTCTGAAAAGAGGCTGGTTTCAAGATTGACAGACTCGAGGCTGGTGCAGCGGCTTTAAACGCAACGGAGGAGTGATTTGTTTTGGCTGTTAGTAAATTTGGTTACCATTCTTAATCAAGGCAATTTGAATGCGCCCATGTTAAACTTACCTCTTAGGCCCTATACCAATTTTGGTCATTATTTTGTTCTCAAGGTAAAACGGCACCTCGGAGACGCGATTGCATTTAAAACGTGAACATGAGACAATTGTCTACATGGCACAGAAGATTGGTGAGTCATTCCCACAAGCTGTTAGTGGCTGTCAGTGGTTGAAGTTAAGAAGCATTCAGCCGTTGACTTTAAGGGCGGATTGTGGAGTCCCTTCACATAAGAGGTCAAATAGGTAGAGAGGTCAAAGCTAGTATCATGACACTTGACCTCTGAAAACCAAAGTTCAGACAACCTAGTCTTGATGTACATCCCCTGTCTGGAATTCCACGGGCATCCAATTCAATGGGCAACAGACCAGTCAGTGTTGACAGCAAACAGAATATCATAGGATTTGCTGGATTACCAATTCCAACCTTGTTTTTTCCTGAAATAAAGATAGCCAGCTTAATTTAATTATTACACATATAAGTTAGACGAAATGAGTGGTGAACAAAAGTAGAGTTCCAAATAAAAGCACCTAATTGGACAGAAGCTGTAGGCAAAACAGGTTGCTAGACACGTCGTTTTGTCACACACGCTTAGGCTGATAGGGGCATTGCGAATTCGTTTAAAATACGGCGGCATCTCTTTTATTCGAATTTGTGAGCATCTCTGTCAGTAGCGGTGCCACGGGGGGACTGGGGGGGGCAGAGATTCATCAAATTTCGAGAAGAAAATGAGGGGGGATATCTTTGTGAGGTGCCACAAGCAATTGCTTCAAACACAGACCTTCCTTTAGGTAAAAAGATGTTTCAAATAATTTAAAAGGGCGTTTCCTACATTTAGATGGGCATGGCTCTAGAAGAATTCATTGCTTCTAAAACGAATGGATTTCCTCCGCTGCGTCTGCCACAGTAGCATCTTGCCAGTCTTCCATGTTTTAGCCGAGCTGCTTTTGTGTCTACGCTACTGTCTTGCCTAAAGTGACAAGATCCCGTTTAAGAAGGTTGGTTTGTGATCTGCTTATAATACGGTTCCAAAAATTTACCTAAAAACGGTTTTTGATTTTGCCGATCTGAAAATTCTACAAGTGGCTGACACTCTTTGCCTAAAGTAAATCACAAATAGACAATTTTCTTGACAAATTTCTCTTTAGTATAATAATGGACTTCAGAAAGTCTCAAATTTATGTCAACAAATTTCCATCGTCAGTAGCCGCTGTTGCCTATGTATCAAATGTGGTCACTGATAAGAAAAAGTTACTTTTGTTTACTTAGAAGATCTTTAAATATTGACTCCCTTTGTCAATTTACACCCAGTTTAGATATTCGTTGAGCTAACTTCGTGGGCAGCTGCAAGAGCTTCACTTTAAACAGCTGCTTGAAAGTCACTGAACAGTAAATAGCAGATTTGTGCGAGCTACACGCCAGTTCAAAAATGCAATTTAGATCTTAATGGCCTAAATCGATAAAAATCAAACGAGGCCCAACTAAGGTTGAGGTAGGGGAATTAATAAAAATATCAAAATTGAGCTGTCTAGGTGGGTTTCGACCCACCCCAAATTGCAAAATGTTGAATCATTAAGTACTTATTCGAGAAATGTGTTTTATCAATTTCGAACGCTTGCATAATAAAAATGGTATGTTTTGATATGCGCATTTGAGTCAAAAGGAACAACGAATGCATGAAGTATGTACTAAACATTACTGAAGTGAAGATATTTTAAATGAAAAGAGGCTTTTATGAAGCTGTTATTCAATGCTATGTGTTTTACTATAATTTAGAAGTTCTTCTAATCGTCAGCGGTGACGTCATGCAAGCCTTCCTGCCTCTGTTGTTCTGTTGTCCTTAAACGAGGCAGGGAACTTAGAGCCCAGGCCCTTAATCTCTCGGGGAGCGAACAAATCTCGGAGAGATGTAAACGGTCCGAAGCCGTGAATGTGTCTGTGAGAAATTTTTGTTTTGTTTACGGCAGTGTCTTTACCTGTAAACCTAGGCTGAGAGTCGAAGCAGATGTGCCTTCTTATATAGTTAGGTGAGTGAGTTAATCTTTTCTTTGTCAGCATTATGTGACGAGGGCCTTAACTTCGTTTCAATGGCCTCCGCGTATTATGACAAAGGTAGTGGATGTCAAAATTTTTTTGTCTTAGGACAGTTCAGCATAGCCTCTTCGCCAGCCGTTTGTTGGCCTGATTGAAATGAGGCTTAGGTGATATTTTCCGTGGTTACAAGGGAGAATCGGTGAAAGGTTTTTTGACTTTGTGGGAAATAAAGCTGGCTTCTATGCTATGAAAGACCTACGCATAAATTTCCCAAGGATTAATGATATTAAATGAATGATCATAAAACTTTCGATTGCATTAGTTTGTTCATGCGCTGAATGTGTTTTGCTCTACACAAGCTTCGTCTTTTTGCCAAAGCAGTATATTATAATGAATTTCGACAAACGATAATTGTTGTCAAGTGTTTTGGATTATGGATCACACCCGGAGTGATGTTTTGCGTCCGGAAATGAGGTTGAAAGTGAAAAATGGGATCAGGAATTGGTTCACACCTTTACAATATCACGCAAAAGCCTGTGCTTTTTATACAGCCGAGCTTGATTTAGTCTTTCAGTCACACAGAGGTTTTCTTGGTTGTTTTTATTTTCAATCAACTTCGGTATGATGTAATGGAAATAATAGCCATCAAATGAGTAAACACAGAAACATTTAGTGCCACAGATGCACATTATTAGTCGCATTGGACAGTTAATGATTTAAAAGGGCTGCAAGTCAGATGCCCTTGATGTTGTTTGGTAAACCCTTTTAGTACACTGACATCACATGCATAAGAGCTAATTTAATCAGACTTCATGTTAATTATTTGTTTGGTCACAAATTTTTGCTTGTTCATCAAATGTAGATTAAAGAAATATGGGTTCTTTCTGTTGTGAGCTTGATTTCAATCCAACAGGGCTCTGCAAAAGCTGATTAAAACAGTAGGCTACAATTTTCATTAAGGCAAAGTATGTTAAACTTTTGACTACTAACTAATAATAGTTTCATAGAAATAAATATAGGAAGGTAATGTTTGTCAGTAGTCGACCATAAGCAAAATGAAATGGATCAAGTATTTTTGAAGTTTTCAGAATTGTCTCCCAAAAAGTTGTTATGCAGAGCATGTTTTGAAATGTAAACAAATCAAAGGAAATTTATCTCTAATGCAAGTATTTTGGAATTCCTAGATACTTAATTTGATTTGTTTCATAGGAGCTAATTAATTTATACTGGCTCATATCAGCTAGAGATGAAGATTATGATAAGGCTAAAAGATTTGTCAATCAAGATAACAGAAGGTTTTCAATAACTTTTTCACAAATAATGAAACAAATAATCTGAAGACAATTAATGCACAAGGCATATATTATACATTATTTGTATTTTGTCTTGTGAACTTGGGTCATTTGCACGCTTTTAGGCCAAGCACAACCTATAATGAGTTGTGGTAAAATTAAATTATTTGCCATTTTGTGTTAGCTGAAATTGAAATCATTTGCATACAAGCACTCATATCTTTCTATATACATCCATTTTAAATGGAGGGTTCTTTTGAGAGTTGGGGTGTTGTAGGACATTTTTTGTGTTCACTTCCTCAAATTGATAAGGATATGAAGCAGCCTACAGTGAATCAGAGCATCTAGTTTCTCTCAAAATTATTCCAAGACAGTTAACATATTCCACTGTAAAGAAAAACTGTTCAGGCTACTACATTAAAAAGATTAGTTCTAGGATTTTAGGCCTGTTTCATTGTCCTGGCCTGTTCAATACATGTGAAACTGACCAACATTTTAGCAAGCACAGTAAATGCCCTAGTTCATATGATGCTAAGCCATAGGCCCTCTGATACATTTGTTTGCAAGAGGTTGGTATTTTAAGATTGCTTTTGTTTTTCAGAGATGCAAGGAATTCAATATTGTCTGCATGTTATAGCACTGAATTGTTTTTCTTTTCTGGCTGACACCTGCCTCACCTTTTATTCAGAATGAGGCTATCATCATCTGTTAGGATTGCTTTCCTCAAATCATAGTTAGACAACAATGGAAACTAGTCCATATGTGGATGATTAAGCACTTCAAATTATTATATGTTTATTTTGAATTCTTTAAAGGAATGGAAATTTTAAATAACATCCATCAGCATCAATGTCGGTAAAAAGGTGCCCTCATTGGAGAGATTTCAAACCATAGATAAAGACCACAGAAACTACTCTCACTGGAATATAACAATATTTACTTAATATTTAATTGTCCAAACTATCTTTGGGATAAGACAAAATCTAACTTGCTTTAAAATGTCCCATTCCTTCCCATCTCTAATGACAAGTAGGGAGCTTAAGCAATTTTATCTTAATTTTCAAAAAAATAAATCATATATTTCAAAGTAGGATCCAGTTATATGCTTCAATGATCATAAGTTCATTCATCAAATTGATACAGACAAATTAGGAGCATGAAGTTTTCTGTTCTTTTCTGGCCACAGACCTGCAGAGGGATACTAGTACAAAGGTGTTTTTATGCGCCAACCTGATGAGGAAATCAAGAATTTGTTGCTCTAAGGGCAGTTAAGCGAACTCCTTTGTGCTTCTAGGAAAATAGTTTTTGACTGCTTTGGTTCTATGTTTATAACATTGTTTTGGTTTATAAAGACTACCTAGACTACTAATTTCTATATAAAAAACAATCACATGTATACAAAAGTGGTTAAGCAAATTGTTTGTGACCTTGTGCTTCTATGGTGACAAACTAGATTCATAGTATGACTAAAGTTTCACAAGAATTTGATAAGCAAGGGGGAATAAACAAAAGAGTTAAAGGAGATCAAGAAAAGGGGAAAGAGAATAGAAGGGAAAAAAGAGAAAGAAAAATAGAAGTGTGGATTTGATGAAGCTGAAAAAGTTTAGACATGATGTGAGAGGCATATATAGACATTATCTGTTCTAGAAATTCAACTTCTTTTGTGGAGGTTGTTAGTTACAGGGTCAAGATAGAAGTCACAAGATATTTAGGACAACTGTACACAGCTTTGATACGAAGCTGCCCTTCCTTTAAGCCATCTATTGAGATTTTGTTTTCTAATTGGTTTAAGGCTCATGTAAAATGTTGGCGGATTTGAAAAGCGTTTGATTGATTAATTGTGGAGTTGAGGCCTGCTATTTCATGTGTTTGCATTCAAGTTAAGGGCAGGTACTATTTAGCAGCTTCGTTTTGGGCATTATTTAACTAGACTGTTTGCTTCATTCACATAATTCGATTTATTCTATTCAATTCGATGAATGGACTCTCATTATTCTGTTCTCTAAATCAAATTATTGAATCACCGGCTAACCTCGTCGTTCTAGCGTGAGACTGGCGGAAAGAAGCGAAGTTGCATGTAGCCATTTTCTGGATCCATTTTGTCGCTTGTTTCGCAGCCAGCAACACACGAACCACTATTTTGGTTATTGTCATAATTCGATTTTAATGAACTCTGATCGATTTTGATGGATGTGCCAAGCAGGCTTCTCGCTTTATCGACGTGCATCGACTTACGCAAAGATGTGGTAAGGCTGCTGCCTGTTTCACTGCCTCGAAGATTGCTGCCTTCGTGTTGGACAATGTCATTTTTATGTCACCAAGAACCCTGTTGCTGTATTTAGCAATAAGCTGCTTTTTTCTTGGTTCATCTAAAATTGGGTCTTTGAGCCGCGAAATAGTTTCAGATGATGCTAGCCACGACTGGCTTTTCAGGAAGTGGTCGACGGAGCCTGGCTGCTTTGCTAGCCCTCGTAGTGGCCTGCTTAGTAGAGTCGTTTGGTGACTGCTTTTGCCGTGGCTATGATGAAAATGTTTATCTAATCTTTGTTTCCTATCTTATTTTTATTTGCCTGTATTGCGATGTATAAGACCGATTGTCCAATCAGGCTCTGTGTGAGAGAGGTTTGGGAAAATTACTTTTGATCATTGTTCCTGAAGAGCAACGTTTCATCTGGTTGTTATTAACAGTGATTAACATTTATAGCAACCCATTGATAGAATCATTGACGAGGTCCACCATGGCCTATCTTGACACTAGGCCTCCATAATCCCATGATTGATGATGATTCTACTTATTTCACTTAGATATTCATGTTTAGTCGAGTTATTATCTTTATCAATTTTCTAGAAAACTATTCATCGAGTTCGGTTTTTCTTTTCAGATGACTTGACCGTCAATTCGAAACCAATAAGAAAAGATGAATTTTGAAGACACACGCTTTTGGATAGTTTTAGCCTTTTGTTATTTTCTGGCACAGACAGTGAATTGTCAAGGTAACGATTCTCCCTTCACTCTTTTTTTCCATGGTGATTTTCTTCTTGGGGATATTTAAGACTGGGTTTTCCGTTCATCAATGCTTCTTATCTTGTGCGTAAAACCCAGATAAACCGGAGGAAGAATCCTAGAATCCTTTGGAAGCTAAAGCATCTGATGTCTTCGGCCTATTTAATTTCCACGTGGTAGAAATTGAAATTATTTGCCTGTAGCATGAAGTTTACATGAAGAATATGTTGTCTATTTACACTTGATTTCTAAAATGAACAAGTCAACCATGTTTTTGCGAAAGCTTAGAACTACGCAGCTTAATTTTGGAATGTAATCTGATTTGTCTTGCATTCTATAATGTCTGTCAGCTGTTTCCCAGTCGACTGTCAATAATTCCACATACAGCACTCTAGTTCGCTGCTACCTACCGTCTAATTCTCTCTTAGGCCATCGCCCCGCCATTATCAAGGGACCAGTCGATTCGCAGTTTCGAAGGGGGTCAGCAGCCAGCCTACCCTGCACTGTCTCAGGCGACCCAGCGCCTGTTGTCACGTGGTACAAGGATGATTCCCCGGTTGCCCTGAGCAACAAGATCTTCGTGCAGGCGGATAACAGCTTGTCATTTAGAAAGTTTCGCAAAAGGAGTGACGAGGGATATTACCATTGCGTTGCGAAGAATGTGTACGGTGAAGCCCAGAGTGCCAAAGCCCACGTCACTGTTATCTGTAAGCAAACAGCCGTTTATTGATGTGGCCTAGCTTTGATGATGCTTTCCTACCTTTTTTCGTTGCAGTATCGCGTCCTCACTTTTTGCATGCTACAAAGATCACCGAAATCTTATAGTCTTGTATTTTACATGCCGCTTAAATCAGCCATTCTATTTATTTATGAACTGATGGGCGAAATGCCATCCTGTATTTCTGTCTGTTATTTATATTTGCATTTCTAAAACATATTTTATCTCACACTTCTCAAAGCATGCAAACGTCGAAAAATGAATACATTTTTACTGGTTATTAGTTCTCCTATAGTTCTGCATATTCAAGATTTGTATATGGTCACAAATCTAATGACATAAAGATTCTTCAACCCAGGCACCGTTGATTTATATAATCCCTTCTTTAATTTTGAAGCTTCTTCATTGATTGTAGTCGGTCTTTCATTGATTGATATGCGAGTTACCTAGTTTTGATGGTGGGATTAAATTCTTTTCGCTTAGATATAAGCCGGAGGTTCAAGATGGTGCCGCAAAGCAAGATGTCAGTCTGCTCAATCAGGTAGAATTGAAGTGCGACCCCCCGGGCGGAGCTCCAACGCCGGCGGTAACCTGGAGGAAGGACGGCGCCCTGTTGCGAAGTGGCGGTAGAATTCGAACCGAGGACCGGTTTGGCCAGGTCTACTTTCTCCGAATCAGCAAAGCATTGCAAGAGGACACGGGGAACTACACCTGTGTTGCTAAGAACGAGGCTGGCGAACGGATTAGCGAACCGGCATTCCTCCGCATCCTCGGTACGTTTCTCTCTTCACGCGTTCCCATGATGCATTGTTGACTGCTTTCCATGCCCACTTGTTCATGCCCGTCAGCTACTTTGTAGCGAATTTGTTTCATTTTCACGGGAAGTTATTCTTACCCCATCAGTGCATTCGGTACCGTTAATTGATTCTCAGTACAGTATCCCCCGTATACTATGCTATTTATAAGCCCCAGAACAAATCCTTGCCATAATACAAAAGCTTGCTTATTGCTTGTCAATGTTGTCCCAACAAGTTTTATGACGTCATTTTCAAGACGTCCAGCCTAAAACCCAATCTCAAGTGAGAAATGAATCAGCAAAATGCAGATATTGTCACGAATATGCGCAGTGAGCTTTTACTCCGCCTTCTCGCGAAGAGTTTGTCTGCGAAAAAAGTTGAAAGAGTTTAACCTTTTGGCTTGTGAAAACCTTCAGCAGACGAGAGTAATCCGTATTGATTTGTCTCGCCTTCTTATTTGACATTCCAATGTCATGAGGCAACAAAAATTAGGGAGTGAAATTAGGGAGTTAGGGAGTGAAATTAGGGAGTGAAATTAGGGAGTTCACGAGGAATATTTCGTGGCGGAATTTCGCACGACTCGTTCTCACTGGAGATTGAGCTTACTACTACTCGGTGAACAACTTGATACGTCATTGTTGTCTCAGCAAGGCTAACTTGCTTTAAAAACAGTGGCTCGATAACAGGTTTTTCCTGTTTTGCAGTGCCTCCTGTCGTCAGAGTAAACAGAAAGGTGGTGACGGTGAACGAGCAGGAACCGGCGGAATTGGCGTGTGACGTCAGCGGTGTACCGACGCCCACCGTCAACTGGTACAAAGGCAGCGAAGGCCTCCCGTTTTCGAAGAGGTTCCAATTCAAGGAAGTGGGCAAGATACAAATTCTGGATGCTGAGAAATCAGATGCTGGTGTCTACACGTGTAGAGCCTCGAATGACGAGGGCTTTGCTGAAGAGAACATCACCCTCATTGTTAAAAGTATGTCGACTGTCAGTTGTCACGTGTGTAGATTTTATCAACTTTTATCCGTCGCTGTTTCGCTGTTTTTGTCTGTGTCATGACCCAGAAGGAAGTATGCTTGTTGGTCGTATGACACAGACTATAGTTGAAGATTTATACCCCACTCTGTGTCACAGTGGTAGCTCCTTTGCCAATGTGGGCCACAAAATATCCCAAAGGAAATAGAGCCTGTCCAATCCCGATTATTTTCAACCTGGATGAACTTGCATGTCCTTTGTTTAATCCACAAATATCCTTCTTCAAGCCAAAATGTTAATTAGTAGGCTTTGTCCTTGACTTTTGTTGATCTGTCCTTAATTTTTTGCATATTTTTGGTCTACACCTATCTAGTGGTTTTAATAATATTTGGAGTAAGTGGCCAATCGTAAATAGTAAGCGGTCGTCTCCCAAGGAGAGCTGCAAGGCCCCTCTTTCTAGGGGTACCTTTTACTTCACTTCAATTCAAAGTAGACGGCTCAGGTAGTAGTAACCGATCAATCGCATGTTCCCCCTTCTATTGACCTCTGTTATCACCGTAGTGTTGCCAAAGTTTTTGACAAGACCAGGAAACCTTCGGGTTGGTGTCGGGCAGAACGCCCGGTTTGACTGCAAGGTTGAAGCCGAGCCGGGCTTCAAGATCATCTGGCAGAAGACGGTCGGTGCCCACAGCGTGCTGCTGATTCGAGACCAGCTGCCGAGCAAAAGGATCACCGTTGGCTCCGATGACTCCCTCTCAATCAAGAATGTCCAGAAGAAGGACGAGGCGTCCTACATCTGCACCGTGATTAGCGGCATGAAGACCGCGTCGGCCACCGCCCGCCTCACCGTTGTCGGTATGTTGGCGGCCATCTTGACCATCTTGATTCTTGGGTCGTCAAATTCCCGTTTCCAATCTTAGTCATCCCATCTGTCTTGCTTTCTTTCTGTCGCACAGCCAGAATCTGGGTGTGTACAAAAAATACCTGTGTGCGTTTCAACATGGGCTAAACGAGTAACGCTTTTTATCAGCTTGGGTTAATCCCTTTGATAGCTAATTGGCTATTCCCTATTATCTCGTGTGAACCGTCTTACCACGCCCCACACCTTCGGCGCAAATACATGCCACACACTCTGCAACAGACAACAACATGCATTTCGCATCATCTGATATTACCCATGTAAACCCAGCAACCTTGGTCTTAGTAGGCTTTTCTTCTTGGCCAAATTAAGCGATTAGAATTTGAAGTCAACTCTAAGCTTTCCAGCTCTATGATCTGGCTAGTTTTCTGCCACCTAAGTTTGTTTTCTTTTCACCAAGAGAGTTCATGTAATAAACGACACTATCATTACAATGCAGATAGCATCCGGCCTCTTCCTCAAGTCTCCATATCCCCCGCGAATCAGACGGTTTTGGAAGGCCGAGATGTCAACATCACGTGCACTGCGAAGGGGACCCCTAGGCCAGCGGTTCACTGGAAGTCGGCCTCCAGCGACGCCAGGATCACGGAGGACACCGAGGGGGTTAGGCTGCTGACCGTTGGTTTCGACCACACCTTGATCTTAAGAGGCGTCAGAACCTCGGATGCAGGATCATACAGGTTTGTTTGAACACCGATCATACATTCATACTTGGAGCAAAATCCAAATAATTGCTGGTTCAGTAGGTAAATAAATCTTAATTAGAAACTACCAAGCAAATGAGGTCAAGATAAACTGATGATCGATTAACTCTACCTAAGTTGTCCACAAATTATCAGCAATTTCGATGTGAAAGATCGCCCGTTCACATTTTGGCCTAGCCTCTTGCTTTGATGACCTGGTGAAGATCTCTCGCTTCCTTGCCTTTCCTTTTTAGCTAGTGATACACATGCGCTTTACATCCAAATCATTTTGTTTCGATTTCAGATGTGTTGCCACGAATGCTGATCGGAGGGTGTCCAAAGTGGCCTACTTGAATGTTGTCCGTAAGTTTATTTTAATGGACTATCGTGTAACTTTGATAAACAGTGTTGAGCTTTGACTGTCTTTTTGATTGTCTCATTTTCGCGAAAAGTTTCTAGCAAAGAGCTTCTCAAGTTCTTTCCATTTTTCTGATTTCGGCCATTTATGCCGGATTAATATCTTCTATGCAATTTACAAAAAAAACATTTGACCAAACACGACAAAAAGTAAAACAATGATTTTGAAGACGCGATGGCAAAATGAAGATCAGAATTACTTGCAGTTAGAGAGAATGCAGCAATACATTTTTCAAATGGAAGCTATGATATTATCGCGTATTCATATGAAATTGCACGGGTCTTTCCTTGTTCGCATTGCAGCTGTTCTGCGACTGCCTGAGCCTCCGGACTATGTCGACTATTTCAACGTGAGCAGCACGTCACTCGTGTTGCGATGGAAGGCGTCACGTGACCCCTCTGGTGCCCCCGTGACCTCGTACATTGTGTCAATCTTCGACATGGATGGACACGTGTGGAAGGCGCTCGCATCGAAGGTGCAACAGTTGCGGTTTGTCGTCAAGAAGCTTCAGCCGAGCACCAGCTACGAATTCCGGATTACTGCCGTGAACAGCATTGGCAAGGGCAAGCCAAGCAAGTCAACTGGCATCATCAGGACAAAGGCAGTTGCTTTGCCCTCTGTAATACCAGGTAATCTAATGCTCTTTCTCTCTCTTCCTCTCTCTCTCCTCTCTCTCTCCTCTCTGTCTCCTCTCTCTCTCCTCTCTGTCTCCTCTCTCTCTCCTCTCTCTCTCCTCTCTCTCTCTCTCTCTCTCTCTCTCGCCCTCTCTCTCTCTCTCTCTCTCTCTTCCTCTCTCCCTCTCTCTCTGTATGCGTCGTCCTGCTTTCTAGTCTCAAAGGCCAGATTCACGTTTGCTGGCTGTGATTTTTTGTGAAGTTTAATATGCAAGGAAAAAGTATGTTGTATATAAGTAGTTCATTGGCAGAACTGCTTGTGTTTTCATCTTTTCATACATCGGTGATGAAGATTTCTAATGTGATTATTATTGAAATGTGAATGGAAGATGGCTATTTAGCTTTGTAAGAGTTGATTTTCAAGAACTAATAGCAAAGGGCTTTATCAGGTAGACAATTGGATAAACTGAAGGATTGAAAACCGCAGGACTATTTTGTTAACCTTTTTTCTAGACGCCATCACGTGCGCAAATTTTTCTTTCTACATGTTTTGATCGACTTATCTATATTATGTACTACATGGTTCATTAGATTTATACCTAATGAAGTATATACTCCCTGGTCGATCTCAGAATTTGATTTTTGCGCACAAATTTTGCTTTAGCAACTGCAACAACAGCCAAACCTGTTGACAAGCTTTTGGACATCAATCTCAACGTCGATGTTTCCCGGGGGAAAGGCACTGGCGAATTCAACATTTCTTGGAAGTCTGTCACCCCGCCGTCTCGCGTTATTGGGTACGAGGTGCACTGGAAAAAGGCTTCTGAGGATGAATTCGACCACGAGGTGATTGCCGATGGTAAGAGTAGTTCGTTCGCCTTGAAGAATCTGGAGCCAGGAACTTCGTATCATGTTAAAATTCGCGCTTTCAACAACCGATACGGCAGTTCGTTCAGCAACCTGAAGTCGTTTTCAACCATGATCGAACAAAAGGTCTCCATTCCACCCCCGGACAATGTTAAAGTCAAGGTTCATGGTAAAGGGAAGGTTCAAGTGACTTGGCAGCCAAGCAGCGTACTCAAACTCACTGGCTACGAGGTATCCCCTTGTCCCTACTCTCTAGAACTGCTTCAAATTATGACATCTCACATATTGATTCTTGAATGGCTACACTGACTATTCCCTCTTACAACCTTTAATTTGAGATTTTGATTGGGCCATGTTGGCAGTAATACATGAATATTTTCTAAAGTTAAGCTACTCGTCATCAAGTTAAACCGCTTCACAAGTTGACGCAACTCTCTTTCAGTCCCTATTGAGATTCAGAGTTCTCCTTTAAATTCGTGCTTTTATCTGCATAGATCGTGTGGATCCCGCTGGATGGGACTTCAGTTGAAACGAAGACAGTTCCAAAGAACACAACATCGTACCTGATCACCGGCCTGGACCCTGAGAAGGCGTATTACGTCACCCTGGCGCTGGTAGTGAGTAATCAACCGGGCCTAAAGAGCCAGAAGCTTCAGATCACACCGAAAGCTGGTGGTAGCAATTGGTCTTGTGATTACTGCTTGCACCAGGGGTTAGGGTGGGTTCTTCCTGCATAGATGTAGTTACGAGAAGTATCTAGCTGATGTAATCCCGTATTATCAACTTTGACTTTCCCGTCTTGCTGACTGCAACCTACCTGGCTGCTTGAAGGCATGCGTACTATGAGGGTGTCACTTTTTGTCACAGCTAAATCAATGATCGGACCAGGCGTAAAAGACAGCAAGAAGGAAGGAGGCAGCGGCAGTACATCGACTGCAGCGACCGCGGGTGATGGCTCCAGGAAGGCGGCCAAAGAGAGCTCTGGAGTGGTGAAAGTTTTGAAAGAGCCATGGTTTATTGGCGCTGTTGGAGGATTTCTTTGGCTTGTCATTTGCATCATTGTCATAGCCATTGCCTGCAGACGAAAGCGTAGAAAAGACAAGGCCCCCCTTTTTACACTCGTAGAGACAAACGGTACAGATATCTTCAATATTCTATTTCTTGTTTTGCAATATTACTTTAAGTTATAATGTGTATGTTGTTTTTCAAAGATGTGTAAAAATGCAACAAGCATTATGTGGCTCGCTTTTCATTGCTTTGTTTTAAAAAACAATTCATAAATCAAACGATTTTCATTTAGATGTTGATATTTCTCAATAAGGCAATGTATAAAACTCAATAATTTTTTGTCAATACTTTTTAAGGCATTTTATTTCTGATTGGACCATGTGGGGGATAACAAAATTCCTTGGTGAATCTCCAGCTCCTTTTTGGGTACAGTGTACTGGAAATACAGTATATTTATTTAGTCATGATATTATTTATGATACAGTAGTGTTCGCCATGTAACAATGTATTTGCTTGCTATTTGTTTTCCCATTTTATGAACCCCAATTTCTTAGCATTTCTCAAATTCAGCCTTCTGATTGAGTTGTAATCGCTTCTGTAAGGATTTCATCATGTAAGGATCCATTTTTGTTCAAAACAGGTCGGCTTCAATCAAATCGCACCCCAGTCAACAGTATCAGCCGCACAAGGTATCCACCATATTTACTTGTTGTTGTCAACAATTCCTAGATTCAGTGAAAGATGTTTTCTAATTTATCCTTCGCTGATTAAGTGTGCTTCTTGACTCATTTAACTATAGATTGTAAAATATCAACATTCTCTTGTCTTATTTTCATCATGGTGCACACCCCATTTTCTTACCGAAGGAGCTAGAAATCCCCTCCTTCCTCGTTGAGAATTCATTATGTCAACCCTTTTAACATCGGTATTAGCAGCAGTAGCCCACTAACATTGGTTTATAACAAACCCATCAATATAGCTCCTTTTTGGAATTTCTCGTTTTATTTAAATAAAACGTAGTGAATTATACCGAAGTACACACTTATCAACCCAGCTTTGCGCCCTTTATGCTTCTTTTTTCGCCAAAAAGAGGTTACGTCCACTTTTAACCAGTTTAGTTCAGGACTTATGCGTCAGTGTTTTTATGACCGGATCAAAAACTGATTCTTTTCATAGCAACCAGTCGTCTTTCCTTGTTTCATTTCTCAATGTTTGCATCGTCTTCACAGAGCTAGCTACCGCGATTCGGCGTTCCTTTGGGGTGAGCACGAACCGGTTCATGTGCCCGGGTTTAGCGTCCAGCCAAACAAAACCGGATACAAATCCGTCAATGGAACGTTGGAGGCCGAATCAGGAAGCAAATCAGAATTCAAGCCGCTGTTGGGTAAGTGATTTCCCTCCAAAGGAAAATATTTGGTGCAGCGTATGGCTAATTGTCACGGAATAATATGATATTTATGCTTTTAAAATGAACGAAATTTTCTGAATTTGATTTGAAGATTCGATTATGATGGCTATAATGATATATATTTATTCATGTGCGTCTTCTATGCTTACAGAGTGCGTCTTCTAAGAATATGTTGATATTTAAGTGTCGTAGACATTTATCTTTATTTCGATGTATTCGTCTGATAAGAAAAAGTTATGCTCCGGTAGATAAGCATTTACGAGGCCGACGTATTGTGTCTTTCATGTTGCAATGTTTTTGTCAAAACATTCAACGAGAAGCTGTACTGGTCATTTATCTACATCTACAGGTGGCAAAGGTGTAGAGTCGGGTGATGTGAAAAGCAAGGCTGGCAACTCAGAGGCCCAGCGACCAATGAAGGAAGCCAACAATTTGAGGAAACCCGGTGAAACAGGTATGAGATTAAGACATGCTGGCAGAGAAAAGGGATGACACAGGGTTGTAGAAATAATGTGCATTGCGATGATTAAATGCTTGTAAATGCATTAAAACAAAAAAGAAGTTGCATGTTTTTGCAAGTTTTTTGTAACTGAATCGCCATTTTAAACATTTAAATGCAACGAAGTGTTTTTTGTTCCTTATTGGAGGAAACCAATGACACGACAACAATTTCCATGAATTGAAGTTATGCGCGCCAGACTTAATTTGAATATAAAATCAATAATATACATAACTGTCCGATTAAAGATGATTATTGCTCGATGGCATCATTTTATTGTCAGTTGAAGCCATACCTTGATCATTTTATGTTCAGCTTTCCTATTTGTAATTTAAATAAGCAACTGCTAATGACGTAAAGATTGCTGGAGGGCTCACTTGATTGGCCAAACAAGATCAGTGGCTTATCCCACTAATGATACTTGATCGAATTCGTTTCCTCATTTGCTCATATTTCTATCCCCAACTGTGCGATTCAAGAGCCAATACGCGGTTCAGTTGAGATCACACTTTCGTGTCTTTACTTCAGGTTCGTTGTCCAGCAGTAACAGGGAAAACTTTCTAAACAACCTCAAAAATGAGAAGATGATGGATCGCTACATGTCCAGTCCCAAGACGAGCCTGAAGCGCAACACGGAGGTGTCCCAAGACAAGCCGAGGCTCAAAATTCAAGCCGCCTTCGAGCCCCCGCCGGCGTTCAACGACATGGAAATGGACGATCTCAGTGCAAGCAAGAAGAGTATGCTGGAGAGGCACGCGGAAATTGTGCGCACATCCAGCAAGAAGTTCGAATCAGACCTGGTTAATTGTATGGAGAATAACACACAGGCGACTTGGAAGCGAGAAAAGATGAAGGACGCCCCGGAGGTTCTCGTCTCGGGCGAAGACACGCTGAAGAGGAAGGCAAAGAACGCCTTGAAGCCGTTTCCAAAGCTGGAGGTATTGAACTGGGCCGATTACCCGACTGCCGCATCGAAGCCAGGCTCTAGTGCCGGTAGCCCCCCGTCGTCGCCGAAAACATCAGCTTCTGTTATGAGCGACAACAATGGAAGCAGAGCCACGTCACGGGCGTCGCAAGGCTCGATGACGTCACTTAACAAGTATCCGTACGGCGGCCGGTCTGGGCATGCGCCGTCAGTGTCATCGCGTCGAATGTCGCAATCGTCTTCGATGATGTCATCGGAACTCTATCAGTCGGAGATGGAGCCGTCCGTATACAGCGACGCGGCTTCGGAGCGGAAGAAGCCCAAAAGCAAGGCCCTGCCGCCCCCGATTGACCTGGACGGGTTGACCAGTGACATATTGCTGCAGTGGGCGGAGTCTGTCACCAACTCGTCGCCCAGCTCGAGCGGCTCATCGTCGCCCAGTAGAATGAGCGCGGTCAGCAGCGACGGCTCCTTTCTCACCGACGAGGATTTCGCGCAGGCCGTCGCAGCGGTCGTCGAGTGTGGCGGCTTCATGGACTTCGACTACTCGCTCTCGAATATGCCGGGGCTGCAGGCGCCCGCCAGCCGCCCGACCCCAACCGACCGCCAGCACAAGCTGAAGATGGAGAAAATAGATGCAATGATTGCATCCAAAGGTAAATCCAGCCGGTCGAACGCGGCGAATCAACGCGCCAGACAGGACACCTGTTCGCCCCCGTCGGTAACCCCGATTTCGTTTAGTAGCTATTTATCAAGTAACCCGAAGCGTACCGGAGCCGGTAGTTTGTCAAACGCGCCCGCGTCCGGTAGCAAACATCGTCAGAGACCGGCCAATCAGGCTGCCGGAAGCGACGTTTCTGGTCTCCGGTTCGCCAACAACGAGGGCGATCCACCAGCCGCATTTGGCACCCCACTGACAATGTCAAATTTGCGCCAACATGATTCCAGTTTAGGCCGGGAAAAGAAGCTGACAAAGCCACTGACTATATCTAATCTAAAGCAGCACGATTCTAGTCTAGAGCGAACTAAGAAGCCGGCCGAGAAAGAGGACACGGGTCCTGGGGACGAGGTTTTCGATGACGCAATCAACACTAACCACAGCAATGGCGGTGTTGCGCAGCCGTTGTCTGTAATGTCGGCCTTAGAGCGAAACGAGTCGTTGGGCTCCACCAAGGATTCTCGGTCGAGCATCAACAGCGAAGCCGAAGGCAGAGGCACCAGCGAGAGGCGCAAGGAAAAGCGGTATGTGGTGAATTTGAATGACCCCACCTCGAGCACTGGCACAAGCGCCGCAAGCACGGTAAAGACGTCACAAGATCAGACCGAGTGCTAGGATGGGCGGCACCCCGCATCACCGCTTTCTCGAACTCGCCCCGATGTGGGTGTACCCCACCGTAAACAGGAGAGGACTTCCAGATTGTTTTGTATTCAAAACGTTTCGAACACACACCAACAGAAGCCTCATTGTTCTTATCTTCATGTCAATTTGTATGAAATATATTTATTAGTTATTATCTGAGCGATGTCGATGCACTTTTAATGTTTACATTGCTTGTGTACTTTGAGATCGCTTCGTCAGAGCATTGCCCTAGTCGTCTGTTATCGCTAGCCAATGAAACGTAGCCCGTGAATGTATAGATACTGTATGCACAACGCTGATTTCGGAAGTGCCTTCCCGGCTATTATGGTCTAGACAGCAGCCACAGAGTTGGAAAGCGATAGGCCCCCTCCCCTGATTTAGTCATGTGTTTGACTTTTCTGCAGCGACTGCCAGTTCATCTTCCAGCTGGGGTTCGAAACAGTGTTTGTTATATTAAAAGATAATTTTGTTATTATAGAGTATACCCCAAACGAAGAGACTCGTTAGCTTTTCCTTAGGAACGCGTTAACAAGCGCTATTTTCATAACGAATCCTAGTTGCTAAACGCAGACATATTCAGATAATTGCACACTGCAACGTTATGCATATGAAATTATCTCTTAATTATTGTGCCTATATTTCGCTTTTGTGTTTAGAAGCAAGACACGAGCTCTTGTGTAAATTAATATTTATTTTAATGAATTATTTGCTTAGTTTAATATATTTTAAGCTGTAGGACCCACTAACTGTTAAACAGAATTTTAATCAATTTTCGATTACGTTATTATTTTTGTGATCTTCGTTTGAAAGCAGGTACACGCTATCTTTAACATGTAGAATTATCAAATTTTTCACAAAGTTTATTGTTTGGAATACCTTTGACTCATCATTGTTGTCCTGAGACCTGAACTATAACTTCGCAAGGTCTTGTTTCCGTTTACAAGGCCTCGCTTCCGTTCACAAGGCCTCACTTCCGTTCACAATGACTCTGTTTAACGGGTCGAATTTGAAGAGGGCGTTTAGTCAGAATTCATCAAGAAAAGCACTGCTTGTGAAATTTCCAGGAAATATTTACAGCTTTAAAAAAGTCTGAAATTTCCATGAAATGTTTACAGCTCAAGAAGACCTTGACGAAGACAGCAACTAGGCCACAGAATAAGAAATAGGCAGGACATTCGAGCTATTGTTATCTCATATGAAAAACACAAGTAAGCATTGAGTAGGATTTAATCAGCATTACCCTGTTATACAGTAAAAGCTGGGCTAAAAAACCTAAGATTTTGAACTCAGTCTTTTTAAGTTCTTATGATATGAGGTACATCTCACAATTGTGGGTCAAAAATAAATGCAAGAAAACAAAGAATAGTTGAAGGTTGGCATTGAAAAATGGATAGGATGGGTATGAAGTGAGTAGCTTTGACTACTGAAAAATAGTTTGCTTTGAACTGTATGTCAAACTGGATGGCTCAAATGGTTGCAACCACAGAGAACCTGTGAATCTTTAAACTGAGCCCAATTTGTTTATATCCTTGGCTTTATATCCTATTTCACCTCAAGGCTACCTAGTTTACCCCCTGCCTGACACAGCTCAGTATATGTTTTTGGTGCTCATCTATGAAAGTAGTTTATTGACACACAGGTTGAAATTATTTCCGAGTGAATGAAAGAATAAAATCTTATACCGTTTATCAATAAACTGGTTAAAATATCAGACTTTTGTGCAGATTTTAACAGCATCGTCGGTTAAATCTCTAATATAGGATCTCTAATATAACGTTGAATGTAAAAGACGTGGTAAGGGGTTGATTTTTATGACAAAAATTACAGCAGCTTCCGCACAAAGCAGCTTTTTTACGGTAAAACCTCTATTATATATTGTCACTGCTAATGATAATTAAAAATGTTAATTGTCGTTGCTAGTGGAATTGGCATGGACTGTTAAGTGTTAGTACCAAATCAGCACCGCCTTGAGCATTGCGAGGCTCCTTCCCAGCCAGCAGTCTTTTGCAGGTGCATTGCAACATGCGCTGAAATCTTGCAGAATTTCCTTAGGGACTAACGTTGCTGATTAATGCGATATTTAACGTTTCAGCTTCAACCGGGGTGCTTGATTCTGCTTCAAAATGTAAATAATATTTTGACTTTATTCGACTGTCGGTAATCCAGTTTGGCTTCCAAAGCACTCACTGTGTTGTGCGGACTATTCTTTCTCGCCTCCTGACTTCATCTGTTTGTCTCGTAGGCCTTTGAACCAATCAATGTCAGCCTGTCAAAAGAAAATTTGACGTGACGTCAACATCTGACTTACTCTAGCATATTTGAAGCATTTTGAGAAGGTACCATATCCACATTACGGAGCACCCTACCATATCCACACTAGGCCATACTATGTTCTTATCACTACTTGCTCGTGGACCTATCACGTAGCGTATACCTATCAATGTTTGGTCCCAAAAAGGCCTCCTCCCACACTGTCCAGCACAACTTACCTTGAATGGCTTAATCTAGCTAAGTACAATTTTTATTGCAGTGTCCTATTTAGCAAAGCGCAATCCTACAGGTCCAATCTATCTACTGGCAATCCTGAATGGCTTAATCTTGCTAAATATATTTACATTGCAGTGTCCAATCTAGCAAAGCGTAATCCCACAGGTCCAATCTAAGCGTAATCCTACAGGTCCAATCTAAGCGTAATCCTACAGGTCCAATCTAAGCGTAATCCCACAGGTCCAATCTAAGCGTAATCCTACAGGTCCAATCTATCTACTGGCAATTCTGAATGGCTTAATCTAGCTAAACACAATTCACATTGCATCGTCCAATCTAGCTAAGCGTTATTCTGCACAGCTGAATCTAATTGAGCCCCCAACAGATCAATATTTACAGCACAAGTACCTCCTTGGGTCTTCCAACCATATCCAACTCGTCCTTATTTTGCACGATGCCAACGATATCCATTTGGGCGATGTAAAATGGTCCCTTCGACCCCCACATCGTCATTTCGCTGACCCCGCACCCCACCTTCGTCGCTTTCTTCCAAACAACCTGAGTGAAATGCCCAATTGCCTTTCCGTTCTTAGACTTGCCCGTGCTCCAATCGTAGTTCTTCTCCTCGTCGTGCCAGTCTTTGACTGCAATCAGCCAGGACGGCTTGATGGGCCCCCATGCGATGCACTCGCCCCCCTTGCCTGCCGCCCAATCAGAGTGCTCGAACTTGTTACTGAGAGCGTTTTTGTCAGCTACTGCCTGTGCTTGGTCGGCCAGGGTTCTGTCCCACTTCAAGGGTGGTGCGCCGTGGTTGGCACGGTACTTGTTGTGCGCCTGGATGCATTCCGTTTGGCACTTCTTGTCGCAACCTATTCATGGACCAGATTGTCACAATCAGTCAATGTCACTCGATTACTTCGACTTTTTCAACGGTGTTTTGGCAAATTTTTGCTTATACATAAAATCATATTTAGATACGACGAAAAGTGTCAAAATTGATGTAGCCTTACCACTCGTTGCTCCTATGTCCTTTGTCGATTCACCTGGAATTACAATTACAGCATTTATTACAAAATGCCAAGCTTTTCAAAAGTTTATGTATATGCCCTATAAGGCAGAAGAAAGTCACAATTCATAAAACAATTAGCCAGTATGAAAGAATCGGGCATCTTTTGGGGTTTAGAGGGGGTGAAAGTGGTATGTGCATGTTAATTTTCACCCAACAAATATTTTCATAATGTTGCGATTCCTAATAAACCTCTTTGGTTTCAGTGAAGGTACGTACCTTCAGGCAATTTCTCCTCCCCTTGTTCACTTTTTCCTTCGTCGCATTCCTTCAAGCCGTCTTTACATTTTTCCTTCTCTGTATCTTTGTTGTCAGACTGATCTTCCTTGCCCTCTTTCTCTGGCACTTCAGTGGCCTCTTTTTCGGCTTCTGACTTCCCCTTGCCCTCAAATTCTCCTTCGGCCGTGGGCTGCCCTTTGCCTTCTTTGAAGTCTTCTTTCAGAGATTCAGCGTCGTTGCCTGCCGCTTCCTCGATCTTCTTCTGGTCCTTAATTATTTCATCAATGTCTTTGGAAAAGTTTTCTATAAAAGAGTTTCGTCAGCTTTAAATACAAACACAACTAAGACTTATGTTCATTGAGAAGCCATAAGGGTCACTATGAATGACAATATATACCTTTGAAGATCGAAAGGAGGTGACTTTTGAAGCTTACTGTTTGCATGGTCAATGCCCCAATGGCATCTCGTTATACCGCATCTAAGGCATCTAACAAGGGCCACGTTTACGGCTGTCGGGGCCCTGGGTTCAAAGTTGATGGGGCCCCCTTAAATATGCCAAAGTAGTTCGTGTGATGCTACTTAAATAATCGACAGCACTTTGTATGGGCTTAACAAATTTTGCTTGGTTTTTAACATTAGGTTTTTAATTTTAGAGGGCCCCAGCCCAGTAGGCCCCTGGGTAAATACGTCACTGTATCTAAGTTTTATCCGGCCCTGCTTCTTTATGTTTAAGTCAAGCCTTCTTTACGCCATTGTCATCCCACCCGTATTGCTTCTAACTTTGAAACTACACTTCATGATACGTTACCTTTAGGACAGAAATCACATGTCTCCGCGCATGCCATCTCCATTATCTCGACCTTGGTTTTGCAAAGTCCCTTTTCCTTAAATTGCGGACAGAACTCTTCCATGTCTGGGTCATCTAAGCATCTTATAGGTGCAGGAGGTACGAAATCTGAAAAGACATAATTCAGTTATCATTAAGTTATTAAATTAGATAACTGGTTCTTATTCACCATTGCTTGTGAGCAGTCAATGTCACTTTTCCTGATGCTTATAGCTATGATGACCAACTCAAATAGTGTTCTAAAGCAATCATCATCTTGCTTTAAAAGACCACTGAGGCTAGCGGATAAACAAATGACTCGCCTTGTGCCAGAACTGTACTGATCTTGCGCACTTTATAGGATTAACTATGCAAGAAAAGTCTCTTAAAAAGGTAATAGAATTCCGTGCATTTACTGAGCATTTGTTGCTGGGATACGTCAATTGCAATGTTTCTTTCTAGCAGCTAATTAGATATTTCTGCATCTGTGCGAAAGTTCGAGACTGAAAAATGACAATAAAAATACGAAGACAGCTTCATAAAGAGCTATGGCTTCATTTTGCCCCACAAGGATCAGTGCTTGTCCCTTTGCTATTGACAATTATGCTTTGAGAGACTTCATCAAGACTTGTGCCTTTACAGACGAAATAGGCAATTGATATGGTACCAGGACAGAGAAATCACTGCTTTCTAAGCATGATCAGGTACACTAGAGTGGAAAATCTAAACCTTGACTTTTACCAACAAACAGCTCTTTCACCGAATATAACCCATACCACATTCTGTAACAGCAATCTAATTGAAAGCTATTGTCCTGTTGTTTGTTAGGGACTATCGATGGTAGACATGTTTCAACTTCGAGTCTCTACTAAATATGTGAATCATTTACAGGGGTGCTATTTCGTTATCGAAACGTTGCAACAGCCGCACATACGCTGGTTTCATTGCTGCAAAGCGAAAGACCTTGCTTATTGCTACTCTACAGTGAAGTACGATTGATACAATAATCGCTTGCATCAAATATTGTTCTCTTCTGGCATTAGAAGCTCTGGCAGCACTATTTTGCAGGCAATAAGTATACCATGCAAGTAATACCTGTTATTGAACTTCAAAGAACGATTACAATCAGTCAAGCAAAGATTAAATGCATAAGGCTCGGTGGAGCCAGCAAAGTTACCTACTGATCATCGGGATTGCATCGGCAATGCACAATATGGCCAGAAAGGGCAACAGTGAGTATAGCTGCATCCTGCTTCTGATAACTTGGTTTGCGATTTGTAAACAATTTCACTTGGCCTGTCAGATAAAACTTCAATTGATGGCTTTGTTTATCGAAAGCTACCAGTGAGCCGAAGTAAAACACCTGTGGAGGCCTGTGTAACCCTACCTTCTGATTTAGCCATCCGTGTAAACCGACTTTAGCCGCCCGCTATTGCCGCCCCGGCTAGAGATACCCATCGCTATAATCAATACAAGGCCCGAAAAGAAAAGTGGGGAGAGCAGGGTGGAGTGATGTGGGAAAAATAAAGGCCCTAGGAGAAAAATCAGGCAAAACAAATAACAAGGGGAGGTCAAGGAAGTACCTTTCACTAACGACTTTGAAAATCAGAGAACTATATACGTTAACGTTGAAAACGGTTTCGAAACTTTAGAGAATCTAAAAAAATCAGAGAACTAAGTACTCAGATGGTGATGAGAACTGTTTCCAAGCTTTAGAGAAGAATCCCAAAAAATCACAGAGCTCAGACAAACGAGAATGGAAAGAAAATAGAAGGTCTTCTTTTGTCTGAAGAGAAAACGGTATGTGCAGGCTTCGTAAAATGGGTTTCAAACACGAATTGCTGCTGTAGACTTCACACTGCGGAGGACAGCCATGGTGACTAAGGCAACAGTAGAAGAGGCCCTACCCAGAAAGCAAAGACACCCCCAATCCTCTTATGACTTTCAATGCTGTTTAGATTAACATGCAACGGCAGCGATGGGAGCTTCGATGAAAAACCAATGGTGCTGCTCCGCTGCAGCAGGTTGTTTCCACATCGCAGTATCCAATTGCTAGAATCCTAGGTGTACCACAAGGCTCCGTTTTAAGCCCATTGCATATTGGTGTGAATAGGCGAATCCCGTTGCAATTTTGATAGATATTCTCAAGCCATAGAGGGAACTGTATTCTCGATTGGTGAAAACGGAAAACTAATAAATAGTCTTTTTCGTATCGTTAAAATTTCCGAGTCGTTAGCAAACGTGGATTTGAGTTTCAACAGCTGCATTTTTAGAAACTCTCCTTTCGAAGAATAGCATAGACATGAAGTCAATCCAATCCAGTTTATGCACATTTTTCCCTGATACAAAGACGACGCTGAATGGGATAAATGGCGCTTATTTTAAGTTGAAGGGTGAGACTTGACGTTATGCACTTGGACAAGAAGTCCAGCCCTAAGATTCAAGTGCCCGTTTATTTTGTAACTTAAGGACAAAAACGAATATGAACACAATTTGGAAACTTTGTGTATTAATCTGATGTTTATTCAAACGAAGGCATTACTCGCCTGAGCATGAGCGAAAATTTCATTATACGTTTTGGCATCTGCTATCATAAAAATATGCTGGATAGTTTTTTTTATTTTTAGGGCCTGTAAGAAAATCACCAATCTTTGCATATTGAGTACTGAAGTGTCGCTTGGGACAGACTCTCCACGAAGCTGAAGAAATGAAAGGCAAAATATTCTGATGAGCAGCTACGAGGCTTAGCAAAAATCTTGTTAAACTTCATCGATAGGACGAAGTTCAATTCAAGAATTAGGCAAATTATAAAAGACGTTTGGAGTGGTGTTACGGAGCTTTCGTTAACAGCGTGATGACGTAATCTTTAAAACTGTAAATGACAACCCATTTATTGGGTCCAAGCTCTAGCAAATTTGTTTTCACATCTAGGGATGCAATTCTTTTTTTGGTTTTCTTTCCTTCTTATTCACTGCAGCCAAATAATTCAATTTACAAAGCCTGGAGGACCTCACATCTATGTTAACAAATAAGCAAAAATTGTTGAGAAAACGAGAGCATAAATATTAACTTAAGAGCTAGCAAAATCTTTATTCTTTATACAAAAAGTTATTAAATAATCTTCTCAATCTAATTGATTTACATGAACGATTTCTAGACATTTATAAACAAATCTTACAAATTAATTTAAGTGTATTTTACTTTGTTTGCGTTACGCTATTTTCTGTCGTTGAGAATGGATTATAAATTAAAATGAATAAAGTTATAAAAAATGTGCATAACAATGCCCTGGAGGGTTCGTGTTTTACGCAACTACTTGTGTGTTTAACAGAAGTCGGTTTCCCTGTCCTCTTGGGAACTAAAACAAAAAATAACCCAATTAACAAATTGAACAAATTATCCCAACTCAGTGGCAGTAATGCAAAAGGTAGAAAGAAACAAAAGTAGGGAAAGTTTAGAAGTAGACAAAAGTAGGCAAAAGTGGACATAAACATACAAAAAGTAGAAAAAAGAAGCCAGAAGTAGAAGTAGGCAAAAAGCAGACAAATAGAAGTAAAGAGTAGACATAAGCAGGCAAAAAATAGAAGTACGCAAAAGTAGACATAAACAGGCAAAAATAGAAAAAAGAATAATTGATAATTAATGTAAATCGACAGGGCAATACTCGAAGAAAAACATTGTATCTACAGTAAATACGTACCAATTGCCTCTTCGAAATGTATCGTATCGATAGCGATGTCACTTTGAAAGGTCTTGCCCACGGCAGCTTCAAAAATGATCTGGAAATTGGGAGGAAAATAAATCAAAACAACCGAACCTGCAATAGTGAAATAAATATTATTTTTGCTCTAAGTTCCTTTCTTCTAAGCTTCAAAAACCTAATTTTGTGTAAATGTAGAATATATAATGCGCACCTTATAGGAAACTGGGCAGGAGAAATCGATCCTTCCCAGCATCCACTTCTTGCCATGGTTTCCATTAAGCCTCCAGATTTCCCTTGTTGTGTTGTCCGTTCTGATCAAGATGCGAAGATAATTTACGCTTTTTCCGTACATGTAAACGTAGAATTTAAGAGTTCTCGAGCGCGTAGGCCTCATGCTCCTGCTAATCAGCCTGGCCCACTGGCCGTGCTTCGCGGGCGAAGAAGTTTCCAGGTAAATGTACTTTCCATCTAAAATATGAAAATATCTTTAGCAATCTTGGTAAATGTTGTCGGTACCAGTTTGGCTTCATGAATAGGTAGTCCAAGAAGTCGATGACACGTGACAAAGATTCACGAATAGCATTCGAAGTTACTCACGTGTATTGTTCGAGTGGTCCCCTTGCGGCCCTGTGCCCGCCGTGCCAGTCCAGAGGTACTTGCGTCGAAACTGGAGTGATTCATTGGAATTCGTCCACGTGCAAAATGGGTTCGCGTCATCATCAAAGTCGCAGTCGTCTGACCCTAAAACCAAGCGAAACGTTAAGATTGGTGCTTTAAGAACAGAAATAGCTCGACGTCCTTTGTCCTGTTGGAGCTTCAAAACTGGTACTTGTCACCGTTGGTACACAAATGTATTAAGCATGTGATTTCTAAATCAACTTTTCATCAGCATTCTAGTCACTTTTAGGAATCCTGTCCAAATCGGGGGTTTGTTTGTCAATCCTTGTTCTTCATTTCTTTTGTAGGCCTAGCCCAATCGTTGCATGCAATCGCTCCATATTGAAGTCCCAGAACGAGGTTAGACTTTTAAAACGAGGCTTGGAGCCGGTTATTGGTTGGTAATAATGTCTAACTATTATATCGAGAATTCCTACCACAACATACCAGAATCGCAAAAGCCGCTCCAGCAAGGGACTGACTCCTTTGCCATACCAACGCACGCTTGGCCCCCAAACTGGGGTGCTGGCTCGGTGCACTGCCGCGACCTCCACCTTTTGCCACTGCCACAAGGTGCCAGGCAAGTGGACCAGATTGACCAGGAGCTCCAATGTCCATCCACTAAAGACAGAAAAGAGGACAAGTGGCATTTTGAATTTATGGCCAAAAGATCTATAGTCGTTATGACAGACAACAGATTTTAAAAACTATCACCAAGAGGGGCCTATTCATAAGCATTCTTAATCGCAAGAGCCTTTACCGCCGTTTTGATCTATATGAAGTGCTGTAAATAACATTTTTAGGCCGCGTTTACAAAGGGTCGGATCTAGGCATGTCCCAGCTGCGGGTTAAAAATGATAGGACCGCAAGGATCTAAACACTCTGTGTTAACTTCTAAAAACGATCCACTTCAGATTAGAACTGGACTGAAATGCGCGCAGACACCCGCCATGAGATCCAATTCTTTTAGATCTGATCCTATGTAAACGAGGCTTCGATCGTCTCAACAAAATCCAGCATCGTTCGGTCAGCGAACGTCCCCACTAGGTAAGTAGGAAGGTAGGTATGAAGTCCCACTCACCCCTGCAATGGGAGCTGTCACAGCTAGCAACCTCTCTTTGAACATCCCCGTCTCTCTTCGGTGCACAGCCCTTTTCTCCCGTCCTAACGCAAAGACGTAAGCGCTCCCGCCTGCACCAGTCGTTCTTCACTTGACACGTGGTCCACGAGTTCCATTGCGACCAGCCTGTCGTAACTGGCTTCTCTGGAAGGTAGGAAGGGTTTGTTCAGAAATGCTGTTGAATATTCAGTATACTCTTGGATACTGTTCTTTAAGAGGTCTCACTTTCTGTCTTCGGTTTAAGGTTCAGGTGAAGTTCCGTTTAAACACAGCGGTTATAAAGGGTTCCTGCCGACTGCCTTTCTCCCCTTCTTGATTAGTCCCCTCTTTCCCTTCCCTAATCCAATTTATTGCTCGTCCCAATCACCTTAGCAATTATTAGGGATATGGGGGCGTATATGCCACTACAACATGGTAAATGCTATCAGATATTTCAAAGCGTTAAGCAGAGATGCTTATTCCAATGAGAAACCACGATACTCCATGTTTGGCTTGCGAAATTCAATGCTAATGAAACTGGAAATGGAAGGACAATGTTCTATAGCGGAACGAAGGCTGTGTATTCAAGGACATACCATCAATAAAGCTGATGTCATCCAATGCTATGTCACTTTGGAAGTTTCTTCCCACGGCTGCTTCAAACATGATCTGAAATCAAAGATTTAAAGCTCACGTCAAAACACTTTGGAATTAGATTGAAAAACTTTGACCTTTTTGACCGAAGAGATCGTGTATTGGAATGTGACATCAGAGGTCATTTGGGACACCAACACCACCCCCAAAAGTGTCATAAATCAACTTTTCACCTACGTTACGAAAATGGAAATAATCCTTAAACTTAAACCCCCATTTGAGTCTATTCTGCTGTAGCAAAAAACCTTCTACAAGACTTAAAGAGGTCGGTTGGCTTTTTGTAAATTTCCGCATTACGTTTCATATGACGTACCGTCTGAGAGTAATATACACAACCATAGCAGTTAAGTTGCTTTTGCTTTTGTGCTTTGACAAAGATCATACTAATCATTGAGGAAGAAAAAAGTAGACAATATACGCGGAGACACAGCTAGGGGTCTCGGAATTTCCTTCATTCATAAGAAAGAATTGCAGTGGGACGAAAATGGTGTATTGATCTTGAGACGTGAAACATATCCCACACCCAAATATTCTTAATAGACACATTAATTTATTTTATTGGACTGAAAACAAAGAGGTACACCCGACTAAACTCCATAAACGTCATGGCAGGATCCTTAATTGCAGCCCCATTAGCGAAGTAATGAGAACTACTGCAAGGTGTAGTTAAACAAATATCGCATCCGAATGAGCTGAGCACACGAGGAAACGATCGATCACCTTCTTAGCTATCAGTGCCTCTGACAAATGAGGGCAGGGGGCCATGGCATTCCCCAGATTGTCCCTTTCTGAATCTCATTTCAATAATTTATTTCAAACCTTTCCCTTGTCCCTGTCTTTTGTGCTTTCTGAAAAATCAAGATTTGCCCCCCACCCCTACCCCATTTTTGCTTCATCAGAGGCCCTGACTATCACGATAACAATCATTGATAACCAAATTTCTCTTCGCACCTGATATGGAACCATGCTGACGACCCTCAGCTTGACTTCGATCCATTTCTGGCCTTGGTTGCCAGACAATTTCCAAAGTTCGTAAATCGCTTGGTTATTCCTCCGAATAAAAACTCTCAGGTAATTGACAGTTCTGCCGTACATGTAAACGTAAAACCGGAGAGTCCTGCCCACTGCCGGCTTGAATACTTTGCTGGTGATCTGGGCTCGTTCCCCAAACTTGGCGTTTGAAGCTTCTAGGTAAATGTAAGAGCCATCTGGAAGGTAGAGAGGAGTGATGATTTACTGGCGAATTTCATGGAAGTCGGGAAAGACAGATTATTGAGTAGCAACGCCCTTCTGAACAACAGCAGCAGATTGGGGGACTGGGGGTTGCCCCAGTTCTCCCAGGACCGTTCTCTTACATTGGGGGTGTGTGAGGGCAATGAATGGTAAAATGAATGTTTCCAAACTATAGAGGGCATATGCCCACATGAAGTAAGCGTGGTCCGCATTGGGCTAAAATCTATCACATCGGCACTTTGTCTTACGCGAAGCAGACGAAAAGCTCACGTAAATCAATAGAAGATTAGAAAGGATAATTTGTGAGGCGAAGGCCTGAAAGTTACTTTAGAAAATTTTCTCAATAGGCCTTTGAGAACGTCTACGAAAGACAATAACCGTTCTTTGACACTGCTTCACGACTTCCCGCCTCGCTTTGCATTCGACCTCGTTTGGGCCACGCTATTCCCTCTGGCTTTCCGGTCGCTCCAGGTGTGTTGGCCAATGGTGTTTCCGTAGCCACGAAATCAATAGTCAAACGGGCTTTTACAAAAACAGGCTTTGTTTTACAACTTCTACTTTCCATCAGGATGTGAAAATGAAAGATTACTCACTTGCGAATTTGGAGTGGTCACCGCCCGGACCGGTAGAGTGACTCATGGTGCTTCCGGCATGCCGGGTGAATCTCAGCTCTGTCCCGGTATTTCGCCAATGACATAGCGAATCAGTCTCGTCGTCGAAATTACAGTCATCTAGAAAAAACATGATTAATTGACTCATGATGGTGACCAAAGCCTCGTTTGGAGTTGATCTACTATGACGTCAACTAAAGCCTTCTTGTTACTCTCTCTTGGTAAAAATGTACTCGGGGGTAAGGGAGGCACGTGGGGAAATTTGAGCGGGAGACAGCACCCCTGGACTGTATGGGCTAAGTATGGGCTAGTAAGATATTTAAACCCGTAAGATTTTCAGTGAAATATTGAAATTCCAGGGTTGCATGTACCAGAACCTCCTTCGCTCTAATTAGACTCTAAGCATACACCTACAATCCAAGTCACACCTCATCCTCTAGGTGCATGGAGTAGGGGATAGGAGGTTTAGCCCCTTAATTTCCCTTTCTCTAGCGACGACGTACAAAAAAGTAGAACTACAAATAGCTTTTTGTGTAAAATACAGCCTGCGAATAGGCAATCACTGTTTCATAGAAACGGTTAGAAACTATTTATGTTAGAATATAGTTATTTAGCTTCAACATACATTCTCCAGATTACAAAGGAACTCCTGCAGCGATGCAAACCCTGACGAAATTAAGCTCAGTCTCGTTAGGCCAATTCGGAATTGTTCAGATCTTCGAAATTGCATTAACGTCCAACTGTAATCTCATTACAAACTTAAACAATATTGATCAAAGCAGCAGTCATACTTAGCCTGAATATCTTTAGCATTTAATATATTTGATTAGGATTGTTCTGCAGGGGGATGTAATCCATCGCTTGACTCGCTAATAGGCAGTCATTGCTGCGTTTGTTGTCCGCCATCTTTAACGATTCGCCCTCTGTGCGCAGTGTCTAGCGTGCTACGCTGCCTTTCAAGCCAAAAGCCATCCGACAACCCCTGACTGTTTTTTAGACAGGATTCTCCCTGCAGTGGGATCCGTATTCATAAAACTAGCTGCCTTTGTCTGGCTGGCGTATAAATTTAAGCTGCAGTCGTCTCCAGGCCAGGCTCAAAAGCAAACGAAAATGCACTAAAGAGTGAGCTCTCTATTTCAACAGCGGAAATCTCTCCTGACTTAAGGAGGGCCTTCTAAGGACTTCTGCTAAATCTCCTCAAGTTAATCAAGGATTTAATTTTGTAGACTACGCGAGCAAATGAACAGCCGACAAATGCTGGATCGGTGCGAAAGGAAGCATTGTGTGGTACTGCCAGAGAAGCCACTGCGCTGCAAGGGCTGAGTGACCTTCAAAACTACGCGCCTGTATCACGTGCTTGTATTCTACCTTCGTACCTCAGAACTCAGAGGCGTCGATACGATTTTGATGTTTGGGGGGGGGGGCATTTTAAATGGGTAGACCTGGTCATCTGTGTTTGTTTATAAAGATTTTGGAAAATGCACGAATTGAAAATGCAACGTTTCTTGTGAATAGGCAAATCAGCTGTAGACCCGACTTCTTGAATTTTTAAATTTCGCCCTGAGGAAAGCGCTATTTCGAAATACATTAGCAATACAGAAATCTCTATTAAAAGTCTTATCTCGCAGACATTTTGGTATTCTTCCATTTCGGCGATAACGTGCAAAGCAGCTGACATTAAAATATCTTCATTAATAACAAGGATTAGGTATGGCAAGCAATGGTCAGTTTCAAAAGTTATTAATATACGTTTTAGGTAGTTTCGGTCAACAAGCAGTTTTTCTTTTCGATGTATTTTACAATTGCATGGCGTCATTTGGAAAGCGAGGTTCAAACATCGAAACACTTGTCTGGGGCAATTGCTTCAGTTTGAATGGTAAAGGCAATTCGACATTTGACTACGTATTGAACGTATCGTATTGAACCAGCAGATGGAGTATATATCATTAACAAGATAACTCTTAAAGAAAACGGGCCGGTATCCTATGCCAATGACAAGCCAATACATTTTAAACTCACAAGAAACTCACCGATGCCAAGCGTTTGCGAAGGATTTGTGGACCCATCTAGAGAGTCGACCAGAAGCGATATATTCAAGATCAGCATTAGCAATACTCCAGTTGACGTCATTTCAACGAAGTCCAGTCAGTCAACCAAGTGCGGCGTATATAAATGCTTTAATGAAAACGAAACCAAATCTCAATGTGTAGAAAGCATTAAGGTATTTCACTCGAGCTGCAATTCCCAGAATCAACGTATATTCCCCTGCCTGAATTCACAGTGATCTACTTTCGTCGTTGCATCGTGCCTTTCCTGCGAGCGCAAGAGAAGAAATGCTAATACCCTGAGAACATAAGCCACTTTTGTTTTCAAGACTTCACCAGAAATCACGTGACGCTTCAAAACAATCATTCATTACCGTGATGTTCTTGGCGAAAGGCGGGTGCTTAATTCGGCACCTCGGTCCATTTCCGGCACGATGATCTGATTGCAAGCCACTCTGTTTGTTTTCCGGCCAGTGAAACCGCAACAGTGGCTCATCCATTTCCAACAACTTGACATCGATTCAAAACGGAAGCCTTGGATAGGCTAGCGAGGGGATGGCCAACATATGTTTAGAAGAATTGCCCAGAGACCCGCGTTTGCTTCAAATATTTACATTTACGTAATTCGTGGAATAGCACGCGGAAGCGACTGAAAGCCAAGCGCGATAAATGTTGATAAATACACCGTCAATGTCCGAGTGCATGACCCGATAGCAACTTTCTTCCCCAAATCTTTCTTATTTGCCCTTTTGGACATTCGTCTCTGGCTAAATAAAAACAATTCGATGTTTTTTTTGTCGACATTCAGCGGGCGAAACTCATGTAAATATTTCATTCTTAACGATTAATCTGTTTTTTGAAACTTCGAGCTGATCACTACACACGAGATTCGGGGGCATTTTTAAAAGAGGAAAGAAAAAAAACGTTGCCATTAATCCAGTTGCTTGAAACAGTACCGCATCCACGAGCATTTCCGTAAACAAAAAAATAACATTGACCCGCACGCGAATTACCCGCGGGACACGATTTAGATTATATTTTGGCGCTCGCAATGGCCTTTGAACCTATACTGAATGGGCTCGCTAGATCTTCAATTGAAATTTTATGTCAAAATTTTTCTACAACTAATTCTCCTATTACCAGTTAGGTTAAACTCAGTTGAGTTGTTTTACAGTTAATATCATCATTAATCAAAGTTGAATAACAGAAGTGATTTCGACGCGATTCTTAGATAGTTAAAAAGCATGGACAATTAAGAGCGAGCTTAGAGGGAGGGCTTCATACGTCGTTGTTGTAGCTAAGTGCTTACGATTACAGAATGAGCACTTATCACAATTCTTTTGAAACGTCATCACTTCATATCTGTTCATATAATTATAATTACAAATGTAAGTTTCTCTTAGAAATAGGTACCTTGCATTTGGCTGACCCAGTTTAAAAGGCAAAAGGACAGAGTTATTCAAAGATTTGTTGCGCATTCAGATAATATGGAACGTGGCTCGGATTATTATAGTATCTAGTAGCAGTACATTCTTAGGGGCGTAGGAACCACGTAGGAGGGTCAAGGGGGGAGTAAAAAATGACCATTCCAATTTTTAGATTTGGACACTTTTGGGTCTTGCAAAGGCCTAAATAGAAAGGGGTTGATAAAAATTGAGTGATTATTGGGTTGGGAAGGGGCACTATCGCAAGCTTTCCCAGAAATGCATGCTCCTCTGACCCCTAGTTCCTACGTCATTGGGGACGCTCACATGTGTTCCGGGCATAAAATGGACGAAAAGCCGCGTGGCTCAATTAGAACGAGGTCGCTCGATAATCCTTGTCGTCCTTTCGCATTAATGAAAGTGTTGTTAAACCATGGTTGAACACTGCTTCCAAACGATGAATGGACCGGGCTTGAATAGGAAACCGCGGGGTAATTCTCGGTACGTAACATGGACAGACAGTGACATAAAGGAACTGAACCACGAAAAGATCATAGGGAGACACAACTTATCCAAAAACCATAACAAATTAGCTCACAATAAAATCCGATTACAAAGCTTATCGCATTATTCATATTATTTTGCAAATCGAAGGCAGAAACAAGATCCGAGGCCGGCGCCATTAAGGGGCTCAATGTTCCGATTTAAAGCCTATTAAACATTTATTGGTCTTTAGCTTCTCACCTTAGGAACAAACGGAATAGCTCGATTCTCAGGCTGAGTGCTACAAGACTGCAGCTCAACAGACAAGAAAGCTAGATTCTAGGTTGGAAAATGGCAGGGTTATTCGCCAATTTGCTGCAGCTGAATTACTAAACCAACATGCGGTTATTCTGAATGGATTGATGATATATTATACAAAATCGGGAGTTTGTCGCACCCCCACCTTACCCCGGCTAACCCCCCAATCTGGAGATTGTTGGATAGATGCTTTCTTTCAAAATAATTTTCTCGCTTTTAGCCTGCCTCAGTTGGTCGTTCATTAAATAGCTTATGGCGTCATAGACACAGACCCTTTGTTCGCGTCTCGTGCAAGCAGCCCTGACTACGGTATTGAAATATGACACACAGGACGGACTCTAAATGACAAAGGGAGATATACCATTAATCGATCAGGCGACGCTGGAAATATTAATTTCTATAGAGGGTTTCTGCGTTCATTGTTGGTTAGATTTGAACTCTTTAGCTTGGCTGCCTGAATCATTGATGTAACAACGAACAGAAAGATGAGACTGGCAATAGAAACGTCATCAGTTGCAATCGGCGCAACGTGGAACCCGAGGCTTCGAGCACGATAAGCGTGTGCGTCGGCGCGCTTGCACGCTAAATCCACGGAGGAGCGAAAGGGGTAACAAACAGACATTCTTGCTTTGCATGACGTCATGACGAGGTGACGAATGACCCTCGAAACATGAAAGCAGAGGGGCCAACTGAAATCTATGATTCGCTCCACACAGGGCTTAATTTGCTGCGAAAAGTTCTGTAACCATGATAAACTGGCTTTTTTCATTCGATTTCCTTCTGATGAATAAATAACTGCCTTCCGCTTATCAGGGAAACCGATGGAAGGAACTAATGCCACATAAATTGCCAAAACAAAGAAACATAATATAATTTCCCAAACTTCTTAATAAATTATCTTTAATAACCTATACTTTCTACTAAGAAATAAACAGCCATTTATCACAAACCTACGAACAAAGAACAAAATTGCATTATATTGAAACAGGATACCTTCAAGGCAAGATGTTTTCATTTTCATCAATTTTAGGACACATTAAATCCTTTTGTGGAGTTCAATATCCTTCGCATACAATGTGATGAAAAATTTAACCACAACGCTTTTTAATTTGCTTTAAGGAACACAGCTTATGTTTTTTAATTTCCTTTAAATCAAGATAAGTTGTTTTCAACTCCCATCTAAAAACCAACCATATCCGTCAATACGACGTACTGATGGGAAAATACGCTACCAAAATGAGCAATTGAAAAATGATACTCGTGAAATTTGCTGCAATGTTATCAGATCCACATGTACATATACAATTTTTTTAAAATTGCAACATCCATCTGACCCCCAAATTTCAACGTCAAAAACTTTAGAGAAACAAGCTTACAGGAAACCATTCATTTTAACAGGGATTGGGGCGAGGGGGTGTAGTGGCTAAAACCTGTCCTTGGTTAGGGGATACGAAAGCAGGCACATCGATGGGAAATATTTAAAAAATCGATCGTTCTGTTAAAAAGCTTGATTAAATTTCCAAAAGAGAAGAGAATTGTCAATTGATTCAGCTTGCGAACCATCGCTGTCGCTGGAAGAGCTGGCACAAAAATGGCGCTGGCCTGAGGTGGATGCAAGCAGCGAGGCAAACGGGTGGATGCTGAAAAAGAATCGAAAAAAGCATGCAAACAAAACAGATCGGGCAACGCTGATTGCCTTGGCACAAGCAACAATGACAGCTGAAAACTGCTCAGTTATTCAAGAAGTTTCTTCAAGGAAATCAATACCCTGAAGGATTCAAGCCTTCAATAAAAGTATGGCTGTAGGAAGGCGCAAAAATAATCGGTGGTGACGTCAGAAGCTAAAAGTTATTACATTAAAGCCTAATGAATCAGTATTGCATGGGTATACATTGTTAGCTAGCCATTACGAAACAGGAAAACAAGAGGTTATATATTCTCAAAGACGCAAATAGTGACTCAGCTAAGATATTTTCTAACCATCGTTATATTTTTGGTAATGTCTAAGAGCAATTCCATTGGAGATTTTTCAATGGCCTTTTTCCGGGAGAAAATGGTTGTTGACGATATTAGAACGAAGCAACAGCAGCCCTAATCAAGCTTCAGCCAGAAAGAGGCTGATGCGAGACAGAGGCTCAGGCGGAATAGAGGTTTAGGTTGAGGTGAGATAAAAACAAAAACGTAAGGCGAACTGATGCAAGCGATATAGCCTCACCTTAGTCCATTCGCAGCATCAACATGTGCAGGGAATGTGTGGAGGAGGGCAGGCTGCGCGGAATCCAGTTCCCAAGCCGATATGCGTCCATCTGTATTCCCCGAAAAAAGGTAACGGTCAGACCTGAAACAAGATGTAGACTTGATGACTAATTTGCAATCTATACATGGCCTAAATGTCTGACTGAAATAGGAAGTTTCGGTAAAACTTCACTATCATTCAAACAGAAATGCATTGTGGAACAAAACTTTACAGTTGCGAGAAACATCGGAACCATAACTTTAGCATATTGATGTACTTGTTGATTTGACACGCCTCAGGGTATTCAAATGATTGAAAATTACCAAAAGCTGACAAAACAAATCGATCGGCGTCCATTTCAAATCTTATTTAGAAGAAGAACTGTTGAAGAACCTTATTTAGAGTTCAGTTGAAAAGAGGAACTCTTTCTGTCTACATAGAATTGGATCTTGCATGCATACAAATTTCAAGATGAAAAGGCGACAAAGCTTGCCCTATGATACCAATATTGCAATGCAGAAATGTATACGGCGTGTTATATTGACTAATACGAAAGACAAAGGATATCCAAAGGCAAGCGGCTTCGTAAAATAAAGCGAGCTAAAAGAACGCCAGATGGTCGAGAGTAACTTCAAATTGTCATCTCCAACAGAAGAATATGTGAACCTCGAAGTGTTCGAAGGAAATTACCAGTGTATGTCAAACTGGATTCGTTGGTTTGTCGTCACATTTCGCTTTAACGTAAACAGGCGTCTTTCTAAATTTCTGACATCCCAGCAACTTATGTCGTCATTCTGCAAGCCAAAAATTATCAATTCAAACCCCAAGAACAACAAGTGTAATGCTATACCAAAGTCACTTAAAATTAGTAGCTCGTGGTCTTAAAGACACGTATCATCACTGGTGTACAAATACTTTCAAAAGAAAGATTTAAAAATCTATCTAGTTATCCTGCTTTGTATCATTATATCTCAATTAGTTTCCATTATTTTCATGCAGAAATTATTCTATATGAGATATTTGAAATATTAGTCAAAAATATATTTCACTAAAAACCCCTAAATAACATCGAAACTTTATCTGGAGAGGCCTTTTTGTTTTATCCTCTTTAATGTTTGGAGGAAGACTTCACATAATATATTTCGATCAAGTCCTATTCTATGCAAACATTCCTTTAATTTCACGACTCTATGCAAAAGTCTGGACCAAACTGAAATAAATGATAATTGCTAGTTTTGTTGGCACACTTGCACATACGATCACAATCGTGGATCATCAGGCTGTACAAGGCAGCTTCAAAAAGGAGTTGAACATTGAAGGATTCAAATCACTATTTGTACACAGGCTACGAATAAAAGGTAGTTGCCATATTGCTCCCTAGACTTTCTGCTTCGAAACGCAATCTAAATTTTGGGCTGGCAGTGAATTTCTTCATATATTTTCACACAGATTCGCAAATTTACAGGCTTTCACTCAAAAAACCCCTAAACAACACGAAATCTTGTCTGATGGGGGCTAGCTTGTTTTCACATAAAAACATTCAGAGGAAGGCTCAACATTAAAAAGTATAGTTCAACTTCTGTCCAATGCAACCATTTTCTATTTATAATTTCACAGCATGACACAAGGACTTGGACGATAGCAGTCATGGTGGTATCAGGTTGTGCAAGGCAGCTTGAAAAAGGAATGGGACAGGGACAGCTGGCTTAGATGTGCACAGCAGATTCGATGACGACGCAGGCCCAAGTGATGTTTGTGCATCATACACTGCCGCCATTGCGTGTTAGCTGAAAGAGCTGCTGTCAAATCGTGGCGAGAGCTCTTTTAATGCCCGATTTGTGCCACTCGATATTCTAGAGCACAGGAAATTGAGGATCCGAAAGATACAGGAGATGACTTGAGCAGTTAGAAGCGATGACGTGTTTAGAAAGAAATTAGGGAAGAAGTAACAAACAAGTTGCAGGTCAGTGGCGTATAATCAGGGGCTTATGATCAGTGGTTCAGGACAACGGTTTCCTTTCGATTCAGCAAACAATGCCGGGCTTAAGAAGCAAAAGAACAAATCCAATCTTAATGAAATCGAGTTGAAGTAATCAACTTTGCAACATGCAGTGCGGCAACGAATCTTGTAAAATGTGACATCCTTAAAGCTACATGCATTCACATAGTTGCACTTTAATCAACTCGGCGAGAATCAAAGAAAGGGCTTTGGCGAAATTCTGTTAGATCAGGAATCGGTTGGTAAAGAATTCGAAGCCTTTGTGCGAAACAAGACACTGGGTTCCATTACACTGGGACAGAGGATGGGCCAAAATCTTGCTTGACCTAAACGGATATTAACTGCTTTTCATCGCAATATGTATCTCGAGGCTACGCCTAAGGGCAAACAAAGGCCAGTTCTTGATTACATACGTCAGAATTCAGCTGTTCGTGCCAGATTCATGCTTGCAACAATTGTTATTAACTCTTGAAGATTCGGAGTCGAGAAATTTCTTGACTTTTTAACAATTGCTTCACAGTACAAAACTTCATAGAATGGCGGAAATCCAATTTTTGCATACTTGAAGTACTTTCTCAGACGACACTCATCAGAATTTGCTGCAAACGCCGGAAAATAACAAAAAGCTGACAAAATAAATAGTCTGTGGTTGTAAGAACAGCGGATGAATGGCTGTAAATGATCAACAAGTCTCTACTTTCTTTTCTAATACAGTTCGAGAGAAAGAAGTAACTTTTTCGTCTGCATATAATGCGATCTTCTCTAGGTAATCCAGTGACTTGCTAAAAGTGTTTATGTTTGAACGTGATAACTATAATTACAAGTCGCAAGAACATTCAGCAAAGCGTATAACATAACTTGCAACAAATGAAACTGAATTGGTGCTGTATCCACAATTTGTTTATTATCATTGTGACAATGACAACGAGAGTTACTTATCTTAAGAGTTGATAGTAAAAGGAATATAGCAGGGACGAAAATAGATGGTTAGTTTTGGCAAGATGACATGTCAAGGGTACTGTTGGTATTTCCACTGTAATAGAAAGCTTCACGCCCCTATGTCCCACATTACTGGCGTGTTTACCATCAAGCCCAGAGCTACTGCGGATATACAACGAACCTTTCTCGCGCCAGCAAACAAGTGCGTGCCATCTCTTGAGAATTGCACCTGCGTAATGGCGCCAACTTTCCCTGGCAGCATGCATATCAAGCCCGCGTCATCCTCTGAATAAACTCCAACTAAAAATGTAAAATTAATGTAAAAATTTACATTTAATTTTTCTTAGTTACTTGGGAAAACTAAACCAATTTTAAAAACAAAAATATTTCTTGTCGTATCTCAAGTTCTTTAGGGCTGCTTAGACAGTATTGATTCTAACGGTTCTGTCTTCCTTGAACAAATAACTCTCAACATTTTATACGTTACTTTTGTTCATGTTTTTTCAATATTTACTAGATTTTTTTCAAAAAATATCCCACACCTGATTTTCCAAACGAGCCAAGAGCGAAGATTTTCCCATGCGTGTTCGAAAATGCGATACTCGAGATGATTCCAGACTGAGTAAAAATTGTGTTCTTCGCTGCACAAAGACAAAACATGTAGATCACAAAGCATTTCCATGGCTGTCATAGTTAAGATGAATTACTATAGTTAGGGGAGCATCAGATTATCTGCAATTGTAGATAAAAAGGGGGTTAATCTTCTACGAATTAATCATCAACTACGAAGAAGGTTTATAATACTTGAACTTCATCTAACTACAACAGTGAACTTCTTCTTTTAAATGCCTTCATTGGATTTAAGTGTGGCTTAAGTATTAGATTTAATGCATTTTTGCTCCCATTCTCCTTTAATTATTTAAACCCATTTGTTAATCATGCAAAGAATGCTTGCTTACATGCAGTTGCATATTCTGCACAACAAAATCCAGGTCTGTTTGTGTCAAACACTTTTATTGCTTTATTAAAGCCACAAAATAATTTTGTTCCATCTTTGTTAAATGCCACTGAGTTTGCAGCTACAACTTCATCCTAAAATCAGAGTATCAAAAGTCAGCACCCGTATAAATGTTCGAAAATTTTTAACAAATGACATTCTTCTCAACATAAGATTAGCTAAGACAATAATATTACATTATCTCCAAGACAAACATATCTGGATATCATCTGCTGAAAGGTTAAAGAAAATATCACATCATATACTCACAAGATGATTCTTGGAAACATAGCTGCACCTTATATCTCCAGTAAAAGCATCCCATAGATGTAATGGATGATCTTTCGCAGTGGAAACAAAGCTAAAAATAAAGAACATCTTGGAGAAAACTTAAGTGGCATAAAGTGGTGTTATCTTCCATGTGTAGAATCATCATCTGATCTACTAAATAACCTTCAATAGTGTTTTGTTTTGTACTTGCTGCATATAGAGGAAATAGAGATTTAGGTTCTGCCATATATCTGGCAAAGTGGCTAGAGGCGCTGACTACAGACCAAAGGGTCAGCGGTTCGAGTCCCTGACACGACCAAATTTTCACCCAGAGTGAGGAGAGTTGCCAGCTCTCTGTAAATCCAAGCATAATGAATCGCGAGGTGTGGTCACATCTAGAGGACCAAGACACTGCTTGATAAGCATAAAGCTTCTTAGTGTCCTAAAAACTACCTTCGGATGCAAGGTAGTAACAAATACAAACAAAAAACAAACAAAATATATTATTTCTTTTGTTAATAGATTTGTTGTCAATCAAAGCAAATACATAAATAAATGCAAGAAGTGCAATAAATTTACAAATAAACAAGTATGGATATGTGCATTGAAAAGGATGCCTTACATGATGTTTAGCTGCTTTTTCTTTAAAAAACCTTTATTCCTGTCTGCATTGAATTATTCTTGGTTTGGAAAGACAATATTGCTGCAGCCCTCCATGACTCATTATAATGCTTTGTCAAAAGCCATGATAGACATGGAGAAAATAAGCACCTTTTCAATCTGACAAGAATTTGACAAATAGAGAGTACTTGGAAAATTCTTACCAGCATGTAGAGTGGTCTTGTGAGTTCATCAAAGGATACCAGTCAAAATCATACACTGTGTCTCCTCCTTTCATCCTCAGCACAGGACTCTGAAAATCAAGAAAATTCATACCAAAACCAAACAAATTAACTTCATTCAGTTTTATATGATACATGCCAGTCATAAACATTATTATATTTGATCATCATCATCGTCATCGTCATCGTCATCATCATCATCATCATCATCATCATCATCATCATCATCATCAACATCATCATCATCATCATCATCATCATCATCATCATCATTATCATAAATCATGTTACTGTTATTTACATAATTATTTCACAATACATTATGCCTGTTACTAACACCTACCCTTAGTGGAAAATTTTGGTCATCTTCTATTTTGTTTACAACCAATTCAGAAATAAATTAAGATATTAAGTGATGCAAACTTCACTTAATAAGATTACAAAACATTGTAAAATGTTATGGTAAACCAATGATAAAATCAGTAGGTGTATAATATGTAAAAACATCAATTATGAAACACCAGCCTGTTGTGGCTGTTGTATCCATAAACATTTATGTGCACATAAAATCATTATTCATGAAATGGCAGATTTTCTGAATAAAGACAGACCAATTCTTCAGGAACTTTGTTCACAGAGGTTGTATCATGTAGAAATGATGGTGCATTGAAGATTCGTAAAATGTTGTCATCACTATTTGTGAGAATGCATAATCCATCAGGAGCCCTTTAGAAAGATGATACCAAAATCTTACATAATGTGATAAATTAGGAAATAAATAGTAGTAACTGTTTAATGGCAAACCAGTAGTTTATGAAAACTAAAAAGGGCTAGTCTGATCTGATGCTGAGTAAAGGAACATCCAATCCTTGCTATCCCAAAAAACACTTACTTCTATATCCTGGTGTTACAAACATGCCTCTTTTCAAAAGACTAAATCTCATTTTTTTGTCTATAAACTGCTGGTAGCACAGGCTTGGTAGCCAAAATGTTTATGATCATCGGATCAGAGAGTCAGATTTTCTTTAAAAATCTACGGCATCTATAAAATTTTTTCTCAATTGTGATCCCTTTGCACCCAAAATAGTAGTTTAATACGTTATTGCAGTGATAACCAACAGTTGAATCTTTACACCTAATTGAGAAGAGCAAACAATGCAAAAAAACTGACCATTTGCAACCTTTAAGAAAGCATTCATCAGACTCCTTGAACTCATCTCTTGATTCTGCAACTAGTGTCAAAAAATTTTCTGATCCAAAATCAATTTTAAACAACTCATTATGGTCATGTTTCATTGTTTCGTTTTCTGAAATATTGTTCTCTATATTGGTATCAAGGTTTGTGGTTGTTGTTGCCGAATCATTGTCAAGATCACCTCCATCATCTTTAATAATTTCCGTCTGGAGATCTGATGGCATGGCTTGCTTTAGTTGTCTTATATCTTCATTTACATAATCAGATACTAATTCATTTACTGGAGTCTCTAAATCAATCTTTTCTAAATCAACTTCCATGGTATCAGATCTGCAATTTGATCCATTGTTGTTCGTGGTTCCATCAGTGTCTGGTGCTTTAAGTATTTCAACTTCATCACTACTCAGTCTGGTTACAGACAATTCATCACCAATCACTTCACCTGCCATGTCTTATTATTGACCCCTAAGAAAGAAATATAAACAACTTCAAATCACTATATAATGAAGTATACTCTTCACTCTTGCCAACACTTCTTAGCTTTTCAACTAGATGTATTGGGAAAAAGCATAAATTGATCTAAATTTATATATTCTTAGAAAAAAAGCGAAATTCCACAAAGTGGAACATCTTTTGCAAAGGATTCGGTTGAGTCAGGAAGCTCTTACAACTTCTTACTTTGGTGTGTATAGGGACATAAAAAAGGACTTTCCTTCATGGAAAACAAGATGTTGATCACGCATGAAATTATTAATCAATAGTGCAGAATTCCCTGTCAAAAAATTTCACATGTAACTGATAAAACTGAAAGTTTATACAGAGGCCCTTTCCAGTTATATGAACAGTAATAATAATACTGAATACTCGAGCGAATCTATACTAGTGCCCTCCTGATCTCGATCATTAAATCAATTGCCTAGCTCTGAATTGCTCACTGTCTTTAGCATAAAACATGTTTCTTTTAGGCTACAAATCAAGTCCGTACATTGAGAAAGATAAATTACCTTTCACCTAAACTATGCGATTTGTGATTATATCTTGCAGCGGCGTCCATGCTTGTTTTGGCAACCTCGTTTACGCGATTTCGAAAATATTGCTGCTGAGAAGGAGAGAACAGCTGTGGAGGAGCGACCAGGACTACTTCGTAATTTTCAAAGAGCGCTTTATACTGAATACTCAAGCGCTTTTGCCAAAAATAAAGACTGGAAAACCCTACACGAGTCACCTTGTACTATTTATCATTTCAAAATAAAGACTCAAACATGCAACATCTTTCACATCGCAAGGCAAAACTTCGGCTTTCTGGCCAAGAGCATTGTTTCCAAAATATTGACAATCATATTTTCGCTTGAAGACTGATAAAATACATTCAACAGCTGAATCTGTTCATACGTTCCCTATTATCATAGGTAGTTAGAAACTTCAACAGAAAACACAAATTGCCCCTCGAAGAAAGGTGCTGAGATATCGAGAGGACTTGAAGGATAACAAAATGACTAATTTTTACAGCAAAAAAGCATTCTAGTTCATTTTAATGACAAAAGAAGTGCAGTTAATTACAATGAAAATTCAGATTTACTCCGGAGAAGCCGGTGGCTAGGAAAACATAGGAATAAAGAAGGGGAATGTTCACAACTTCAATGATTTCTAGGGCTTGTAACCAGTCAAAGCCATTGAACGATGTAGGATTCAATTTTCTTTCTGGCCTGCTTTACAGTCTCTGGATCAGCTGGATTGCTGCCTCTGCAAGATGAGAAAATTAGGTTAACATAACGAACAGTCGAAATGTAGTATGGACAAAGACAAGTAGGAAGCTTAGAAAAAGAGGGAGGGAGAGGAACAGAGGAAAAGAAGGGGAAAAGAGTAAAGGAGAAAGGGAAGGAGAAAGGGAGGAAGGAGGGAGGGAGAGGGAGAATGGGAGGGAGAGAGAGAGAGAGAGAGAGAGAGAGAGAGAGAGGGAGAGAAAGAGAGAGGAAGAGAGAGAGAGAGGGAGAGAGTGAGGTATTTCGAGAAGGATAGAGGGAGGGAGTTAGAGAAGGATAGAGAGAGGTACAGAGAGATAGGGGAAGGTAGATAGGGAGGAAGAGAAGGGAAAAAGAGGGAGGGACAAAGGTAGAGAGGAAGAGATGGAGGGAGGGAGTGAGGGAGAAAAAGAGGGAGGAAGGAAGAGAGGAGTAGAGGGAGGTAGCGAGCAGTGCCCACCTTAAGTCCAAATGATGCGCTCCACCTTCAACGAGGACTGCTCTCAGGTCTGGGGACAAGTCTTTGAGAACCTGCAAAATCAAATTGATACTGAGTATTATCATAAAAACAACGGCAATCAAACACAGAAATTGGTGGCTTGAAAAAATTACTTAAAAAGGGCGCAACATTTTGTCTTCTCATGAAATAAGTCTTAACCTTGATACATGTTTGTCGGCGCTTCGTGTTGCGTTAAGCAACAACACACCTTCTTAAAATATCTGTTAGCGATTTTATAGAAAGCATTGGAACAAATCAACTATGGCATTCGATAAATCTGAGACATTGCGGCAAGGACTGTATGAAGTATTTACTTTCTTCGTTAGAAAAACTTTAGATGTACAACTTTAATTCTTAAGATATTATGCTGATATTAAAGTGTTGAATATACAGCGTGTTATGGTATTATATTCACGTATGCTCCTCGCATCTATAAAGGCCTGAGCGAGGACGGAAAGTGAAAGTGACAAGGTGTAGCCCATTGATTTATCAAGAGTCTATATTTTCACATTTTGGTTGGTCGAAACTATTGTTGCCCAATGCATAATTAGATGGGATTTGAAAGATGAGACACAAAATGGACACTAGAGTTTTTCTTGGTCCATATATCCTTCGCAATATGATATCTGAGTTAAATCTATGCACATGATTTGAAACAAAATCTATGCACTGGAAAATAAAATGTTTACTTTGATGTACGAAACAAAGGCATCACTTACACCACCAGGCATCCAAGGATCCAGGTCACCATTGGGAAAGATGATTTTAGTTGCATGTTTAATATCATCAGCTGAAATTGAAGACACAATTCTTTAAAAAGTGCTAGCCGTCGTTTTCAATGCTTTATAAACTTCACCTGGTTCATTGCCAAAAATTTATTAGAACCATTAAAGAAGAGCAGCTATTAAACTATGACGTGAAGCAATGTGAATAACATGGTCAAATTCGTGAAGGTAATATTTTGGTTATGTTGTCCAAACCTGTTCCCCAAAAGTTCGTTGAAACCCAGCTTAGTCTTGACTTTCCAAGCAAGTACTTTTGAGAACAATACGCTTCTCTATCTTCCAGCGTAAAAGGCAAGGGTGGAAACATATCTGTGACATTGGTACTTCCACCGGGCAAAATCATTTCAGTGCAAGCCTGAAAATAAAAAAGAATATTAAGAATAAAACATAAGAGTAAAATAGAGGAGTAAATATTTAGCATAAAACAAAATGGCGAGAGGAAGTTAGAAAATGCTTATTAACTAACACGCATATAGTGTCAACAACAGATCTAGAGAGTATGTGGACAAATGGACAGGTAAGTTTATAAGCCTACCTGATAATCCCAGGCTTTGGCATCGTTTCCAAGGCCACAGCCTGTCGGGTCTGCACACTCTACAAACTCATCATAAACATTGTGACACTGTTTTTCTTTTCCGTACAGAAGCACTGTCAAACAAATTTGTAAATTCAAGCAATTTGGCTACTAATAAGCAACATATTGATGGCAAAAATTATTCAAGCAGTAGGATAAACTTCATATTCATTGACAGAAAGAACAAATACAATCTTAAAGTTCTGGTAACATACTATAGTTTTGGTAACTAAGTAAAAAAACATTAATGTTTTGATTACTTTACTATAAAGTAAGGCTCCCAAATAGTTTAACAATTGAAAACAATGAATAGCAGGCCTTCCTGGGAAAGGCGTGCGATCGCACTCGCACACCTTGGTACACCCCTCCCCACACTGAGAAGTGTGTTTAATCGCACGCCTGTTTTGTAATTATTCATTTGTTTTTTAAACCTGGTTTCCATTTACCTGCAACCATAGAAAGGCTGCATGCATTGAGCTAAAAAAAATTGGCTCAGAATCGTTGGCAGAGGTGTGGCAAGCAAATGTTGATTAGCGCAGGGAACTAACAAGGTGGCAGTAACGCTTTGATGTTTACTTTGTTCGAGTTAAACATTATGCGGTGCCAGCACGTCATTTTGGAGGACCGTTGTGACAATTATTGCTTACAATAAAACACGGACCAAACGACCATAACATGGGGACTAGTTTTACACAACGTTTTGAAAGTTCAAAATTTCAGCATTGTAAACATGAAGTGCGCAGAAGTGCAGCAAGTTCCTGTTCATTCTAATTTTTTGAAAAGACAACAGAAAACATTTTTATTTGACTACTTTGAAGCAATCTCCAATCAGATGCTCCGCCACGTTTTTATCACAGATCGGCATTGACACGCACATGTTTTTAAAACACTATTTTTAATGGTTGATTGTGTGTTGTAAGAACAATCAAAACTTTGTTACATTTTCTCCTCTTATTATGAGAAACCGCTTTACAAAAAACTAAACGGTAGAAGGCTCAAAATTTTAAAAAACCACCGGTAAATGAAAATCAATAAGAAACATTCAATTTTTTATGGCTCTATATAGTATGCAACAGAAAATCTGTAGTAATAAGAAAAAGTACCAATAGCACTCCATCGCACTCCTACCACAATCTAGGAGTGCGAAATGCCACACGTGTGCTAATTTATTCCCAGGAAGGCCTGAATAGCATTGAGAAAAACAAGACACAAAGCCATGAAACTATAGAATCAGGATGTAAAAATTGCATCCCCAAAATGTAATGAAAAACAAGAGATATTACTAACATGCCACTTCTGCTAATGCTTTCAACTTGTCTGCACCCTGAGACATGTACTTGCAAGCAACATTGATAGGAAAGGCTGGAAGTGGGGCCAAGAAGGTTGCAGGGTAAGGGTAGTCACCCATTGCCATCAACGTAAATGCATTTCGCAGCCACCCGACAACAAGCCTCACCTGGAAATCAAATCAATCAATATGGCTTCAATTGACTCAAAATTGAAGCAAAATATTGAGCAGCATAATTAAATATCTGCTCAAAGTAGCGCTTCTTAAAATGTACCAGCATGTTTAATAAGTACTTGCAACATTTTATTTGGAGCAACTTTCTAGACCTATAAATGTGGTGTTCTGGAAACCTTTTACCAACTTCTGTTCACTCGTTTCCTTGCATGCATGCACCTGGTAAATTTACATAAGCAGCAATGCACAAAATATTCATGTAACTGTAAGGATTAATTTGGAAACAACAGTGAAAGAGAGGGAAATCTGATATGCTACTTTTTTGGCTCAAATGCACCCCAATGATGTTAATGATTATTGACTACTGTGAAGACCGACATATTCTTTGAAGATGCAATCCTTAACAGTTGCTCCCTTTCTAGAAGCTACAAATCAAATCAAATATTAATTATGACTATTTTACAATCCATAAAACAATTACAAACTATAACAACTTACAAACTGGGGATTGTCTATGGCACTGCAAAGCTTAAATGTATCCTTGATTTCTTGCACTCCTAAGAAGGAATATATTGGGCATACATCACTTTGTTGTAAAAGGATTAGATACATAGGTTATATAGACCATAGGCTATATAGATAGAAGAGCTGCATAAAACATCAATCATAGTCAACTTCAACTTTGCATGGCGGCAATTGTGGATTTTTTCATGCAAGAAAGTATTTTATGCCAGAAAGTAATAAAAGCTACTTTTGGTAACCAATAGCTCTTAGGCGGGTGTAGAGAGAATCAAATAATTTAGACAATATTAAACATTAAATTCATGGACTTAAACAGGTTGAACAGTAGCAGAATATCAACAACAACAAAATACCTGTTGCCCCTTTCCTGAACAGATCCAGGAGTGAGGAGAAACCTGCCTGTACGTTACTTGGGCAATTTTGATCTGCTCTTCTGCACACCTTTCAAGTAAAAGAAAATAAGCATCATGCAAATAACAAAGATTGTAAAAGCAGATGTTTGTTTTGAAATATAGAGATATATTATGAGGTACACAAATTTTCAGCCAACTGAACCAATTTCTTGGGTAATAAGATATAAAATATTTGTGTAATAAGCATAAACACGCCATAAAATAAAAATGGGATAACCAGCAAACACATGTAAAAAATGATTCAAATTTAGAAATAGAAAAGATTCAACTTTACATTTGTCACAGCTTGGAAGAACTCTGATCTTGGTCTGTTTCCAGCGATTGTATAAAATGGTGCACTGCTAGCAACTGCAATGTCAATGATGTGAGGGTATTTGTACCTCATATACCCACTAAGCATTCCACCATAACTGGAAAAGATTTTTAGTCATTAAAAGGGTATCAATTGCAATAAAATATAAAACGAAAAAAACTTCTGACATCGAGTTGAAGAATCCAAGAGAATGTATGAGCCCAGCTCTGGCAATTTATCTATATGATTTTAAGTAAAGCTTACAGATTATTTTTAGCCCTTTCCTCCAAAACATAGGAAAGATCGAGATCAAAATTTAATTTCCATTCCAAGAGATATCTGACTGGGAACATTTCTTTGGTCTAACATCTGATATTATTGACAACTGAATATACAAACTGTGATGTAGCATGTGCTTTCTTTGGAAGTGGTTAAAGGCACTAATGTATTAAAAGGTAATTACATCTCAAGGCATTCGGGTTCCAAATGTCCTGGGCATTTATACTAGTTAACATGCATGGCAATACAGAGTTTCAATTAAATACATCATTAAAATTGCTGTTGATCTTAGAGCACAAACCTGCCACCAAAAGATACAATTTTTGAACCATCAAACTGATAAACAGCAGCAAGAGACTTAAGCAAAACTGCATAATCTGCTAAGGCTTGCTCCATGTTTAGAAATCCAATGTTCTTTTGACTGAAGGAATCTTGACCAAATGGCAATGAAGTTCCGTAATATCGCTATGAAAATAAAAAATGTGTTAAACACATTCTGCTTTCAAACTGTACAAAACATTTTAACAGAAGCATTCTACTCAAACTTAACTCAAATCTCAATCACCAGAAGCTATATATAAAGAATTAAGGTACACATTGCTAGGTTGAAATGCTTAAACAATAAAAAGGAGAGCAATTATAATTATAATAAGGGAAATAAAAAAATAACTTATATATTGTTTGATATGGCAGTACAGACACTTCTTGTGCTTTTCACTTTACCAGGGAATACTGATAGTTAATGAAAACAGAAAAAGGACAATTTGACATCATTCAAAAATGACTTTTGAATTACTTATGTTCTTGGATTTCTGACATTGATTCAAGCATTCTAATGGTATTGTTTGCCTTCTAGATGTGTACAGCTTATGTTTTTGCAGAAAATCTAAAAACAACATTAATAACAAAGAATGTAATAGAAGCTGTACATGTTCTGCAAAAATTATGAGGGCTTGAAATTTGGCAGCAAGTTCATGAACAAAGCCAGATGCCTTCCAAAAACCATCTATGGGCCCTTCATTTCCAGTATAAAAGAAGATTGGTCCTTTCTTGCTTATCCAATACTTTCCTAAAAAGAAAAATAAAAAGATGCTTAATTTGGAACCTAAAAGTCAGCTATCTTTAAAAACATTGCAACAACATTTGCTAAAATGACTGTTTTTATGACCAATATGAAAGGTATGTGCAATGCTACACATTTTTTGATGATCTTTTCTTCTTTTCTTTTCTGTCTTTGATCAAAGGTGACCTCATTTGGTGATTGGTTGTTAGAATTGACAGTGAGCTTTGGACAGATATATCAATTTATTACAACAGGCTCCTGATGACAATTTTCTTTCAAAGACCTTGGCATTGAACTTATTTTATCCACTTTATCCATTTTTCTATGGGTGGAATTTGTATTTTTTGGTATTTGTATTTATACTTGGCTTGAAAAATGATGAATATTGGAGACAAAGATTATGAATGTCTCCAGTGTCAACCATTAAACATTTTGCTAATGTCATAATATAAACATTATAATGAAACAAAGAAATGGGATTTGACCTATAACTGTTAGATTTTTCCTTTCTAATAATGCAAAATCTTGCCCAAGTATATTGTACCCTGCACTCAAAATATAAGCTGAATTTTAGCAGTTAGGTAGGTGGATAATTTCATTTCTAACTATCTACATCTACATCTACATCGATACTGAGCAGGACCGAGTATCGGTATATATGAAATAACTATATATGAAATAACATGCAAGCTTCAACAACAACAAAATTTATCGCACCAAGCATAAAAAAGCAATAAACTTTTTTGAATAATGAAGCCAGATACTTGAATAAAACTCCAGTTTTCAATAGTACCTTGGATAAGATATCTTTGCATGTAAGTACGGTTTGCGTTTGGAAAAGGTCCCAAGTAGTTGAAGTGGTCAATGAATTGTGTGAAGTATTTCTCTTCGTATGGAAGTACGTCATCTTGGTAGGCCACAGCCGGTTTATGTCTGAGAAAGCTACCACCGACAGTTACTATGAACAAAAATACAAAGCATGCACATTTGCTGAGCTCCATTTTGGACGCACTCGCAAACATTGGAGACTCAACTGAACATCATGTGATGACCTCTCGTGCTTGAGGTCTTCCAGAATGCCAGCCAAATCTCGTTCTGATAATTACAACGTCGGTCCATGCGAGGCAGAATATCAATGGCCACTTCCTCATGTGGCTTGAAAACGTTGTCGCACAAATCCAAACACGTTGTCTCAAAAATGGACCATCAAAGAGATGGGGATGTGCAGAATGCAAAAGCAAGACCTGATTTGGGTTTGAGTGCTTCAAATGCACCACCCAGTGTTAACGTAGCTCTGCCATGCAGAACTGATGACGACAATTCGCATGATAATAGGCCTGCGCCCACGGAATCTTCCCGTCACGTCACTTTTCTGAAAATAACAGACACTGCAATACCGTCTTGCACCTTATCCACGTTAAAAATGCGAATATCCAATAGGAAAAGACCACAGACGACTGGGAGACGCACGAAAACAGGATCAATGATTCCACTCAAAGGTCTTAGTAATGGTAGAGTGTTAACGGAGACCAAAGCTAACCATAAAGATGGTTGCTTGCCTTCTATCAAGCTTAGTGGAACCAGGGAAAATGAAACGAGTTCTATGAGACCAACTAGAACGGAAGGTATGTAAACACAGTAACCGATTTTGCCAATTATTAGGCGCAGATCCCTTGTTTTGAACCGTGAGCAGCGAGTCTGTGGCATCATTTCACCAGAACGTGCGCCTTTTATGGCAGATAGTCTTTTTAAAAATTTAGCTTGTAAATATTCTAAATTAAACTGCGAAAGTGTAACCAAATAATGCATATGCTAGAAATAAGCATTTTCGCTTGTTAGCTGCATAAATTATCATCATATCCTATTTATACTGTAGGCCAGCCGGAGAGCAGCACTGAAGATGTGTCATGCAAGGAAAGCTGTCCTAGTGCCAGAGATGCCAATCCAAAAGAAGTCAATGCCGCACCGGACGTGAAGAAGGTGAGGATGGACCTTCACCCATTGATATCGCCAGAAAATGTAGTAAATCAACTTTTGATGATAACAGAAGACAAGGAGGGTAATGACTTCACAGATGGGGTAACTGTTGATGGGGAATATTATGATAAGGGGTCACTCGCAGAGTGTTTGGAGATTCATGATATTACGTCTTTGCAAGACGATGTTAGCTCAGAAAAGGAAAAGCCATATCTGGCCTAGCCTCGGCTTGCAGTCGTGTGATATGAAGTCCAAAGAATATGGAGTCCTGGTGGTTGGAACATCCAGTTATAGAGAAATTAGTCTGTGTAATCAACAGTCAGTTGTAATATACTTACGCCTTGTATCTAAATGCAGAGTTAGAAATGGCATCAGTTATTGCAAAAGTTAGAGAAAAGTCCCCCTCAGGAAGTCCTTATAAAAATTGTATTGGCCCTAGGCTTTAAGGGCAATTCAGCTTTTATCAGTGGAATGGGGAATGAGAAAAAATACAAAGTGGTACACATTTTGTGTTTGGTGTTTATTTCGTTGTAGCATTTTATTGAACTTTATTTTGGGCACGCAGGTACCACTTTGATTATAGGACAACTTTGTTGACAGGCTTTCCCCATTATTACAGGCCATAAACGTTTTTCTGGTGGTATGGAGGAGGGCTTCTCTTTAGACTCTCAGCCCACCCTTTTTAGCCTTGGAAGCCACTGTTCTTACGTAATTAAATCAACCAAGCTTTTACACTTAGGCATCAGGCAATGACAGTAATAATAACCTGCCTAACTAAATATGTAAAATAAAAGCAAATTATTCAACGATAAATTACACAAGGCTGCTGAACTAAACCTAAAATTTTAAGGCAAAAGTTTACTCATATACAACTCTTACTTACAACCTCAACAAAACTTAAAAAGGGGAGGTATTCAGGGTAACAACATTGCTAACCTTCAAAACCCTATCATCTTTGGTTAAACCACAACATAATTGCAAGCATTGGAAGAGTGGGGACAGAGAGGCACATCGTTTGAGGAGTACCCCCACTGAATTTCTAAAAATTTAGTGTTACGAAAGTTTTTTTATTTCTGTTTTATCAGAAACAAAGGAATATAAGATAAGACCACCTATTGCTTCTTATAATTTATCCTGAAAGGCCACACGCAAAAAGGGGGCATCTCTGTAAGCTGCAAAAACAATTCATTTCAAATTCTGAAAGGAAGATTTGCACGTGCCTTCTGTGCATCCTCCTGCCCAACTTTCCAATGTCTATGAATAACTGACAATAAATGTGGTAATAATAGTAATCTGCTAGGATTGAACTTCTCACTTATTTCTGTATGGGTCTACAAGTCATACAACTTTATATCTGTTCTTAAAAAAACATATGAAGTTGCTACTAGTGTTGGAAGGCAATAAAGTTTTTAGTGCTTTGTGATTGTCTCAGTCCTTCCACTTCCATGGATTATACAGGTATGCCTGCCTTTATCTGATTTCATCGGGTTGCCAGCTGCTCCACTGGCTGGCACTCTTGTAACCTTTCTGCTATTTTTCTTTTTAGATGAGATGTTGTCTATTAACCTTCTTTAATTCATTCTAATCCAATTTGCTAATTTCTAATTTCTCCTTCATGATAGCATCTTTTAGAGTGTAATTAACACAGCTGCAAGCTCTATCAGCATCATACCTAAATATATCATTCTATTCTCTTACATACCATCACTGCCAAAAGTCTTGGAACACTTGCTCTGTTTTAAGCATTGCAAGTTGCAAAATCCGCTCACCCCTCGAACACTGTTGTGTAGCCCAAAAGTGAATAATCCTACAAGCACAAGGGATGGGGAAAACGGGCTGCAGGAGACACGCGAATAGAACAGGGATTGAAAAATCACTAAATGTTCAAGGTGTCCCAACTACTTTTGGCAGAGATTGTCTGAATTTTTATTGAAAGAGGACAGATACAACTGTGGAAATGGTTGATAACCATGGGTTTGCAGGGGCGCTAACAGGACTGTCAGCGAGTGTTAAATTTAAAATTATGTCTGTTCTTTTTATTCTTGTTAGTGACGAGTAATAGAAATTATTTCACGGCTTTACCTAAGCTGAGAGACAAATTTCTTAAGTTTTCCTCAAAAGTTGCATTCATTGAAAGAAGAAACAAAACTATTTAGAGTGAAGAGTTTCCTTACATCGAAGAGAAGCAAACAATCAAATTTTCATGAGATCGTGGCTAGAACTGAGACAGGTAACGGCTTGAAATTCAAATTAGAAGTTTTCGATATGGTGGAAAGTTTTAAAGTGCATTTGAGTATATTTACAACATGATGTCTAATTTCCAGGGAGATGAAAGCACTTCAGGATTATCCAAACACAGTGTTAAGAAAGCATATCTTATCACGTACAACAATACTGATGTATTTTACAGGGAAAAGTTTTTTTCGGCAATAGTGGAGTCATTTCATTCAGCCACATCGTCAACAGTCATCCAATGGGCCTGCTGTATGGAAAACCATAAAAACAGCACGTCCATTTCCACATAGCAGTATTGTTGGACAAAAACCAAAGGTGGATGAGGATCAAACAAGATCTTAAGCAGCATCATGGCGTCGTCTTGAATTTCTCTGATCATGCTGGATACCATTCAGCATTCGCGCATGTGACGAAGGAGGATGACGCTGTCCTTAAGAGCCCTGGTCACCCAGATGTCGTCGCTCCACTCAAGACTGCAAATGCCACCAAGGCAAGGGCTGGGAAGGGTCGGAAAAAAGCCAAGCAGGTCAAGCGCCTCTGCAATAGTGATGTGGCTGGCATTGTCATTAAAAACCAAATTCGCGCTCGTATTGATCTGCTCCGTCAATGTGACGCGGGTGATAGTCGTTTATATGACTTTGTATTGAACAGGAGTGGGAAGAAGTTGAAGGAGCTTGTCGATACGGTGTGGGAGGTTGAGACAGCCAGCGAAAGAATCCAGCGATCGCAAATGTCCAGGGTTAATTCACCAGCAGCAATTGACCAATCCCTGCATTTGCAAAGGTGAATGGCTGCAATGTGCCATCGAAATCTTGGAGGAAAAGTCCATCGACAGTGCAATGTTTTCTGAAACCATTGTAGAGCTTATTGTAATGGGTCAAAGCGGGGGCCGTAGCATTTACATCACTGGCCCAGCAAACTGTGGCAAAGCTATCATTCTTGATCCGCTATGTGTCATTTTTCATGTTTTCCTCTCACCCGCAACTTGCTCCTATGCATGGCTTGGTGTAGAGGACAAGGAGGTGATCTTTTTGAATGACTTCCGCTGGTCTCCCATTATCCTGCTGTGGAGTGATATGTTGTTACTGCTGGAAGTCCATTTTGCTTCCCTCAAAACAACAATAGTAAGGATATTGGATTTGTAAAGACACCCCATTGTTTGCTACAGCAAAGGCCCCGATGTCATTTGTTAGGGGCTCCATCATTGATGATAGAGAAACTGAGATGATGAACGTTCGCTGGCGTATATTCACTTTCAAGCATCAATTTGGCATTAATTGCCAGAAAAGAGTCCTGTGGTAATCGTCTTGCAACAATGCTGCTGAAATAAGGGCAGTGTGCACATCAACAAGGCATTGAGTATAATTGCCAGGACACAGTTTGATTTATAGTTAATTGTTTAACAAGAGTTTTTCAAAACAAAGCATTTTTAAGAGCAGCCCGTTGTCCTGATCAGTTTCCATGCTTCGCAGCCTCCATCTTCCTGCACACTGATTTCGATCAACGGTCTACACCAACGGTCTACAGTTTCTTTTATTTGAAATACCCCATGTATTGAAACACATTTTCTTATGAAATGTCCCAAAATATGTGCAATGTATTCCAGTTTATGTAGTTTGTGCATTTTGGCTGGAGCACCTTGTGCTATGGCCGAAATAAAGGAATTTCTGCACAATCTACACATTCTTAAAAGAAAAACATTACCCATTGTCATTTTCTTTTCTCAAAAAGTGTAGACCGTGGAGTTTTCCTTGGTTTTCTGGCATTCGGTGCCCCTATGTTTCCAATTCTTCAACATATGAATAAGTAGTCCTCGAACACATCCTTCACGTTTTTGCCAGTTGAAATTTCGGTACAATGATGGTTGAATGATTTATAGAAGTTTGCAGACCGTTGCTGTAGACCGTTGGGCAAGATGTCATTATTTGGCCGCATCGAGGTGGGCCTCGATCCCAAGAAGAGTCAATGCATCCTCTCGATTAACGACTTATTGAGAACTCTTCTAAGGTTTCTGATTAATTTTTCTAGTAGGAAATTTAAGAAAAATCTAAGTAGAATGATAACACATATTTCTAAAACCAATAATCATATAATACCCTTCATAGGCTGCAAACATTATTTCTATGTAAACATGATTTCATTAATCACTAGAATACAATAAGACAGTCAATACTTTTATCGCGAATTTTTAGATGTAACGCGACACAAACTCACAAAGATTTTCGAAAACTAAACATAACAATAAAGAAGGATACAGACTAGCTGAACTCGCCTCCCAAGCATTCCTCCGCTCGTCTCTCTGTCTCAATCACCTCCCTAACCGCATAAATTACCACAACAATAAAATAAGTAAAGGTATCTTGATGTATGCGATCCCCTCGACCCACTACATGTACTCAACTCTTCGCACACAATGAGTTCAAAGTTCGCTGCCTCCGCAGCTGCCGGTTTCTCGCCTTCATTATTGTTTCCGACACTACTCGCTCTGCGCATGAACACATCTGCTGAGGCCTTTTGCGGCGATTGCGAAGTACTTTTTAGCTGCAAGTGCGCCTGTGCGCGAGTTTCCAAAGGTCCAAGTAATTTCAAGGGGGGCGACTGCGCGAATTTCCAAAGGTACAAGTAATTTCAAGGGGGGCGACACAATACCTTTGTACCATACCTACCTTCGTTGTTTGCAATTTGCAACTTTGCAGATCTGATGCTGCCATCCGTACCCGGAAATAGTTCGATTATTTTCCCTGGCTTCCAAAACCTTCTCTTCGGTTGCTCATTCTTGATGAGTACAATGTCCCCCGTTGACACACCCTTTACGTGTGCTTTGGGTCTGCAAGCTTCCATTAAGCCTAAAAGATACCCATTTTTCCACCTTTTAGTAAAATGACTTACTAACAATCGATTATATTTAGGCCGCTCCGATAACGTTTCGTATATGCTAATCAACTCATAATACTGCTATGTTGCAAATGTGCCAGCTTTCTCCCATTGATGAGGCGAGAAGGGACGAGAGGATAAGAGATCTCTTCACTGTCATCGTGAACATGAGTTATTGGTCAGGAATTAATTATCCCCTACTTCAAGGAAGTCATTCGAAGACAATTCCTCGGGGGGGGGGGGGGGGCTAGCTTCAGCACTACCGTTGAAGACGATTCGCAATTTTGTGGTATCGTGGTTTTTGAACTGGGAACTGGGCCAGAGTTGCTCTTAATGGATAAAGCCTGGTTTCCATAAAAGTTGCTGAGATCGCTGGGGTCGTCAGGTCGCCGAAAAATGAGTTCAGATTTCAGTTGAAGTTTAATTTCAGATATTTGAAGATTTGATGCTTTTTGATTGGTACATGAACATACCTTGCGATATTCTAAACGACGAAAGCAATTAAATTCTACATAGATTTTTGATTGAATTAACCGAGTTCAGTATAGTTATAAATACGGTCTGATTTGTTAACATGCTTCCAAACTCAAGACCCCCGAATGGCTTCATCGATTCCACAAGGGCAAGAATTTTTGCTATTGATTCAAGAAGAGAACTGTAAATTTGATTCAACACTTTCACCTGCGTATATATCAGAGTTTCGAGATTACGGCCTAAATACTTGATCCAATTAAGCAGCAATTATGTCCTGGGCATTGTCAGATGCAGATGGAAGAGAATCTAAATCCCTCTTCTTGATATTGTTCTCCGTCCGACTTTTCTTCTACTTCGTCGGCAAGTTTAAAGTTTAACTGAGATTCTCTGTGAACAATGATAGGCTTGAGCCAATCTAGATGCCTGAACTCGTTTGGAGATGGGATTGCATCTCTTCCAGATCCAGATGGTATGTTCTTCAATTTCTTCAAATATCGCCCATACGAATTTCGAATGTTTTTGAATCTTTTTTCGGTTTCCTCTGGCGACAATGCAATTTTGTCACCAATCTTCACCCAGCAGTTGAGTTTAACAAATTTATTTTTATATTTTTGATGGAATTTGTTGTGTACACACTCGTATTTTTGCACTTCCTTCGTGTACCGTGCGTTGTCTGCACCTTCGCAAGCCGCCATTTTGAAACAAAGGAAGTCTACTACTGGGCATGCGCTGTGCTTTCTAGCAGTCGCTGACGGTCGCTGCCATGTTTCCATTAAAATATTTTTTTGAGTGCACTCAACCGTGGGTCGCTGAGGGTCGCTGAGGGTCGCCGAGGGTCGCCGAGGGTCGCCGAAGTACATAAGCTACCACCATCAAATAGAATATGTATGGGTGTCTTCTTGTTTTCATCGGCTCCATACACGTACGCTTTGGCGGTCTAAAGAAGAACGGTCTTTCTTTCTGATACAGCAGCGTCGTAACCTTCGACATATCAATCACCTGCGGCCTGGGATCATTTCGCCTGAAGCACAGTGTTTGGTGGTGTGCTCCTCCACATCTTCTGCACTTGCGGTCGGACAGAAAATCTTTCGACTTGTGTCCCAACTTCAAACAACGCCTAGGTTGCAATAAGTTTTCCCTGCGCGTGTTTACATCTTTGACCTCGAAACAGTCAATCGAAAGATGTTCTTTCTGGAAAAAATAGCAAGAAGGTGATTTTTGTTCCGTTTTGGTTAAAAAGGACTTTGTTGTTGCCATGGCTGTTGGTTCGGGGCGTAAACCTTGGATTGGCCTTCTTCTCTTTTGTCTGTCGAACTAACACTACTGCACATTTCCAATGCTTCATTTTCGCTACTTATGATACTTAGAATTTCCTTTAAGTGCCATATATTGTTAGCTACCTTGATCGAAGGAATGCTCGAATTCAGCTTACTTTACTAAGTACTGTCACAGAATGGTAAGTTAAACGAAACAACGGTATACATACAACGCAATAACACATGGCGAGGAATGTGAGCAAGGGGTACGTCCTACAATATCATCCGAAAACTTCCTTGCTACCTGCACTGCAATTTCCTTCGGAATGCGCTTTACTATAATAGACACCAACAAACTACCGTAACTTTCTTGAGGCATACTTAACGATTGTAGGCCACGAATTGATACGTCGCAGTGTCCGCAGGGTTGTCTGTTGTTAGGACATGTCTCGGCTCTATATATCCCTTGGTTTGTATATCTCTAATACGATTCTGTACGAACTGCTTGTATTCTCCATTGCCTTTCACCTAGTCTTTACTCATTAGTATCTGAGCCAGCAAAGCGTCTTTTCTTCCTTTTTACTGTTCCTTCCGTTTCTCTCTCCAATGTTTCTGCAAGTGTTTCCATAGATCGCTTTCTAATATTCTCTGCTACTTGCTTATCATTCTCCTCTTGATTTTCCCCATATCCTTCTTTCCTTTTTAAGCGTCCTCCATTAGCTCAAGTATATTCTCAAGAACCTTACCAAGTTTTGTCATTTCAGGGGATATCCCACTTGCCCTTTCCTCACTTGCCAATCTCTTTTTATAAAACTTTTCTAAATTGGAAAATCTGTCTCTTTGGTCTACAGAGAAGTTTTGATCACTCAAGGCGTTCAAATTCTCTGCAATAGAATCCCAGGACTGACTTCTTTCTCTACTACCCACATTTTATCTATATGGTTCTAGAACCAGAATGTCCCGGCACAAAGCAACATCATTTGCAGTTGTCCAACTCAAATTTGACCTAAGTGAAACTTAGTTTTGAAATAGATAAGAAATAACACAAGACATAGACATTTTCCTGTAAGTTAAACGTGGAATATAAGTAGCATGATCAGGCCATTTTTTCAAGATAAGCTCAGAACAAAATGATTACAAAAATGAATTCTTCAAAAAGAAAGGAATTCATTTCAATTTATTTCATCAAAATCGACCAAGGGATGATTTCTGTGTAAATGCATTCTCTGGCTCTTTTCTTTCCCTCTTCTAAAACATTCCATGTATGTTCTACCCTCTTACCAACAAGAAAAGTTGGGTCTGGCAGCTCCTTGTTGGTACTCTTGTCCTCAATCTTTGATATGCTGCTTTCAGTAGTTCTCTTGGCTCCATGTGTTTGTCTTTTCTCTCTTTCCTTCTCCAGCTTATCTCTAAATATGGCTACCTGCTCTTCATATAATTCGTCTCTTTCGTGACAGTACGGTTGCACCTGATATCCTCTCTGTTGATGCTGGTCTTGTCTCATCAAGAAATTCATAACTTGACAACTGTGAAATGATCTTGTTGAGATTCCCGCACAACTGCTCCAACCCAATCTTTGTAAGTTTGAAAAGATTTGTTCCTTCATTCCCCCTAACATTGTCAGTTCCAAGGATGTGCTTGTGATACCTTATCTGTACCTGTACTGCATTAACCTTCTCTGTTTCTGTGTTAGCTTACACCCAATGCAGCAAAATGTTGTTTTAGAGAGAGTATAAGGGCACTCTTTCACATCTTTGTCTGGATTTGCATTTATCCAGAATGCTCGCTTTTTCCGGCAAACGACACATCTGTGCTCCCTCCCTTCCCCATTTTGTGGCAAATGAATGCCAACATTGGCAAGTCTTCTTTCTTCAACTTCTGCTGTCCTCCTTCTCTTCCTTCCTTTTCCAGAACTTGAAACCCTTGTATTTCCTAGGCTAGTTCCTACTTGAAAGAAAGTAGGTCACGCTTTCTTCTTCCAGGCACTACATGATTTTTATATGCCCCTCAATTATATAGGCATTGTTTACTGCTTTCGTTAGGAAAGCAATAAATATTCTTAGATAAAACCGTTTTTGTTTTTTGTCATTTTGACAATCTGGTCACACCCCAAGCATTTTCTTGTTGTAGTCTTTGACCAACTGAGGGCACTGAATTCTTATCTTCTCATATTTCCTGTCTTTCTTTGTGTTTCTGGCCACAGGCTCACCAGCTAGAGACATATGAATAGCACTGAAGACATAAACAACCAAGCACCTTATGGCTTGCAAATTTGCTCTCCCCTCTTTCCATTTTTTTAATTTCGTTACCCAGTTTATTTTTGGGGGTAATATCATCTGTTAGACCGTATTTTTCCACAGGCTAAAATTCCTTGATTTTCCAAATAAAGGAGCAGTGGTACACTGGTATAAAAATTATCCATGTACAAATGATGGCCACGATGCGTTAGTTCTTTCAAAAGGTTTACAACAACCATGTCGGTTTTCCCCATGTCGCCAACATCACTTTCAGTGTTGCCCACCTTGCCCGTGTAAACGTCAAAATTCCAGCGGTATCCCGTGCTTGCTTCGGCCGCCACAAAAACTTTGATGCCAACCTTCACTGGTTTTTGTGGCATTCTTTGGGTCCAAGCAAGCCGTCCTTTGAAGGGAATTACTTAGATGTCTCTCGACAAAACATACATCGATTTGAATTTTTCTTGTAAGTGCTCCAACACTGGCCTAATTGTGCGAAGGCGATCACGGCTTTCGCCCATCATATTTGGATCGCAAAAATGTATGAAGCGCTGAATCGCGGCAAATCTGTCTCTGGTAAAGATTTTACCAATGTTTGTGTGGAAAATCCTTTTGCTTTCATCAGCAATGAAAAATTGTCCTTGGCACTACGAGCAGGCTATTGGTGATGTTCCTTGTTCTGTTTTATTTCCTCATTTGCCCATTCCCTTGCAATTGCAAAAGCTTTGCTTTTCTCCTTGTCCTCCATCTCATCAATACTTTTCAAACCGTTTTTTCAAACAATGATACTAGCTTCAAGATATCCTGGGGGTAGCATTAGGCCTTATGGTCATTTCCCTATCTAAAAATCCCATGTTTGACTTACAAGGTCGATTTGTTGGAGGACAATTTCACACAAGCTCCCTGTCTTTGTTGTGGCCTAAAAACTCTCCTTCATCTAAGTACACTTTACATTGCCTTTCAAATATAATTAGATGGTTTCTCAATACCAACTGCATGCACAAGATTGTTAGAGCATCAAGTTCTGGACTTTTTGACAAACAATGATTCAGTTGACCTTGATAACTGCAATGTCAGCAAATACTGATTCTGGATTTTACAGAGGATCTGTAGCATGGACGCAGCGGGGAACCATTTCAAGGTTGTTGCTGTATAGTTGCAGCGTTTAAATGAAGCTTGAAAGGGCTCTGCAATACACAACTTTATGATTCCTTATGCTCTAACTCCTGCCAATGGGACATTAACTGAAATCATTTATAATCTTGACCGTCTCGCCAACTTCTCCCTCTCCCATCAATATGTTAACATACTTCTTCACCTGATCTTTGTGACACCAGAGGGCAGCCCCATTATGATATGTAATATGTACCCAATTCCCAACTTTTTTTTCAAATTCAGCCACTTTTGCTATTGCTTGGGTTCCCTTTCTAGATTTTCTTGCCTTTGCTTGACCTTCTTTTTTCAATGATTCCATCAAACTTTGAAATCTGTAAAGTGCTAATAAATAATTATAATGATACATGTTTAAATCAAGAAATAAATGTGTTCGATTGAATGATGAATCCGTTCTCAAACAGCGAGTTCTAAAAGATAAAAAAATCCTGATAAAAGATTGTTGAAGCCAATTTCGATATTAAAGTGAAACGAAACGGTCAAGCGAAAACATCCCCATAATAATGAACATACGTACTCCCAGTTTTTGGACGAAGAAAAATCCGGAGAATAGCGGCCTCTTCGAGTTCACTTGCTTTATACATTCACTGCACTGTTGTATTGTATCGTAGTATCGTAATTGTTCTATTGTTGTAGTGCATTAGCTATCAGAACGTCCTTAAGACAAGGTCCGTTAGGAATCGTAGTTATACTCTGTAGCTAATTGTATACTGTTTATGTATTAACTGTTTATGTATTATATAAGTATTAGTTCTGTTGAGACATTAATTGAATCTTACGTTCAAAGTTTGCCATCTCGTCGTCGTCTTTTCTCACCGCTCGGATTGATGTCGGTTTGTAGGCCTGAGCGCCAAGGATAGCATTTGTTATTTGTCATTCAATTGTTTGCCAATTTTTTACAGGTATAGTTTCAAAAAGAGGAGAAATTTTAAAAATCTGAGACACTCTTTGGTAGCTTAGGATCTGCACTTTCTGTTGGCATAAGTATAGTTTCAGATTTTTCTGAGACTCTTTGTAGCTTAGGATCTGCACTGCAAGTCAGATTTTGTTATCTCAAACGCAAGGGTATAAATTAGCTTTTGAAGGTGGTACACTCTTTTGACCAATGAATTCGCCTGGAAAATATCATTTGATATTATTTGCAAATAATTTTGATCTGGCTGAATTCGCCGCAATCTTGTGCATCAAATGATATATAGTTTACCCAGATTCCTTGAAGAGTTTGGCCTTTAGGAACGAAAAACCAAATTTCGTGTTGAAAACGTTTACCTTAACCTTAAAGGCATTGAGTCATGATAAATGGAAAACGTATACCCAAATTGCAAAAATTGCTGAGTCATTATGATAGCTCCGTTAATCTGATTGGCTGTCAAGCAAGCTGCACACATGATGTTTTAACCTCGCAGTTGTTGTCTGATCACATGAAAGCCGATTTATCACATGAAAACAGACAAAAGCCCGTTGAAAACCGCTATTTACCATGATGCTTCAAGCATGATATTGCGTTGCAAAGTACTTGAAGCTACTCTCCTTCACAATAACCGTTCCGTCTGGATTGAAAACGTTCACTGCTTTTGACTTCTTAGAAGGCTTAGAGGTATAGATAGGCTTTAGAGCAGGCCTAATAGCAGGCAGCAATTGACGTTTGAACTCAGCAATTGATGTAGAATTTCTAATATCAAGGGTGAACGAGTTCCATTCAAAAAATGTCCTGGAAGTAGGTATTTGAAAGCCAGACAGTTCTACCTACGTTTTGTTCATACGCATAAGAGGGACGAATGGTTTTAATTCTTTTTGTGGATAAAATGAGTTCACAGTTTTGTCAGCATTAAACTGCATTTTCCATTGCCATGCCCACAAATATATAAATCACTGTTCAGCTATTCAGGATTTTAGCTACATCAATCAAAACAGAAAATAGAGATGCGTCATCAGCAAAAATCAAGTTATCTACAAGGCCATTTACATGGACAAGAAAGAACAAGGGGCCTAAAACAGAGAACAGACCCTTGAGGCACTCCAGCAGATGTTGTTGCCCATTCTGAGTTTTTTCCAATTTAATATGATACGTTGTACCAGGTTTGCAAGAAAATTTTGAATTAGTGTAAGGTGTCTTCCAGATATCTCAATGCAATCAAGTTTATAGAGAAAGCCCTTGTGCCACACTTCTGCTGATTCGGTTTTGCTTATCTTCAAGATGGGGCACAGATTCCATACGCGTGGTGACTTTGGTTGTTCCTTGTCAAGTGCTCAAAGAGCCTTCATTAAAGGGATAAAAGGCAGCAGAAAACAGAGCTCGCGTTCAATAAAATCCACTACATTCAGTTAAGCCATAAATCATCATTCTTCAAGGAGAGATAATAGCGCTGCCTGTATGAAAAAGAAACGCGTACAGCGAGTGGCAGACCATGATATTACAAGTAATAATGTTAAACATGCAAATGTAGTCATAAATATAATAACATGAACAGAAGTTTGCTGTTAATTTAGTCCACCGCAATTCCCTTGGAATGACTCCATCTAAATGTGCTGAACAATGAATCAGTTTGGAACCAGAAAGCCATTCTTAGGGACCCGATTAAAAAAAGCAAGGTTATCTCGCTTGAACATAGAATTTTTTTGTGCAATTTCAAACTTCAAAATTATTAGCAACAACTTCCTGAGTGAAGAGTCTTTAGCCACTTACAACAATAGCCGATAATGGCTATAGCCTGTTTGATGTTGGAGTCGAATAGCTTTTATTACTGCAAAACAGCTTTTCATGGCACGATTCCTTTAATAGAAAGTAATGATGTAAGGAATTTTAAGAAAACGCAGAAATTTATGCTCTGTGACATGTAGTGCCAACTTAATAGATATCTAATACTTGATAAGCAATCCCTTGCTTGCCTCTTAAGCATACTACTCTCCTTCGCAATAACCGTTTCGTCTGGATTGAAAACGTTCACTGCTTTTGACTTCTTGTAATTTTCGAATACTAACCGGTTAGATATACGGAATTAGCTAAAAGGCCTCCACACTTCGTCTTTGTGCCATCTGAGCATTTGAAGGAGCATTCGGCTTCTGGCAACTTTCCGTATATACGATAATTTTTCCCGCAATAGCATTGGTTATAATTTTGCAACCCGGCATACGGTTGCTGGTTTTCCTTGCACATTCGAATGCAATATTCTATGTAATTGATTCCGTTTGAAGCAAGAGTCACTTCCTGCTGAAGAGCCCTATACAATTTACCATCTTGATAACAACCGACGTAGTTAGAAGCTGAAAGTAAACAAAAGTCTACATTAAAATCAGATAGCTATCTGGTATACTTAGCGAATACTGTTAATTAACCATGACAGAGATGGTTTAAGCTGACATTTTGCAGGGCTCATTTCAATTAAATAGACTGCCTCTCTTGGTCAAGGGACACACCATAATAGCAATAGGCATGGAAGCATCCGAATTTAAAGTTTTCCGCTGGCATGTTTGCGCCTGAACAGTTAACAATTGGAAAAGAATTTCCGAGTTGCTATGAAAGTTAGGGATTCTTCACAGAATACTTTGTTGAAAGCAATCAAAATGATGAACAGTAATTCGATAAAGGGAATTCTTGTGCCAGCATAAAAACAAATAGTTAACTAAGCGTCGGAAACCCGAAAATCACCCTTAAAAAGTGTTTGTTCAACCGATTTTTCACAATTAAATAGATGCGTTTCTATTACAACCATTCGCCTTGAGTTTCGATAGCACATAGCTTTAACCTATCTCGTGGCTTTAGTACTCTTCATTCGCAACTTGTGATACAAGCTTTGTTTCTAAGGAACTTTCCTCAAGGCCTAGTTCCAAAAGTTACTTATTCGTAGACCTCAAATCATCAGGTTTTAGTACCAAAAGTTCCTTAAAAATTCCTTAATTTTTTCCCTGCACATCAATAAACCTTAACACTTAATAGAGAGAGGGGCGATACAGCATATGCGGAAACTACTCAATGAAGCACTTGACACATGAATAGCAAACAATCTATGCAAGTATTGGCTGCAAATGAATGGAACGGGCTTTTTAGTTCTTGATGCTTGCAGTTATAAACAATTTCTAATCGAAAAGTTCCTTAGTGATTTCGTTTTTAGTAGTATAAGTTCTTTAAATATTTCGGCCCTCTACATGTAGATTCCTTATAAAGTGGTTCCTTATAAAAAAGCGTGTATACTCAGACGGAAAACAAGGCTACCTGTCTCACAGTTTGCGCCAGTGTAACCTGGACCACAAGTACATTTGTATCCATCGGCGTGAGGTGAGCACGTGCCGGAATGACAGGGATTGCTGGAACAACCAATTTCATCATTGTCAGCTGCAAATTAAAAACAAGAACTAAAATTTACATATATCACAAATATACCTCTTTTGATTTACAGTTAAATAAATCGTTGTCTCCTCGCTATTACAAGTTTGCAAACCTATCCATCCATAATTTCTTGATGATTTCATATCTCGTCATGTCAAGCAACAGGAGACTCAAAAATTATCAGTTTCTCCACTAACCCACGAACATACTCGTTGCTCACACCTTCAATTGCACGATACCCTCTGAGTAAAAAATAAGTAAAAATATCAACAAGATGTTTTAAGATTACCTTGCTTTCGGAAGACAATCAAGTTCTTTTTAGATGTAGGCAAGTCTTCACGAGATTCGAATGTTTGATAGGATGCCTTTTCGACATCTTGCACGACGAAAGTGCAACTTTCACTGATGCTGCATTGATGAAAGGCTTTGTTGAACATGCTCCCGATAGACCCACCTTCGGCCTTCGCATCTCCTTCAAATGACACATACTCAAAAGTTGAACGCAATCGTTCAGTAGAATGAACCCATCCTAGAGTGGTGCTCATAATGAGCCAAATGAAATAGCAACCAAGTCTTGATAATTTATCCATCAGGATGCTGGAGAGACCCAAAAGTTAAGTTAAGGTAGAGAAAGCGCCTGGTTCAGGAAGCTCCGTGACAAATTACCTGTTACCTAGACAAACTTGAGCAACGTTGGTTGCTACTGTGCGGTTTCTTCAACATATTCCAATATCCACTCTATAGATATTACTAATTCATTCGAAAATTATTCAATCACTTCAACCGAGTGCTTCTAAAGGCGGTGAGACTCAGCAACCAAACTATACATTCTGTCACAATAATAGCTAAGAACTAATGCTAACATTGCAACTACGTAAAGGTTGTTGCTATGAACCGTCAAATACCGCAACTGAGTTGATTCATTTCGTCATGAGTAAGTTTTTCAATACACTTGCTCCACTCGCAAGCCAGTGAATGCACATGTATGGTCAATTGATAATGCTACCTGTTTGATATTAACAAGAGGGATGAAAAGTATGAAGTGAATTTGTGGACAAAATGTTCATTCATTTCATTAATATCCTTGGGCTCATTGCCCGTTGGTGTCTGCAGCTAGCTTCACTAATGTTCTCCATTTGGCACGGTCTTGGGCGATATGGAATAGGTTGTGTAGGTTGTCTTGGCACCACTCGCCAACATCATCGACCCACTCTCTTCTGGGGCGTCCTCTTCTGTTATTGCCTTCAACTAGGCCAAAAACAACGTTTTTCACTAGTCTGTTATCATTCATTCGACATATGTGGCCGAAAAGCCCAAGTTTCCTTTGGATGATAATTTGTATGATGGACAAAATGTTCACATGTTCATATTCAATGGCAATATCAGAATCTTTCATACTAACGGGCTCTTCATATACTATCGTCACTCTGCAAATTTTGCACCCTAATTAGTCGTGCCTGCTTTCCTCTACTGCGAATGCAAACAGCAACATCAAAAAGGCCAATTTTGTCCGCGCTTGTAGTGAATGGAGTTTCTCTTGTTTCGAGCCAACCCTGACTCTCCCTAGTCGATCAGAAGGAACTTCCTTTGGATTTGAATTTAGCATCGTTACAACAATTGATTTAAGAACTTCTCCTCTTCCGTCAACGTAAACTGTCAGCGTTGCTCTCGAAACAAATTGTGAGAGAAGAATTCCTTTGCAGACATCTGTACCAAGCTCTTTCAAAGCAAATTGGATAATGAGGAGCGAAATTAAAGTTTCCCTGGAGACGAAGTTACACCTAAGCTGTGGTAAATGAGGCTATAATCCCATAAAACTTTGTGGAATAACTTGAAAGTTCTGTTCATTTCACAAATTTTGAAACATAAGACAGACTAAGAACGAACACAGATATAATGCAGGCCAATCCTTAACAAAACGATGGATTCAACAAAATGACAGCAATCAGAAATTAGATTAAACATATGCAGTGTGTTTAAATATGTCTCGTATTACGTTCAAGATTTCATCGCGATACGTCTTCCCACCTCGCCTGGTCACAGATCACGTGATTAGTCCTCCTCCGTAATAGCTACGTTCGCAGCGTAAGTAAACAAAATTTCCCACAGAGCGTCATAGAGCCGTCTCTCTTTAGCCAACATATCTAAATACGAAGATAGTTTACCAAATGTCTTGCATACGTAATCCTAGGAAGCAGAGTTGCTTCAAGAGAAAAGAAAATTCTTGCATGAACCAGCAGAGTTGGACAAACATGACTGCCCCTAGGACATTTTTACTCGGCTTTGATTCTATGTTGTTTATTTTATGAAATCATTCGGGAAACATAAGCCTTTGAGCGCTCTCCCAGTTCATACGATCTTCTGTTTACGTCAGACGTATGCAGGCCATGTTGTAGTTGGCCAAGATCAGCTCTTTTCAGCAAATCTCAATATGGTCCATCGAGCAAAGATTGCAGCCCATTTTCAACGATCTTCAGGCATGTTTAGATTATTAATGAGCTCTTTTCCATTATGCAAAAAATCGTCTGGTAGGGTTTCAGGGCCATTCTCTCCTTTAATACCAGAAATGGCAAAGTTTTCATGATTGATGGTATATCGATCCTCTTCTTCAGATGTCACATATGTAAGCTTTCTCCTTCTACTGTCTCCATCAGAGGCATGACCTACAAGTGGCCCAGAATTTGATACCTTTCTTGAAAAGCTGTCCACTGCTTTGATACACTCACATTTGTTGAATGTGGTAGCTTGTAATAGGATTGCGAAAAGTGGTATGTCTTGGTGCACAGAGTTTAATAGCATTATAACTCTTGCGTGCCCTGCAACTCTGTTTAAGACAACCATTTCATCCACTTGTCAGTACTGTGATGGTAGTCAGGCTCGAGCGGTATAGAAAAATACAAGTTTCACATTATCATTTTCATTCCATCAACAATAAACATGAATCCAGTGAGACATGGAACACAAGCTAAAATTCTAATTACAAACTACATGTTCATATAGAAAGCTACGCGAAAACACGTGAAGAACTTAAATGGAAAAGTCATTATTGCTGGAAAACGTATACCCAAATTGCAAAAATTGCTGAGTCATTATGATAGCCCCGTTAATCTGATTGGCTGTCAAGCAAACTGCACACATGATGTTTTAACCTTGTAGTTGATGTCTGATCACATGAAAGCCAATTTATCACATGAAAACAGACAACAGCCCGTGGAAAACCGCTATTTACCATGACTCAATGCTTTTAACCAATAATATTTAAGAAAAACAAGAAGAGTGACTAACATAATATAAGCTTTAACGGCGATACAGTGTTAGAAAAACAACTGAGCCATATACTAAAGGTAGATACCGAAAAAGAATGAAAACGAGGGTAAGAGGTAGGTAGAGCTGATTCAATAAAAGTTCGTCATTAAACTGATTCGGAAAGGAGCGATAGAATAAAAGAAGTAAGCTGTTTAATGACGATAGAATAGAAAAATTTTTCTAAACGAATGAAGAAAAAGGGGGGTATCGTGACAGTATTACATGGGAAGTATCTCAACCGGATGGTATTTTAATTAAAGATATTTAAATAAAAGTCATGTCAAAATATGCGGTAACTTTTGGTGAAGAAAGTGGCCAGCTTACTTGTCAATGCAACTCCAGAAAGTGGTTCTGCTTGAACAAGGTGATGGCTCTATGATACCTGCACCAAAAGAGACAATGTGGTACGAGTCACAGTTCCCCTTCGTGCGAAAAGAACGCAGAGAGCGATGAAGAGAGTAAGGACAGGCCGCGGGATACCCAAGATGATTATGCTTCTTTTTTACACCATTCCCGATCAAAGAAAGCCATGCTGGAGATAGTCGAATATATGCAGCAATTCAGTCGCCTTTCTTTTGATGCCCTTCGGGAGTCACTGGAAATTCGGAAGGAAACCATCCCAAGTGTATTAAAACCAAAAGAACAAAATTGTCATAAATGTCATAAGCGTCTGTCAAAGCCCGTTCGCATAACATTCAAAGGTAGGATCCTAAAAATGGATGGGCTGTTGGAAGGGGTCGAAACCTTTGTTAGTCGTTGTAAAGCTTGCGACATGTTTTACAGGTACCAAGAGTTTACAGAAGGTATACATAACTATAACGACATATTTCTGCTAGGGTTTGAAGTTTGCGGATACTTGCGCAAAGCCGTCAAGAAACATGTAGCAATTGGCATCCTTGGCAATATACTGGCAGGAACACACAATATTGGATGGATAACCAGACCATATTGGATGCATACAACCACTTCGAGGCGTTAAGTGAACGTACGGACGAGTTCAATTGTATTTAATGTGGGTATTGCATTGGTTGCTGATGTAAACAGAAAGGCTGCCTTTAAATTTCAAAGAAACACTGTCTGACGAGAAGCTCCAGGTTCAGACTTGGTAGACTGCAAAAAGTTAAGGAACCATTTGGAAGAAGCAATTGTTGAAGTGGTTGAACAGATTCATGGCAAGTATGACAACAACACTAAATTCATGAATCGCATGAGGCCAGTAGCACACATTTTCATGTTCTGATCAGAAATATCAGGATACTGTTCATGGCTGGTGAAGAATAACTTCACTGCAAACGACAAGGAATAATAATTATAAGAACGAGAAATATCAGGATACTGTTCATGGCTGATGAAGAATAACTTGACTGCAAACGGCGATGAACAATAATTATAAGAACGAGAAATATCAGGATCTGTCTGTTTTCTTCAATCTTTTCACCCTGTATATACTTGTGTATTGGCTTACAGACTCTACTTTATTTTCCATAACAAAAGTAGCTTGATGCAAACTTCAAGATTGTGAAATCCATGGGAGGCACAGGACCAATCAACCAACAAAAGAGCTTTTCTTTAGCTTATCTAGCCTTGCAGCCTTTGATCTGATTCTTCAGCCAAAAAGTACACAAGGAAAACAAAAAGCACCATCCAAGACTCTGAAGTTGGTCATCCAAGAAAATTTGAGCAGCAAACTAGAGAGAAATTTCCTGCTCTTATTACATAATGTGTGAATGGGAAATTTGATATTCCCCCAGGTCTCCAAACATTTGACAACTTCTCATACTTTTGCTCATCCAGAAAGTGTCTGCATTTAGATAGAATGCACCAATGTAATATTTTGATTGTTCCCAGGGAGGATGAATGGTAGATGTTTCTGATTTAACCACTGTAGAGTCTGATTGTTGTCTGTCTGGTGGGAACGTCACCAGCCAATTCAGGCGAGTTCACAACATAACTATTAATTGACTTTGCAGATGAATAGGTGGCAGATTCTGTAGCTGTCTTTATGTTCTCTGGATGCAGACTTTTGAAATAATAAATGAAACAATGATTAGCTTGAGACTGTGGGTTCAAAGATTTTCGTTTCCCACCAGATTTAGTCCATAAAAGATAATTTGGTTCCTTGCCTAGTGTATGGTCATCTTGAAGATTTTCGAAATAATTGTCAGCCTAGCCACATGTTTTTTTCCAGTATCAGGGAAGCGTGACAAAAGTGGGTGATTCACCGCATTTGACAATGCCATCATGCAGACAAAGGTGCCAATTCTACAAGGTCTTCATTTCAATTCAGACTCTAATGCACTGCTAACAATTCTTGGCTTCTTTATTTAAAGATTTTGTACTTCCAAACTTATGCATTCTGAGAACAAAGAAAGAGAGGCCTCAAGAAGCTTCTCCCTCTTCAAAAAGATGAGAAGGAAGAAAAATCCAGCTGATGTCCATGTCCTTAGCAGAAAATTGAGATTTCTTGCCCATACAAAGCCAATGAGCATGTATTGTAAAGACAGTTTCCATCACAATTGGTGCTAATGAGGGAAAATTAAGACACAACTTCAGATGAAAGTCTAACAAAAAATTTCATTAAAATTCTATACAAAACTATAAAGCACAAAGTCAAGGGTAGCTAAAAAGTTTATCCTTGAAACATGGGTTGCTACAAAATATTACGTGTGCCCTGTCTAGATCTGTTTGGACAATAAAATGGAGAAGAATCGCATGCCTAGGCCAAGTAAAGAAAACATCATTGTCGATAGCACAATGTATTTTTCGATTGGTTTCAAACAAGACTGACTTATTACCATGGAACACACTGAACATAATCAGAGGTGGCAATCAACAGCGATACGCGACTCCAAAACGATTAGTAGCATCACAATAATGGAAACGACTCGGTGACATAATACAATACATAGCTGTCAACAAGATTACTGAATCACAGCTCCTGCACTTTCTCATATCAAACAAAAGTGCAAGAAGCCTTTAGGTTTTAGGCCACCCAAACTCAGTAAATATTGTTTTTGAAATACTATTGGGTCTACAAACCTTAAGTGAATTATGCTTTTGTCAATACCCAATCGGCCTCGCGGAATGAAGATGCTTGCCGAGACATCTCGTGGTAATGAAACAAGGTCCGATAGTCCCATTCTGCACTCCGTCTCCAAAACATTTTGCTGGTTTTTTTAAAGAAAATTCTTGATCGCTGTCTCATCGCGGTTTTTAGTGAGAGAAAGAATTTCATCAATAACTACATCTCTCCATGCATCTCTCTGATACCATAACTTCAGATGCACGTGCAACCAACCCCGCCCAACCAAAGCAATGTTCTGGCGCTGTGCCTGGAACTCGTGTTGTTGCTGTTGACGATTACATCATTGCCCCGGATGTGCTTTTTTGCTAAAGATCATAGATCGCATCTACGTTTCGACTATCAAGCATACATCAGCCGAGAGCTCTTTGTCAACTGAAGAAGAAAATTTCATAAAAGGAAACAAAACAAAAGGTCCCTCTCTAATGAAACGCGCTCCTTCACATTAGGTAAAACTGCTCCAAATAGCTTGACGTTTTTTCATTTACGATTCCAAAGTTAAATTTATGGAAAATTTCTTTAAAGTAGCTTATTAATGCATTTATAAATCTGACTGCCTTCCTATAAGAATGCATGGATCCACCCCTGCAATTTAGGAAACACAGGCCCTAATTTTTCAAAAATAGCCTCTTTAAGGTCGGGAAAAAGCCTGTTTCTTATCCAAAAATTTTCATAACTTTATCTTTTGTAAGACAGAACAATTGCTAGCGTCTGAGTAGAAAATCGTATCGTAAAATATATAGATGCTTTTTCTTTTTATTTATGTGGGACACTACTGTATTTGCTCCAATCTGAGCTTATGAATTTTTAGTTGATTCTCCCTTAAGTCGATTCCCAACACATGCTTCTGAGAAGGTAGACGAAACTTCCACGCCATTTTCAGCTTCTTAAACAAAACATGCAGAAAGCTTCTTCCTGGAGTAGTTTGAAAATGGCGCAATGGGCATCTTATGAAAGAGTACTTGGAAGCAGACTTCCCAAAGGTGACTAGAGCCTCTGTAACAACAGCTGATGCAGATAAGCAACCAGAGCTACATAGCTGCAACAAAACAGAGGCCCAATGACGCTTTCAATAATATCACGCTGCACTTATCATGAAGCACTTTCCTGGAAGATTCTTTCTAACGCGGCACGGTCATGGTTTTATTTGAGTTCCCGGGTATTCAGGGACTAATCTTGAGTAATACTGGGTTTTATGAGGAAATACTGCAAACCTATAGAGGCCTTTATAGGCCTTGTAGATGACGTCTCTAAGACAACATCTCCCATGATGGAGTGTCATTTTCAGGAAAGTCGACAAGTTATTACATACTTCTGCATGATATATAATTTCATTTGCGAATATATAATGGGGTGATTCTTAAGATTATACACATTCGCATTGATTCTGCATTGACCATTTGGACCTTTTGTCTGTTAAGGTGGCATAACACTGGTGCTTCGCATGAATTAATTTGGTCAGCTATGCACCATTTTGATTTTCATTGGTACAAGAAATAATTTGTAGACAAAAATTTGATCTCAAAACACAGATACCATAATCATCAAAACACAGATACCATAATTTTTACCTTTAAAAACTGTTACCAAGTTAATCGATGTTACCAAGTATCTAACAAAATATGCACAACTTTGTTTGAAAAATTTAGCAAAAATACACTTGTCTGCTAGCTTTAATTACAGCGGGAGTACTTCAAGATTGTGAAAATATGAAAATCATGATGCAAAGCAAAAAGATCATTAATAGTGTTTTATGTGTCTCCGAAATTACCATTAAATAGTTAACTCTGTTGGAGTAGACGTTGTCACAACATCTTCAAGAATTCCTTGTTTAAATCAGCTTGCTAGCTCAACAAACATATTCAATAAAGGTTCAGTTAAGTCAGATTAGTAATAATTATCTCGTGGGATGTTGAGGAAATAATGCGAGCAATTCATTGTAATTTCTTAAAGAAAATAGTGTTGAAATTCAACACAAGGTATATGAAAACAAGCACCGTGCCATCAGGATGATCACAAACATCCACCATTCATCACAGACAGACAGAAACTTGTGTCATCTGAAATATTTTGGTATTTTGAAGCAACATCATCTGTCATTAGATGAAACGCTAGGTTCTTCAAAACGTTCGGCAAGGTGAGCAATGCAATTTTCCAATATTTTGTCAAGTTCCATAACGTTGCATTTAGGCTGTGCATTTGGAGAACGAAAGTGGATGTCAGCTGGCCACCACTCTGGTTTTTTTGTTGTTTTCCATTGCTTTCTCCGCTTTAATCCTTTTGGAAAGAAAACAAGATTTTCAATATATAATTTTTGAAATTCATTCTTAGAATTGTGAATAGATATGAAAATATACCATTTTGCTTTGAAAAAATTGACAATATCATTTTTTGTAGCAATTCGGGATACTTTTCAAAAGAAATATGTTAAAGAGTTTCATGTTTTTTCATGATTATTAATTGCTTGGCCATTGTTAATTGTTAATTTAACATCATTATCCTTACTAGGTAATTATATTTCCTTACCATTTCCCAAAACCAAAGTTGTCAAAAGTTTCCTTTTGCTGTCAACATCTAAATGTAGCACATTCTGGCTCAACATTGTGTCAACAACTGTTTGATCAAAATCTGTGCCTAAAAAACAATTACTATATATGTTGAGAATCTATGCCCTTGAGAATTCATGCAAACTGATATAACTGGATAAAGGATTTTAGCAATCATCTATTTGTGACACAGATTTGTATGAAAAAGAAAACTAACAGAAATCATATTTTCACTTTCCCAAGATTGCTTCATAATTAATAAGTTCCATGGCAATCATTTCAGATTGAAAAATATTAAAATTCTTTTAATGATAGTCTGTATCACAACAAATAGATACCTGCCACATAACTGTTAAGTCTAGAAATCTCAACTTTGCTACCCAATACATACAGCATAATTTTCTATTAAATCAGGTGAGCTAATCAAAACCTGATGGAAAATATTGTGATTGTTCAAAATACTTTGCTTCAACAACACTTCAAATGTCATATAACATAATGTTAATCTCACTGTTTATGGCATTGCTGTCTTCTTGAAAGTCATGTGGCACATCTTTTAAATTTTCAGCAACTTTCAAAAATTCTGCTTGCACAGTTGGGTTATTTGCAAATGTTTGGAAGCCACTGTGACCTTGGATTGTAAAAGGAAAAACAATTTTATGTATTATTGTTTACATGTTTGACAACCATTGCAAAAAGGATGGGTGAGGGGCGTCTGGAGACGATGATTCAAGAACAGAGATGTTCCTATCTGGGCCGCATCCTTCGATGGCCCAGCATCCCGCCGAGTTGCAAATAATCAGAATACCACTAAGAAGGATAACATATGAAGAGAGAAAAGAGGAAGACCAAGGAATAACATCATGATGATCATAAAGAAAGACACAGAGAGCAGGTTGCGATACCAAGAGCCTTCCACCCCTCACGGTCTTGTGCCATCCTGGAGAAGGCAGGGCAAGAACCACGGAAGAGCAGCCGTTCAAGAAAGACAACCGCAAGATACATGTGAAGCCATTCCCCTCTGCCATAAATGTTCAAGAAAATGGTATTTTTCACATTTTTTATTGGACATAATATCAAAAATGAAATTGGCAACCATTAAAAAATTATTGACTGGTGAAAGAAGAAAGATCAATGTTTTCCAAAGAAGACTCCCTCAAACTTAACTTACCTTCATCTGCTATTAATGGAGCAAACAGGATAAAGAACAGAGTTTAAAATAAATAAAACCTGCTCATAGTTTATGAGATTAACTCACTCAGGCAAGCTAGCTGAGAGAGCAAAGGAATGCAAGTCAGAATAAAAAAATAATACCTGTTGGCTTAACATGCACATTTCCTGTTTTATCAGTAAACAAAGAAAGGCAAATAGATGGTACTCCAGTTTCTTTATACCAATTACTCAACTAAAATATCAAAAAGAACATTTGATAGGGCCTCTAGAAAGGGCAGTAAAATCAAACTTTTCAGATGAACTTCTCAAATTAGTTTGCAACCTTTAGAGACTAAAAATCAATAGCCGAAAATGCTCAACATCCAACTTCAGGAAGATCAAAACAAATAATAAACTTGAAAGATAAGCAAAAATTTCAAAAAATATCAAAGAATAATCAACCATTGTAAGTTTATCTTTAGATTTTGATCTGCCTTGAAACTTAAAAAATTGCAGGGTTCATAAATTAAAAAAAGCAAATAGATTAATCAACAATCATTAACAGGCCTAACCTTCTGAAATCTATAAACTTGACAGAAAAAATATTGATGCATATCTTATATATACATTAAAAATTAATGATTTTTTTAGAATACTTACAATCAAGAAAGTAATCAATGTACTAGAACATATTTTGAAGAAGATTCTGTTTTAAAAGAGTAATAAACTATACAGAGTTCAATGCTTCTATAGTTCTACTGCAAAGAGACTGGTAAAAGCCATTGCTTTTGAATATTCCACTGCACCTTCTACTCCTATCTTTTCAAACTCCCAGATTTATAAGCTGGAATATCTATTCTGGTCTGCTAAGTTCAAATTGCTTTGCTTTATTCATTACTCTGTCAATAAGAACCTACCCAGCTGCTTTCAAAACCTCTTTGAATATTTGTCTGACCAATATGATACAGGGCAAGCCACAAAACAGGAAAAAATACTTTGCAATATTGTATCAGGTCAATGCACTGAGTTAGTGCTAAGACTTAGAACAATAACCCAGAAGGTGTAAACGGTTCATTATCTGTTGTCAGTTTTTCTCAAAAGCTTAAAACCTTTTTATTCAACATGACCTATCAAACTTAACTCTGAAGGAATATATTTTTTGTCACTAATGTAAATGATTAATTGGTTTTAAAATCACCTTAAAAAAGAGGGTGCTCTTTTCTTAATTAGTTTACCTACTGAGAGAGCTCCCCCTGCAAACAACTTGTTTACATTGTATATTATAGAACAATAATTGACATTGTATGTAATCAGTTGAAATGTAAGTTGTTGCTATACTCGTATTAGGAATTAACAGCTATCAAGCATCATTTAATGTTGCAAAATATAAAACTTTGCATTTGAATGTAACTTACGAAGTAATCCAAACTTTTAATTTTCTGCTTGTTTGTTTTGTTTCTGTCAGCAAAACGTGACTTGAAAGAACGCAGAGAAGGCCCGCGATATCTCTAAAAAGGAATCACAAATCACTACTCAAAACCATATTGTTGTTTCAAACCTTAAAATAGTGTTTCAGCATATTCAATATCCACATAAAATACTTCATGAAGATAACATGACAATAAATTGAAAGGGGGTGCTGTTGGTTGGTGGGTTTTACCCAAACGGTCCAACTTATGGAAAGATACCACTAACACCATTGGGGTATTTTAAGTTGTTGCTTTCTCATTGAGGGTACCTCTGTAATGGACTGTTTAGTTGAGATTCTAAGCTACTACAAAGAATCCTCCTCAACTGAATGGCAGGCAATGGGAAGGGGGGAAGCCATTTGTCAAAGGAGCAACAAGTGAGCCTCAAACAATGAATTTTGCAGTGTATTTAACACAACTCCAATTGATTGAAAATTATACCAAATGATTTAATTTTGTTCCTTGTGCTACCATTTAGGGTTATTGAAAAATTACCACTTGGGGATAATTTTAAAATATTTTGCATTGGCCTTCTCTGACCGTGACTGGATCCTAGGCCTTGGAGTGCCCCCCCCCCCCCCAGACCAGTCACAGTTGTATAGATAATCACGGAGCTGTTATATAAGTTTTGACATGCTGGTAGCTGTAAATGGATTGACAACATGAATTCGGATAGTTGTAAATTGGCTGCCTACAACAAATTGAAAAATCAAGTCTCTTTTATAAACATCATCAATATGAATATCAGAAAGAAGACGGTAATAAAATGACGCACCTTTCTCTTCGGTTGCTGATCAGAGTTTGTTGCAGCTTCATCAACAGCAGTCTCTTGTTTAGCATCCATTTCTAGCTTAACCTTCGAGCGACCGAAAATTTATGATTGAAAATTGAAATTTGAAAATCGTCCGTACGAAAATTGGAAACGCCAAAATTTGGCGGGAAGCAAGGCAGAGGCTGAATTAAAAGAAAAGTTGCTGTTGTTGTAGACACACTGTTGTTGCAGTTCCGCTTGATTTGAGGAGAATTCCACCCATGATTTGCAGGCAGGACTACATGCAGGTGACAATTTAACATACATTGACTCTCACTTTTATCACTAAAAGCTTTAACTATCTTTTATATTATTTAATTGACTCAGTAACTCGTCATATTTCGGGACAAAATTCTCAAGCATCTGTGGTCACAAAGTCTCTCTCTGAAGACGAGGGTATCTGATTTTGGCGGCGGAATGGCGCGGGAAGGATCCGAATTTTTTTTAGAAGAAACTGAAGCCAGGTAAGAGTATTAATTGTATAATATTTGTACTGGCCATTTTGATAGAATATTGTGCTGTTTTTTGTGCATTCATAAAGGCCTTTGAAGGTCAATCATACTTAAAAAAACTTGCACGAAGCTAAACGAGCCTAATTTTTTGAGGGAAACATTTCTTTTCACTTCAAACGTTTATGTCTTGGTGCAGTTCTTCATAGATGTTAAAGTCCGAATGTCTAATTCAAATGTCAATTTGAATGTCGGTCCCTTAGATAGCAGACTATTTTCGACGATAAGAGGGGGTAAAATGTTTTCTGTGTTTTTCGGTGCTCCTGACTTTAAAGCCGGTGATGTTTTGCATGTAATGACAGCATAGTCGTTTGTCTTTTCAACCGTAAAGAAAAATGGTTTTGAAGTTTAACCATGCAAAAAAGCAATTTGTTTATAAGCATGCATGAATGCATTAGAACAAGTTTTGTATCTTTCAGAGAATCAATTTTGAAATATTTTATACAAGTTCTAATATTTTTTCCCCAGAACATGTTTTGTTTTCTTAGAGAATTTTAAATATTCTATAAGAGTTTTTAATATTTGCTCCACAGGTCGCATCACTCTGAAACCATGCAGAAAAGGGGGTTGCTTATTGTTTTTGAAGGCCTGGACAGAAGTGGCAAATCAACTCAGGCAAGGATGCTGGTTGAAGCTTTTGAGCAAAAAGGCCAAAAAGCAAAATTTATGAGGTTCCCAGGTAAGTGTAGATAGACACATGCCTTCTTAAAACTTCTTTTTGTACAAGGACATATTGACATAACCTGTAACTAAAGCATAATAAGATTCTCTAGTCTAGGGAAATTTTTCATGGTATTTAACTAATATGTGTATTTTTCAGAGAGATGCACAGCTATTGGAAAAGCAATTGGTGATTACTTACAGAAGAAAAATGAAATGGATGATCATGCCGCCCACCTCCTTTTTTCCGCTAATAGATGGGAATTCATGTGAGTATATTTGTACTTTTTCATGCATTAAATAATTCTTTGTTGTTATTGCTTTTCTATGTTTCATAAAATGAGCCAGGGGTAGACGCATCTTTTTGTACTGCCCCAGACAGAAGACAAATGTCATCATTCACCTACAAGGGTAGCAGGTGAGATTATGGAAAAGCCCATATTGCAGTTGGAAGAAAGCTCTTACAGCAAATATGTAATTTTTGTCCTTCTGAACTATTTTTATGTATTAGTTATGTTATCTAAGTCCTACCTGTTTCAAGCCATGAATTCTAGCTTTGACTAAGCTTTGGATAAACTCACTAAAATAAGAAATTTAGCCAAAACAGGAAGAGAGAAGCCAATTTCCCTGAGCCTTTTGAACTTTGCTATTTGATTTGATTTGATTTATTTGTTTCTATCTTGCATCCGAAGGTAATTTTTAGGACACTGAGAAGCCTTTAAGCTAATCGAGCAGTGTCCTGGTCCTTCCTCTCGATGTGACCACACCTCGTGATTCCTTATGCCTGGAATTACAGAGAGCTCTTCTCACTCTGGGTGAAAGTTTGGTCATGCCAGGAACTCGAACCACGGCCCCTTGGGTCCGTAGTCAGCGCCTCTGGCCACCGAGCCATCCTCGCACTTGCTAGCAACATCCTCTAAAAAAATGATGTTTGATGTCAATTGATGTTTAATGTAAAGTTTGATTCTGTCATCTGACTCCATTATTGAAACAACAATAGCCAAGTTTATTTAGCATTTAGCCAGCTTTTCAGACTCCAGATGCTGTCCCTGTTTCTAAACACCATTTTGTTCATTCAGCTAAAAATGGGTCAAACTACAGAAGTATAAGGGAAACAATGGTGCTGGCTGCACTGCCACAATGCCCTTTCTCAGGATAGTATGCTGCTAACCAAACATTTTAACACAATTGTCATAAAAAAATCAACTAGCCTTTACCTAAACCATTTATACTGATATGTTAATGACACAAGAGCAAGCTCACCTCTGTGTGTGGAATTTGAATGATTGTTTCTTAAATCTGTTTTAGGAATCAGATGAAAAAAGATTTGCTGAATGGAACAACGCTTGTAATAGATAGATATGCCTTTTCTGGGGTAGCATATACTGCAGCAAAAGTATGTAAATAATTATTTTGTACCAACTTTTCAACTTTTCTGATTTACACAGCTCATTATATCATTCTATAGCCAATCTCATATTATTTCACCAATTTTTATATTCGTTTAACTTCAGTGATTTCAATGACTCAATGAAAGGGTTTCAGCAACTCAATGCTTCTTAAGTTCTTGTCAATTTTTTAAAAATCTCTAACTGCCCAACTTGCTAGCTTTTTAATCAAAATGTTTATTAAAAAGTAGTCATGGCAAACAACATCCTAATTTTCCAACTTAGTTGATGTTTCCCTCTTTGTGATTTATGTTTTGATGACTTCCTAATTCTTTTTTTAACTGTCAGCTGAAATCTATTCTCTTGACAAAGTTGAACTAGCCTGATTCTTTTATCAATTTGATGACATGAGATGATTCACTCAGCAATGTCATGCATCAATGTCACAGAAGTTTTTGTTACTAGTTTTGCAAGCATCGAATACAAAGTGCCATTTCAGTCCAATTGTAAAAAGTGTACCAATCAAACCTTAGAATTTTGTTTTGCTGAATGGGTTGATATTGCAAGAAAAGTCGCCAGACATAGATGTTGAATAAAAATATATATTCTTTTCTTTTATTATGTAAGCCAGCCACAGTGGCAAAGAGCTTTGGTATGGTCCTTTCTTGATCTTTAATTTAGAATATTTTCAATTAAGATAAAAGTTAGAAGCATGCATCAATGTTTTTGGTCCAAGAGTTGCAACTTTTTGGACCCTCTTTGCACCTCTTCAAAAGCCTGCAGCACTCCTTATTGTCCAGCCAGCATCAACCAGAGGAGGAGTTACATTTCTAGATGCCGATCAGAATATTTTAATGTCTGCTATAATTCTAGGGTTATTCCATTGACTGGTGCAAAGGATCTGATAGAGGGATTCTGTGTCCAGATGTAGTTTTCTATCTTGATTTGCCTGTGAAGGAAGCTTCTGGACGTGGAGGCTACGGAGAAGAGAGGTACGAAACAAAGTCTTTCCAGGAAAAAGTTTATCATATTTATCAGCAGTTGAAGGATGAAAATTGGAGGGTAAGTAGCGTTTTAATAAAATCACTTTTCTTTCTTCCTTTAATTTGATAGAAGAGAGAATCGGGATAGAAGAAACGAGATTATAAACTTTCGATTATACGTCTCTGGGTGGAAGAAACGAGTTTAAAAACTTTGTGATGATACGTCTCCGGGATGGAAGAAACAAGTTTAAACACTTTGTGATGACGTGTCTCCGGGATGGAAGAAACGAGTTTAAACACTTTGTGATGATACGTCTCCGGGGTGGAAGAAACGAGTTTTAACACTTTGTGATGACGTGTCTCCGGGATGGAAGAAACAAGTTTAAACACTTTGTGATGATACGTCTCCGGGATGGAAGAAACGAGTTTAAACACTTTGTGATGATACGTCTCCGGGATGGAAGAAACAAGTTTAAAAACTTTGTGATGGTACATCTCCAAATGAGGCTGAACAAGTGCGTTGTGATATAGAACATTGAAAATATTCTTGTCAGCTTTTGTGCATTTTTCGACGTTTGCATTAAAGAAAATTTATGCCAACGTTATGCTCCTCGGTTTCTTGCTGTTGTGAAGTTTTTACTTCGAAGTATTTGCTCCTAAATTGTTGAGGACAGCCCAAAGCCAGTGCGTGACACATAATGTCACATTTAGGAACAACTTCGATGGTGCGTCAATATTGCGAAGCCTGATTTAAATCTGCTTGACCAGGTTATGAATACTTGTTTTCTTTTTATATCAAGGTGTTTAATTTTATAACATATTTAATGCTTTCAGATATTAAGTGCTGACAGAAAAATTGAAGAGATTCATGATGACATAATTAACATTGCCAACACAATTAGAGAACTCAAGGCTGACGAGCCTCTGAGCAGTTTGTGGACAGAATGTGAAGAGAAACCGCAAAGTATGTGAATTGGTCTATTTCGTAAATAACTTCTTTTCCGTCTTCATTAATAAAGTATTCGCCTTTGGAACTTGGAGCGGGATGGCTCTAAGTTGCGTTTTTTGCCATCTACTACAAGATCTGTACCAATCTACACCGCTGTGTGGAGGATTAGTACCACTCTGTTTGCGGGAAGTAATCCAGCGTATCTAAAAAGCCTGATAGCCAGGAGGACATCAATTTTCTCATATCCAAACTTCAAAATGATTAACACCTCAATCACTTGTTATACTTCATGATTTCTATGTTCTTGAAATTATTGTCAAAGAGCCCAGGGTGTTGTTCAAAATCCCAGATCGTCTTCTTTCTAGACTGTCCAGAAGTTGGTAGAATTAATCAACAGTCGTATGGCCTATTCGATTTCAGCGGCTTAATAAAACCATTTATTTCTCTGCAGCGCGAAAAAGGTCTTCGGAAGCCAATTCAGATGCCACTCCTGACAAGATTTGTAAGCAATGAATCCTTCCTGTCACAATGCAAGAAGACTTATGTCATAAATTCTTTGTACAATGTGTCTATCGAAGTATTGTAATGTTGCTTTTTCTATAGTAAGCAAGGTATTTCTTTCAACTGTAATAAAAATTTATTTTTCATCTTTAGAAAAACAGACTTATTTCTATGTGCAGCTTTGTTTTTGCTAATATTTTCTTTTCGGTGTAGTTTGTTTTTAAGTCAATTAGGCATTCATGAAAAAGGGCATTTTCTGTCCATTAGAGAATTCGCATAAGCAGCAATGTTAATTTCTGTCCATTAGGGAATTCGCATAAGCAACAAATTTTCTGTCATTTTTCTCTTTGAAACTTTTTGTGTGGACCTTTCCTTGATAATTCGTTAGTAATAACTCGTTGTTGCTATTATATTTTGTTATACAACCTATTAACATTTCAATTAATGTATGTGTATTCCGCGTAATGAGAGTGAGAACTGGGGTTGACCCTAGTATAGACACCATTGCTTCTAATTCGAATTAACTGACTAAAGTTTGTACCATATTGTATATAATGTAAATCTTTAGTCGTTTGTCTTCGAATAACCTTTGCTACCGTACCCATGCATCGGCAAAACACAACACAATCCACCCTTGGCCTAAGATTAACGGTAGTATAGAGAAATTCAGAATTGGAAAATTTTGTTTTCCATCTTATTATATCACTGTTTATAGTAGAGGGTGCGGAAAAATAACCGACCCGAGTGCGGAAAAATAATTGACACTATATCACTATTTCTTACAACAACACAACTAAAACCCCTTTTCGGTTTTTTAAATAAATCCTGCAGCAGGTTGCTAGCATTAGCGAAATAGAGATTCAATCAAGTAATCGAGTCGGCAGCTTTTGTTAATGATTTCCAGAAACTCAGAAATTGCGGTCTATTAAGATTGCAGTGAATTTCGAATTGTATTTTGTTGTTCTGTGTCTTGCCTTGCTATGCATTTTATGGTTTGTTTTCAGTGAATTTCTTTCCCATCACAGCCATAGCTGCTTCTTCGACCAGTTAAATCGGCTATTTTGCTGTTTCTTTGCAACCACCGATCCACAATACTGGCTGCATGAATAACTCATATCTGTACCAAATGTTTTTTTTACGCGAGAAATTGCGATTTATCCCCTTGAATGACAGTTGCTAGCCATCTTGCAATGTCAAAATCCGATCTCCATCATTCGGTCATTGTGCAGACAGTCTAAAAGGATTTGCAATTAGTTTGCAAATGCCATCTGTAGTTCTGTTTAACTTCTGTCTGCAACTGGGTTTTTTAATTTTGTCTTTTAGATTAACCCCGCCATATTTGTAATGGGATTTCGTTATGAGAATCATATAGAAGCCTATTGCACCTTGCAAAGATGTTTCTGCGTTTTTTCTGCAATTTCCACTTCTGTAATTATGACGTCATTAAAATCGACCGCCACTAATCTTCAGTAAGATTAAACGCAAGATTGCGATGGATTACTCGTTACAAATCGAAGATGGTGTGCGGTGGGCTGTTGATTCATAAGCCGAGGTTTTCAGCTATCCGCAAGAAAACGGATTTTGGATTGCAATCTTGAGAGTGATGGGTAAAAAGCGATTCGATCATAGGCTTTTGGCTTGTGTCGCGAGAGGCAAATGTGTGGAAGGGGTGGAGTTGCCGGTCATAAACCCTGCAGAAAACGTCATGGAGGGGAGGATAGATGCCAGTAGGAGGCCAAGAAAATCGTTGGCACCAAGGCAGAAAGCCGTGAAGCAAAGGAGGATTTCCGATGACAAGATTATCGAAGTTTTCGAGAGATGGAGGAAGCGGAGTGCCAAGACGACGAAGAACTTTACGCGTCTTGCTGGCGAAGGAGACAACTCAGTCGACATGGCCCTCAAGATGCTACGCGATAAAGCGAGATTGCGGGAGGCCAACAAGCTTGGTGCTGAATTAGAGGATGTCAAGGACAGGATGGTCAATGTATGTAGTTTTTTGTGACACAAAGGCCCAATGCATTAGAAAGGGATGTTTATGGCGTTTTTCAATATGATTAGGATTTCAAAGTTGTCTATGATTTTTAAGACCGATTTTGCGTGTCAGTTCATGCATTCTAAGTTTTATAAGCAATGATAGGTTTGCTAAAAAATTTTGCGCAGAATCGAAACATCCCTCTTCTTTGTTGCGAAGAATCGAAACAAACCTCTTCTTTCTTGCGAAGAACCGAAATATCCTTCTTCTTTCTTGGGAAGAACCGAAATATCCTTCGTCTTTCTTGCGAAGAATCGAAACATCTCTCTTCTTTCTTGCGAATAACCGAAACATCTCTCTTCTTTCTTGCGAAGAACCGAAACAAACCTCTCCTTTCTTGCGAAGAACCGAATCATCCGTCTTCTTTCTTATTTGTAGGTCTTGATTTCCATTAAAATAATGTTCTACTTTTCAAAAATTGCGCGCTCGAATGTTATTTGAAGCTGTTGAGTATCTTTTTCATTTTGCCAAAGGTGGTGAATGACTATGAAGATCTTCTTGAGCTATCCGTAAGTCCGTTCCTTCCTGTTCCACATTTTTATTTGTGTATGCCTGGGACGTTTTCTTTAAGCCGGGGGGTAAACATAACAACAGCGAGACTTGTACGTTAGACGACTCACAAGAAAGTATTCTAATTTTTCGCACACTCATACTCAGTCAAAGGCCTTTCATTCTAGAAACTTTGTTTATAATCTCTTGACATCAACATTAATGTTTTTTTACAAATATTTTTCGATATTTCATGGTAAGAAGCGTATTCCTAATGACTGATCGAAACATCCTGTGCCTTTGAGCCAAGCAAGCACCCAACTGTACTTTTTTAGCCATATTCATGCTCCCTCGATGTGGAGATCGACCAAATGCTGGAGAACAATAACCTCGCACCGGTACGTTCATTAAAAGTTCCAACTTTCAAACAACAGTGAAATGCTAGTATGTAAAGTAGTTCAGTTCTTATTCATTGTAATTGGTTATCAACTTTTTGTCTACCTATATTGGTTAACAAATTAAAGGCATTCAATTCGATCGAATTGGGAATTCCGGCAAGGTCCCTTACTTGGTACCTTTGTTTTTATGATTACGTCACTTGGTAGAAAGAAAACCAATTACATATGCAAAACTAAGCTATTCGTCATCAAGCCAGCAAAGATCCAGTGAGTTAAACGGTAAGCAAAATGCCAGTAGCTTTTCTAACTCAAAATATTTTTCCGCTTAATATTGCATTTAATGTGATTTGGTTATTGTTTTATTTTAAAGTGGAAGAATGCAATCAATCATATGATATATGGTTATGAGGACAAGTGTAGAAAGAGAGAAGAGGTACATCATTTGTACATTATTATGTCTTTTCTGAATAATCTTGATATGAATTGCTAAATCTGTTTTCAACATTTCTATCAAATATTTGTTCAAGACCTCCACTTCTAATCAAAGCCTTCTCCTAATCTTTGAAAATGGAAAATCAGTTGAGAGCGAATATCATTGCAGCCTGGTTTCCATGACTTTGGCCAATAAACATGAAATGTGGCGCTTAATTTCTGCTCTTGAGGAATTTCAGCTGCATACACACATGTTAACGCATTTATCATTTGAAAACATTTTTAGAATCAGTATTTGGTTGCTTAAAGCAATTGAAGACGGAATTTTATTGAGTTGAGGAAACTTGCCTGTTTATTTGATGAAAAACTAAATTGTTAGTTATCTTTTCAGGTGCTGGTAACCATTGCTCAGGTACGCGTTCAAGCTCTTAACTAACACCTAATTTGCTTAATTTCATTTAGTCTAAAAATCTTTTTTAAAAATGAGAAATTTCTTTTTAAAGAAAACTTACTTCGTTGTTTAGCATTTCCTTGATGCTATTTCAAAAGAGGTGCCAACTTCTTTCATACACATGATAATGTTATCGTAATTTCCAAGTGGATTCATTTTATCGTAATTCCCAAGTGGATTTAAATTTTTAGATCAACTTCTTTGATTGCCTGTTTGTTTTGATATATTTGTCATTTTACTTACTATTCTCATTGGTATATGCGATGCAATTTATTTCTGCGTTGCTATTTAAAATAACGTTGGCTTGGTTTCAGAGCCTAGAAGCGAACGAAAGTGATGGTGCTGCAAAGGAGGAAGTAAGCGATAATCATCTCTTTGCTATGAGCAATCGACTTGTCGAAGTGAATGAATTGCTACAATGCCCGCCAAAAGTAGTTGGAACACCGAGATTCTACTCGTAATAAATGCATATTTTCATTTCAATTCCCGATTTCAAGCAGACAGAACCCCATTCCCCCCTTAAACAATGTTGTGAAGGTAGGTGAACATGTCGCTAAACATGGGTTACACAATCTGCGCTCCAACATACATTTGTTGTCATTTTCCAGTCGGAAACCAACATTGTATATGGGGGAGGGGAGACGTTTAGTAGGAAAGATGATTGGACTGTTCCAACACTTTTGGCGGGCATTGTATGGGCAATCTCCTGTCATTGCTATCCCAAAAACCTGTTAATGACAAAAAATGGCGTCTTCAATCTACATATCTTCCGAAAGAACCATTAACTTCATGATCAACAACGAGAAGTTGAGATCAAGTATGGATTAATGATTGAAGTTTGTGTGTTTATTTTGGCATGATTTTTCTTTCATTTTTTAGTCCATTTTGTTTTCGCAGGCCCCTTCCATATTTCAAGATGATATCGATGCAGTAGAGAGAGCTGGGTTAGAAATAGTGTAAGCTGAGACATTCTACTTAGTAGTTATAAACGAGGCTCGACTCGTTTTCGCGCTTTCTCAATCACTTGGCGAAGCTATTCTTATTGAGATAAAACATTAAGACTGAAATTAACCTGAAGAAGTTGACTGTTATACTTTTTTGCCCTCATTGAGTAGAAATTAACGGCAAACAGAAAGACTACAACCTAGCATGCAGTCATTGCTCGCCTTTTGTGAGGCGTCGGCTAACAAGTCGAGCATGAACTGTATTTTATCAATGTCCATTGAATTAACGCCACAATTATTTACATTGTTACGCTGTAACTCAAAGCTTTGCTGCACATTCGATATCTCGACTTTTGAAAATCCGCTAAACTGCTACATCTATCGCGCATTGCCATGAAACCGAGGCTGTGGCTCACGCATACCGTAATTGCGTCATGCCTTACTTTTGGCGCCAAAATAAACGGCGAGAATAGGACTGAGTCGAACATGCAGAATCCTTACTTTGAGAGTGTTGAGGTCCTCTGGGTAAATCGTGCCAAAGTTACTGAACTGTCAACTTTTGTCCAGTGTCGTTCAATGAATTTCTTAAAGCTTATATGTTCAGTTCCAAACGGCCTTATCCATATCTTTGGATGTCAATAATAAAGACATCGGTTTGAAGAGATCTATAGAAAAAAGTCAAGTCATTATGCAGGTAGAATTTCGCATTATCGAACTAATACTTGCTAAGAAGAGAGAAGTGGTCTCATTTTATCTGACAAAGTTCAACGAACTCTTTAAACGAACTTTTTCCAAACAATAGAATTATCGCCTTACGATTTATTGAGATAAACTGCCAAGCCACCTGCAATCCTCTAGCAAACATACCCTCTTCAACCCTGTTAAATAATGATGTTGCTGTTTCAGTGAAAATCTTGAAAATCTGCAAAGTAAGACGAGGAAATTGAATTTCCTGCACTACAGCATCGTGAAGTCTGGCCACAGAGGGCAGTCGGATGAAATGAGCTTGAAGTACGCCTGTTTATCTTCTCGGTATCAATGTTGCTCCTACCTTTAGGTCATATTTACATCTGTAATTAGTTTTAATTTCTTGTTTGCTCCAAGTAATGCTATTTCAATATGGAAGTAAAGAAGTCAAATCATGGAAGACAAGAAGACCCGCGCGTCCCTATTCAAGAGCTTTAACATCCAAAGTGGTCGTGAAACGGATGTCTCTCTCAGTTATCATTGTTTTTTATACTTTTGCTCTCAATGTTGATTATTTTCTCGCATTATGAAGAGCTTCCTAGCTAAAAACAGGTCCCTCATAGTCGCATTCCATCAATTGATTACGATTCAAGTTTATATTCATCAAAAGCTGTGAACAAGTGATTTGAGGTACAGACCTTTACAATAGTGCATTGCTTTTGCAAAAACTCGCTATTTCTAGCTAACATCAACAGTAATATTTGTTTTCGTATCTTGTACAATGCTATGGCTAAGTGTAACGTTGCGCATAAATGCCAATGCATGCATTTGCTGCCAATGAAACACGCCCAAACATGGCACGATTATTTACTTCAGTTGATGTCTATGGCGAATTAAGTGGTCTTTTGATATGAATGAATCGATCAGCAGTAATAAATTTCATTGTGTAATCATACCGCCATATACGAAACGCAGCTTGGGAAATTTCTCATTTAAAGCCATGGATCTACAATCAGTCGCCTTCCTAGCTGCGCCCTTGAAGTCTCAACTCCTTTAGATGCCCTGAATATAAAAGGCCCCAGATGACGCCCTTGTGGCGCAGATACTTTTTCTCTGTAAGCAGTGGCTCTGGTACTGTTGCGACAGGTCTTTAGGCCAATGCTCTTTCTTCTGTGTCAACAATGTTCCATTCTCATTCAAAACTATCTTGCAGGGCTCATCGCGAGAAAGATTTGCAAAAGAAAGTTGTCGATAGGTTTCGGCTAATGATGACAGGTGAAGTATTCTTGCTGCTTCTGATTTGTACAGACAATTGAAGATTGCAATAGGAATCTTGGAAATGTTTGCTTCTAGTGATGATGTGAAAGTGCATTTCAAGGGTGTCATTAACTTAAACAAAGATTTTTTGTTTTTTCTTAATTTATCACTATAACAAGGAGCTAGACATGGTGGTGCAAATCTTTTTCTTGATTTGAAAGAAAATCTTTTTCTTGCACCTGGGTGAGCTAAAGGCTTGTCCAATACCAAGAGCGTTGTGGGTTTGGAAATGTATCGTATCTTTTATTCAAGTATTGAACAGAAAGTTATTTGAATATTCAGCACAGACCAGAGAGCTAAAATTGGAATTCGTGAGCTGCTGGAATTAGGTATGAGGCGTGGATGTTCAACAGGTTATATACTTTGCGATAGGAAAAGTTGGTTTCAGTTAAAATTTTTTCTCTAATTAGATATTTTTGTTCAGGCCTCTATTTTTTCAATTCGATGACCGAGTTCACATGACCTACAACTCCGTAAGTATTTAAACTGTCAGGTATTTCCATCCTTCTTCGTCCGCCTCACGGACTTGGCCTAGGCTGTTGTTAAAGTTCTATGCCTAGAACCTCAATGTAGGATTGACCCTGAGAAATCAATGCTTTTTTGGATTTAGAGAAGAAGAATCGGAGAAGTGCTTGGAAATACGCAGCTGATGAAATTGTAGGCTTGCTCAAGTCTGTTCGAAAGGAAGGAAGCCACAGTAAGTAATGCTAATCTGTAGCTCTCCTGGACCTGCCAAACGCAATTAGAAGTTTCACGTTGACCAATGTTTCTTTGTAGTCCTGTAGTGAATCGTTTGTTTTCTTTTCATTGTCACGCCGTGGTCACCATTGTAGAAACGAGTCGTGATGGGTTTCTACTGACTGCGTTGCTCAACCTTTATGGATGATCCGAGCCATAGTTGTCTTATTTAACGTGCAGAGAACACGGAGCCAGGCCAAAAGAAGGGAGAGACGATGACGCGTTGCCTGTTGTATTCTGTAGCTCTGTTTCTGACTGACTCTGACAGATTTAACTCAACTTTACAATCCTTTTTATACCGATGCTCTAAGAATAAATTTGCTAACAAAAGATGAAAGTGGTGGACAAAATGATGATGTAATCAGAATGGAAAGGTATAGTTGAAGAGCGAGATAAGATTTGTCAGCATGACGTAGTGTGGCAATGAACAGTAAACAAACGAGTCACTACAGTAGGACGTGTGGTTTATGTGGTTTCAAGCTAGCTATTAGAACTATTATGCACACTTTTTATAGTTTATAAACCTTATACAGTTGGTACATAGTGCTATTAATTAATGCAGCACTGCAATAGTCTTCTATCCACTATGGATATCTTTTTAGGCGTAAAAGCGCATCGGAAGGCATTAGGTACCTGTCAATGTTCCTTCTGTGGCCTTTTTGGAAATAACAGTCTTTCCTAAGCTGTTGATGCGTCTTGAAATATATTACAGAATTGGAAGAGCTTGAAGCAAGTTTTCAGAAGTTGTTGGAGACTTTTAAAGGCCAAAGCGAGGACTTAGAAAAGTGAGTTTTCGATAACTATTTTCACGAAGTGCGTCAAAGGTCACAACATTAGAAAGCCTAACTTTTTTCTTTGGTCAGTGTTGTTTAAAGCATTGACATTTATTCAGAGTGGGTGTTTTGTCTTTAGAGAAGCAGGTGGCGTTTTCTCATGAAAAAATGTAACTTTTCTTGATTAGATAGAACGAATCGTGATAAGCGCAACTCTGCCTCATTAAATGCTCAATAAACCAGTCTTTTTGCTTTGTGACCTAGAATTCGGTGTAAAATCTCCCCTTCAGCTGTGCGTATTCCAGATATTTTCAAGCATAATTTGAAAATTATTAGTCCATCTTGCTGCGTGATTACGTAAATTGAAGTGAGCCATAATAACGGCCATGTATAATTTACTGCGTTGCTTTTTGCGAGAATGATAATCATACTGGAAGTGAAAACAGCTCTATCGCAAACTCAAGGAATGCTAATTGATTAAAGGACTAAGAGACTAAAAGTGATGAACATTGCTCCTACCTGCCTGCGATAAAGTGACATTCATTCTCTTTGATGACATCATTTCGCTAGTTTGCCCAGTTTTGCTTAAAACAGGATGCATATTCAAACTTGAAATAGGATGCATATTTTATAGGAGGCAAAACCTATATCTTTTTTGCGTGGCTACAGCAAAATCACCTCTCTCTTCTTTATCAGTCACATAGATTAAAGCATTTTTGGCTTAGAATTTTCCATACTCAGGTTGTCCTTTGTTCTTGGCAGGGTTAAGACTGAGCTGAGGATACAGAAGCAGGTGAATTTCCCTTTAATCAAAACTTTTGTCCCAAGCATTTTACCCAGTCTTGTCTGTATATTCAAATATATGCTCAGACTGTTGGCTTGACATTTTAGTCATAGTTTGTTTACAAAGTTCATTTAAACTTATGATCTGATTCCTAGTATTGATTTGAAACAGTTTCCCCCTTTTCTTCTAATGGAGTGAAACATGGCAAGATTCGGGACAGGTCAGTCCTCTGGCCGAGACACAAAATCGTATGCAGACGGGCTCTTAGTGTTTAACGTTCATTAATCTCCCACATGGCTGAGCACTTTGAACCATGCAAGAGAAATCTGGCAAATTCTCAGCTACACTTGCTTTTAGCTAACTTTCAGCTGTACAGCAGATTTCGTTTAAATTGGATCAGGAGAGGAGTAGAACGGAAACATGCTAGCCTGTCGGCCTGAAAAAATATATTAAAAGCACAGGCGCTTGTTGCTGACGTCATCTCTGTTTTGTCCAATCCAGATGTCTCTCTCAAAATTCAGTTCAATCTTTCAGCATTGTATAAAAGAACATAGGGTGTACATCTGAAGATCTTTAAAGCTTTAGCACGCAACTTGTTCTGGATCATTACACAAACACCATTGATTCTTGTTTTCCAGACTGTTACTCTAGCGGAAGAAGACAACAAGCGAATCAAAGATGACAATCTACTTCTACAAGGTCAGCTGGAGACAGCAAACAAGGAGAGGAAAATGTTAGAGCAGGTATTAATTTCAAACCAGAATTGGTTCAAATCGACTCTTCTTTTAACCGTTCGCGTTTTCTTTTCTTACCGTAAAAGCTCTATTAAGCCCCCGGCGCCTTATTTAATTTTCGAGGTCCTAGAGGGGAGCTTAACAGAGAGGGGGGCTTAATGGAGAAGGAGGCTTATTTCCAATTTCCTCTAAAAAGGGGGCTTATTAGAAAGGGGGCTTTACAAAGAGGGGAGCTTAATAGAGCTTTTACGATACATCTCTCCGAGGCATTTATATAGATCATTTGTTTATTGCATTTATGATGTCAGTCTGTTGTTGATGATTTCTTTTCCCTTCCTAATAATGGATTTAAGTATTTACTAAAACCATCGACACGCATAAGTCTTGTCCAATCTTTCGTTCGATGTAGCCTTCTAATTCAAACTGCAAGGGATGTTGTATTGTGAACATGCGATGCTATCGGAGCATTTTTTGTCTAGGTTTCAAGTCAACTCAAGCAGAGGTTGCAAGCGCACTTGGAAGAAGTTGATGATGAGGACCTTTACGTAAGTGAATCTTCTCCAGTTTGCTAGAATTTTCTTTTCTAAAGGCCGGTCTCCACTTGATTCGCAATGGCCGCGCGACCTGGCGAATAGGTGAATGGCCAGCATCGCTTCTCTGAGAGAACGTTGTTCTAAATCCTTCTCTATAGTTGTTTTGGCAGAACTTGTTTCCCCAGCACTACCGTCACTCTGCTGCAATTCCAGTTGTTGAATCGACGCTATCAAATCTTGGCTCTTTAAATCTTCCATGTTTTCTCATGTTTTGCCTCAGTACTTTTCCTCAAGTCAAACGTGACTAGTTGCTCGGTAGTTCAACCGGTTGCGCATTCGCAGCGAAAAAGGAGGTTGGGTCTAGCGCATGCTCAAAAGTGCATTCGCGCGTCCAGTACAAGTCACGTGGAAACCGGCCTAAACTGCTCACAGCTCGACATGCCATAGTCTTGCATTTGACATGTTTTGATCCCAGGACATTTCCGGCAATGATGAAGTGCGAAGGACTAATTATTTGGCTCTCACTGCTTAGATTGAATATACGAGATAAATTTAACTACGCTCTTTATTCCTCATAACTATACATTTATCAAATTTCACACATTTCACTTAGTTCAACACACATTAGTTCTATTAGCGCATGGCTCTTTTGCGCATGGTTTATTCCAAAACGATGCCATGAATATCAAATTTGTCCAAAAAACGTTAATCAGTTCATACATTTATTCCTTGCAAACTATAAGGGAACCTTGCAAACATAGTTCACTTGAAAGGATCGTAGGCTTCAGTATTCAAGCATATAAGTAACCTGGGAAGCTGATTATCTTGCAACAAAACAAACTTGCGATAAAAATTACCTAACGGTGTTATCTTTGGATTCTTCGTTGTCTTCTGTTAGCTTAGTGGCTTCAACAGTGCCTGTTTGTAGCGAAAAAATCTGTTTTATTATTCTAGAAGCCTGTTGATGCGAATGACGAAGAAGGAAAGGAAATAATTTACATCAAAAGGACGAAGAAACTGAAAGCAAATTTGAAACAGTTACAAGAGGTTGGTGACTTTTTGATCCTGTTTAAGCTTCTTTTGAGCTCATTTGGTACAAAGATATATTGCACATGTAGCTAGGCTTATCGCAACAGAGTGATAGCAAGCAACATTTTAGCTATTCCGTAGGTCATTTAACATATTGATGGACAGTCTTGACATTATCCCACTTTGGTTTGTGTGCTTGCCTTCTGATTCAACTCTTTGGATTTGAAAGGACAATGAAAAACTGAAACGGGAAAACAGCTCACTTCAAAAGAGGGTGGCAATGGACGCAGAAGCAACTGGAAGGATAACTGATGCTGTAAGCTCTCGTCAAAATTACGAATTCTTACAAGTTCGTAAAACTTTTACACTAACTGTGTTAGTCTTGCTATCAACAAAAGAAACATAATGTGGATCTGCCATGTCTTTTTTCTTCAAAAATTACTATATAGTCTGCAGATAATTATACAACGATAGTGTTTTCTTAATCAGTTCGCTTTTCGTTTATTGACAAGGCTACCGAAGAAGATAAAGTTGATCCTACAGAATCGGAAGAGAAGGAATGTTTAGAGTGCAGAATATTGGGACAGAATTTGAGCGTCATATCAAGCGAGTTGTCGGATGAGCGGGATAAAGTGAAATCACTTGAGGAGGAGCTTTTTGAAAGTCAAATCCAATTGCAAAAAGCAAACCAGGTAACTAGCCAGAAAAACCAACATTCGACATAACATAACGACCTAATTTCGTCTCTAATTCACTAATTATCCTCAATGTCATCACTTGGGCTAGTTCCATTACTAATGCTTTATCTCGTTATTGCCAGCTGCGTGCTATCTTTGACGTTTTTTGCGTTCTTCTACAGCACCTTTCATTGATTAGCTATCCAGGTGAATAGTGTCAAAGTTTTAAAACATTAGCAAAGTGACAGATCATCAAAGTTTTTGCAATTTCTATCCTAACACGTCCAGCTTTTTGGCTTGTTTAACTACCCATCGTTAGAACACTTTTCAGTCTCTCATAACCGAAATCAAATAGACAATCATTTACCTTGTTGTTTTCCAAATCTTTTCCAGGAACTTCTCCAGCTCAGAATCCAAAATAGTAAGCTCGTCCAGATGTCGCAGAAAGTAGAAAGTGCTGGTCCTTCGTCAATGAGTTTGCAATCCTCTCAATCCATCATATCAGGTATCGCTAACGACATATGCATCATCTTTTCTTTTCTGACTGTTTATTGAAAGGCTTCTACCAGAAGCCACTGTTGAATTCCGTTATACTTGATTATAAATCGGGCTTTCCGTATGTCTTACTCCTTGTAGGCCTCCTAGATTTGTATTTTTGTTTGCGTCATATTTCGAATAAGTCAAAAACTCAGTGGTCAGCTTTACGTATCCACCTCTACTAAAAGACAGAGTTAATAGAGATTGACTGTATCGTCAAAAACATGTTCATAAAACATTAATTCAAGAATTCAAAGATAATAAAGAAGGTAAATAAAGGTTTATTGTTTTGAAGCTAGTATGTCATCTTACCTGCATGCTACTAGCTTTGCAAGAGTATTGACAACAAAGCAGCACATTTCAGTTATGACTGCCATGTTACAGACATTGTTTTGTCATCAAGACAACTGTATACGTGCATATATATCGCCAAATAATGCACGGTTTTAGTGATGAAAATATATTTTTTTCAGTTTATCTTTATCCTTAATTTACAGTTGATACTTTTTCTAACTATTCATTTTCAGGAAACACAAACTGTATTGTCATCTGAATGTGCATGTTGCATTGATTCAACAGCAACAAGATATCGTTTACAAAGATATTGAAAAGCAGAGGGCATATGATTGATCCTTGGGGAACTCCCAGCTTAGTTTCTACCCAGCCATTAAATTGATAATGATGATGATGATATACACTCTATCGTCTTTATGGCATACACCATTCTTAGGACCTAAGAACATCATTGAATTTGACAATGCAAGCAAACATTTAAAGATATCTCTTGATGTTATAGCCACTAATATCGAACATTTTCCGTTAGCATACGTTAAGCATTGAGCTATTTATTAATTTCAATATATTTGTTAAGGTCAACAACCATACTGTCCACCTGAGATTTCCAACGATCAACTCAGTTCAGCTGACGAATCCGGCTACACAAGTCATGGTATGGAATCTTCATAAATTTCGTCTTTTATTTATACTATATATTTTTTTATGCGTTATTTTGTTTATTTATTTATAAATGTCTTATTTTCTGCAATTCTTGTTTTTTCTTTGATGTCACTAAATCTCTTTTCATGAATGTTTTCTTTGAAAATCTATTCTCTTTCTTCGATAGAAATTTCGACTGCAAATCTTGAGGCAACAAAGAAGAAGGTGAGAATTTTTTTAGATATATAAACGTTTGGCTGTATTTGCTCTAAAACAAATTAAGGCTTGGCTAAAAGAACAAGGGTGCTAGGTTTCATAAGATTTCATGAAAACAAGTTTGCTTAGGCCAATAGTTGTATCGGTCAAATGTTTTTATGATTTGAAGGGGCAAACCCGATGTTGTAGGGAGGTAAACATAACCCAATAAATAATAGTCGGATTCAGAGGAAATTAAACGTGTGAGTTGTCACGAGCTTAACGATTAACTGTCAATACCCTGCGAAACCCATGTCTCCAAGCCACGACGGTTTTCTTGCTAGTGGAAAAAGATTAGAACAATAAGCACAAAGTATTTGACAAACTAGGCAAATTTAAGCATACTGCTTTTCATTGATGATGAAGAAGTTTCAGATGAGGTAGCTGTTTTCCGCACTCTCTACGAATTTTCAGATCCGGTTTTCCGCACTCTCTACGAATTTATTATTTCTTGCTTCAGTGAGATAGCGAGTAAATGCAATCTCCTAATGTATTAGGAAGCTAATGAGAAGCAATTGCAAACGAAATGACCGGGATATTTATTGAGCTGCCTACCATCTCTAAGGCCATGAGTTATTTAACATTCGGTGTTTGCCTTGATGTAAATCAGACACCCAGACATACGTACTTGATGAATATTTGTTACTCTATTCAAGCGTTATTATTTTATGTCAATATTTGCTGCATCTTGAATATTATCTATTATTCTCTGTCAGGGAAAAACAGACCAGGTCTCTCACAAACTGGTGCAGACAGATGCGGTGGACCACCTCAATAAGGTAATCCTTGTGCCAGGCACGAGAAAGCCAGTGTTGTCTGCATAGGAAAGTTATAGGATAAGTAAACAATCTTTGAATATGTGCTCAGTGGCACAGAACTTCACAATAGCTAGAAATAGCGGAACTAGTTTTCGCATGCTTAAAGTAATTGTTCGTCCGACACTCCTCAGAGTATACAATCGTTGGAAAATGACCAAAACCTGATAAAACAAATAGCCAGTTGTTGATCGATAAAACTAGAGGGTGATGAGCAGAGCGTGTGACCTGTGGGGATAGTGGAGGTTTCGCAAAATCCCTGATGTTTATCTCTATTTCGTAAATAACCATTATATACCGATAAACTGAACAGTATTTCGGCTCGGCAATTCATCTGCAAGATGTGAGGAGATTAGCGCTGCCAGCTTACCCCCGCCCCCCAAACAAAAAGTGGCCGATCCGTTCCTGCTTTTGTCTGTCTCACAGCTACTATTCATTTCTTTGCTTTCAAGAAATTGCTAACCACCCAACAGGTACAGTTTTGGCCCAGCTAGTGCCAGAGACCCACGGGACTTTGAAGTCTCCCCTGTTTAAATTGCAACGTCTCTAGGGAGAATACGTATTTCCTTGTTTTGTTTCACCCAAGATCGGCCTAAGTTGTTTCGCATTGTGTTTCCTGTTTTCGCATGAACTTGTTTAGTTCTCAATGCAAAATGATCTTTTGCAGTGGTTTGAAGAAAAGGTCACCGGAAATTTCTGTTACTATTTGTCAACGAACGTTCCAAACAGAATGTTCTTTCAACCGATAATTCTTTTTCAAAAAGCCATCAATGAATCTCTCAATCCTTATTGCTATGTTAGGATTATTTTTGTTGCTAAATCTTTTGATGTTTTGACTACAAGCAAGATAATCGTTAAAAGAGATAGGCAAACATTGGATTGATAGAGTTTTTGAGATCAACTTTATTGGCTATTCCCCGTTGAAGGGTGTGCAAACCACCACGGAAAGAGTTGAATCCAACAAGAAACTCGAAGCACAAGAAGAAGTGACAATGGACGAGTTGAACAGGATGGCAAAAGAAAAATCGTTCAATGATGAATTTTCTGGAGCTCTCAATTCGCAGGTATCAGGAAAATTATCCTTCCTTCTTCAAACAGATCTTGAAGATTTAGCTAAAAGATGAAGGCGAATAGGGTGGTTTTGGATGTTAGAGAAGACCAAATTGAAATTCCTCCAAGATCTAAAAGGCAGGGGGGTTACTCCTGTGTCTTCCCGATTCCTCCATGGAGTTTTTGAGCCCCCCGTCTCGGTGTCTTTGCTGGCTGCGAAACATTTTTTCAACATATTCTGCTGCAAGTTGGCTAAACAATTATGTTCCACTTCAAGACTTATTTGCGGCAGAGCTATCTCAAACCATCGAGATTAATTATTTGTTCCAGAACTGCGAGAGAAGGGCAAAATTGAGTTTTGAAGTCGCTACATCAGTCATTTGACGTAAATATGGGATTAAGTAAAGAACATATTGCTGCTGTGATTCTTTTTAATGCATTAAGAAATCATTTGTTTTAGGTTTTGCTTGATTCTCTTGACAGAGATTGCAATTTTTCTTCGTTTCAATGTCTTCAGCGTCTGTTTTCTTATTTTAGATTGCAAATTTCTGCAATACCATCGTCAAACTCACCAGCCTTGTGAACGTGATTCGCGCTCGTAAGTCCTGTTCAAAATTTACAGCTGCCGCGAGGAGCGTTTTGAAATAAAGATCCATAAAATACGTGTGTAATAAATCGTCAAAATGTCGCCCCCACTCGTTCCCACATCGGAATGCGTCTTTACAGTTTGACCTGCCCCCCTTTGTATACGTACCCGATAAGCCACTGAACTGTGCTATCTTCTGTGTGATTTCCACGACCATTCTACGATGTTGGTCATTTGTGTACTACGTCTCCTTGAATGTTATATCCTTTCTCAGATCCATCCAGCTAGGCTTTTCATCTACAGTATTCCTACCTCAGCTCCCCCCTCCTCTTTCTGGCCAGTCAATACCAGATTTTAAGTCAATTGTTCCGAAGAATATCCCCCCAAAAATGCATCTGTCACAGTCTTATGTGCTTGACGTCCATTCGTTTGACGAGATAGGAGTCCTATCATTGCAACACGCCAGCCGCTATTGAAAAATTATATTTTCAAAATTGTGTTGTTTTAATACAGGGGATGTTTGAATTAGGACCGTCAAATATATTTCATAAACACTTTAGAAAGGATCCTCACGCAAAACTCAATACACAAGTATTGATTTATATGCTTACGAATGAGCTCATCAACCCCCATGTTCTGACCCCCCTCCACCCTAACTGCGCAACGCGATGGCCTATGAGCGAGAAAATTTCCAATGCATCGCTATCGTTATTGAATGGATCTTTTTGAAGTCGTTGAGACTATTTCTCTAGAGCCCCATTCCCTCCGAGAAACCGTTTGGCTTGGTGTTTCTTTTTTCGAACCTCTCTTTATTAGTTGTTTGACCTTTGACATTGGCCATTAGTCACAGCTTTCCAGGGCAGATTTTGATTAAGTTTCAACACTTGATATTTGCGCATATGCTTTCCTTTAAGGAAGGGACGATTAATCGTGATGATCTACAATTCAATGTTTTTCCCATTCAAGGTGGGTCTTCTTCGGCGCCGGAATCTGTGCTCACCATCTCTGCAGCAAATTCAAAGGAAGAAATACCTGAACCTCCTCCTTACGTCACTGGAAATGACAACGCAGGTCAGCCTCTTTCAGAGTTCGTCGCCAATGCACCCACACAGAGGCTGGAATCACCTTCTCATTTGCAAGTGAGTAGTTAGCTTCTTAAATGGTAAAATTTTTTGTATTTACAATGTGTGTGCGCATGCAATGAAAAGTGTCTGTTGCTTATTCGAATTTTCGCTTCTAAACATATTTGATTTGTGGGTGTCTGGAGAATCGTGTTTCTTCGAACGCATTTTAGGCATGGCGCCTTTTTTGAAATGGCCGTGACCAAGTATTTTATGCACAAGAATATTTTGTGCAGAGCATTTTTCTATTCTTAATTGACACCTGTTTTCACTGCAACGAGTTGCAAATTGATTGGACCGAGTAAAGTCTAGTGAGGTGTTCGACCAAATTAGTGGATGTTTTGGTCCAAGCCAATTTCATTGGTCTTCCCGCGTATTTTCAGAGCAGAGCGCGCGAAATGGGTTTGTACGGGATCGCTTCCGCGTTATTCAGTTGAAGAAATCTTCTACAGACCTTCGTTCCCATATTTGCAAAGAAAAGAAGACATTGGCAAAATATAATATAAAACATTTTATTATTCTTATATTTTATAAATATAAAAGAAGACGCTTTCAATTCTAGGAAACCATAGAGTCAAGAGAAGAGACATCGGATGACATTATGTGGCAGTCACAAGATAATGTAGGTCCAGAAAGATTAGAGTTTGATGTCCCCAGTATAGTTGCTCCAGCACCGGACGGGGAAAAGGACAAGGTCCCAAGCGTTTTCATAAGCGAGAGCCAAAACATCCCATTGGGACATGACAATACAGTCTCTTCGCAAATAAAGCAAGAACCTACACCCATGCTTTATTCCAATACGAGACCGACGACTCAGCGTACTCTTGCCCCTGTAGACGAAGGAGTGAAAACAAAACTTTCGATTATCAACATAAATTTACCAGTAGAGAGCAGTTACAAGACAAACCAAAAGGAGCATTTGCCGTCAGCGCGACAAAGGTCCAGACTCCTGTTGCCATCCTCTAAGTCCAGGACGCTTTCTGCGAAGCATGATTTTAGAAGATCTTTCAATAAGCTCAAGCAACGTGTAGAGGCATTGGAGGAGCCGGGGCACGAAGAACAGAGGTCTAACAAGTTCTTGAATGAACGCAAGTCACATGTAAATAACCTGAGGTTAGTTGAACTAGTATGATTATAGTCAAGAGTTCTACTAGTTTTTCAATTCCAATTTCAGGGTGATCATTTAAGGCAATTAGAACGTTTTGTTTCAGTTCGATATCCTACTCATTCCAATAAACAAATACTTCCAAGATAACAAAACATTCAGGGCGGTTTCAGTAGGAATTTTAAAAAGTTATAATATTGCTTGAAAGGACAAAGACAGCATTATCAGAGACATTTATATCTCGAAAACCAAATTTAATTTAATAATGTGCAAAAGCTGCAGTGCAAAAGAAAAAATGTGATAAATTTTGAACAAAAGATGTTTCGGCGGAAAGCCAGTTGCTTGGTGAAACTATAACCTTTTGGGGGATAAGACAGCGCTATGTTCATTGCATTTTTTCCTCTTTGCAATCTTCATTCATCATTTTACTGCCACATTTCTTGACTTTGAACAGAAATAATGAAGCTTCGAGGGTGATCAAGACACTGAGAGATTTTGTTGTCAAATCATGGCATCATTTGGAGGTACTGACGGGGGAGCTCTTGGAGGACTACAGCGCAAGTGATGCCGATGCCTTGCAGGAGTACATGCAACTGATTGCCGAGCATGCATTCAAAAGTAAGCATTGATTCTATCGTGATCAATCACTGATCACTGATTAAATGATCTATTGTATGTATGACAGCAATGCAGTTGATCATCTCATGTATCACTGTCGGAATCACTGTATGTATCTGTTTGATCACTTCATACAGCATGTGATCATTAGCCAATCGAAGATGATAAAAATCAGTCAATCTCCTTTTTTAGTCCTGCAAGTTATCGGAATCACAATTTGGAAGATTTCGGATAACGAAGTAAGTTTCAAACTCAACGACTATTTTCAGAGTTTTTATGTTTAATGGCTAGATGAAGTAAAAGTATGATAATTATAGATCTGGTGATTTTTGATTTCGTGTCTTGAGACCCGCCCAATGGCAATCATCCCATATTGATTCTGACTTGACAAGCTTTCACCCTTCATTTGATTGGTTGATAATTAGAAGACTTCTGATGGCCAATCAAATGCTCTTTTACGACATTGCAAAAGTCGATTACTTCTAAGCATGGAGAATGTTCTGAACAGTTTCGCTAGCTCGTACTCAAACCTAATCACTGATTTTAAAATTTAGACCTGCGTATTGTGATAAAAATAACTTAGACATAACGGAAAGGGATCACAGTTTTCCAATCTGATCAGATAGAGTACATAATGAAGATAAAGGCTTGAAACCTTAGCCAGCATGCGTTGGAGTGTGGTCGAAAAAGCCAGGAAATGCTTCGAAGCAGGTGATTCTTGGCTTATCATTAAGCGACCCACAACCTCATTTTTGAATAAAGTATCCAAGCCATAAACCAAGATTTTCCGGATTAAAAACTAATTATGGCTAAGGATTTCATGTGTACTCTGAAAGTAAAATAACTGAACTTTTGCTCCAGAAAAACAGCTTCAATCCAGCGTTCATGGAAGACGGAAGCTTGAAATCCTTGCAAAGTTTGCCAGATGTTTTTGGAGAAGGGAAAGACGAAGCAAAAGGACAGTTGATTACCGAGAAATCTGGAATTTGGTTGCCTATGATTGCTGTTAATGATAAACAACAGGTTTGTTATGAACACGCCTTCGAATTGCAGTCCCTCCTACTTAAAATGAACCCTTTCGTATTCGATTTGGATTAATAGAGACAATAAGCACGGAAATGATTTGTATATGAAATCTCTTTAGGCTGCTAACTTGTCACAAGTATTTTGCATGTACGAACGTTAATTATAAGAAGTCAATTTGTATGACACTTCTTCGGGCTCTTTTATCAACAATTCAACAGTTATCTCAACAGTTCAGGACCTGAGGTCTGCAACCACTAGCAATTTGCAATTTGATAAACAATTACAGTTTTTCTATTTACTAACGTCATGCAATATGATAAATATATCTTCTGCTAAAAAGGTACTTTTCATCACAGTTTTCTCTCTTATATTATTTCATTTGAGTCACTCGATATACTGTGTTCAAAACAGTCCACTTTTTGTGTTAGAATTGTACTGGTACAGAGATGTCTTACGATTTAGAATTTGAGCGACTTAAAATTTTTAAATTAAAAAACTGCAGTTGACAACACAGCAAGACACGTGCATGATAATAACTGCGTGGAACGAAGAAACAAAACAAAGTGTGTTAAATAAAGGAGAAACATTTTGAATACGTATCCGCTAAGTTTTTGCGTAGTGATTTTTTTTCTGAATTGGAAATTTCATTTAAATTTTTCATAACGTACTTCTGGATCCAATGCTTAAAATATGCTGCTTATCATTTCCGTCGATATCTGCTGTTGAAACTTATTCGTTGTATGCAAGGTTCTGTTACGGGTTAAATACTTTATTGAATAGAAGGTACATTAATTGATTCTTCATTTTCAGTCCAATGCTTTGAATAATTTCATAAACAGTTCTTTCGTGTATTAGATATCATTTTGTGCAAGAAGAGTGTTATATCAGATCAAATTTTATTCTAGCCAGGACATCTTCAGAATTTTGAGCAGCCCCAGCCAAGGTGAGAATTTTATTTTCCTTAATGCTCATTTACTTCCTGTTTCGGCAATAACTCTACTTTTTATCTTTAATCCTGTGCATGGAAATTAATTTTTTTCATGTGTTGAAGTTGGCCGTATTCTCTGTCTTGCAGCTTGGAGTACCCCATGGCCAATACACCTATAGTTACGCGACTTAACAGAAGCACTATATGGGGGCGTTAAAAGGGAATTAAACTTTCACCGGTTGAAAAGCATTTTTCTAGCTGTTTCTTGGTCGATGGCAATATGGCGATCGGCGTAATACAACTCATGCCTAACTAAGTGGACCTATGGGGGCGATTATGGGGGCGGTTATGGGGGTACCTATGGGGACGAGTGTGACTCCGGTGCATGGAATATTACAACTTGGTCCATGAGCTTCTTAAGTTTGAATATATCCATTTCCAATGCTATCTTGGGGATATATTGTTGAAAACAGGAATTTAAGGGTGAATTTCTTTTGATCATTCAATCTAGATCTCCACAAAGGTTTTCTCCACTTTTTTCTCGACATCAAAAGCTTTTAATCTATTTTTCGCGAGGGGCTTTTTTCTCCATCAGTTCCTCCTAACCCGGTTGCAAAGAACTTAGAACCTTATACAGCTGACTATCCACAAACATACGCTATAACCTTAACATGCTATTATAATTCAACATTTCTTTCTTTGATCAGTACACCGAGAACAAAACAAAGAAGTCAAGTGAAACAGGTTAGCAACAACGGTTCCTTACAAAAAAATGGAAGCCGATTTTGGCTTCTCATCACTGACAATGCCCTAGCTTCTCTAAAAGACTCCAATAATTCTCTAAAAGAACATCTGTAGCTTCATGGTATACTTCTGTACCCGCTTCATTGTCCAGTTGTTCCTTGAGCCAGTGCTTGAGAGCTATCAATGACTCCGTCTGTGAGTCTTAAGTGCTTTTCTGTGAATTAATGAACAGCTTGTGATGTGAACATTTGTTTTAACTGGCTTTCCTTTTAAGAGAAGTCAAGTAATACAATATAAACCCATCTTGTACATCATCAACCAACTTTTTCACCCCAGAAAAGTTAACTATATATTTTATCAGAATTGATAATATAATCGATGGACGAAACGTAGTTACTTAGTCAATGCGTAGAAGTACGATTTAGTTGTCAGTTTGCGTTTCTTTCAATTCAGCCGCCTTCCAAACAGATTTCCATTGCTACCCTTCAAATCCTCTGTTTTCTTTTGTCTAACATATCTTCAGCGCGCTTTCTTTCGTCCCATTCTAGGAAGGCCTCTCGCTACCTTCCATAAAAAGACGCAAGGCATCGATAATGGCAAACAAGACGAAAAGGATGCTGGGAATTGGTGACCATTCGATTGCGTCTTCAAGATCAGAAGCCGACCAGAAGAAACATCACTCAACGGCAAGAGCAAGCATTGCCCCAAGGAAACACCAGCAAACCGACTTCCGATCATCCAGGATTCTTGACAAGAATAGAAAACTGGTCAATTTGTTGAAACAAGGCGGGAAAACAATGAACGAAATCAACGTGATTCTGGGCCTTCGACAAGGGTAAGATGTGTGTTGATATGCTGTGATTGGCCACGTTGTTTTGTATCTTCGGGCGTCCCGAATCCCTGGTCCGGTCGGAAAGTTAAGACTCCTGACAGCGGTCGATCGTAGTGGATCCGGATGAAGCAGGAGCAACAGTTGCCGAGTAAAGCGAGGCTGGGGTCTTTTTGAAACGAGGCTCCACAATGTGTAGTTTTGAAATGAAGTTTAAGGATATAAACGTTCAGTTTTAGAAGATTTACATTGTTATTTTGCCAATTTTAAAGGAACAACGAGACGATTCCGGAAAAACCAACTGTCTCAAACACGGGCAACGAAAATCTGATTGGCCTAGGCTTGACATCCCGACATATAAGTCTACCGAAGCTACCAAGCACCCACCTGGTGACGTCAGAGAACACGAGGCAACAACGAGATGGCTCTGCGCACTTCCCTTCCGCGCCAAAAAGCAAACATTTGACTGGCCCAGTTTTGCTAACAAAGAAAGCGTCAGAAGGAAGTGGTCTTCTAGCGTTTGGCAATTCCTGGAAGAAAAAGACGTCCGATATAGACGAGCACTTCAACAGAAATGCAGTGCAAGATCGCAAAAGAAGTCATGTTCAACCAAGACTTCTTGATCAACAGAGACTCGGGAATTTCATTGGGAGTCAAGAAGTGCCACTGCTGTCACAGCCACTGCGGAGGCCGAAGGTGGAGGAAAGCCGTCCATTCGATGCTTCCATCATGGTAAAAGCCTATTTTTGAGCTATGACTATTGGCGTTATATTTGCCAGGTCATGGACTAGTTCCTTTTAGAAGAATGTAGCCTCAAAACAAAGACTTTGGTCAAAAGTTTTGTAGTTATCATAAGTTTGTGTCATACATGCCTTGTATCTAGTTTTTTTGGCCCAAACTTTATTGTACTGGCTTTATTGCATATATTTTACAAAAAATATTGCTTTCAGTTAAAGTATTTGAGCCTTTTATTTTTACTGATGTTGGCAATTTTTTCTTTAAAGCCTCAAAGCAGGAACCTCGAGGTTAGAAACACCATAAAGGGAGGAGACAGGAAAATGTCGCTTGCTGTAACGGGACAGCTTGGGAACCACCTGAAAGAATCTTTGCTTTCGCACAGAAGGCAGAGAAAGATGAGCTACTCAGTAAACCACAAGAACATCACCCCAACATTGGAACTGCCAAATTTGGCTGTGAACAACCGCCCTCAACTTAGTCCAAGGGAAGAGGCTAGTGGAAACGATTAACTGTACAAGGCTGCTGTAAATTTGTTGGATTGACTTTTTCTAAATGTACAAATGTGTAGAAAATAGATGAGACAAGGTTAGGGCCTGAATTTCTGAGTTGTAGTTATTTTACACACCACTTTTAATTGTAATTAGCTTAAGATTATCAAAATGTTCTGCAATCAAGTTTAGGCTCATATTTCTGCCCTTCCTCTTCAAACTTTCTGAACTTTTATGGGGTAGGCAATCATTGTGCCCCAAATTGTTTTCTTTCAGGGTATTAAGAGAAAACACCCTTGTTTTCTACTGTAATTGTCTTGTTGATGAGCCCCCAATCTACTCCAAAAACACTTCCCCTCTTTTCCCCTCTTTAAAGTCTCTAAGAACAATTACAACCTATTTATTACAATTTTCACAAGAGTGGACCATTGTTAAATGAAAAAGTTCTACTGTAGCTATGAATCTCAATTTTTGTTATACCTTGTAAAAGTGAATTAAGGGGGCAAAAACATGATACTGTTTCAAATAACATAAAGCTGACACAAGCGGGAAAACCAAGTGCAAGATAACAAGCAGAAAAACTGCAGATTTTGTTATATTCAACAGATTTCCATTTCAGAATTACTAAATGAAACTGAGTTATTTCGCAGCTTCTTTCGTTGCTCTTGTGTAGATCATCTGAGAGCTGTGTGCTGAAACTTCTTTAATGAGACCCTTTCCAAGTAACTCCTTGAGGCAAGACCTGGCAAGTGATACTCTGACCTTCAATCTTTCTGAGACAACAGATGGGGTTATAAGTTTATAACTTGGCACTTCCTTAAAAAGTTTGTCCTTTGTGGCTTTGTCGAGCAATACCAAGTTGTTCAACTTGTCTCTGACTTTTCCCTTTGACCACTTCTGCAACAGTAAAAATGGGGGGAACTTGAAAAAGGTGCTACTATTCAAGAAATAGCAAATATAATACAAAAAGACAAAAATAAAGGGTGGAAAATAACAATTAGCTGTAACTCTCAAGAAATGACTGAAAACAGATAACAAAGATGTAAATAAAAGGGCAGTAACAACTTAACTTCAAATTTCGATACAGAATAGATTTTGCTTCCTGCACTGCCATTTTTACTTAAAATATGAAATGATAGATACTCAAAAGATGGTTTTCTTCTAGCCAATTTTAAAGGCAAAACTAGGAAAGGGATAAACTTTGCCTTTCAAGAATCCACTCATAATATTGATTGAAAAAAAGAGAAGAAAAGAAAAATCTCATGATGAATAATAGAAGAAGTGTTCAGGTTCCGAGACAGACTCAGATTCAAAATACTCTTATTTCAGAAACAAAATTGTCCTGTCAAGTTGCAGACTTTAACATTAAAAAACTGCATAACAAACCTTCTTCTTGGCCTTTCCACCAGATCCAGATGGCTTTGCCTTTTTCTGGGTCTTCCCTTTATCTGCCGCTCCTTTTCCCTTTTGCTGCTGTTTTGGAGGCTAAGGACAGATTTTAGACAATTTAAATAAATCTTAGGTTGGTTATGGAGTTTTTATCAATAAATCATTGTCCTCATCTTTGCCCAAAAGAAAAGGTAGACACACTGACCAAGTGCTTTTCTCAAACTTTCTGACAAACAACGCTTGAAGTGATGCTCTTGTGAATTAAATCAAAATTAAAGAATTAATCATCGTATGACCCAGTTATATACACTTCTGCAACCCTGTACAGTACACTGTACACACTTTCCTTTCCATCCAACCTTGCAGCAGACGATAAAGCAACCAATTAACCAAAATTTTCTAGCATTGACAATATTTGACAAACTCTTATGACCTCAGATATAAGTTTTAACTAGTTTGATTGATATAGCGTTTCGGTATAATAAGTTTCTGAAGCTAAACAGAGATTTGACCAACGCGCACAACCGTCAATTATACTTGAAATCTACACATAACGTTTGAGCAGTGGGACTTTAGAGCAAATTATCACCACAATTACAATAATAAATCTGAATTACTAGGAGTACCACATGTTAGGCCAAGATGGCTACGTGTTTTATCGAGTGAGGGTTTCAATGTCAGCTACAAAAAAACATGCGCCAGGAACAGGTAATGAAAATTCAAGCAAATAGAGCATTGCGTTTTCATTTCAAGTAAAACTCAATGCATATGAACAAACGATTATATCCCGATTTTCTTAAAGTTCGTTTCAGTTGCTTACCATGGCTCTCGGGGCAATGGAAACACGAAAAGAAGGTTCCTTCGCACGCGGCCGCTCGAGAGGCCTGGGGATACTGGTGTCCAGACCCTTCCCAATTCGGACTATCTGCGGGCCTAAGACATAGCTTCACTGCCGCAACCAAAGTCTTTACAAATCAGCAAATGAATTAGTAAAATATTAGTATATGTAGATATATGGTTCAAACAGAGAGTCTCACTTTTGCTCTACCCGTGAAAAGGTATGAATATTTGCTTGATTTCTCTTTAAATTTATACTGCTTTTTCGATTGTCACGAATAACTTTCGACCTTACTATCTAGAAATATGGAAACTTTTTCTAATTGTCTAGAGTTTTGCAGCCGTTCCTTGCTTCAGAAATGTTCTCTGTGCTTGTTATATTGTAAATGAACAGTTCCCTAACAACTGTTTTAACATGAATATCCAAGTAGTAATAAGATAGGTCCCGTTCTTTACCATAGCGTTTGTTAAAAAGCTGAGAGTACATAGCATTTATGATAACTGTATTCAGTAGGATAGGGTATGATATTAACCCTACCTGGACAAAAGTATTGGACAAAATTATTGCAACACCTAGGCCAAAATTGCATCAAAAACTTCAGGAATTGTGCAAACCAAAAAAATAACATCAACATACTCCATAGGTTCAAAAATAGAAACATACTTTGTAGGTGAGAGTCAAATTTTAGGAAATTTAATAAGGATCTTGAAATTTGTAGGACAACCATAGTAACATAAGAAATGATACAACTAAACAAAACAAAAAAGGTTAGCAAAAACAAGAAAAAAGGCTGTTATCTGACAGGACTGTTCTTCTACTGCTTCAAGAATTTCAAGAAAATTTTAAATGGAATGAACAGTCAACAATTCCAATCACTATAAAAAATTAAAAAAACTGAAAGTTGGCAATCAGCAAACTAACAAGTAGGATTAAGATTTTGAGGAAACTTGTGGTTGCTAGTGTTTATCTAAAAAGACAACTTATTCAGTAGTGGGCAATTCTAGTGAATAATTGACAATATTAGAACAACTGAAAAAGTTTCCAGTGAAAAACTGAAGCTATTGAAATGCATGCTCTTTTGTTTTGGTTTTCATTTAAAGGAAGCAATTTTCTTTCATAAATAGCTCTACAATGTATAGAAATATGATTGCATACATCTATCTGCTGGGAATTTAAGTGTATGATACTGTAAAATGATAATCTTATTTTTGGGTGTATACTGAACATATTTTGAAGGCTGTTCTTCCTTTTCCCTCTTTTACATTTTAAATTTAAAAAGGCAAAATTAAAGGAGTTGCTTTTTATAAAGACAGTGTTTTTGAATTGCTCTTTAGGTTTTGTTAGGATGCTTGGCTTTCAATGGGGCAATAGTGCAAAACAGTAAAAACTGCATCTGATAAGTGATTAAAGTTTAGTGGACCATTTGGAAACTAAATTTGGTTTTTTGCTTGTCTGTTGTAGTTTTAAACTTTCCTTTCAGGCTTTCAAGTCAACTTATGCTACATGGGTTATCTTTTTTCTAGTTAAAAAAATGGCTGAAGAAGAGGCTTTCCAAGACACAGAATTTGAGAAATATAACCCCATTGCCATCAGAAACAACATGAATGTAGTGGAATATTCAAGGGCATTTCTAGCTGTTATTTCTGGTTCTTCAGCAGGAATTCTTGGACTAACCGGCCTTCAGGGATTTATATTCTACTTTGCACTATCATGTCTTATGTCAATACTACTTGTCTATAAGACTGGTAAGCACTGGGACAGATTTTTCTTATCAAGATGGAACATGTGGACTTCTGGCATTTTTGGTGAACTATTTACATATTTGCTAGTATGGACATTTATGTATGGCATGATTCACGTTTTTTGAAAGCAGACATTGAAAGTTGCAATTTAGAGAAATATTTTATGTTATGTCATGTGGTGAAGTTGCAGATGTATGCCTTTCAAGGATGTTTGCAGCCAAATATTCAAACATTCTGCTGTGGAGAATTAATTTCATCACTCCATGCAAAACATTTCCTTTTTAATCACACTTCTCTATGGTGTTAACTGGTATTTAAGTTATTAATTGCACCTTTTGCTTACATTTATGAATTTAGTATCGAGTCCAATAGGAACACTGTAGCACTATTAAAATATATGATGACATTTGCTAAACCACAATAAATCAATACAGAGCATTTTATTAGAATTTGTTAAACATGATGCTGATGTTTCAAAATTAATAAAGTTCACCATAAAATTTACAAAAGCACCTGGAGAAGCCCTTGAAGCAATTATAGCAACCACTGTACTCACACACAAGGAGTTTACACATTTAGTTTCACAGAAAAGACAATAGTAAGGGATATTGCTAGAAACATTACTGCTTGAAAATTCAAGGAATATAATTTTTGTCACTGTATAATGACATTCCTTGCACAGTTTTGTTTTTAATATTGCATATTAGTGTTAGGTTTGCTGTTCAGTTGCCTCAAGGGGGTTAGTAATCTTAGTTTGTCTCTACCAAAATGTTCTGAAAGGAAACTGTTTGGTATGTAAAAAATTGGAATTCCAAATTTGGATCTCTATGAACTGCATTTGTATGGAAATGAAAATATCATTTGAAAAATCAATTCCACTCAAAAAGTTACCAAAAATGAATTCTTTTGAACACCACTATAAAAACATTTTATTTTAAATAATAGAAACTTAATTTACATTTTAATTTGGGAGCCTTCTTGTGACAAAGTCAATTCACAATCAAATAAAATTTCAAATTTTTTTAGCAGTATTGGCAAGACATCTTCTATCTTGATGTCTTTATCTAGTTCCTTTGAAAGTGAGGTAACAGTCTTTCCTTGTATTCCACATGGCACAATGTGATCAAACCAAGAGAGCTCATTGTTGCAGTTTAGAGCTAGTCCATGGGATGTTATGTATTTACTGACATGAACACCTGAAAAAAATAGAACTTTGTTAGTATAAGTTACCCTTCATAATATTTTATCATATCTTTATTCTTCAAGGTTTAAATATGATACAGTGTCAGTTTCATTTCTTCAGTTTTTCATTTTGGCCTGCTATCATACATCTAGGTGTAATTACTATGATTCAACTTCTGAAGTTTTTCATTTTAATTTAGAAAGAGGAAATAGGTGGATTCCATATAATGTAACTGGAATGATTTTGTTTGTTATTTGCATTCAGAAATCACCCCAAAATATGTTAATGCATGAGTGCAAAGTACAATTAAAATGATGCAAAGATGAAACATTTTCTGTTGTGTATAGTACAATTAAAATGATGCAAAGATGAAACATTTTTCTTCTGTGTCTTATGTGAACAAACCCATAATTTGTGTTTTTACATTGAAAGCTTTTAACACTTTGGCCCTGTATCCTCCAATTGTATTTTCAACCTAAAACTCTACCATAACTAGTGGCTTTACAAATATATAGAAAAAGCAATTCTTTATTCCATGGTAGAGTATTTATAAAAGTCAAAAATGAATTTTTACATCCTCAGTTACTGGAATTCCTTTGAGAATATAAGAAAAAAGAGCATTAACCGATTGAGGCAATCTTTCGATCTTGAATCCATACACCGATGTCTTCTGTTCTTCCAACATCAATGCCAAATTCCTTGCAAGTATCGATAATAACTTGCTCCAATTTACATATGTACCATTTTGTACTTCTTTTAAAATTGCAAAGGTTCAAAACGGGATAACAAACTAATTGTCCAGGGCCATGAAAAGTGATTAGGCCACCCCTATTTGACTTCGAGAACTCGGCTCCCAGCCTCCTTAATCTGTCATCTGTTCTTTCTAAGTCAGATGTTGACGATGGGCCTAAGTATAATTTTGTTCGTGTCCCTATCGTATATACGGGGTAATGTTCAACGACGTATATAGTATCCATTGCCTCACTGCATAATTTTCCTGTTCTAAAGGCAACTTTTTGGTCGCATGTTTCTTTCATTTTTGCCGTGGCTGGTCCATAACGCATGCGACCCAGATTGATTACTGAAACAAACCTTCTTGACGCCATATTGGATTTGTCTCCAATACAAGTCAGCCTCGTGTACATTTGTCAAGTTGGAAGAAACGAGGAAGAACAGAAGGTGAACAGAATTAACAGCACGGCACAGAAATGACAGGAAATAAGGAAACCCCGGCAAGGAACTTTTCCCATGTAATTTTTGATATGGATGGGCTATTGATAGGTAAGAAAACCGTAATTCAGTTTTCTGGGTGCAATCATCTCTGTCTTGTCGACACAACTTTATGTTTACTTCTTGTATAATACAGTACGTTTTTGCTCAATGTTTTGTGGTCAGTTACGTCTGTGAACTTTAGAAATTTATCTTCTGATAAGTAATGAGCTCTGCTAATGGATCTACTTTTAGATACTGAAAGAATATATACTGAAATAATGCAAAGGATTGTATCTAAGCATGGAAAAAACTTCACATGGGAAATCAAGGTAAAAATGATGGGAATGCCTGGATTAAAATCAGCACAGGTGTTGATAGAAGAGCTGAAACTTCCAATGACAGCAGAAGAGTTTTTGTTGGAATCCAAGATACATAAAAAAGAACTCTTCCCCCATTGCAACATTTTGCCTGGTAAGCAATCACACTACATTTTGAAATTTAATAAGGCTCAATTTGGTTCCATTCTTGTAATTCCACTTATCCAACAGCAGGCACCCTATTCCTATAAATTTTTCATATGGGTGTAAGATCTAGATTTTGTAAGCAAAGATGGATGATGGACTCAATTATTAAAGGCATTATTTCTCAAGGTTGCATCATCAATATTCAGTGCCTTCAGAATAAAATTCATATCAAGGGGGCTGCCCATTTTATTCCTTATCATTTAGTGCAACTTTATAAAGGAAACTTGCTGCAATTTGAAAAAACCTTTGTAGATAAATTTTTTCTAAGTTTATAATTTTTTTATTCATTTTTTTGTAGTATAAAGAGTGTCCCCAATTACCACAGTATGCTAATGATAATAATAACAAATAATTTTTTCAATTATTGGAGATGCTCCCAGGTTAAAATGGGCCTGATATTTCAAGTGGATTGAGAAGATGTTAATAAAGCAAAATAAGTCTTTGTTGTTGTACAGTATTTTAAGTCTTATACACCTTTGGAAATATGCTGATATTCCGATTTTCAAATTCTTTAGGTGCAGAAAAGCTAATCAAGCACCTTCTGAAATGCAATATTCCGATTGCATTGGCCTCTGGATCTTTTACTAGTGACTTTGAGACAAAGACGCAAAACCATAGGGACTTTTTCTCACTTTTTGAAATCAAGACTTTAGGGGATGACCCTGAAGTGAAGCACGGAAAGCCTAGCCCAGACGTCTTCTTGGTTACAGCAAAGAAGTTTAAAAGCCCCCCTGAGCCAAATAGGGTATTAGTTTTTGAGGATGCTCCCAATGGAGTGATTGCTGCAAAGAGTGCAGGGATGGGTGCTGTAATGGTTCCTGATGCAAGATTAGACAGTAGTATGTATAACAATGCGGATTTAGTTCTAGACTCACTAGAGAATTTCAGACCACAAGATTGGGGTTTCCCTCCATTTGAAGAAGTTTAGAAAGCTTTATATGACCTATTAGATTCTATTTGTATTCCATTTGATGTGAAATGGACATTGATAATCCAATTAAGGATTCCTATAGCCTAAAAAATTTGTTAATTCTAAATTTCACTATCCCTTTTCTCATTCGATGTAAAATGGACATTGATAATCCAATTAAGGATTCCTATAGTCTAAAAAATTTGTTAATTCTAAATCTCACTATCCCTTTTCTCATTCGATGTAAAATGGACATTGATAATTCAATTAAGGATTCCTATTGCCTAAAAAATTTGTTTAATTCCCAATTTCTAAAAGATTTAAATGTTCACATCTTCTATGTTTTCTTATCAGGTGAGTACCCACCATATTTCAAACACCCATTTTCAAGGATTTAAGAAGTATTTTGTTTAAATACAAGAAAAGGCTGAAGTGAGGGAACCTGAGTTTGTTGTTAAAGGGTACTTCACCTAAGATTCCAAAAAGTGTGGAGCATGTTTGCCTATGTCCCTTTACTTATGTCCAGGATTAGTAGGTCTCCAGCTAAAATAGGTTAAGTAATTTATTATCCGATCTACATCCTTAATCATACTTCACCTAAGATTCCAAAAAGTGTGGAGCATGTTTGCCTTTGTCCCTTTACTTATGTCCAGGATTAGTAGGTCTCCAGCTAAAATAGGTTAAGTAATTTATTATCCGATCTACATCCTTAATCAGAATCATTATTGCAATCTAGTGAATGAAGAAACATTTTGCAGTGAAGAGACATTTTTTTAGAATAAGGATTAATTTTAAAGAGAAATTCACTATTTTTATCTGGATTATATTTGTCTTCACATATTTTCATGTTACCAGGAAGAGTTGCCCAGATTGCTCTTTGCTTGCCCTTGAATTGAAATTTAGTACTGAAATATTTCCTTTCCTTATTATTTTGTTGAATATCTGCTTCCTCTCAACATGGTAGAAATTGTGATAGAAATTGTGATAGATTGTTTCTTAGAATTATTTGAGCCAGAAAGATGATTACCAACATTCAAAGTTCAGCATTTTACCCTATATTTTAATATGATTTTATTAATATATATTCATAGCTAAAGTTTTGAAGCATTTCAGAAAATAGATTCACATAGCATTTGCTGTTGGTTATTTTTGTAAGAATCGTATTTGAATTACATGGGCAGAGCTCAATGTACACTTGATGGTCATCATGAAAATAAGGAAAATACTTGGCATCACCCTACATGATGTGTAATGACTTGAATAATGTTTTTCAGATATATTGAGAATTTTGTGAATAACTCAGAAGAAAGTGAATAACTATCAAAATGTTGTTTCAATTTTTTCTGCTTAGACACCAGTATTTTAAAGCTACATATTTTCAATTATTTCGTGCAAATTTAAGTAACAATACCATTGGGTTTGAGTGCCATATACTCAGCCAATGGCTAATGGGTCAGTGTTTCGAAACTTTTCCAAAATCAAGGGCTCAGACGCAGGTTGGAAAGTGGAGGGGCCAAGGAAGATTTTAACAATCATAACAAAAGATATTTAGAAAAGCTCTATTGTTTTACAAAAAAGTGTGGGGCCATGCCCCCCCCGGCCCCCCCCCCCCCCACCCCCACCCCAAACGGTGTTTTATTAATTGCATTAAATGAACTGTGTCTCTTGTGGAGCTGAAAGTGTAGCGCAATGCTTTCAAACGGCTTTGACGCATCAGAAAACCCGAACGAAAACAATAAAATAAAACAGTTTTCTCGATTCACTTAATTAAACTTTGAACACAAACATTCTGCGTATCTTTTAATGTTTCTTGACCTCTATAGTTATATAAAATTTCCGCATATTGGTTTGACCAATACAAGCTCTTGTGGTCTCCATCAAATATTTGCTTTAGCTTTTTGGGACAATTGTTTGCACGTAGGTAAGGCTCAATATTTGTGTATAAAATCGTGTCAAAGAGCGTCAAGTTGCTACATTCTTTGAACTATGACGGTGAACTTTTTCTCCCAGCTCTGACAGCAACAAAGTTAGCTAAAGGGAACAGTTGAACAACAACAAGAAGCAAGTAATTGCAATTTGTATTTCCCATCATTGAGCTGCCTGTATCCCTGTGACTGGCATCAGTTGAGTTGTTGCAGTTGTGCATTATTTAGAGCAAGTGGGTAGATGGTGGGCACATGCCGTTGTTGACTGCCAAAACAGACGAACTCGACCCTTTGGTGTGAAATCGTTTCAGCGATGGCTCAAGGAGCAAACAGTCTTCAAACTTTCATTCTTGGTAGGATATAATGCGTAATCTGTTTTTCAGAAAGTATGCCTTGTGATAAACGAGATATTTTGTGTGTGATGTTTTCGAGGTATCGTTATGAACTTTTCATACATGCTGCTACAGGTAGTGCATAAAATGGGGGTTATATTTCACATGAATTTTGCAGTGGCCGAAAGCAAAAGTCTGATTAGAAATTGTCGTTAATTTTCTAATTGAATTCATGAAACTACTCGTGCATAGCAATTAACTTCAAAATCACGTGTTATTGAAAACCTTAGTGGTGAAACTTGTTCAGATAATTAACCGAGGCACCCGTATAAAGAAACTTTGTTTCATCTTTGATTGTATTCTACGACTTGGTTACTTAAACCAGTCACTTAATGTATTTAAAAATGTTGTAGTTCCTGGTTGTCCGCAAATTTGATAAAGGTTTGATGTAGGTACATTATATCTTTTAGTTTCTTTATCGGTTGCCAAGTTATTAGAAACATATTCATGCTTGTATAGCTTACAAAGCTAGCCTCACACACTGCTTGCAAAGCTTTGTGTACTTGCCATACATAGGCCTGTACTTGCCATGTAAATTCAGCCTGATTCAAACTCATGCCTTTAACCCTCTGTGTGACCAAATCTAGTATATATTATATATTAAGTGCAAGGATGGCACAATGTTTAGAGGTGCTGACTATGCACCCAAGGGTCCATGGTTCATGTCCCTGGCATGACCAAACTTTCACCCAGAGTGAGGAGAGTCGCCAGCTTTCTGTAATTCCAGGCATAAGGAATCACGAGGTGTGGTCACATCTAGAGGACCAGGACACTGCTTGATAAGCATAAAGCTTCTTAGAGTCCTAAAAACTACCTTTAAAAGCTAGGTAGAAACAAATACAATACAATACTATACATCAGGGGTCTCAAACTCAATTTCCCTGGGGGCCGCTGGAGGCAGAGTCTGGGCCGCAACAGGATTTCCACAAGAAAAGCCCTGATAAAATGTGAACATGAACAAGTCCTTTGTAGTACCAGACGTGTTTTAAGAGTGGCAACCTGGCTGGCTCTCTCATCTCCCTGGTATTGTTCGTACTCCATACTTGAAGTATGCAAAAACTATTTCCGCTTTTTCTTGTCACTAAAATTTCTTTAATATCAAGACAGGGGCGACAAATTATCCTTACGCAGGCCGCAGTTGGCCCGCAGGCTGCGAGTCTGAGGCCCCTGGTATACATATTCATGCATGATGGAAAATAACATATCCATTAAATATTAATTCTATCTTTGATAGTTCTTAACTGGTCAATTTTCTTCACAATTTTTCTTAATAGAGTTATTTTAATTTTAGTGTCAATTATAGCAACATCTTGGGCAAAGTTTTGTGGGAAACTGGGGGCATTTGATGCCCTGTGTATTAATGGTGATGCAGTCTTTATTGTCACTGTTTCTCCATGCAATGAAATAGAGGATCCAATTTCAATACCCAAAGTGGAATTAACAATTATCAACACATCTGGACCATTGAAAAAATATGACATCACAACTACTAACGACATTTCCAAACCTATTTCATTTGGTGAGTGGAATTCTCTTTTATACAATGCATTTAATTGCATCCTAGCCAATAAGTCCTGCAAAATGACATAGTTTTGGTTTTCTTGTCAACCATGTACATTGATCATAATGTATCAATTTAAATTAAATGGAAATAAACTCGCAAAGTGAATCTTTTTTATGGTATACTTTTATCTGGTCCAACCTCGCAATTCATTTTACCCTTTTAGGAAGAGTTGATGTTGGAGTTATGATGGAAATGCATTATCACCCAGCTGGACCGAAGCATGGAAGTTTACATATTGATGTACGTTCTCTATAAATCTATTCCAGCAATATCAACTTTTTATAGTGTGGCCATGCCAATTATAATTTGACTCTTCGTACATGAATTCTCCATATATGACAAAGACACCTCTCTAGTTTCTAACACCAATCATGCTGCAAAGACAGATGTAGTTGCCTTGCCTTTTTGTTTGTTTTGTACCAGCCAGTATTTTTCAGTGGGTTTATTGGGCAAAGTAAGTTTACTTCTATGTCAGTCATTTTTTGAAAATGAATGAATTTATAGTAGCCTTACATATCAAATTAAAATCTCAAGGCAAACATGTGTCTTGTTTCATGCTGAATTTCACGATTATTTTCATGTTTTCATGTTAAAACTCATAGATCATTCAAATTCTTTCCCAGAAAGGTTTTCAGCATCAAACTTTTGAAGCCCCTTCTTAAAATAATCACAAAATGTACCCACTTTTCTTCATAATCAAACAAAGTCACTTTTTGTTTGAACATTTAAAATTCATGCAATCGTATTCACTTGCAGCTTTCACTTGGAAACTTTTCTGACGATGGGATCAGTTCAAGAAAGTCCATTTTAAACTCATACTTTTACACAGAAAAATCTGGACTTTGCTTAGATTCGTGTTAGTTTCAAACAGTTTCTTTCTTCTTCTTATGTTCAGCTTGTGATACTTTATTATTATTTTCAATATGATAATTCTTTTAGCTCGAGACATTGTCATCATTTGTTGGGCAAACTTTGTTTCATAGAAGTTTCTTTGTTAATTAACAGGATGGCTGGCCTTATATGCCAAGCATGATTATTGATGCCAGAATGAAGCAAATCTTTGCAGCAAAAAAGTATATCTCTAAAAGATTTCTCATTAACTAAAAGTAGATAAATTCCCCCTCATGTTAAGAAGCTTGAGTATTCAGTGTGCTCAACACCAAATCAGCACCCTTACATTTATGTGCAATGTCTAATAGATCTCGATTCATGCAGTATCTAAAAATGAAACAGGATTTTGTTGTTTACATTTAAGCAACTTGGTTGTGTTTGATTGAGTTGATTTTCAGTTTCAGGATCAAGTTTTTACCCAGCACCTGCTTGCCAAGAATCGAAACGAACAGGGAATTACTCAACGCTGTGCATTTCAAAGCCAAGCTTAAGCATTGACAAAACAAGCCAAGGTATCTTCCTCATTTCGGTGGACCCTTGCTCGATGCCAATGAGCTACTGGGCTGTTGCATTTTACCCAGGCAAGAATGGCACGGAAGTTATTCGCCAGTTCACTGCTTCCAAGACAGATGCCTTTGTACCAGTTGGTGAGTTGCCTTTGACTGTTTTATTTTGATATTCTTTCCTTTTCATTTTCACTTCACATTCTTTGTTAATAATCACTAATAAAATTTTCTAAGGATATATTTTGTCATCTATGCACATCAAATACGGCATATGACTGAGATAGCTCCTTGTGAGTTCTCTTCTTATGTCCTTTGACTTGATTGGATGATTTATATATTGAAAATGGATCTTTGATCAACATCATGTTGCTGACCTTTCTTCAGCTACGATTCTCTGTTATTTTGTGTAACAGTCGACAAGCCAGCAAGATTTTCCCCATTATTGAGAGCTATGGTCTCTCAATCCTGAATAATTTTGATAAATGAACGATTAAAGACATTTCCCTCTTCATGATAGAATATTAACAGCGATGACAGCCGCATTAATTGATCTTGAATTTTTTATGATTGCGTTGAAGAACTCTTTTTTCAATTAGAATCAGCGAGTTGTGGATTCAAAGTCCAAGTGGTCTCTGAGTTCTCATTACGACACATAATGGCAATAACTGTAAGTGATTGATACAGTGAACATTTTTATTTCCAAATACAATAGTTGCGGATAATCCAGATTGCTCCAAAACATAGAGTGACAACAATTTTCGTATAATTGGGCAAGCTAGGTCGTCTTTTCACCTAGGAGTCTGACTATATTTCAATGGAAAATCCCATTCTTTGTAGACAGGAAGAGTTCGTCTTTTCCCCTTGGCTCTTCTAAAGTTAGGTGTTAAGTAACGCAGATTGGTCAATTATAACCAATCACGCGCTCTGCTTATCACCCTCTAGTGTTTTCTATTCGCAGCTAGCTCAGATTTTGGTTATTTTACGAAGTTTGCATACTCTGATGACTGTCGGACGAAAATGTACTTTGTGAGGTTGTTGAATTCGTCTAAGCTGTCTGCGTGCGCAATTACTACCTTATTAGCCAAGATTGAGCCTCGCTTTGATGTCACACTTAGTCTCGCTTTCGTTTGCCTCGTTTCAGATGCTGTATGGCTGTGAAGATTCGTCAGCCGTTCAGTTGATCAACGACTATTATTTCCCGGAGGTTGGCGAAATGTGCTACCCCTGTAAGTCCGTTTTGATAAGCAAAACCTTGAACGCGAAAAGTGCCTTTAACAGGCGTTTAAATAGCATTTACCCTTTGTATAAAGAACACCCACTGATTTCAAGATTTATGAAAAATTTCCCTTGAGAATGTTTTCCCTTCTCGAGAGCTATGGCCCTTGTGTTGGGTTCTATTATTTCAAATCCCGGGGAAAGCTTACCTAAAGTTTCAAGCTAAAAGTATCCAAATCATTGAAAAATGTTTTAAACCGTGAAAGTCATAAATGATTTCGCGAGCCCTTATGCGTCAACAATATTTTTTCAGAAATCTTTTTAACGAGGTTTGATTTTGATTTTTCACCGGATCGAGCGTAGAAGACCGAGTGCTCTATTGGGTATTAATGTCCGATCGATGCGTTGGTCTAATTTTGTTTTCCGTCGCAGCAACATGCAAGGTTTTGAGCGACAATTTTCGACGATGCCACACGGATATGCTTGTAGGCCATCAGGAGACTGTAAACCTGACCACGGATATCAGGGTGACCGAATGCTCTCGCCCCCACTCAGTCGAGATCGTCATGAGAATTGATGGGGTGGCGGGCGAACTCCATGCGCAGTTTGACAACAATCGGCGGTACAGCGATTTTTCCTTCGCCGGAATCAATGAAACGATTTCGCCAGAGACGGAACTTCCGCCGATAGTGAACGGTTATATCCCGAAGCTTGGCGGCTATCTTTCGGTCAGTATCGAGCGATTGGCGGACCTCGACTTGGGAATCACCAGCCACCACCGACACACAGAAGATGGAGGCTTAATCTATGTCTTCGTAAGCATCACCTTCTCCATTTTACATGAAAATACCCGTTATTTTACATTAATTATTAAAGCCCTGTCCACACTAACCCAGGTCGCCCCAGGTTTTGTGTCCACACAAGAAATTCAGAACACTAACCTAGGTCGAACCCACCTCTGGAGATGGGTTAAACTGACCCAGGGCGAACCCAGGTTAGTTGTGTCCACACTGCAAAATCTAACCTGGGTTAGCTAAAACCCTTGGGCGAACCTGGGTTAGTTTGTGTAGTGTGGATAGGGCTTAAGCCATGATATGTATATGTAATGGGTCGGCCACTGACTTTGACCCAGCATAAGATTAATATTACCTCGTTGACGTAAATAACCGGTATAGGGAATCTGGGCGGGGATTTGGGCCTAGAGAGCCTCGCTCTCGATCTATTAACCTCTTCTGTATGCCAAAGCTAGTCCTGTCTATTTCCATTGTGGCTTGCCTCTCAGCTTAAAACTGTCGCGTATTTTGTATCATTTACCCCCTCTTTCTCCCTTCATGATCATCTTAGGAAAAATGTTTTATAAATGGAGAAATGTTTTTCTTTATTAGATTGACCGCAATTACGGGAAAAAGAATTCCAAGCGACAGTATGTCACACCCATTATTTTCGAGGAGATTTCATTGGCATTTTGTAAGTATTTATGTCTGCTTAAAATACTCTTAGAAATGAATTTCAAATGTTTTATATATTTTAGGCGATTTTATGTTGTGTATTTATAGCTGATACGTTTCGCCTGATTAGCATTGTCGTATAATATTATGTGAAGTCAGATTTTATCGTTCACCTTTTAATTCGTCCAAGTAATTACGTTATTGTTTTGGACGTGAAAACTGCAGTTTAAAGCCGTAGCGAGGCTTGAGAGAAACAATGAAAAACAATGACCTGTTCTTTGGGTATTCTAGGTAAAGACTTTCCGATTACGAGGCCGGTAAGTGGCCACTCAACACTGAGCGCCGGAATGATTGCTGTGGTAACCATTTCTGTTGTTGCTGTTGTCGCCATCCTCATTGGTTTCGTCATGTACAGAAGAATGCGTCAGAACAAACACACGGACGGCCTTCCTTATCAAATCGAACTGAACTATGACGAAGAAACGGATCATTCGTATAGAGACGATTTGTGATCAGTTTGCGTCGCTATGTAGACGATATCTGCAGGTAGGCGCTTGCGAAACGAAGTAGGTAGACCATTTTCCAATTGAAACATTATTTATTAGGAATCGCTTGATTTTCGAGGCGACTTTTTGGTTTGAAATGAGAGTAGCATTTATTGTTAACAGTCACAAAAACGGCTGCTCCTGTCAGGTTCCTTCGACAACTTGTGTTTTCTTGTCTTGCATTTCCATAACTTCATTGACATAAACATAATTAACGTAAACAAAATTAAGAACATTTCCCTGCTATTTTGACTTGATCGACATGGAAGACATGAATTATGGAGCTTCGTAATGTCATTTTTGTGGAAAGAGATTCCTTAGTAAAAATATGCTCTTAAGAATGAAGACGCGAAGCACATCCCTTTGCTTTTAATTTTCAATCACCTTGCCTAAAATTGATGTAATTTTTTTTAGCGTCATAGGCTGGAGATATTAAGACAGTGCCCATTTTGAGTGTTTCGGTTTGCTTTTTCAGAGTTTAAAAAATATTTTTTCGGACTTTATGGCTCTATGCATTCGAGCAAAAATGTTTCCAGACCGAACTCAGCATCAATGTTGACGGCCAATAATCAGAGATGTGCATAAATCCAGTTTGTAAATTTTCCTGCGAAATTCTTTAGAATTAATTCATAGAAAGGTACGAGCGCATTCTTTCTACTCGAAAGTAATTATTTATTTTCCCCAGTGCCATTTTGGCCTCGACTAATGTTATCAATTTTCCTCAATCGAGTATATTTCAATACATTAAACGATATTTGTAGCGTTTTCAAATTTCGTTGCAGATAGGAAATCTTCGAATTCTCTGTGCCCACACTTTCTATGACACAGGGTGTAAATGGGCCTAAGATTGATGTATGTTTATCCCACAAATAGACCCCCTTGTTTAATCACGCTCTGAAAACATCATAATGTTTTTAAGGCATTTTTGTAATGCCTTAAAATTCTCCGGTACAAATTTTGCACAGACAGTGATACTGAAAGATTAGAAATGTCCACAGGAAGTCAACACTCATAAGAAATACTCGTGAACATTTTAGAAGTCTTTTTTGGAGTGGACATACAATCTTTAGCCCGTCAACAATTTGCCTTTACAGGGTAACTCTTGCGTATAATTCCAGCAACATTTGGCGTTTTTATGGACGTTGTATTGTTTGATTACAATGTTTATTTTAAGAAGTCTTACTTTTCTGTTAGTTGTGAAAATTATTACAAATAGTCGACTAAAAACCAGCCCATTCACCGAAAATTTTTGCAATACTTTGTCACACTACAACAGTCATTCAGCAAGGGTTTTGGAATGGTATGGGGGGACCAAGGCCCTGCTCCCTTTGCATTTGCTTTTCCGTTACCTGTAGCAACACCCCTTTTCCCCCCAAGTCCATTTGCGACATTTATTCTAAATATTCTCTAAATTGAGGAGTGCAGCAATGGAATCTATTCTAAAACCATGCGGCAATGGAAGCTCTCGTTGTTATTGGGACAAACTATTTACCTGACAATGACGTCAAGTAGTGCCCAGACCTCGATTTTCGCCTGAATCTTTTCTATACCCAAAGCTAGTTTTTTAGTCGACTTTGACGTGTTTCCATATGCTTGTTCGCTTTTAGTATCAAAGGCCTATATATTATTTAAATTTATACTATTTACCGGGCTTTGATTACATTCATATTTAGTGTGGTTTGTTGACATGTTACTATGAATATAGCGAGAGAAAGCCCCATGGGCAGTTTGACTTCAGTTGCCCTACTTTTGACTCCAGTCCTATTTTGGTTTCTTATTTACTTCATCTGAGCCTGGTTCAATCCCCAAAGTCTCGCATATGACGAATAAAGGAGCAGTGATTATCGACTTGATAACTGCAACTTCGGTATCAACTCGAGCTGAGCATTTATCGCCTGAGTCCCTCCCCAAGGAACCACAGACATTCATTTTCAACCAAGTCTTTTTCCCTAAAGACAAGGTTCAACCACTGGTGCAAAGTGTTTATCTGCTTTATGTTTCTGCGAATTTATGTTCTTGCTATTTGTTTTGGTTTGATGACTGTGCATGACATATGACAGGCATGTCATAGAGCTGGCGCCAGACTCAAACCCAAAAGAAAAATTATGGCAAGATAGAGGCCGCTTATGATATTTAATTCGACGAGTGAAAAATTTAGTATTTATATTAATGTTCGAATCGATGCAAGGATATAATTTGATTCGGCACTACAAATATGTACGTTTGAACCGAATCTTGTTGACAAAGGAACGGCACTGTCTTGAAAGGACCATTTCACGATGGATCAGATTAAGCCGCTGTTCCTAAAGGGGAAACAGACCATTCAGTCAGTGATGCAATAAAGCACTGCAGATGAATCAACACATTGATTACTGCGGATTGGTGAAAAAGCAGCCGAACCAAATCTTGATTGTCTGCAATTGCTGGTTCGCTGCAAACCAGGGATGGTTACTAGATCGCACTCAAAGAGGGACATTGAAGTAAGTCCCTCATTGAAACCTGTTCTGCATGCGCCATTTGGCGACTTGTGATGAATGTTTGAAATGATCTCTCCAAATTATGAGATATCAACCGAACACTTCATCACCACAAAATAAATTATGGCCAAACAGCGTTATGCGCCATCAAAGTTATCGAAGTTTTGTGGGTGCTTTCTGTCCATTTTTTAATGTCAATCTTTAACTATGTATAGGCCCTTCTCTGGAACTGCTGACTACCATACAAAAAGAACCATTTTCAAAATTACACAGTCGAGGAATTCTGTACAAACCGCAAACAATGTGCATCCCTTTAGTGCCAAAAAATAATGGACAAATTTTTGCCATGAGCACTCACACAATGGGCATTGGAAGAGTTTTGCCAAGTTAATTGGCTAGTGACAGATAGATATCAAAATCGCTGGTTCGTGGAGTAAAACGTTGGCTCTCGCTTGTGGTGCAAAATATGTTTATATTTTGCCTGCAATTTTCGTTTCTTCGTTTTCTGTCAGAACTGGAATAACACTTCTTGGCAATTCATAAAAACGTAGAAGAAACAAGTGTGGGCGTTTTCTATTAATTCAAAGTTTTAATAAGATAAACAATTAAGAATGGCGACAAAAAGAGCAAAATAATCATTCTAGTTCGAGGCGGCTTGGCTTCGCGCGACCGGCTGAAGTTCTTTGATTTGCTTTATCAGGTAGGTTTTTTCGTCGTTGAACTGTTCATCTTCTGCAAAATTAGAAGATTGTGTGTGAACAAGTTGCTTGGGAGAATATGGGTGTCTTCTGTAGTGAGCTTAAATGTGCAGCAAGTAAAACTAATCGAAAAAAAGTGCCTTTGAATGGCAAATGAATTAACACATCAGGGTTACGGAAATTCGAACAGAGTTTGACTTGGTAAAAATAAAATAACACACAACAAGTAAGATGCTTTGCAAATCAAAAGATAAATATTAACGAATGGACAGCTGCTTTATTTACAAAAATGGAGTCAAGATTTAAGCGTGGCAATAAAAATGTCTCACAATTGCTAGAAAAAGCGGAACTATTTTTCGCATACTTAAGAGTACTTTTTTCGTCCGACACTCCTCAGAGTATGCAAACGTCGGAAGATAACCAAAAACTGACCGAATAAATAGCCAGATGCGGAAAAAAGTACGTTGAATGAGTACTTTTATATGAGAAAAAAGTACTTTTAAGTATGCGAAAAATAGTTCCGCTTTTTCTAGCAATTGTGAAGTTTTGTACCACAAAGCACTTGTTCAAAATGTCTCATTCAGAACTCAAAATTGCCTAGCATGTATGCGAATGAAATTGAAAAGAGAACTTTAAGGTATAGCTGTCGGTTCTACTAGGATTCTCAAATCGCTTCAATATGCTAATTTTTATATCCTCGACAGCACAGGAGCAATGTCGTCGAAAGGGCATGAGCGAGTGCCAATCTCATGGCTTCAGCTATGGGTAATCAGGAAAGAATTGAAAACAAGTATTAAACGTATTTACCAGTCCGATCCGTGTGGAAGTTTGTTAAGAACTCCACTAGTCGGTCTTTGTTTTTTATGAGAATGTCTTGTATGGGTTGGGCTTTATTGGGATTTGCAACAAAGACCTGCAAAACAAAAAATTAAAATAAAAAGTTTCAAATGTTGAGAGAAAGTACCATGATTATGAGTGAATTATCGCTCAATAATATGTTTTACAGAAGAACACTGAGAATTTCATGGATAAACCAGGAAACCAATGAGGAAGTGTTGAAAAGAATGAAAGCATTTGCTTGCTTAGGAACAGCCATTTGCCAGTATAAGGAAAAGACAGTGGAGTATTGTGTGGCAACTGTAAAAAGATTGAATATAATGTTACATAATAGAAACAGAACTGGCAGGGAAAAGAATGAGACGGTGAAGAAGATATTTGAATGGAGGAAGAAGATATTTGAATGGAGGAAGAAGATATTTGAATGGATGAAGAAGATATTTGAATGGAGGAAGAAGATATTTGAATGGATGAAGAAGATATTTGAATGGATGAAGAAGATATTTGAATGGATGAAGAAGATATTTGAATGGAGGAAGAAGATATTCGAATGGAGGAAGAAGATATTCGAATGGAGGAAGAAGATATTTGAATGGAGGAAGAAGATATTCGAATGGAGGAAGAAGATATTTGAATGGATGAAGAAGATATTTGAATGGATGAAGAAGATATTTGAATGGAGGAAGAAGATATTCGAATGGAGGAAGAAGATATTCGAATGGAGGAAGAAGATATTTGAATGGAGGAAGAAGATATTCGAATGGAGGAAGAAGATATTTGAATGGAGGAAGAAGATATTCGAATGGATGAAGAAGATATTCGAATGGAGGAAGAAGATATTCGAATGGAGGAAGAAGATATTTGAATGGATGAAGAAGATATTTGAATGGAGGAAGAAGATATTCGAATGGAGGAAGAAGATATTTGAATGGAGGAAGAAGATATTCGAATGGAGGAAGAAGATATTTGAATGGAGGAAGAAGATATTCGAATGGATGAAGAAGATATTCGAATGGAGGAAGAGCGTCTGAGAGCAGAGAAATATACCAGACATGTTGTGAAAGACAGAGGTAAATGTAGGAGGAAAGAGCCATGATAAAGTCAAAGGCATGAACAAGAGGCCAAGATATTAATACAAGGGTATCCAGGTAAAGTCACTCCCCAGATAAAAGGAGGTCCCAGAAATTTCGTGATTTGATGGCTTTGGACCAGCAGGGAACTCATCGCTATAGTCATCTAGGGACTTCTTATGTTGATCTATGTCTGCCAGTAGAAGCCACTCTTACTTAATGCGCGGCTAATATCACCACAAAATTTGATGTAATAATTTGACAAGGGTCATTGGAAGAATCTTCGATCCCAATTTCTAATACAACACCCCAGTATATGTGGCAGTTGGACAAAACTGTTCGTATTAACTGCCCTGAAAATATAGCAGCACATGATGTAAAAATTTCGCTTGCTTAAAAAGAACATACTTTGAAGACGTGAAAAGCTTCAAACTGGATATTCCGGCTTTTGTCCTTTAACAAATTCATCATGAGCTTCAAGTTATCTGGGTTGCCTATGTACTTTGTCATCACAGAGAAATTGTGTCGGTCAAGCAACAATTCTCCAAGCAACTGAAAGATAAAAAAAGGAAAAGTTGATTTGGATGGATTACGCTCGACCACTAACCTCTCTTTCATTTTACCTTCTGTCTATATAGTCTCCCTTTCCTTCTGTCTAAGTTGCCTTTCCATTAAGCAACTTAACTATATGGTCTCAAAGCCTTTTGAAAATGATTAAAAAGACCAACTTATCTCAGCTCACTCTTTATATGAAGTTGATTATGACCAAAATGCAGAAAAACTGACAGCTTTTACTTTTCACAACAAGTTAAAGGTAGAATAGAACACGAAACCCTAAATTGTATCTATTTTATCACTTGCTTTGAGGTGCAAAAACATCATCCACTGACAAAAGAGCATAAATTAACAGAGAAAAAACCCAATAAAGAATTTTAATTAAATTGCTTAAACCTGGCAAGTCCATGCGTCTATTAAAAATTAATTAAAGAATGTAACTTCATTGCAATGTGTAGCAAATTAAAGATGTATATAATGATAATGATAAAAACTGCTTACTTTGAGGGACTGTCGTTTGGTTACATAATTTTCTGAATCTAACAGTTTTCGGTAATGGATGAAAACCTGGAGAAAAATGATCTTTTCACAATAAAACATCATTTGACAGAATTAATAGATAAAATAATGCATCATTCTTGACTCTTGCATCACTATTTCACTATATACACCACTTATTAAAAACTTTTTGGCAAGTTGCCACTGATTGATTTCCAGTAGCCATAAAAGATTTTCATCCTGTTGTTGGTTCATGACTTCTACTGAACTACTGCAACAACTAAAATTTAGCTATACAAGTTTGCTCTCCCAAAGAATTTAAAATAGGGGCAAACAGTTACTGACCTCATCATAGTTTTTGTCCAAGAACTCTCCACTTAGTATCTTATGTCTGGTTAAAAGGTCCTAAAAATGGAAAAGCCATAGTCACATCAGAGAAACATACATGAAATATGAAACATACACTTCATAATATTTACAAAATTATGTATCAAAATTCAAAATTAGAGTGAGCAACCTGGGAGTCAAGACAATGGCAGACAATAAAAGGAGCCAGGGGTAGCCCAGGCAGAAAGGTTTTAATTTTAAACATGTAGAGTGACAAAATAAATCCACACAAAAGTCAGTTGTCTACACTTCTGGATATGCAATGCCTATATCATTTTAAACTTGTGAATACAAATTATTTTGCTAGATATGGACTATCTGGGAAATTTTTCAGAAATACAGAGCTTGGAAATTGTTAAAAAGTATGTTAATAAGAAAGTGTACCTTGAAAGTTGTGAAAGCATCTGAAGCAATGTCAAAAGTTGACATTTCTACGTATTTGAAGAAATGGTAGAATTCCTTGGACTTGATCATCAGCCCTGCCAGTAATTCATGCCGCAGACACTCTCTCAACATCATGCCACAATGTAATGATATATCTGGATTTTCATATCTAAAACAGCATTATTTGGTTATTGTTACATATTTTTATCTGTAATACAGAATAGGGTTCTGCTATTATCACAAAGAGAGCTTAAAATTGATACAGGCTAATAGATGGATTATCTGGAATTTGACATTACAACTTTCACAATAATATTAGTTACAAACAAAATATGTTGTAAAGAACAAAATATCAAATGAGCCAGAAAAGATTGCTACTGGGACATTCCAAAACTTAGGGTCTCAAAACTCACCCTTGTAAAAGTGAAAATAGAATGTGCTTTTCTATCTCGATATATTCAACTGTTGGTGACCTGGTACCAATTTGCCTTCTCAGGATGTTGTTAAATATTTGCACAACATCTTTTTTTGCCTAAAGGAAAAGGGACCAGTATGTGCTCGTATTTGAATGAAATAACTGCGGTTCACTACAAAGTGCTGAATGGGAGTAACCATTTCTTTGCTCTTGTTCTCTACTCTCTACTATTTTTTGTTTGGTAGAATGTGCATTAATGAACATTTCATATAATTAAACCTCAAAACAATGTGGAACAATTTAATCACAAAAGTACTTTCTCATCTGATGATGTCAGAGTTTGTAAACAATGGTTAGTGACAAAAACACAGAAGTAAAAATAGCAAGGAGAATAAAAAATTCTCACTTTTGAGCATCATCCCACACTTACAAACTCTGAAAAGTACCAGACAAAAAAATTCCTTTAAGATGCAACATTATGCATCTACTGTTTCATGTGATTCTGAAAAGGGCATACCTCAAAATCTAGCTTACTCAGGTTTCTTATCAGCAGGGAAAACAAATTCAGTGAATAGAACTCTTGGGACAACTGTGCTACAAGTTCTGTTTGAGGCTCTTGGTCTAAAACAAAAACACCAAGTAAAACAATACACCAAGCTTTATCTGAAGGTTTACCAAGGCAATTTGCATTGCAAAATCAAAGGTATTTGTAAACAACCTGCACATAAACCACACCCCAAGTTTGAGGCCTCAAAATTCAAGGAAATACGTTTTGTCTATGAAAATATTTTTTAAAAGCTCATGAAATTCTTCTTCAGAAAGTCCATAGAGCTCATCCCATTTCATTTGATTTAATGTCTCTCTTGTCTTGATAGAATAAGTCTGCATTGTCATCTACATCACTATCATAACCATTGCCTTCTCTCGTATTTCCTCAAACCCCTGATTTTGCATTTTAAAATCATTTTATTTAAAAAACAAATGGACTTTTCACCTACAACAATAGCAAGCTGCGTTTTTAGATATGAGGACCTTGGTTGATTACTCACCACATAGGCTGCATCTACAACTATGGGGAGGGGGTCCAAATGAGGGAATATGTGTGGTTTATACAGAGGTTTTACAGTAGGATAATTCTGAACCAAACCGAAAGAAAGCAACATACATTGCCAAAAAATATTGGTACACTACTCTAAATCTCCAATAGCATCTTCAACAAAATTGTATGCAGGCTTTTTAGAACTTCTCTACTCTCCGAAGGGGACTCGATGAGGTGGGCTCAACTTCATGGTAAACATAATTTAGGGCTTTTCAGAACAATTAAAAGAAGGATTAGTAGCATTCATGAATTAAAGGTAATAGGTCAGAGGAAGAGAAATGGTCCTCAGAAGATTAATCTACTTGAAAGAAACTATGAAAGAAAAGTACATATAATGAATTTATCTTCTTTTTACCTCCAGCACCAAACAGAATATTTTTCATTGAGATAAGATGTTTGGCAATTTCCTCAACAGCCTGGAATGCAAATTTTATGGGAAATCAATGGAACATACCAAACTTTATGTAATCTTTAATGTTAAAAAATTCCATGCTTAGACAATAGAAAATTACTCTAGATAAAACTCAAATAAAAATAAACACATGCCAGTATTCGAATACCTTTTCAGATTTCTTTCCATGCTCATCTTTTTCTAACACCAAAAGAGATTCGCGAAGGTTCTTTGCAACCTCTACGGGGTTTTTCTTGGAAGAACCAAAGAGCGGCATTTTCTAAAACAGAATATGCTTTAGTTGATTATATTCAAAAAAATTATGGATGTTGAATGTTGTGAAAATTATAATTTTTTATTAAAAGAGCTTGACTACACATCTTTATTAGTTGGTGACTTATTGAAATAAAACTGGAATGATTCTTTACTATGAGAAAAAGTCAAGATTTCTTTTAATACCTGGCCTCCATTTAGAAACATTTCAGTAAAATGCAAAGGTTTCTAGACAAAGATCTCCTAAATTTGCAAAATATAATCAAGGAGAGTTCCTGAAGTATCATTATATAAATGATTTAATAAAGGAATGACACAGTTTTACCACTTTACACTGATGCAAACAGTAACTTGGAAATTGAATATACAGCTTGCCACAGAGAGAGTTTGAGTAATTATACTCTTCTTTAACAGATACTTGACTTACTAGTGCTGCTAAGTGAAGCAAAGATGTCTACAGAAACTAGCCTTATCTTTCCGTATTTCAAAACGACCGATAAGCAAAATTCTATATACATAAAGACTATCTGCAAATTATCTTTTTAATTTAGCAACATCGTAGCAATTTAGTTTAACAATTTAGCAATTCTCGTAGTGAAAGTACTTTGGTCAGTTTAGATTTGTTTTTCGATTTCGACAATAAATATTAAAATAATCCCAACACGACACAATTACCATTTGGAATACAACAAAGACTATTTGACCACAAAATCTCTTACAACAAATGATTGTTGGGCCCAGCTCATATTACAACCACCGAAAAATCATAATTAAATGTTTCTAACTTAAGCGCGGTGCCATGAGACTTTTACCTTCATTTAAATATTATTCCATACATATCGTTGCTCTTTTAAACTCTTTGTTTTGTTCAAATCAACATAAACTTGTATTATATCGTCAAAAACAAAAAAATCAACAACTCAGCAACATTTATTGACAATGGGTCTGCACGATTTAAACTAGACGTACCTTAGCGTATCGGGTAAAATCTACTCCACTTCCAAAGCTGTTGGTAGCACCATGTATGTTTCTGTTGGCGTTTGGTTCCTTGACTTTATACCACTTCAAAACTGGCCTAACCAGTAGACTGGCTAGCAATTATAGGCGCTGCCTTCCAATGTTGTTTCGAAACAAAACGAAAGAGAATTGCCAAGGCAGAAGCCTTTTTATACACACACAACCTATTCCGAATCTCAGCTTAATGATACCGAATACTCTTTCCCTTCTTCCAATGAAGTTCACATAAATGGGAATATTTCTACCAAACTGACAGAGAACAATCAACTCCCAATTGCGCTATGTTTTAGAACGAGGAAGGTGGAAACACGGATAAAACACGGACTACAGAATATTCAAGGCCTGGAAATCAAGGACACATGCTAGTGGCGAGGCAATTCATCTCCGAAATTATAATTAGCCATACAATATACTAAATTATTGCTTAACATGCCGTATGAGAGACCTTTGAGTGCTCAGTTGCTAGGGGATATTTTCTTGATTGCAGTTTGAAAGCAGTGACGGAGCCACGAGGGGGAATGGGGGGAGCTAGTCCTCCCAGCTTTTCAGAAAGATGGTCCTTTTGCGAGTACGAATCGCCGGCCTGGTTTTTATTCGAATTATGTGCAATTATGTGAATCATTTGCACAATTTTCCATGGGCGAAAGCCGAAATGGAAGGGCGGTTCTAGAATAGAGCACAATTCTAGGAAGAGCTAAGGAATCTCAGGATGTATCGGGTCCTCTTGTAGTGACTCGCTTGTCTACTTTCCATTGTCACACCTTGTCATGGTGACACATCTTTTCTCGCTCATCATCCTCTCATATCCCTCATCAGCAAATTTAATTTTAGAATAACCAACATAAATAGAATTGTAAAATTCAGTTAATCAGTCAGTCAAAAATAGAGCTACAGAAAACAACAGGCAACGCGTCTCTCTTCCTCTCTCTCTCTCTCTTCCTCTCCGTGTTCTCTGCACGTTTTAAATAAGACAACTGTGGTTCGGATCGTCCATAGAGGTTGAGTAACGCAGTCGGTAGAAACCCATCTCAACTCGTTTCTACACCCTCAACCGAATCCCCCATGAAACGTCGTTTACTCAAAAGGGTTGAATGCGCGCGCCTCAGCTTTTAACTGGCAAATTTTATCGCTTTTATTGCAAAAAGTACGATCAGACTAACATAATCCCCAAAATATCCACCCTCTCTGTGTCGAAAAAAACTGATTTTATCATATAAAGTGGTGAGTTATCAGGAAATATTTATTATCTTTCCATTTCCGTTCGAATTTTGGCAATTCTTTCATTCCATACAACGTTTCAAGGGTATTTAGTACCGAAGGTTTGATTTCGCGGCGGACAACCTGAGATGATAACGAGGCGGCTTTGGTGCAATGTATCATCAAGTATTGGTATGGTAGAAAAATGGTGGAGAAGGAGTTCGACGCACGGGATAATAGACACGAATAAAAACGTGATTTGAAGCATAGAACCGGCTTTTGAGTCAACAGCAAGCAAGGTTACACAAGCGCTTTAGCCAAGTGGAAAAAATAACCAAAGTTTTTTAAGTTTCATAGCTATTTGATATTTGAATTATTCAATGCAGTAAGGAGGTCGATATTTTGCACGACGAGAAAAATTCCGTCCTTGTGTTCTGAAGCTTTTGGAAGGAAAAGAAGAGTTTATAAATTTTGGTGAATATATCACAGGAATGAACAAATTTGAAGCGTAAGTGATGTTTTTTATTGGACTAATAGGACACCTTATGAAAGGGCATTAGAAAACTAGTTGGTATTCTTAGACTTAGTAATTTACACAGCGGTACTGTGTAGAATAGAGTAATTGTTCCTTCCATTAATTTTTGGATTTAAAACAATACCATTGCTGCTATTCAAACCATTATTTCTCAACCACACCAATTCACTGCACCTATCTACCAAATAGAACCGTGTACTAAAGTAGTATGAGGTGAAATGCAAGAAAACAAGCTGCATATGAGTTGTTTTTTTTAAAGATTTATTCCACCAATCTGTGTTTCTTGTATTGAACTTCACCCTTTTCTATCCATTCGTTCATATTCCAACCCTCATTGTTAGTTTTCCAAGAAAAATTTGTAAGTGACATTTCAAGGTAATTTGACCCCCACACCCAGAATCTAAGGAAAAATGTACATGTTAATCAAATCCATATCTTTAAAGCATTTTTGGAGCCTGGTACTATTAGTTATCCTTTCTAGTTAGTTTAAAGCTAATTAATGTTTGTAGTTTTGATAAACTTATGCTATAATTATGCTGCAGTACCAAGGCAAGTCTGAACATGACTTCTCATGACTAGCAGACTTATTGTCATCAGCAATGTTAGCTAGTATAGGCATCTCTTTTTTCATGAACTCAATAACAAAGTTAGCTTTTCTTGATTTTGATAACTTTATGCATGATATTTAATCTCAAGTACCACATGCAACCCACATTTTGGAATAGTGGAGACTGTAGATACCTTTTCAAAACTGTTTATTCATCCAATGGAAATGAGTGTCTTGGGAATGTTTGAGTGGTTTGCAATTAAAGTCCTTTTTGTCGATAGCATGTAAAACAGACATGAAAACAAATACATATGTGTATTAATCATATTGTTTCAAGTTTATAATGATATGGGCACTTCAAGTATTGAACAATGCAGTCAATAGGAACCTTACCTCAACTTATTTTTGCAACCTCATAATCTCATGCAACATTGACCCTGTGCAGTTTCACCAGAATATATATACTAATTTGCTCTTTTGGTATACCAATGTTGCATTCAGTTATAACTTTGTAAAACATTCAAATTTGATTTTGATATATCTCTTAGTTACAGGATTTTTCGTAACTTTTTTACTTGTGAAAACCTAAATGTAAAGTTGAATGTAAGAGAAGAACAAGCCAATGAATTTTATTTTCCCTTGAGACTGCTTTTACTTTTTATGACCAAATTTAATATTGTTTGTTTATTATATATTCTATGTTATCTTTTTAGGCTTAAACTAGTTGATGACAGTGATAATTTCAGTGATAAAGAAGAAAATGATAACAAACAGGTAAGGTTCTCCTTATTGATTTCTAGATTGTTTCTCTTGGTTTTTTTTTCTCATTCATGTTTTGAAATTTCAATTGTTTTTTAACTTTTATGTGTTTTCCATGTAAATATAAAGAAGCCAGAAAGTTTGAATTCAGCATTTATTCATATAAAAATTGATTGTTCACTTTAGAGACGTAATTACTGATAATAATTTCTGAAATAACATTCCAAAACTGATTGCTCATGGCACATCCAGTTGTTGTCACATATTTGGTAAAATGTCTCTTGAATTCCTTTTTAGAATGGAAATTGTGAAGAAAATGGAAAAGATAAAAGTGAAGCAGGAAAGGTGAGGCTTTTTCACTCTGAATTATTTAACAATTGTCAGCATTCATATTTGTAAAAACTTTATCTACTTTGCTTCCTTTTGGCTTTTATTCAAAAAACGACTCACTTTTAATAAAATATAAGGCTTTTGTGACATCACTAATGAAAAGTTGTTGCCATTGCAATGAAAGAGTCTGTAAGTCATTTCAAGAATAAATAATTTAATTTGTTAATTTTTACTTATTAAGACATGGATGTATTTGTCAAGAGAGAGAAACGTTTTTATCTCTGCAAGTTTAGATTGTGATTAAAGAACCTTTAGGGAGATTGCTTTTTTGAATTATTGATGAATTGTTGACATAATTAAAGCAGGGGTTAGAATGAAGTAACAAGCTTTAGATTTGAAAAGCAAGGATTCAACAACTATGAATTCAAAGGTTGTTTACTATAGCAAGCTGGCCAAGTTTACTATGAAAACGATTCTGAGCAACTCTCTGTTTTATTCTTCACCCTGCACTTTGACATCCAAGCATTTGTTCTTTTTAGTTAGCAAAAATTGAGTTCGACCCTCCACCTGATGTTGGGCCCGGAGAACATCGCTTGCAGTACCCCTATGCATTCTGGTTCTCAAAGCGGTACAATAGCAAGACTTCATCATATGGATATGAATCATCTATCAAACCCATTGGATCTTTTTCAAGTGTATGTCAGCATTTTAAGAATTGAGTTTTGGTCATTAAAGTGGTCATACTGTTGCAAGTACTAATGGAATTAGGTGCTTTAAAAATTTACATACACAGAGAATTTATGCATTTATATGTGTGAATAAGTGCTTAAGCTTTTGGTTATTTTCTGATGTTTGCATACTCTGAGGAGTGTGGGACGAAAAAGTACTTTAAGTATGCAAAAAATAGTTCCGCTTTTTCTAGCCATTGTGGTTATTTATGCCAAGTCCATCATTTATATTCTCCAGTTATGTCTTCAGTTGAACTACAGTTATGAAAGGTTTCTTAAAACGAGAGTGTTAATAATGTAGCAAGATGGCTCTAGTTTTTGCTTGAGTATAACATTTGAACAAATATCTCTCTCATAAATTAACATTCATTTTTACCTACAATGTTCCTTGATATATCAATTCCTTACTTTTAAACCTTCACTCTCACACTTTAAGCTAAATAAGCATGTATGCAAGATTGCATTGCTATAGATGGTTGTTGACAAATGAATCAGACTAGGGAAATGCTCTGGATGTCATCTTATATCTAGAGACTTTTTCTAGGATAATAACACAAGAATCTTCCTTGGAAAAACTTCTGACGGGCAAGATTCTAGCATGATTCTCAATCTCAAACTTCTTGTAACATTCTATAATCAAGATTTTTGTCACCTTGCTCCTCTTTCTATGAATCTTAGTTGACAGTCTGTCTCTGCGAAGGAACGCAGGAAGGCCACTTTGGAGCACCGTCACACCAGTGCGAAAACGTTTAACAGCGAGTGTACTATAAGTGTTTGCATTGCGTTACACTGAACATAGCTTTTGCATTGCGCTTTCTTTTCCAGGTTGAGCAGTTCTGGGCTTTCTACTCGTACATGGCTAGGCCGGGGGATTTACCCGCGAACAGCATCATCCATTTGTTCAAACACGGGATCAGGCCCATGTGGGAGGTTGGTACTATGATGTTCGTCAAGCACTTCTAATCCATTTAAAACCAGACCTCAATCTGGATCGGTGAGAGATTAAAACAGGACCAGAACCCACCATGCATCCATGCCTAATGCATATCTACTCAGGGAAGGAAATCCACCGTTCTAGTCCACATTTACCGGATTTATGGCTTATAATTTGGGCTCACTTTTGCCACTACTTTTATGGAGAGTGTCGACAGAATCTGTATAATTTAATTCGGTGTTTTTGTACAACGGTTATGTCTACATATTTCAATGGCCAACGGGTCTCCTTTCCTGTACCTAAATTTCTTGCATCTTTTGTTTTTAAGTACTGCTCTACAATAAGATGGCAAAAGAGCAAGTGAGAAATATACCACTGGGCTAAGATGTGTAAATATATGTTTGTGATTAAGGTTTCCCTTATTCAAGTCTTTCATTTTTTCGATTTCTTTCTTTGGTGCTTGCATCGAAGCGCTATGTGAAAAGATGCAAGGAAATGAGAAAAGTTATCACAAAAAAAATTATTACCTAATATACGATTGAGGGTTATATGAAGTGCAGCAAATACTGTATTGTATCGTAGGATGAAGCAAATAACAAAGGTGGAAAATGGATTCTACGGCTGAGGAAAGGACTCGCATCTCGTCATTGGGAAAATCTTGTAAGGAATTTTTTTTTAAGACTTGTTTGTTATCAAGGATTTTGCATCTCTTCAACTCTGTCTGTTCTGCCTCGATCTGCGGCTGAAAACCTCGTGATTGAAACAGCCCAGTACGGTAACGTGGTGAACAGTTAAAGCAATATGCGTTGTTTGCTGGATTCTGCAGAAGACACGCAGAAGCCACGCAGCAGACTCACAGAATGGCTTTTTGACGATGTATTGCCATGCCATTGATTTGGTATCTTGTTTCCACTGTGGCTGGTGTCTGAGGTTAAAGAGTGTTTTGAAACGGTGTTCCCATGCCACATGGCTAGGCCTGCTGGGAAAGAAACCTAAAAATTAGCCAAGTGGCCTTAATATGCCTTGCTTGAAAGCTAATCAACAAACTATCGTGTGGATTTTTCGTTTTCAATCTCTCTTATTTTTGACCTAAAAGTTGGTTTTTGCTCCCTAAATACTTTTCTCGTGTGCTTCACGCTGAAAGGTTTGAGCAAAAGAGAGCCAGTATGTTCAAAAGCAAATTCACAAAATCACCTTATTCCTTTTTAAGTCACTTTTGATGATCTTATTTTGCCCGCTTTTTTTCTTGAATAACTGTCTTTGCCTGTTTTTGATCAATCCAATCCCAGTCTCAGCTTTTTTCTATACTTAATTTGCAAAAGTGCACTGTGTTTTCAAAACATCTACACGAAAGGAAGGAAACACGTTGGACACGAGTTTTTCATTCATTTCAGATACTGGCCATTCTTGGCGAACAATTTATGGTGGAGTCAGAAATCTGCGGGGCTGTAATTGCTCTTCGGTTTCAGGTAACTTCGCGACCTCCGTTTACACTCAATTCAGCTCTTGCAAGCGTTACTCTTTACTTAGCTGCCATTTTGTCTTTGCAGCTGCCATATTAGGCCCACTAAAGAATTTTGCACTGTGGCGTTTCATTGCGTGCTTGTTTTTTCAGTTACCGAATAGCGTTTCAAAGCCTACACAATTCTAACTTACATCCGGTTTTTTCAGGATGATATTCTTTCAATCTGGAACAAAAGTGCCCAGGACCAGAACACGATAAACCGGATCAGGTTTGTTTATCCGGCACTCGAAATCGTTTTGGTACCCGATGCAAAATTTTAAACCGGAACACTGGACAAATTTCTTAATAATGGTGCTCTAAATGTTAAAATTTGCTGCGCCTAAAACATGCTTTTTTCATTGGAAAAAGTTTGTGTATCTTATTTTAGTGATATGCGCTGCGAGGCAATATTTTATTTTTCGGCGCTAATTGAAGCAATCCAGAATTTCCGGCAAACACCTAGCAACAAGTTGTACGTATTTTGAGTTTCAGTAAAAGCAAATTTGTGTGCTTTATCCTTCACAACAAACAGAGAGAGAGGGATCCGGAGTATCACTCTGTTACCCATCATGCTTGTTTCTCATTACCGCACAGCCACTGCATCCATTCGCTGCGATGCATCACATTTCATTCTACTTACCAGTCATGTGACATTTCCAAAGCATTCTACCAATGAATGTTCGTCGACTCATTTTCATTTACTCCTAATAAACCAGAGTGAAACATCAGAAGTGAACCCCTTTTTAACTTGCAGTGTTCCTATTGCACACACTTGCTACAATGCCCGCCAAAAGTAGTTGGAACACCGAGATTCTACTCGTAATAAATACATATTTTTACTTCAATTCCCTATTTCAAGCAGACAGAACCCCCTCCCCCCCCCCTTAAACAATGTTGTGAAGGTAGGTGAACATGTCGCTAAACATGGGTTACACAATCTGCGCTCCAACATACATTTGTTGTCATTTTCCAGTCGGAAACCAACATTGTATATGGGAGGGGAGACATTTAGTAGGAAAGATGTTCCATCACTTTTGGCGGGCATTGTACGCCTCTACTTTTCAATCTATTTGTTTTTGTATCATGCATCCTTACATTATTTCCGTTTATTCAGGGATACACTACGAAGGGTGTTGAATCTGCCCCAGAATACAATAATGGAATACAAACCCCATAGCTGCTCGTTGAAGCAAGTTTCATTCCATTCTCACTTACCCTTGAATTTGTTATAAATTTGAAAAGCAAATATTTATCTTTTTTGTTCCAGTATCCATAAACTTTGATATCCTTGATTTTTTTGTTTCCTCAGTTCCTTGCTAAATATTGTGGACCCCTCCAGTTATTTGCTCTTAATGTTCCTTAAATATCTTTTTTAGGGGGCTATGAATATTTTTAGTAAAATTTACTTGCCATTTATGAAGAAGACCCCTTCCTTTATTTTACTTGCATACCAAATTTTGGTAGTTTAAGATGCATTCGAATCTTGTTTTCCATTGTTTTAATTTTATAAACTTAGAAATACTTCTAAAATAATTAAGGTTTTACTAAAAATTAAGATTTCGTCATAAATTTTTAATTCAATGCTTCATCTTGAAAATGATTCCATCTTTTTTTCAGTTTTCCCACGAGCTTGAAAAACCAACACCCCGACATCCAAGAAACCTCAAGTCAAGAACAATTCGAAAACAAATCCCCTTGAAGTAAAGAATGTAATATTGCCAAGCCAAGACAAATTAACTGCCTCCTTTTTTGCTTCGTACTCTCTTTGTTAAATATTTTACTTAAAATTTCACCCAAAAAGTTCAGCAAGCAATCTTTGGCGATGAAGAACTTGCCTCGTCAGGTTCTCAATGAATAAAGTGTTTCAGAAGTTCCTTTTACAACTCAAGAATGCTAATGTTTTATTGTGCTGTCCTGTACCTTGGACTTTTGATTTCAATTGTATTTGCATCGTGAAAGATGCCAGGTCACTTGTCCAACCGTTCTTGCTTTTAAAGAAATATGGAATGGAGTTCTGGAGACTGTATTCCGAAGAACTCTTCCCATCTGTTGCATTTTTCTGGGATAAAACACAGAAAGGCAATCAACATGACCTTGGAATATATTAAGTCTGACTTAGTGATCTAGTTACTCGTATTTCACTTTCCACGTAATCGCATAATTTTTCATAAAAGTAGAAAAGTGCTCTTTTGACCTTTGTCAATCCCCAAGTTTTAAGAACTGACAAACATGTCGCTGAACAAGTAATTTTGGAGTAAATAGTTTCCGTATTCAGAATTTAGAAGTTGCAACAATGGCAGTCAATATTGTCCTTGAATCGCAAAATGGCTGAACAAACACGTGAGAATGCCGTGTTTTGAAGGGCCCCGTGTTGTTGTTGTTGCTCAGTCACATTTGAAACAACATGGCTATCGTAGACTTCGCACCAATTCGCATCCCATTCTACAGGCGATTGCAGACTTTTGCCGTCGCAATTTACTATTATTCGTTTTTTTTTGGAGCATTTGCTGGTGCAGTCACAATCTTGCTGATTCTCTTCAGCTCGTACTACCCGCTTGCTTTGCTTTACCTCGGATGGGCATATTTGTACGACAGCAAGACCCCTAGCCATGGGGGAAGACGCTCAAAGTTCATGCGTTCATTGCGCATTTGGAAATACTTCAAAGACTACTTCCCAATAAAGATGGTTAAAACAGTCGACCTTGATCCAAAAAAGAACTATATCTTCGGCTATCATCCGCATGGAATTCTATGTGCTGGTGCATTTTGCTGCTTTGCCACAGAGGCGACCGATTTCAGTCAAGTTTTCCCAGGAATAACACCCCATCTTCTCCCTCTGCTTGGTGAGTATACTACAGGTTGCATTTCTAGATTTGGATCAAATGCTATTGCAGTTAATGTTTGAGAACTAGAACAAAACTTGTTGGGTTTGTTCACAGCTGCGCTGTATTAATTCAAGGACATTTTCAAAAATGGGAAATATCAAATTGTTATTCTAATAGTACAAACGTTTTATTGGATTTTGGAACAGGCCTTGAGTCGATTTTTTTTGCAGCGCAGATAACTGTCATCACAGTTGCTTTTACATGCCTGTATTTAATGCTAGACCTGTGAAATGTATCTTTGCTATTCTGATTTGAGAAGATATTCATCTATTTTTGCTCTTTTACTTTTTTACAGCCTTGTTCAAGCCCCCTCTCTTTCGTGATTACATCATGTCCTCAGGCATGTGTGATGTGACAAGAGAGAGCTGCGATTATATTTTGACAAAGAAAGGCGAAGGCAACTCAATTTGCATTGTGGTTGGAGGGGCAGTGGAATCACTTGATGCCCACCCTGGGAAAGACTATGTGATCATTGTTCGCAAAAGAAAGGGCTTCATTAGGCTTGCTTTAAAAACAGGGTATGTTTATTTTATGGTAAACTTTTTTGCTTGTTTCCCATTCTGCTTATTAAGTTGTAAAAACTTTGTAGTCTTATTGGTAATTTTTTATCTTTTAAGCATTTACAAATGTTGATAATTGAGTTTTGTTATTTTTTGGATACTGCATTCATGACATTGTAACAGTTTTGGAAAGAAGGCTTTAAAACCAGCAACATTCTCCAATTTTTGCGGCTCTTATCAGAGTGTAAATGTTCAGGATGGAGCATCCATTCTAAATTCTTTTCCAAATTATTCCTTTTTAAACAGTAGCAACATTACTAGAACGCTATGATTACTATTCTCTTCTAAGCCTTTTTGTCATTTTTTAGTTCAAGTCTTGTTCCAGTTTTTGCATTTGGTGAAAACAATTTGTTTTATCAAGTAAACAATCCAGAAGGATCAAGACTTAGAGAGATTCAAACGAAAATCCAAAGCTGGACTGCCTTTGCACCAGTTCTGTTTTATGGCCGAGGAATCTTTCAATACACATTTGGTTTACTTCCACACAGAAGACCGGTCAATGTTGTCAGTTAGTATTAGTAGATTTTTTAATAAAGAATCAATATTCAAACCTAGTTCATGTTTATAAAATATAAATGAATTATTTGTCATTTAACCATTGAAATTGGATGACTGGGGAATTTCTCCCTTCAATAATAGTGTTTGTTCCTTTTTTCTAAATGTTACATTGATGCCAGTCAACTATAAAGTTTGAATTTCAAAATTTGAATACGAGTGATCTTAATCATTTAGATAATCATCTTTATCCATTGTTTGCTAATCAATCAAAATGTGCCACTTGTAAAACACAGAAACTTTGCAGCATTGTCTATTTTGGCATCACTTGAATGTTCTTCTTTGTAGCATGTTTATTAGTCTTTTAATTTAAGTTCATAAATAGCAAAATATAATCGAACTTAAGGCCTTGTCTTGGCTACACTGGGGATTCTGTGACACTCCAGGTTTATGCATGTGCACCTTGTGATTCTTTTAGAATTTAGATTGGTTTTTCTGCCGAGTCTAATGAATGCAGAGTGCTGTTACAGCACCTGCTGTTAATGCAAAGTGATGCTTTCTGCAATTAGCTATCGAAACCTGTAAACCTGTACTGTAAACATAGTTAAATGTTTCCATGCTGTGGTGATCTTTAGCTCAACTCAGCTGTTGATTTCCAAGAGTATTGTAAATGTATGCCAGTATTAAGTCTAAGTTCAACAAAACAGCTGGGCGTTTTTCATTTGAACCTAGATGTTCCAGGTTTAATTTACAATTTTGTTTAATTATCTTTGATGGCAATGTAGGCAACTTTAACATCTTTGACAGGAGTGTTTAATTCCTGTCCAAGCAAATATGAGATTATTTGTTAAGATATTTTCGTTTTTCCTTTTGGCAGTAAAGAAGAAACATTTTGTATCCTCAAGATGCCCCCAAGTGTAGGAAAATGCTTGTTTTGAAAACAATGTTTTGATCGTTTTTTAACTTGATGAAAGAACTCAAAAGTTTTTCATCTCTACATAGTGAAGGAGTAAGGTTTCTATAAAAATTGGAAGAAGAAAATTCCTTATTTGGACAAACATCTCTAGTTTTATTGCAAGAATTTAAGAGAGAAAAATATAATAGCCTGAGGAATGTCTTTTTCCTGATTGAATGGATCTTATTCATCGCAAACTTTTTCTGTGATCTTTATTCTTTTTTGTCTGTGATCTTGATTATTCTTACGTATACCAGACTGAATGGATTGCATATTGATTATTCAGACTGAATGGATTGCGGGTTCGGATTTACCGGATTGTGTTTAGCAGAATCCACGTAGAACCGACCTGAGACCGCAGCGCAGTGGTGGCTTTATTACAGCCATCTGTTTTGCTACTTACTGTGTCTCTTTGTCTAGCTTCTTTGTGTGTTATTTGTCAGACTGCACACAAGCTCTAACTATTGCACGCAGTGACAAACGGAGTCTCGCTTTGTGTAGTAAAATTATCATTTTTGCCTTGTTTTCTCAGTCGGTGAGCCCATTGAAGTGGAGAAGAACGAGAACCCGACTGACGCAGATGTGCTGCATTTGCAGGAGAGGTACGTCCGCGCCCTCGAGAGACTTTTTCAAGATAACAAGGACAAGTACGAGCCGAACCAATCCGTCAATCTTGTGATCCATTGATCGCATGATTTGAGATGCAATCGTGGCTACTAAAACTGGCGTATCTTCTTCAGATCATGCCCTGAAGGCTTTCGGCAACTTCTCGGATATCGGATTACTGTCATGAGGTACACTAACGTTACAAGTATTCTTGCGGTTTTTTACCAGCTTAGTATCGTAGATTTAGAACGAAAAAATTATAACGCGTATAATTGAAACATCTTCCACCAAATCCTGACTCAGCTGCCTTCAAATAAATTCGCATTTTTATTCATCTCATTACGTCATGTTGCAAGTTGTTCGTGGCTTATCAGACAATATTTCGATCGTTGCTATGACGTAAATGTGCTGGATTAGCATCCAGGCCCCAGTGGTCTCCTTGATATCGAATAGGGGCTTCACTTTTAGCAGGATTCAATATTTTCCATCCAAATGGTCATCTCACCTTTAGTTTTTGACCTATGAACTTGACCTTTGACTTAACTGATAATTTAATATTTCCCGACTCTCTTGGTATACTTGTCCAACCTTTGCTAATTTTTCTATTCACATTTCCCAGTAGCATCTGCCAAATCGACTAGGTTGTTTTCGGATTCCTAGATGTAGCAATTCCCTGGAGGGCTGATATTAAATAAGAAGGCCATCTTTACTCGCTGCCGCATTTTAATCAGCGCTCTGGGATCACTGTCTCTGTTCCTTTGGGGCTTTCCCAGTTTGAACTTATTAATTTTCATTAGATTATGGGAAATGTTTTCCGCTTCACACTGGCGGTTGTTTTATTGTCTGAGAAAAATTCGAAACAAAAAAATTCTTTTAAGCAGGCTTCGTCGTTTAAAAACAGCCAACTGATGTGTCTAATTTGAAGAAGGACAAAGTTCCTAGAACAGAATCTGTGAAAGCGTTTGTCTTGATAAACTTGATGAGCTTGGACGAGTGCCTCATGAGAGCGTTAAATGCAGGCAGCTATGTGAGGTATTGTTTTTATACGCAACTATCAACATTTAAACTTTGGGTGACAAGATTGTGAGGGGGTTTATTGAAAATCGAACAATCACTATATTATCGTAGATTGATTGAGCGGTGCCTTTACTAACTGCTAAATTCGTTAACTCAAAAATTGCAAGTAGATATTTTCATGTTATCTTCAACAAATCACGCTTGTATCAGCGGATTATTAACCCAAAGATTACAAATAAACATCTTTATTTAGGCAGCAATTAAGTTAAATTCGCTAAAGTTTTTGTAATATCATTAAATCGTCGTGTTATCGCACACAAATCAAGTGTTTGTAATTAATTCAATTTGTGGTAAAATATTTTGTGCTCGAATATTTGCTTTAGGAGATTTTCAAATTGCAATGTCGCAGGTGCTTCTCTTCATCATCAAATCGAACTGTTTCTAAGAAGGAAAAATCCGTTTAGCTGTTTTCATCTGGTCGCTGATGTCTTGCATTGGTTTTCGCTAGCTCTAGCAACAGTTATGTTTCGGTATTAGCAAGATTAGGGTGTTTTGTTCGCTTCTTTGTATAGGAAGGGCGTGTGAAGGCTGGAAGAAAGTCATCGTCGATTCCCATGAAGGAGTATTTGCTCTAAATTCTACAATTTGTGGGAGTAGGCTTTTTAATAACTTTGGAAAGCACGATGAAACTTTTAGGAAGCGTGGGAAAAGTTGTTACCGAACAGCCGAAGCAAGCCCTAAATATGAGAGAATTTATTTTTAAGTCGCAGTTTTTGTGCTATCATAAAAGTTTTAATGAGCAAGTTGCTTGGTAGTATTTCTAGTATTTCCCATTCACTCAGATGATGGGAAGAACCTAATGATTTTCTCTTGAAAACAATACTGAGAAGAATTCTTCCACTTGCAGGAGTGCGAAATTCCGGCGTCTGGTATGTGAAAGCACGAATTGTAAATGAAATCTTTACTAAAATATAGCCATTATTCGATGCACAATACCATAATTAATATTTGATCTAGCAACTAGAATACGCTATAAACAATTCGCGGGGAAGCAGGTTGAATTATTATTTTGCTTTTATAATCTATTGCCTTGTAAGATACAATGAAACGTGACAAAAAATATTTTCTTCTTAAGTTCATACACAGGTTTCATATTTTCGTTTTGCAAAGTTTTCGCGGCTACATTCTTTTCTACAACTAGAGATCTATATGAAGTTGTCTTATGTTAACAAGTGCATATTGTATTGTGAGTTTTCCACAAGCTTTTCGAAGTTTTTAAATCGACAGCAGCAAAAGCTTGGATCTAGTTTTCTCTGAGGATTCAAGTCTGCTTTATAGAATGTTTGTGACTCGAATGATGACAAGAAAGGTGAAGGCTTTCTAATGAAGGAACGGAGAACAAGTCTCTTTCCACGGAATCGTGTCTCTATTTTTACTGTTTAACAACGTAAGCCAACAAATTGCTTGATATCAAGTAATTTGTTTCAAATTACAAGCCAAGAAAGTGGTTTCTTACACGTTAAAGCCTGGCAGATGGAGTTAGGATTATCTCAGTGAATCTATCAGAACACTAGATATTTGGCTTCTTTCGTGGAAATGAAACAAAAAACACAGCTGGTATTAGCCAGCCAGTTTAATTATATCGCATTAAAGTTATTTTCGCTTTGTGGAATCTGAGAAGAATTGCCAGCAAATCCCAGTTGCCCAGACTGATTTAACAATTTTGATGAATGAAGAGCTCAACTCTACCCCCGGTCGCTATACTGAACTTGAACAATTGCTGAATTCAAAACTTTTTTGTCAATAGATTGAACAAGAAACATTCTCAGATTGAAAATTAATTTTGTTTCTAAATATTGGCGCCGTTTTATGTTCTACATGTAACCGCATGCAACTGAAGTCCGGTACACATTGAAAATTTGTAACCGGATGCACTGTTCATGCCCGGCATTGAATTGAATAGAGTTTTTCTGTTATGACAATATCTAACTGGTAGGCTGACGAACTGATGGAGCAAGAGTCAAGAACCGAGGCCGTAACCCCCCCATAAAACTTAAGTAGTGTAAGTGAAGTACTTTTGTTTTATAAAATATGGCTGTTTTACACCCAGATATCGGGGTTGGCCCCCAAAAGCAAAAAGTTTTATCTCAGCCTTTAGCGAGAGAAAATGTTGGCAGAGAACCAAAGGGGAGATGGGTAACTCCGGTAGAAGGTGGAAGACCGTTGAAAGGTGGGAGTGGCAACTCCACGCCGTTATATCACACAGTTTTGGAACTTTCATTGTTTTTGTGTGGCTCAAGATCCTTAAGGTTATATAACAAAGGCCCGCTGTAAAAATTCAATAAAAACCAAGGAGAGTGTGAGGGGGTAAAGTTCTAGCTTTTGATTACCCTCACCATATGCCCTAGGTATATTACAGAGTACTGCGTTATTCAAATGTCGAAGTGAAATAAAGTGTGCGTGCTTAAACTCCAATGGGCATACTGGAACAGAGAATGTGGATACGTTGACTTCTATTAGTTCTTTTTGTCGCAGGAGTGTGTTCTACAACCAAAGTATAACCATAAAACGCAGCCCCTTATGCAAGGCAAAATCTGTAACCCTCCATATATGTAACCCAACAAGAGCTGCGGGGGTTGTGGATCCCCTTACCCTCTTCTTGTCAGGGTTGAATGTAGCAATGTGAAGCCAGTTCCAATCCAACGTGTAACTTATGCAATTAATATCAGGTTTCGGCCATCGCTCACCTGAACGCTTTCCAATAACGCAGCAACAACAACCACTACTTAAGTGACGTCAGCGCCAATGCCTTGTGCCCAGTGCCCTAGAATGGCTAACGGTTGTCCTGTTTTTAGCAACATGCAAGTGAGAAGATTTTTAGGGGGGAAGTACAGTTAAAATTTAGGGCTTTTTCTTGAGTCGCTTCATGCGTTGGCTTGCATAAATACGGCCAAGGCGTTTTGGTGCAGTAAACCCCCTGGCTTGAAGTATTGCTCTCAAGGCATGCACCTGTCTCAGTCTTCTGTTGTACATAAAGGCTGCGTAATGAGTTTGTAAACATACGGTGCTTTAGCTGCAATTTTCAGATTCATTATTCGTGTCTACGTCGCAGAGTAAATTGAAGATACATTGTTTTGCGATTTTGCAACTAGTTGGTTAGTCATTCGTCTCCGGAGCGAGTAGTTTTGCCATGAGGATCAGCTCGAGCGATACAACCCAGGTACTCTTTCTCCTTGTGTAATCTTATTTTCCTAGACTCAAATTAACGTAAAGACGTTGTCCACTTTGTTATTATAAGTTCAATTTGGTCTTTTCATCTTTGTATCTCTTACTGCATGTTCGTAAACCAAGATTAATTCAAGATTCCCTTATCTATTTAATTTATACGAGTAAATATTTAAACATTCAATAGCTGCCCAACGTATGCTTAAAGCGAGATGTTTTCAAAATCTATTATTCCATTTTATCTTCTATTTTATCCTCAACAAAACTCTATATTCCAACACAGCCTGTTTGTTTTGTTGAACAAAGTCGGCGTTTTATCTGCTTATTTCCATATTAAACAGCAAAGTTTCTCTTTCCAATACAAAGACAGCTTCACGTGGGCTGTAGCACATTTGCAAGTATTATAGTTTGAATAAGGTATTCATCTTGCTGTAACTTCAATTGTGGAGGTTCCTTTTTCGTGGAAAATGGCGTTTCATTCGCCAGGCATGGCAGTGGTTACGCCTGCCATTCATGTCCCGTTGTTTTATGAAATATTAAAACAGTTCTCGTGCCATCAAATATTAACTATCCCATTCAGACTTGGGTTATGAAAGATTTAAGAATTTGACATTGCTTTCGATTGGTTTTCTTAAGAAACTTTTGGATACAGAGAAATTCGCATCGTCATTGAATAAGCGATTAGCGGATTAGGCAAAAATTTGTTCTAGCACGGTCTATGGTCATAATTATTATTGTTATTAGTGTACACCGTAACGAGTATGTATATTATATATATATTAATATATATTCGTTAAGGCAAATGCTGACAGGAGGAAAATTCTTTCCACAAGGGTGCTACCCAATTGTATCAAACCACTCTTGGTCGGAATCGAACTCCAGCTTGCTGCTTCAAAAACGAACGCTCATTCCACTGGGCTATACGACCCATTTGTATTATATATGACTCTTCTTTTCATGTATATAATTGCTATTATGCTTAGATTAAACGCTCTGGGCGTGTATTAATATTTGTTCATCCTATGAGGCTTTTATTCGAAGGGGCGTTTAAAGGGGGCGTTTAAAAGGGGAGATAATTGCATTTTTTCATTCTTCCTAGGTATGTTTAAAAACATCTAATTGTGATTGCACTCAACATGAAGCTCTCAATAACAACTAAATAAGTCTGGTTCCAGAAATATAATTCTAAAAACATCTAAATATCTAGTTCATAGTCATCACCAACATCGTCATCATGTTACAAGAAGAAGCAGATTCGATCTGTGTGTCTCGAATACGCGCCCCTCTACAAGGAGGCATCTATTGGGGGGCGTTTATTCGAAGCATTAAGATAATTAGTTTTACACCTCAAGACGAGTGGCTTGTTTCCCGCATTTATCTTCTGCGCGACTGGTTAAACTAGCAGAGGAATTATGTTACAACTGTTGGAGAACTCTTCGAAGAATTTCTGGGCAACAATCACTTCACTTCTTGCTACAGCCCTGGTTGTGTCCGTCTTAAAGAGATTGTTTCACTTATCTGCGAAGGCAAAGAAGGTCTGTTTTGATATGCTTAAACAGAAGCAAAAGGAAGGGGGTGGCAAAAATCAGGGGCCAATGTGAATTGGATTATTAATCATGCATTATTAACCGGAAACTGTTTAGCATAATGAAAAAGCTTCAAAGGAAAATTTGTCTAAAATTGTCACAAATTTTAATTCAATGATAATGATTCATAGAAAAGCAAGAAAGGCCTATGTAAAGTTCCGCTGAAACACGAGAAATGATGCAAAAATAGCGCGATAGTAATCATTATCGTTATCATATCACGATCAACCGCCATCTATTTCGCCGAATTTCATTTGAATCTGCAAAGATTCGCCGGTTTCTCAGTGTAGTTGGCTGCCTTTCTGCTCGCATTCACACGTGCCAAACTCAGCTGAAAGAAAAAGCCTTATCAACGTGTCCAGGCTCTGGGCAGGGAGTCAATACAAAATTGAGAGAAAAACAGGCAAAACCCCGCAAATTAACACCACGAGCTACGCATTCATCGATGGTATCTTTGATTTATCGCGTCAGATTTCGATCACTCGCGAAGCTCTATCGCAGTAAACAGTGGCTTCTTGTCTCTGTTGCGAGCTCCTTGCGAACAATATTCAGGATTAAAGTGCAGGTCTCCTGGTAATAAATCTCCCCTTGAACAAGCTGTGAGTAATGCACAAATGGCTTGTTTGCAAGTCTTGCTTGCAGGCCTATCTCAGCTACCAGGAATTCAAATCGCTTTGTATACAAGGAGGTGTTCACTAAGCACTCGCTTTACGCTGTTTACATCCACATGCCATGAGAAAATTTTGTCGTGAAAGAAATATTTGCCTGGATTTCGTTTATGCCTTCGAGCCTCGATCTTCCTTGAAAATATATTTTCTTTAAACGTACACTGGCAGTGAAGTGTAAAGAATAAGTAAAAAGATGCAGAGAAGGCTTCATGTCTCTTGTGTTCCTCAAAAACTTTCAAAAATTTGTTTGTAATTTCCGGCACCTCTTATTCAGTTTCCTCTTAGACAGAATAAAATATTATATAATATTAATGAAACGAGTCTTTGTACAGGATGTGCAATTCAACATAAAAATGCCTTTAGTAATGAAATCGTTTGCCAAAAATGTTGATGTAGTTATCTCTCTTTGTTTACTTCATATATGCAGGTACTAATGCGGCGTTAGATGTAATTGTTTCGAGCTATTTTAAACTTACTTATTAAGGTAAAACCAAAGGCTCTCTTATCCATTCTTGTTTTTAAAAGAACTCTTAAAGTTGCTCTTTTACTTGCAACCACCATCAACTCAAAATTGCAGTAAACGAAACGTTTTGAAAAAAAGCTGGAAATTTCATAATGGCATCAGGAACATTAAAACCAGTCAACGCCTGATCAATGACACCAAGGCGTTTGTTTCTTTTCCAAGAAAAACTTGCATTTGCTTGCCTGGCAATTGACTGTAAGTCATCTGCATCGAGGTTGTCTTACACGTCTTTCAAGGGATAATAAAAGCATTCTTTCAAAATGACACTTTGCCAATTTATCTGATGCATTTTGTTTCTATACATTAACACAGGCCAAAAGCTTTGAAACAACGAGTAAATCTGACAGGCTTTGAAAAGTAACGGCAAAATCATTTGCTAAGCGGCCCGTCTGTTCTTATGAATAATTTAGATCTGAGACATGCTTTTTTGTTTTGAAGGCGAAAAAAGTCCGGTCTAAGAAGTGATAGCAAACTGTCTCGCTGGTCAGTGCTTCGCGAAAGGCGATGAGCAGCGACAAGGAAGGAATGACCTTTCCCGGAGGCTGCTTCGTAAACCTTTGCGATATTGAGGATGAGACAGCGGCGAGAAAGCGTAAGAACGCATCGACGCAAGTGGACGTGCAGGTCGCAAGAGAAATGAAGCATTCGTTTGGCGAGAAAACGCCAGGAAAAGGAGAACAGGAAATTCCCGTTGATTGTTCGTCGGGGAAAAAGGATGAACGAAAGTGGACTGAGGAAAGGAGTGTGCACAGACGAAAACAGGGGCTCGTGTTTGGGATAGACCCTAAAGTCGATGAGTACGTGAAGACACTGAAGCAACCGGACAGGGAGTCGAATTCCAAAGGGGATTGAAAATGCATGGAAATGAATCGCGCTTGAAAGGTTATTTGTAAATTGCCCTTCCTTTATTGGAAACAGTCAATGTTATTGGTTACTGGTTGGCTAGGAGTTTTCCGTGGGGAATTTCCATTGACGTTTCACTTTCCTTTGGCGTTCCCCTCTGGATTTCCTACAGTTTCCGAAATCTCTCTAATGTTGGCATCGTTCTAATCAACAGCCCTCGGTTGCAAATTTGGATGTGTATTAATATATTTTTTATATATGTAATATTTATTTCGATTCTGTATTTATTTAATTGTGAAAGCGGCAAAATGGCCACGAATGTGGCAAAATGTGACCCCGTGTCTTCAAGTTCTCTAAAAGAAATGAAATGATGATGAGTTAAGACTCTGCAAATCTCGTGAAATAATTTTATTTTAGAGAACAATACGTCTGTTCCCGAAATTCTAATTTATTCATGACTGGCAAAGTCTATAAATAGCCACACGCATGTAAAACGCATGAAATCTAAAATCCCATTTATTGCTAATTGGCATAAAGTTTCACTTTGAAAGTAAAAGAACTATCATTCATAACAGGTCTTAGTTTGCTAATTAGTTCTAAAATTGGATTCATTTACCTTGTAAGCTTGCTTTACTCTTTTCCAAAAAACTTAATTAGCTTTCCGTCCAAGATGGTCTACGTTATTCAATGCAGTGCAAAAAATTTAATTCAGTGCAGGTAGATTTTAGCACATGCTGAACACATGTGAAATAAAAAACAGCAATGTAATTTCGATTTTGTCACTATTCAACTTTTGGTGGCTTTCACACGTTTTTGACTTTACTAGACGTTTCTCGGCTGTTTTTTTAACTAAAAATAGCTAATGGGATGCTTGATTCGAGCCTTGCCAACTACTCAAATAAATTGGCTTACTGGCCGAACAATAAACCTTACCTTAGCTGGAAGTGCATAGGAAAGCTTAGTAAAGCATCAACTTATGATATACAACAGAACTCAAAGTAAGGTTTTTAAAGTTAAATGTACATTGATGTGAACTGTGTCCAAGTTGTAATTGTGTATTCAAGCTCATAGTTGATGAAGCTAAGATCACTTTCTCGCCTCTTGTGTGCAGCTTTATCTGCTTTTATGGCGAACCTTAAAGTACCTAGTTGAGTAATATACGCGTTTAGCAATGTCCTTTTCTGCTGCTCGCAAACGTTCGCTATGATTCCAAAGACTAGTGCGTGCTAAATAGGCCTGCTCCCCCAGAGGTTCTATGTCCCAGTGGAGTTTTGAAGCTCTCAACGCAGACACGTTATAGTCTTTGCTGGGCATCACGTTTCACTGTCTTTGGTGTTGCAAGCGGGCCTAGCTGATTGGTACTGCAAGACAATTTGTTCTGCGCTGTGTGGCTTCCTTGCAATGATATGGTTTACAGGTATCGGAGTACTTCATTGTAAATAAACTGGCACTTTTCTCGCCACTCAACAAACAGACTTGACTAAATTTGCCATATTCAGTGATTTGCAGTGTTCATTGCCAGGAGGCTCGTGCAACTTTGCGGCCTTTTCGATGATGCCCAGAGTGGCATCGAACGTTTTTCTGTATTCATGGCATTTCGGGGGTATTATAGGGTATCGCCTGCTTGGTCCAATGGTCATTTTCAATGTCTCTAAACGTGACACATTCTAATTGTCTAAAGCCGTAACCTAACATTTACAATTGTGTAAACGATTCTCCACTCCTATTTAAATCTTACACTCAGTGACGCATTTACTATTGGGCCTACTTGGCCCGAGTCCAGAGGCCCCCTAAGATTTTGTATTTCAGGGGGCTCTAAGCAACATTTGAATACCTACACAAAGTGGTTATGATCAATTGAATAGCATGACAAAAGTTTGTTTGGTACCCACCAAATTCGGGCCCAGATCCCCGACAGGTCTAAATACGGCCCTGTTTACACTACAAACATAATGAATATGGAGTGTAAGGCCTATGCCTGGCAAATATCAGGTGGTGAATCCCAACTGTAGTTGTTTAGAGGATTCCAGAGATGGATGTATGCGGATCCAAAACTTCGACTGAAAGTAGTTGAACACGAAGATAGCAAGGCCTAAAGCCTACCCCCCCCCCCCTCCCCAATGAGAAAATGAGAAACTATCCTACCACACCTCCCCCTTATCCCCCTGAAGTTCCGTATCACCTGTAACATACCTGTCTGTGAAAGAATTCTCCAATAACTTCGTGACATGCAAGTGCATCATCACCCCTCAAGATCGCAAGTGTAAAGAAAGTAAGATACACATTCAGAGAGATACGCTGTAAACTTTTGCTGTTGCTGAATTCGATTTTGTACCACGAAGTTCCTCAGACTCCTCAGAATTGCGACTAAAAAGTCGGGGTTTTAATGACAATGTTACGGACAAAATCCTTTGCCTTGAAAATGTAACACAAATTTAAGAACACTTTAGCCTTAATTTCATTAAATATAGAAAGAGTATTTGCAAATGCCTAACTTTTTGGTTCTTTCTAACCAGTGCTTTTTGTAACCATCTCACATGACGTAGGATAAAGGCAGCTCGTTCGCAGTGGCAATCTTCTTTCCACAACTGTTATTTTTTCAGAATATTATTATTTTTTCAGAATATTATTATTTATTCCTTAAAAGACTGGCCATAAGAGCCTGAGCCTTTCTTTCAAAGATTATTCTTCTGTATTTGATCAATTTCAAGCAATTATGGCTATTTTAAAAGTTTGTTCGAATCATAAAGGCCCCCACTTTAGGATGGTTGCAGTACTTATTTCCATGTTGAGTATGCAAGCGTTTAAATCAGCTAAAAGGTTGCAGAATATAAGTTAACAGAGGCTACAATCTCTGCCAAAAGTAATTGGAACACCGTGAGATTTTTTTGATTTTGCGACCCCCGTTCTATTTCCGTCTCTTCTTGGTAGCTGCGACCCCCTTGCCCCCTTAAACAATGTTGCATCTTTGGGGGAAGGGCATAGGTACATGAGAATACTTCACTTTTGTTTTTAGGATTATTCACTTTTGCGCTACACAACATTGTTTGCGGGGCGAGGGGATTTGGCAACTTGCTCGATGCGTAAATTAAAGCAAGTGTTCCAAGACTTTTGGCAGAGATTGTAGTTGGCGATAGGAGACCACGTGATGCTGTTTCTTTTTTGTGTCGAAGAATAAATCGTTAGTGTCATGTCTGGAAGGCGGTTCTTAATCAGAAGGTTCCCCGTTAAACCAAAACACTTCGCCCCTAAGTCACTAAGGATTGTATGAGTTTATAATATTATATCACAGTTGCGAACTGCGTTTTCAACATTTAACTAAAATGCTACCGAGGCTATCATATGCTTTTTAACATCAGCGAAAATGTTAAGGTAGAGAGATATAGCCAAATGATGTCAGAGCAATAAGTATGAGACGGTGGTCTGAATAGGATTCAAAGTATGGCTTAAACGTTTCAGAGGGTTAGAGTTGAGAATTTACAGAATTGAATAATGTCGGTGGGAGTTATCAAAGAAACTTACAGCTGCTCACAAAATCAATCTTCTTAATGACGTTTAAAGGAGACAAATCACTTAAGCCTTGCCAAACGAACAAGTTATCTGGAAAAATTCTTGTCTGATTAGTAGGCGACCAAAATGTACCCTGTCTGTTTGAATCAGATTGGAAACAGGGGTGAAAACTATAGATCTTATAGATGGACTTGCAAGAGGGATAAACTGCCCCTATTGTCGGTTAGGCAGTAACAGAATCTTGAAAACATTGGTTAAAGCTTTTTTCATCTCAGCCAGATATTCCAGCACAACGAGCTTTCAATGTTTATTCGTGTATTCGATTGGCTCAGACCAACTTCCAACTTAATTTAACAGAAATAGGAAGGAACTGTTCAGTTTTGCCTGTTTATGTCATATTCGAGGAATGATTCTTGGTTATTTTTATTATAAACAATGAAAGCGATTGTAAAAGCATTTTTGTTTTGAATTGATAATAAGGAAGGCTTGAAATAAAAAAATTGCAGCCAGAGGCAGGCTATAACTTTTTCTGGACTCTGTAACTGTGGAACGTGTTTAGTCTGCATCCCCTACCATTGTAGTATGGCTCTTTATGATATCAGAAACACTCTCTTAGATTGCTTTTAAAACTGTCTACTTTTAGAGTCTAAACACCGCCTTTAAAGGCAGAAAATCGGTTTCGTTTGTCTACGGGGCTTATAATCATAATCGATGCCGAACTTAAATCGATGCATGAAATCGGAGTATCAAATGATAAACATAACTTAAGGCTTCCTGGCAGGAAGAGAAAATATTTTGATCCATACCCCCTCGGCGAGGAACGCGAAAATCGATTCAACAGATAAGCTGAAATAAGCCCGTGATTTATGAATTCAGCCAGAAATTTGGTGTTATGATGTCTGTAAAGTAGCCCGTGAAAAGAATTGTAGCAAAAAGGGCGATTGTTGTAATCATGCATAAAAATCAATTTGAGTAAAAGGGTGTAATTGGTTTGGGTTTGCGTCGATCAGACCTGATTACTAAAACTCCTTCGCATGCACATGTCGACGGTCTGTTGACAGGTGAGAAGGGAAATGGGAGTTAACCATTTTTAGCAATAGAATACATAGCAGCTTAAAAGTCAAAGAGATTTGAAAGGCTTAAAAGCAATAGAATATGCGAGACGCATGTAGCTAGCAGAAGTTATGAAGGTCTGAGAACTAAAGTTGAAGCATTTCAAATCAGGGGCGAGAAAAACTCTCTTTGCGCAAATGAGGCAGCCTCACTTCAAGCTTGCCTGCAAAGGTTCATTCTTGAAATATCACACGCTTGAGTTGCTCTAAATCTAATAGTTCTTTTTAAAAAAATCCAACATACATATGTTTGGCATCGCTTACAAAAACTTTATTAATTGTTCGATCTTATTCAAAATGGTAAGAATGGATTACGACGGTTTTATGATGGTGCACGCCTATCCTATTTTCAGGGTGACTACCTTAATAGGTCACAAATGCTTAAAGATAAAAAAGTATTTTGGCATCTGTTCCAAAAACTAAATGCAAGGTCAATGTATTCAAATGTAAATCGAAAGATATCAGGCTGAAAGGTCAAATTTTCGCTCTGACTAGTCTAATTGTTGTGAAATCACCGAAAACAATGATAGAATGCGAATTAAGGTACAAGAAATTCATAAAATATTCAGATTATTTCAATTAAGTTCTATTTCAATAAGCGCTTTGTTTAAAAGTCGAAGACATTCAATGTATTGAGAGGTTTCAAAACTGCTGAATCTTCTATCTCGAACATTCGTAATTAACACCAGCGCCTGTTGCTATGAAGATATCTGATGAGACGGCTTTATCAAGAAATCTAATTTATAGAACAATATGAACAGCATAAAACGGGATTATATACAAGCTTTGACTTTGTGACAGAGTTTCAACTATATACAACGTTCACAATGCATGCTTTATAAAAATACAAGATCATCTGCGCACGGTTTTTGCAGAGCAACATCCGTCGAAGCTACTGTGAAGTGCTTCATATTTTTCGCTGAAAAGGACAAAAATATAAACACTCGGTATGGCTTGTAGAAATTAATAAGAAATAATAAAGGTTTAAGGATCAGTATACTTTCTGTCTAGATTGAGGGGTGAATTGGGCTTTGATGTCTCTGTTCTGAGAAGGCATTGGAGACATGAGAAGGGAAGAAACAGAGGATCAAGCAACCTATGAGAGCCTATTGTGTGATTTAGACTTGCTCTCAAAGGTGTTGAAGATTAGTGCAGAATCGTCAAAACAATGCAGAAACTTTTGTGTGAATAGATTTGATTACAAACACAAAGAGGATTTGGGCCTTCAGTTATATGCCAGACGATGGAATTAGATTTCATGAAAGGCTTTTTTCTGTTCATATGACTGCGGTTAAAAATTCCTTTCAAAAAATAAAATAATTATTTGTGAAAACAGCGATGAAGCAGAAGGCTGATGGAAAGAAATTTTGTGTGAATGGATGAAGAAATAACTTTTGCCATGTCACAGTCTAAATATAGCATTACTTTGTTATGGAGAAAGAGATTTTGTTTGAGTGCTGATCAACAGACATCCTCTTTCACTAACAACAAAATTCTATCGAAGTTCGTCGTCTCTAAAGTTGTATTAAAACCCCGTCTTCTCTTACATGGGGCCTGTCTGACGAAGATGTTCTAGACCTATGATAACTTCAACGAGCCTTAAAACAAATGCGAATACACGCTTTTTTATAAGAAACCTACCTCAAGGCCTAGTTCCAAAAGTTCCTTATTCGTAGACCTCAAATCATCAGGTTGTAATACCAAAAGTCCCTTAATTTTCACTGCACATCAAATGCCATAAAAATAGTACAGAAACCGGAGAACATATAAATTTGAATTTTGCCTTTCCTTGTGGCTAGAACTCAGGAGCAAAAACACAAAGTATATGCGGAAACTACTCAATGAAGCACTTGACACACGAATAGCAAGCAATCTATGCAAGTATTGGCTGCAAATGAATGGAACCGGCTTTTAAGTTCTTGATGCTTGCAGTTATAAAAATTTTTCAAATCGAAAAGTTCCCTAGTGATTTCATTTTTAGTAGTATAAGTACCTTAAATATTTCGGCCTTCTACATGTAGGTTCAATATAAAGTGGTTCCTTATAAAAAAGCATGTAAAAAACGAATACAGGCTCACAAGATAGCAGAAAGCTCAAAATAGCATATGATTTAGGTACCTTTCCTGGCTTTCCTTTCTTTTTCCCTTTCTTCTTCTTCTTTCCGGCAGTTCCCAAGCTGAGTATCTTGTTGAAAGTGTCTGGATGCATGCGATGAGTGACCCAAACAGTCATGTTTGGCAATCCAGCTAAAAAGATACACACGATTCTCGTCTAAATAACAGAGTACATCAATAACGTACATTTCTTTTATCGTTATAACATACATTTATAAAATCAACAATATTGTAGCGTCGATTTGAAATTGATTATCAAATAATCCATTTGATTCTCTAGATACTACACCAGTGAACTGTTAGAAAAACTGCAAAGCAAAACTCTTTTTTATAAGATAACATCCAAATATTTAAGAGTGCTTCGATTTAGTGCCACTTTATATTGGGAGTGGTGATACCAGCTCCTTCGGTGCGCACAAGGAACTTCTTTGTTGCAAATCATCAAGAAATCCCTCGAGTATGTTTCCCTTTGTCACAAATTTCGCCCCTTCGGGATTTAAATGTCACATCAGGAAATTATATTATCGGAACAAGTGCTTTGCGGTACAAAACTTCAAAATAACTAGAAATAGCGGAACCAGTTTTTGCATACTTAGAGTACTTTTGCGTCCGACACTCCTCAGAGTATGCGAATATTATCATGCAAAATGAACTTACACTCTTTACGGTCTTGTAAGCCTCCCAAAATCTCCCTTCCGCCAAGGTCACCGATAAGATTGTCGTCAATATCCAGCTCTTTAAGATCTTCAGATGTTGAGATCCACCTTGAAAAAAGACGAACGACATAGTCTTAGCGAGAGTAGCAAGTGGAGAACGAGAGTGAATGGATGTTTTCAAAGCTCACGCTTAAGAGTGGATCGTGAAGATGCTACGAATCAGCATTCAAGAACCAAGACAATTTGTCACTGTGTTGTTTTTGATCAGCTAGCTTTTCTCTACTTTTAGTGGAACTTTTGAAGCAAAAACTTGAAATGAAACATCTCACAAATGGATGACTTCTAAAAATAAATGCCCGAGGTACAATTCTGAAAATAATGGATAAGCCAAGTGTTTGAGGGAAAAAGTGCTTTAATTTTTGCCTTGAATGTTCAAAATATCTACATATATCATCATGAGGCCACTGCCTCCTTCATTCTTCCGGGATAAATATGTAGCTTAAATTGCACGAAAAGGTGGAATCTTAATATATGCTTCCACATGCTGACAGTATTTTCATCCGACAATCTCGAGAGTATGATAAAGTCTTGCAAAGACCAAACAGTCAATTGAAATAAATTACCAGCTTGAAATAAAGAACAACGGGATCAGAACTAGCAATTATTCTGCTTATCATTCTTTGGCATTTATACAAATCTGCTTTTTCATGCAATTTTAGACTCTTGCAGTACAGAACATTAAATAATTGATTCACGTTGCAAAAATTTAACTGAGTGTTTCTGTGTGTTTGTGGACAAATTGTGGATAAAAAGACAGTTTACCAAAAAGCATCAGCAACTTGTAAATTTTAATTGATTATACTTTGCCCTATTGTCCTGAATGGATGCTATCGTTCCTGGATGTTTCTTCAAATACATTTTCACTGAGTTGTTTAATTTCTTGGAAAAAACTTTCAACATTGCAGGTAGCATTATAATAGACAAAGCAGATGACTTTAGGTTGTTTCGAGAAAATTAGCATTTATGACGTCACGTGGCCTAAACCTCTTCTAAGAAGACTGCCTTTCGGTGAATCGCATTTAAAATCCATTGTAACATTCCTTATGCAAAATTCAAAGCTATAATCACCTTCTAAGGAGCCTCATTGTCAAGACGGGGCCATACTTCAAGGCAATCCCATGTGAGTCGATGCAGTTGTCCATTACATGGAGCTTGGAGAGCCACGGGCCTACCTTTGGTGGAGGTGGCGGGGCCTTCTTCTTCGGAGACTTCTTCCTTTTCTTCTTCGCCGACTTGCTTCCAGTACTTGCCATAGAGGATACCGGCCTGCAAATCAGCAAAAGCCAAAGGTCATCTTAAATATGCAGTGAGGTCATGTAAATCGTGCGGAGAGATGCCACTTCTAGGTTTGGATTGGAATTTTGGGCTTCATGTCTTTGTCTACCACGCGTGAAAACGAGTACTAAAGTTGTTCTTGCTTCTTGTGAGCCTTGAATTTCATTTCTGCTTCACTTTTTCTTCTTGCTCCAGCAAGTATTTTCTATCAAGTTGCAACGTTTCTTGAGTTCACCTGTTTGGCTGGCTGCACATCAAGAAATACGCGACTTTCCCTGTTGACTTTTCCATGCTTTTGTTTGGAATAGGCGACTTTTCCTCTTAAAATGCTTAACTATTCTGAAAATGGAATAATTTGCCAGGGATTAGTGAGTCCGAGATAATGCGATACCAGAGCCTTTAACTAATCAAAAGCATTTATGAAATATGTTCCTCACTTCATACTGATATTGCTTTTGGTAGACATGGCACTGCTGCTTCTGATTTTCGACATGCCTGTCTGGACGCCAAGAAACCTTTGCCCAGTTGTTTCCGGTGAGGCTTCCTCGTTTCTGTTATTCTCCTTCTTTTCCCTTGCTTCTTGTTCTGACCGGTCCACCAGCGACCGGATAAGTTCAACCATTCCTTCACATTCTAGTTTGTTTCCGTCCAAGTAGAGCTCGTGAAGGATTAGTCACATTATAGATTAAGTTACCACTTCAATAAATAATTCCAGTACACAGAAACGAGGAATAGAAGAAAAAGTGCCAGTCAAGTATTGGTTCTCACTAAAACTGTGTTTCCTCGATTAAAGATCAGGGTTAATAATACCAAACAATATTTAGAATTTCCTAAAAATATTTTACAGTGAGAGTGATTACACTGAAGAGGGCGATCTCTCTGAACACAGTCATTACTCTAAGGAGAGCGATTACCCTGAAGAGGGCGATCTCTCTTAACAGAGCAATTACTCCAAGAGCAGCGATTACTCTGAAGAGAGTGATTACTCTAAGGAGAGCGATTACTCTGAAGAGGGCGATCTCTCTGAACAGATCAATTACTCTAAGAACAGCGATTACTCTGAAGAGAGTGATTCCTTCTCCGCTCTGAGTTTTATGCTTGACGCGATCATCAGCTAATCACAGAAAGCTACAAAAAGCGACAAAGAAATTGGCAAGTTTTTGATAGACTTAAAGCCGGGTTAGAAAGAACTGAAAAAGCGTGAAAAATGATAATGAAATGCAACCAACCTTACTGCAGTCTCCTTTACAGCTTTCCCAAGGTGGGCTCCAGACACGGATGACAAACTACAGAATTTCAAACTCAACTTTGTCATTGTTTTGTTTCCAAAAAGACCATCACAGATTGCAATGCAGCCTTGATCGCCAAATCTAGAATAAAGTTAAACCGTGAATAGTTAGTGACTTATATCTTGACAAATTTTGTGAACTTTTGCAGCGTGAATTTCATGTTAATATGGCAATTGACTTTTGAAATTAGCAGCTTCAAACCACCCATGCAGGCCCAACCAGCCTGCTTTATGGATGGTTTTAAAAATCCAGTCTTGATTTATACCGCTTTCAAAATTAATAAGAGCACCGTAAAGAATATTTAATTTTCATAGACCAAAAATTACTAGGTTTTATGGGAAAGAAATCAAATAACTATCGGCTGAATATCAGCAAGGTAATGTATTTGTGTCAAGTGAATATTCAAATTAAACTCACTCATTGTAATCCAATACAAGAGCAGACAAACTGCATGTCGCGAGGCAACTGTGAAAGAAAAAGTGAACAATTAGATATTTCTGCCAATCTGCAAGGACTTTGATTTGCCTAGAAATTAAGCAAAGCTCCTAATTAAAGAGGCTGTATTCCAATTTTTCAGTCATTATTCTTTTAAAGTATCAATCAGCATTTTATAAGCTAAGATGAAATCCACTAATGCCAGATAACTTGCAGTCAAGTAATCTCTCGAATGGGCTCTTATTCATCCCTACTGTGTGCTAATAAAAATTAGTTAAATATCAAAGTTGGAGAATACTTGGGTTGATGTTTATTCGAAGAACTAATGAAAAAAACTGTAATTATCATTTATAATTTATTATCATTATCATCTCAAATAAAATCATCTCATTTATCAGTGTTATGTAACTTTCAAGCCAGCAGGTTGAATTTCAAAAAGCCTTTTTCAAATAAAAACTAATCATGTTAATATACACTTCCTAGTGTGGTGCAAAAATTCACTTACTTTACTTGCATGATCAGGTACTGTTGTCATATAAGCATGTCAAAACTACTGTGATAGCTTTTTGTGCCAAACAACATGAGTGAATTTTCCAAATGATGAAAGAATTACTTTGGGAAAACATTACTTCAGCATAGTCAAGTTCTTAGAAAAAAAAACAATAAGCTTGCTACAATCATTTAAAGGTTTGAATTCATTTTCTGACCATTGTAAAGCAGTTTCAACTTACATTGTAATGTAAAAATTTCTTTTCCCCAAACACTTATACTTTTATTGCAAATTTTTAAAAAACACCCTCAAACTCAAATACAAAGCCAAAGTATTTATCATTGATGTTGACTGAAATAAAAAGCCCTTACTTCTTGAAGGTCTCTAAGGAGAATGCATCAATCTTGCAGTCAACTAGTTCAAGGTAACTCAAGCTGTACATTGGCTGCTGAAAGTAATTGCTCTGCAACAGAAGAAAATTTTCAAAGATTATAATTTTCATAATATTATTTTTCAGAAGATTATTTTCTTTTCATGGCCTACTTAGCCCTTTTTAATATTTGGCTTATATAACTAATATACAATCAGCCTATGTTGCCTTTATATTAGGCTTATATAACCTTATAATTGTATGCAGCTCTGGACAGGTATAGTTTTGGCTTTTTTGGTCAATATGGCTCCTTGAGCATTTTGGGTCACAGAACCTTGGACTAGATATTTAACAACTTCCATTGATGACACAGACTAACACCTCGATTTAATGCTACTTCAGTTAGCCACAAATTAACTCAGATGTTTTTTAATTATTTCTTTGCAACCAAAGCAAATTGAACTTTAGATAGAAAAATTTCAACAAACCAATGCTAAAAGGTCTTCGTATTTCACAACTATATCCCAAATAAACATTTCCTTCAAATGAAGATATCTAATGCTGCGAATTGCTGCTATGACTGGAGACAATTTCACTTTGAGCAGTTCGTCTGCAGGGCCGTTTGTCAAGATAATCTGTTAAAACAAGAAACAAAAATAAAGCAGCCATCTGTAAAATTCTAAAGTTTGGCTCTGACATAAATAAGTATGTCGGTTACAAGGAATTGGAAGCACTGACTCTTACCTTAGGAAGAAACTGTCCTTCATCAGCAAATCTTCTTATTTGCTTTATTACTTCCTGGTGGCAAAGTGAGTGCTCTGTAGCACAACGAGACTCATAATTGCTTCTGAGCTCTTTGAGAAGAATGGCAATTTTCAATCTTTCTTCCTCCCGCTTTTTTTCCTTCAAACCTTTTTTCTGACCTTTCTTTTTGGGTGGCATCTTTGATTACCGCTGAACCAAATCCCTGTGCAGATCCCCAGTCATTCCATGACTCAAACTTAAAATAAAATAAAGTTGTGTGTAAACTTTATGTTTGTCAGCCTGCACGCTCCCAGACAATGAACATACAACTCAGATGATGTTTTATTAAGATTTTATTAGAACCTGAAACTTCTCTGCACCTTGTTTTTATAGGTTGAAGGCTGTGATATTCCTTGACAAAAAGCGAAAAGAAAGCTTGCAGAGAGTCAACCAAATGTAAAAAGATGTATTACTACTGATACCTATAATGGAATTTTTTGCGTCTGCTGATTGCAAAGATTAATACTTGCAAACTGGAAATGATGTGCTATAAACATTTCGTCTCTGTGATGACCTTTTCATCATAATCTATAAACACTGATTTCCGACTTGCAGGTTTCAGAAACTAACAATATATTCTATAGATCACAGTTAAGATAGATCTTACCATTTATTTGCAAAGTTCATTCATCTTTTAATGTTACACTTAAGTAATCTCGTATGATATCTCGAATGTCATTTTGGCAGCCATGTTTAAAGAATTCGTTACCATAGTTACTGTGGAATTGAAATGAGGCTGTCGATTACAGTGATATCCTTGGGCGTTCCTTCAGTTACGAATAGCTGGGGTCGCTTTTGCCCCCTCCCCTCCGCTTCATTCTGCAGTAAATCTCTTAACGGTTCTAACTGCATGCAGTAAGCGTATGTTTGGAAATTTGCTCATTTTTTATTGTTCTTAAACTGTTTCCATTACTCCAGTTTCACGTTTTGACCCGGCACAACAACACAAGCGTTTCTATACTGCTCCGTTTTCCTCCCCTCGCTTTGGCCTACACTCTGCTTTTATAAGATCAATTATATATGAACACGAGCCTTAAAACTGGTCGAAACAAAATGATTTAAAAAAAAGGCGAGAGTGGCCGCCGAGGTATACTAAATTTCAATTTTGAAAGACGTTTGTTAACGTGTCGCATCTGTCTTTTGTTTTTCGTGATATTGTAACATGCAGGGCTATGCAGGAGCTGTTTACGCCCAGGGGTTGGCTATGTGGGGCGTGGGGTGTGAAACCATCTTAAAAATCTAAGAACCGTTTAAGAACAGTCCAGCCTCAGGTTTTCGAAAAAATAAAATCATTGAGCCTGTACATAAATTTACTAGTTCTTATAAAAAAGAGATTAGCTTCGCTTCTTACATTATTTCTTACAGAATAAATCCATGCTTGCTGCAATCAGTTACTACAGCAGTGCCCTTGTGCAGGGTAAATGTCAATTCGAAATGTCTATGAAATTATTTGTTTTTGTTTACTGTTTTTATTTGCCGTGCCATCACTGCATTTTCGATGCTTCAGTTGAAAACGACCTGTTTTCAAATCACCCGGTTTTCAAATCACCCTGTTTTCAAATCACCCTGTTTTCAAATCACTCTGTTTTCAAAGCACTACCGTAAATGACGAAATTAGCGCCCGGGCGATTATTTTGAAATAAACTTTTAAATGAGGGCGCTTATTCGGCTGGGGCAGTTAATTCAGCAGGGGCGCTTATTGGTTTTTGTTCATACCATGTAAGGGAGTAAAATTATTTCTAATGTTCTCCAGTTTTTTTTCTAAAGAAGATTATAACATAATACAATCTCGATGAAAACAGTTGCTTGGGGGCACTTATTCAAACAGTGGGCGATTATTGCAAAAATTGTCATTATCCCGGGGCACTTATTAGGCTGGGAAGTTAATTCAGCAGGGGCGCTTATTAATTTTTGTTCATACCATGTAAGGGAGAAAAATCTTTTCTAGTATTCTCCAGTTTTTTTCTAAAGAAGATTATAACATGATACAATCTCGTTGAAAACAATTGCTTGGGGGCACTTATTTAAACAGGGGGCGTTTATTGCAAAAATTGTCTTTATCCAGCGGCAGACAATTTTCCTATCGGTTTGGCCTCCCTACCTTCCTTCGTCAGAGGCCCTGTACAAGGCAGCGTAGATTAAAGTCGTACCTCTGATGACTAATTAGCGACGGAACAGACGGTGATGAGCAAATTAAGTCCCTTATCGAATCTGCTAAGAAACTTCAAATTCTACAAACTTGCAAGAATACCACCTTGGATCGTTCTTGGGCCAATAATATAGCTTGATGTTACACACACTATGTTTGACTAGCTTTCAAGACCATAAAAGTCGATTTTGAGACACACTCGTAGATACCAAATGTTGAATATTAAATGATATGCTGTATCGTGCTATACTCATCTTTCCGTAAGCATTTTAACAACACAAGGAAGTAACAACATTTTAACAACATAAAGGTAAACAAATGTACAGAGATAACTAGTCATCCACATACTTGCTCAGCCATGCCCCGAACATGAAGGGCACCAATTCATCTGACTACACGATTATCCAAGCTACACAATTATCTACTTTAAAAGCATTGCTTGATACATGTTGAAACTCCTACTTTCTGGTAATTCAATTATGAACAGATGATAAAGTCCCAAATTGGTAGCGCTGCTAAGCTTAAGGACAGGACAGGACAAGCTACTGCATCATTTGTATAGCAATGCACGGCATTTGCTCAATATTTGAATGTTTGCTTAGGAATCATGCAGTTTAGAATGACTTTTCATTGGGGGTAGATTTTGCTCGGTGGAGTCGAGAAGAAACTGCATATGAATATCTCTTACAGTACCAAGCACTTTTCATTCTGGCTTTGCTTCAATATTGCTGTTGGCGCAGAGTTGTCCGTGCAGCAAATTACCTAAGGATATTATCTTTAAAGACCAGTTGTCCAGAAAATGCTACAATATTCACGCCCTTACGACTCATTTCCTCATATGGGCAGGTGTCCTCTGGGAATGTATGGAGCTAGTTTTGCATCAAAATTGAGAGTGGATTTGGTTTGCATTACCAACATTTGGACTTTAGAATGCTGCACATTGTAAAGAAATCCTGCCTATACTGAGGATGGAAAATTACGTAGATGAAAGGGTTGACTGCAGAATTAGCATAGGATAGCATCTGAAAGACAAGACATACCTGCTTGCACTCTAAATATTTTAAATCACCAAGGTATATTTTTATGAATGTATACATATAGAAGAAATAATTCGGAGCCCAACAAATGACATATGCAAGAATGACGATCAAAATTGTCTTAATAAGTTTACTTCACTTAAATTGCTTGCTAATGTTGATCTATTCCTCATTCTGATAGCTTTGAATATCAGAACATAGCAAATAACTATAGTGATTAGGGTAGTAAGGTAGAGTAATGAAATAAAACAAATGTAATAAATTAGGTATGAATCAAAAAGGAAGCATAAAGCAACGGTTGTTATCGCAAACAGTAGCCCAGCGATCCATGGCACAGCGATAATCTTCAGGACCATTGATCTTGTTGTAAGTCTTCGGTGGAAGAAGGGGGCTTTAACAGCCAATGCACGGTCGAAGCTCATGACAGAGAGGTGTACCACGGATGCCCCTTGAATCAAGCAATGGAAGAAGGTACTTACAGTGTATGCAACAGAGATGTTGTCTATGCTCTGATTGACATTCATGAAAAGTGGCAGAAGAATCAGGCCCACCAGAAGGTCTGTAAAGGACAAAGAGAAAATGTAATAGCTGACAAGTGGCTTCTGTTTTTTCTTGAAAATAACGTAACAGACCAGGAGGTTTGTCGATGTGCAAAGCAAAGCGAGCGTGGAACCAACAATTGTTGTTGTGGGCCTTTGATGCGACATGTCTGAGATGCCTTTCACTTGCAAAACTGTTGTCCTGAGCCTTGGATTTGTTTATGGTGACACCAAATCTGGTATGAAAATTTTCTTGAATATGCTTTCCCGTTTTTTCAGTCGACAAGATACGAACCAATGGAGTATCTATTTATGAGCTTCTGTGTTTCTGTGACAAGCTTCTTTCCCGAAGTTGTTTACGCATGAAATCATCGTTTGAAAGCAATGGTGGGTGTCACGTGACTTAGCCTCATTTGTTTGTGTTTTCTCTCAATCACCGTCGCCCAATGAAAACGTTTTCTGTTTATAAATGTTCTTCATTTCTATTCGCGACGTTTAATTCCGCAAAAGTATTGTATAAACATGAACTTGAAAAATTCTGCACTTTGTTGTCGAATACTGTACGAATTGCTTGACTAACAGCTTTTCACAGCATTGCACATTATTAGCATTGCTCAAAGCATTTACAGCGTCTGATAAAACTGATGTTGGCAATTAATTTATATTTTTGTGCTCGCATCTGCCGAAGTCACTTCAAATGACTTTTGAAGCGAGTAAGCACAGCTTGGCCCTAATTCGTTGCTCTGTCAAAAGCGTTAAAAACATCAGAAAATCACAAGCGGCACCTACAGACCTTTTATGCAAAGTTTTAACAGTTGAATTTCCAGCTAAATTAGATCGAGCGTAAAACAGAAAAAATTGTGAATTCTTAAGTGCCATAGGCAACAGGATTAAAAATTCTCCAACAAAAACAATCCAAGTGTTGGAGATGTAGACAATTTTTTCCAAAAGGGACCATTTTTCCAAATGAAACGCTTTTAAAAGGTACCGGCCAGCCTTCAGTAGCTTTGAGATAAATTGAAAGGTAGAAGGAGAGTTCACAAGCAGTGATGACATCTATTACATCATTATGAAACTGATGGCTAATCAGTTGCGACAAATAGAAAGCCACCCGAGGAAGTGAGCAGGCTGCCATCTTTTTTCGATGCCTACTCTTCCCCAACCAAGCTGCTTTCTTTATTTGTGTCATGCTTCCATCCCAATTGGTTAATGCTGTTTATTTTGCACTGACTAGAGTTCAAGTAACAATAAATAAGAAGAATATTCTCTTTTGCTAACGATATAGGTATTTCAGAGACACTTTTTATGGTATGATATTCTTAGCCTAGTGTGGAAATTAGCGTGCTCCAAAGTAGGTTCGAATAATTTCAGCTGATTTTATTCTTTGGCATTGCACCTTTTATTTTCAAAAATAGAAGTAAAGAACGCATTTATCTTCAAAGACACTTTAATCACTTTTGCAAGGATAATTTTCTATGTTCTATCCTATGTTCACAATGATCTCATGCAAAGAACTATCTCATGCAAAAATGGTAACAAGTTAGCGAAGCAAGCAGTTTCTAGAATCTGCTAAGGAACTTCAAATTCTATAAACTTGCAAGAATACCACCTTGGAGCGTTCTTGGGTCAATAACATAGCTTGATGTTACACACATTATGTTTGTGTGGCTTTCAAGACTATAAAACCCGATTTTGCGTCACAATAGTAGATACCAATTGTTGAATATTTATTGTATTGCTGTATCGCGCTATTTTTGTCCTTCCGTAAGCATTTTAACAGCACGAGGAAGTAGAGAAGTATGAAAGTCACATCTTGGAGAGTGTTACTTCATTAAATACTAGTTTAATGTCACGCTATGCAGTAAATCTATAGCAGTATCAGTCCCGTTATTTAACTGTGCTCTTTTCTATTAACGAATTCTTTAACATTAGTTTTAACGAGCGTTTTTAACACGTACAAATAAACTGCTCTATTTTAAAACGCAGGTTTGTAACTTTTATCAAATAATAATGCTAGTGAGTATTGTAACACAGTGTTGCTTCATTAACATACTCTACATACAGATAAACAAATGTACAGAGATAATTAGTCATCCACATACTTGCTCAGCCATGCCCCGAACATGAAGGGCACCAATTCATCTGACTACACGATTATCCAAGATTCACGACTATCTACTTTAAAAGCATTGCTTGATACATGTTGAAACTCCTACTTTCTGGTAATACAATTATGAACAGATGACAAAGTCCCAAATTGGTAGCGCTGCTAAGCTTAAGGACAGGACAGGACAAGCTACTGCATCATTTGTATAGCAATGCACTACATTTGCTCAATATTTGAATCTTTGCTTAGCAATCATGCAGTTTAGAATGACTTTTCATTAAAGGTAGATTTTGCCTCTTTCTCGGTGGAGTCGCGAAGAAACTGCATATGAATATCTCTTACAGTACCAAGCACTTTTCATTCTGGCTTTGCTTCAATATTGCTGTTGGCGCAGAATTGTCCGTGCAGCAAATTACCTAAGGATATTATCTTTAAAGACCAGTTGTCCAGAAAATGCTACAATATTCACGCCCTTACGACTCATTTCCTCATATGGGCAGGTGTCCTCTGGGAATGTATGGAGCTAGTTTTGCATCAAAATTGAGAGTGGATTTGGTTTGCATTATTACCAACATTTGGACTTTAGAATGCTGCACATTGTAAAGAAATCCTGCTATACTGGGATAAAATTACGTAGATGAAAGGGTTGACTGCAGAATTAGCATAGGAAGCATCTAAAGACAAGACATACCTGCTTGCACTTAAATATTTAAATCACCAAGGTATATTTTTATGAATCTATACATAGAAGAAATAATTCGGAGACCAAAAATGACATATGCAAAATGACGATCAAAATTGTCTTAATAAGTTTTACTTCACTTAAATTGCTTGCTAATGTTGATCTATTCCTCATTCTTATAGCTTTGAATATCAGAACAGAGCAAATAACTATAGTGATTAGAGGTGTAAGTAGAAAGATGAAATAAAGCAAATGTAATAAATTAGGTATGAATCATAGGAAGCATAAAGCAACGGTTGTTATCGCAAACAGTAGCCAGCGATCCATGGCACAGCGATAATCTTCAGGACCATTGATCTTGTTGTAAGTCTTCGGTGGAAGAAGGGGGCTTTAACAGCCAATGCACGGTCGAAGCTCATGACAGAGAGGTGTACCACGGATGCCCCTTGAATCAAGCAATGGAAGAAGATACTTACAGTGTATGCAACAGAGATTTTTGCTCTGATTGACATTCATGGAAAGTGGCAGAAGAATCAGGCCCACCAGAAGGTCTGTAAAGGACAAAGAGAAAATGTAATAGCTGACAAGTGGCTTCTGTTTTTCTTGAAAATAACGTAACAGACCAGGAGGTTTGTCGATGTGCAAAGCAAAGCGAGCGTGGAACCAACAATTGTTGTTGTGGGCCTTTGATGCGACATGTCTGAGATGCCTTTCACTTGCAAAACTGTTGTCCTGAGCCTTGGATTTGTTTATGGTGACACCAAATCTGGTATAAATTTTCTTGAATATGCTTTCCCGTTTTTTCAGTCGACAAGATACGAACCAATGGAGTATTTATTATGAGCTTCTGTGTTTCTGTGACAAGCTTCTTTCCCCAAGTTGCTTACGCATGAAATCATCGTTTGAAAGCAATGGTGGGTGTCACGTGACTTAGCCTCATTTGTTTGTGTTTTCTCTCAATCACCGTCGCCCAATGAAAACGTTTTCTGTTTATAAATGTTCTTCATTTCTATTCGCGACGTTTAATTCCGCAAAAGTATTGTATAAACATGAACTTGAAAAATTCTGCACTTTGTTGTCGAATACTGTACGAATTGCTTGACTAACAGCTTTTCACAGCATTGCACATTATTAAATGTTTACTCTTTACGACTCAAAGCATTTACAGCGTCTGATAAAACTGATGTTGGCAATTAATTTATATTTTTGCGCTCGCATCTGCCGCAGTCACTTCAAATGACTTTTGAAGCAAGTAAGCACAGCTTGGCCCTAATTCGTTGCTCTGTCAAAAGCGTTAAAAACATCAGAAAATCACAAGCGGCACCTACAGACCTTTTATGCAAAGTTTTAACTGTTGAATTTCCAGCTAAATTAGATCGAGCGTAAAACAGAAAAAATAATGAATTCTAAAGTGTCATAGGCAACAGGATTAAAAATTCTCCAACAAAAACAATCCAAGTGTTGGAGATGTAGATAATCTTTTCCAAATGAAACGCTTTAAAAAGGTACCGGTCAGCCTTCAATAGCTTTGAGATCAATTGAAAGGTTGAAGGAGAGTTCACAAGCAGTGATGACATCTATTACATCATTATGAAACTGATGGCTAATCAGTTGCGACAAATAGAAAGCCATCCGAAGTGAGCAGGCTGCCATTTTTTTTTCTTGATGCCTTACTCTTCCCCAACCTAAGCTGCTTTTCTTTATTGTGTGTCATGCTTGCATCCCCATTTGGTTAATGCTGTTTATCTTGCACTGACTAGAGTTCAAGTAACCATATATTAGAAAAATATTCTCTTTTGCTAACGATATAGGTATTCCAGAGACACTCTTCATGGTATGGTATTCTTAGCCTTGTGTGGAAATTAGCGTGCTCCAAAGTAGGTTCGAATAATTTCAGCTGATTTTATTCTTTGGCATTGCACCTTTTTTTCAAAAATAGAAGTAAAGAACGCATTTATCTTCAAAGACACTTTAATCACTTTTGCAAGGATAATTTCCTATGTTCTATCCTATGTTCACAATGATCTCATGCAAAGAACTATCTCATGCAAAAAAGGTAATAAGATAGGGAAACAAGCAGTTTCTAGAATCTGCTAAGGAACTTCAAATTCTACAAACTTGCAAGAATACCACCTTGGATCGTTCTTGGGTCAATAACATAGCTTGATGTTACACACATTATGTTTGTGTGGCTTTCAAGACTATAAAAACCGATTTTGCGTCACAATAGTAGATACCAATTGTTGAATATTTATTGTATTGCTGTATCGCGCTATTTTTGTCCTTCCGTAAGCATTTTAACAGCACGAGGAAGTAGAGAAGTATGAAAGTCACATCTTGGAGAGTGTTACTTCATTAAATACTAGTTTAATGTCACGCTATGCAGTAAATCTATAGCAGTATCAGTCCCGTTATTTAACTGTGCTCTTTTCTATTAACGAATTCTTTAACATTAGTTTTAACGAGCGTTTTTAACACGTACAAATAAACTGCTCTATTTTAAAACGCAGGTTTGTAACTTTTATCAAATAATAATGCTAGTGAGTATTGTAACACAGTGTTGCTTCATTAACATACTCTACATACAGATAAACAAATGTACAGAGATAATAGTCATCCACATACTTGCTCAGCCATGCCCCGAACATGAAGGGCACCAATTCATCTGACTACACGATTATCCAAGATTCACGACTATCTACTTTAAAAGCATTGCTTGATACATGTTGAAACTCCTACTTTCTGGTAATACAATTATGAACAGATGACAAAGTCCCAAATTGGTAGCGCTGCTAAGCTTAAGGACAGGACAGGACAAGCTACTGCATCATTTGTATAGCAATGCACGGCATTTGCTCAATATTTGAATCTTTGCTTAGGAATCATACAGTTTAGAATGACTTTTCATTAAAGGTAGATTTTGCTCGGTGGAGTCGAGAAGAAACTGCATATGAATATCTCTTACAGTACCAAGCACTTTTCATTCTGGCTTTGCTTCAATATTGCTGTTGGCGCAGAATTGTCCGTGCAGCAAATTACCTAAGGATATTATCTTTAAAGACCAGTTGTCCAGAAAATGCTACAATATTCACGCCCTTACGACTCATTTCCTCATATGGGCAGGTGTCCTCTGGGAATGTATGGAGCTAGTTTTGCATCAAAATTGAGAGTGGATTTGGTTTGCATTCTTACCAACATTTGGACTTTAGAATGCTGCACATTGTAAAGAAATCCTGCCTATACTGAGGATGGAAAATTACGTAGATGAAAGGGTTGACTGCAGAATTAGCATAGGATAGCATCTGAAAGACAAGACATACCTGCTTGCACTCTAAATATTTTAAATCACCAAGGTATATTTTTATGAATGTATACATATAGAAGAAATAATTCGGAGCCCAACAAATGACATATGCAAGAATGACGATCAAAATTGTCTTAATAAGTTTTACTTCACTTAAATTGCTTGCTAATGTTGATCTATTCCTCATTCTTATAGCTTTGAATATCAGAACATAGCAAATAACTATAGTGATTAGGGTAGTAAGGTAGAGTAATGAAATAAAGCAAATGTAATAAATTAGGTATGAATCAAATAGGAAGCATAAAGCAACGGTTGTTATCGCAAACAGTAGCCCAGCGATCCATGGCACAGCGATAATCTTCAGGACCATTGATCTTGTTGTAAGTCTTCGGTGGAAGAAGGGGGCTTTAACAGCCAATGCACGGTCGAAGCTCATGACAGAGAGGTGTACCACGGATGCCCCTTGAATCAAGCAATGGAAGAAGATACTTACAGTGTATGCAACAGAGATTTTGCTCTGATTGACATTCATGGAAAGTGGCAGAAGAATCAGGCCCACCAGAAGGTCTGTAAAGGACAAAGAGAAAATGTAATAGCTGACAAGTGGCTTCTGTTTCTTCTTGAAAATAACGTAACAGACCAGGAGGTTTGTCGATGTGCAAAGCAAAGCGAGCGTGGAACCAACAATTGTTGTTGTGGGCCTTTGATGCGACATGTCTGAGATGCCTTTCACTTGCAAAACTGTTGTCCTGAGCCTTGGATTTGTTTATGGTGACACCAAATCTGGTATGTAAATTTTCTTGAATATGCTTTCCCGTTTTTTCAGTCGACAAGATACGAACCAATGGAGTATCTATTTATGAGCTTCTGTGTTTCTGTGACAAGCTTCTTTCCCCAAGTTGCTTACGCATGAAATCATCGTTTGAAAGCAATGGTGGGTGTCACGTGACTTAGCCTCATTTGTTTGTGTTTTCTCTCAATCACCGTCGCCCAATGAAAACGTTTTCTGTTTATAAATATTCTTCATTTCTATTCGCGACGTGTAATTCCGCAAAAGTATTGTATAAACATGAACTTGAAAAATTCTGCACTTTGTTGTCGAATACTGTACGAATTGCTTGACTAACAGCTTTTCACAGCAAAGCACATTATTAAATTTTTACTCTTTACGACTCAAAGCATTTACAGCGTCCGATAAAACTGATGTTGGCAATTAATTTATATTTTTGCGCTCGCATCTGCCGCAGTCACTTCAAATGACTTTTGAAGCAAGTAAGCACAGCTTGGCCCTAATTCGTTGCTCTGTCAAAAGCGTTAAAAACATCAGAAAATCACAAGCGGCACCTACAGACCTTTTATGCAAAGTTTTAACTGTTGAGTTTCCAGCTAAATTAGATCGAGCGTAAAACAGAAAAAATAATGAATTCTAAAGTGTCATAGGCAACAGGATTAGAAATTCTCCAACAAAAACAATCCAAGTGTTGGAGATGTAGACAATTTTTTCCAAAAGGGACCATTTTTCCAAATGAAACGCTTTTGGAAGTTACCAGCCATTCTTCAGTAGCTTTGAGATAAATTGAAAGGTAGAAGGAGAGTTCACAAGCAGTGATGACATCTATTACATCATTTTGAAACTGATGGCTAATCAGTTGCGACAAATAGAAAGCCACCCGAGGAAGTGAGCAGGCTGCCATTTTTTTTTCGATGCCTTACTCTTCCCCAACCTAAGCTGCTTTTCTTTATTGTGTGTCATGCTTGCATCCCCATTTGGTTAATGCTGTTTATCTTGCACTGACTAGAGTTCAAGTAACCATATATTAGAAAAATATTCTCTTTTGCTAACGATATAGGTATTCCAGAGACACTTTTCATGGTATGGTATTCTTAGCCTTGTGTGGAAATTAGCGTGCTCCAAAGTAGGTTCGAATAATTTCAGCTGATTTTATTCTTTGGCATTGCACCTTTTTTTCAAAAATAGAAGTAAAGAACGCATTTATCTTCAAAGACACTTTAATCACTTTTGCAAGGATAATTTCCTATGTTCTATCCTATGTTCACAATGATCTCATGCAAAGAACTATCTCATGCAAAAAAGGTAATAAGATAGGGAAACAAGCAGTTTCTAGAATCTGCTAAGGAACTTCAAATTCTACAAACTTGCAAGAATACCACCTTGGATCGTTCTTGGGTCAATAACATAGCTTGATGTTACACACATTACCTTTGAGTGGCTTTCAAGACTATAAAACCCGATTTTGCGACACAATAGTAGATACCAAATGTTGAATATTTATTGTATTGCTGTATCGCGCTATTTTTGTCCTTCCGTAAGCATTTTAACAGCACGAGGAAGTAGAGAAGTATGAAAGTCACATCTTGGAGAGTGTTACTTCATTAAATACTAGTTTAATGTCACGCTATGCAGTAAATCTATAGCAGTATCAGTCCCGTTATTTAACTGTGCTTTTTTCTATTAACGAACTCTTTAACATTAGTTTTAACGAGCATTTTTAGCACGTACAAATAAACTGCTCTATTTTAAAACGCAGGTTTATAACTTTTATCAAATAATAATGCTAGTGAGTATTGTAACACTGTGTTGCTTCATTAATATACTTTACATACAGATAAACAAATGTACAGAGATAACTAGTCATCCACATACTTGCTCAGCCATGCCCCGAACATGAAGGGCACCAATTCATATGACTACACGATTATCCAAGATTCACGACTATCTACTTTAAAAGCATTGCTTGATACATGTTGAAACTCCTACTTTCTGGTAATACAATTATGAACAGATGACAAAGTCCCAAATTGGTAGCGCTGCTAAGCTTAATGACAGGACAGGACAAGCTACTGCATCATTTGTATAGCAATGCACGGCATTTGCTCAATATTTGAATCTTTGCTTAGCAATCATGCAGTTTAGAATGACTTTTCATTAAAGGTAGATTTTGCTCGGTGGAGTCGAGAAGAAACTGCATATGAATATCTCTTACAGTACCAAGCACTTTTCATTCTGGCTTTGCTTCAATATTGCTGTTGGCGCAGAATTGTCCGTGCAGCAAATTACCTAAGGATATTATCTTTAAAGACCAGTTGTCCAGAAAATGCTACAATATTCACGTCCTTACAACTCATTTCCTCATATGGGCAGGTGTCCTCTGGGAATGTATGGAGGTAGTTTTGCATCAAAATTGAGAGTGGATTTGGTTTGCATTATTACCAACATTTGGGCTTTAGAATGCTGCACATTTGAAAGAAACCCTGCATATATTGGGGATTGAAAATTGCGTAGATGAAAGGGTTGACTGCAGAATTAGTATAGGAAAGCATCCTAAAGACAAGACATGCCTGGTTGCACTTTAAATATTCTAAATCACCAAGGTATATTTTTATGAATCTATACACATAGAAGAAATAATTCGGAGACCAAAAAATGACATATGCAAAAATGACGATCAAAATTGTCTTAATAAGTTTTACTTCACTTAAATTGCTTGCTAATGTTGATCTATTCCTCATTCTTATAGCTTTGAATATCAGAACAGAGCAAATAACTATAGTGATTAGATGTGTAAAGTAGAAAGACGAAATAAAGCAAATGTAATAAATTAGGTATGAATCAGGTAGGAAGCAAAAAGCAACGGTTGTTATCGCAAACAGTAGCCCAGCGATCCATGGCACAGCGATAATCTTCAGGACCATTGATCTTGTTGTAAGTCTTCGGTGGAAGAAGGGGGCTTTAACTGCCAATGCACGGTCGAAGCTCATGACAGAGAGGTGTACCATGGATGCCCCTTGAATCAAGCAATGGAAGAAGGTACTTACAGTGTATGCAACAGAGATGTTGTCTATGCTCTGATTGACATTCATGAAAAGTGGCAGAAGAATCAGGCCCACCAGAAGGTCTGTAAAGGACAAAGAGAAAATGTAATAGCTGACAAGTGGCTTCTGTTTTTTCTTGAAAATAACGTAACAGACCAGGAGGTTTGTCGATGTGCAAAGCAAAGCGAGCGTGGAACCAACAATTGTTGTTGTGGGCCTTTGATGCGACATGTCTGAGATGCCTTTCACTTTCAAAACTGTTGTCCTGAGCCTTGGATTTGTTTATGGTGACACCAAATCTGGTATGAAAATTTTCTTGAATATGCTTTCCCGTTTTTTCAGTCGACAAGATACGAACCAGTGGAGTATTTATTTATGAGCTTCTGTGTTTCTGTGACAAGCTTCTTTCCCCAAGTTGCTTACGCATGAAATCATCGTTTGAAAGCAATGGTGGGTGTCACGTGACTTAGCCTCATTTGTTTGTGTTTTCTCTCAATCACCGTCGCCCAATGAAAACGTTTTCTGTTTATAAATGTTCTTCATTTCTATTCGCGACGTTTAATTCCGCAAAAGTATTGTATAAACATGAACTTGAAAAATTCTGCACTTTGTTGTCGAATACTGTACGAATTGCTTGACTAACAGCTTTTCACAGCAAAGCACATTATTAAATTTTTACTCTTTACGACTCAAAGCATTTACAGCGTCTGATAAAACTGATGTTGGCATTTAATTTATATTTTTGTGCTCGCATCTGCCGCAGTCACTTCAAATGACTTTTGAAGCAAGTAAGCACAGCTTGGCCCTAATTCGTTGCTCTGTCAAAAGCGTTAAAAACATCAGAACATCACAAGCGGCACCTACAGACCTTTTATGCAAAGTTTTAACAGTTGAATTTCCAGCTAAATTAGATCGAGCGTAAAACAGAAAAAATAATGAATTCTAAAGTGTCATAGGCAACAGGATTAGAAATTCTCCAACAAAAACAATCCAAGTGTTGGAGATGTAGACAATTTTTTCCAAAAGGGACCATTTTTCCAAATGAAACGCTTTTGGAAGTTACCGGCCAGCCTTCAGTAGCTTTGAGATAAATTGAAAGGTAGAAGGAGAGTTCACAAGCAGTGATGACATGTATTACATCATTATGAAACTGATGGCTAATCAGTTGCGACAAATAGAAAGCCACCCGGTGAAGTGAGCAGGCTGCCATTTTTTTGATGCCTCACTCTTCCCCAACCTAAGCTGCCTTTCTTTATTCTGTGTCATGCTTGCATCTCCAATTGGTTAATGCTGTTTATCTTGCACTGACTAGAGTTCAAGTAACCATACATTAGAAAAATATTCTCTTTTGCTAACGATATAGGTATTCCAGAGACACTTTTCATGGTATGGTATTCTTAGCCTTGTGTGAAAATTAGCGTGCTCTAAAGTAGGTTCGAATAATTTCAGCTGATTTTATTCTTTGGCATTGCACCTTTTATTTTCAAAAATAGAAGTAAAGAACGCATTTATCTTCAAAGTCACTTTAATCACTTTTGCAAGGATAATTTCAAGTTCTCAAATCATTTCATTTTTCTGACTTCAGTCATTCGTGACCCGGTAATATAACTTCGTTCAATTTCAAAATAATCTACGAGTTCTTGATAATCTATCCTATGTTCACAAAGATTCCCGGAAGTATTTCATGCTAAAATGGTAATATATAAAGTTAGCCAAACAAGCAGTTTATAGAAGTAACTAGAAATGGGTGGCCATTTGACCCTTTGTCTCCCTCCTGCCCCCTGCAACCTCATTCCCTTAATGCCATTTACAAGAGACAAAGAAAGTCAGAGCCTCTCTTACACACCCTGCAAAGTGCAGCACCCAGAGGAAGCCATCTCTAATTTATTAGTAATTTAGTGAAACTTGGCTGCCTTTCAAACAGTTGCGACCCAAACAAAGGGGTTTGTGGTGAGTTTTGAGATTCCCAAAATGTGTGGTCATGGCATACACCCTTGATGTTGAGACGCCTCTGCGCAGGAGAAGGTCTCGCTTTGACCGGGACTTGTCAGGGACCAACAAGTCACAGAATCACATTGAAGATGGAAAATGTTTGTTGTGACGAGCATTACAATTTGTTAACTAGGACTCAATCGACGTGCGAAGGCATACTTGCAAGCGGGAGGTCTGATATCTGGTCGACATATGGGGCCTTGCGTCGCGCGACAGAAGTGTTCTGCGATATTCTGTTGCAAGGATTGGCTGATATTGAAGACGAAGAGGTGGGTGGTTCATATCTGCTTAACTATTTAACAATACTATCAGTCTAGACCCTGGCTAAACGATCGAATGGTGAGAAAGAAAACGACCCCCTTATAGTTTTCATTTAAATTTCTTGCTGGTTAAAAGGTTGTTTAAAAGAAAAATTTGGTCGCCTCGTTGCGATAAAACGGCCAAAACAAAACGAGAAGGGCAAAGTTTAAGTAAACTCGCCGATGTGATTGATTCATTTTGATAAAACAAAGAAAATCCAGTTAACTTTTCGTATCCTGATATCTGTATTCCGAATTGAGCTAAGTTTGAACTAAGTGGTTGTGTTTTGTTTGAGTTTTGATATTTTTGGAGGGATGTAACTGGTTGTGAGGTTTCTGAAGGTTGCTCAAGACTCAATTTTATTTAAGCATTTAAATGATGCTTGGTAAACACACAAAAACTGAATACTTGATTTGAAATGTTTAGAGTTTGGAAATGGCTTTGAAAGGAAATATAGGTTTCTGTGAATTTATGATTTTCACAATATAATGTATATTTGATATAATTGCCAATTCCCTCTGACCACGAATTTTATATTACAGGGAAAATAAACAGCTGTATTAGCATACATCTTATGCTAAGCAAAAGTGAATTTTAACAATTTTGTAATTGTTGCCTAGACTGTTTATTGTTGACTTAGCTGGAATCACACAACTTGTTCAACTGGTCAAGTTTCATTTGGTTTTCTTCTGCAATCTGAAGAAAACTTTACCTGCTGCAGAGCTGCTGTATGAGGGTCTAAAACTTGAATCAAAACTATAAAAATCTAATTAGTCTGAAGTTTGGAAGTTTTTGCGATTAGGAAGTGAGATTGTGTTGATATAATTGATATAACTTTGATAAAGAGCAGATAACTCTATTTATATTAGTGAACTTCAATTAAACAGCAAACGAACTGCTATATGACTTTGTCATGAAATATCAGGTCATAGTATTTGCAGTGTGACAATCCTCTGCATATGACCGTATGCCCTGAGTTCTTTGAAGTTTTTGACTTTGTTTAGCTTCCCATAAACAGAATGCAAGTTTAACCACAACAAGAAGCCAACCATTAAGATCATTTAGTTTATATTGTGTTTTAGTTCTCTTATTTGAAGGAAGCATCAATGTAATGTTGTACATACACCATAGTTTTGCTACTGGAGATAGTGTTCCATATTGAATAGGAGCTAACATACTTATTACAAAGTGTGCAAATTCACAAGAGAGACTAGTGGATTTCTCGCCAAGTTCTTGAAGTACCTGCTAGCAAATGTGGAAACAATACTGTGCTTCAATTTTCAATTGATATAGTTTGTGTTTGCAGGTTATTAAGGTTATTTAGAAGTTTCTGTGCTAACTTTTCATCAAATTGGACACAGTATTTGGTTTACAATTTTCCTTGAGGACAATGTTTTAAGGAAACCATCCATGTGCACACAGTCACTGTATTGGTTACCATGACAGGTGAAAGTGGAAGTTATGTTGTAAGCTTTAACTGGCTTTGGTTTTTTGCAGGAGCTACTGAAATACTTACTAGAACACAAGCCAAAACAGCTTGGAAAGCAAGCAAATATCAGCTTTAATTCCTCAGATGCAACAAGTTTGGAGCAGTTCATAGAGGAGGATTGTCTACTCTCATATTCCGCATCTGTAGTTATTGAGGATTGCTTTCTGACTGGTGACAGGAAAAAAATTACAAAACTTTACAGAGGTTTCCTTGATTTGATTTTGATTTGATTTGTTTTGTTTCTACCTTGCATCCGAAGGTAGTTTTAGTTCACTGAGAAGCCTTTAAGTTTATTGAGCATTGTCCTGGTCCTTCCTCTCGATGTGACCACACCTCGTGATTCCTTAGGCCTGGAATTACAGAGAGTTGGCAACTCTCCTCACTCTGGGTGAAAGTTTGGTCATGGCAGGGACTTGAACCACGGACCCTTGGGTCCGTAGTCAGCGCCTCTAACCACTGAGCCATCCTCCCATCTTTGGTATTTAAACTGAGCCACTAATATACATATTCGATCATGTCCTTGCTCTGGAACTTTCTACAGCATCAGGGGGTTGAATTAGAAGCATAAACATTTGTGACTTTATAATCTTTTTCTTATTATAATGCCATTTTAAGTATTAATATACCATTTAGTTAATTCAGTGTTGTCATTGTGCAAGAGTCATTTTCTATTAATTATGGTGTCTATTTGCACACTGGGGTAAGATAAAGCTTTTTAATTGAAAGTAGACATAGCCAAGGTTGCAGGAACAGGAGAGTAAAAAATAGGGAGACTTGGGGAAGGAGAAAGAGGAATAAGAGACTATCAAAGCTAAAGAACGGGAGACAAAGTGATGGTATGAAAAGGATCACCTTTTGGGTAACTAATTAACAGGGGCCACGAAACTATCTCCTTGAGCCCTTGTGTTTGTACAGGGAGACAGGCTACATATAGACTAAAAGTGGTTGTTCTGCGTAAGACTAAAAGTTAGGGTTTACCCCAAAACAAATGTTGGTATGGTTTGTCATAAGAGGAATCAGGGCCTTGAATAATGTTGAGGATTAAGAGGGCTTGAAATGGACTCAGAAATTATTGCAAGTAATGATGTGCAGTATACAGATGAAGTCTTGAAAAGTAATTCAGCCAACATTTGTATTTGAAGGTGGAACTATCAAGGCCATTTGCTCCAATTTTAGTCATTCCTTATTTGTTTGAGATAAATGTTAACACATTTATATGAAGTAAACTTCTGGAGTAAGAACAATCCGAGAAGAAAAGCTGTACACTTGACAGCTTAAGTAAAAAACACTAAGAATTTTTGGTTTGCTGACAGTGTATTTAAGAGTGCTGCAAAATTATTTTGCAAAAAACCTGCAAAATTATTTTGCAAAAAACCTGCAAAATTATTTTGCAAAAAACCTGCAAAATAATTATTTTTTATTCTATATCTGTATACCGTTTTTACATAGCAAAACACAAATTTGCCAGACAATACCACAGAAATCATGGGAATGGGTAGCAACTCTGTGGCAATTTACATTCAACATATAAAACTAAGTTAACTGCAATTTAAAGGTCAAAATAAACAGAAAGAATGAATAGAAACTATTTCTAGAAAGAGGAGAGATTAAATGTATTGTTTCTATCACCAATTTATTCAAAACGTTAGAGGCCTGGATATATTTTAGCATTGAAGCGTTACATTTTGAATTTTCTTTGGTTTTAATCAATTTGAAAATATTTTGTCCGTTAGATTGAAATATGAGCTTTTTTGAACTGGGTTTTCTCAATTTTCCTCATCTATCATAACATTCCTTTTTAGAGGATGCATTTGTGCGATCAAGACCTTGCCTGCTCTGCTTGAAGATATGTTTTGCAGCGTTGGAACAAAACAGTTTAGATCTACTAACATCACTGAAAAACACTTTTGTAAGTAATGACAATTTGTTGTGAAAACATGCAGAGCCATAATTATCTTTTCAGGTTGTCTATGAGAATTTGGGCCACCACAGTAGATCTGATTAGGTGTTAGGACTCCTAAAAAGCATACAAATTTTGAAAATCTCATAAAACATCTATTAAAGCATTACACAGTTTGTGCGTTTCAAGACTTTAATTGCGCAGTCATCATTAAATGGTTGTAAAGAAACTTAAGAGATGCTAGTAGTGCTAGGAAAATGAAGACCACAGAAAGACCAAATGATGATTTTGTTGTTTGAACAAATGTTTCGTGGTAAAATCTTCAAAGCAAAAATAGCGGAAATATAATTTTTGCATACCTAAAGAATTTTGCAATCGAAGCTATCAAAGTATGCAAACTTCGGAAAATGACCAAAAGTCGAAAAGATAAATAGCCAGTTGCTGATCGAAAAACACAAGAGAACAAAGAGCAAAGATTGGCCTCCATTTTGTTGCGCCTGATCAATGATTTTTAAGCACACTACTGGCTATTACGGTGCTCATAACATTATTGGGTCAAAGTTGCTTTTTCGCAAACAAGTAGGAGCTAATTTCTAAGTACTAGGACTAAATATTCTTTGAAGTAGAAAACAATTTTTTGGAATTGTTATTTAGCTAATTTCCTGAATAGAGCAAGTTCTTTGACAACTTCTTCGTAAGGCCAGAGATGCATCTAAATGTATTAATTTGGGTCACATTTGAAGGTTTTTTATTGTTCGTCCGCACGGTACATATTTTTTTGTAACATTACACATGCTGGTGATTGTGTGCATTTTGATGTGTTGTGAAATTTGAGATGAATTTGGATATGAATTTTGAATAGAAAGGTTTGATGTTTTCAAATGAATTCAAATAGATTGGGTCTAGTGACTTCTTACTCGAAGGAGCCTTTTAAAATTTGCTTGTGGTTGCTGGTGGAAGTAATGATATGTTTGACCAAATGTATTAGTGTTTTAGAATTGTACCATCAGTCATAACATTTGATTTTCCCAGGCGACCAAGGAACAGTTTTTTCAATACATCAAAGAAGAACCGGGATTTGCGCCTGAGCCGGAAGAGGAAAATGAAGAGACGACCCGAAGTTCATCGCTTACTACACAAAGTGTGCCTAGTTATTCCTACTCAATGAGTTCTGGGGACGAAATTGGATTGGATTCCCAAGAAGGTGTCTTAGATGTATTTGGCACTCCTGAAGATGCCCCACTTTCGGACGGTTTTATTGGAAAAATTTTCAGACAAGATATGTCGAAGCGACGGAGTCTACACCAGGACGTTCTCATGACCAGCGCCTTAGCCGCTGTCATGGAAACGGGTGAAGATGGCGTGTCGTGGTTTGATGAGGCAGATAGAGAGAGTCTCACCGCAGAACCAGTCGACAAGGCGCGTATACGAATCGCAAGAATGAGAGAGATCTCTCGAAGTGAAAGCAGTTTGTTTAATGAGCATGGTCACATCGAAGCAGAGGACAAACACATATTCGAGGGCCGTAATGAAAAAGAGGCAGCCTCGGATTCACAGGCCATAATAAAAGCCCCGGCGATGCCGTCTGCTAAGATCCTTGAATTAAATGACGATGTAACGCCGGTTTTGTTGAGGAGGTCCAGTAACGTGGTCAGTACGCCTTTCAAGCGGGGCCATAACCGATCAAAGTCCGACCAGATAGGTATTTCAAAGGCAGTGGCTGGGTCTGATGCTGAAGATGGAAGCAAGGAGGATATTTCGTTTCCTAGCTCTGCCCCAGAAGAAAGTCGTGAGTTCATTAATTTTCTTTTTGCGCCTCAGGGATTCTACTTAAATGTCGTTGTAATGTAGTTCTTCTGTATTTGGAATTTGCAGTGCGACGGATGTCTTTTGAATTTATAGCATCTGAATTTCATAGCATCATAAATTATTGCAGTACAAGTTTTTTAATAAGAATAAAGTCTATAAGAATATCTAAAATAGAAAAACCAGTATAATGCCTGGCTCAACCTTTATACCTCAAGACTAAAGTTTCTCCGAAATCTGAGTTTTCTCCAGAATCAAAACAACTGTCACGAGATCTAAATAATGGATTAGGAACGTATTTTGCATTTAATATCAAATTTGTTGTTCTGTTTGTTCTTGTTGAAATTGAGTAAGATTTGATATTTTTCTTTCTTTTTAAGGCGAATTTACACCTTTTATTGGGCAACAATAATTTAAAAATGATCTTAGGCTAAAAGTCGAAAATTCTATAAAATATTGAGGCTCGGTAAAAAAATTAGATATTCTTATACGAAAGGTGTGTATCACTGTAGCTTAAGGGCAGTTTTGTATTTAGACTATGGGGCTCTTTATTAATCAGACTTGCTAGCGTTTTAGTGTTAAATGTTGGTTTGCACTGCAATAGTACCTCTTCAGTGTGGGGAGAAGAAGTCGCGGCGTTAATTCAAATTTCGTCACATGCAATCTTCTTACACGGTACAAGTCCTTGATTGTTACGGAAGCATAAGACACTCAAGTTGCGTTGAGTCAAGTTGCGAAATATTGAGATTTTGCTGCCCATTAGGGTGCTCAGACTTTTACGCTTTTCAACTTCCTTGGCATCTGAAATTTGGTTTTGTCATTCTCGTAATTTGAACCTCAATGATATTGCTACAATTTGCGCCTAACGATTTTATGAATATTGTTAGTATTCTGAAGAGCACTTTGATATAAAACCAGTTGAAGAGGTTGTACTATGGGGTCGGTTTCTGGAGGTAGCCTAATACATGTGTTGACCCATGGAAACGTAACATTTTTCATTAGTGCCAAAGCTACAAACTTTCCATACAGAACAAAGTGGTTGTTTTCCCAGAACAGTGAAGTCACTATTACCCTCCCAAAGCATATTTTGCTAAAAGTTTTAGAAAGAGGCTCAAATTTGTCAGATCAATAATCAAAGTGGCTGTTGATCAATGATGTATCACCCTTACCCCAGCCCTAACTCAAACCCAACCCTGACCCAAACTCCAACCCGAACCCTAACCCCAGCCCTAGTTTTAACCAAACCCTGACCCTTACCCCAATCCTAACTTCAACCATACCCCAACCACAACCCTAACTCTAACCCAACCCTAGCCCTAGCACTTCCCTGCTTCAGTTTACCATTGTTTGCCATATTCACATGGCCTCGTTTTGCTCTAGGCCACGAAGGGTACTACTACCAACACGAGGATGGCTGCATGTTCCCTAAGCCGTACAAAGGCCAGTCTCTCATCAGTTATCTCGACTCGAGGATTTACGATACCGGGGCAGAGCTAGACAAGGTAAGCACTTCAGTTAAGACAGAGCTCAGATAAAGGATTGGCCTTGCAATTGAGACACTTTGAAACTTTCCAATTTTATGAAGACAGAAAGAGCTCGTCTTTGCACAGGGACTCTACTAAAACAAAGTTGGTAGTGATTGGTCATTATACAGCCAATCATGCACTTTTCTGACATGGAGGCTAGTTTTTATCGATCCGCAACTTGCTATTTATTTTGTGAGCTTCTGTTAGTTTTTTCGGAGTTTGCATATTCGGGGTAGTGTCGAAAGAGTTGACTTACCGTATTTGATCTATTTAACGCCCGGGCTATTAATTCTATTTTAACCTTTAGGGAGGGCGTTTATTAGGAAATGGCGTTTATTAGGAAGTGGATGTTAAAAAATTCCTAAATGCAAGTTTGTGTACCTTTTCCTCTGAAGCTCTTCCAAGAATTTTCGAAAAATTATACAACGGAGATTAAAGAACAACTTCAAAACAACCAAACAACAATTTATCAAACATTTTTTTAACAAAACAAATAAATAAAGAATTAGTCTCGCAATGGTAGTACTAATCTATACAAAGTACAGGGGCGTTAAATAGAAAAGGGGTGTTGAAAAGAAAGTGGGTGTTAACTAACCTTTTTCACTTTTAGAGTGGGCGTTAATTAGGAATGGCCGTTTAAAAGGGGCGTTAAATATATCGAACACATTTTGCACTTAAGCACGCTGTTTCTTGCTATTTTGAAACTTTGTTTCGATGTGCGAGCACTCATCAAATTTTAGCAGGCTTCTAAATCATCAGAGAGGGAGCACCCATTCTTTGCTGTGGTTTTGAGTTATAAGTGAAGATGAAACGACTATTCCAGAACTGAAGTACTTGTACCAAAGATTTGAATGCTCACTTCAAAAGTTTTTGTGGTTTATTTGAAAATTGAATAGATCTGTCTAGAGTAAGCAGTTACTGGAGGAAGCTATTTCAGAACAGGGTCTATGTTTTCTTATTCGCTCATTTACAGCCAATCCTTAAAACATGCTCTAGTCCCATCCGTTGCATTTTTTCCTCTTACTAATTCACCTTAACTTTTACTGCAGGATCCGAAAAATTCTTGTACATGATGAATTTCATGTCCCTGTTTATTTTCTGTTTCAGTTTATTGTCTCTATTTATGTCCAATTTTCAGTTAATCAACGGCCTACTCCTAATAGTCAATTGACCTCCGATATGGAACTTTCTCTGTGTGTGTATATTAGCTCATGTGAATGTCAATGGTGAATAATGAGGTTTGTCAGCCGTATCTTAAGCTTTGGAAATACGAAAAGGGCGTGAAATCTTGAACATTGCATTGATAATGTGATACAGAATAGAACAAGTTCAGCAGTTTGAAATGACGCTTCTTTTTAAGGAAAATGCACACTTCAGCATTTGTGAAGCACTCATCACAGCGATCGAACAGGTAAGCTGATTCCTATTTGTCGAGTTTGAATTTTTAGAAAGAGCTTGTACAAGGTCAATTCTTAGCGTTTTACGTCTTTAGCAGTACTAACGTGCTATTTAAACAACAACACAAATACTCTAGGAATCGTTTGAATTTGTATATCAATCTCATACAAGGCTTTATCCTGATTCTAAGCTTTGTTCGTCTTGAGTAGCTCTCATGTGCTATATATACCATGGTGCGAACGATATTCGATTTGTGTGTGTAATAGATTTGTGCATGGATTTCTTATAAGCCACGATCCCAATGCTTCGCCTTAGATGAGATGTGCAAAACTGTTTGACTCGGACAGTGATGACAGTGACGAGGAGATACGAGCATTGAAACGGAAAATAAAGGAGAAGAAAATGCGAAAACGGATGTCGAAGCTAGAGTCCCAGAAGGCTTTTAGTGAACAGAGCACTTCAAGCACTTCAAGATCGACCTCTAGTTTCTTCACCGATTCGACTTTCAGCTCATCCTACAGTAGTTCCTTGACAGGTAAACTCGACTGATTTCTTCAAAATAGCATTTTCTCTCTCAGTTTCTCTTTTCAAAATGTCAGAGGCTACCAAATGGCTGTAGAAAATTTTAGGATCCTCGATGGGAAGACTTCCTCGATGAAAGCCATGAACAAATTTGGATCTGCTTTCATTCAATGTAGCTTCCATGATGCAAATTGTTGTTCCTCTTTAGATGCCATGACAAGGTATCAATGTGTGCATAAGACGTTGCTTTCTATTGTTGTATTAGACGAAACATACAATTGTTTTCTTTGTAGCATCCAATACAGAGATCAGGGCGATTATTGTTGTATTTCCCTGAAGATGTTTCCATGGTCTCGGGTCGATATGTATTTGTTAATGACACTGTACTATAGTAGCGTGTTAAGCGTGTCTGTTTTTCTATTTTTCTATGCCACCTTCGTGTGACGATTTCTTCTTATGGTTTTTCTCATCTCATATTCGCCCAATAAAATGAGATTATGAACAGCGAAAGGTGTTTATAATGAAAGGTGGAGTTCTGAAAATCTTTGCCTTCAACTATTTTTAAAAAACTTTTTCAGAAGTGTCATGACTTCGATTTCATGGCACGGTTACGACATTCTTTCATACAATCTGATTAAGCAATTTGTTGTTGTTGTTGCAGACGAGACGGTTTCAAAAGATGGTGCATCGCAGAAGACGCTCAGCAGGAGCTGGGAGAACGTGTCTTTGAGTCCGCATCAGAGTAAAACGAATGTAAATCACGAGACCACAACCAATACGAAACCGACCGTCGTTACGGTAGAGGAGCTACCACCGGACCCCAAGCCGGACGAATATTCTGCGGAAGTGGTCGCCAAATCGTTGTTAAAGAAGTTCGTGGGCCGTAAACTTCCCGCGGCGTCAGACTTGAAATGGATCGTTTCGGAAATCCAAGTTCCGCAAAGTATTCTTCCGCTACCAACAGCGTGGCCTGTATCACCAGATGACGCAATGTTCAATGGCCGCAGAGTGTCTGGCGATGAGGCCAGCACCAAGGATAGTTTTAGGATAGCAGGAATGCCTGTATGTGAAGTGTATTGCTTCTATCGGACTGTCAGGGCTTTTATTAGGCCAACTATTTGCCTGTCGTGATATCACGGTCAATTGGTAGCGTTAAGGAGTATGATTTTTACAAAGCTAGGAAATTTCATTTGTTCAACAATTCCTTCACGCTTTGAAACGCAGACTGAAGTTTAGCACTAAAGCCTGAACGTTAGATCTTTGATTTGGGAACTCCTCTGTTTGTGTGACAGCACTTTCTCGAATTTCCTAGATGTCGTTGTATTTTGTGACAATTTTCTAATTTCCAATATTTCCCAATTCTGGAAACTTACCAATATTATTGATAGGCGGTGATGAACGCGTTGGAGATAAGATGAGACTCCTTATTTGAGAACAATATTAATCATTAAGTCATTAAGGAAAGGCATTTTTTCTAAACCTGCTTTTCATGTCTATTTCCGTGATGAACGATTCTCTTAAATCCTTATGCAATGATTTATTTCTTGTAGACTCGAATTCGTGGAAATCTAGAATGGGCGCCTCCACGACCCCAAATCATCTTCACCACCCACCCCTACGTAAAGTATGCAATCTTTTCATTTTTCTCCCAATCGCACAATCACTTTCCACACTTCTCTGTTACCTGTTACCAAATCAATGTTTAGTATATGATTATCATTATTACTTGCATATTTACATAGTTATTATTCACAAAGTAGATTCGAATTTTTTTTAAAAAGTTGTCAAATTTTCTTGGTATCTAGTTAACGAATTTCAAGTGATGTCAAGAATTTTTGAAAGATAATTTATTTTGCAGAAGAAAAAATGCTCTACAAAAACAGCATTATCGTTGTGCAGGCTGTGGGCTGAAAGTTACTCCAAGTAAGTGGTTATTTTTATTACTATAAATAGTTTGGAAGTATCGTTACTGATTATGCATAATTTTGTATGCTACTAACAACGCACAACGTGTGGTCACGTAAACTGGAGCATGAGTGAAGTATGGATGTTGAGGAGTTCGAATTGGTTTGTATAAAAGGCCCCAGTTTGATGGAAGTGTTGTGAGATAAAATGTTGTGTGGTTGCAAAAATGAAGTACTGAAACATTGTTTAATCCGTATGGAGTTTTAGCCTTATCAGGCTGCAGTAAATGGGCTAATGTTTGTATTTTTCACGATCAATGTTTCGCGTTTGCAGGTTTGTCAAAGCGGTTCCGCTCTTGTCACTACCTCGGGAAATACTTTTGTACCAGTTGTCATCAGAATCGAATGCAACTAATACCATCAAAAATAATTACAAAATGGGATTTCAAGCAGTATCTTTTTCAGTGTTTTTTCCACGTCGTTGTCTTAAATAGACTATTTGAGTCGACTTTTTGGTTTTTTGTTTGAATTGAAGCTTCTATCATTCATTCTTGTTCACGTTATTAATCAAGAACAAACAGGTGTATTTTGTGATGACAGAACTTTAATTTGGTATTACACATAACAACGTAGACAACCATGGATTGCATTTCTGTATTGTCATTTCGTTACTCTATCAACAAATATTGCACGTCCTAGCTTTTTATTTACCATGGATTACCTACTTTCTCCAAGTTATAGTCAGTATTTTATCAGATGTAATTAAGTCCTTAACCAGTCATAGATATCCTGTTTCTGATTTCGCTGCCGACTTCCTCGCCAAAGTCTGGAAGGAACCATTGTTCAATATATCTGGCATCGACAATACTTTATACAAGAGAATAAAATTGATGGACACAATTAGGGTGAGATTCCAATATATTCAATATTAGAAACAATGCAAGAATTTTTTGAATTCCCGTTTTCCATTTTTCGAAAGTAAGGCGAAAAGTTTGATTCTTTAAAGGTGCAAATAATATACATACAATTTTTGACAAAATCATTTAGTATTTCGGAAAGTTTAATTTTTGTTGTTACCCTTCTTTGGCAGGAGCTGAGATTAAAACTGCATTACGCAAATAGATTTTTGAAAACGTGCAGACTCGGTGAAAGGTTTGTATCTGGACCCACACAAATCTTATTATTAAGAACGTATGCACTGATGTCAAATTCACTGAAGATAGACCAAATGCACTGCATAATTGATCTGCATTTAGATAGGATACCGATAAGGATCTTATATTGAGTTGTTTTGCTGACACGTGACAAAGAAAGCTGTCGAATCTGTCGCGTATATTTTCTATTTAGGCCCCGTTCGCATTTTAATCTTCCCATCAGCCTGTGTGGTCGTGTATTCACAAAACTTTGCCATGAATATGAAATGCAGAAAATGGCCTGACCACAGAGGGTGTAGACATTAAATTTTTTGAATTATCTTTTCGTTGATGCTCAGTGAAATGTACTATAGAAGCTCCATTCTGTTGCAGTAATGTCAAAAAATGTGAGAATAATTGAAAACACATATAGAAATGATGAATTAGAACAAATAATAAAGGATTTAGAAACATATAGAAACTTTGATTAGTAATATGGCGTTAGATGAAGAGGAGCATATCGAGGAATTTCCAATAAGTGTTTGAGCTCTTTTTCATTCGTTTCCATTTTCAGTTTGCAAGAAAAATTCCATCAACTACCAAGTCACTTACTTGATGATTTACATTTATATTCGATAGAGGATTTAATTCAGGTACAATTCTTCTCTATTTGATAATAACTCATTTCCCAGTACTATTGGCAATAGTCCCACCAGTACTGCTTTCAATTAGTCATGTTGCACTAAAAATCATTTTAAGGATGTAAATTTGCTTACTTAAATTTCGAAGTAGTTTGTCTGTCGTGCCACGAGGTACAACTTAATTTGAACCTGTTTTATATATAAATGTTGGTCTTAAAGGACCTTTGCCAAAGAGCAACTCGCCTATCGAAAGCTTTTTTTCTTGCCTTTGAAATAAGAAAGTATGAGTTTAGAGAAATGTTCGTTTAAGTTTCGTTATTTGTATATTTCTTTATTTGACGTTTAGTTTGATTGTTTACATTTTAGGTCAAAAGTGGGGATCTTTTAATTAAATTGAAATCATTGATTACAACTTCACTAAAGCACATTAAAGAATGCCAGGTAATGACGAAATCTCTCTTTGTGTTTATTTCCACAATTCTCCATCTTCATTCCAATTCTATGTCAGATGTCAGTATCAGACAATGTTAGATGCTATAATATTACCATCCTTTTCTTTGTTGGAGCTTCCGATACCTTTTGTGTAAGCTATAGGGCCTTTGTTTGAGTCTAAATTGCTGACTTTCCTATTATACGTTCTTGGGTTTACAACATATAAAGCATTTTCGAAAAGGGCCTGTTAAGAAAGAAATAAGAAGGCGTGTGTGTATATGATTTCAAGGCTTTGAAGATCTTGGTTTTCTTGTTGATGGTGTGAATGGCAGACTCTAACTCGAAGTTTCCTTTTTCGTAGCTTTGTGCGGTTAGAGGATTTGTGTGTGAATATTGTCGAGACTTTGACGATATTCTATATCCATTCGAACTTAGCAAAGTCACATCTTGTCCAAGTGAGTTTCCCCCTTTTACATTTATAGATAGATGCACTAGACGTTTATCAAATCACTTCCATTAACCTTAAAGTTATTGCACGTTTACATTTAATTTCTTGAAGTCAAATCTTTACATGGCTGAAAACTGAATCATCGCTTGTACCGCCCTTATTTTAAAGGTGATGTGATTTTTCATACTTTTTTCAATAGTTTGTAAAACATGTTACCATAAAACTTGCTTTGTGCCAGAAAAGTGCCCCAAGTGCGAACGGATCTGGGCAAGGTATGTCGTTAAAATTATTCACCATACTATGTGGTCTTTGAATTTACGCCCTTTATTACCATTTAAAGTTCATGTCTGCTCAAGTTGGCATGTCAAGCCCTTTTTCATTCTGAGATATTTTTGATACAATTTTCCTTTCCTTCCCATTTCAATTAGAAATGTTTGATTTCTCGTTATCCATGGGCTTGTGTCATATCAGTCGATTTTATTGTATGGATTGTACTGTACTGTAGTAAACTATTACTGTACTATTACTATACTAATACTGTATTATGTTTGTACTATTACTGTTCTATACTATACTTTCCTGTACTATACTATACTATACTATACTTTACTATACTATACTATACTATACTATACTATACTTTACTATACTATACTTTCCTGTACTATACCATACTATACTATACTATACTTTCCTGTACTATACTATACTATACTATACTATACTATACTTTCCTGTACTATACTATACTATACTATACTATACTTTCCTGTACTATACTATACTATACTATACTTTCCTGTACTATACTATACTATACTATACTATACTATACTTTACTATACTATACTATACTATACTATACTATACTATACTTTCCTGTACTATACTATACTATACTATACTATACTGCACTGAATTTTGATATCTCACTGTTCTGCATAATGTGTGTCAAAATGTAATTTTACCTAATTACGTACCGTTGAATTTCACCCGATTACTACACCATTCTTCGTTGAATCCAGTTTTCTGCTAGAAATCACATCGTTAATCTTTACATATGCCATAACCGCTAAACATTTCATTCCATAGTACTTCTAAGTATTTCTAGTAAACAGTGTAGGGCAAGCCTCCACTCTAGCTGCATTGATTTTGATTTCCATTTACTTTGCAGGCAGCGATTACTCGACTCCAAGCCGACAGACCGTCTGTAACAGTTCCCTTCAGATTGGTGAAAATCTTAATAAGTATTCTTATAGAATGTGCTTTCAACATCGATTGTTCTGCCCACTATTTTCCATTTGACGGTTTAGGTAAAAGTATGCAAGTTCGATATTATCACCTGTATGGTGGCTGCGAAGGTGCAAACAATAAGGGGGGAGTCAGGTATCGAAATTGACCAACAGTTGATGAAAAAGCTGAAACTGATTTCAAGAATTCTCCGGATTTCTGTTTCCCGGCCTATTAAGATTTTATCCCTTATCTTTCACCCCTAAGGTGTCCACTTGGCTCATACATTCCTTCTATATTAATTCTTATTTCATTTCTTTATGTCTCTCCTAAACGTATTAAGACAACGATTGCTATTAAAATGAAAGCCATCGAACTTTATTTCGAACAATTTTATGCCACACGTGCTTCTTAAAATTAAAGTGACATAAAATAAGCTTCTAGATTGCATAAGTTACACCTCTAGGGATTTAGGGGCTGGGTGTGGGGTTTTATTCCTCGTTGACATGTAATGCTCTGGGGAAAACATTAACTGACTTTCAGGCTCAAAGCATTTACTAGTTAATCTTTTTTTCACGACACAAAGCCTTCATTGATCCATTTATTTTGCTCACAGCTGATCAAGAGACCTCGTTCATTAAGCAAAGAATCCTCTAGATGTTTACATCCGTTTTAAAGGTTGAAACTTTAGTCTTTCTTTGATGTTAGAAAACATTTGCCTGGACCCTTGGGGCAAGTGTCGTGAAAATCTCTTGGGAAACAGAATATTTCTGTTTCTTTCGTGTATATAAGTTTTGAATTAATATATTTGATTAACGTGTGAATACGTTTTTATATGTTTGGTTCTTGCTTTCGGTGTAAATTTTAGTATACCTAGTCGCAATTGAACTTTGAATGCACGCAATGAGATGTAAACTTGAGCATATCATCGTTTGAAATAAAACACGCCCGATTAACATTGCTTTTTGACTCCCTATTTCATGAAATTCATCAGTAAGACATAATTCAAATTTCATAATTTTTCATCCGCGTAAACATTATAATGCGTGGCTAGTTCGAGTATTCGCGGGTAATACTGGATTAAAGAAACTACCACTTGGGTCTTATAGACTTCGTGTGACGATATACTTGCACAAGCAAGGCTCATACTGGTAGGTAGATCGTAGATGTGACTGCGTTTTTCACGTCGAAACTTAGCTATGAACAATTAACACTGATAAAATCAGGTTGGTAATAAACGAAAATAAGTCAGCCTAGTTGCATTATTTGTCGTCTGTCAATGTCTACAGCAATCACAAATCAATTACTCAGGCCAACAAGTTATTTTACCAAATTCATTAGAAATCGATTATCCATACTCGCTTCAAATCACTTTAGTACGTTGTTGACAAATAACAGGCACCATTGACCCGAAATCGCACATTTCTAAGCATGTTCCATTTGAATATCTCCTTCAGGTTTAATCGACTGTTAAATCTGTTTTATAATTTACAAGTTTACGGTTAAACATTATTTGTAATGTTTGCTTTTTCCGTGAAAATGTACTTAGAATGAGCTTTGGCAAGTTTTGGAATTACAAAGTAATGAACCTAATTTTTCAACCATGTTGCAATGGCTGCTTCAATCTTGGATCTGGCATCTCTGAGTTGCGGAAGATCTTCACTTGAATCTGGGTACATATTGGCACAGTGCGCGGTTCCTGCAATCAAACAAGATACAGCGAAAAGTAATTTTCTGTAATTGATAAACTATCTGATCTATAAATTCCAATCGAAAACTAAGATTTTAGCATTCTCGGTGTTTATTAGTGTCAAGCAAATAGCAAAGAAGGTTTTAGTGTTACTACTATTTTATCATTATTCATTTGGCGAGTCATTTTTTCGTTGATATAAAAAACTTCTGGCTCAAAATCTGAAAAAGTAAAGTTTAGAAATAAGTAATAGGTGAGCTTGCCGTGGATGTAAATACTGCTGATGTAGGAAGGGGTATCAGTTGTAAAGCTTAGAGCATGCCATGGGTCGATATCTCCATTCACAAAGAGCACCTTTGAAAAGGAGTAAGATCATACATAGTTTGGATAGTTAACAACAACAGTGCATTAACAACAGTGCATTAACAACAGTGCATAGCTTTTGCAAGGATGCCAGACATTTGGTCATTTTCAGGCATAAGCATATTTTGAGGTTGGTGTCAGACGGGAAAGTGTCAAAAGAAGACAAAAACCATGATCCAGCTGTTGCATGTTGTGGTCTTGCAGTACCACAGTACCATTTGCCTTCTTGAATATTTTGGGTCTCACATATTGGAAGTAAAGCAATTCATAATGGAATTTACAGTAACCCCCCTCACATAAGTCAAATCTAAGTAAGGACTCATTATTCTTAGCAACATTATTCTTATCTTTCAAAGTCAATTCTGCAGCGACCTCTTACGTTTCACAAAAAAACTAAAGCATGAGTAAAGTTAAGCAAAATAATCAAAGTTATTAAAACAAACACCTTAACCAACCCCTGCAAATACTGCTTACGTGAATTTGCGGGACTCATCTAAGGATACCCAGCTATATTGCTTTCCATAATTTTTACAATTCATATTTTTACTCACAAATATTCTACAATATAATGAAAAGTAAAAAGTAAGGGGAAATTATTAATTGTTAGCCCTGTGGAATTCAAAGTTAGCAGTGCATTGTCCTCTGCTTACCTTTGATGCAGAATATTCAAATCCACCATAATTCACATTTGTGAAAGTGATTCCATTATTGATGTTTGTGGCATTGAATTTTGACCCAAAAATATCTTTACATTGTTGAATGGAGAAACTAAAACATTAAAAATGCACTTCAGTGGCCTTAGAACAAGAAATTCTAATAACAGTTGAGCTTACTTCAGGGGCAAAACTAGAATATTTTAAGGGCAGGGGTTTTGTGGTTGAAATGGGACATAAAGATATTGGGTTTCCATGAGAATAGGGCAAAATTCACTTCCTTGCCAAAAAGAGCAGGGGTTGTAACCCCCACAACTCCCCCTTAAATGAACCCCTGTTACTTACAATCACAAAAGTTTAATTTTCTTAACTGACACTGGGCTTTAGATGACATCAATTTTTCAAAGTTACAGAACATGAGAGAAAACCTTGACAGCATCAGCTTAACTGGGTATGACTGTATTTGGTACAATCCAATTTCATGATATTTTATCGATATTTCAATTATTTCCTTTACCTTAGAGGACCCAGAGTTCCAAATGGCTGCTTGTTAGAGTCTGTTGTTTGATAATAACCAAATTCTGTGCAGGTTTGATACAACCACTGGCGTCCTAGAAAATTGAAGCATTTTCAAACTAATTTGCAAACTTTTTGTCAATTCTTTGTAATTATAGAAACATAGTAGCAATAAAAATTTGCTAGAAACAGCTACTATGTGGAAATGTATCAAAATTACAGTTTTGCCAAATCTTTGGTACATTAGGTGTTCATGTAAGATATTTCACTTTTTTCAATCTAATTGTGGAAGATTGGTTTTCCAACTCAGATGTCTCCAGATACTGTGTAAGGCTAGATGTTTTGTCGGTTCAGTTCTTACATTTTAAAATACTTCTACATACAATATCTCAATAAAAACACTAATTGCATACAATGACTTTAAATTACATACTACTAATAAAACAAAAATAACAATTTACAGCATGCAGGTAATTGATAATTGATAATTAAAGATAATTGTTTACCAAACTATGACAAATTTGGAGTAACAAGCAAACTCAGGCATTATGAAAGTTGATTTGCAATGAAAAAATACCAACCTCCCTCACTTGCTGTTGAACTCCATGAGGTCTGTTGCAATGATTTTACCATGTCCTTGTACGAAGCATCTAGGCATTTGCTCTCATAAACAGCCAGCATTATTTCATTGACTCTGGCATATCTCAGCAATGGGCTTCCAACACCTTCATCATTCATGACCTTGCAAAGTGTATCAATTGTGATATTTGTCCCTCTTGCTCCCTGGTAAAGAATAATTTGATGTCACAAGCACTTTGGTACAAATGTTATTTAAGCTTCCATGTGAGATTTGCATAATTGGAAGTTAACTTGTTCCAGCATTGAGACTATATTAACAATGCTGATCTGATAACTTGGAAGCAGAGGTATACTACTACAATGACAAATTATTCAAAATAGAAAATAATAGTCCAGTGCTCTTGATTATTGAAGGAGAATAGACTGCAAATTCATATGTACCTCAAATGCTCTATTATCCTTGTTGTATTGAACAACACCAGCGAAATTGTCAGCCAAGGAAGAGGCAAAATTCATAATATCCAACTTGTCAGTAGTTACAGGTTTGCAAAGTCTTAAAAGTGAAGAGAATTACAAAAATGAATTTGTTGAATCCCTAAATTTATTCAAAGTGATATCCTTCAGGAGTGAAAAAGTTATGTGCTTAAACTGCTACAATTTTGAAATAAACCATTTGTTTTATTACTTGACTAAAAACAGCAGCTACGTCAACCATGGTTCGAGGGCAATCAGCATTGAAATGTGCAAGCATAGGCGCCGACTACGTGGGGGCTTGGGGGCTCAAGCCCCCCCTGGGGATTGCTATGGGGGGGCTCAGCCCCCCCTGGGAATTTCGTTTGAATTCAATCAAAGAATTGAACTGATGATACTGTAGACCATGATGTTATATCTGCTTTATTAAAATGTTTTGTTTTGTTATTATACATACTACCTATGTTGTATTACGTTATTAAAGCGACAGGTAATTTCTCTACCTTTCGACTTTTTTTTAATTGATTTTAAATTCAAATTTTGAGCCCCCCCTGGGAAAAATAAAAGTCGGCGCCTATGTGTGCAAGGCAGAATTTACAGCATAGTTATACTTTGAACTTGGAAATTAACTTAGTGAGTTTGGAAAAGACAAGCTAAAGATTACTTGCTTGAAGATCTTTGTTAAATTGGCTAATCCTTCACTAGTCTTGGCCATTGTTTCAAACATTTTGGTAGCAGTTGCTATGTTTTCATTGCAGGTTGGTCCAGTTGTGGCAAGAGAGTTGGAGACTACTTCGTAGTACTGTGGGAAATCTAAAACAGCTTGAATAGGAGCACTGGTTGCAACAGCACCTTCAGAGAAAATTACACCTAATTATTCTTCAATGTAGTATGATATGTACATATAGTGCTTGCACTTAATCATGGATAATAAAAAAATTGTCATTTTGATCAAATCAGCCAGCCATCTTGATTGAAATAATTGGATATGAAACACCAGCCTGAAATCTGAATAATTTTCAAGATCTTCTATTCTGAAACAGGATCTTCCATTCTTGAAAGTTTTTTCAAGCTACTGCCCCTTTTATACGTGTTGGGCATCAAAAACAAATGATGATTATAATACCAAAAGCATGTATACTGTCAGTGTAAAAAGCACCTGTAACAAGATGTGGGTACTTCAAGCGGTACCACGCTGAAAGAGCACCAGGATATGAGCCCCCAAATGATATCCATTTGTTCATCAAAGTCAGCTCAAACTTGTCAATCATGGCCTGCTGAAAGGCAGCTAAATCGGCAAGAGCTTGCTCACTGCTTAGGTGTTGTAAGCTATCATCACTCATATCACTAAAAGAAAGAAAATCACAAAAAATTAAGAGCTTTAAATCTGTCAGTGATTAGTTCTTATATGTAAAGGGCCAAATATCTTCATATCTTTTATCTTCTAAATTAGGGACACTTGCAAGGAAAAGTGAACAAAGAATGGTAGTGAAGAAACCCCCTCAGACATGGCTTTTGGTGCTGCTTTCCAGTGGCAATAACTTGAGGTCCCTTATTGATAACAATGTCACTAGAGATCTTCTTCCCATTTTCATAAAACCCATTATCTTTACAGCATTAATCTTATCTGATATTCCAAAAGGGGAGCAATTTTATTGAAAAAGGCATAACCAGTGGCAGTTTTAAGAAATTCTGGGCCTGGGGCAAAATCATCTGCAAGGCCCTTGTTTGAACATTTTTTGTTAGCAAAGACTATTCTTTAAGTTCTTTTCCATTATAGTTGTTCTGCCTCAAGATAATGCCTTTTCAATTTTTTTTAGGTGCAGTGCCCCTTTTGGGTTACCAAAACCTGGGGTCTGGGGCCATGGCCATTCGCCCCCCCCCCTAATGCTACCACTGGGCATAACCTTTGTTACCCTGTCATAATCTTCTCAGAAGAGAATCCAGTTAATCGAAAAAGAGGTTTTCCCCTAAAACCACCACTGGATATAACCTTTTCTACTCTGTGTTATAACCTTCTTCTCAGAAGAGAATCCAGTTAATTGAAAAAGGGGTTTGGGTTCTTATATATCTCTGATTTAAATGCAAAAAGTAGACGCTACAAGCAGTACCTTAACGGATGGCTTTTGCCGTAGAATCTATGTTCCAACATGAAGCACAGAGCTCCATACTTTTGAGCATACTTCATCATGCTACCCACAACTAGCCAAATGGACCTTGCTGTCCCTTCGCCGCCAATCATCAAGAACACTGGGCCATCGGCTTCTCTCTTGAATAGGGTCTCGTTGTAGAAGTACCTCTGCTTCCATGTCCTCAGATCAGCATTATTAAAATGGTCTAAGCGCTGTTCAAACCAGTTGTCTTCTGGCAACGCGTAATTCTCATAGAAGCTCTGAGGGACACTCGGTGACCCTAGAAACCCTCCAACTGGCCTGCCGCGGATAAACTTGGGTATATACCCATGGCATTTAAATATTTGAAGGAAGAAAGCTATTGCGATTAAGCCTGCCCTGATCATCATTGCACCTTCGAAGTAGAATTTTACTTTGCCCTTCCGATGTCAGCTGCTTCCTTTGCGGAAAGAACATGGAGCCTCGTTCTAGCGTCGCCCGCTTCAGAAGAGAGGCCACACGATCAAGTTGATATCTTATTTCCCGGGAAGAGAAACATTTGAGGCTCATAAATGAAAGAAAATGGTTAAAAAGTTTTTGATTGAGTCAGACGCCTTTCTGGTTTGCATGACACATGCTTTGTCAACAGAGCAAGAAGAAGTGATGGGTCTACTTATTGGTGAGGTAGGCCTCTCTGATGCTTAGCTATGGGCGGTTAAAAGATGTATTCTCCGATCCAGATTGAAATCATCAATTTTGTATCCGCTATCTACGGTTCTTTCCTAGAAATGAACATCAGAATTGAAATCTTCATTGTTAACTTTGCTCAAATTTAAAAATACGTGTTATTTGATCCTTCTGTCGCCATTAAATATTTAGACATTTCTTGTGAGCTTTGACCACAGCAGTGCAGCAAATTCCGTTGAATGAAATGTATAGGAAAAGCTAATTTTTTTAAATCTTCATTTAAATGTTTAGCATTTCCTACACTTATATATATGGCAGTAAAACATTTTCACATAGTCTCAACAATTATCTAGATATTTAAAGCAAAGTAACTCACAAATGAAGGGTCCAAACAACTTTAGTTTTTCAGTTTAAACTGAGTTAAGGTTGAATATTTTTATTCTGATGATTTTTTTTATATGTGTAGCTATTATGTTAATCATGTACTATATAGTTTGATTACATACACCTTACATTTGTTACATTTGAAGCATAGAATTTTAATTTCAAGATGGTACTTCTAATTAAGCAACTGTTGCCAATTGGGAATGTAAAATGCAGACCAGGAACTAAGAGTTGTCTTGCTCTATGTACCAAAGTATGTGCAGATCCGTGAACTGAGTAATCAATTGCAGAAATCAAACACTTATCTTCACTATTTTGTATTTTGTGTAGAAATAGATTAATCATTTAATGAATTGCTCATTATTAACTCTCTTCAGAGTAAAATTCTTCAGAGTTGTAATTTTCCAGAGCAACCACTGTACCAAGAATTGAATAGTCACGCTCTTCCGATTTTCAGTGTAGTCATTCTATTGAGTAATCACACAAGTCATAAGTAATAATTCCGCAGATTTATAATTTTTTAGAGTACCAAGTAATCAGTTTTTAGATTAATCAATCAAAGATGAAAAGCAGTTTTTATCTTCTTGCCCTCCGCAAGCACATATGCATTTTATGTACACATGCTGAACACTGTTCCACAAAAAGCTTCAAGCAATAACTTTTATCTCATATATGACATATGTTGTATATATCATATATTACATAATATTTCATCAAAACATTTTAACTCAGCCTGTTTGATGTCACTTACAGATTGAGGATGAAATTGCTCATGCACATGCCGTCATCATGCTAAGAAGGTCAGACAAGCGGAAGGACCGTGTCGAGATATCACCAGAGCAACTGTCAAATGCCTCTACTAAAGCTGAAATATCCTTCACCTTTATTTTTTTCAAAGTTATTTAGTGCTGATCAATTGATTGGTTGATGTTTAGTTGACATTATATTGTTGTGTCCCTCTGATCCTTTTTTTTTTGGCTATTTTTCTTTTTTGCTAAATTAGTCTTTCTCTTGTCAATTCTGAATTTCTAATATTTGCCTGGCATGGTATGATATCTATGTTATAAGCAAATGATTTATATCTTTACCTTTTTTTAATTTTTTTAAAGAGTTTTGTATGAAAGTTATGTTTAACCGATTTTGGAGCAGTCAGTAATATGTAGTAGGCCAGGATTGAAATGGTGAGAAGTATGGATTTCGAAAACCAGTAAAAAGCTTATTGTTTCTAAATTAAATTCTCCCCAGTCTACAACTCTAGTTCAAAACAAGAAGGCCCAAAAACAAGAACTGTTTTAGCAACCCAACATCTGTGGTTCAATTAACATATCCATTGATAACCAGTTTTTTAACCAGTTTCCTTGACTAGAAGTAAGTGATAGGCCACAGCACAAGAGCAAAGAAACCATTAAGGATCATTGGCTGGTACCACTCGCATCCACACATCACAGTATGGCCATCTCATGTCGGTAAGGGAAGAAAGGACAGAGGCACACCTGTGCACCAAAGGCACCAATCTTTTTTGCCCCCCCTCTCTCTCTCTCTCACTCACTAAGCTTAGGCCAATGCGAATTTCTGTTTTGCAAACATCGTAATAGGTTGATTCCAAACAGATTGATAAATCGGTCACCTGTCCCACATTCCTTCCCTGTTATGTTTTGAGTGACCTAGACCCGTCTTTGTTCTCTGTTTCTATTGTTTACTGATGTCATTAGACGCTGCTATCTTTAAATTATTTTTGTTTACAATTTTATCCAAGGTCATGCCTATTTGTAACTATGTCTTTGTGAAAGCAGTTCTTTGTATTACCCGTCTTGTTCCGATTTAGATCGCGATGCAAGTATTTATTGATGGAGTTGTCTTGACTCTATTCAAAGAACCCTGCATTTTAGCGTTCTACTTTCCTGCCGTATTTAGCTTTTGTTAATTCTCATTCCAGATGTTGCAACACAATCAATGTATCAAATGATGGATCAAGATTTCGTTGGCTTGATAATTTCCTGTTTTAATGACGATCCTATAACGGTATGTCTCTTTTGTTTAAGCATCAAATTTGTCTATTTTCTTGTATCTCTTTAAAGATACAAGTATGTAAAAGAAATGATACAGGTGTGTGAAAGATAAAAATATTTAAGAAAAACTTTTATCTATTAAAAGCATCTCTTGTTTTCTTTCTAGGCCAATTTTTCAGTTTGTTTTTAGATCGATGTTAACATTGTTTATAAAGTAGGATAAAATTCTACCGTTGACCCTTTTTACAGTCTGTTGGAGATGTCCAAGTCACGTGCTTTCAAGCTATCCAAACAGGTTCTTATAATATGTAAGTAAACATAAAGTTTCTCGATTGTTTGCGGGGCATTTGAAAAATATTGGATTCCGAAAACATACTTTGCTAAAATTCGAATGTTTACTGTATGACCTTGCGTTTTGCTACCCGAAACTCGTCAAAAGCCAAGACCTCGTGTGATTTCAAGCAGATCATCATCGCTTTTCACGGGGCCAGGGTTATCGAGTTTACCTGAGTATGTTTATCTCCCGCACTGAATAGCATGGCTATTGTAAACCATCTTTCAGGACAAATGAAATCCGTAAGCTCTACTGGAATTCTCATGTTGCAAATGAAACCCATTAGTTGCAAATGAAACCCATTAGTTGCAAATGAAACCCAATTGTTGCAAATGAATTCCTTTGGTTACAAATGAAACCCTTTGGTTGCTAATGAGACCCTTGGGTTACAAATGAAACCCTTTGGTTGTGTACACTCTCTGGCTGTTGATGAAAGCTCTTTTGAAAATGAGCAAATGAAGCCCTCGGGTTGCAAATGAAACCCAATTGTTGCAAATGAAACCCTATTGTTGCAAATGAATTCCTTTGGTTGCAAATGAGACCCTTTGGTTGCTAATGAGACCCTTGGGTTACAAATGAAACCCTTTGGTTGTGTACACTCTCTGGCTGTTGATGAAAGCTCTTTTGAAAATGAGCAAATGAAGCCCTCGGGTTGCAAATGAAGCCCTCGGGTTGCAAATGAAACCCAATTGTTGCAAATGAAACCCTATTGTTGCAAATGAAACCCTATTGTTGCAAATGAAACCCTATTGTTGCAGATCAAACTCATTAGTTGCAAATGTGATTCCCTGGTTGTTGTAGATGAAGTCATTTCACTGTAGTTGAAACCGGTTGGTTACAAATGAAGACCATTGGTTGTATGCAAAGGCGATGGGCTGAAAAAGACCAATTCTTTAAAAGTGTAATCTTTTGGTTGGAAATGAACATCATTCATTCGAAATGACACCCTTTCATTGGAAGCGAGACACTTAACATTGAAGTGAAATTTTCTGGTTGCTAATAAACCACATGCATCGCAAATGAACTATTTTGGTTGCAGGTCAAATCTTAGTATGACGCTATCAGAACCAACTGCAACTCTTTTAAAACAATTGATTATTGTCTCAGGCTTTCACCAAAGTATCGGTAGTTTACCTTAGGACCCTAGCAATCTTTGAAGTGAGCCAAGATAGTCTGCTCATTTTTTGTCATTTTTGTTAAAAACCCCAATGAAATGTATCCAGTGATTTGTCTTAAACACTCGCTTTTGATTTATCCCTGTTACATCTTACCTTGTTCGCAGGCTAGAAAGACTGGAAATTGAGTTTTCGATTGTTCCCAGCCTCGTTCCGAGTGCAGCCACTCTATCCTCTCTTGTTGAGCTCCCTGTAATTCTAGAAGAGGTAAGTCCACTTTGTGATTTAACTTCAAATTAGTATGCCATATTGCTGCAGGATTTAGATGCGTAATTAAGGTATTTAACTCGAAGATGGACTTATTGTAAGAAGTAAACGGTATTTGACGATTTTAGAATAGTAGTTGCTACCTTATATCTATCATAAAAAGAAAAAGGAATTCGGAGTATTTGATTTGTCATGTAATTTACGTAGGATTTTGTCAGTTTACCGTAAGCAAATTTATCAAGGAAAATCTCACATACCAGAAACAGGCTAGGATTATCTTTCGGTCATTCTAACCAGATGCCAATTTCAAAATGTCTATTCAACTTGAGACCTGACATGCCAAAAAGTGCCTGGGTTTAGTAAAATCAGCCACTGTGGTTGGCGCTAAGAAAAATTCTAAAGTCGTGCCATTCTAAGGACGCTCTATCAAACCACCAAAAATAGTTTTAACATAAAAAATTTGTTGAGGTCTTTCTATCTTTTTCTACCTTTCTACCTTTATCTATAACTTTTTCCGTTTCAATGTAAATGTATTAATAAGAAAGAAATTTTAAAGTTACAGATAAGTCTTTGGACCAAGTTATTCTGGACTTAATAGGCATGCAGGATATTGCAGAAATAAAGATATAAAGCTACATCTATGGATTAAAAATTTAAGCAATAACGTATGGCTTGGTATTGGCGAGCAGATATATAGGTATTCGTCAGTTGGTATTGAAAAATTTACATTAGCACAAATGGAAAGTTGGTAGTTCACGGTGAAGTATCCGTTGCAAATTCAGGGTCCTGGATTTTGTAATTTGATAACTCTAAGTGTAGAAAAAGTGCTAGTTTACTACCTCTCAGGATTGTAAAAATTGATATAATTAGCTTGCCAGCTAATCAATTGCATTGCATTGTAAGTTTAGTGAATTGAATTTATGTTAGTATGATTCTGCAATGACATAAATAAAGAAGCTATTAACTGTCCTTGCATTAAACAAACTGAAGAACAGATCGCAAATAATTTCTGATCAATGATTGGCCACTCACCATTCTATCGGTTGGTCACACTAAGATAAAGTTCTCAGTATCCTACCTTCACTTCTAAAGTACTAAATTAAACTGAAGTGCTGGCTGTAGTGGGCTTACCTACTCTTGGTACCATTACTTAGTAACGACAAAAACTACACTGCTTAGTTTCAGACTTTTCTTTTGATAATATGCAAAAGCAATAATTATGAAGCTGGAGGAGAGAGGCGAATCAATAATAATGTAGCATCTAATCAGTGCTAATTACTATATTGTCCACTCTATTAATTGCCATTACGTACTGCTCTATATTCCACACTGCTATGTCTATATAGCCAGCACTGGAGAGGTAAAGAAGCATTTGCAAGTCTGTAGAGTTTGAATACACGATTAGCAAATATTACAATATTCGATTATTGTGTGTTAATGTCTGCATGAACAGAAAGCATGTTACTACCGTGAAAAAGGTTAAGAGTTCTGGGTTTTGCAATGGGCACGTCAACTTGAGCTACCAAGTCCCCCACCTCTCTAGGGTTTTCCGCCCTTTCAAGTGCTGCCAAAAGTGCAATGTATATGCAAATTATTCCTGAGCTGGGAATGTGAATGAATGTGAGAATATGTAGGAAACACGCAAACTGGTAAAGGCGAAAAACAAAGCTGTTTTTCAAAGCAGAATCAGACAGGGATTAAGACGTCAAATTTGACGCAGTTACGATTACTAAGTCATCATTTTAAGCATTAGACCCTTCGCATTTTTTCACTTTGTCAAGATAGATGTCAGTTCTTGTCAAAAGTTAAAGACAACTTAGGAAATTATTTTCTTCTTAAATTTTATTGTTTTTTCACGTATTCACCTCAACTGCGATTCATATTTTCACAACTTCAATTTTTCATGCCTTCTAAATATTTCAATAATAAAATCATCGTCAGAGCCTACTAAGCAAAGCAAATAATAACATAATATGGACCTCCTTTTTTCTACTTATCTCCTTCTTTTAATTTCTCTGTACATGGCCTTAAAAATATTCTGCTCTACCGAAAAGTGTGGGGCCATGGCCCCTTGCCCCCCTCTATTTCGCCGGCCCTTTTCAGCATTTTCATCAGCATAAAGCTTCTTTTCAAAGAGGAGATTCAACAGAAGATGAGGGACACGTGTTTTTTGTCACTGAATCCAAGTTATATGCAGACAGTCTAAACATTGATGCCGTAAGTGTGATTGGATAAAACCGAATTTGTCATAAGACAGGTAACCAGGAAATCATAAGAGGAATCTGATTCTTTATTGTTTTCGTCACCAAAGAGGCGCTTTGTTAAGAGCGATGACAGTTAAATGCATCATGACCACATTATAGATTGAAAGGCCATAGTGCCCAGAAACCTCTCGTTTCATCTTTGATTGGTTCCGCGTTAATTTTGTCTAGCTGGTGGATACAGAGAGTGAATTGAATAGGATTACATGGCTAATTGTATAGTTTATTCACTGATATAAGTTGTTTCATTCATTGGTTTTAAGAATACGGCTGTATAATACTGAGATTGTCAAAGAATAAAGCAACTTTGTACCTAGTAAGTCGAGATTAAACGCCCCTAGGGTAGAGAAAGAATCTCATTTTATTAGTCTGTGCTTCACTCTTAACTTTTGAATTTGGTTAAGAGATGATAATAACGTAGTTTCTATTTCGTTTTCGATAGGATTTGAGAACAGTGGCTCTAAAAACTAGTAGTGGCTTTAGAGACCAACCTCATCACAATGTCAGGGAAAAATTTTGAAAATTTCATCTTCTGAGAGCGACTCTATTTAAAGAAAACCTTCTAACATTTAATGCGATGTGAAACAGTAGCAAATATTTCATAAGGCAAATTATAAACAGGAACATTTTCCCAACTTCGTCTTTATCTCACTTTCCGTGTAGTGAAGAATATGATACGACCGATGATGAAGGCTTAAAAGTTCCTGTTACCTCAGCCTCCGTCCCGACCAAAAATATGGACATCTGTTAGTAATTTCCCCACAATACGGACATTGCTTTGGATGTTATTTGTAAATTTTAATTCCTTCTTTGTTATTTCATTGCTAATTGACATTAGATACCAATTTTTTTGTTTTGATTGAATCTCGATAGCGATGTCTTTGTAGACCATATCAGATGGAGGTACTTGTATGGTGGTACCCATTCCAGATTCTGACACATGAAAGATTCCTTTATTTTTTAAGAGGCAAAATCAATTTCTCAGTGATTCACAACGTTCTGCTGTCACGTGATTCTGATTTACGATTTATATTCAGTGTATACGCCAATTTATCATTGGAAACGAATGAACTACTCGGGTGGCTTTTTATTTGACCCTTGGCGAATTATTTTGGCTTCATTTTAGTGACCTTTGTCACATCTATTTTAGGAAGAGCTCGAGGCGTACGAGAAGACGTTATCGTAGTAACTTGTTATTTGATTTGCATGATGACGACATTTCGTTTTATCTTTCAAATTTAACCTTTTCTTACGTTGTATTTCAAGGGGCCACTGCATACGTAACTAGATGATCAATTTTGACCCCAACTGCCACATTTTTAAGAAACCCGGTTATACAAAGCTAATTAATTGAAGCTCGGTTTTACTAAGAAACATTGATAGCGCATTGTATAGCTAACTTTATAATCTTTCTAGGTCCTATTATTGTGTTTCTTGATAACCTGCAATTTTTGACATTTTACCTTGAGACCACAATTTGTAATCAAATACAATTTTCGACATCTTACCTTGAAACCACTCTTTGTTATCTCTTTCTTCCCTGAACACATGCCATTCTTCTACGTACAGTTGGCTACCAGACTTTATACACAAGCATATTAAAAAGAGTTCATATTATACACGACACATTATTTGCTAATATAAACATATTATCATTCTTTATGCCACAAGTAAATCAAAGGCACCATTAACGTGTTCCTTTAGTTCCCTTCGGTCTCTATGCAAACTTCAAGCCACCTCTTTATTTCTTCCTGATGTAAATATATTTCCAACTGTAACAAGTTTAGTTTCACAAAGAACCTTTTGAAGATTTCAAGCTGTGTTCCTATATTTAGAATTCTCACGGTTTACTGGGAAAAGTATTAATTGTTTATTTTATCTTTCCAAGACATAAAATGCAAGACTTAGTGACTGCTATTCATAACGGGACAGGTAACAATCTTTTCTTTTATGATTTTCTTGTTTAATTGCCAAAGAAGTACAATTTTTTATAAGGAACCTACCTCAAGGCCTAGTTCTAAAAGTTTCTAATTCGTAGACCTCAAATCATCAGATTTTAGTACAGAAAGTTCCTTAAAAGTTCCTTAATTTTCACTGCACATCAATAAGCCTTAAAACTTAATAGAAGGAGGGGCGAGACAGCATATGCGGAAACTACGCAATGAAGCACTTGACACACGAATAACAAACAATCTATGCGAGTATTGGCTGCAAATGAATGGAACCGGCTTTTTAGTTCATGATGCTTGCAGTTATAAAAAATTTTCAAATCGAAAAGTTTCTTAGTGATTTCGTTTTTAGTAGTATAAGTTCTTTTAAATATTTCGGCCTTCTACATGTAGGTTCCTCATAAAGTGGTTCCTTATAAAAAAGCGCGTAATATGCACCTTTAAGCTACCGGCAAATGTTAGGTGGTTTGTAGGGCTGTTCAAAGTTTGCCACTTGAATGTTTTGCCATTAATGAATTACGCGTTTCCAAACAAGGCCAAAATACTCTCTCAGATGTCTTACTGTTTTTAAACATGTTTTCAAAACTGAAAGCAAAAGCGGAAAATAGCGCTTCTAAGTTCATAATTTGCTTACGAAAACATGAACTATTTTAGAAATATTCAATTTCCTTTTGAAGTTGTAACAGCTGTAAAATACGGTAAATGTAATCGTGGCCTTTTCTAAGGCCCCGTTTACACGGGAACGGATCCGTATAGATCCGTACCCAAACTGGCTACGATAGGCCTTGCGTTTACACGGGCACGGTAGGATCCGTATCTTCTCTTGGAGAGATCCGTACCTTTTTGGGTACGATTAGAAAGCGAATCCATTTGGATCCGTTCTTCATCGGCGCCGTGTAAACGGGTGGATACGGATCCGCAAAGGCACGGCAGTGAAAGGAGACCACTAAATTGAAAATTAACAACCACCTTGTCATTGCGCATGCTTAAAAAGAGAGATTCGCTTTTGGTTCGTTTCCATGTAAACGCTTTGTAGTTTAAGATCCGGTCTCGTGTAAACGCTTGTGCATCGTACCCATATCCGGATCTTTTGGATCCATTCCTTTTTCTCTCGTGTAAACAGGGCCTAAATTTTTAGGGGCTCGATTGTTACGGGTTTTTGTGTTTGTGTTACGTGGTACCTTCAAACGCTGAAAGAACCAATCATTCACATAAAAGCGAACTAGTCGATATCATAGAAAAATGCAAATTCACACAAAGTTTTGTTTGTCAACGTTATTTACGAGCCTCGATTGCGAGAATACTGATGCAAAGAGGTTTCTAAGAGTTTTCAACTGAAGCGAAATGTAAAAAGTACGAATTGATTAAAGCACTAGGAGTAAATTAAGAGACATAACTGAAAAAACTATGATGTTAAACCTGCTAAATGTTGGGCCTAAAACTAATCTGCTAGTGAGCATCAATAGTCGCAGTTATTTAGGCCCTCCTTTTACTTTGGTGTTATTGTTGTTGTTCGTTAAATTGATGTTTCTGTCTCTTATATTGTATCACCCAAACTCTGCTCCATTTTTCTTAGTTTACACAAGGGCCATTTGTCAGCTGCTGTCGGTTATCTGTGCCCCACTCTTGCAGACTTTGGAAAGGCAGCTGAAGAATAGGACACACAAACTGGAAGCCTTAAGAGCGGAGAAAATTAGCCTAACGAACGAGTTAAATGCATTTAAGAATAAATGAGAAATTGTTTCCAAACACTGTCCACTAGCGCCTAGCATCGTCCAGTTTAAGCACAAATTGCTCTGGACCGATTGTGGAAGTCGAATGCAATAGACAGGGTAAGCATTGCCTAAGTGAACAGATGTGTGTCTGGGGACAATCCTTCAGCCTCTGTTCTGTCCCTGTTGCACTAGTCTTAAATTGGCTGCAGAGTCGTAAAATATTGGATGCACGATTAAGACAGCGAATACCCCCAATAATCAAACCGTTTTAGCTGATGCTTACTGAGTACTTGCGTTGGGGATATTCGAAGTTTGTATATTGTCTGTATTCTTCATGGTGTATAAGATTAAAAAATTTCACTGTAACTTTGGTATGATCGATATATATCCAGTAATGTCTGAGATGCCATCAAGAATGCTCCAGTGTTCACTTTATTTTAAGTGTCATTCTTTATATTCTTGATGATTTTCTTAACGACGTTAATAAGCCTTAAGCGATACAGCACCAGATTTGATCAAGGGTATAGGAAGCGCCTTGGAGGAGGTTACTCAAATTGGTAGTATCCTGGCCTCCTTTTGATCTCGAGGCAACAGCCTCTTTGCCGACTGCGTATTTTTGAAATGCTTGATGATGTCACCATCAGTTTCTCTGAATGTTTTGCAAGCTTGCCCCATGCCTGTCGTCTGGGAGAGACCATTAGAAAGTCAAATAGAACTTCATGCGCGAACATACATATGCCTTCCGCCTCTCTACCATCAAGAGCTGCCTCATTTGCATGTCTTTCAGACAAACCGCCGCCGTGGTTTGTTTATTGTATTTACATAGTGTTTCTCCGGAACATGTATTCCATAATAAGCCAACTTAGCGAGTATTTACTCTTTGCCCCGATTTGGTGTCTAAATAGGAAGATTAAGGCAGACAATGCATTTAAGGTTTATAATTAAGTATGAAAATTGTGTCAAGCGAACCACTTACGCTTGTGTGCATCGCCAAAGAATGCCGCCTTCCACAATCGCGATGATTGGCCTAAGCTTGGCTAGTGCGGCGCTCCACGCAAACGCCGCTGAGGCACGTTACTTCATCTGTCTTTGCGACGAGTCAAAACATGTCGGTTTGCGCCTCGGGGCGACGCTGCTGCGACATGAAATGGAAGTTTAAAAACGCACTTCAACGGCGGTTTTTGCAAGAAACGCACAACTCAGAAAATATATCAATCTGTGAGCTTCTGAGAGTTTGGAAACACGTCAATTTGAGAACTTTCTCTAGATTTGAAAGCAGGTTTCTCTGAAAGCTCAGAGCGCAGTGGAAACGATGGCGAAAGCGGGTAGCGTTGAGCTGTTGGACCCAGTCCCCAGAACAAAATCCGCGTTTTCCGTATACATAGGACAATCTGTATTTTTAACGCCCCAAAAGAAATACAGCGCAACCCCAAATTATTGACATCTTCCTTTACTAAGTGTTTGTTTTGGTCGAGAATGGTTCACTCCTCCATTGCGCCTAAAGAAACTTGTATTCGATTAATGGGTAGGTTTTTTTTAGATTCAGTGGCTTCGTTCTCACTTAGGAGATTTGACAGCCGAACCATCAAAGCGCTGGCAATGGCCGAAATGTGTTTATTTAGGGCAAATCATGAATTTGCTGTTGGCATGCGGCTATCGCATGTCCTTTCTCAAATCGTTTTCGACATTTTTGAATTGCGTTGAAAAAGGGAGCTCTTAGGCCAACCGAGTATGCTATTGTCAACGGAACAAAAAAAGCAAATGTGAAGCGTGGCCTGCGGATTGTCAATAACCATTCCCCAAGTCTGGAAACATTTTGACTAATTGCTTCTAATCATAGTTAATAGAGTTCTCTTCTTTTAACCATGTTCCAACATCGGCTCCAACTTTGTGCCAACGCTGAAGAGCTTGCTCATTTGGAAAATCTTTTTTCCCTGGGGCAAACAATAAAAAGCGTATCAACTGCATGGTCATGTGGTGACGAAAACTGGTGGTTTTGTGGCAAAATCTAGATGGATATGGTTTATGTGGCTATTGGCTTGGATATGCGTATAATGTTATAAACGATGCGGTAGATTTTCTCTTCAAACAGAAGTTAGACTCTATGGTAGGAAACATTTTTTGACTTGCTAGAAAATTTATTGATATTGCAGGATACGTTGTTTGATTAGCACCGAGTATTTTCATAAATATGTTTAACGTTTAAATAGCCAATCAGTCGTTTCTTTATTATTAGAATCTTTTCGGGCAGGCTTCTTACATGAAGAGAAACCACTCAATAAAGAAGCGAATTCATAATTTCCAGCTTTCCCTAAGTAGTGCTCTAAAGTATTCAAAAGGTGTCAGAAAGCACCTGATTTTTTGAAGAAGAATTCGTAAAACCTTCCTCCTGGGTCTGACTTTGTCTGGAGAGAACGTTTCCAACAATTTTTAAAAAATGTGTAGGCCATCATTGTATAGGTCTCCAGTTTGCTGGGAAATTTATCCCTGATATTTAATTCCATCATATTTTTGCCAATGGCTTCAATCACGCTGTTTTGTCTGTGGGGCGGATTTCGAAGGCCCTCAAAACGAAGAAGACATCTGCAAGGCCTGCCAAATCCGACATTTTTAGCCAAGCTTGAGGATTTTAGGAGCTTGATCTGAAAAATTCGTCTTGTTGATTAAAAGGAATTAGAAGTGTCGCCTTGTCTTGTTCTCGTTTCTAAAGGTTGGCGAGTCAACTTCAATTCCGAAAGCTACAAGAGTTGTAAACTCTCTAAGCTTTCAATTCTCAGTAAAATCTCATCGTAGCACTTGATGTAATAAAGGAACATTGTATTTTCGGAGTTTTTTCTTAATTTTGCTAAAATTGCATCGAATAAAATCACCTAAAGACACTCAATGGAGCAGAAAGACTAGTAGATGCAAGATCTCTTTCTGCTGGGGGCTTGTTCAAGAGTGTTGGGGACTTTTGCAGGGTGTCCGATGACGGGGGCCGGGGAGGACCACGTCCCACAATTTTTTACAAATTAAACGCTTTCTTTTTTTATTATTTCTGGCACAAAAGTTTGTCCCAATCCACTTTGTTGGTGTCATCGGGGACTTACGTTGTCAACTATTGCATCCCAATAGAAGCCGATATCAAATAAAGGAGTACACATCTCAAAAGATGGTATTCATTCAATAAATAATAAATATTGAACCTGAAGGCTTCATGACAATACAGCTATTGAAAAAAATTTCTTTTAGAAGTTCAGTGCACATAAATTCCCTTTTGTCCAAACGTTTATTGGCCTTGATTCTAAATGCATTAGAGAGTAAATGCATAAAGAGTTTTTTGAATTGTTTTTGTGACAGGTCACGGCTATAAACACGTAAAGCTCCCAAACAAATTACCCTTTAACTCCTTTTTATTCTATTCATTAATTCTTTTCGGATAAATAAGTCTTCATAAAAATGAGCGTGGATGCCTCATCCTATGAGACATTTATTATTCGCTCTGTATCAATATTGCTTGTTACTTAGGAAAAGTAAGAAACAAGTAATTTCTCTCATTCAGTTCTCATAATATTCTCTCTTTAAGCTGATTCTGCAGTTATCTAGAAGAAAGTCAGACATTCTTGCCCCCCACCCAATTTCTTCTTTCCTTTATTTTCATGTTTCTGTATACTTGTAGAGCTAGGTTGAGTTTAATGTGGCAAGTAAATTGTAAGTTGCAATTCCTTTTAGCACCATAACGAAACTATTGCAACGCATGTTTTCGCTTGAAGCTCTTTTAAGTAAATTTTGACTTGTTTCCCTAATAACATGTTCTGTTAGCAACATTTTATGTGGTTTTATATTCCTTAACCTGGTTTTATAACAACATTTTATGTGGTTTTATTTAGAGGGAGTACAGCTCATGAGATAAACTGTCTTATGACTCGTAGTGAAAAAATTAATGACCTGGATCTTTTGGATTTCTTTCAGAAAAGCGTTATTTCATGCATTTTTTTAACTTGTTATGTTATAAAGTCAACAACTTATCTTTAAATCTACTTCCACCGATCTGCTTATCATCTTCTGATTCCAGCAATCTGAACGTAGATTTTGAATACTAAAACTGCTTTGACATCCTCTTACTTACACTTTCAAATCGTGCTGGGACTGGGAGAGATTTTTAGAGTTTATACGCTGTGGAATTTGTGAGTGGGAAACGTTTGTGAAGAACGATCATTTTCAGTAGCCCAAAAATACTTAGAAAAATTGCCTTTTTCACCTCAAGTTTTTAAGGTCAGACACATTTTGCTAGAAACTTGAAACGAAGAGCGAGCAATGGACAATCAAAATAAATTATAAAATTATTTGTAAGAAGGTGAAAGAATAAGCTTTTTCACGGATGCAAATTTTAGCTTTGCAAACAGAGAAGAATTCTTAACTATCTTGCAGCTCTATTTGACTCTCTAAACCTATTTTAGTTGCAAACAAAAAGAGCGTATTCAAATGGAGCTTATATTTCTTGGAAAAAAGCACTTCATAGCGGAAAGTAATTTAATAACTCTCGTTGTCTTTATTTCCAAGGCCTTTTTCTCCATTAAATCTGAAAGCAGTTGTAACAAAGGAAGCTAATTGCTTTAGTTAATGAAATTAAAACTTTACAAGCTACGAGAATTCCAGGAGCATCGAAAACTTGATTTCTCGGCTGCTATAAATAATTAGGTAAGTGTGAAAGTTTACGACATGAAGCGGGCGAGAATTGCAGCATGTCTCTCCTAGGTGACTTTTTGTCTGACTTCGTGCAGTGCTGGTGCAATCCTTCTGTCCCTCACTCCCACGTGAGTGATGGTTAATGCGACCGGAAATGTGCTTCGTTCCTCTGTTGCCAGGAGTGTCCCCTTTCATTTGCCATGGGTGACGTCACGCCCGAGGAGAGATCGAGTTGCGCAAAGCAAAACAATCGCCAAGAGCCCATCACACTGCGGAGCCATTAAAATCCATTACACACTGAATCTGGTTGGAAAGTGAAGACTGTCCCTCATAACCGATTTATGACAAATGCTCATGCTAACGGTGTAACTCCAAAGCAGAAATGGATGCCATCGCCCAGTCTCAGAGAAAAGGAAACTCCGTCGTTCACGTTAGAGAAGACTCGGAGAGTGATCTGGAGAACCTTTTCAATCCAGCGATTCTGAATCAGCCGTCGCCTTCTATACCGATGCGTTTGAGAAAACTACCTCCATCGTTCTTCAAACAGCCTGTCCAGCCGCATGGACCGTTTGCCAATCGACCTGGTGGTGATGGGGCCAAGGATCCGAATGAAATGGGGTCGGGAGTCTACCACTCGAGAGCCCATTCCTCGCCTGCTTCTCTAGGCCTCTTAGTTCATCACCAACAACAAAATCCGCAAAGGTTATCTCCGGCTCATCAAAGGACCCAGTCATATGATGCGCTCGAAAACGACAACTTGCCACCTGGTTGGGAGGCAAGAACAACGGCGACCGGACAAAAATACTACGTCAAGTGAGTTTATTCTGTCAATGTACTAAATAATTCATAACTTCAGGCCAGGTTGACGTGACTTTTCGCGCGCTGTCATTGAATGATGACAACGCATATGGCCTAACCCAACCTCAATCAGCCAAAGTTGATTCGCCAAGCTCGGGGTCTTTAGTCGCTGTTTTAAACTACGAAGTTTTTAAATCAGTTGAAAATTTGTTCACGGGATCAGCCTGTGGCTATGACAGAAGTTGAAGTTTAGGAGGGGGTGATCCCGACACAGTCTACTGTCTATGTAATAAAGGATTTGTATAATGGGTTTGTGGAATCATTCGTGTGTTTCATAATTATTCATGTTCTTATAATTGATCGTTTATCCAAAATTGGCATAAAGAAGTCGTTGTTTTCAGTGTTCCAGAGCAGCCTGCTGGAGAATTTTTGTTGACAAAAAATGAAGACGAACGATTGTACAATGAGTTTACCAAAAGGTGATTTAACGGACATTGTTGCAATCAAGTGATTGTCGGGCAATATCATAGCACAACATGTCTTTGAAAGCACATTTTGAAAAGCGTTTACTTTGGGCATTTTTAGGGACATAAGCCAACTTCCTTTTTATTGCGAAGATGTCATGATATTTTAATAGTTATGATATGCACGCCAACTTACACGAACATCGAGAGAATTGGACAGTAACAGAATTGCATTTTTTTGGTTAATCATCACAGTGTGCAATGGGGTGATAATTTAATTTGTGGTTAAATTATTTCTTTGAGGTGGTCTTCTAAAATACCTTTGCTAATGGTTTTCTAATTTCAACAATAAAGAAATTGCAACAGAGTCATTATACTTCAGATATTCTAAGGTGCTTCTGATAAAATTGTCAGTTACTCCAGAACTTGTTTTTTTAAATATCAGCGCTTTCAACATGGTTGACAATTTGAGATAATTCAGTTTTGAAAAAACATTTTCAAATTTTGGCATACTGTTAAGGTATTATCTTCACAACATCCTGTGGGACATCTTTTAGCTGGGAAAATTACATTTGTACTGATTTTTTTCTTTGAATATCACAAAATGTGTTTATTTGACATTATTTGCAATGACATCCTGAACTATACTCCCATATCCATTTCCACTGAGAACTTAGCTTTCAATACTCTTAGTTAATAATTGCCTTTTTGGTTGGTGAAAAGTGGTATGGGACATTTGGAAATATAATTTGGTTATGTAAAATGAGCATTAAATTTTTATTTATGATGAGTGTTTATAATATGTTATTAAAGTCAAAGGTGAATTGAAAAAGTAAATATCATGGAAACATTGCACAAAAAGTATTCCTGCTTTGATTAAGCAACAAGAAATGCAAAATGAAAGGTGCAAGTGTACTAGAAATAAAACATGATGTATGTTGGGCATTTCTCTTCTCTATAATATGCTCTACCTTAGAAAGTAGGCATGTTGAAATTAAACATTATTTGTTGCATTATAAGTAAGAGACAAGTTTGTTCCTATTTTGTTTAGTTTTAAACAGTGTATGAGTACATAGAAAGGAAATGTGAAAAAATCATCCCTATTTTGATTTTGTTGAAAATGTAACAAAAAGAGATTCAACATTTACAACTTATTTTTATATTTTTGCCATTTGCTTTTGTAGCCATGTTGAAAGAAACACATCATGGACACATCCCAGACTAAAAAGCCAGTCACTGGCTACATTAAATGCCAACCAAACACTAAGCCAGCTTCCTGAAGGATGGGAGCAAGGTGTTACCCCTGAAGGTGAGGTTTATTACATAAACCATTTAACTCAAACAACAACATGGTATGATCCAAGATTAAATCGTAACCAAGGAAGCAACAGCTTCATACAGGGCCAGCCAAGTAAGACACAGGAACAAGTAAATCTACGGTATCTCCAGCTGGAAAAGGAAAAGTTGAGACAGCGACAGCAGCAAATTTACCACCAGGAGATGCTGATCCAAAGACAAATGACAAGTCAGGCCGATCCAGCAGCCAGTGGAGCACCTTTAATTAATAGTCTCTGTGACCAAAAGTTTGTCAATTCATCAGGCTTTGGAAATGTTCAGCACAAGCGAGTTGGGTCAGCAGATTCTGGTCTGGACGGCATGGGGTCATTTTTGTCCCCACCTCAAGCAGACACTGACACCATTGGTGTAGACGATGTGGACATGGAGGGCAACATCCCCCAGCAGCACCAGATGAAGGATTCTTTGACTAGGAGATCAGATCCTGGGAATCTTAACCAACTGAATCAAACTAATACAGGACATTTACCAGATTTCTTGGAAAGGATGCCTGCGACTAATGTCGACCTTGGCATACTTGAAACAGATACAGACTTTGGCACTGGTTTGGAACACCTCCAGTCCGAAGTTCTGAATGATGTTGATATGATGTTCTCCCCCGGCACCAATAGCAAAGGCAAAGATGGGTTTCTAACTTGGCTCTAAGCTCTGAGCTTGCTAGATGTATCACAACTCAGTCAGTATGTAGCACAATTTCTTTTTTCATACCATGTTGTCAGCATTTAGCCGAGTAGTAGAGGATAGTGTGCCTAGAGACAAGATGATACATGCAGGGAGAAACTCAAATTGCTGAGTGAAGCTGCAAGTGAATTGCTCTTACAGTCTTGAAGAGTAGCTTCAGAGCTGTTAGGCATTTCTGATGAAAATTGGCATGTTGAATGTATATTGCCTAGAGTTGCGTAATGGTCATAAGACGAAAATGGCTCATTTTGTAAACCCCTGAGTCATGTCACCACATTACTGTACAAAGAATTTCCTCAAGTACTAAGACAATTAGGCTTAGTTTGTATTTGGATGCTTAGCTTGTGAGAGGCCTTGCAATTCTTGACCACAGGAATTTTAGCTGACTGTGGTGATTCACCAATACAGTCATGCCATTTATTGCATTTAGCACTCAGCCTTCAATCCAAAAGTTCATTTGACAACTGAGCATCTGACGTGAAAAGAACTGAAGTAATAAAACTATCCCATCTTGTCCCATCAGATGTAGTCTTGTCCCATAATGATACAGTCCCATCTTGATGACCATTGCATGGAAACTCAGCCTTTACATCTTTTTGGCGTTTCGGACAGTTTGGGATACAAGTTGGTTGATGTCCCAGTAATGTGAAAACCCAGTGTTTTGGTGGTGTTAACCCAAATCATAATGCGTCAAAATAAGATTTTAGGCCTTTCTTGCTATGAGTGACGAAATTGTCGTGCTTTAGTCCCATTTAGCGAGCTGACAAGATCTCAAGTTTTGGGTTTTTTTGGGTCATATTATTTCGACGATGTAAGCATCGCTGGCCACACTAAATTCAGGGCTTTCAACCGTCTGACATCATTGGCAAGAATAAATTTAAGTTTAAAGTCGTTTGACAACTGAAATGCTTTAAAACCGGATATAAATCGCGTTGGAGAGGAATTTTCGCCATTTAAAGCAATAATCCTCCACAAAGCATCAATCTTGTAACAGTCTTTGTTGGCATTTGGTTTGAGGCCTTTCAGTGTTGCAAGAAATACAATCCCCTTCCTGTTGCCGTAATCTCGTAAGGCTCGTTAGGTAGACCGCAATTCTTTCCACCGCAATCGGAGAAGTTCATTCATCCTTTGAAGGTCACGATTGTCGCCCGACTGATGTTGAGTCTATAGCCGTTCTGATAATGCCGCTCCGAACACAATGGCACTTCCTTATGACCTTGTCTTCTCTTTGTAGCCTGGGGACAATGGGAACTTTCGTGACGTAGGAAAAATTTTCCGTAAAGAAAGTGCTTTGTAATCGAAAATGGTAGGAAGGAACAGTCAGACACAGGACACGCAGCGAATGGAGATAACTAGCGAAGAGAGTTCATGTTTGCTACAGATGCTTTAAAAATGAAATAACTCGCCAAAATTATATTTCTAATGTTGATACGTTATTTGTTGACAAAGTTGCAAAGCCAGTCACTTTTATTTCCATGCCTCTTGGGGTACTGGTGTTGAAATAAGGCAAAGGTTTTGGCATTCCATAATTTCGTGACCAGTACAAATTTTTGAACAAAAAGAAATCACTGTTAATAAGCTAAAGAATTTGAAAATGCATATAATTGTTTGTAGTCATTTGTTGGCGTCCAATTGACCCGCGTTCGATGTGCGGGATAATAAATCCCTGTGAATTTCATCACGATTAGCTCACCAGTCTACAAGGCTGGAAGCATTTGCAACAAAATTTGGCCTAAATAGCCTCTTGTATGGCTGTAACCATTCTCTTCTTTCGGTTTCAAAACGGGGTAAAGGCTTGAGTTAAGTCGTATAGCAGCAAGTCTAGCCTTCCTTTTGGCACGTGCCTTTCGCGATGTGCCCAACTCATGGCTTTGCACCACTCCACATGTAAGCATCCTTTTGTATTGTAAAGTTTTAACCACACCGTTTTTATACGATAGAGATTGTTATTTTTGTTGCTTGTTGTATTTTATCACTTTATTAACAAGTGTATTATTTATTCATCTTCATTAAGAGAGCAGTATATAGCAGCATAGCTCCAGAGTCCTCCCGCCCGTTTGTAACAAGACAGTTTTGGCGCTGTTCGTCACAATTTTCCTAGCTCATTCAATCGTCATGTAGAAGAACGAACGCGTTCTGAGATTGCTGATTGGCAGCTGCGTCGTTGCCTCGCTCTGATTTCATTGGCTTCTGAGTCATGGCTGTCAAGGAGTTTGCTTCAGCGTCGGGGAAAGCTTCATCTCCAAACCCAGCTTTAATGGTTGAAAGATAACCATTAGGCGACAGCTTAAAGTAGCTATAAAGGGAAACGACCATTGGTTTCCAGCTTTCGTGAGTTCATTCGGAAGACGTTGCAGTTCAAAGGCGATGGTTTGTAGTTATTTAAGTGTAAAGAACATTTTTGTAGTTAGAAAGCACCTTTGCTTTAAATTTCGTCCAGTTGTGAAGTGATATTTTCACATATAAAGTCGAGCATCGGATTTTTATATTTCAATTTTGATATTCGGGATTTTTTAAGAGGTTGTTAAAAATAATATGTTTTAGAATGATAGTTTGGCATTTATCGGCATATTAACAAACGCGGTGCATTTTTCTGTCTCCTTGGGTGTAAATCGAACACAGTCTTGGTTTGATAAAACCCTCTCTTCATTGCAAGCTTCTCTTCTCCGAACAACTGAGTAGTAAAATTAATGTTTGATATTTTAGAAAGTACCACCAAAAACAGGCTTCCTGATACTAAATTTACCTTTGTAAAAAAAATTTAAAATCAGAGCATCGAAAATGATAAAAATATATTCATTTACAAACTTTTGTCCAACACTCAAATTTGGGCGAAAAGGTTTGGAAGTGAAAAAGAGAGAATTTTCCCGTATGACATTGATATTCGTAATCACCGCATCGAAATTCACCAAATGCAGTGGGTGTTGCGAATTCTCTCGATAGGCGACAATACTCTTTCTTCCTCGCCTGGTTCATCAATGGACTCCATCGACTTTCAGCTGCCTAGGCCACTTTCTCTTCCTCATGGAAAAACAGAACGCAGGGGTCATGCACGTTTGCCAAGGTCTAGTTGACCACACTCTGTGCAAGAGATTCTTGAAAGAAGAAAACTAATTAACTGTCGATCTACCAAGTTAAGTAATTTAAGCACTTAAATGATCATATATCCAGCCCACAAGAATGTTAACTTTGTCAAGGTCAGACATAACCCGACAATTGTAGAGCCAGAATTTTGAAAATTCATGAACTGTCGAAAGTAACATTTTTGTATGAAAAATATCTTAACCACACCAATGACCTAGCGAAGACGTCTGCTTTCTCTTTCAAAAATGTGCCCTCAGAAAACTGCATTGATAATTTGAACGTTTGAATGTTTAAACTATCTGGAAGTGGAACTTTCGTCGAAATTGTTCACCCAAACTACTGTCTTTTAAATCTTTAGTCTCCCACTCTAATGCACAAAATGATTTAAACCTCTCTAGACAACCGAAATTGCAGTTTTAATCTTTGCGAATGTAAGACTTCTTCTATACAGCTTTTCCTTAAAAACTGAACAGAACAGAAATAGATGTGATATTTCCACACAGAAATAACAGATCAATAAACAAACCTCATCAACTGAAGTACCCGGACATGTTTTCTAGATGAAACAATATGCTCTTAGAGTTTATAAGTCGATTCCAGGTTATAAACTTTTCGCCCAAAGAGTGCCATTTTGCAAAACCTAAAGCGTTATGCATCGACTGTTTTAGAGCAAAATTGTGATAGAAAAAGTTTGGCGAAAATGTGACCATTTTCCTAAGGCTATAGCCTTACATTTTTGTAAAGGATACCATTGGTCTCCCAAGTTTCTAAAAGACTTTATAATTGGTACCTTAAAAATCCAGTCATGTTTTCTGGGTGTCCCTTCTATGCATCATCTGGTTCCAAGCAGATTTTACTTGAAAAAGTCTTCATTAAATTGTAGCCATCTTCCTAAGGCTTTAGCCTTGGTTTTTGATAACGAAAATGATCGATTTTTCAAGTTCCTAAACAACTTTAAAGTTTGGATCTGAAGCATCAAGGTATAGCTTTTGTTGTGCACTGATAAAACTGTTCGCATGAGGATTTTATGTTAAAATGGTGGTAAGCATTGTTGACCAAAAATTTTGATCATCTATTTTACTGGAATCGATTTGGAGGAAGCGCTGTTATGTTTGGAAAGATCATCTTTTAATTTTGATGATTAAATGCAAAAATTTGAACAGTAAAAATCATTAATTACAATTACAAGTCATCCTAAGAACTACAATAAAGTTAAGGCAAAGAGATGTTAGACATTATAAATTAAAAAGCAGTCTTGTGTACTAATTGTACTTTTGTTTATGAAGGCGTCATTGTTACGTCATTCACTACGTCATTCGACGGACTCCTGTCATCAATGAGACACGTATCTTGGGGAAGTTCTCATAGTTTCGTACTTTTGTGAGTGGCATTAGGGACAGATTTCACTTGAATCTAAAAACTGCAACTAATACTAGGGTCCTATGAAGTCAGAGATTTACAGATAAAATGACTGCGTAGAAAAAGAACATTCTGGTTTAAGAGGCATGGATTCAAAGCCTGTCAGAAAAGAAAGATCGTACTGGTATATAGACAAAAGACTGTACATAATAACATAATGAGGAGCTGGAACAGATTTTCAAAGCAGCTTTGTTGTAGCCTTTTACCGGGTTTAATTTTAGCGGGTACGATATTTTTTTAAAATCTATGGTTGGAGTTGGCATAATTCCCGGGGAACATCGCAAGCTGCGGTTGATAAAATGATGATCGAAAATAATTCTGATAAAAGGTAACTCTAATGGTAAAGTCTACATTTGCATTACCTAGATTGACAAAAATCCATGTTTAGTGCTCTGTAAATAACAACTGAATAACTAAAGAAAACGAATCTACAACAAAGTTAGAATATAATTTATAAAATACGGCACAAATTTTTCGGTCCATAACAACTAGCAGACTCTGGCCTCTATCCTTCCAATTTGGCGCCCAACGGCTTTCCCAACCCAACTTATTAACAACATCCCCTCACCCACAATTTATATCTAAACCTTTTAATACAAAATCTCCTGATCTAAAAGCTCATCCTGACAAAGTGATGTTTCCAGAATTCGTTATGATACAAATGTGGCTAGCTATTATTCAACAAAACCCAACCCAATCTTTTACAAATTATTTCGTTAAAAATTATATAGTTGAAAACAGGGGTCGTGATATGATTACGCAAAAAGATAAATGCATTTCATAGCAGATATATAAATATGATTGTTCGTTGTAAATGCTCCCTAATTACAACAACTTTATATTACATTCCACCGATAGAGGATCGCGTGGAAAGGGTTGACTCTCTTCTTAACTGAAGCTCAATATCAGGGGCAATTTTTTTCAAAGTTCTCTGAAGTAGCTTTTCAAACTGTCGCCTTTGTTCACGCTCCTCCTCGAGGTTTTCTCTCAGATAAAGTGTTTGCTGTTGAAAAAGTAGAGACCAAGTGAATCAAAATCCACACAAAAGGTATATTTGCACCACAGACCCAGCAAAAAATGAATTGTCTGACAACTTAGAAGTGTGCAGCCCCAATTATGACCACCTGCCAATTGCTCACAAAAATCGTCGCGGCAAAAGGGGCCTAACAGCTCTACCCAAAATGCGTTTCGGCCTTCTAAACAACGTAGACCTGGGACAATTCTGTTGGATTGGACCTTGAACGCATCGAAAATACCCCGAAAATACCAAATACAAAACAGCGAAATGCCAAAACAAACTCCACGTTTTAGCTCAAAGGCTGGGACTCGCTGTCTTGAGAATTTGCAACATTGAAGCTAGATTAGTGGTGAGAGAGGGCTTGAGCTTAAAACAAAAAGTTGTCTGTTTTAACTTAAATACCATTTGTTTTCCACAATAGAAAAAATTGACAAGAGAAAGATTGCTCGTCTAGGGAATGTTCTGGTGGCAACTGCAGTCTACACGACCATCATTATTTTTGTTGCTATCAGTATTAAAGATAATCACCCAACTGGTCTCTGCGGGTAAAACATTGTTATAATGACTATCAGAGATAAGAATCAAAGAGCAATGACACTCAAACAAAATGAAAATTCTTTAATCTGAAATTAGACAAAGGTCATTTTGAACTCTTCGTACACTTAAATGAAAGGGGAACATCGACAGAAAAGCATGCAGTGAACAAAGAAATTGTGATTGAGAAAGGATTTACTCACTTTATGCAGATTATGAACTTGTGTCTTCAGGTCGGTGACTTCATTCGAAACGTCACTGCAAAGGATGACAGTCATATGATGAACGCCAAAACGGGGCTGGCTGACAATCAAAAAGTCAGGCAACCGCAGGAGAAAATCCAAACAACTCGAACAAACCACACGCGAGTCAAACCGGCCTAATAACAACAGAGCCAAGCAGTACACTTAACAAACATAGTTAAACTGCCATGTCATAAGAGCGCTTGAAGGAGCTGGTTCAGAAGCCTGCCAGTTTCGTCTGTGCAAGGCAGATGCTCCATAACAAACCCGCCTCAGGGCAAAACAAACCTCCCACCGATCCAATCATGGGCGCAAGACCAACATTAGGTCCCAGTCCCACTCTACGCGCGCGACCCAATCAGGTGTTATGCCCGAACTATTTCCAAAGCTTCTGAGAACAAAAAGTTGGTAAGTGTTCTGTATTGGGGGAAGAAATGGGGATGCTGCAAAAAGAACCCCGAGTTACTCTCGTAATGGAGGAGTTACTCTCATGAACTACCCTTCAGTCTGGTCTCTTGATAACAGCTTGAAATCTTTCTGCTGCAATATCCAGCCACAAACTCCCTCACATTATAACATTTCATAAATAGGAAAAGGTACGCTCGTAATAATATAAGCGAATGTCTAAAAATATCAATATCTCGTTGAAGAGAGACATGAAAATGGGAGGCATTATGATGAAATAAATGACTCACGCTTCTGACTTCTTTTTCCTTGACTTTTTTACGATCAGCCGATGCTTCCCGGGGTAGTGTGCTCTAGGGGGGGTCACTGGCTTGAAGCTGAAGTGCGGGGGAACCTCCGGGGGCAGCAAAGAGGTTGGGCTGACACCTGAAAGGGGGACTGAAAATTAACTCACGATTACAGAAACAGCTTCTGAAGGTGAGCATTTACTCACTTCTAGAAACAGCAAGAATCAAGAAATGTGACTGTAATTTGGATTCACAAAGAAATGACAAAAATTCGAGAAAGGGGCACCGGAGTTCACAAAAGGGAAACATAAAGAAAAACTACGATTTGAGAGGAAAGGATTAATTTTGGATTCATCATTGGCTATATGTGTAAACAATCGCTGGACTGTTTTAATTCTTGGTTAAATATCGGATCTCAGAGAATCAACTTTTCTGCAAGGTTTGGATTCAAGCAAGGGGCGGGACAGATTGGGGTAAGCCTTTTAGGGGCCTTGTTGATGTGTGCAATAAAATCATATCTTGCCAGTGAACTCAGTTAGAAAAACATTTTTAGAATGAATAGAGGTCAAAGGTCAAAGGATACTAAAGTCACACAGCGGCTATGACCTTTCAGGTAGACCTTTAACCTTCTTTTACTTCATAAAGAAGAATGATGTGGTTGAAACAATAGAAACAAACTGCAGCATATCAAGTCACTGAAGCATCGTCGGGTGAGAGACGACGAAGAATGTGAAGGAGAAAAGGAATAATTGGCGAGTTAGAGAAAGGCTTGACGTCATCATTTATCTAAACTCCACGCAAAAACAAACTGAAGTGGTGACGTCTCTGCACGCCTTTTTCTTCATTTTGAACATAGCTCGCGAAATCTCCACGACAAACGACGCAGATTATTTCAAAAGTACGCGAGAAATACACAAAAGACATTTTGTAAATCTCATTTTATCAAATTTGTTACACTATAGAGTGGCACAGTTATCTATGTGAACATTCGCCAAAGCATCACAAAAATATGAAAATCTCGAGATACTACTACACAAACAAGAATTCATAAAAGATGTAGCTTATTCTTAGAAAACGTTTGTCTTTACAAGATAAACGAAATCGAGCACAAGATTAACAAACCAAGTCAACTTCGAAAAAGGCTACTTTTGCTCAGAGCAAATAACGAAATAAATCACCATAGCAACGGAGCAACAAAGTTTGTTTCGATACCAAATTCGGTCAAAATTTATTCTATTGCAGCTCAACTGCAGCAGGAATTGAATGGTCAATGGTCAGAAAGCGTGATTCTAGTATTGAATGGTCAGAAATGATATATTAAGGAAATAACCAATAATCTTCGCCCTTCAAAACATCTTTAAGCAAAAGGATTCGAAGTGTTCGCAACAAATCTTTGCCCAGGTTTCTTTGTACGCTTTCTTGCCGAAATGGAAATTTAAAAAAAATGTTGTTTTTTTATTTCATCAGGCCGTATACAAAATTGCAAGCAAAATGGTCCCTCAAAAGTGTGAGAATTAGGAAAGGTGATAACAAACTCGCACAACATGCTTGTACCTTAAACCAGAGAAAATGGGCCAGAGGCAGTGGGTCTTTGCAAGGTGCCATGAAGTTTAATCAACTCGACATCATGTTCAATCAACTCGGGCTTATTAATGGATTAAAACGTCGAATGAAGTCAGCCAACAGACCATTCAAAACAGTGCCTCTATATTGCCTGCTTTTTTCTAGACCCTAATTATTGTATCACCAAAAAATCAAACAACCAGGTAGATTAGACGTCGGGTTACAATATTTCATTTCATGAAACACAAACCACTACTGATAAAAAATTAACCACAACAAAATCTGCAAACTACGATAAACAATTCACAGGGAAAGTAATTCTACAAACAATTCGCCATAATATTTTCTAAAAGGAGCTCAATGTTATTCGCTAAAATTCTGGTTCAATCGTTAATTTGCAATACAGGCCTGTATATGCTTGATATCTTGACAGGAATTAATAAATTGGATGGTAGAAAATAGGTGATGCGGAAAGTTCAAAAGGGCGTAGAACGACAAAATGGCGAAGTATAAATCACATAATGTATCACAAAAAGGAGAGGGGCGAACAGTGTTAACCATTGGCAGAGTCCCGCAAGTACAAAATCATTTTACCAACAGTTGAAATTAAATACCAATTTACCAGTTCACTAATTCTGTGTATTTACCACGTTTTACATTCTAAAATCAATTGTCGCTAATTCGAAAAACTGTCTCACACCATCACCTGCTCGTCTATAAGAAAATCTTCAGAATCTTCATCAGATTTTGAAAAGGGGTGACTCTCCCTTCAACATCTCGTATCTTCATTTCGTACAATATCTTCAAAAAACAAAAGAAAACACAATTAGCCTGTGGAAGGGGGAACGGCAGACATGATGGTGTGAAACAGTTTCTCAATCAATGCCCTGGTTCACCAGAGGTACAACACAAACGTGGCAACCCCCTAGAACACGTCAGCTTATCAGAAAAAAATACCACCTTAACTGAGCAAGATCCACCTTAACTGAGCAAGATCCACCTTAACTGAGCAAGATCCACCTTAACTGAGCAAGAACCACCTTAACTGAGCAAGAACCACCTTAACTGAGCAAGAACCACCTTAACTGAGCAAGAACCACCTTAACCGTGAAGCACCAAGTCCGATGAAAGCCATTTCGATTACTGACGAGAATTAAATGAACTGGTGAAAAACAGCCATCTTCACTGACAAATAAACGGTGTACGAAACGCGAATCTCAACTGCAGATCAAATCCACCTTAACGTTGATGGAGAGTATCATCTAACTGAGAACATTTCAAGCCCCGAGTATACACAACCTATCTATCAACTGTGGAAAAAAGATTTATAATCATTGTCATACGAAAGCTCTAAAATGATGAATAGATTACCAAGGTATTTAATAAAATGGAGTCTTGATATGCTGCAAGTCTCTTTGTGAATTTCACTCGTTCAGCTTCTCTAATTTCAAGTACATTCGTCAAACTTCGACTAACCATATCATTTTCCACGCATGAAAAGTAAATCTGTTAGTTCAACCAGCTCAATCACTTTTTGGTACGTCTCTGATTCGGATAGGCCCATCACTCTAGATGAGTGCGTAATGTCGCTTGCTACATGCGGGTTGCACGAAACGTCTTCCCGCATTTCACTTCAATTCACCGAAATTCCACCGATTCCCAAGATGGCGTTGAACAACAAGACATCCTCAAGACAACGAGAGTCAAAAGTCTTCGTCCTTTTGGCTGTGTTTTCGCTTCATAACTCCTTCGCAGAATAGTTCAAGTCATCAGACGCGCAGCGCAACTTGAAGCATTTTTGAACATCCCAAAACTCAAACTATGTTGCACATTGCAGAAATATCGATAAAGAAAGAGATTTTAATGAATTCATAATTTACTCCACACGATTAATATACGGGTTCAACGTGAACGCGCCTCTGGAAACAGTGTCTTCAGTCACTCGTTAACTTTATCTAAAGTAATCGACTAGACACCTATATACAGTCCATCACAATAATGTACAATTCCAAAAATAAACTTTCTTCCGAACAAAAATTAATGCTAGTCAACACTCATAAAGGAAACAAAATAAAATTAAATCGATCTCTAACAAAATACAAGAAGGAATGAGCAAGGGGGTATTCGACAAAGATCTGTGGATAAAAATTTGGGGTCAAAGCCAAGCATGGTTCAATGAAGCGATGCAAATCATCCAATTTTCACCTAGCCAAACCACAAAGGAATTTGCAAACTTTTGAATGATTCGAGATAATGGCGTCCACCTCAAAATCAGGATGAAAAAACAACAGGACTCAATTCTACGTGAGGCATGTACACATGTGGCCTACCATCAAAGAAAGGATGCTAATAGATTAATTGTGAATTTATTTACTGCCCATGGCAAAGGCAAGGGGCCAGCCCTATCCGTAAATTGGCTGGGTTAAACGTGCCAGCAGAATTTTAAATAAATTTAGTAACATTTGTTAAATTTTGCGGTTGATATCATCTAGGCCTACTTGTAAGATGAACGTGAAAGGGAAAGGCTCGTGTACATCAGCCAATTAAAATCGACCAAAGTGGCATTGAAGTTGGACAAGCGAGAGAAAATCAAATCTCTAGATTTAAACAGGATAAGCGTAAAGGGGCTCTTGAATCATCAAATCTCGATAACTCATTTGCTTCTGACTATTCATCCTACAATGGCAATCTTTTCAAAATCACTGTAGTCCAACAAAGATATAAACCTGCATGATGCGATCTGACGTTATGGGGCAAATGCAAATGCAATTGTCAGTGCGTTGGGATACCCCAATCAAGCTTTAATTTCCTATCTACGGTACAACTATCTTCTATCAAAATAAAAGCTTACTAATAAACGCAACTTGGAAAATTGTCGCAATAATTTGCAAATATATTAACATAATATCATCTATATATTTATATATATATATATATATTTTATTGCCAGTATTCTTTTGACACATCACGCGAATGCTCATAAAAAATGAACTTAATTTACTTAAAACAAAATAAATTACGAGCAATTTACCGATAAATAGTTGGTTAAATACAATATAATTCAATCTCATAAGTTCTAATCTTGAAATACTGATCTAATTCATTCTGACGTATGTTTTCTCTTGATATCCCCAACTTCACAACAACAACATTAGATGACGCAACTCGAGGTCTCGACCACGCAGAAAACGCGTCATCCCCTGCGCATTGCAAGCGTTCCTACGAAGAACAGGCAGGGAGAGCCCGCCAATAGCAAGACTCGCTAAAGCATACCGCGCGCCAAAAACGGCCAACGCCGCAGATTAGGATCAGCCTTGCAAACGCGCAATACAAACGCGCGGTAAAGAAGCTCAAACTTGCACTCGGCCTAATAAAACTCTTCTTTTAGTCAAAAGCTCCGGTCCGGGGCAAAGGACAGCTCTCCGGTATTTTATCTCACGAGTCGTCAGTTGAGTCGCTCGATTGTCTGCGCCTTCGAAGCCTCGTTGTACCTCGCATTCAGCCTAAAATACTCCTCAATACCTAGGCCCTTCAAATAAAATACATCTACTCGCCAACTATGACAATCCGGATTATCGAATACTACAGCTAAAGTCATCTACTGCATAATCTGTTTGTCCCAACGACTGGGACTATCTAATCTATGTTATCTTTGTAATCTGATGTGATATTTTATCCAATACTCACTATTTTCATTCATAAATCACTCCGCTCCGGACTAAATTGTCTTTGCTTTCGGAATACGTCAAAAACTACAGGTCGATCGGCAGCAAAAGCAAACTAAAGATTAATGGCTCGTCTCTGTGGCTGAGACAAAACTGGTGACCAATGTTGATCGCCATGTTGTCAATAAGACTAAACAGTTACGCGCAGCCTACTTTCAAATAAAGAGTTGCAAACCACCCCTGCCCATAGAGGCTCACGTCTTAATGGGAGGGTTTATTGACATGGTACTAAACTGCTGCTCTAAACTGCACTCGTAAACGAAAGTAAAAATCTCGTATCTTGCGCGACCAGCGCGCTTAATCTTTTGTCAAACCTGATTGGCTAAGGTGTCACTCAGCAACAGCCAATCAAGTAGCGTGTTGTGCTTCCGTATTGTGCGTAGTGGGTGATTCTGGTTGCAAAGTTGCATAGTAGGCAACGACTCAACAAGTAATGTGTAACTTAACCCCAAGCTCTGCGTCATATAACTAACTGCGGCATAAATTACTGCAAACTCAAAGTTTTCGGCTTGGCCAGGCCACAACCAAGGAAACAGCTGCCGGCAATTTTGGATATTTTCCCTTTCCTTTTTCGCTCAGCAGCATCGTCTTCTCCATCTCCAATCGGCCGGCCGATCAGTTTGGCCTTGTCGCTCGTTTGATTATCGGAGAGTTGGTCTTCCACTAAACAAAGACAGAACACGTGACAAAGAAGGCGATTGATCCAGCAGCAATCAAACTGAACCTCAACGCGATCGAAATTGAAATCAGCCCATCGTTTTCAACCGATTTCAAGGGAAACGTTACTGCCTTGGGCGTGGGAGGAAACGTTGACAGGGTTTGCCACAACCAACTTCTTTCACGGCAAAGGTTCAAATGCCTTTTTAGGGTCAAAGGTCAAAGGTCTCTTCCTTCAAATATCTTTCTTCGGGTAAAAGGTTCCATCCTTGAAATACCTTTTTGGATCAAAGGTGAAAGGTCTCTTCTTTCAAATACCTTTTTTCGGGCCAAAGGTCAAAGGTCTCTACTTTCAAATAAATCTGGCTGGGTGTAAGGTGAAAGGTCTCTACCTTCTTTGTCCATGTCCTGCCTTCTAAGCAATTTCAATAGGTTATTTTCATACGCGACCGGGTTAGCTGACTGATTTCAATATCGATTAGCCGAGTTCATTACTTATCAGAGTTATAATATATTTATCAAAAGATTATGAGTATAAGTGGCAAACATTATTTAAAATACTTTGAACAGTTAATGTGAGCTTTGATGAGGAGAGTAATGAAATATATTATAAATGGTATTTTAATAATTCAATAATCACTGGCAACTTGATCAAAATGATAGCGATTCTTATTGAGATAATCAGACGATGATAAAAAGGCATTATTGAGTAAAAACCCTCTTTACATTAGGATTGCGGGCAAAAGTCATATATGTGCAGTTACATAATCAAATGAGACATTGAAATTAAAAAGTCCATCGCACGTCCTAACGAGTGTGTATGGAAATTTTGTTTTCTGGTTTATTTGGACCAAAATACAAATTTTTTCAATTAAAAAGAAAAACTGATGTTTGTGAATAAATTAGAAATCAGGTAAAGACGTTGTTAGTTGTTTATTCGACTGGTTTAAAGACATTGGCCGCCCAATGATTAAAGAAGCTCTTTTAGAATTCGTTAGCAATGGCCATTTTCATTCAAAGGTCATATTTAGCTTTCAGCAGAGATGGTAGGAGGAATTGTTCCTCTAGATGCATCCTCTTCCGTTGAAGCTTGTCTTTCAACTCTGCGAGCAATCCAACCTCTTCCTCCTCTGGAATTATACACTGCTTTGCAGAAAGCCTGGTAGCACCAGCATCAAGTGTGTTAATTTTGACGCAAATCAATCGTCAAAGAGCTGGCTTGCTACAAGAAGACAGACTCCGAATGCTTCCCAGCGGTTTAGGAACGCAGCAAACTTCGCAAAAACAATCGCGCGCACCGTCGCGGTGAAAGTTCGCGACAACACACGTGACTTTGCACGTGGTTTAAGACGTGGGAATTGGACTAACGGTGACAACGTCTTTGTTGTGTATTTACAAAACGAAAAGGCATCGAAATTGCGCACTCTGGCAAATCGATTCAGTAGCTTTAAAGAAAAAACATTCACGCAGGATACGATCTACGCGGATCCTAGAAGCGGTATGAATGGTATCCCTCTATGGGGTAGCACCCAATGTCTGCTATGGACACCTTTAAATACGATTGACAAAATAAAGCAGGATACTTACAGTTCATTGTTTGTCTTTGCCTCGCACTGAAACAATAAGCCTCGATCACGCTTAGTATCATCATGTCTTCCTCGAGTATGCTTGTGTCTGAAACTATTAACATGAAATAGTGTTACAATGATAATTGCGTTTAGAAGCCACCACGTTTTGATACATCATTAATCAAGAAAGGCCATTCACCAACAAACAAGAATATATTTTCAATAAAACTTCATCAAGACATCTTCAAGACTAGAGACTTTGTCTCTATTGGAAAATTGCCATAACACTTCTCTTGCTGGGGGCACTCCTTAACCACGAAAGCTAGACACACTCTGATGTCTGTACAGGGTTGAGTAGGATTGACCAAGAGCACTGGGCATGAGTGACGTCAGAACACTGAAGCGAATCGAACGCAAAACTGATTGAAACAGTAAAGCACAAGTGGGAAAATAACCAGCATTGTCCACCTACCTCCAGAAAGCTGTGACGCATTAGACATGTCTCTTCGCAACGTGTTTTCCTTTTTGCTAAGAGTGTCTCGTCTTGAACTAGTGTTACTTCTACTAGGCGTGTAGGCATCTAATGCGTCATCTTCGCTTTTTGATCGTACTGAAAGGCAAATCAGGAAAATAATCTCCAACCGAAACAAGCTAGGTAAGAGCAAAGAAATAGGGACATAATTTAACAAAAGGCTATACAGTGCTTAAATAAATAAGCATTAGCAACTTTAACGTGCGGTCTGGAAAGTTTTGGTTTGAACAAAAAACACAGGCCGCCAATGCTAATCCCTGTTGCATCAAACAAAATGGCCTTTGAGGTGAGTCAATTGCATTTAAAAAACATCAGAAATGTTTCGTGCTCACCTTTGTTTACTCTTTTCGAAGACACGAGCCGCCTCATTGTTCGCGGGCTTGAAACAAAGTCCTAAATGGAATATAATAAGTCATTAAATTGTAACACGTCATGGACTAAAATAGATGGTAAAACATCTTTGAGAGAGTTGCTGGCACATTAATTGGCTGTTACGAACTTGCAGACCTGAGAGTGGGTGTGCAGAGATTTGCTTACATTGGCTCGTTAAATAGGCTCCTTGCTTACCACAGGGAAATTCGTAGCGGATGACACGAGGGTGGCCTTACTTGATGGCGAAGAAGGGAGAAAAACAAACGAAGGTGAAATGGAGATACACTCACTTCACCAGCTTTTAGTCGATTGAAATTCGGCTGCCAAGGTGGGGTAGGACGGAGCCGGGTGAAAGACCAGTTCTGTGCGACTGGGGGCTCCTTCTTTTGGGAACTGTTGAGTCCTCCATACGCCTTCTTTGCCCCCTATAAGAAGAAAATATAAAACATCGATCAACATCGAAACAATGATTTATTTGATTTGTTAAAGAATATCGAACGCGTGGACAGCCTTGAAAAAACCTGTAAAGTGAGATCAAGATTGGTTCTTACAAAACTGGGAATGCATTTGCTGCCAAATGAATCCTTATTCGAAAGCCGCAAATCCATATCTCGTCGCATCCGAAGGCGAAGGTTCGCGGAAGGAGCAAATGATTCTCTTCTAGACTAAATTATAAATGAAGTACTAGGATTAATTGCCTCTTGTCAATAGCCATTTACGCTAAACAAGTGAATTTCTGCCACAAAATCATTCTTAACTGATCATCAAACTGTCCTTGAATTTAAATAATGCAAGAACTACGCCTGGGCTAAATCACGGAACAGGTTTGCAGGTTAGGGTTCCTCGATGTAGTTATTGACGATAGTTGAATGCTTCATATGACTTGGATAATTTATCGTTTTGGTCAAATGTTTGTCAAATATATCACCAAATTGCCTGATGTTTACAAAATAGGAAAGGGTCAGCCAACAACTGCACATCAGGCGTAAAAAGCAGTGCCTTTGATGGTCCCTAGTCCGTGCCGGAGCCTGATTCCTGTTCCAGGTTTTGTCGGTAGTAAAACGTTCTCTATCGCGTGCCAGGTGAAGTGAATTGCTGATGAATGCCCATTTGAATGTATTGGCAGGGCATGTATACAAAAATATCAGTTTAGATTGCACATCTTGCGGGTTGCTGGTATCCAAATACAAGAGAGTCCGACATTTGAAGAGTGACCCGGGGTCACGCAAATCCAGCCTGTTCCTCTGCACACAGCAATCTTACGAATTTCCCCGTTGCATGGAACAGCAATGTTTGAAAGCCCCATGCAACTAGCCACACAAAAGGGGCCAAGCATGATCCAGGAAAGTATTAACGCCCAAGGCAAAATACGTTGATTCGAACAATCACTATTGTCCTCCACGATCAATGACTATTGTCGTCCACGAACAATAGGCCTGTCTAGGTGATACCAAATAATTTTGGTATTTTGACAACAAATACACGTCATGACGTCATAGCGTTCTACCAAGCTCTTTAGCTGGATTTCAATAATACTGATCTTTCCTACATTGCTACACTGATTCTTGAGCGAACAAAGCTATAAACTGATCGGGAGATTTACATGAGTATGTAAATTTTTGCTGGTGCAATGACGCAATCGGACATTATATCAGCTCCCATTATAGCTATTACGTTTTGTGTCTACCCTAAATAATTTAAACAACAATGACATTTCTCCATACCACATGACTAAAATAGTGATTACGTCATACATAAAAATAAACGCACGCTTGCACATTATGACGCAACTGTCATTTGCTGTTCTGTAACGAAAAGGAGCAGGAGATCTCCTCATATTGAGTTTATATTATTCCAAAATTACCCCCAATTTTGAGGTATGCAAGGCTAAATCATTGTAGGGGAAAAGCGTGTGTATAAGTCTGTTGCCCTCTCTTCAATCACACCATTGATTGGTAATTTCATGCACTAAAAACATTAAATTGGCCCAGAGCTTCCTACGAAATGCACGTGTTCTCGAGTGTGTGTGACTGCTTGAGAGAATAACATCCATGGATTGGAACAAGGACAGTAAAGTAAAAAGCAAAACGGATAGGGCATATCAGACAAACACCAACCAAGGATGGAGATTAGCAGGAAATCTTGATATTGCGCACATGCCACAAAATGGATCTTGTCGGATAAGAAATCATCAACTTCCTTCCAAATAAAATCAGAAACTAAGGAAATGGTTAAAAGAGGATAGGTGTATAAGTGCATAATTCATCAAGAATTCTTCCGTTGCCCGTTTAATATGTTTTGACCTACTTTTTCTTTAATGTATTTGGCTGTTATTCGAGACAAATTTTCTACACCTATCCCATGTATTCATATTGAGATTAAGGTTGGAAGCGTTTGGCGTACAGAATTCTGACCATGAACTCTATAGATATTGTGACTATAGAAGAAATGGAAAATATAATTGTGCCATTGGAATATTAAGGAAAATTCTTTCAATGTTTGACATTCAAAGGTCAGCATCAGTGTCATTAAAAATGATTAGAAAACGTTAAGGGTGAATAACTTTCTAGAGCATTAGTGTGGTCGTTATGCGACAAACTGTTGTTAATTGTTGCAAATATTTTCGAAATGATAGTCCCGCATGGAAAGGATGAAAAGTAATCGAAAGCGAAATAAACAAACCAGACAACTGAGGCAGCCGAAGATGCCTACAGCGCTTGATAGAGAGGCATAATCCTCCGCAAAATCGTTTATGCTGACTGGTTTCATTGGCGATCCTGACTTGTATAACCCCAGCGATAATAGTCCTCGGCACGCGATAAGATAACACACAAGACTCTTCGTTACTTGATAATTGTGTCTCTAGTAAGAATCCAAATCTGAACAGCGAAATGACGACGAACGATCGCTTTTGTGTACTGAACCAAAGAACACGTCACTGCATTATAATTGCGTGGAAATTAGTAAGAATTAATTCGGCGATGATGACATCCTCTTTGCTGTCCGTCCAACGGGACAAGAGGCCAGTTCGACCAGCACAGAGCGATTCTGATACAACATGGCGAACTTTGCTATTTCCTTGGCAATTTTCTCCGTTTCCTGAACCAAGCCACGCCGAAATAACACACACTTCCGCGATTCGAATGTCAATCCGACCTGAAATGGCCTTTGTTCTTAGCAAAACACGGCGAAAATCCAACGCCATTTCACTGTGAAGTCAAAGTTTATTTTCGTCAGACTGACTGACGGTTTCCAAGATCAAACTGCCAATCATCGATGATGACGCAAAGCAAAGAGGCTTGTCCGAACGAGAACTGTGAAATTGGCGAAGATTACGGGGATTTCTATCTCAATAGAGAATCAGATTTAGAAGGCGCTCTTGTATCGATCCAGTTTCTTAAGACTGACTCGTCAGACTTTTAATCCCCAAACATTGACTCACTGCTTTTACAATAAGCGGGGGAGCCTAGGCGTCTAACGGAAATGGATTGAGGTCTGACAAATAAAATGCCCCATTAATACGACAAAGAATTAGTACGTTGCTCCACTGACACAAGTTGCTTAATCACTCGTGGGCAGAGAGGGTATTGTCATAAAGCCAAATCACTCATAGATTTAGGCCCATTGTTGACTTCTAAAATGGAAACGACAACATGCGGGGGCAGTGGATAAGAAAAGAGTTTCCAGTCATCAAAAGAAACCAGTTGCATGGTCAATATCGAACGCCAGTCAGACAGTATTGTCTACTGCGAAGTCTAAATCGATGCTTCTCAGCTAACCGGTGTCGCAGTTTCCAAGAAAAAACTAGGCCTAGCAGGTCTCTACGAAGGAGGAAAGGGAATATAGCAAATTTATAGGGGAGGGAAGGACCGATCACAGAGAAGGTATCGCCAGGAAGAGGGGGAGGATTGGTAAGAAGCGGTCAGGCAAAAACAGTTACCAGCCCAGATCTTAAATGCGTTGTGATGCCTTGTTATACCTTTGATGAAGCAAAGAGAATAGCCCAGACGCAAAGTCGGACTTGCAAGAATTCACGATTTTGAGGAGCATCACCCCCGTACAAGTGATGCACTAGTAGCGCTTGAACAATCGGTAGCCTTTTTTCAACGTAAGACCACCAGAGCAGGGGACAATGTTCATCTTCCTTCAAACAAAGACATGCTGAAGGAATAAAAAACGGCTACAAACACCGATGTTTCGGAGCAACGAGGAAATCTTGTTCTCAATCCTGCTTCCGTTTGTGAATAATAGACCATAGGCCACTTTGTACCATTGTACTTTGACCAGCAAAAACAAGCAGTGGCTGATAGCATTTCGCAATAAGAGGCAGTTCGTCCAAAATTCCTCAAGCTGCTATAAACATTGAATTGGTAATGGACACCAATTTCAACAAGCCTGGATTACTTTTTTTTACATTCATTTCTAAAACCACAGACAAAATGTGAACTGAAAAATTGAATTCCACGCATTTTTTCCATGGCAAAATTAAGTAAAATGTTTAGGCTACCAGATCACTGAGCAGAACAATAAATTGTGACCTCAATTAAGATGCGTCGAGTAGTCTTTAGTGAAACATTAGATGCCACAGAGATCTTGAAAATTCGTTGTTGTATAAAGGACTGATGTTCCCAGCCAGGGACACATGCAGCAAAGGGGGAGGCAATAGGGACAGCTCACAGTACAATGTCTCGATTCTTCCGTTTTTCTATTGTTTCGCCACTAGCCTCATGCTTTCGCCCCCCTCCTGGCCTGAATTTATGCAGGCATTGCTGGTCATAGCTCTCAAGAAAATATAGGCCTCATTCCTAGCAACGATGAGCAGTGGCACAGCTGTTATCAGAGAGCCTTGGTGGCTAATGAAGCACTTTGACGACTAAGCGCCTTCGAAGGTGTCACTGCCACGGGTCATTAACAAGACGACCCAATGGAACAATGAATATAGCAAATGTGGCACGGCTGTAGATTTGCAACTTGGGCCTAAAAGTGCATTCTGAAACCCAAAGTAGCAGAAACGAGGGTCCCAAATCAATAGCACACTTTTAACTTCGAGGACATCCTTGTGCAAACAGAAGACCGCAAAACTTCTGTCGCCTGTTGATAAGTTGCTTCAATTTATTCTAGGCTGCTTAAATACTAAAGAACGGACGCTTAAGTACAACAGTTTCTTCAGAGTCTCCAGCTGCAATGCCTTGCACTGCACCACCAGTTCAACGTGCAAAAAACTCTCGAAACACTCAGAGACACGCTAAGTAAACCCTTGAAAATGGCCGTTTGGAATCCATGGGGAAAAGTTATCAGCATTTCAGCACCACCACCACTTCCCAACGTAACCCCTTAAAAACAGTCCACCCAATCCTAGCTATAAACACAATTGCAGACGCAACCGGCATGCCGCGCACGCATCCACGCAAAATATTAAACGGCAGTCTTCCAGGTACTTACTGTGTCTTCGTCCTGCAGCGTCGCGAACTCGCTGGTCGGCTTGCGGAACGACGGCCGGTGAACGGGCCCGGTGGACCCCGTGCTGTAGCTCCTAATGATCTGCTCCGTCGGCTCGTTGCCCCAACGCGGCATCGACTGTATCTCACGCCGCTTCGCGCTCTCCGTCCGCTCCAGGGTCACCGTCTTGCCCTCCCGCGGTGCGTCGTACGTGTATCGGTCGCCCAACTTCTCTTTCAATGACGCAATCCATGCGTCTTTTTCACGAGGGGTTCCCATCATGATCTTCCACTTTTTACCTTTGACTAAATGGAAACAAAAGCTCATTTCAGTCAGATCTTCTATTATCAATGCCTCGTACGAAATCTACTCTCTGCGGATTTGGGGCAGCATTCACTTGTAATAAATCTACGATGAATATCTTTTTTAAAAAATCTCACGGAAGTTCATTAGAACCAGATTTGACCAACAATGAAAAAACAGGACTTATGTTTTGAGCTGCTAATTCATATTTTCCGTTGATTTCTATGATACTGACCAATTGACTAGTAAAATTCAAACTGGTAAACCACAAAAATTCCACCAAAACGCTGGAAAAAAATGACTAGACAGAGCGATTACCCGGAAGAATGCAAACTACTGGAATCTCATTTCGTTTCCTCGTGCGGAAATAACTACACAGGAGAGGCTGAGCCGGTTTCAATAATAACAGGATAGAGCAAGAGCCTTCACACGAAACCACGAATACCTTTCAATTCAATCGCGTTGAAAAACTCCTCCGTATCTTCGATATTCTTGGCGGTGATGTCTGTGAGTTTGTGACGTTCCTGTTACGAAACAAGCAAATTTCGAGTCAGAAGAAGAAACAGAAACCAGCAATAGAACATAATGCAACAATAGCCCAAAAAGAGGGCATGGTTCTCACTGGAAAACAGAAAAAAGGAAACATTATACTGAACATAATCTTGGATTGGGGGAACCACATGCAGTGAAAATGTAGCGATTCATCGACTTAATGTATCGACAATAAACCACCAACTTTCAGTAACTAGTCTTCGCTTGACAAATGAATCTCCAGGTGTCATTACTTAAACTTAAAATGTATATGTTTCAGATAAAAACAACAAAGAGTGCGCTATAAACATATATATGAAATATGACGCGAAACTTTAAACTTTTAATCAGCTTAAGTGCGCTAAAAACTTTTAATTTTGTTTGAAAATGTGTGTATTTGGAAAGATTTCGCTTTTTAAATAAAAAGTCGATTGGAAAATACTTGCCTCGAAACAATACCCAACCAACTCTATGCTGACAAACAGGACGACAAGTTCCTCGGGAAAGAGGCAGAAATATCTCTCTTTTCGCTCCTGCAAAAATTTAACAAAACAATTAGTGTCGTCAGTAGCCCTTTACCAAATGGCAAAGCTCTAGGGCGGACGTTGACTGAAGGTGGACTGCTAATATTGAGTTGACGTATAATTAGAACCGCAAGGCGAACTTGCATTTTGTAGCAAGCAATACTCTCTTCCTTTGGTCTTAAAAAGAAGACAAATATTCTAAGCTAAAATTAATATCATGATATTTGGTACGCGAAGATGTTGGTAACTTATGTCGAAAATGTGTAGGAGATGTGATCTGCCAAAGCACAGTTATCCAAGCTAACAGACAAAAAGAATTCAAGGTAATGAAATTCTAAGTAGAATCAACAAAAAGCACCCACCACATCCTCTTTTTCAACAAAGACTTGAGTCATAAGAATGATATTGCCAAGTGATGTTATAGGCTGTAAATAAAAATATACTGTTGATGAAAGAAACTGAAAGTTGAAAAAACAGAAGACAGTAAAAATTGAGAAGACAAACTTGAAGGTATATTAAAATCTATAAAATATTCTGAGCTTGTTTCTTCCTAAAGCCTCCGGACACTTCAACCATCTCTTCAACCTACACTTGAAACTTAGACCGGGCGCCTATTGGCAGCTCGATGGAGTTAGGTCCGGTTCTTGTTTAAACATTTCTGTCTCTTCTACTGGACATGCGCACAGGTATACGGTAACCCGTGGAACGAGATAGTGTTGATGTTGGTAAAACAGCTTTCTTACCTCTCCTTCCCAGCCTTCGATTGTTCCTGTTAGCATTTCCAGCTCCATTTCCTTGCGTTTGCGCGTTTCATTGCAGCCGAGCTGGCAAAAATTCACAATATTAGTGGATATATTTTCCTACATCCAATTATTAGTAGACAAGAAAACTCACAAACCCTAAAAAACATGCAATGAACAAGCTTAGACTAGAAGAAGAGATTCTCAGGTACTGCTCTAGAGAGGAAGACTCCAATATCCATCAAAATAACTTCACCATGTTGGATTACACTTAGTAAAACAGAATGACCATAATTCAACGAATTGAAGAAGTACAATTGTAATTTTGTAGCACTCCATTTATTGTCAATGAAATTTTAAAACGGAAGATGGCCTTACAGGCCTTTTGTTGATAACAGTAGTTTAATTACTGAACATCTTCGCCTGAATAAATATGAAAGATCATAATTATTATTGTAAACGACAAATGCAAGAAAAACTCACAGCGATTAGTTGATAAGCTTGGGCAGACTTTTTGATGTCCAAAAAATCACAATGGTCGTCCTGACAAAAATAAAAATTAGTATAGCAAGGGATTGAAAAAACACAAACTAGAAATACAGTAGAAAAGAGTGTCACCTTTGAAGTAATGCTGAAAATCGGTAGAACACTCTGAAGATATCATTAGAAACACAAATCGAATAAATTTCCAAATAAGAAATTACCTCAATATGCCTCTCTAATTCTTTTAACTGACTTGAGTATTTTTCTACGCGCACAAAAGGCTGTGAAAACAAAATTCACCATCCATTATACCCATAACCATAGCAAGCAGTTGAAAAAACGGAAATAATCCAAAATATATCAGAAGATTACAAACAGAACATTTTCAAAGCACTCTTTCTTGCAAATATCTCCCATGTTGCTATTTCTGTCAACTTATGGTTGTTTTCCGACTTTTGTTCTGTTTTCCGATTCCGGGAAGTTTCGGCCAAGAGAAACATGCAAAAACTACATTTCCCTGCCTTGTGCTATTTTGAAATTTTGCAGAGCCAAAAGTTAAATCAAGTAAACAGGAATGCCAAACTGCATTACTAGAAAACTCCAGTTTTATCTAGTGACAAAAAGGACCATTTCAGTTAATATTCTACCCAACTTGCTGACAACTCTGATGATATTTATAGCAAGCTGCATTGAAATCGTGGTAGCCCAAAGCAATAACAGCCTTGGTTACTTAAATGGTGCAGATCATTGGAATTGAATTGAACGCAGGGCGGTCTACGGCCTGTAAATGGCCTACGGTTCTGGAACAAGGGTGAAACAACAAAATCAATATTTTTGCATCAGAAAGTACTTTGAGTATGAAAAAGTATTTTCTCGGTGTTCCATGCTGTTTTTGAGGTTCTGCAGTAATTCATTGAACCAAACACACTGACATGATTGGGATAGAAAAGAGCCTAACTGATTCATTTGACATGATAAAAAGTCCACTTTAGATCTACATGACAACGCTTAATCTTAGATCCGCTCAAGAAAATGACCTGGAAATGAATAGTTGGCTGATTTAAATTATTAATTTTTATGACAGAGCAACAAACTGATGAATGGTGATTGGCGAGCGACCTTGATTAGCGGTAGCCTTGAGTGGCAGCAATAGATGGCGTGAATTGCACACCACTCTAATGTATGACCTAGGTAGAGTATGACGGAAGAAACGTGTCTTTTGATAAATTAATTGGTTGAAATACTAAAGATCTAACATGCATGCTAGCATACAAACCAATCTACAAAGTCTAAAATAAGCAGGCTTAATATTAAGACGAAGCGAGCCGACAAATTTCCAGTAGGCAACATTTCTCAAGATTCACTGGGCAAAAACATCTTTCAATGAAAATAAGTCGAGTTTGCATAAAAATTTAATAAGCACCTTCGACAACATGGTAGTCAAAGTCATAATGCCGGGGCTTGGTGCACCTTTGCCCTCCATGAACTGCGAAAGTTTCTCGCTGAAAAAATGAGAAGTACTTTAGCCTGAAAGTTGGGTAATTAGAGAGCAGTAAGTAAGACTTGGGTTTCCAGGTGTCGCAAGATCATTGAAACTAAGAAACGAAATCGTACTTAGTAACATACAAAGATAACGATCTTCAAATCACTGAGCGAATACTCAAAGTCATTGAATTGATTTCTTAATCACTTCGATCTCTCAATTACTTCGATCTCTTAATCATTTTGATCTCTCAATCACCTCACGCTCTCATCAAGAAATTCAATTGGGCCCCAAATGCTCGCCAAAGCACAAGAATCAGATCTCCGAAAGGAGGTTGGAAATTGAACTGATTAATCAGACGATTCCAATGCGAGGTCAGTCAGAGTAAACGTTGCTAGGAAACTGATGAAGGAAGTTGTTTTTCCAAATAATTGTATAAGAGATCGAAATATGTTTGAACCCGAATCCCACGGTCTTACAATTAATAGGATCGTGTTAAATAAAAATCAAAGAACAGATCAACCCACAGGTTTGCAAAGATATGGGAAAGTTATTGGCGAGAAAGTTTGATTCGGTGAAAAAATAATAAATCGGTGAAATAATAATGATGTTTCAAGAACAAAAACTCACCTTTCTCTTGATAAGATCGCAGCTGCCCATGGGTGGTTTGCACAATACGAAATATAAAGCTCTTTCACCTGCGCAAAAATATATGAATAAATATGACTACCAATGATTTGTAACACAATAACACGACTGTGGTTTATGTTTCTATTAATAATTAAAGAAGGCAAAAACAGTGAGCTATTCCGACTTCTGATGATAATATTATTAACAGCCTAAAAGTATAATCATGCATATCTCAATGCTAGTCAATTTATTAGTACAACATCACAGTGGCAAGAAATTGCGGGAACATAATTTTCGCATGCTTGAAGTACTTTTTTGTCCGACACGCATCAGAGTATGCAAACGTAGGCAAATGACCATAAGCTGGCAGAATAAATAATGTCACAGGCAACAGGATCTCTGACGACGATTCGTAGGTGATGGAGCTGCGATGGCTTCCTTGTGCAATCGGTAAAAGAGAGGGGCAATGCGGATAAATGGCTTGGTCTCAAGTGCTGGCTTGAAAGCATGACCCGATAGCTCTTGGCGGTAGAGCACTTGATACATAAAGTCAGGGGTCGTGGGTTTGAGTCTCACTCGGGTCGGCTATTTCTCCGCACTCTTTACGAAAATAAATAGTTTGAGGGGTGTTGGAAGGAAAAGTGCTTAAAGTGTGGGAAAACAATGATTCCGCTCATTCTTGCCATTTTTAATTGTTTTTGTAAAATAAAGGGCCGATACACAAAAAGCGTCCTTTTTAAGAACACTGATGCAGGATATTGTAGAAATTTGTGAAATGCTGTTTATATAACTTGCTGTTAAACCCGAACTACGACCGTAGCCTTGATTATGCTGTTTATATAATTAGAAGCACTAATTGGACATTCAAGCGAAAGACAATTTCCGACAAACGTTGGGTATGTATATCGTATTAAACTACATGGTATTGTAAAGTCGTTTGTCTGGAAAGCCAATCAGATGCTCTGTTTTGCTTTGTCTTCAAGGTGGTCAAACATTTACAAGATTTTGAAGCTTCCTTCCTCAGTTTCATATTTTTCATCACGGGTCCATTACAAGACTTGTGGGTCTTTTAAATCATTGACCAAAGAAAATCACTAAAGTCATAAAGTGTAAATATAATGCTCTAAAAAGTGTAAATATAATGCTCATTAAAGTATTCATGAAACATTTCGAACAATTCGGCACAAGTGGAAAATGCTGGTACATTTGTGACTACAGGAACAGAATTCGCGCAATTTTCCTTACATTTTAAAGAGGCCAAGTATTCAATCAACCAAATCAAGCTATTTTCCGATTAGGAGTGTTCAATTGAAGCAAATACACACCTCTTGCAGCAGACTTAGAAACTCGGCACCTATTCTTTGATGCTCTAATCCCTCTCTGGTTGAAAAAATACAAGCTCCAATTAAAACGGCTTTAATTTCCTGCTTTTTAACTAACTTCTACAAAAACTTGGACAAAAGATCCGGATTGACAGTTGGACAAGAGTCAAGTATAAATATGTTCCGGGTAATTATTTGAAAAATGTTTCGTTGGAAAGAGATAAAAACGAGACATTTGAAAAGAGCCCGAAACAGGCCTACACCAAAGCGTTTGAGGCAGACATCCTTGCAAATAGTTTGAAACAAGTCGATTTTCAAACTATTTGAAACAGGCCTACTTGCAAACCGTTTGAGGCAGGCCTCCTTCCAAATAGTTTAGTACAAGTCAATTTTCAAATTATTCGAAACAGGCCTACTTGCAAACCGTTTGAGGCAGACCTCCTTGTAAATAATTTGAAAAAAAATCGATTCTCAAACTATGCGAAACAGGCCTACTTGCAAACAGTTGAAAAGACTACTTTGCAAATGCTCCCTTACAAACAAATTTTAATGCTTCAACCAAATAACAGTTGAATTCCTCCTTACCAAAAGACTCTTTTGGCGTTTAAAACAAGTTATTCTTATAAATAAAGCACAGACTCTCTCTACACTACATTGAAAGTGATGTTTTGTCTTTAAAACGGCTAATCCCTGCGAATTATGAAAAACACTAGAATGCATCTCACTTTGATTGATCTGTTAGGCCCTTGAGCAACCGCTGATGGAACTGGACAATCTCTTCAAAGCTACCGCAAAGTGTCATTAAATCTGACTGACCCAATCTACGAATGACGAATGTAATTAAGCGTAGCAAAAAGAGCACGTTAATGTGGATAAAAATTTTAATTCTCTTGCAGCAAGACAAGGGTTCTTCAATCGGCTTGGCAGCAAAAAGGGGCTTCAGCTGAGCCTAATAAATTGGATCATTTGTAGCCATGTTTATTTGCATCGCCTTAAAGAGTACAAAAGGATAAGACATTTCATCTGCAATTGAAATGAAGAGATAATATCTTTCATTGACTGACTTACACTTCAGAGTTCTTTAGTGGGCTGATGTATTTCTCGTGAAAACTCTAGAAGTGAAATCGAAATGATATAACATCAGCACTTGAAAGAAGAGAAAAGTTCATTTGATAGACCTCTGTGGATATTTTACGACTCCCCCCGCTTTCGTTACAATGGTTTTGAATACAAAATGACAATCACCCTCCCGAGAAATTTGTGACGAAAAGAAAGATCTATTCAATAACGGCCTGCCTCCTCCTTGTGCAATTCTGCAAAATTTATCTTCAGACTTCAAGGCTGACTGAAACCTAACCTTTAGCATGGCCAGGTAATCTTATACCAGTAGTAAGTACTAATTGCATACCTTTAATTCTTCAACATGTGCTTCTTCTACATCGACCATATTCTTTACCACCTAAAGACACATACAGCAAACATCTCATAAATTGCACTACTTTCTTCGCTACTTTTTGAATCACACTACTAATTTCAAATACTTCACAGGATGGGGTTGACAAGTGAAACGTTTTTTCCCAAACTATCTGTTTTGTTCATCTGCATAGCAGGGAAGCGGTGGGGACAAAGAAGGGTACTCCAGAACATGGAATAATAATATTCCTTTTATAACGAGCAAAATGAAAACAAAAGAACTGGGCTGGTTCCAGCAAAATGCATTATAATCATGATATTTATGGCACTAAAAATACCAGTTCAAAATAGCTCCTTTTAAGGGATGCACCCCCTTATACCTGTTCAGAATGGGCCAGAACTGTTGGCCTCTTCCAAAAGTCTTTTCCTACCATTTAAGAAGAACTCTTTTGCCCTTGCCAAGGTTAAAGTGATTATTTTGTTTAAACAAAGTTCATATGAACAAATAATAAGTGAAGTGTATAGCATCATAAAGAGGGTCTAATGGATGACTCTTCTAAATATCTTTGGCTGCAGCCCCCACATTCATTAATCAACCTATTTACAACCATCTCAAATTGAACGCACATCTTGAAAATTTTTCCAAGGAAGACCTGTCTTCTACACACTTGTTATTACCGTGGCTTAAGTTGTTAAAAAATTCTAGATTGCATACCAAATTGTGGTTGGCTTTGTGTGTTTCTGGAACTGGCTGAGGAGTAACGTTCTCCTTGTCAAATTCTTCTGGACCTGTCAAGGTAATGAAAATTAAAAATTACCTTTCCTGTCCCATATAAGACTTTGGTCAAATATTTTTTCTGAAAATAATGATACATTCCAAACATCTGTGGAGTACAGATAGGAGACTGTTACTCTTATAAACCTTCAGCCAGACTGTCATATTTCTACTAATCAGCTATTGGTATTTGCCGCTCAATTATTGTGTACAAAACGCTGGGATTGCAATTCAAATTAAAACTTTTATGTGGCAAAACCCATTATATCGTTCCAATTTTATTTTGTAACATCAGCGGTGTGATGGGTTTTAGTATAATTTCATGGAATCAGTATCTGAATGAGTCATGAGCGGTGAGATAATTTATTACTCAGCTGTAAAAAAATGTATTATTAAAGAATGATGTTCATCATCCGTTATGATCCTAATCAACAATAAGCCATTATGAATATTATGATCCATTATTATCAAGTGTAAATGTGGAGAGGGAAGCCATATATAGTAACCACAAGATAGCCACAAGACTAAATTATACATAACTTTTGCTGTCTGTCTAAAACTTTTCAATGCTGTATAGAGAAGGTATAAAATGTTTCATGTCTGTCCAAAGATGCTTCATTTTGGGTAAGTGAAGCTGTTGACACTTGTTCAGGTGTAATAAAAATGTTGATTGTGTGCTTGAGGAAACCATGAAATTTAAAGCAGCAATGTGGGACTGTGCAATGTGAATGTTAAAATTGGAAAAGTTGGAAATACATAAACAGAAACAGCAATCAGATATTTGACTGCATAATTTCAGCTTTTTTTATAATATCTTCTGATAAATTAGGAACAAATGTATAACAGGAGAAAAAGGAAAAAACCATTGTTAAGCATATCTAAGGTATTAAGGAAAATAAAACTAAGAAAATGTAGGAAAATGTAACAAGGACTATGATGTGAGTAACGAAAGTGTTGCTTGCAATCAGTAACCTTGAAACAGCAGAGTAATTAGCATAAAGAAGTCAGGTGGAAAAACAGAAGGAAGAGAAGACATCTGGCTGGGCCAGCAGCAGGGAACTGACATCACAAAAAATAAATTAGCTTAATTAATGCTCTTTCTTCAAAGCAAAAGCAAATTAGCAGCTGCCTCTGTTGAAGTCAAATTTAAGCAGATTGCACTTGTAACAGTTACAAATGGTTTGAAAAGGCATTTCACCTGGTGAAACATCCTTGACATAAGCACTTGGGAACCAGCCTATTTTGCCATCCCTGGTTCCTTCCCACCAGCCACCATCTACAACCTATGACATTAATAAACATTGGTTTTCCGTGAATATTACCAACAAACAAACCATCAGAATGCGCTTAGGTGAAATTGATAAGGTAAAATAAGGGGAACCTTGTAAAAAGGCAACCTTGTTATAGCATCAATCAGATTTTGATTGGACAGCCAAACAACTGGACAAAGAGCAAAATGAAAACATCAAAACTTCCTGGCAGCAGCCCTGGAATTTGGCAATGCTTATCCAAATGTCAGCTAAAGATAGCAAACAGCCAGAATTTCTGTGCCAAGCTGATCAAATGTCTTGGCATGCATAAGCAAACTAGAAGTCAGACTCTTGACTCTTGATTCTTGACCCTAAAATGACTCTTGATTCTCTGGTTAATGAAAGCAGAGGCCTGCCAAAAAACATTTTTTTGGCTTTCTGTTGGCTTTAATTTGCCTAGTCAGGTTTCTAGAGGTAAAGCTCTTGGTTGAAATATCTCATTTATGCTTACCTTTGATATAATCACAATATCACCTTTATTGAATGACAACTAAAACATAAAAAATTGTCTGCATTAACAATTGAAACAAAAAAAGATTATTTATGGCCAGCTCATAGCTGTAAGGGCCAGCTTATAAAGGTTTTTGATGACTGATGGTATAAATGCTCCTAAACTCTCTGATGCAAAAATAACTTGTTCAGATGGCAACTAAAACAGTTTCCTGAAACCCCCATACCTCATCTTCATCCTGACCAGTGTAAGAATATGTAGCCTGGACAAAATGCACATCATTCAGAACTTCTGCGATTCCCTAAGCAAAGAAATTTTATGTTTGTAAAGACAAGATGAATTCATCAATATAAAGCAAATGAAATGCAGTTGAACCATAAACACATCAGTTGATGCAGCTCACCAAAAAATTTATAATAGTTCACTTTTTCAAAGCAGCATGTTTTATAAACCAATTCAGCATGCATTTAGAAATTGAACATCTACCAATGACACTCTTTGTAAGACCAGCCTCTTTTTAACTTTTCTTCTGTACAATCAAAAATGAGGGCAATGTCTTTTCCTTTTTATTTGATAAAACAAATCTCTCAAAACCAAATCACTTTGATTAAGTGTCTATAGTCAATTATACCACAAACAGAACTCTAAAGCTGGACATTAGCTGGCAAATGCATCTTATTGTTCAATGGTCTACCATTTCCAACATTTTCAAAATCCACTAACAAATGACCTAAAAGAGCTTTAAGAACTTCATACTTTGCTTTCATTTTCAAATGCATGAGGTCTACAAATTGTGGAAATAGCTGGTTTACAAAAACATAAAGAAGACCACAGAGATTCATAATTTCCTTAAAACTACTAATTATTAATAAATCCTGTTCATCATCTAGAAAGACTTGAATGAAAACATCAACAAGTGGTTTTGGAGAAGCCAAACATAAACCTTAAAATCATTAACAAATAAAACAGAGTGTTGGCCAATAACACTTTCCCACCTTTGCCATTTTTGAACTTGATGTTAAAACTGATTAAGTGTTGAAGACTCCAATGTCAAACATCTGGCAACACTGCCTGTGAAAGTAGAGAATATGAGACTGTTTTTAAAAAAACCACATTAAAAGTATCATGGAATGGCAGTTTGCCAAGTCCAAATGTGATGAGCCCCAAGCAATTGGTTCATACTGCTCAAAGCCTCAGGGTCAATATTGATGTTTAAAGGTTTTTCTAGTGGCTACTAGCTGAATATACATTCTCAAACTTGGAAGCCATTCAAAGCGTAGATAATCAATTCATATTTTCCTTGAAAAGACTATTTACATCAGACTATCAAGACACAAAATATAAAAGAAATTCAGATTGTATGAGCTAGTAGCTATCAATTGTAAGGAACCAAAATTAAAATGCAATTTCAATGACAAAGGCAAAAGATGAATTCACCTGGAGCAAGTATTGATTATGTAGCTTAAATAACTGTTTATGCTTTCAAAATGAGAACCGTTACCAAAACAGTTATATAAAGAAACGATTTGGGATAAAATTAAGATTGAGAATCATGTGACACCCCCTTAAGACATGTAAATATACTTTTTTAACTTTATATCATCAAAAATTATCAAATGATTAACAAAAAACCCGCAGACATAAGGGAGAGCAAGATAAAGAAATTTATAAAATGCATCAGGGTGGGGCATGGGTTTTGCAACTACCCTCGAAACTGGCACACAAAAATTACTTTAAGACATGATTTCGTGATGTTCTAATCGACCCTGGAGTTTTCCGAAGTGTTTTCTGGAGTTCTGTCTTCCTTTCATAATCTTCAAAAAATTTTCAATAAAACAAACAATGGAGCAGCCGATAGCATACAAGATATTCCAAAGGAAATGATAAACAAAAGGATCACCAATACTACAATTATCCGTCCACTGCCATCTTGTACATTGTGGCTTGTGGGGTTTACGATAAAGTTAATACAATATTAGAGATAAAAGCATGCAGTTTGGTTAACGGACATTCCATTGCAATTTCCTTATCAGGCCGGAGCACTAAAAGTTAAAAAAAATAAACTAAGGAAAGAAACTTTACCAGCGATTGATGCTGTAACGGAAATGGCCTACAAAGTTTGTTTACTTATTACAGGAGATAAATAATATTCTCTGAGCAAACAGAAAATGAGAAGAAGATGTAAATCCCCATGCTGAACTCTGTACATACCTGGATAAAAACTGCATCAATTTCTTTCTTGAACGAATTTTCCTAAGGCGGGGTCAGTTCCTTCACATATATTTGTTCCTTGTGCTCAAATACAAAGTTAATGCGGCAGTCATTTAACGGCCTAGCCCAACCCAGAATACCTTTTCGGCAATTAAGTTGAGTGATAACAGTTCTGCTTTACAAGGCGACTTGCCAATTCAACTGCACATCTTTAGGCATTGTACGTGGTAATGAGATTCTTCAACGTTCACTCCCTGATTCTACAGCGCCTTACGATTAATTATTAATGCAGGACTTTCCAGGCTTCCTTGTCCTCATTTGCCACAATAGAAGAATTTGGTACAGCTGCTCCTTGTCACGCGAGACAACACGCACAAACCACGCGAGAAGACTGTACGTGACTAACAAGAAAAGGCTCCTTCAGATTAGAAAAACGGGGGTCAATTAAACGCCAAACACACTGCACACTTTTTTATAAGAATACCTCACTTTTTCCCGCGCCTCAATATTCTTAACGATTTTTATTATGAGCCTCAATATTCTCATAGACTCAAGTCAAAGATTATTCTTCAACTGTTCATCCCCAACACAAGGTGTAATTTCACCCGAATATCAAAGAATAATATAAAAAAATTTTCTATGCTTTGCATTGGGAGAAAACTCAGGTTAAGGAGAAATGCTGGTCTTGATGAAGGTTAAGCCTGGCATTTGATATATTTTAGCAATTTTGAGCCTCAATGTTCTCATAGACTTATATTCTTATAAGAAGATGTATAATATCAATTATTTCGATTTTCAGGCACATCCTCTGGGTATACACGCTTTTTTTACAAGGAACCTACCACAAAGCCTAGTTCCAAAAATTCCATATCCGTAGACCTCAACTCATCAGATTTTAGTACCAAAAAGTTCCTTAATTTTCACTGCACGTTTTTAGTAGTATAAGTTCTTTAAATATTTCGGCCTTCTACATGTAGGTTCCTTATAAAAAAGCGTGTATTGTCACAAAAAACAAGCTACGAGACCTTTCATACCTAAGCCCTCTCTCTCCCTGCCTAAAAGGCTTTTTGGGTGAAATATAATGAATTTTAGGGGAATTTCACTTATTGTTAATCAAACATGTTACATGTTAATCAATAAATTGCATTCGTGAAAGAGCATGGCCCCTCTAGCCCCCGTCGTAGAGAGCTTTGTAAGACCTTCATAATGAGCATCCATAACATTTTCTTTGACAATGCTGATGCAAGTCATGGGGCTGGGCTACAAAACAATTTTAAGGGGGTATAAAGTTGGGATTAATAGGGCGCTGCTTTAGGGGTTGGTTTTGATGAGGGGGTGGCTTAATTCTTAATATACATCCCCACCCCATATCATTTGCAATTCTGAAACAACTTAGAAACGCTAACAAACATAACGCAATTAATTTCCTTAGTATTGTAAAGTTTATTTCCTTTAAATAAACTTCTATGCTACATATTAATCTTTTACGCGTTTTATTGAGAATGCGCCAAGATTAAAACAAAACAGGACAGTCGCAACATTTTATCATTTGCAGACGAAACCTTCATTATACCGACAGACACAGCAGGGGTGCCGTTCCTCACGACACCCCTTTAAGAAGGTAAGAAAGAGCTTGATAGAATATACTCTACTTTTGTTTGAATATACTGATAAATATACCAAATTAACTCTTTTTGGCATCTTACTCGAAATATTGTATAGGTTTGCATGTTTGGAATTTCTTTGAATTTCTTGAAAAATTTTTCATTGTTTTTCAAGTATTTTGAATAAAAGTGAATTTTCAAATGCGTGAACAAGCAAAATTTGGCGGATATCAGCAAAACTAAAAATACTCTTTTTTTGATACTAAGTGGCAACAGCAAAAACTGACAAATATTGATAATGGATATACAGCAAACATTAATGTTGTGGTCTACATACCTTCCCTACAAATATGGCTGAAATTTAATGGCCCCCGCCTTGTTGATATATTATATCAAATAATTAAATCTTCTACAATCAACTGCCTTTTGCTGAGAAATGCCTACTTCATGTGAGAATCGTTTTGGGATTTCAAGCTTAAATTCAAAATGATCTGTTTGTTTGCATTGGTAACAAATTGACACTCAGCATATTCTTTCAAAAAGTTGTTTAGAAAAGTGCAAAAAAGCAAATCAAGAAGTTTTTTCACAAACTTTATAACACTCGCTAAAAGGGTGTAAGGCCCAGGTAAAAAAATTGAGACCAATACAATTTTGCTCTAAATGGTCTTTTTAAAAACATTCTAGATAACTGAGATCCTAGAATACTAACTAAATTTAATTATTAAAGGACAAAGATACTAGTCCACAAAGTTTTCTTCATATTTGCCATTCCTAAATTTTCTGAAATTCATTCAGAAGAGGCAGAACAGAGAATATTTAGGCTGTTATAATTCAAAAACTTGAAATAGAAATTTAGCACTCAACTTTAACATCAGCTACAAAAATAACACCAAGAGTTACAAATCATTGAATGATCCCAACGTTAGTTAAATGTAAAAAATAACACTTTGCGTAAACATTCTGTGATTTACAAATAGTGCCTTCTGCTTACGATTATTAATTATATAAAACAAATGATCCCATCAAGTGATATTTTATCAACATTACATGAAGCCATAATATATTTGAAGTCATCCTCATTTGGGAATTAATCTTGTCTCCTAATTACTTTAGAAATCCAAATGAGAAATAAATTGGCAACATTGGAAAAAATTGAGTTGCCAATAGCCCAGAACAATAGCCCAACAAGAGCTTTTATAAATATACACCCACATAAAACACACATCAAACATATTTTCACAATCATCAAGAATTAGCAACTATAACTAACAAATCTGCAAGGTTTGCAAAACATATTTTAGCATTTAACAACTCCAGGCTTATTACAATCAAATTCTTCTCCTACTTGCCATATTTTGCATTAAAGTCTTAGCAAATTTAATACGATACTTTATTTTGAAATTCTTAACATACATAGTCATGAATAAACTTAATTCAAATTGAAAGAAACATTAAATTGCCCAAAATGTCATTCAGCAACTTCACAATTAAAACATATTACCTTGTGCTTCTTGTACCCCTCCGCCTACTGACGTTTGCATTACAAATCGGACAGCAAGGTTCCTCACCATCCTGCTGCAAGCACCTTTCATGATAAAAATGCTTGCAGAAAAACACAACAACATTTGCAGTTCCTTGACTGTTCTCAACAACAATATACCCTTGACAGCCCTCACACTTGGCATCATCTGACACATTGTACCCGTGTGCTTGCACCCTCACCAGTCTTTGCATAATCGCAACACTGTCTTTATCAAGAATACTTCTGCAGCCTTCATGTAATGCCACCTGTAGATTATAGTCTTGCAAGATTTTAACAAGGGCATCTCGTAGACCTGGTATTTTCATACCTGGTGGAATACGTTCAATTAGAATAATAGGATCAATTGCAGTTCCAATGTTCATGAGAAGCTCTCTAACAAACAGTGGTTTGTCTATCGAGTAACTGATCAAATCCTCCCAAAGAACATCATCCTTCTGCTCCTTTGTAAACTCAATGGCCTTCCAGATGTCTTTCTCCTTTTCAATTATCATTGACAAAGCCTTTTTGCTATTCCCCATTCTACCCAGCAAGAAAACCATTTCTGGAACATAGTCCCTGTTCTCACACACATTGAAAGCTTTTTCCAAAGCATAATAATTGCTACTTTTGAGGAATGGCAACAACCTGGATCTGTCAAACTCAGCTAATAACTCAACTTGCAGCTCATGAAAATCCTGTCCAGCTTGTGCGTCCTTTTGAAATAATGCAATAAGGTATGCATGCAATAGTTTTTTGTGATTGAGTAGCTGCCTAACAGCATGTTCAACATTGATAGTTTCAATATTTTCTGTAAGTAGCTTCACCGCCTTCTTCTCATCTATTTCCATCAAGCTGACAATTTTGTCTTTAAGAAATTCAACCAGACTATGTTTTTCAATCATATCAAAAACACCAGGATCCCTCAGCTTCAAGTATATGTCTAGGCCCTGGGCATACTTCTTCTCGTAGGCAAACAAGATAGCTAATGACTGAAGCAAAATCTTGCTGTTGCCTTCATCCTGCTCCTCTTTTAGTTTCCCTTGAATAACACGTATGATTGTCACAGAGTCATACAGCTCGCCTGGCCATTCCTTGATCAGCTTCTGAAAACCAGCAATATCTGTTTGCAGATACTCATTTAATATCATTTCATAAATAGTGTGGCTTAGCCTTGGCTTCTTGAACGGAATGAGTGGTGTGATCACTTTAAGCTGCCTGTACTTTGCAAACCTGTAGACTTCCTCTTCCCACAGGGCCTGATCATTTCCAAGAATTTTGCTACATAGTTTTGCAGCCTCTTTGAATTTCTTACCATTTATCAAACTGTTCATATACTTTTTCCAAATCTTCAATACATTGTGTGTTTTCAGCATACTTTCATGTTTCAAGGCATCTGCCAATGCTTCTTCAAACATATCTCTTTCCATCAGCCAAGATATATGGTCATCCATGTCTCTGGGTCTCGCTAGCACAATGTCCTTTGGACTTACAATGTAAAACAAACTCTCTTCTTGGACATTCTCAAGAAAATAATTATGAGGCTGATACTCTTCAAATCCTCTGATAGTGAGTGCATCACTAGATGACTCAAAGTATGTATAGTACCCTTGGGGGCTTAAGATCAACAACTGCGGCCTATCTGCTAGGTCCTTCCCGTCTGTCATATTGTTCGACAAGTACGAGAGCACAACCAATTCGCTTCCAAATGGGGCAATTCCACAAGCAAAGAAGTCTGTATGAAAGACGTTTGTCAACTCAACACACAATGATGGAAGGTTATTTCCGCCACTCCAGTTTATATGGTGTTCTTTGCCTTCCCGTTCTTTCACAACTCCAACCTGGATATAATCTGCCCAGGCTATCAACAAAGTGTGGCTGTCTTTCCAGCACAAGTTACACCGGTAGAGATCATCCCGGGGGTTTTGGGACACTTTGTCAATATGTGCAAACCTTACTCTTTGATTCATATCATAAACCTCAACACCTTGTGAATCTGCCCAAGCAATAAAATCCCCTTTCCATTTAATCGTTCGAATATAGCCAGTGCCAGAATGCAGCACTGTGTTCTTGTTTCTCAGCCAACCCTTTTCGTAAAGAAACAGCTTCTCGCCAACCCCAACAACATACTGCCTGCTCCCAGGCTTGGCATACTCCGGGTGCAAGGCAATCGCACGAATTGGACAGTCAAACATAAGCTGAGTGTTGTTCTCTGAACGGTAAAGGTCGTTGATAACAACTCTTCCATCCTCCGAGCAACTTGCCACATATTCGCCATTGCCATCGATACTAATCTGGTTGACTGTCGTGGTGTGTGATGGAAATTCCTTGTTCCTGATGTTATTTCCTTGATGGTCCAAGAGATGAACAACACCCCAATGGGTGCCAAGTGCCAAGAATTTCAAGTGCACCGCCATACAGCTGGCCGCATCCCGCTGCAAAATTCCTTGGATCGCGTTGCCTACTCTTTCGTATTTCAGCTTAGGCTCTTCATCATCTTCATCGTCATCGTAATAGTCTTCGTCTTCCGATTTCTCTTGGGCGCGATTGTTTTCAACTCCCTCCTCCATGTTTGATTCCCGCAGAAAACCCTGCGCAAGCGCATAAACAAATCGAAATGACCTTTGGAGTCACATGATGGCAGAACCGAGCTCGGATGCTAATGGTTCAGTCCGGTCGGATTTAATCGGTTTCACTGTTTTGTGGCACCAGCGCAGGCCAACGGAAAGGGGGCATGGGCATAATTTATGTGGCGGAAAGTATTAATAATTCAAACCTTACAATAATAATTAGTATTAATGGAGTGGACGATTTAGGACTTCACTTTTGGTGGCACCAAAGCTGAGACTAAATGAATACTCACGAAGCTGGACTTTTCCACAGAAAGGGCCACTTTGAGAATTTATACGCTTTAAGGCCTTTAAGTTGTCATTTATCGCAAAATTAGTAGCAAATTTATAGTGCATTTTAACCAAGTCGGATCAAAACCGCTCTGATTTGTTTCCGGAACAACTTGACTAATTTTTTCAACTATTTGGCAAAAGGACATAGGAGTCTTGTATGTTATACTCATTTTATCTGCTTTTTCTTGATATACCTGATGTAAAAGCTGGAAGTTTATAGTGTAAAAACTGTAGCTCTAGAATGGAGCTTTCTGTTTCACTAAACAACAGGCGAAGAAGCAGGTTCAGGGAAGAATTACAAGTGAGCTTTGGGGCATATTTTCGAATGTTACAATGTTTGTTTGAATAGAATCAACGCAAGAGCTGCAAAAGGAATCAGAACACAGGCAGTAGATTACAAGAAATCTTTCTGGCTTTGCAGAAAATATTCAACAAAACTTGATAAAAACAACCTTAATTTTTTTGCATAGTGCATTTTTGCCAAGAACAAGAAAGACCCAGCAACAACGAAATTGCGACTTTTAATTTAAAACATTCTCTAGACCCAGTAAATTAGAAGACCTTCAACAAGTTTTGTGTACTTTCGGTAGAAATGATGTGTAGAAATAATTTCGGTAGAAATATTGTACACAGTATTTTGACCTAACAGAAAATATTTTCCTGTTTCCCAGGTTCCCAAAAAAGAAAATATTTTGCATCTCTGATCAACGCAAGCAACATGATAACTGGGAAAACTTTGTTTCCCCGCTCGTCCCCAGAAGGTCATCTAAATGTGGAAGCATAACACAGTGGGAAAAGAAAAAAATTCCTTACCCTTATTAAAGGATTGTTAATGGAATAAAAATCCATGGCTGGAGAGGGTTTTGAATACGGTGTATTTATATTTGAATAAGCCTTGCAAGTAAGAAAATGCAAATAACTGCCATCAAATTTTGCTCTCTTCTGGCTTAGTAGAAAAGCGTTAAAAACCTGGCAAGAAAGATGTAGCATGAGTGGAGACAAGAAAAAAGCTTGACTGCAAACCTTAAGTTGAAAATTTGATTTTATCTTTGATTCAGTTCAAAAATGACTGTATGCATTACAAAATTTAATAATAATCAATTTGGTAACTTTGTTCATTAATATTAGAATTTATTAATTAGCGCTCTACAAAAGTGCCAATAAATAACCATGGTCCACTGCATTGACTTATGTGTTGATTGGACAAGGACAATTTAATGACACGATACATTTATTGTATAGAATTTACAATTAGCTGTTCAAAATTGTGATTGTACAGTAATAGAATTAGGATATCATGATGTCACAAACTTTTTTTCTTTTCTACAGTACTACGTATATTATTCCATATTGAATGCTTTCCGTCTTGAACTACATATTTGCCATAAAGAAGTCGAAATTCTCCAAGTACACTCAAAGTTCAAATGTTTATTCCAATATGGCTCATGTTGTGATTCTCTCATAAGCACATATGGGGCACTCCGGACACCTTGACCCCGGGAAGGCATCACCAAAGAAAATAATTATATCGATGCAAACATGCCGGGGCGGGGGGCGGTGCATCTTGCTACTTGCTTGCTACGACCACAAAATAGGGACAAACTGAAGACTTTTGCTGGTGACTTTTGCTGTTGAAAAACGTTTTGCACATAGGCCATCTTGAAAACGAGGCTAACCAGACTAATTCCTCCTATTGTGGTATCAGTGCGAAAACGAGGTTAACCATTTCAGACCAAAGTATTCTGGCATAACAAAACTTCAGGCAATGTCGATGAAAGTGTCCTTCCCTGTTCTGCGCCACGACTACAATACAGGCGAAATATCACGTGACATTTACAATGGTCCATTGACCAGCCGCCTACTACTAAAACTAACCACACAACTCTGGAAATACGCTTCTACAGCCGATAATAGCGTCGGCCTAAATGTAGGAAAAGTGAAGCAGGATACTCAAACGAGCGACTCTCCATCATACGGGTCTTGGAAGTTCTTAACCTTCAGGCCTTTGAACGTCGCATCGACAGCGGAGGGCCTAACCGGCAAAGGCATGCGCAAGAGACAGTCATTCGTGTTGCGCGGCAAAGACGAGAATTCGCAAAGTTCGCTGATTTCGCTGCAACTATCTTCAGTGGTGCTGTCTGCAATATGCGGGACAACATACTCCTGCAGCCTGTATTTCCGTCCGAACTCGTAAGCGCGAACCAGTTCTCCGCGCGTTGAACTGCAGGTCGACGAAACGGAATCGTACGACCGCACGCTTCTTGACCGCTTCACTTTGCTGTCACGAACGAGCAATGTGAGAGACTTGATCCCCCCCGTCTGTGGATCCTTCAACATATCAGCCGCCTTACCCCGCTTTCCGTTATTTGCTGTCAAGTAAAGCCTTAGGTTCGGCTGTTTTTGCAGTCCGCTATCTAAACTCTTAAAGTAATGTTTCAGCTGTTGATCTTTGTACGATCTTTTCGCGCGCTCCGTGTACTTTTCTTCGCTCAGCGCTCCCTCGACACTCCGTGAAATAAAATTGTTCCTGGCTTCGGCATTTGCGTTTTCGCTGTCAGTCGAGCTGGGCATGTTTCTGCTCGATAAAAAGGTGTTGCTGGTATAGACTCCTTTAGACAGCTGCGAAGATTCCGACGTTTTGTAAGTGTTTGTGCTTGGCGTGCCAAAACGCAGCGTCGACTCCGGTTTGTCGGGGCTGCTGTTCTCCTGCGCATCGGCCGCTTTGTTTTCGTCCTCCTCAGTTTCGTCGAAGTTCAAAAGCTGGGCGAACAGGTGCTCAGGAAATCGCTCCTCCTCCTCGGTTTGATTGGCAGCAGGCTGCTCATCGCTAGTTGAAACTACGCTTTCCCTACATTGCAAAAGAACAAGATGTCAAGTAATTGTCACGAAAGTTCAGCTTCTTATATGAGTAGTATTGGGTGAAAATTTCAAATTGTAGTGACGTCATGTGATTTCTGTTTAAAAGAAGTGGCACTAAGTGTGGACGAACGACGTCTTGGTGGTTGAATAGTATTTTAGGAGCAGGAAAGTTTCATGACATTTGATTAACTATGTCTAAGGAGGTAAGAAAGAAATAGGTAAAGAAACATCTTAGAAGAAGATGGTAAAGAAACATCTCAGAAGAAGATGGTAAAGAAACATCTTAAAAGAAGATGGTAAAGAAACATCTCAGAAGAAGTAGGTAAAGAAACATCTCAGAAGAAGATGGTAAAGAAACATCTCAGAAGAAGTAGGTAAAGAAACATCTAAGAAGAAGTAGGTAAAGAAACATCTCAGAAGAAGATGTTAAAGAAACATCTCAGAAGAAGATGGTAAAGAAACATTTCAGAAGAAGGTGGTAAAGAAACATGTCAGGAGGAAGGTGACAGAGAAGCAACACAGGAAGGAGAAAAATTAAGGGAACATCTTTAAAAGTAAAATTTAAAGGGGCTTCTTAAGAAGATAAAATATGGAGAAACATCTTAGGAAGAAAGAACTAGACGGAAAATTTAAGATGAACATGGAGAAACATCTTAGGAAGAAAATGATAGAGGAATGACTTGGGAAGAAGAAGGATATAGGAAAACTTTGGGTAGAAGAATATAGAAGAACATCATAAGAAGATGAAATATGCGGAAACATCTTAGTAGGAGAGAAGAAGATGAAGATCTTAAGAAGATGAAGCATGGAAAATTTTCTTGGGAAGAAAACAATAGAGGAAAGTCCTAAAAAGATTAATTATGGAGAAACATCTTAGGATGGAAGAAGTAGATAAAAATGGCAAGATGAACATAAAGAAACATCTTGGGAAGAAAACGATGGAAGAATGACTTAGGAAGAAGCAAGATGTTGAGCTAAAAAAAGGGCCAGGTTAGGGTGTGAGAGGGAATGGAGGGAGTTGTTTCAGTTTAGCTATCTTAACGTTTCATGAAATAGAATGCAGAAAGCTTAATGCTTTTTATAGAACCGCCTACCATGTCAGACTCCTGCTTTGGTTTATCATTTGAGAAAATGCTAACTAGTAAATTACCTTGCTTGCATTAGGTCATATTCTTAACATTATGTATTCAATTTCAGGATAAGGGAAATTTTGCTTGCATAAAAAGAAACTCAACAAGTGGCAATTGAATTCAAAGAAACTTCTCTATAGCTTACAGCTGGCGATAGAAAACCAATTAGAAAGCACGTGTTTGAAGGCAGATTATTTCCTGTTTACTTTTCGAAGAGCAATATGTTTTGCAGCTTGCAAAGCCAAACGATGTGAACTATATTGAAAGCATGTTTATGTTTTAAAGCTTTATGCAATCTTGGCTTCAACAAAATAAGTTCATCCAGGAGATCATCAAAGGATTAAACATTTAACCGGCATTATAAGCAGATGCTAAGAGCATTTTCTTCAAATTGAAGGAAAACATAATATTATGCTAAAGAAGAAGTTTTTTTAATTGACATCTAGACACAACGGTCCCTTTGACCTTTCGGCATTCAAAATCATTTCAAAACTCATTAGAATTACTGTTGTAAGCTTCTTTCCATAACCAACAAACCCATCGGTCAAGCGATTTTGAGGATTTCCCAACGCAAAATAATCTTGAAAATAATATTAATATTAAGGGTAGAATTCTTCGCAATGAAATTCTTAGCAAAGTTCAGCTCGATTGATTAGCACTATGAGCCTTTGACTTTCAGATTTAGGCTGAACAAGGAGCACTGTTAAGCCAAGGTTTATTTGACCTTCCCTATAGAGCTAAATTTCTATCAGAAAGAATTATGTTATTTGTTATGCTAGTAGCTACACTCTAGCAGGAATCAATGTACAATGTTTTGGATCTTGGTAGTCTTCTGAAGACTTTTTCATGATGTAATATGACAAGAAAAGCACAAGAAATCCAGGAGAAATTTCGAATGCTGTCGAATATGCTGGAGCAAGGAAGAATACTGAATGAACAGAAAGGCAGCAGATGATTGTATCCAACAAAGTAGAAGATAAAATTTGGCGTGCACAGCCTCGTCCACTCTGTGCAACACTTAGATGCTTTTCTCCTAAGTCTATAAAAGATATTTATCCAGGAATTTGATAAATTTTTTCCAAGCCATTATTCTTGGTGTAATTGAATGGTTATTAAAAGCCGTGCTTCAACTTCGAAACGAGACTCTTGCATTGGACAGAGTATAAGCGAGACAAAATAAGCAGGGGACATAGGCGAATGCCTCAAGACACCCTCTGAGACAGAGGGAGTCTCTGTTTCAACTTACCCTGCCGCGTTCCAGGGCCAAGGCATGCTTGGTTCATTGTAGGGGCCGTCGTATGTACCACGGAATATGTCCTTGGGGTAGTCATCATCGCACTCGCATACAAAGAGTCGATTGCATTTTGGAGCTAGGGAAAGAAGTGAAGTGGTTCACTTGCAAAGGCAAATAGAGAAGAAATTGATACTCTCCTAGTCATTAAAATCCCTGGCATCGTTTTAATATGATATTATGATGTGCATTATGATGCGATATTTGCTTAATGTACCGATCAGGAATTCATATGCTTAGCAAAGTTTTTCATAGAAAAGATTTTTGACCACATTTTACATTTGCGTTTCGTCAGACACATTGCGGAGTACAAATACTAAGAAAAAAGGTGAAAATGTAATCAATCGTGAATTCATATGCTATACAAAGTTTTTCATAGAAAAGACTTAAACAAGATTTTTGACCACATTTTACATTTGCGTTTCGTTGGACACATTGCGGAGTACGAATATTAGGCAAAATGGTGAATATGTAATCAATCGTGAATCGAAATAGTCCAATCAACGATTCTAGACGTTGTTTCAAGCCAACGCGTTGACTTACTTCGCATTCGTCTCTCTGTCCTATCCCATGATGCCAACAGCATGATTATCGTAACGATGACGACAGCAACAACACAGCCAGCAATGATTGGCCCAATTACGTTTTCCTTTTCCTCCTTCGTCGCAACGCTTCCGAGAATGACCTTCTTCTCTTCTGACACAACCTTTGTGACCAAACCTACAATATTTTTGCCTTCTTAACTTGTTGTACACGTCAGTGAAGCTAAGGAGGATCGTGAAATCGAGTCTGCTAACATATGACATGCATAATTGTACAAGTTCTGCTGCTTGTACTTGATAAACAATGCAGGCACAAAGTGTTTGAGTGAGACGGTAAGTTATGCTTCTTTTAAAGTGTCTTTCAGAAGGACTGATTACCACGTACTGGCCTACACCCTCAAATGAACAGATACGTCATCAGCGAGAAAGCTTAGATCAACTGAGGTAATCATATCTATAGATTGTAATTTCTTAAACGAATTAATCACAACAGAATATGAATTTGCTTTTATGTATGGAAATTCGTCGCCCTTCTGTAATCATAAAGGGTGCTTCTTTGTGGAGCTTTTGCATCATAGGAGCTTTAAGGCTAGGATCAATACTGGGCATTATTGCAGACAGCTCAAGCAACCATCTTGGAATTAAGGTTTAACGTACCATTAGCAGTGACGAGCACTTCTATTGTGTTGCTGAAGGGACCAACGCCGACGGCATTTTCACTAGCAATTGCAAAGAAAGCCTTCGATCCAACTTTCATATCGAACAAAACCCAGAGTTTGTCTGACGGGACAGGGAGGTAGTTCCAGAATGAAAGATTCCCGTATCTATATTTGATTTCGTGACGCACAAACGGGCTGTGGCCGTTAAAGCCTGGGACCCAGCTGATGTTGACCGCTGACTTGTTGAACTGCTGTGCTTGGATGGCTTTTGGTCTTGAGGGAAAACCTGAAGTAGAAACGCTGAGGTTGAACAAAGGACACGGATGTTATGAATGTTTTGTTGAGCTTTGGAGGTCAGTAAAAACAGACAACGCTGAAAAGGCAATTTGCAAGGCTCTTTGACTTTATCATATTTTTAGACTCTAAATTATTCATGAAAGTTAAAAAAAGATTGCTTTTTGCAAAAGTAAAGATCTATGATTGATAAGACTTTTTATTAAGAAAGAGCGACACGTCGCATCTGTTGAAACGTATACTAAATGACTAATTGAGGAATGTGGTTATAGATTTCACCGAAATTGTGAATCAAACGATGAATCAGACATCGGGAAGAGCTGACAACGTACGCTTCATAAAGCCAGAAACAAAATAGTATCATTGCATGATACAACCTACCTTGGACCACCAGTGTAATGATATTCCAATCGGAGCCATATTGGTTGACAGCAGAGCAATTGTAAGCACCAGCATCCTTTAGCTTGACGTCACTCAGTACCAGCTTCCCTTCGTTGTAATAGGGAGTGCTCCTCCGCCGTCGCCGCTTGATGAGCCGCTGTGAGTTGAAGTACCAGGTCATGAGCGGCTTCGGGTGGCCGACCGCAATGCATGGCAGCCCTACGTCAGCATTCACTGGAACCTTGACGATTTGCGTCAGAGTCAGGATACGAGCTGGAACTGAATAATGCGACGCGATTACCATTCTGCCTTTGTTAATTCAAGGCTTGTCCCTGCCGGCAGCCAACGACAACAGTAACAAGTCAGAAATCACTCGGCAAGGTAGTGCTGAACAACAACAACAACAACAACAACAACAACAGGAAAACAACAACAACAACAACAACAGTATAAATAACAAAAACAACAACAGTAGAAATAACAACAACTGTTTAAAAATTGATCGGGAAAGTTGTAGAGAGCTACGGAAATCTTTGAATCGCCACAAAAGTTACTGCCAAAAGGCCAGCCAATATTTTAATCAGCGCTATAGTGTCTACTTATATCCAGCATCCACCAGATTGATGCATGAAGTGAATTACAATCACATTACATCTATCTTTGCTAAAGCCAACAGTTAATTGTTCTTCAAGTTATCAAAAATCATCATCCAACGAGAACAGCCATATCGTATTTTCTAAACGTGAATGTATTTTTCTTGTCGTCCAATGAAATCCTTAAAGTCCTAAACAATGAAGTTCTTGTCAGATACCGAAAGACAGGGAGAAAAGATGACATGAAGAACTAACTTTTTGTCATGGTCATGGCTCTGACGAAACCCGTTCTTATGCTAGTTCCAATTGCGGTTCGTGCATTCATCCAAATCTCATACTTCTTGCCGACCTCCAGTCCGTGTAAGATATGCGACGAAGCATTCCGGCTCAACGTGAACTCGTGCTGGGATGTGGACCCGTCCATCGACTTGCGGTAGTGAAGGATGTAGCCGGTGATGATGCCGTTTGGCTTCGAAGGCATCTTCCACGTGACCAGAATCTGATGTGGTGAGGCGGCAGCCGCTCGAAGTTGTTCCGGTGGGCCAGGGGCTGTTAAGATAAGAACGCCAAAAGTCAGATACCTTCAAATCAACTGTCACTTAAGGACGAGCGTTGTCTCTGATGAACGCGGAATGATCAGTGCTTGCTACAAATACAATAGGACTTGACACTGAATGTCTTACTCAATAGTTTGATAGCGCAACTCACCATCTTCTCTGGTCCTTGCTATGATGCTTCTACTCAGCTTGCCATCACCACCCTCTGTAAATGCCAGAACAGAAATGCTGTATTCTGTATACTTCTCCAGGTTTGTGAGCTCGGCGTAGTGAACTCCGGTGACCTTCTTTTCGAGAACGTCCTTTGAGTATCTCTTTGAGTACTTGACCTTGTGACCTTTGATAAGGCCATGCCTACTTAGCAACGGGAGCAGCCCCCAGGTAACGCGAATGATCTGGGAGGTGATCGCAACGGCTTTGATGTTTGTGGGTGGTGCGGATGGGGCTGGGTAGAGAAATTTTTAAAGTTATTCACCAAAGTGAACTTCAGAGCTTCTTACGCTACTTGAAAGGCAATGTCAAATGAATCAGCTAGTTATAGGTCTGTATAGCAAAGCTCCCCTTAAATAATTAAGACATAATTGTTTTCAGCGACAACGATCTAGATTATGAAATGAATCAAAGGCAAGAGCATGTTACCTCCTTGAAGAGTAGCTCGCTTCACTATAGGAGAAGGTGGACCAATCCCTGCTTTTGTGAATGCCTTGACAGTTATCTCGTACGTTGTATATGGCAAAAGGTCCTCTACCAAGACTTGCAAACTCTGCTGTCCTTGGACCAACTTTTCTGTGCCTGACCCCGAAGCATAAAATCTATTGCACGTGACGTAATACCCAAGCACGATTCCATTTCTCTTGTTGGAAGGCGGAGGCTTTGAGGAAGAGAAGCGAGAGTAACTTCGATTGTTATTTGATTTCATAGGTGAGCTGCAAGCATAGCTGACTCGAATGGTCTTAGCAGAGCTCGTAACAAAAGGCTTCAGAATGCTATGAATCTTTCCAATAATTTACTAAGCAAGGAATTTCATAACAATGTTGCTGTTTTAATGTATTTTTTTGCAGACTTTCCTGGTAGTCCTTGCATTGTTATCAGCAAATATTGTCGTCATACCCCCTTTATGAACAGATATGAAAACAGGCTTAAATCTCGATGCCCATTATTAGCAATTTAAACCTTCCATTGCAGAATTTACCAAAGGTACCTACCCTCCACTGCACTTTGAGTTTATCTTTTGCAATGGCAATAACTGTCACATTAGTAGGAGGTGACGAAGGAGCTGAAATTAGAAAACAAAATGCTCTCTTTATTAATTCACATAAGTGAAAAATGAAAAATGATCTCTTTGTTAATCACACAAGTAAAAGACGAATTTGGTGAAGTGTTGAATGAAATGTACAACTGGCCAGTTATTATTGCAAGATATTTTTGCTCATACTTCAAAAAAAGATTTTCAGTTTGGAGGCTCCAAGGTCTTTTCTAGACGCGACGTACGTTTATTCAACATCTAGTCACGTAGGAAAAATATTCAGTGGAAAAAATAAGAAATCCTTGCTTTTTCAATAAAAGTTAATGCAGCTTTACATTATGATGATAGACCAAGGGGTAGCCAGCCGGCCTGTAAAAATAGTAAAAACCTTTTACTAAGCCATCTAGACAAAGTTTATAGAATAATAATCCTCCTTTGATTACCTTCTTCTTTGGTTCTGAAGACAGAGTCTTCACTTGAATCACTCTCCCCAATGGAGTTAGATGCCCGGATTCTGAAATTATAGTTGACTCCGGGTGAAAGTCCATGCACCAAAGCTTTTGTGTTGTTCCCAGAAACGTACACCCGAAACACGTTCGACCACATATCTGAATGTCTTTTATACTCTATCGTGTATCTCAATATTTCTGAGTGGCCATCATAGGGCTTGTTCCAGCTAACTTGCAGCCAGCGAGAGGCGATTTTCTCGAGTAAAGGGAGCCTTGGTGGTCTGGTTTTTCTAAAAAAATGAAAGTCAATAGTTTTAGAAGGGCTATAGTTAAACAAGAAAGATTGCAATTGATTCAACTATCACAAGCTGACTGCTCTCTCGTAGAAAGCTTAAACGGAGAAATGAAGAGAAAATGGACAAACAAGAGAGGCAGAAGTAGAGACCAAGGGAAATAAGTTGGGGTGAAAGGAGAAAAGTTATAAAGAAGGAAAGAAAAATGAAACAAAAGAGAAAGTGAAGTAATTGAAGATAAAAATGGAAAGAAGAGGAAAAGGAAAGAAGAAGTGAATGAAAATGAAGGGAAAGAAGAGAGGGAGGATGAAAGAAGGATTTACAAAAAAAGAAAAAAAGAAAGAAAAAAAAAGAAGAAAGAAATGGGAAAAAGAAAAATAAGAAAAATAAAAAAAGAAAAAAGGATGCAAAGAAAAGTGATAGAACTAAGAAAGAGAAGGAGAGAAAATAAGACGGAGACAAGAATGAAAGAAGAGAAGGCAGAAAGAAATAGGGAAATAGGAAATTAGATGAGGTGAAAGAAGAAAAATTATAAAGAAGGAAAGAAAAGAATGAAAGAAAAAAAGAAGAGGAATAAATGAAAAAAGAATTGGAAAGAAGTGGAAAAGAAGGAGAAGAAATGAATGTAATGAAAGTAAAAGAGGAAAAGGAGAATGACAGAAGGATTAGAAAAGAGAGAAAAAAGAAAGAAAGAAAAAAAGAAAGAAAAAAAAACGAAAGTTGAAAAGAAAGAAATAAAGAAAAAGGAAGGAAAGAAGAAAAGAAAGAAATAAAGAAAATAATAAAGGAAAGAGGCAAAAAGGCAAAGAAAAGTGATAGAACAAAGAAAAGAGGAGGAGAAAAATCTTGGACAGAGACAAGAATGAAAGGAGAGAAAGCAAAAAGAAAGAGAGAAGAAAGAGACGAAGGAAGAAAGAAAGAAGCAGAAAAAAGCGTTATAACAAAGGACATGAATGAAAGAAAGGAAAGTAAAAGGAAAGTATGGGATAGAAAGTAGAAAAGTGAAAAAGAAGAATGGAAAAGAAAGGGGAAAAGAGAAGAAGAGAAATGCTGCATAATATGACTTCTATGCTGCTCGGTGTAAAAGATGGCATATTTTCAAATTCAGATGAAAATGGAATCAATCATGGAAAAATATCCGGCCCGAGCGAGACCCGACCTTACGACCCCTGAATATGTATGCCAAGTGCTCTATCGCTGAGCAATCGGGTCATGTTTTCAAGCCAGCACTCGAAGCCAAGCCATTTATCCGCACTGCCCCCTTTTTTACCGATTGCACAGGGGAGCCATTGCAGCTCCATCGCAATGTGCAGAAGACCTGTTGAGTGAGAGAAGACTGCCCACACCAGGAGGTCCATCGCAGCTTCAACACTGGATAGGATTGTAGAAGAGAAAGTGTCGTAGGCTACAGGATTTCTTAGAAAGAATCGTAGAGAGTGCAGAAAATAGCCGAACCGAGCGAGACTCGAAAAAATGGGATTCTGAACCATTTAGCAGGGGAATACGAAGAACCCACCTAAAACAACAACGCGAAAGCTTTCTGTGTCTCCTCCAAACGAATTAGTCACTTGACAAATATATGCTCCGTTGTCAGCTCGCAGGAGACTTCTGATCATCAAAGTGGAATTGACGTAGACTTGATTCCCAGCATGCCTCATCAGCTTAGTCTCCTCGTACTTTGAGGTGACGGTGATGAGTTTTGAAGACTTGTACCAGTGCAGTTTGACGTCAGGGGTACCAGAAGCCTGGCAGCTGATAATGGCCGACGCACCCTTGCGTTGCTTTACGATTCTCTTCTGCGTAGTTATGACTTTGGCAGGGACTAGGCATAAAGCAGACCACAGAAAACTTTAATTCAAAATCCTTGCTAAGATAGTTCAACAAATGGCCTATAACAGTCATGTAAAAGTAAAGTTATTACGGATTTGTGCTGCAAGGACAGGGTGGATTTTTTTCCTTGGTTGGTATGACTGACTGTTCTAATCTGTTTACTTATAACATTACATGGGTGGTAATTTTCGACACTCTGATTATTTTGAATTCTAGTATTAATATAGGTAGAAGCAAATGATTTGAACTTGGTGTTATTTTCGATACCCTGACTATTCTCGATACCTTGAACTAACTCAGGTAGAAACAATTGTTTAGGAATCAGGCAAATCTGTTGGAGGTGCAGAATAATAAATCAAATAACAGCTTCGTACCTTTTATATCAACGGTTACTGTCCTTTCTGCATTCTTTCCGATTCCATTCTCAGCACTGCACGTGTATTTCCCATTGTCCTTTGCTGATGTCTCGTATATGAGAAGAGAGCCATTGGGGTGCTGTCTCACTCGGTTGGTCAAACGGAGCAGCCGCCTCTCTTCACTGAATTCCGATTTTTTGTACCAGACGATTTGTGGTGAAGGAAAGCCAACCCCTTTGCAGACCAGGTGTAGTGTGTTTGGCTTCAGTATGGAAATGTCATTCGGAGCGAAGGTGAGCCGTGGGGATTCTATGATTGCAGTAGAGATGGAAGAAAAATTACCATATATATAGATGATTCTTTCTAAAAGTACCTGCATAAGATCTTGTCTCATTTACCGCATGCCTCTTTCTTGACCTGGCCACAATTTGAGGTATTTCATAATTTGAAATATTTCACTATTTCATACTTGAGGTATTCAGAACTGCAACTAAAGTGAATTGGGTTTTAGATTTTACTTGCCTTTAGATGAAAAGATGGTGAAAACTTCATTCGAATATTGGTTTGATGTTATCAATTTCATCAATGAAGAAATCTGCTACTTGATTTTGAAAACTAGCAACATCATGCAAGATTGAGGGAAGTCAAAAAGCTTGAGTTTCTTAAGAACATCAAGAACTAAACAGACATTCGTTTGAGCTGTGGATCAGATGAAATTGGATCTGCAAGTAATGGCATTATAAGGCAAGGCATTTACCGTGCACAATGAGTTCTTCGGAGTAAGATGCTGACCCGGCAGCATTCTCTGCCTTGCAAGTGTACCTTCCTCTGTGTCCTGCTTTCACCTCTAAGAATGTCAAATAGCTTAAAAAGTCTTTGGTGTCCACGGATACACCGTTGCCATCTTTGATGATTTTGCCATTCCAGTACCAGGTTATGCTAATAGGAAAGTCACCCGTTGGAACTTGGCACGTTTTGGAGGTTCGATGGCCAGCTTCTATTGGCGTCCACTTGAATGGTGCAATCGTTGGAGGCACTAGGGTGAGGTTAGAGTCATAAAAGAGCTGTGACATTAGAGAAGTTGACCCAGAAACGTTTCCCAAATCATTGACAGACAATTTGTAAGAGATATGAATAGACTCATTTTACCAACTAAGCGTTACAGACAGCTAATGAAGGGTGATTGCCTTATAGAAGCTATAGCCAGACAGCAAAAGTATACTGTCTTTCGGCATATATCATAGAATTGAATTATGTGTCTATGTTACCACATCTTTAGAGTAAGTAAATAGAAAAGCAATGTTTGAACGATAGCAATTGACGAAGAGATTTTACTTCAGGTACAATTCTAATGTCATATGACAGATTTTCTTGATTGTACCAAGAAGAAAGTAGACTTGATCTCATTTTGATGAATTACTTGCATTTAAAAGTCTCTCATTCAAATGTGCTAGGATAGCTTGAACTTGCTTAAAGGGTCTTTTTAACTTGGAGAACATGCCACCAAATGGTTTTATGCCATAAGGTGTTGATACGCAATCAAACGTTGATACCTTGTACGTATAGCACCGATGTCTTGTCATCATTTCCAACTTCATTAGATGCTTGGCACCTGTACTGCCCTTTGTTCTTTTCCTGAACAGAAGCAATATGAAGAGTGCCATTTTCGAATATCTTGTACTGGTCATCGGACGCTAGGTTGTGCCAACTGTCTTTGGTCCATTTGAAGGTTGCCAATGGGTAGCCCTTCGCAATGCAGTGTAGAAACACAGGTTTGTTGACCAACGCGTAAACACGTTCTGGAAAATGTATGATTGTTGGGGCCCCTGCGAAGGAATGGACAGCTGGAGTTAGAATTTGTAAATTGAATTCGTAATGAATTCTTTTATGTGGAGTCATAAGAAGTCTTTATCTTACAAGATATTAATAGGCCTCGCAATAACTAGCTTGAATGTCATAGAGAAAGCTCCACCTCCTGTAAATCGCGCTTGATTTCACGGCTTCTCATTATCAGAGTTGCCTTGTGAAAAGTCCCAACTCTGAATCAGAATTATTCCGAATTGATCCTCCAATATGAAAGACTCATGAATCAACAAATATGACGGACGCATCGGAATAAACAGTTTGATAATGAAGCAAATACTCTGAATGAATAGAAAGCAAAAACGTTAAATCTGGCTGAACAAATGCAGCAAAAACAAGGCAACGAAAAGGCGTAGAATGTGTCACTAAAGCAACTGTGACACTAGGATTTTCAGGAATTGTTGTTGATGACATGAAATCAGAAGCATAGCACGCTTAGTTGATATCTATTTCTAGTTGGAACTTACAGATTTATTTCCGATTCGGATATTAAAATGTTTATACGTACATGTAAATAGTGAAAAAGAGAGGCTTTTGACCTACGGTAACCAGTCAACAGCAAGCATCAGAGTAGCATTTAACAGAAGATGTTTGTACCTTTGACAGTTACATCTGACGTTGCGATGGCAACACCGGCTTTGTTCTCCGCCTTGCATGCGTAAACAGCGCTGTCACTCATCCTCAGGCCCTCGATAATCAGAATACTTTGAACTCCACCCGAGGCTGCGTTTCTCGTCGCCACGGTGACGCGCTGTTGGTTGTTGGGGATCTGGGTCCCATCCGCCCACCACGTGAACCCTGGTGCTGGCTGCCCCGTGGCGATGCATTTCAAGCTGAGTGTGACGTCTTGCTCAAGAACCTGGCGTGTTTGTGGCATAGTGGCGAGTCTTGGTTTTGTTGCTATAAGCGAATTGTTTGGTGAAGTTAGGCTATGAAATCTAGTAGACCTTTTTAGAGGGCAATTTGCTCCGCGGCAATAAAACCTTTTAGCTATTCACGGTGTCCAGATGCTATTATGGAAAGCTGTTTTCGTGGAATGCACTTTTGATTTGAGTCCTCTTTTCAAGAAACATCCAACCAGGGCTGATCGGGGATATCCTGAATACTATGTATAGCTACTACAGGACTTCTGATTATGGTTATAATCTTATCGATTAATTCATTCATACACATTTGCCACTGACATTGGAGTAGTTAGGCCAAAGTTGATGCATTTTTGCACGTGAATAACCAGTGGAACAGAATTCAAATGAAGCGAGGACAAGTCAAAGAGATACTAAAACGACACTAGAGGGAACTTAAATGGATTGATTCTGACCTCAAGAGACACTAGAGGCTAATGCAGTGGTACTTCGGATAGGAGAAAAGAGCAGGAGACAACAATTAGGCCCCTTGATGGTCTAACAATCAACCGATAGGTCACTACATAATGGCTGACAATATTGCGTGTATATATAAGGAAGTTAATCGGGAGATGATTATCTATTGAAAGAAATGTATGGGGAAAACAATTCTAAAAAGAGGCCTGGGGCAAATTTGAGGCTTTTGACGTCATAGGATTACAATTGTTGCTGCTGTTATTGTGAGGAAGTCTCTAACTGTACCAAAAAGCTATTGGAACGTATGAGCACGCTTAGCAGAGAACCTTAGCTAGGCTGGATTCACATTGATATAAGAACCCTGTCTAGAATGAAAAATTGATTGAAAATAACAGTAGCTCAAAACATTAGAATATTAGGTAAACATTAATGGATTTACCTCCAACGACAAGCCTGGCACTTGTTTGTTTCTCCTCCACAGCATTCCTGGCCACGCATTGGTAGATTCCCTCGTCTCGATTCGAGACCGTATTCAACTGCAGATCGCTAGAGAGAACATTGTTAGCCTGGAGAGTTCTGTTTATGAACACTCGGCTGCCACTAGAAATCTGCCTTCCGTCTTTGAACCAGGTCAGGGAGGGTATCGGAAGGCCTGTTACTTTGCAGGAGAAACGCATATTATTCGATATGGCTTTAAACTGATCTTGAAGAGTTCTTGTGAATCGTATGTTTTCTGCAATGTAAAATATTCAATCAATTTAAGCCGTTATATTTCATGATATTTCATAAGTACACTTCGATTATTTTGCGACAATTTTCATGAACATTGTGTAAGATTTCGAAACAATCAATGCATTTATTTTGAATATAACTGCACATGATCCCCATGCACGTCCCACTACCGCAAAACATTTGGAGAAAAACATGCTTTCGGTTGTAATGAAGCCCTTTGGAGGCCATGGTTAGGTAATATGAAGAGACAGTTATGGAAGGAAGAACTTAAGAAGGGGTCTGAGTAAAATCCCTTGTTTTCTGTTTTACGTCATAAAGACTGTCCGGCACCTTAAATCGCTTTTATATAAAATCGGTAGAGATGAAGAGTGGAATCTTTAGAAGTATGCAGCCTAATGGCTTGTTTCTGCTCCATCACCAGCCTCCTTACCTTTGATATCGAGGTTCATCGAAGTTGATAATGTTTGGTTGGGCGTCCTAACTATGCACTTGTACTCCCCAACATCGCTGTTCCCCACGTTCTTGAGCACCATGGACCCAGTTACGATCCTCTGAAGCCGCGGTGACATTGCAAGACGTGCCCCATCCTTGTACCAAGAGTATTCCAGTGCGGAGTTACCGTCTGCAACGCAAGCAAGCACCGCGTTTGTCCCTTTTGTGACCTTCTGAGTAAGAGGAGGCAGGACAAGTGACACAGCTTTCCGCGCTTGTGGACCTGTTGTGAGAAGTGTATATGAGAGGCAGAAAGTAAGGTCCTTTACGAAAGGTAACTGCATTGAATTTGAAAAATTTGATGCATTTCTTTAGCATTCAAAGATGACCATCCAGTAAATGAATCAGATGAACCAGTCGCTTTTTAACGGAAAATTCACCCAAGCCAATTTTACAGAAAGGAGATTGCCCCCGCACTGCCCCCCCCCCCGCACTGCCCTGCTGCCCCATGGCTCTTGCGTCAATGTGATGAATAATAGAAAATTGTTAATTGCCTGACAGGCTTTTTCTAATGAATCTTCAGTTGGTACAGAAGGGATTCTTCTTTGATGATCGTACGAATAAAGGAGAACGTAGAAAAATCCAGATACTTCCCTTTGAAGAAATTACCTTAAAGCAAGCTTACACAATATCTTCATAAAGGAAAATAAGAATAAGTGCTGCATATAATCCTTGTCTCACTTACTTTGTATATACAGATAGGCCCGCGAACTTTCCAGTGTCACTTCGCTGAGACTGTCCTTAATGTAACACTTGACTGTCATAAAGTTGTCTTGGTCTCTCACGTTTGATATTATTATAAAAGGCAGATTATTTAGAACATGGAATCTCCCATTCGACTCCCCATTTCGCATCGTCGTCTCTGTACTGGTTTGGTGCCATCGCAGCGACCAAGAAACCAGTGAAATATGAGCCGCTGCTTTGAATTGACATTTGAATACCGCCGAGCCACCAACAAAAGACATCTGGTGGAAGACCATTGGCGAATAGGGCCTATCGATAACTGAAAGAAACGCAAAAACAGGATTTTCATATACAGGGAAAGGGGGCACGTAATTGGGGGTTGAGGGGGAAAATAGGGAAGGGGAATTAGGGAGGCGCTGAGGGGGGATGCTGCAAGGTTTCAATCTGAGGGTGCTGATTTGAGGATTTGATCTGTCAAGAGGAATGAATCGACAAGCTTACAAGGGGTTGATTCTAGGATTCAATCCAACAAGGGGCTGATTCGAAGACTGGATCTAACATGAGGCAGACTCAAGGAATCTGAAAAGAGGTTGATTTAAGAATTCAATCTGACAATGGGGTTAATTTATCTTGCAGGGCACGCACTAGCATAGGGTTGGGGTCAGAGTTACCCAGCTCTACATTTTTGTTAATGAGCGATGAGGAAATTGCATTTAGCTCGCATGATTTCTGTAATCAAAAAGCGTGCATGTCTGATCCAGAGGGACGCCGTTGTCGGCTGTTACCAAGGGAGTTATGTCGTTTCTTAGTCGAAGATCTCGAAAATCTGCAAGCTGCTAAGGAACCTGTGATTATATTCATACTCAAAATAATGAATTTCAAAATAAAGCAGATGTTGGTCTCAAAAACATGATAAGCTGGCAGTCACGAAGAGATAGCGGAGATAAGAAACATCTCGAGTCCTTTGCACGGACTGTTGTTTGTGATGAACTAAAAAACTCTATTAAGTGAAGGGTGGGGCTGTCCCATGAAAATAAGGGTGTAGGGAATGCCATGGTATCGATCCCTTACGGTTATAAAAGATGGCCGATGCTGGATCCAAGGCCACAGAGAAGGTACTGTTATGCGAAAACAGCTTATTACGTTCTGTTTTTGTCATTCCTTGTTGATGTTAGAGTATATACTGCATTGCTGAGGTTTAAAGAATTACACACATAACGAAATACGATTTTCCTTCACAAAACAGATCGTGGTTTAATTTGGCAAAAGTTACTGTCATGTTTCTTTTGCGATGAATATCCCCAACTTCATTAAATCAAGAATCAAATATTGTTTTGTTAGGGAAGGATATCAAAATTTACAGATGCGAGTATTTACAGATTCTGAAATTTTAAAAAACCATAACTGCTGCAAGGAAATTTATTTCGAGTTGTCATCATACCTGCATTGACGTGAACCAGTCTGCTTTGAAGTTTGCCAATCGCGTTTTGTGCCAGGCATCTATAGCTTGTGGCATGGACCTGCGGGTTAAAGTCCCTTGGGATAAAAACAGGAAACTCCAGGGACCCATCCAAGAGAATATGCCTGATCCCAGAGATGTTTCTCGCGGCTTTTCCGTCAACAGTTTCCCAGGAGATTCTCGCTTTTGGCTTTCCTTTGGCTCTGCATTCGATTCTTGCCTGTTTCGTGTTCATAAAGGTAACATCCTCTGGTTCCTTTGTGAAATACAAAGACTGAGCATCTGAAATGAAGGTTCGATTGCCATTAAGCAAGTTGAATGTTGCACCAGAATGTAACAGGAAAAAGACGAATAAAATGCGTAGGAATTTCCTGTCTTTGTCAAACATTGTGATTTCTTGAATGATCAACTAAATGAATTTCCTGATATATGAATTTTGCTTCCCAGTTCCCCTCTCGCTTTAAACCTCAAGGGCTAATCGATTTCATGTCATGGCAAAATCGTTTTGTTTCCTACTTTCATTTCGTTAGTAATTTCAAAGCGAACACGCTTCTAATTTCGAAACACAAATCGCAATATTAAACACAGAGCTTTTGTGCTCAAAGGGTTTAATTTTCGATGACATCCTGGAGAAAACTTACTCGAAACAACAAGGGCCATGCTTATGCAAAACCATGCTCATACTTTTCCAACCCGTTCCCTGCTATTTTTATCAAAATTTCTGGTTGTGTTCTGAGTATAAGTGATGTAAAAGCCTAGAGAAGGCGGCCTTACGTGCTTTCCTATGCTTGCATAGCATGTGTTATATTCCTACTTGCTACCAGCTACGTCATAAAACGTGCCATCAATGTCAAAACAAACACTCCTTTAAATATACCTGCACGTACTTAAGCAGGACTTTCAATCTACATTTTCCTTATTTAATCAAAACTTAGACAATGCGTCTCAGAGAAACAACGGATCGCATTCTCAAAATTATTGAACGCGAATTTGCAATGATAGAACAGAACTGCAGGTTCTACAAGAAGGGAGCCAGAAATATAAACAGGTGCTACTGCTTTCTAGAAAACTTTTGTACAAATCATAAAGCCCAGCGCGGAGTCTTGTGAAACATCAATAATGGGCGGGGCCTTATGACGAAAGAGACTAGGGCAACCAACATAGGCTTGCTATGATATCGGCCACATGGCCCCAGGAATACGGCTTGCAATCAAGATCATTGAATGAACAGCTTGGGAAAGGTTTTTCACTTTAAATCAGCTTAGTCTCAAATACATGTAAATGTTTTGCTTATCTATTTAAATCCAGCTGCACAAGAACCGATCATATTGTTTGCCGAATCAAAGAATTACGTGATCGAAATCTGCTATCAGATTTTTTTGTAATCGCATATTTCAGCCGGATTTGAGGCATGAATTTCAGCAACTCTAATTCACTAAATAAACACAATCAACGACCGAATTTCGATGCAAATGTGTTCAGATTTACCGATGAAACTAGGATACAACGATGATAAATCATTTAATACTGCTGAGTGGACGTTGAAATTCGTGCGCTATCTGTCACCGGAAACAGAAATCCTTCATAGGACGATGAAAATATGAGCCTAACTATTGTCATTTCAACGGGGCCAGTCGACAAAAGCCAAGCAATCGTTGAGAATTGTTCTGTATATCATTCGTATTCCCTTTCAGAACGACTCTTGTTTCCTTGAGTTAGGGCAACCCAGTAATCTTTCTGCGACTTGAATTCTCGAACTTTTAACCTGATGGCTCTAACCTAATTATTTTGCATCAGACGCTTGGACTAGGAAAAGCCGCGGATGAGCTAGAAACCAAAACGGCCTGGGCACTAATGAAGCCACGTGATTTGATGTTTGGTTCTATCGGCATAATGTAAAAAACTGAAAGAAATAAACGCATCTTTATCAAATGAATAGAAAAATGAAAGAGGGCTAGTGACCTAGCAATAAGCCGGCCTTTTTATTGATAAAGGAAATGTCAGGAATTGATATGCCAGAGTCGAAGAATAAAGACGGCGAGTCAGTGAGATGATAAACGAAAATCGTATCTCTTCGCGATGATAACTGTTATGAACTTGCAATAAAACATAATCAGCTTGCCCGTCGTTTTGCGTAATGTTTTTCATTATGCCTGTGTCATGGGCTCCTCCGCTAATTGTTTTCATCAGAATGGACCGGTACCAGTTCCATAGAGACATTGTGTTGAAGTATTTAAATTTACATGAGCTTGGCAATAGCATCTGTGTGCAACGAAAACAACCAAGAATGAGCAATGCTTTGTGTCCTGAGACGTTACTCATCCTTCCCGGTTTACGTAATAGTGACGAATGCCGGGAAACGAAATACATGGTGTGAGAAATGATATGATCGTGTGAGCCAGGTGTAGCAAGAGTGGTCCGCGTAGGTTACGCTCTTGGACGTTTCACCTGCTCTGAAATGGCAGCCTTAGGACGGCTTTCCGCAAATCCTTCTTGCCTAGAAGGCTATATGAAGTGGCTTCCCCGATGCAGAAAAAGAAAATAGCTTCGATGTATGAAAAGAAAACTAACATTAAATTGCAGCAGCTAAATAGCTTTTTGAGAAGCTTTTATATTCTGAATTGAAGTTTGTTTTTAGATTATTTTGTGCGATTGGCCTAAAAATTGATGAAGGTAGAAATGCCGTGGAATTAAGACACGTCATCTACTATCAGCTTCTACAGAAAAGGTTCTCAAATAAGTTGACTAGTCTCAAACATTCACTCAAGCGTTTAATGTCTTGAAAGAATCAGACAAAGAGCAGATTTGCAATGTTTGATTTGGCAAAATTAGGTTTTCTTATCAAGAACCTAATCTGCTTATAACGAAGAATAATTTTCGTAATCAATGCTCCGCACAACGCATCCTTTCTGAGTTGTTTAACAAACTAATTTATAAATGAATGAGTTTAACAGGATTGTCTTATCGACCAAACGCACTCGGAACAGTGCGACAAGAAGCCATTCAAACGCAGAAGATTGCTCCATCGAAAAGACGTCACGCGCTGGCTGATTAAGCTGTCTGTCGAGAAAAGGCTTCTCGGAAGATTTTTAGAATTGTTAGGTGACAGGAGTGCATTTGAAGTTGGTGGCAGTGGTGGAGACATTTCTTGTTGATTTAGCTGGCGTTCAGGAAGAGGGCCACCGGCTTCTTATCATTACGGCAATTTAAGGTGTAGGGAAATCATGGTTTGAGGCAGGTATCGATAAAGGTGGTTTGCCAGTTATAGAAAACCTGCCTAAGGAAGTTTAGGATCTCTTGCATATGATGGGTGGTCGTGTTCTTCGTGGCTGTATTACAATCGCAAATTTATTGATGCCTTCTTGCAGGCTCGCTATCTCCATGTAGGCAGCAAGATTGTAACAACAACCTTAGTTATAGTCGACAAAGGTTTAATGAGCTACTGTCTTAGACAAGAATTGAGATTTGAAATAGTAATTTAAGCTTTCTTTGAAAGCATTCAAACGAAAGTCGAGAACAGCACCTTCTTCCATCAGCGTGAAGAAAAATTCGCTCAAAGAAAACGATGATTTAGTCCAAGCACAATAGGATCTTATAAAGACTTTTAATATTTAATCAAATGCAGCAACTTTAGGCTGGTATTTGTGGATAGCTAATAGTCTGCAATACTACTTTAGTATTTCTGTTAAAGGAAATCTCAAGCTGCTTGACAGGAATACAAATTGTTTATAACTTGAAGACAATGCCACCATCTGCCAATGAAAGCTGACAATGGAATGCATATCACGTGTTATCTTTGAACAGCAAGATTCCAAGCCAATTTTGCTAAGTTTTATTGCAACATACCGAGGTCTTCCTGGTGAAGCCTATTTTGTGCCGGAGAAAGCAAATTAACAAAAACATGTCTTTGCTCATTGCTAAATATTTTTAAAAGCAATTCTTTGTAAACACATTTCAGTGGTTAGAATACATCAAGTGTTTCTTTGCATGAACTAAAACAGTTCTTCGTTTGCATTGCAATAAAATTCTTCATTTGCATTGCAATAAAATTCTTCATTTCAAAATTCCGATTGGAGATTTTGATCTCGCAAATATCTTCAAGTTAAATAAGCTAATGAAAGTTCAGCATAATAGAAAAAGTTTTTTATTAAATTTTTAATGTCAAAGCCCAAGCACCTCAATATATCAGGGCGAATAAATACTTATCTAGGACTTAAATGCAATAATTTCACTACCATCTGGAACTTTATACACTTTCTTGTAAACTGCATTTTGCAAAAACCCAACTAACAAAAAGCGAAGTAATGTTTTGCCCAGCAAAGCTTCGAAATAGCAAGGGAAAGCGGAATTGTAATTTTTGCTTGCTTGAGGCATTTTGTATCCGATACTCTTCCATGCAAGAGTCGGTAATGACAAAACCTGAACACATAAAAATTATATTGTAGAAAGAAGGCAAGAAAGCAGGAGATATCAAGGCTGTGTTGGTTGCCATTGGTACGAGACGTCACCAGAGGAAAAGGGAAGCATAAAATTAAAGGCCTATTGTGATTCAAGGTAGGAAAACAAAGAGATCCTCTTTTAAAAGCCTAGATAGGTCATTCTGCGGCAAACAGAAGTGACAAGATGTTTTGTGCTGGAATGTCATCAACATAAATGAAACTAATTTGCGCTAGAATGCATATAGCCTTTTTTTGCCGAATTCAAAAAGAGTTTGTCACTTGTTGTACCCAATGTTAACCTTGATTAGCTTTGTGAATATAAATGCATTTAATAACAGCCATTCATTTATTCTGGCGCACGTCAAACCACCCTTGCCCAATGTCAAGTCGCTGAAACCAATTATGTCTGGAAACCATTGTTGATGCGGAGAAATTCTGAATGGGGTTTGACATCAATTCCTCAATGAAGAAGCTGTTAGAAGAGAAGATTCCGCGTCTATTGGGAAATGATCATTAGAATGTTTGGTATGACTTTGATATGACCACAATGCAAGGACTAAAATATTAATTATGATTGTTGTGGTAACCATTGATGATGCTTTCGGTTAAGTGTGACCATCAATAGTTTATTGTTGTTTATGTTCTTGGATCACAGAGCAATATTCGTAACAGCGAGTAAGCCGTGATCGGAAAACATTTCGGACGTGCGGACAGTTAAGTCAATACTCGATAGTTGGTTGACGGAGATTCTTGGAAGATAATGAAAATTGTGTCGACCTCGTGTATTGAATTAGTAATGGGACTTCTTGTTGTCATGGTTAGAATAGAACTGGTGGTGTCCAGATTTCAAGGAAGCCTATTCACAACAGATTCATGACAACGAACTAGTTTAATTGACTCATGACACCTGTTTGTAAGCACTCTTGTCCGTGGAATTTACGAGCAACCGTGGATCGTATACGTGCAGAAGTTTTCTAAAATTATTAATGACTACCATTACCAATTTGACTTAAAATAATAGTACAAAATAAAAAAAGGGATAATAATAATAATAGTAATAATAATGGCAGTAATAATAATAGTTTGTAAAATAATAATAGTAATAATAAAAGTTTGTAAAATAATAATAGTAATAGTAATAAGATACAAATAGAGTAACTGTGCCACTCCCTCATTCTGAAGCTACAACACCACAAAACCGCTCTTTCAAATGTTCTGTTAGCTTGCAGAAATCTAAATTAGTTTTTTCCAGTACCCAATAGATGCCCATTGAGAAAATGAATGATTTTAACGTCGCATATTTGAATCGGTGTTGAACTCATCAAATGCATCCAGATGTTTGAAAATATCATAATACTGGCCTAACCCAGCGTATAGAAAGCGCAGGGAACATTCCTTCAGATAACTTTTGATTGTCTTTCATAACCCAACAGGTAGTTGTGTTTTGCACAGCAAAGAAAGTAAACATATATACTACGTAAAAATTCATTCCACTTCATGTATGTTATTCTGATAGATTTTTGCAAATTGCAGAATACAGCAGGGAATCGGATAATGAGAATTAAGTACAAGGAAGAGGCTGTAGCATTATAAGACCCATGCGTGATTATTAGTAGCTTTCTTTACATTGGACTACTCATCTTGGTCCCAACTCAAGTGATATCACAACATATTTTCAATCCTAACTCTTTTTTGGTGATTTGGATTTGTGGTTTGTGCTTTGAATCAAATAAAACCGATAGTGCAGCATTTATAACTGCAAGACAAAGAAGCTTTATTAAATTAAAGGCGTTGCTACTAAGGACACTGACATTGGAAGTCATCAACAGTAACATAAAAGAAGATATATGAAAAAATGCGTAATATCTTATTTCCATTAGGTAAGAAGCCTGCAACCGAAAAGTATTTCATTTTAGCAAGTGCATTTTGCAAAGATGAGCAGCTTTTTACGAGTGATTGACAAAAAAAAACAGAGGATCAGTAACTTTTAAACTTTGATTAGAAATTTCATAATCAAATAAACAGCTCAAAAAGAGCTACATTATGATGGCCAAGAAGCATGCAAAAAATCGTGTAAGCTTCATCGTGTCAGCAATTCCTGCACGATTTGCTTTAAGCACGTTAAAGAGTTGGCGCTACACGTAGGACGGTTTATGAAGAACTATTATGAAAATAGCTTGAGTTAACTAGACTGATTTGAAATGCCTTGTGTAAAGTTTCACGCGAAAAGCGTTGCTCGAGTAGCAGTCCTGGCAAGGTGTTATTTTCACCATCACTTGGACCAGATGCTTCAGCTACGAAGACAATTGCTGATATTTGCACGCACGTGTGCTGTGTTGCAAAATTCACAAGTGTGAACGAAGATATTTGCAATCCTTTTCACATCCTCGGCGCTATCGTGTCATAGCCCGATAGCATAATGATCAAGATCAGTCAGATTATTTGTTACTTGATAGAAAAGACATTCCCGTATTTACACATCGGTCCACAAATTTGGTTTAAAAAGCGTTAATATATTGCAGCCACAATGTCAGTCGTATGTTAAAGGGAAAATGTACTCTATTCTTTTTAATCCAATTTTAGAATGTACTGTATGGATATGAGAAATGCTCCTCCGATTATGAAAATAGAGCGAATGTATAACAAATGATCAGCTATTGTCCTCTGATATATACTTTGATGTTATATTCTACAACCAGCACATAAGAATAACTTATGTAAATTGTTCAAGATATAAATAATATCGCTTCAAAGCCTTGTATCTGTTTGAAAGTCATCTAATCTTCTAAAAACACATTTATATAAGCTACGTTGTTTTTATAAACACGTAAAAAGTTTCAGTGCCTCTTTTGGCAAAATGATATAAGATTATCAGATGGACATTTTCATTATAAGAAGCTGCAGAACCACTTCGCCTCTTCGCTAAAGAGAAAGTAAAAGGTAGAAACATATTGGCAAAAGTGACTCGCGCAGTCTTGACAAAACCTGTTAGCTTAGCTGACAAAATCGCTGATGCAAGAGTTATTCTTTGAGAACAATTAACACACATGGCTGAAATTTTTGAAATCTTTTGCAGAACGAGCAGGTCCTCACATAATTCAGCAGTTTAGACAATAACAAAAACCTTTTTTACGTGCAATTAATTTACAACATGTGGGATGGAAGGTGCTTTATCACTAGAAGCGATGGTGCGATTCAAGATATCCTGACCAAGGAGATGAAATTTGCCCGAGCTGGCTTGAAGCGTCTTGTTAGGAAGTGCTAATGTTTACAATCAAGCTTAAGTTGGAAGATAAACCGTCAGTTTTGTTACAGCGTCCATTTAGTCTGTCTCTGTTGGTTCAAAGGGTAAGCTATCAAAAAGTGGTAACGCTTGCACGAAGCAATAACTTTGCATTTAAAACTTAACCAACACTAGAACTAGCACTGCATGGACATTTTTAAAGTCAGTAACAATTAGGAGAATCAGAAAATTGAAGCCAGCTATATAAAATCTTTAAAGGTGCAAGAAATACTTCAATTGTGAGCGGTAATAAAGGAGACTTTAAGACAAGGCAAGAAGATATTACCAAATATTAAGGTTTCGGACCTTTATATTAACTCCAAGACTGGCTGAATTTCACGAGGTCGTAAACACGCCATTTAGCGACATTTAGCCAAAATATTGAAAAGACAGAAATAATATTTGGACTTCTTTGAACGATCAAGGAAAGAAGTTTTTTCGTAAAAATCACCAAAAGAAAGTTTGGAGACTGCCGCAACACCTTCGAGGAAAGTTGCCAGGACTATTGAGCTAACGCAATATTTTGATGAAAAATAGAAGCCTATCACAAACAGTGGGCTAATTTTTTTAAGCTATTTTGTCATGCCGCAGACTTTGGTTAAACATTTGGTTAGACGAAATTAAAAAGAAACGAAATAAAGTTGACAGCATTTGCAGCATGTGTAGTCGGTTCTGAAACCTTTGCTTGTTGTATATTACTTTAAGGATTCGTTTTGTAATTGCTATGTTGATGATTATTCTGTGCAGAGAAGAAAATATGACAAATTTGAAGATTCATCTTCTTTCATTATAATTTAGTGCGAGCGACCAAAGAATCCTACGAGTTATTGACCATTCTTGCTTCCTAAATGCCCAGGAGAGTTAAATTGAAGGTTTTAGAAGTCGGCTGGTTCCCAAAGTGATTAAACATTTCACTGCTTCATTGCTTAGATTTTGCTTAAACGATCTACGGGATTTTGCCGTACTTTTAGGTTGGTGGAGGTAAATGCGAGATTGAGTAGCGCTTACAAGAGAAACGCAACGAGAAACTGTGCGTTCTGCAGGTGATAACTGTTTATAGACATAAAGTCCTAACGGAACAACTGCTGATTAGAAATGCAAGTGGAGGCGCTCTGCTACAAACTCTTCTTAGCCTTGGCAGGCAGTCTCTTTAATAACGGCAGCCAATTTCAATGCACGGAAATTAAACCAGAACAACAGCACAAAATTAAACTTGATTTACTGAAGCAGTCGCGAGTCTAAAGAGGATTTGCAGCTTGGCACACTTAAGCATGGATGAAGAAGGCTAAGTCCAAGCGCATACAGGCAAGGAATCCATTGATTTTACTCGAACCGGCCTGATTTAGAGTCACTTAGTGGGAAGAAGAAGGTTCTTGGTCTCTAATTGCGGGTTTAAAAAGCTGGAAATCAGTGGCAACCAGTCGCAGATGTTTTTAAATAGAATTAAATAAATTTGATCAGAGATAGGATGAAATCAAATCATGGTCTGATGCTTGAGTAGGGCTTCATAAAACTGCAATGGGATTTACTTGAGTAGCAAGGATCAAATCAGTTTCATTTGGTATGCATGCAATTAGACGCCTACAGGTTATTTTTAGGCCGGATACAACTGAGAAATGGCACTTTAAATAGTCCGAAATCCAGACAACTGCACTCTTGCATTTTATCTGGCGCAAGGCTGGTTGAGTAATGTAGTTCATGTCTTGCAAAGCGACTTCAAAGTATTTCAATATCACTTGCGAAACAAAGTAGCTAGGTTTTGAGAAACCTGGCCCTTACTGTTAAGCCTAGCAATTTATTGCAGTAAAAATTGAAATACAACTGTAGTCTGGTGTGTATAAGCAAAGCATGCCAGAAACAGCATGATTGTTTCAGGTGATAAACTTTTGCGACACAGCTTGCAGCACAGGCATCTTGCAACGGGCTATGATATTACAACCGCACGCTGTAATCATATCATGCAATTATTGTTGTTATTACAATGGCATTGTGCGCGTAGGGTTTGCTTTACAAAGTGGTATTATTGCGCGCTTTTTAAGCAGTATCAAGTCACTCACCACTCAATCCGGCATCTGCGGAAAACAGGCTGGCTACTGCAGCGAACATCAAGGCAAACTGATTGATCCATCTTGCATCCCAGAACATACTTCCGTAAGTTATAGACGGTGCAAATTAATTCAATCACACCTTAATACGATGTCTTGATTTCTGCTACAGAATGAAAAAACAAATATTCGGCCGGGCATGCTTCCGGCGCAAAACGTTGTAAATCGTCGCGAACGAGAAGCAAACTTGTTGTCAAAACATTTGTCGTTTCTGCCTCGTGCGCCTTATTTGTGTTCGAGTGAGTGATCAAACTTCCCACTTTGTTTCGATATCGACGGGATCTACACTGGCTGCATCGTACCTGCGCCGACAGATCTTGATTAGTTCGAACAGGTGCTTCCATTATTCAACTCCCGTGATCCACCATTGGTTTCTGCAGCCCGCCACGTGACGACTGCCACCGCCTCCCATTGGCTGCCGGCTTTCATAGCATGTGCAAGATTAGGAACAGCGAAGGCTTCGATTGAAATCCGCGGCAGACATGGTATTAATATCTGGCGAAGATATCATCTACGCGATGTCCAGAGGGTGGCCGTACCGTCGTAAAGGATGTCACGTGATTATGCGCTGACGTCATTCCAATGTTTCTTCCCGTAAGAGCTTTGGCCGAATGACTAGGGCACAGTTAAGGCATCTCCTGATCGGGGCTGTCTGTCTGTTGAAACTCCTTTTGGTAGCAAATTCCACTTTATCTTTTCGCATGTCCGCAAATTGGCATCTTTAGTGGATCAAGTGGTGGTGCCCTACAGGTTAACTGACGTCATCAAGCTTCGTATCGAATAAGGGATTTATCGTGCTAACATACCGTGCCATTCTTTTCCTGATTTTCATGGAGACGTTTATCTTGCATGCAGTTTGGACTAAACCATATTCCTGTTATTCACTCTCCCTCTTTCCCTTGACTTCCTTATCATCAATAAACTTCCAGTGAGGCGCATGCTTACTGATCATTCGTTCTATTTAAACATTCAAAACTTTAAGTTTCCCTAACTCTTTCCATCCACAACTTTCCGCATTGAATGGAGGGCTGTTCTTTCAGCACCAACGTTTAACAACTACTTCTTACGGCAATTTTATGTATATATTAAGTGATAATTGTTTAAGGCATGATGAATAATTAACTATTCAAGCTGATAGGGCTAATTGTAATCAACAGAATAGGCGCTTGTCATGAAGGTCTAATACTAAAGCATCGCCCATTTTGACGACGGCTCTTTGCTAAAGTTTACGATAAGAGAAGCAAGGAGAAACCGATGAATGTGCACAACAACTACTCATCTGCCGACAGTGGATGCCCATTTTTGATCAACACTTAATTTAATAATCCTAAAGCGAGCAGTTCTATTCAGGCAAGCTGTTACACTCCCACGAATCTGACTCACCCAAAATTATAGTGAGGGTTGGCGGTCAAAGGAAATTCAGACTTATCTGGCGACTAGAGAATTCAGCGTGTTCTGTGCAGAAGATTTCCTTTTCAGTCCTTGATAAAGTTTTATCAGTAGAGAAAGATAGGGCCTACTCTTTGATAGTAAGAATGACGAAAGAGATAAGTATGCAAACATGATTTTTATATCGAAAGGGACTACGCGTTTGCAAGAAAGGCTTCTGTTAATGTTCCCTCAGAGATAAAAACTGCCAGTAAACATTTAAATGCATACTGAATTAAGTTTTAGTTATCATGTGAGTTAGCAAACATTCTTAGTGGAACTGTTATAAATCAACATAAATAGTTCAGTAATTTCCAAAAAAATTACAGTTTTATGATAATAAAGTGAAAGTTTAATTATAAACGTCGTGTAACAATGCATAAGAATTGTAAAAATGTCATTCAGGGCTTTTCTTCTCTGCTTAAGCAACCCTAGCCGTATTAACAGACGCTTAAATATCATTAAATTTACGAAAGAAGGTGGATATTCAAATGCAGAAGATATCAGAAATCTTAGAAAAATTTATGTTAAAGTATTGGATAGTATTAAGGTCCAAACCAACCAATCTTGATAGTAGTGTTTTCAAGGACTCCTGTAATTAGAGGCAATTAAGAATCTATTAATATAGACGAGAATCAAAGACGAGAGTCTTTTTACGTGGCTATCGGTGGCATGGACTTCGAAGGAAGGGAGGCTTTGCAACTCTTTGCAGTACTAACGTGGTCTTTTGTTTTTAGCAAATGATTTTTCCTAATCATCTAAAACAAGGCCAACTTTGGTTCAGAATTTGCATTTTTAGGTTTCCAAAGAGTCACGCTCTCACCAGAACTTCGATACACGTGGTCGCGGGCTTATATCGTTGGCCACTGCACAGTGAGCTGAGAAAACACCTGTGCAACAACAGCGATAACCCTCTTTATTAATATAAGGCTGAGCAAAGAAGGCCACTTCCCAGCCTTTCGTTCTCTTCACTTCAAAACATTGATTAAAGTCCCTGGCGGCCAGTGTTTCTGTTGCGAAAATTCCCAGGCGACGATAACGCAACTCACGTGGTTGACTCATTCGAACTGCACACAGTGGACACCAAAACAAAGCAATCTAAGTTCTTCCGAAGATCCCAAGGGAATCTCTATATTTGCTCCTACAATTTTCAAAACGCTAAATTTGTTTTGCTTCTCTTTATAGTACGGCAGCAACTAAGCATGCATTACAGGCGAAAGAAGCAAAAAGTGTAGGGTTAGCCTTCGCACTTTCGCTTGGGAAATGTCTACGAATAGATTTAGTTTTTGCCCCACCTCGGATCAACACGATTTAAGGGTGTTTAATTCTTTGAAAAATCGAGAAAATTGGTAAGACGATTCAGATATTCTGATATTTGCTTTCCGTCAACGTTCAAGGTCTTGATACAACCGACTTTATCACCTTTCTGAATCAGAAGCTTGTTACTGGCAACAAGCCAAGAGATATTTTACGGCACAGCGCGTTGTCATGCCTACGAAAGGAATCGAAGCGTGTTGCCTCACACCAAATTGACACCGAGAGTTGAGCAGAACTGTGAAGTCACGTGGCTTTAGCCATGCAAGACCAAACAAAGGATGAAGGATTCACGAATATGGGTGCAAAGTTGTTTTCAAAGATTAAGGAAATCTTTGCAAAGCTGCATTTGAAGAGAAGTTTAGTTAATTCAAGTTGCTCAATGAAGCAGGTACTGTTTACATGGAGTAATGATTTGCGTGTCATACAGCAATGCATGAAATGTGTCATACAAAAATTGGGATTGAGGCAAAAAAGGAGTAGGAAGACTTTAATTGGCAAAAAGCCGCAATAAACGCCACTTTGCGCCATTGATTTTCTCATACATTAGAAATAAGGTGCCATTTTGCATGCTTTAAATTTTGCCTTTAAATTCGAACAGGTTCTGAGTACAACATGTTGAATGCAAAGAAAATCTAGGCTTTCAAATGTAGCAAAATTAGAAATATTGTCCTAAGAAAAGAGCAAAGTTTGAAATTGGTTACTAATTTTTCGTGAGCAGTCTATACGTAGAACTTTGCAGCAAATTCTATCCATGGAAAGATAATGCGTCTTTTAGACACCGCAGGCAAAAAATGCAGTGACCACAATGCAATGCGTGTTAAGGGGACTTAGCTTAGGGCCAAAGCTTAGGGCTCTAACTAGGTAACTTATACATGTTGCTGTACATGTAGTTCTGTCCCTTGCAGCAATACTAAGCAGTGAAATAGCACCATAACAGGGGAAATTATTCACTTAAGAAAATTGATGCAACACGCGGAACTGACGTCAGAGGCAGAAAAAACTTTCGAATATGTTCGACAAGCACCTAAACTTAAATGAAGCGTGATAACTCACAGACATTCTTCAAACAAGAGCACTGAAGCGTCGAAACATTTCTAAATTAAAATGACGGTAATTTAAAAACATTTGCCTTCGTCTGCAAACATCGTTGCGTGCATAATTGTTGTTTTCGTCTGTGAATCGACAGCTGAATAAATATATTCTTACCGGTCTTCTTCACCGCGAACAGCACTAAAAAAAATTGCCTGCGACAGTTAAATAAGGACTGAATCGAAGCTTTGTGTGCAGATAACAACCATGAGCCTTCATAATCCTTCAGTTATTTCATAATTCTCAAATTGTTTGGGGGAAATTATTGTCTTTTGGACAAGTATCAGGAGAGTCTGTCTCCACTTTGAAAGGCCCCTTTTCACCGGCGAGAAATCGTGCAATATTCCCAGTTGCTTAAATTAAATCCCTGTTTAGGAGATGTCGATGCACAATTCAAAGTTCTCTCTATGCTGATATTTTTACAATAAACGGCTTTTACGTCTACAGATCATGTGTACCTTCTACATAACACCAATATCGAAACATTCATAGAAGGAGCTGTGTGCAGTATGTTAACAGCATGTAGTTAGTTTATAACTTAAAGAAGCTCATTATTGCATATTGCCTTTCACAGTGTCATTTAAAAGGTTATCATTTCTGACTGGCGCAAAAATCCATTATGCTTTTGAAAGATGAAAAGACCCTTAACCCAAATGCAATAAACATTGATATCATTTAAGCCACTGAGTGATCAATTATACATTGACAACCATGTATCCAGCCATTACGTGGTTTCGTTTTCTCATAGATAAGTGCTTAATAATGGCAGAAAGAAATAGAATAAGCCCAAAGACACAGACATGCATTTTAACCAACAAATTTCTAACTACATGTTGACGGTAAAGGATTCTATTCCTCTAATGCACAACTTAAGTATATTTTAGTTTAGATAATTATCGCATGATGTATCTTTCCCTAGACGGTATCTTTAAGGTTACTCAAAGATAACTTTCACTACGGCCTAAGAGCCACCTTTAGCTTGGAAGTTGAGTTGCATAATCAGCAAGCTAAACCCAAAACACTGAATGCTTGCCAAGAGATAAGAGGGCTGAGCAAACATTAAAGAAGTACCTGGAGTGTTGAAGAATCTTTTTGTTCAAGTATGTTTCTGCTGCTTCTGTATACTTAAAGGAAGAACATGAAAATGACCGGAAAATGATATGCAAATTATCAAAGTAAGAAAAATGGCAATTAATGAAAGTAGGAGAAGCACATCTTGGTGCATCGAAGCACCCAATGGCAAAAAACATTAGACGGTGCCAGCATACGGCCTAAACGAGGCTGGCAGAATCAACCAGCATGCGAGTTCAAATCACCAAAAAGTATAAAGATGTGCTGCGAAATAGACTCAAATATCAGCCTCTGCAGGATAATGTAGAACATACTACAGAATAGAGAGAATCATAGCGAAACTGTCGATCATTCCCATACGTCGGCTTAATTAAATTTGCGTGATTGAAAGGAGCTTGAAATTCTAATGCTAGACTCCATTCATACATCTAGTTTCCCATTCCTGGAAATTTCAATCACAAGAAGAAGCTTGAAAAGGTTTTGTACATCTTAGAAGGCGTTCCTCTACAGTCCAGGGACTTAATATGTTTTTCATCTGGGCGTTGAAAGTTTAGTTTTAATTTTCAGGAAAACAATGTGTTATTTTGTCAAAAAGCAGAAGTTCTTTAATAATGCAAAATTTGCACAAGATTGGAAAGCATTTCATTAATTTTGAAGGAAAAGCGAGATGGCAGACCACAGAGAAGAACAGAACTGTGCGTTGTAAATTTGTTGTGGGTAAAATGAGCGATATTTTAAGGGTAAGCAAAACAACAGGATCAGGTGAATGATGGAAGAGAACTCCCCAAAAGCAAAAGTGTAATCCCATTCACATCTGAGCTGATTCCGTGGCTAGACAAGCCAATTGCACCAGACCACAAAAGTTACTACAAAAAATTATCTTCTCTGCTACATTACCAAGAAACGTCTTCCATATTTCAGTAAAGGTTGCCATTTTTCTCATCTCAGTGCTATAAAAGTCATACTCAAATCCTTCGTAGATGAGAGACCAACATGGCGATTGGAGGCGAAAAGTAAACAGTTGAAACTAGGACTGGAGCTAGTTCAAAGACGAACCGTAGCTTCTATCAATACCGGAAGATCAGATTTTGAATGACTTTTCTTCTACGTGATTCCTGTGGAATAAAGATTAAACATGTGGAATGAATATTAAACGGGTGCGCAGCGGCGATGTCCCAGCAGTTGACCTGACCACACGGCTATCTACAAGCCGAAGAGCGATATGGTAGCAGGTGCAGCGAGAGAAGAATTCCCTGATCCAGTTTTGCTCAGTCCCAAGTTACTTTCTTTCTTCACAGACCAAAGATTGTGATGAAAGGCAACAGTTATCTTTTTGCGAAGAACAACTCTCAACGCCAAGGCCAATCATAAACATTTACCATGCGCTAGATTAGTATTAAAAACAAAAGATCATTATTTGAAGTCAATTTATTGAACATTTCCCGACGTCTAGAAGAAATGTAGTTGAACAACGAGATGCAAACCACACCAGCAAATCCCAACTAGCATTTATCATTGCAACCTCGTTTAAGACAAAGGTGAGCCTCGTTTTGAGGCAAATAGAAAACTTTAAGGCATAGAAATGGTTAAATGGAGAGAAACAAAAGTTAGCAAATGCTGAGAAAGTCCGTCTTCGGTAAAAAAAAATTTGGTAGTTGGAAAACTTTGGCGAAGAATGAAGCAAAGGCATATCTAAACAGCTTTGAATTTACATTGATAGTTTTTGCTACCAGGTACAATCTCTGCAAAAAGTAGTTGGAACACCGTGAGATTTTTGTGATTTTACGAACCCCGATCTATTTCCGTCTTCCCTTAGTAGCTGCATTCCCATTGCCCCCTTAAACAATGTTGGATCGTTAGGTGAAAGCCAAAGCTATGTGTGGATTCAAAACTTGTGTTTTTAGGATTATTCACTTTTGCGCTACACAACATTGTTTGCGGGACGAGGGGATTTGGCACCTTGCGCGATGCGTAAATTAGGGCAAGTGCTCCAAGACTTTTGGCAGAGATTGTTGTCTTACATGTAACAAACATTCGCCTCACATCTGCACTATTGCCTTCACCATACCGTGCTTATATTGATCCCCTACATTCTTGCATAGAATAATAAATACACGTGGCCTTGTCAAATTCCACTGCACAACAGAAAACGCAATCAGAACTTTTTCAAATCAACTCGAATGAGTAATCAAGCCTTTTCAATTAACTGCTCGCAAATACGCATTAGCGGGATACGAATAAATACAACAACAAAACTCCATACAGCGAAACTTCTCGCCGCATTTTATTTCCGATGATGACGTGACAAAGCGTAGTTAAACGAAAGACAGCGGCAACAGAACGCCGACTCGTTTGTGCACCTGGCAAGAGATCATCAACATCAAGTTCCTGTTTCAACCTTTGAGGATTGGTTTCCCGTTCTCAATGTAGCATCAGCTGCATTACACATCGGTGAAAAATGCGTCGAAAAGTGCTCTAATCTCTTTCCTCCGTGCTGCTTTTCGCTTCACTGAATTCAACATTGACCAACTCTGCCGCCTGGTCGCGGATATGCAAAGCCTAGTCAAAATGCAAAATAGCCCTCGAGTTGACGTCAATTAAAATGTCCATTTCATTTTACAAATTAAACATTTTCTGCAAAGTGTTACTGCTAACCTTATCGCAACGTTTTCAACGAAAAGTCGGTTTCTGTTAACTTAAAGGAGGCTATCATAGTATGTCTTAGAAATGAATCACCGCTCCTACGTCATCCGGTATTGTAAACCGTAATCTTTCAGTGTGATATCACCGTAAAACACCGCGGCATTTCCATCAAAGTTCGTGTCTAAGGGAAGCCAGCGTTTATTCTCTTTCATGCATTCCGCTCAAAATATCTCACTCCAGTGACTCTTATCATCTGCGGATTGGCTGCGAGAATCACAATAAAATAAATCACATCCCACAGGAGATCGCTGTACATTTCAACACAACTGAAGCATCGCTTTTGACGGCAAAAAGTCCTTTGCCAAGGTTAATTTGCTTCTAAGTTGAAATTGTCAAAACACCAACCTGGAATTAATATCTAACCTGAATAAAGTAGGATATTAGGGTGTTTGCTGAGATGGATCGTTGGCCGATCGCAAAGCATCCACGCCCCAGCGTATTGTTCTTCGACTTTCATATCTGCAAGTGGATATCATAAACTGTTAAAGGAATAGAAAAACGGAAAAATACATTCAACTTTATGTGCAGCATGCAACGCCTAAGTATGCAGCGAGCTTGAAATGTATCAATATAAATTTTTTATTTAATATTCAAAGGTTATACTTTGCTTTGTTATCATAAAAAGTTTCAAGTTCCATTGCCCGAGGCCATTAAAAAACAAAAATATGGTTAACGTGAATTGCAATTATTCTTATCTCTGGATAGCCGAGTTTATAAGAAGATCTTTTCGAGAATCCTTCGATTAGAAACAGAATTAAATGCGGGCACAGTAAAAGTACCCAATCGTGGAAGGGATCAGTTTTCGGTTCACGATCTGCTGTTGATAGGTCATCGCTTAGTATTGATCCTTTCTCCATGAAATTGACTGGAAATTGAAGATGTTAAAACGTAGTAGGGGGAGTCCTAAAATGTTTTGCTTAGCAATGCCGTCAAAATCTAAGCCAAGTTTTCATAACGCATTTGTAAAATATTAAACTTCTGTGCAAAATCCAAAACCTTTTCTCAAAACGATGGGGCTCGAAGTTTGACTTAAATAAATTGCTTAAAATTGTGCTTGAATTACACAATATTTCACCAAAGTTTCATTTTTGTCTCTAATTCTCTATCCTGCCTTTCTAGCAATATAACACCATATTATTGTGTCTAGCGTCAACACCCTAAACTAGTGCATTTGATAATACGCCGATTAACAAATATCACTTGGTTTTTAAGAAATCTGTTTCCCCTCTAACCAGTGGAGACAACAATAAGACAGGATGATGCTTTGCCGACCAAGCTATTAAAACTGGGATTTCAAGACTACTTGAAGGCTAATGCTTTAGATATATTTTATCGGAAAAATCTCCATTGATTGAACTGAAAAATTATCCTTGAAGGCCAGCTTGATTGATGCAGTTGTTTTCCTTTCTACTAAAAAATAAACAAGCGAAGCATAAACAACAAAGTGCGATTCATAATTCACTTGCAGTTGTTGGGTTTATGAAAGGGATTTTAAAGTTATTGGGTTTCAACATAGGACAATAATAAATTTCAAGTTCAGAATGAAATTTTCAAGAATCAAAGACCGTTTCACAACTCTAGAGGGAAGATTGAAATCGGAGCAATCAGATTGAATTAAAGACAAAAGATACAATAAAAAGGCCTTCTACGCTTTATTCAGTTTTATTTCCCATTAGGCCCTATCTCAAACCATCCCCGGTTCAATCAAGCTTGTGAAAGAATTTTCTAATTTACATTTTCTTTACCGACTATTTTCGAACAAATGAACATTTGTAACACAAATGCCCTTTTTCCACCGTTACCTTCAATCAGTCATGTGATGCTTGCATGGTTAAAACTGATTATCGGAAAGTTTTTTGCTGAAAGGACATATTGTTTTGCAAGAGATTTCAGAGTAAACGCCTTTCCTCTGATGTTGATACATTGATATCATCGATGCCCGCAGAATCACGAATGGGATACAACAGGAATTGGAAGCCATTGAACAAGGCTGGACACATGCACTTCTGGCAGACACTGAAATAATGTGAAGTTTATAGGAAAGCGAGATTCTGAAAGAAAATAATAACAAACAACATCTGGACATCAAAATAAACACTGCTGGTATTTATTCCTCACAACGCTTTACTGAATGAATTAACACGACGCAAAGTCATGCAGTAATCATGCGTCGAAGTGATTTAATTGAAATACTTTGCTTTTAAAAACGACGGCCACATCATAACACGGGGATACAAACAAGACGAAAACGATAAAAATAAATCCACAACCAGCTGTTTGCGAAAAGTTCATTGAGCAGATTTTGAAAGCAATTCAAAGGGGGATGGGCAGATGCCCTGAACAGCCAATGTCGTGATAGGCCCGCGAAATGAGGATGCTGGGATTGCAATCAAAGAAGCGCTTTGCTTTGACGCAGAAGAAACGACTGCTGAAGATATCGGTTAGGTCAACACAAAAGGAGGAATGGCGCGGAGAAAAGTACGTAAACCTCGATAAATATAAAAAGAAAAACTGTTTGGCTTTTACGAAAGTCAGCAAAATAAACAACATGAAAAGCAAACTTAGACACCTGGTTGCCGCTTGATTGCTGCCAGAGTTTATCGCTGTTAGGCCAGAGTTTGAAATGAGAAAGGTCTTGCTGATTTCTTCTAAATAATAACAATCTACCAGATTCTTTGCAGATGAGTAATGCCTGGAAATTAGTCTAACAGCGCAAATACAGATAGCTTTGTGGCTGAACGAGAGGTCACTTGTTACAGATGGCTGAAAACAACAAAAAGTTGAACGCTTTGTTTAGGTAACTCAGTAAAATATATCTTAAGATTATCTGAAAATTCCGAATAGAGTAGCGAGGACAAGAAACAAATTGCGCGCACGAGACTGTAGAAATACAAAGACGTTGAAGTTGATTGCAGATTTTTATCCAAATACACACACACAAGTTCAACGAATTGAGAAGTATTGTAAACTAAACTAACAAGTGGACAGAAAATCCAACCTCTTTGGCGATAACAGGAAAGAAACGCAAATTGATACTCTGATCTAATGGGACTTAAAGCCAGACTCATTTTTCGCTAAACATACTATTCGGTTCTTAGTCGAAATATCAAATTCAGTGACGAGTCGTATAGAAATTTAGAATTCTTGATAGATCATTATACATAGCGGGCATGTAGCATTGTCATTGACACAGAATAAAGAAGGAAGGCTCCTCCAACCCTAAGTACCCCTTATCCTGCTTACAGCTAGTCTGAACAGGGATCTAGGCCTCCTGGCTTGGGGACTTGAACACAACAATGATACATGCTACTGCCTTTCTAAGAATCTGTAAGGCTTCGCTTATGGCAGGGCTGCAAGATCCAACAACAGGCTGAGCGTCATCTTGGTTTTCTTCGGTTCCAGCCCCCTCTGCAAGCACTCCCTCTCCATTACAAATAGCCTCGAATATGCGCCGGAATTTTCCAAGGCTTTCATCTGACCTGAACCTGGCAGTAAAAAGCGCCTCCGCAGCTTCCCCATCCGAAGTATCTCCGACAGTCTTCCACATGAGGCTGCGCGGCGCCATTTTCATCTCATCTAACTTCATTCCTTTGATGAGGGCATGATTGGCTCCAATCTTTAACACGATATCCCTTCTCATTAACAGCCTCACCTTGTCAGTGGCTTCGTTTCGTAGGATCTTCAGCTTGCCCGCACCGCGCTCTTTCCACTGTCCGGTTTCAGGACAGAACCGGTACATCTTGACGCGGTCCTCAAACAGCACCGCCTCGTCTTCCTCCCCCGACCTCACTTCCACTTGTTCGAGTTGCACGATTGGCTCAAAGTGCGGATCATGGTCGTCTTCAGTCCGAACCGGGCTTTCCGATGATCCGCCAAACAATTTTGCACCAGCATTTGCGAACCCGCCAGACTGCTCTTTCTTGAATCCATTCGTCTCTTTGCTTGCCAAGGCGGAAAAATCAAGCCCGGAAAAACCGCCCCCAAATTTATATTCAGTTTTAGGCTCATCTGTTTGTGGACTGGGGTCTCCCTTGTTATTAGATGCGACTGAGCTAGGTGGATCATTGTCGCAAGGGGAATCACCAGTCTCGTCTGGCTCATTTGTCTGCTCCTCAGTGAGAGTAGAGACATCGCCCTTGTCCCCATCAGACCCCGCAGCTGCCTGATCCTCTGAATCTCCAACTGCTTCCAGCCTCTCGAGACACTGCTGCACCGCATCTGCAAACTTGCAGCCTATTTCCGCCGAGCGGAACTTGGCGGTGAATGTCTCCTCCTTCGGCTCACCATCCGCAATGTCGCCATTCGTCTTCCAAGTCCACGTGGTCTTCACGCCTTGCTTCGGCGACAACAGCATGCCTGGTTGAATGAAATGGTTAGCACACAGTTTGAAAACAACGTCTCTGCGCATGACGATCCGCGACTTCTTCTGATCTTTCTTGACGAGAACCTTGAGCTCCCCAATGCCCCTCTCCTTCCACTGATTCAAGTCACGGTCCAATCGGTACAGTTTGCATCGCTCGACAAAAACTGCTTCTTCTTCTTCTTCGCCCGTCTCTATGTCTATCTTTTCCAAAGAAACAATGGGCTTGAAATCGGTTAAACCCTCAACTTCCTCCACACCACTATCGTCGGCTGATCCCCCAGTCCCCGTGAACAAGGCAGTACCTTGTCCCTTGAATGCTTGTTGACTACTTGCCCTTGTCTTAAACCCAACGAATGCATTTTCACTGGAACTTACTAAATCCGAAAAGGACTGTCCACTGCTTCCAAAAATCCCGAAACCCCCCGACACATTATTCATCGTGCCTCCAGCATTTGTGTCATGGTGGCTCCCTACAGCCCCCTGTACAGATTGCGCCTCGTGGCGATTCCTCGAGGCCTCAACATTTGGGGCCGCGAAAAAAGTGGCCGGTAGAAGAAGGGCATTTGCTCGCATCAGTTCCTGCGCAGTCGGCTCCTTCACATACATCACAACAACATCGCCATCGTCTCGCGCTCCACTGTCCCCTTCTGTATCAACAGCCTCTTTTTCACCAGCCTCAGTCTCATTTTTTCCCGCCACTGTCTCGAAACTCGCGTCAGCAGACTCTTTAGCTTTGTTTGCAGCATCGTCAAAGCAAGCTTTGAATTTTTGCGATATTGCTTCATTTCGAAAACGCACGGCTAGTTTCTCTGCTTTGGGTTCTCCTTCCGTGAAGTCTGCATGCGTAAACCACACCCAGCTGTTCTTTGAGGACGAATTTGGTTCAAGCTTCATGTTCTTGTCGAAGGCGTGATTGAATGCGATCTTCATGACTTGGTCTCTTCTCATCAGTATTCGGCACTGCCTTGTTTCCCTGTTCATCAGAATCTTCACGTGACCCCTGCCCCGCTCCTTCCATTCTCGCGCCGAGCTATCAAACCTGTACGCCTTTGCCCATTCATCAAACAGTATCTCCTCGTGCTCCTCTCCAGAGGAACATTCTACCTTATTCAATGATACAAGAGCCTCTACTTGTCCCATAAAATCCTCCCCAGCATGTGCTCGCTCAGGGGATCCTGATTTCTGAGGGCTTCCTGCTTCCTTTGCTTTCACGCTTTGTCGCTTAGCCTCTTCCCCGCTCCTGCAATCCTATTTTCAGACTTTTCAGCCCAGTTAAAGCTCTGCCGACCCAAACTAAATTCTTCAACCTTTGAAGGAGTTGTGATGTCCTGAACCGACTCTGTGGCAGCAGGTGTAAACGAAAAGGGTCTATTCCCCGAATCCAACTTCGAAAAGGAAAACGCTGCTGGACTTTGCTCACTCGCGTTGCGGGAAGACTCTCCTGGCGCCCCGACATCTTTATTAAGCAGTTGTTCACCGAATGCTGTGGCCGGCCTATCTGAGAGTCCAACCGAAAACAGCGTGTTGCTGGCTCCAAAACTCGACGGCCAGCTAAACTGAGTCTTCGTTGGCTCCGTTGTGCCCTGCCTGTCTGATCGACTTTCTGTGTTGAACGCGAGAGAACTTTCCCCGCCCTGCTCGGCACCAAATGAAAACAAAGACTTCCCTGCAAACGCAGGCCATGTAAACGTACTTTTCGGAGCAGCTGGTTGCGCAGTCGGAGCTGCGTGTCCTGTCGAAGTGGCTCCCTCGCTGTCAGTAGCAGATGTTTGATTCTCAGAGGTTATTGCACTGATCGGCTCGAAGGTCTCCACATCTGAGGGCTTTACATCCTCAATAACCCGTTGGGCATCGTCAGAGACGCCAACTACTTCGTCGAAGCAACGCTTGAACGCGTTCATGACGTCCTCGTTCTTAAACTTAGCAGCGAACCGCTCTTCCTTAGGCGTCTGATCCGAAAAGTCAGCGCTGGTAAACCATACCAGAGTGTTTTTGCTGTTTGCTAGAGGCTCGAGAGTCATTCCCGCAACAACGCTGTGGTTCAAGCAAACCTTCTTTACCTGGTCACGGTGCATCACCATTCGCACCCCTTTGCCTTCTGTACCTTGCATCATCTTCAAATCGCCAACTCCGCGCACCTTCCATTCACGCGAAGCCGCGTCGAATCCATACAACTTGGCCTTGTCAGAAAACAGAACGACCTCGCCCTCTTCGCTTACCTTGACTTCCACTTTTTGCAGTTGGACGATGGGCGTGAATGAGACCGAACAGTCTTCTTGGAACTTCTCGGGTGACAAGGGGGTTGGAGCAGCAACAGTGCCACTTCTGGTTGCGATTTCATCGACTTTGGAACTTGCGAAGGTCTCAAAGAGCATTGGTGCCAATGGCTTGCTAGGCAGTTCTACTTTGCCTGTCACTGATTTCCTATGATGGAAATGATGCTTAGAATTAATGGTTGGCAACTGACAAAATTCCTAGTAAACTATAAAGCAATGATTGGAAATGGCATGCTTCTAAATGACCACATTCTCTGTATCAATTGAGATTCTGTCTTAGTTGATAAGTATGGGTTTGAATGGGCACGGATCGAAAATGAGGCAATACGAATTCATGTTCAAGGCTGAGTGCTCATCTCTTAAAAGACAGGGGCCATGCAGCAGGTTATTAATTGAGAACTCTTTCTTACTATTCAAAGTAAACCTAGCTAGTAAATCTTTTAACATTTTACACCGTTTCAATGATATAAACCTTTCTCCATCCACTCCTTCCCGTGCCAAGATGGTTGTACAAGATAAATATTTATGCAATGGAGCCCATTCTCTCAAGATGTCAAAATGACTTGATAATTGTAGTTTAATCACAAACACGATCTCAATAGACTTAACAACTGTATCTAATAGAAGATAAACTTACTCTTCTCCGATGGAGACCTTCTCATCAGTCGCCGCATTGTAAAACGGTTTGGGCAGCAATAGCCTCTCTGCTTTGCTCTGATCTCGGCTGGATGGCAAAACTTCCTTCGAAAATCGCAGGTCGAACTCCTCCTGTTTCTCGGCGTCCGGTGTTCTCTCTTCCGCTGGTTTTTGCATACCGCCCGGTTCGCGGTCCGAAGCTTCAGCTGCTTTGCTAAACTCCTCTTCAAATAGTTGAGAACTGTTTTGAAACGAGCTGCTAAAGTCTCCTTTTTCACTTGCCCGTCGGTGAAATCTGCTGTAGTTGTCCATATTCTCATTTTATCAGAGCCGGGCATGGTTTTCAAAAACATTCCAGGTATAAGCGCATGGTTTGCGCAAAGTTTCCTGACTTGGTCTCTCCTCATAATCAAACGTCGCTTTGAAGGGTTGTCCTCCTTACACAATATCTTCAGCTGACCAACACCTCGCTCTTTCCACTGCTTTGTTTCCGAGTCAAATCTGTACATCTTCGCTTTGTCAGAGAATAGCACCACTTCTCCCTCCTCGCCTGTTTCCAGAACACCAACCCGGCTCAAACTAACAACCGGACTACAATGGAAGTTGGAATCTTCCTCTTTGGTCGGACTCTCAGGAGTTTCCGGAGCACCCCCTCCGCCTGAAATGCTTTTCGGCGTCACATCTGGGGCAGTAGAGATGCTTTTTCCTCCGGATTTCACTGACAAAGTACTGTCCGCTGGCTGAACGCTAGTAAATATAGGTCCGGTTGGAGTGAAAAATTCGGTATTTTCAGTTCCTGGATCCGGTTCGTTTGGCGTAGCATATAAGCTTTGGTTCGGAGTGCTGTTCAGTCCAAGGGCATTCCCGAGGATGGACGGTGTCGAAAAAAGGGGCCTGAAATTTTTGACAGGTTCACCTGGCACCGCCCTCGGAGTCTCCGGGTTTCCGTGCGTTGGATTTGGAGCAGAAGAAGGGACGCCTTTGGTGCTGGACTCAAGCGGCGAGCGTCGTAAAACTATCTTTGGAGAAGTGCTGTCCTTTGGAGTTGAAGAATGCTCCGTTTTGCAACTCTCGCAGGTTTTTGCCTCCATTTGGTTTCTAACCGAGCAGGTCGGACAATCCCAAAATTCCTTTGGCGTTGGCAGCTCGGAGTTGAGACGGCGCTCTTCCTCAGTTTGCTTCCTGATAGTGGATGCAGACCCAAAATCAAACGACGGCATCTTGAAAGCAGGCATCTGGAATGGTGCAGCTGGAGACGCATTCATGCTGAACCCAGGGGCCGAAAAGGGACTTCCTTGTGTTCCAAAACTTGGTAGGCCTTTTCCTTGGCCAAACATTGGCGTACAGAAAATATTCGGCTTGGCTTCAACGTTAGCGAGACTGTTGCCAAACATAATATTTGATGTCGCTGTTTTCTGATTAGGATTTGGCGCGCTACATGACATACATTTGGCACTGTCTATGTTGTTAGGCACCATGCAAGTTGGACACTCCCATTTGTCCTTGCCGCTCTGGAACTTGGCCCATACATTTGGCTGTGGACTCTGTTTTAGTGCTCCAGCTGCCATCGTTTCGGACTTTGCACCAGGGTTCGGTGTACTGCAAGACATACATTTGGCACTGTCTATGTTGCTAGGCACCATGCAAGTTGGACACTCCCATTTGTCCTTGCCGCTCTGGAACTTGGCCCATACATTTGGCTGTGACTCTGTTTTGTGCTCCAGCTCCATCGTTTCGGACTTTGCACCAGGGTTCGGTGTACTGCAAGACATACATTTGGCACTGTCTATGTTGTTAGGCACCATGCAAGTTGGACATTCCCATTTGTCCTTACCGCTCTGGAACTTGGCCCATACATTTGGCTGCTGACTCTGTTTTGGTGCTCCAGCTGCCATCGTTTCGGACTTTGCACCAGGGTTCGGTGTACTGCAAGACATACATTTGGCACTGTCTATGTTGTTAGGCACCATGCAAGTTGGACATTCCCATTTGTCCTTACCGCTCTGGAACTTGGCCCATACATTTGGCTGTGGACTCTGTTTTGGTGCTCCAGCTGCCATCGTTTCGGACTTTGCACCAGGGTTCGGTGTACTGCAAGACATACATTTGGCACTGTCTATGTTGTTAGGCACCATGCAAGTTGGACATTCCCATTTGTCCTTACCGCTCTGGAACTTGGCCCATACATTTGGCTGCTGACTCTGTTTTGGTGCTCCAGCTCCATCGTTTCGGACTTTGCACCAGGGTTCGGTGTACTGCAAGACATACATTTGGCACTGTCTATGTTGTTAGGCACCATGCAAGTTGGACATTCCCATTTGTCCTTACCGCTCTGGAACTTGGCCCATACATTTGGCTGTGACTCTGTTTTGGTGCTCCAGCTCCATCGTTTCGGATTTGCACCAGGGTTCGGTGTACTGCAAGACATACATTTGGCACTGTCTATGTTGTTAGGCACCATGCAAGTTGGACATTCCCATTTGTCCTTACCGCTCTGGAACTTGGCCCATACATTTGGCTGTGGACTCTGTTTTGGTGCTCCAGCTGCCATCGTTTCCGACTTTGCACCAGGGTTCGGTGTACTGCAAGAAATACATTTGGCACTGTCTATGTTGTTAGGCACCATGCAAGTTGGACATTCCCATTTGTCCTTACCGCTCTGGAACTTGGCCCATACATTTGGCTGCTGACTCTGTTTTGGCACTTCAGGTTCAGTTGCACCAGATCCCATATTTGGCTCTTGGTTCAATTGTGCTTCCCCAATGACAGCACGATCAGATTTGTCTTCTTTATCCACATCTTTATTGATGCTCTCAGCCGGTTTGCTATTAGAAAGAAACTTCTGAATCGTCTGTTGGCATTGCAAGAAAACTTCTTTGAACTCTTCTGCAATTGCCTGCGTTTTGAATCTAGCCGCAAACTGCTCCACTTTGGGTTCCCCATCTGAATAATCAGCCCCAGACACCCACAACCAAGCAGTAGCCGATACCCCGTGGGGCTTGAGTTCGATTTCCGGCATCGTGGGGTGATTGGCGCAAAGCTTCAACACCTGATCCCTTCGCATCAAAACACGGCAGTAATGTGTTTCCGGGTTATGACTAAGCTTCATTTCCCCAACTCCGCGCTCTTTCCACTGTTTCGCCTCAGCATCGAATCGGAAGAGCTTTGCTCGGCTTTTAAACAAATCCACGTAGCCTTCTTCGCCAGTTTTCAAGTCGGTTCTCCTTTCCAAGGCAACGATGGGCTTGAAATGAGGATCAAAGGCGTCAGGGTCTTCGTTCTCTTCCCTTTTCGGGGACGCAAACAACATTGTCCCTGCGCCCGTAAAACCTTTTGCAGAGCTTCCACTGGTAAATGGGCTACTGATCTCTTTCTTACTGCCTACTATATCTGCAAATGAAAGAAATTTCTTCTCATTCACAGTGCTAAAGCCCATTCCACTTGCAGTGGATTCGGCCAACTGCGCAGTTGAAGCATCGGGCAGACTTCCAGCATTCGCTTGTACGTCAGTAACAGCACTGTCCGCTTCATCCCTCGCACCCCTGCAGCCTCTGCACCCCGAGCAGGGTGGATATGAACTGGGGGCAAAGAAGGTCGACGGCAACAGAAATCGGGCTGCCTTGGCGCGGTTGGCAAAACTTGCTTTCTTGACAAAAGTGACAAAAATATCGTCGTCAATCATTTGCACCACATGGGGCACGTGTTCAGCTCCCTCGTCATTATGGGGAGTCATCCTGTCCGAATTCGAGTCGCTTTCTGCAGTTGGCTGATTTCCCTGCGGCTCCTGGTCATAAAACTCAAAGTTCCCGTCGCCATTGGAATAGTACGAGTTCTCCTCTCGGTAGGAGTCTCGGTAGTAGGAGTCTCGGTAGGAGTCCCCGTCATTGTAATACAATTCGCCATTGTAGTAACCATCGATCTGGTAATGCCCATAGTCATCGTAGTAGCCTTGGTTCTGGTAATACCCCAAGTCGTCATTGTACTGGTTGCCGCCATCGAAGGCTGCATCTTGATAATACCAGTCCTGCATGGCTTCCCAATCACCTTGAGAGAGCCGGACCTGCTCGACTTGTCCCGATGCCGTCCCCTGGGCCTGGCTGGCATTCCCTCGTTGCACGGCTGCATTTATGTAATCACCGGGCGCCGGATCATTGGTCGGATCATTGGCCGGATCATTGGTCGGATCATTGGCCGGATCATTGGCCGGATCATTGGCCGGACCATCTTCTGAGCTGGCATTCGGGGCTGCCTTCTGCGCTTGATTCGCATTCGCCGACAAAGGAGTAGACGCTTTAGGCGACTCGATTTGCGCTGCAAATGGCGAAGTGATATTTAGAGCGCCTTTTGGCCTCGTTTCGTCCGATTTTCCAAAACTGAAAGAAGCAGGTGAGCCAGATAGACTTCGGATAGCTGCTTCGAAGGGATTTTCCGGCGCCTTGGTCCCCTGTTCGTTGTCAGTCTTGCCAGTGGCCGTTGGTGTTGTTCCAAAATCAAACTTGAACTGCGATGAGTCAAACTCGAATTTAAAAGGCAAGGATGATTTGCTCGCAGATGACCCAAAGACGAATTTCGGAGTAGCCAACACATCTTTCTTTTCAGCGGCGCTTTGCTCCTCCTCAGCAGTATTTTGCGTATCCTCATTGTCAGAACTCTTATCTTTGCCCAAATTGAATAGGATTTTACTGGTATCAAGCTTAAAGCCGGATTCTTCCGACTTCTGGTCCTTCTTCAACGTAGCACTTGCTTCTTCGCTGCCATCTTGATCGACAGTTTTGTCTTGAGATTCTTCAAGCAATGAATTTTGCACTTCACCTGTGGCACCTGTGCTCACATTCGTGGAATCCTCCTGAATCTGAATCCTGTTATTTGTAAAGGCATTTGAAAAGTCATTTGCCGATTCTTCCGTTTTGAATCTGACAGCAAATGTTACCGGCTTCGGATCTTCCTCGCTCAAATCAGCTCCAGTGTACCAGATGTACGTAGAAGGGGAGCCCTGTTTTCTGGTCAAATTCATGTCAGAAGTGAGCAAGTGGTTGGCACAAATAATGAAGACCTTGTCCCTCCGCATCAGTATCCTAGTCTTTCCCGTTTCCTTATTTTTCAGTATTTTGATAAAACCAATGCCACGCTCTTTCCATTGTCCGTCGGTTAAACGATAAAGCTTCGCGAACTCTTTAAACACAACTTCTTCATTCTCCTCTCCAGTCGTGAGATCTGACTTCTTCGTTAAGGAGACGACCGGCTCAACATGAAGAGTGTCATACGATTCTTCACCATCGCCCAATGATGTATCTTCTCTGCCTAACTTATCAGGGCTTACCTTGTTTTTCACGACATTTTTTTGTTGCACTTTCTCGTCAGTTCCCGCGGCTTCCCCCGTTTCTAGCTCGGGCTCTTCTTCTACCTTTTCCACTGTTTCGGCAAGACCCGAAAAGAGACCTACAGGAAACACAGGTGCTGGCAAAAAGGGATCCTTTGACATTTCGGGTTCGAGCCTTGGTGTCAGGTTTCCTGCTCCCGATGAACTCTCATCAGTATTGACAGAATTGTCATTTCTCGGTTTGATGACGGTCTCGCTCACAGACTGATTGGCTCGAAGATCAGACATTTCACGCTAAAAGAAAATAGGATTGCAACTGATAATCGAGGCAAAGAGAGAAGGAATTCACGCCTTTTGAAGTAAAGGTGGAATATAAGTACTAATTTGGGAAATGAAAAAAGCGAATATCTGTTTAGTTGGCCCAGGTTGGCATCAGAAAGTCATTCGCTTTTATGCCACATACTTTAGGCATACCTATTAGTCTATTGCTAACAAGTTGAAGCATTGCTTGGTCATTCTAACTTTAGTTGCCTGTCATTGAAGGTGAAAAAACGAAGTGACAGATGAGGATATTTCTTTAAACACAACTTCTTCATTCTCCTCTCCAGTCGTGAGATCTGACTTCTTCGTTAAGGCGACGACCGGCTCAACATGGAGAGTGTCATACGATTCTTCGCCATCACCAAGTGACGTATCTTCTCTGCCTAACTTATCAGGGCTTACCTTGTTTTTCACGACTTCTTTTTCTTGCAGATCCACGTCATTTCCCGCGGCGTCCCCCGTTTCTAGCTCGGGCTCTTCCTCTATCTTTTCCACTGTTTCGGCAAGACCCGAAAAGAAACCAACAGGAAACACAGGCGCTGGCGAAAAGGGATCCCACGACATTTCGGGCTCGAGCCTCGGTGTCAGGTTTCCTGATCCCGAGGTAACGTCATCCTTTGTCACGTTAGCAGCTGAGGATGAACTCTCATCAGTATTGACAGAATTGTCTCTTCTCGGTTTGATGGCGGCCTCGCTCACAGACTGATTGGCTCGAAGATCAGACATTTCACGCTAAAAGAAAATGGGATTGCATCTTGTAATCGAGGCAAAGAGAGAAGGAATTCACGCCTTTTGAAGTAAAGGATGAATATATGTACAAATATGGGAAATGAAAAAAGCGAATATCTGTTTAGTTGGCCCAGGTTGGCACCAGAAAGTCATTCGCTTTTATGCCACATACTTCAGGTATACCTATTAGTCTATTGCTAACAAGATGAAGCACTGCCTGGTCATTCTAACTTTAGTTGCCTGTCATTGAAGGTGAAAAAACGAAGTGACAGATGAGGATATTTCCTACAGTCTGTCCACACGCGAAAATACAGGCCTTGGGTGTTCATGTTGATAAAGAATAGATGCATACTATCTGTCAAAACCATTCGAACATACAAAGCAATGTTTTCTGCAATTCTGGATCTATGAAACTCGTCTGCAAAACTAATTGCGGCTTATTGATCACCCCTACCTCAAGTTTGTGGATACGTGCTGCTAGAACAGAGAACTCGTGGTTTCGAATAGCCAGCTGTTCGTGGAGAATGGAATTTTCCAAGGCCAGTTTCGAGTCACTCGTTGTTGCTACATCGTCCTTAAAATAATGATATCCAATATTATCATTTTTATCACACTCTGTACAGAGACTAGATAGCAAGCTTCTCTTTCAGCGAAAATTTCAAGACCTTTGGGTACAATGGATGGTTCCTAAGCAAGTCTGGAGCAAGGCACAAAAGGAAATTCATTCTTCTGCCATCCAAAACAATTCTACTGTTTTAGAAAAAAATACCAAAATCGCGCAGAAGCAACACAGAAAAAATTATTTAAACTATATCCCTATAAAATTTTGCTTGCAAATGTGTTATACGATTTTAGTTCAATTTAATCAAACTTTTCGGGCAATGTATCAAGGTCTAAAACATGGTAGCAATATCGAACTTTCTACAAAAATTAGAAAGTCCAAAATTGACAGCAAAAAATAAACAACAAATTTTTATTCAATAACTTTCATTCCTACAATTCATTAAACATTTCAATAATAATTATTCTTACAATGACCTAAAGCTAAAGCTTAACTTCATCGGTAAGATTCAGTTCAGTTTATAGATAAAAGAAATACACTCTCCTTCAACCAAAGGCGTCTTGTACAACGCATCTAGCACCTTAAACATGCAAATGGGTATTTCACGACCGAGCAACCTCCAACCATGCTTCTAAAATGGTTAATCACATACTAGGAATGCCAATTACCGATAAAACAGAATCTTGATAACTGAAGCTAATGACATTAATCAAATTACCTTTTCATCGTCTTGGTATACTTCTTGTTCATCCTCATCGGTAGAGAAATACCGCAAATCCAAGACTTTTGCTGTTGGTTTTAAAAAAGTTTATCATCAAATTACTACCAAGGGCAAAAAACTGCACCTAAACAACTCTGGTTGCAAGAAAGATGTTCGATCCAAAGCATAAATGGCTTTGTCTAAAAAAATCTTATTCATTTGCTTTCTACGAAAATTTCTACTCTTTAAATCTACTCCCAATCGTTAAATCTATAGTAAGAAAATGATTACAAGGCATACGAGGTAGGCCAATGGATAAGCAGATAAAATAGCCACATTGAGCCCCGAATCATCTGCTTTACAAAAACTCTAATGAAAGCTGCAGAAAATATAAACCACAGATAAACTGTAGAAGCAGATGTGAATTATCAAAAACGTAATAAATTAAACTGATGCAAGTTACTTGATGCCTGTCAGCTACATAGGGCAAGTGAATGAAATCTACTTGATGCAAAAAGAATGAAATCTACTTGATGCAAAAAGAATTGAACACACTTGATGCGGTGTCCCCTATGTGTTTGGTGAAAAGAATTGAACATTGCTTGATGTCATGTTGACTCAAGTGTATATTACGAAGATTGACGCATACTTGATACTATGGTTGGTAACGACATGAGGCATTTACCAAAATCCTACAAGTATGTATGATCTAGCCCATTGACAGGAAACTTATCAATAAAACAATTCAGCCCTTCATTATACAATGACATAGATCTGTAAATGATAAAATAACAAATTGAAAATTGAAATTTAAAAAATTGAAACTTACAAGGTGCTGATGAGATACCACTCTGTTCCGAAATAGCATCCCTAATCTCTTCGATTTCTGCCTCTACTGATTCACGGAAAATCATCTGAAAACAAAAATTTGACTGATCAATTTGATTGGTCACTGAAAACTGATTTGAGAAACTAGGCAAAGCAGGTTCTCTAGAATCTCACATATGTACAAAGCAAAAAGTTCACGCCATCGTCCGATTTTTCAGCTAGAAAACATCACATGCAGACGTAACTGGAATAACACAAAGATAGAAATAATGATAAACTCTGCAAGTTAGCCACAAACCTTTCCTTCATCGAGTCTCCCAAGACAGGTTTGCAATTTCTCTCTTGATTTTCGGAGATAGGATAAATGATTTCGAAGTCCTTCCACATTTTTAAGGTTCTCTTTTGATGCTAGCTCTCGGTAAATCTGTCAAAAAGGCGAATTTTCTTCAAAACAAGAGACAATTGGCAGAGTTCTCCAGACATGTTTATCACAGATCTTGTTATGCACAAAACTAAGATTACCTAGACTTATTTGGGCGTAAACTATCAAGAAATCTAGTAAACAGATTACTATGGATTGCATACGCAAGACAAAAACTGTTGCAGTTGAGAAAGTTATATTCACGTTGGAAAATGCTTTCCACTTAAAGAAGGAAAGGAAAGCCAGCTCGGGCCCAAGTGTTGATGCTCTTTATTACGAGTGCAATACGCGTACAAGACATACATGAGCTTGCTTGTAGGCGGCGTCAGCAGTGAAGAGGCCACTGAGGTAATCCAAGGCATCCGTAGGTGCATCATCGCGGAAAGCAGCATCGGCTAGCATCATTCGCAAACTTTCGATCATCTCATTTCTCTCTTCGGCCTAGACGAAAGGACGCAAATGAAGAACAAAATGGCAAAGCAAGCTACAGCACCGGTGCTTTGGAACATGAGGAAACATAACAAACAGCCGAGTCTCATTCAAAGACTGTTATCCAACAAACTGTAATTATATTTTACACCACTAAGTATTATATTAATATAAACATTATTCCGATATGTGAGTAAACAATAATTGAGGGGAAAAACTGTCAATTATTGTAAAGATTCCCTCCCAGCCAATGTCTTCCAACTCTATCCGCCTTTTCTTAACTAGATTGCAAATAAATGCTCTATAGATCTTCAACTAGAGATACCAATGGGTAATACTTGGAAAATTTTGCAATGAATGATGGGAATACTAAGGACTGGCGGGCTTAGGCCACGTTCAGACTGGATGTGTTGCTGAGCCTGCGGGGCACAACTTGACGCTGCGCCGCAGAAAGTCCTGATTAAGACAGTGTCTCCCTAAAAACCCGGCCTAGCTTTGATGCTACAATATTTTAAATGTTTCAAAATAATTCACAAATCAAACTAAAACAAACTTCTTTAAGTGCTCGGGGGATTTGTTTTAAAATGAATAATCGTTCATTTCAAATAAGGGAAATGCCCACCGTAATTGGAAACGTTAATTAAATTGCAATACTTCTGTTATCAATTCAGTGAATTAATTCTCTGTTTCAATGTTTTGTATTTTTAGACCCAAAAAAGCTTTTTCGCCTTGCGCAATGAGAAACTTAAAGGCTATACTCGTATTCACGGCTGCTTGCATTTGTAAATAATCTCCACAAGACTAATTAATAATTATCCACTAAAATTAGCCTTTATCCACTAAAATCCGCTTGGAAACATTGCCAATCTGAACGCCTATTGTGATTTATTGAAAGCGGCGCCTAGCAAGGCTATTATACCGCTCAGCCTCAATGCACCCTTTTGATATGAAATAGATAGATTCAAATAAAGCCATTAGCCAACTGCAGACCTAATCAGTGAGTGGGTCGAGAAAACTTTAATCGTTTTTCAAAGAAAAAAATTCTTAGCTCGACACAAATTTCTTCGAAATCAAACTTGCCTCAAAATGTTATTGTAAAAGTTATCGGAATACAAAGATGGGCGGTATAAAGTTGGATGACTTGGATAGATGACATAAATGAGGAGGTCAAAATCCGGAATGATGGTAATCAAAAAGGAAGGTGATAGGGTTTGCTGGAGGGGGTGGGTTAGCGACCCAGGGATCGCGCAGAATGCATTATACCTTCATGAACGCAGAAGGCGACCTGAAATGAATGCATGAAATATCACCTTATCATATTGGAATGACGTCAGGGGAAGAGAAAGACACAAAGTTGCATGCTTACTTCGATCTGCCTTAGTAGCTGGGGAAAAAGAGAGGCTTTTGGTCTGGCCAGGTCGCGGTCTCTGCGGGAAATAAAAAGAATACACTTCCAAAGTAGCAATAAATACTAGAAAATTTTGATAGGCAGTTGTTGGTCGCAGATCGTACCGCTGTTCTGCAGCGTCTCGCATGCCACACGCGGGACATTTTGTGGATGTGACGTGAAAAACATGGAGGGGGTATGGCACAACATAACATGGTACTCAGGTTTTTTATCAAGCTGAAAAGTAGGGGGAATAAGATAAAGTCATTGAACTTTATACTGGAGATGTTTATTGACAATATCTTAAATATAAATGGGCTTAATCTAGTTATAGTGTCTGGGACACCCATCAGCTAACAAGCCAAGCTCGAGGTTGGACTTTTATCAAAAAGATATGACAACGAAGAAATAAGGAAATTACTGCGGAATAAAATAGCGATCATCCTTCCCCCTCCCCAACTTAAAACTGGCTGGCCACTAACAAAGCGGAGAGGATCCTCACATACGATAAATATACATAACACTGACCCTTCGTTGATTTCCAATATTCGTAGCGCCTCGTTTCCAAAATGGTATCCGCGCCTTCTGTAACACTGTAATGGTAATGATCAAAATCAGCATAGCATTAACACCAAGGTACCGTAGCACGAAAATACATGACATTTCTGAAGGCTCTTCCTTGTGAAATTTCATGACAAAAGTAATATGCTTTGCCCATTCGATAGGGCTTGATTCAACGATAAAAACTACGTGGTCATTAAGAATCTTAAATCTTCATTATTTGGGTTTTCCATGAATTTAGTATCTTTAGAAAACTGACATTCAAGGAACTTGGTAACTGGTTTCCTAAATAAAAAGTTTTGACCGCAGGAATTTATTGGACCGGACAAATAAGAGGCATGCTTAGAAATTGAGAGGACTGGTGTTAACAATCAAAACATAGAGATTTCAGTGCTTTTCACAAATTGCTTGGGAAATTATTGGTACTACATCAGTCATAGCATTTGATAGTGAAATCTACATAAGGAATTCGACATTTCTGAAGCTTGCGTGTTATTAATGCCTCACCTGGTTGCTGAAAACAAATCTACATTCTAAACGAACTTCTGAGACTTTGTAAACCATTAAAGAATGTATTCCCGTACATTATGCTTTTGGAACCGTTTGAGCAATCACAACATCAAGAACATACTGACAAGCATTGCCTTCGTTCCATCAAATTTGAGGCCACGTTCAGAGTAAAAAAACCGCTCTGCATTTTCAAGTGAAAAGGCAGAGTAAATGATTTCACACGACCTAAAGAACATCTCATAGCTTGCCAAGCAGTTCTAGGTTCTATGCTCCAAAGTTCGAAGATTCTTTGATTGAATCTCGCCAATTTCAATTTATGTCAATGAAAAATGAGTCCCCGAGTTAGAAAGTCTCTACGTCAGAACCTCAAGCTTGCTAACTCAACATTCTAACCTGATCAATTACGAAGCTTTTAGCTGAAGATGGCTAGAATTTTGAGAGGCAAACAAACATCTGCGTGAAAACATCTCAAGCGCAAGATAACTGTTATCCAGATGCTGTATTTGAATACAAGCTCCGTGTATTTACGGTGGTTTGGTGCACATAAAATCGCAAGTAGGTTGCGAAATGGAGATTTTGTGGAGCAAGCTGACACCGAACAAAGTTTATCTCCAAACAGAGAGTTTTGTCAGTAATAAACAGCTTTTGACGCTAGGCCTGGACAGCTCTGTAATGCTAGTAACAGCGTTGCACAGCAGCGGGAATGTCTTGCGGTTGCGCAGCTGTGGTCACAAGGTAAGCTGTGGTTACAAGGTAAGCTGTGGTCACAAAGTAAGCTGTGGTCATAAGGTAAGCTGTGGTCACAAGGTAAGCTGTGGTCACAAGGTAAGCTGTGGTCACAAGGTAAGCTGTGGTTACAAGGTAAGCTGTGATCACAAGGTAAGCTGTGGTCAAAAGGTAAGCTGTGGTCACAAGATTCACAGATGACAGGTGAATTGACTTTCTTACTTCCAACTGAAGCTGGTTACTCCACTCATCTTCACGTCTACCCAGAATGTCTTCAGCCTAAAAAGCCAGAAATCAAAATCACGCAAACGTTTAAAATTGCCAGCTCCAAGCCTAAACACGTCTTCTTGATGTGAATCGAGTCAATGGTTGCATCCACTCTTCAGCAAGAAAGATTTTTGTCAAAATTTCCCCCCTCCATCTTCAAGGTGAGTCAGTCATAACGAACATCGGACAAAAGTAAGCGTTTTAGATGCTGATGCTGACAACCTACCTTTGCAAAAAACGATTCAGAGATGTGCTTTAGAATGACAGGATCAAGACCATGGTTGCCAACAAGACGAACCACTTCAAGGCCATGTTGCAAAATAGATTTTAATTTTGATGTGCTGACTTGCCTAAAAAGTGAAATGTGAGTATGCTTTAGACGGATTCGGCCGCTTTAAGATTTAAAAGTGTGTATTAGCAAGTGCTATTAATTCCACACTTCTCTTGCAGCTGTGCGTGAAGATCAAAATCTGTGGAGAAATCGGGCCAAGGAAGAAGTCAAGATTGACTGTGGTTGCGAACAAAAGATAGGTCTGATTAGATGCTCAATAAACAACAACAAATTAACTGACTTGCCAATGACGAATATATATCTACATGTTCAGATACTGGTAAAGACAAAAGCCTTATTAGAGAGAAATCTCCTTAGTCTGGCGTCTCCATAAAAAACCTACATTGACCGTTCCGCTTGCTGGGAAACAAACAAACTGCATTAACAGGCATACTCAGCTTAAATAAGCATAAACAGCATATGTAGATATAAATAGGAATAATTGAACGTAGTCTGAATCATAGTGAGTATTACCAACTACAGAAAAACGTACGGCGAAGAAAAGAAAGAAAAGTGGTAGATTTTAGCCTTCCTAGCTTCTTGCTTTACCACCTACTTTTGCTGTCTAAAGCTTTGTGGAAATCATGTGCAAAGGATGGTGCTCGAAAAAGATTGTTAGGGGATTTGCGGGTCCTTCTTCGATATGGACGGCTGGATGAAAAGCATAGTTTGATTTGTTTGCAATTTGAGGCCTTATTTTCTGGGGATTGCTAGCTATGTCAAATCTAATGCAGAGAAGAGAAGGAATCAAGCATGCTTACCAAGTCTTTCCCGTGTGGAGTCTAAAGGCCGCGTCCCACCAGTCGGCTTGCGAGCTCGTGCACAGGGGAGGGCTAACAACCAGCGGCATCAACGACGGCACATTTTTGCCCCTGCGCCCTTGGTCGCTGAATATAAACTTATCCACGGCAGTGTACACAACCGCCTTTATGAAAACCTTGAAGAGAAAATCAAAATGATGTCGTACTGATGACCGAGAATATCTGCAATGCATCGCAAGACAGAGTTGTGTACTGGAGTCTGGGCCCTAACGTAGCCTGGGCTCTAGACCATCGTGGTCAGACGATTCATTAGCCGTGTTGGCCCCATTCGTTTTATTCGAATTGTACGTTTTGTGATATACTTTTTGCCTGCTATCTCTACGTTTCCGTTTCCTTTAAAAGCTTGTTATTTATACATTTCATTTCATATTTATAAATTTTTTTATTTCTCACCTAGGTGTTTTGGAGTCTCTCTATATTTTCAATGGAAAATTCCATTTTTTGTAGACAGAAAGATATTGTTAATTATAACCAATCATGCGCTCTGCTTATCACCCTCAAGTGTTTTCGATCCGCATCTGGCTATCTATTCGGTCAGTTTTTGGTTATCTTCCGACGTTTACATACTCTGAGGAGTGTCGGACGAAAAAAGTACTTTTAAGTATGCGAAAAATAGCTCCGCTTTTTCTAGCAATTGTGAAGTTTTGTACCGCAAAGCACTTGTTCAAATTTCATAGCCTTCTACATAATTCATATAATATAACAAGGCATAGAAATTTTCGGCAATATTTCTAATAGTCAACAAACACTGAATTGGGACAGGTTTCAACGTAAAACAATCAGCTGGTGATGACATCTTGAGTCAGCAACCGAAAACACGTGGCATGTGCTTAGGTTATGGGATTTCAAACGGTAAATATAATCAATGAGGCTCGTTTTTCAAGCCTGGCGCCCATTCCGACGTTCTGATAAAATCGAGACTCGGCTTGCTGATAACATCACGGCAACGCAACAACAGCAAAGAAGCCTAGAAAGTGTGGACAGTCGACACTAATCGACTGTGGAGGAGCAGCGATTTCTTAATTGACTTTTCTCACTGCTGAGATCTGCCACACTAAACCCAATTCCTTGGCGTCTTTGAGAGTAGTTTATCTTCGAAAATTCTGTAAGTGCTAGGTTTAACTCTCCTAATACCCTTACGTTCCGTCTTTTTACTTACAGCCACTTGCAAAATTGATTAAAAAACCAAGAAAAGTGAAGAAATCGTTTAACAAAATAATTCAACCAGACATTTCTGAGAATTGAGGAAATGAATGTTGCTTAACTTCGTTTACGTGCAAGTGGGATATCATGGATCTTTAGTTGAGAAAGGGACAAATTTCAATAAACGCACCTCAAGATCCAAAGAAGATAATGTGAAGGGAGAACAGTTTGCCAGATCTTCAACATCGAATTGTATTTCTTCAAACATTTGGTTGATGAATGTTAGCGCTAAAGGAGGTAGCAACCAAGACAACATTACACAATGAAAAAGGTAAAGCTTTGAACCTAAATGGCATCAAAATTTTAGTTTTGGAACATTTCAGTTTTTGATTACCAGGTCCAGGGGCGGATCCAGGGAAAATCTTAGGAGCGAGGTGGGCAGTTGGTGACAGGGGTGCCGGAAGATTTTCATAAATTTGTGATGATTATACGCTTAATCTAACTAAAAACTTTAATTCCTGATAAAAAGGTCCTATATTCACGTTCTATAAAAACGTTTTCAAATCCAGAGCAGTATTATATAGTCCGAGCATAAATAAAGGTATCTATTTTCAGGAACTGCGCCACGAGATTGAACCTAGGAGGGCTAAGAACCAAGTTAATGACACAGCAGGACCCACTTTGGTTGGGTCTGACGCAAAAGAAAGTTTTCAAAATGAGCCCTCTAGAGTGGCTAAAGATGCATCTCCAGGATTAAAAATTTAACAGAGCAAATACCATGCCGCTCAGAATAAACAGTTTAGTGATTCTCATTGACTTGCGATTTTTAGAAAAGATTTGGGAGAGGATGGGTCATGCTAAAACTCCTGTGGAAGGAAGAAATGGTGATTATTTGTTCAGTTTGCAAATCTCAATGATGTTGAATTGACTGAGAGAATTTTACTTTCTGAAGTCATATGTACATCTTCAAGCGATTTTTTTGGGCAAGCATTATCAAGCAGTAAAGGTTTTAACTGCTAATGTGGCGGCGCCTGGAGGCCTCTTTTCTCTTCAAGAGAAATACTAAAAATAAGTTCTTCAAAAGGGGCGCAAAATTTCAAAAAGGGGCGCCAGACCAGGCTCATTTCAGGGATGGGAGCGTGGGGGGGGGGGCAACCCCCTACATCCGTCACATATCAGGTCGCAATATATAGCTGAATAGGTATTTGTTAATTAAGTGCTACTTTTTTCATGTCAGAAAATTGAGATAAGGTGAGATAAAGGAATATGACTCGGATTAGAGGTGCCATGGGTATGTAAAAATGGCTAAGAAAAATGAAAGTCAGAGGTTGAAGGTCATGGTCAGATTGAAGTCAGATTGAAGTCAGATTGAGGTCAGATTGAGGTCCGATTGAGGTCAGATTGGGAATTGGGTATAAATCAATGGACAAAGCTTACCTTCACTTTTTAAGGGATTATCAATGAAATGCCAGTTCATTCCAATCCAAGCCGTTAGGCTGAGATTGTTCGGATTTTCCGTAACAGCAACTGGAATTTGGATTGAAAGTTACTTACACTGGCATTAAGGTGATGGCAAAAAATGGTGATGGCATAAAATAAAAATAGCCTGCAAATAGTTAATGAGTGGTAGGGAATAAAACCATAATTGGGGGGACTCGGTTGAGTAGGTTGATTTTCCTCACTGTACGAATCGTCGTAAGAAATCATGTTGCCTATGACATTATACATTATATTTTATACATAACTGGCTTATTAATTCGATATCGTTGGCTGTTGTGATTCGATCAAGCTTTGAAGTTTCTTTGATGGCCATTTACACTGAAGAGTAGGTCTCTCATTAGATATGTCTTAGATAGTAAACCTCAAAGTTCTAAAATATCAAATTTCACCATCTGACTTTGAAAAATTTCCACAAAATAGTTTTAAAAAATTTACAACAATTATCAAAAAATGGAAGGGAAAACATACGACTACAATGCTTACCGTAAATCCTCGAATTAGCCCCCTGGGCTTATTTATTTTTGATATTTTTGGATGGGGGCTTATTCGAGGGGGGGGGCTTATTCGAGGGGGGGTTTATAAAATTTTCAGAAACATGCCACTTAAAAAGATAAATTTTGAAATTTCTTTCTTTTCATAATATAGAAAATAATCTAAGTATTAAGTAACATTTGATTAAATTATTAACAAAAATATAAATTTTTGTGGTAATTCACTAAAATGCCAAAGGCAACCAACAAATCGAGGGGGGCCTATTCGAGGGGGGCTTATTGAAAATTTGTAGTTCTAGGGTGGGGGCTTATTTGAGGGGGGGGTTTCGAGGGGGGGCAATTCGAGGATTTACGATATATATAAACTTGAAAAAGATTTTGTTGATCATATTAGGTTGCTTTAACTATACGGTCTATCAGCTGTAGAGAATTCATCACTTCCTTATCATTATCTGCTTTACGCTTCAGACCCAATGAATCCTTAGGTTTGCCAAGCGAACAAATAAATCACATTTTAAAATATACTCAAACATAAGTACCTTCATCAAATTTGAGTAAGCGCTCTGGACTGGGAAGCTCAAAATCGGTCGTTACAAATTCTTTATCCATCAGCAAAAATGACTAAAAATAAGCGAAGCAAAATCAGTGAGGTACAAAAATGCAGTCAGATGCAACCAGAGAAGGGAAGGTTCCTTGACTTTAATTCCATACGCTGTCCACATGTTTTTTCTCTAGCAGATTACAGGCCCAAGAACACTCAAATATGCTTCAAAATTCTTGCTTTTTGAAACATTCCTATTAAATTCTGTGAATTCAATTCTGGAACAATCCTATTCTAAAACAATTCTGTGCCACAAAAAACTTTGCACCAAAAATCAAGTTGTGACGTATTTGTGATGTAAAAGAATTTACTGACGTATTTACAAGCAGTAACTAAATTCAGGGTCAGCTTTCGAGCAGTCCCAATGAAAAAAACATTTGGTCTCTTCTCAGTGAAAGTATGACGTGGTTAAAGTTGATTGGTTAATAGACATCCAACAAAATGCTCTCTTCAAAACCCTCTAGGGATTATCGATCCGCAACTGGCTGTTCATTTTGTAATCCGTCGTTCATTTCCTCACATTTTCATACTCTGAGAATTGTTGGACGAAAAAGCACTTGAAGACTTTAAGAAAAACTCTTTGCTGTTTTCGGGCTATGCAATCTTGTGATAAAGTTGCTGAGCTTACATTTTTGGGTGCCCGTGAGTCTCCGTAAATACTTTCAATCAGTACTCTCTTGCCCTGCAGAGGAATAACAACTTGAGTACAACTGAAGACAAAACAGCTAATCCAAAAGAAAACGGCACAAGCTCGAAGGTCAAAGATGGTAGGCGCATGAGATTGAATTGTCCCAATTAGGGCCAATGACATTGCTATATCAAAAGTTTCTAAGCAAAAGATCTTTGATTTTGAAAAAAATGAAAAGTGAAAATGATCTCATATAGAAGCGTGTCAAAAAATGGTGATGGAAGAAAGCAAACAACAAGATTGCAACCGCTTAAACTGTACGTACAGCCTCACTACAAATATCCGAAACCGAGGCTGAAACCCATTGCTCCCCAAACTGTTTCTCCAAAGTCAGGATCGAGTGGTCTGAAAGCAGAAAGGCCTGAAACGTGAGCTAAGTGCCAATGGAACAGAACAGAACAGCAAATGGACATTTTGACGAAGATTAACAAAGACACGATGCTATGTAGCTTTACAATGCGTGTTTAAAGGGAAAACATCAATGTAGGAAGGAAGAAAGTGTTTTATGTCAGAATATGTTTTGATCGGAAAGACCATTTTTGACAAAAAAGTATTAAAATGGCAAATGGAGCAAGGTATGAGAGAATTTTTTCAGAATGCGAGGAAACAAATTTGTCATTGCCATTGGAAACAAACAGGCATTGCCATAGGCCTCTGTACTAGACTGACCAACAACTTGATTGACTGGGATGGACAGTTCTGTGAAAACCAAGAGTCGTTAGCTTCATCCTGATGTGTCCAACTCCCTCGAGAGTTTTAACACTTATGGTCGGCTAGCTTGATATTGACCCTAGAAGTCATTGGCGGTAGCTGCATTGGAGAGAGGTACCAACGAAAAGGGGACAGTACGAACCTGTTTGGCACAGTCTGAAGCACGCCATTGAGTGCCAAACAAGTTTTTGGTTTTCTGCTGGCAGCTTCTGGTGCAGCCAGGCCTCTTGCGGATCGGGTTCGCGAACAGTGGACGAAACCGCAAAACAAGCACACACCAGCCTTGATGCAGTTTTCCAGGACATTGTGGCCGGGGCCTAAACACGTGACAAATATCAAGAGAGCAATGTCGTTATTTGAGTTGTCTAACCTCAAAAGAGAGTAAGTTCGCGAAACACAAGATGCTAAATCATCTAATTATTTGTTAAACTTCTCCTGACTAAAAATCACATTCTCACTTCTAATTCTAATTTGGGCACATCTGATGTGAAAAGTCAATTCGAAAAATTTATAACACAGCTTGAAGTTTGCTCAAAGACATCTCCAGGTGGCTCTCGGCGGTGATTTCGGCGTGGTCTAGGCAAACGTTCGGTGGGGCGATTTGAATATTCAACAACCACGGAACAGACACCTGCTCCAAATCGACAAAACTCAAAGCCTGTTCCAACACATTTCCGTGTTCCGTGGAAATAATCTCCTGATAAGCTGGGCTTTCATGTCGTTTGCATGGAAATGTTTGGTCAAGCAACGCCACATTTAGCGAGGTCAAATGCAAAAAACAAGATCTGTACAAGAAACTGCCGCAATGACTGGCTTGGTATATTATCAGGCACGGGTTTTGAAGCTTGAAATGTGGCGGCTCTTTTGGTGAAAGAACTGACAAACTGTGCAATTGACATCGAAAAAAGTAATTGGACCAATCAAAAAAATGCTTCCAAAATGCTGTACAAACCAATGAATATCAGGTCATCAAACCAGATCATACGATATCAGTTTTAAAACAATATTAGCTTTAATACAATACCAGTTTTAAAACAATATTAGCTTTAATCCAAATATCAGTTTTAACACAATATCTTTTCAAATGGTATTTGCTGCTGATCGTATATTCTGTGATTCTTTTCATGCGAAAACTATTTATCAAGTTTAGATCTGCTTAAAAGTCATTTATCTAATTCTTTAGGCCAATTATTTTCTATCAATATACTAGAATCTACCACGGTAGGTCAAAGCAGGCGTGATCATTTTGTGTAGCCTCGCTTAGCTCTCTTAAAGCCTTGCTTTTGTGTGGATAGGAGGAGCGATTCTTCAAGACAGTTGCTACTCAAAACTTGCAAAATCGTTAGTTTAACTGAATTCGATAAAAGAAGTAAACGAAATAGTGCTCATACTTCCTGGGCGATTTTGTAGAAGACAGCGGCAAGATAATGGTAAATCTGACCTCTGGCTTCAGATAAGAAAACATCGAATTCACTTTTCATTGAAGGTGCCAGCTTAGACGTATCAATAATGAAGCATTTTGCAACAGTTGCGTCAAACCTGCAAGAACAAGGAAAACATTCAACAGTCATCTAAATTGATCAGTATGTAATATATGTAATATTACAGATACAAGCAACATTATAAGAGGCTTTATGAATCGAAGCTTGGTTGCTCTAATGCCAATTTACTGACACTCAACAATCTTAGAGGCATACAAACATTGCCTCTTGCAACATATTGAAATAATATGTGCCAAAAACCCATGTGACAAGTCCCTATATTTAAGCTCAATATTGGAAATAGTGGCTTTTGGTTTTTGGCCTATGAACTATATGATCTGGTTTTTTTGTTTTTGGCAATTTTTGAAGTTAGATACCGACCAGAGGAAGTTTAGAATTTCTTACAAAAAAACGAAAATATCATCGCAAACATTTCTTCATTAGCAAGCGAGCAAATTTGACAAATGAATGTACAAACCTCGAGAAGACCTCCTTGATGTTTTGGAGGTCTGACGTCATCAATGTTGTTTCACCAAATAACACATGACTTGGACTAGGGTCATAAGTGCTTCAGTAGCCTCTTTTTCATCTACAACAATACAGAAGCATCAAAAAGAGGCAGATTACGGCATTTAAACTTGTCGGAAAACAGGTCTGTTTGTGAAAGAATTCGGAGCAGCTGAAGTCGTGGAAATATCGCTTTTGCGTAGCGATAATTTGGCAACTGCTCTATGAACAGGCAAGAACATTTCAGTACTAGGCGAAATGACACGGTTGTCCATAAATAAGATTAAAACAATAAGAAGGCTGATAGGACATCATTGACTAGATTAGAGATGTCCCACGGATGCGAACGCTAATCATCAAGGTTACGAATGGAAACATCTGTTCCCGACCCAATTAAAAAGAAACGTGGTTAATCAGTATGGATGTTTCAGACAAAACAGCCCACGTAGAATCAACAGAACGGCTTCTTCAGAAGAATAGAATATTCTCAAGTGCATTAGAAATGATGGAGAATAGCAAAAAAACATCGATGGGTGATTTAAGAGAAAGAAGAGAGTCTCGTCAGCTTCAGACGCACAGGTAGCAAACGTTTTTTGATAAAATCATCTAGGATGGAAAATTGTACTCGATATCTAAAAGGAGTTTATCGAACGCCAACATTGTAGTTATCTGATGCGAAAACATCAATTCGAATCTAGAAAAGTTACTCGCAGAGCAAGAGGTAATCTGAGTTCAGGAAGGCCTTGAAGAAGCCGCATGCATGTCTAAAAACAAAACCTGATCCTGGCGATTAGCGATGAGGACAAATAAACCATTACAATTCAAAATTCTGCCAATCAAGAAAGCTAGAACAATCTATAATTTTCTTTATGCAAACCCTAGACGCTAGAAGGAAATTCGGTCGAAGCAGATCCTCGTGAATTTGGCGGCACGTTGAAAATACTCCATAAGCCACCGCATGTGTGTCGTTTTAAACGATTTTACAGGATACCAAGAAAGAAGGCGTCTCTCATGATATTATTCGCAAATATTTTTATCCAACCTTAGTATATCTACACTTGAGACACTAGGAAAGAACTGGACCCAGAGTTTAACTCGCAGACCAATAACAAATCGAGATGCCACCAAAACTGAGGATTGAACGCGCTCTCAAACGCTATTTTAGAAGGCCATGTCTGTAACAAATTTAGCAGATCTGCTGCGATTCAAGTGGGATAGCTACCTAGATGACGTCATAGCACAGGTACGCCTCAGCAGGGAACAGATAGCGCTGATATTTGAAGTGGTACCGCATATAAGCTCTTAAATGATTTGACCCATTGGTAGGAACAAACGTGATTTCTATCGGGAATTCGGTTTTATTATGCGGTAAGACAACACTGCAAACATAAAGGAAATTTTCTTGCAGAAACATAACTGTGACGGTAATAATTCTAACTACAACTCAAGAACGCTTTAGAAGCCAAACATTGACATGATGAAACTAAAGAAGAAAATCATTAGCAGTAGAGGTTGTTAAGAACAACGAGACCCTTTGTTAGCATTAACTGCTAACAAACATGCAAAAAATTCGATAGCACTACCGTCTTGAATTAGGTAAAAAGCTGGCCGCCATGTCATGTTAAAAGCAATCAATTTTGTATTAATTATTTCTAGTCTCTGGTCGGGGGTATTTTGGTGAAGACGTGGCGTCACGGAAACAAGGGGTGCCGATACTGGTAACTTACCATCATTAAGTCTGCGAAAGAATTCGATTGCGTCTGCTGCGCACAATAACAGGCCTTTGTAGTCCATGAACTGCTGCACATTTAATAACGAGCGGCAATGGGCAAAGGCCTCTATGTGATCACCTACAAGAAAGCACCATCATCTAAACAGATAATTCATCTACAGTACAGAGATAATTAATTCCCTAAACCCTGCTCATTGTTGAATATGAAACCGAAAAGCGTTCAGAAAATTCTGTAATCCGTTTACCCACTACGCAAAGTCTCTTGCCTTCAGAAACTAGCGCCGGAAAAGTCCATGAGAATGGGAGAAAAATCTGGGGACTAAACGGGAGAGTGTACTTGGAGAACAGCTAGAGGTGTGAAAATGCGATCAAATGACACCAACAGAATAATAAAAAAACCCTGGGCGCTGAGAAAAATTGCTGGAATGAGTCTGAAAAATAGTTGGTGTCACTGTAAGGGGGAGTTTCCAACTGTCAACACAGAAACAGCAATTTCAGTTAGAAACTGAAAAGCCGTGTGAAAACAACAAGATCTTTACCTTTGTCCATGTACATTTCCAGTAATTTAATATGCAGAGTTGGGTCCCTTGGGTTTCGTATCTTTAAAAAAGAAACATTTGCAAAAAGGTACGGTACAAAGTAAGACATTTTGAAGCAACTTTTAAACAAATGTTTATTCAAAATTACACATTTTTTGATGAGGCGCAGAATCTCGTAATTAGATGTATCTGATCTTACGGCGCATGCCCAATCGATGTTTCAACAAATGGCTACATGATGGTGCATATATATATACAAATAATTTTTTTAAATTTAATCGGTTTGATCAAAATGAACGAAAGTTCGCTGCACACTATTTATGCATGGAAATCTACATCAAGACTTTTATGTTTAAAGCACACTCAATAATCTTATTTCTTTATTCATGTAACTTGAAGACGGCTCTAAAGAGGCCTATGTCATTGATAGCAGAAACTGGCTTGAAAATATGGACAGCAAAGATAACATTTATACACCCACTTGCATTATATAGACAGCCTTTAGCATAATTTATACAGCTTTCGACACAATTTATACAAGCATAAATCACATAAACTCAAAAAGTAAAAGCCAATTTTATTAGGAAACGTACACCATGTACGGAATTCCAACACTTTCCAGAAGAATTCATTCAATTTTTGCCAAGATTTAAGCTAAAAAATTTACCGAAGGACAAGACGCCGCGTTATTTGTCAAAATCACCAATTATCTTGGCAACATAACAAAGTACTTCTTTTGAGAATCATTTATTCAACCCAAAACCAACCAGCGAAAAAATTACCAATTCTTGCGCCAGCAAGTCTTCGATTTTTTCATAGTCCTTCTCCGGCGAACCTGTCAGGATTTTCCACTAAAAAATTTATAAAAATAATTCGCTAGCCATTTGCTCGCTTGGAGTTGTAACAAAAATACAGAAATACTCGCTTACAGTCACATAAAAACGCAACGGCAAGGCAGTCTAAAGTAACTAAGCATTACTGAGTTGCAGACTACAGGATACATTTAATGGCAGGTCAAGTAAACGGGTTCATGTCCTGCCAACATGCCATGTTGGTCCTTTAAACGCCAACCCGGGATGAACTTTGAACGGGATTAACTTTGAGCAACAACGCTTTATAACTAGTTATTATAAAAATTACTAACAGGTTTTTAAATTTGAAATTATTACCTAAGTGATAAACTATTACCAAATGTTTTTACGTGAAATGTCTTGGAATATAAACTGCTTGATAACTAAGACGAACCTTGAGGTTGAAAATCGCAGGATGGCTTTGAAAAACGTTCTCTGCTTTATCAGCCCAGACCTGAAAAAATAAGCCATGATATTCAAAAATAAACAAATTCTCGTGCCATCGAAAAAAAAATTTGAGATGTTATGCATTACTTCTGAGCTAAGCAAATTATAGCAAAAAGTGATCACCGAGTTGTTAATTCGAGCATATCTTTCTTTCATTATTGATCTTATCCGAGAAATTTCACAAAATATCTGTTTAACAGCGGCAAAGATGGATATCTTGTGGAGGAAACTGAATTCGAGAATTAACCAAACACAACTGCTGTAAAAGTAGAAACGAAAAGCAGAAAAATTAAAGCGGTTTCTTTGACAATATGACAATTCAACATCACAATTGTTCCTATTACAGAAAGGCCCGACCAGTATGCAACGAAAATAAGTAAAGCGACATTAAACGTTCGAAGAAGCTATTAGGATTCTCCCCATGAATGTTTCGCACAGTGGGTATATATGTCAAGAAACGTGAAAATCTGCAGCCGTTCCTCAAGGGAAAAACATTACGCGTATAACAGTAATTGATAAACCTTTTTAGGCCTTTCAGCATTGCTGCTCCAAAATATGGAAATGTACACCAACCTGGGCAACTTGCATGTCCTCTACAACCACCTTTGAATACATCTCCACAACTACAGTAGAAGAAACATTAGTTCAAACATTATTCAACATCATTAATGGAAACATGACATTGGTGAGGCAGAGAGAACCTGTATTTTGGGAATACACAATGCAAAGGTCTCTGTACCTTTTATCAGTATGTCCCTCTGGGTTCGTTGCAACTCGATTGACCTGTTGGCAAATTATTCATATTATCACTACTTAATTCATTTCACACTTTTATAAGTTTCGAATTACATGGCCGAAGAACATGGCCTAAAGTAACTTCATTATTTGTAAAACCATAAAAATTCAAGATGGCTTCTACCACAAATATGATTTAAAGCAATCCTGCATAGTATAATATGTCATCAACCTTGATTTCTAAGGAACCCTTGTTTTTTATGTCTTTTGTTATAAGATAGTCGCGACAGCGTCAAGCCTATGTCAAAATGCAGCGCTAAAAACAGTTGGTATTAAAAGTAGCCTTTCCACCTGCAACTTCTACTGTAAATTCAAGTGCCCTACACAAAAAACCACACCTAAGCTTAGCTTTCTATTACGTACATGACAGAGGAAGTGGGTTGGCAGGACAGTAACACTGAAGATTTTCTGATATGAACATAGGCTGTTTGAGTAATTAAAGCTGATCATTTTAGGCAATTCATTTTGTAAATAAGATTTGATGGAAAAACATTTCTAAAATTCGTTGTTGCAATTTCAAAACATATTATTCTGAAAAAAAATTTAAACTTATCAGCAATAACTATTAGAAATACAAATGGATGACCTCTGATAAACGTTAAAAATACGCCAAAATGACGTAGATGACAGTATGAAAGGACCAACCACACAGTAAAGAATTTATCAGTAATAAGATATCAAATCTCTATTCGTTCCCTCAAGTCAGCCAGTATCAACATACGGAGAGATTGACGCATTTCTCTAGTATCAAGAACAAAAGGATAACCTACTTCGGACATGCATATCATTCACGTGGAAATTGCAGTTTTAAAGTTACCATTTGATGAATGCTTAATGAAGAGTGACATAACTATGTGTCCACCACTTTTTAAGGGTGGACAACTGAATAAAGTTTTCACTGACACATAAAACCCAGCTACGGTTTTAAAGAGCATAAATCAATTTGAAGTAACTCCTTGGTCATTCCAAATCTTGGAAATGCTCATCTCCAAAATGGATCTTGCTTGGCAAATTGATTTGCACTAAGTAATCACAGGCTAATTTTACTTGCAATAAGGCTGAAAGTGGATTCTAGATTTATAGTTTTGTCAAAACTACAAAGTTCTTTAAATAAATGGCTAGAGTTCCAGGCGATTCTACCTACATACAATGAAATGTGACTTTGTAAGAGCAAGTTTGGTGTAGAGGTCTAAAGGATTTTCTTTGACCTTCATCAATAGTTTGCTCATTTTGGATATCAAAACTTGCAAAACAGTCCGACAAAACGGCCAAACTATGTACAATTCATTCTCTGTTCACATTTTTTGCAGGTTCAAATCCTTGAACCATCAGTACCAGCCACAATGTATTCTACAATCCTTGAAACGCTTAAACTCTTTCAAAAACCCTTCTGCAACATAATTTAGAGACTGAAATTTTGTAATTGGTATCCTGCTATATAATTTGACTTATTAGTTATAAGAAGGCAAATAGTATCTGAGACAATAATTCTGTCATATTTTATTTACAAAATGTGCATATTCAAATTCTCTTAACATCAATTTCCCTTCAAACAGATAAGACAGCTAGACTCTATCCTTTCTCGAAACTCACATGGAGATTATCCATAATTAGCAGTAAGGACAGAGAAACTTTAAAATCTAAATAACAAGAAACACCTGTCACTGACACATGCTTGTGAGTCAAATTGACAGGGTATGTATGCAGGCAATCTTTGAAAGGAATCAAACAAACCATTCTACACTACATATAGATCTCTTAAATGGTAAATTTGTTTAACATTTGCCTTATTCAGAAATGCTTTGTTAAAGATATGCCACCAATCTGTCAGAGGAATTAAACAAATACTTTTACACCACCAGGAATCATTTGTGCTCACCTAATATTCAAAAACTTTAAATATTTCTTTAAAGTCCTTTAAAATGTGCAAAAAGAGCAACACAAAAACAGTTTATTAAAGCAATATTACCCACTTTTTATGAAATCTAATATCAAAAGAAAAACAGCCGTAAGAACCCAACTTTTAACGAAATGAGATTTGAAATTAAGTCCACTGCGAGTAAACTTAAAGGGCCTCTCCAGCCAACTTTTGCACTTGCATTTTGTTGGCTAATCTAAAGGAGTTGAACCTGCTGATCATGAATTCGTTATTTGTTTTTCGATATTTTTCACAGTTTGTGAGATATAAGCTCTTGCATCTCGATAATTGAATTAACCGACAAAAAATTTTCGGTTTGGTGACACTGACGCAATTTTGACGTCACTGTAAGTCTGGCCTCAAACCGAATCAAACGACAGCGATTCGCAAATTGAACACTGCAAGTGATGGAACTCTCCATCTGTAGCCAGTTCTGTTCCACTGGCTTTTAGTCTGAGCATTTCAGACACCAATTCTAAAGCCTAAAGAGTTGTTCATCGTTTTTGAAGAACAACTGAAGTGTCAATTTTGATTAATTATACGCGAGGGAAGAGCTGGAACAGGAAGCCATTGCTTTGTGGGCCTACACAGGTGATCAAAACAAAGTTGTGACACAGCATGGACACATTCCACATAGCATGGACAAAGTCGTGACACAGACTTAGAATGATTGTAATAATTTAATATTTTTCGATCCTAAAAAGCTCCTGCTGTAGATTTTGACGCATTTCTCAACGCGTGACCATGACTCTTTCACATTTCGGTGGAAGATATACGAAATTTATGGCGAACGAGAGCCGCACATTGTGACGTCAGAATGTCACCAAACTGATTCGGCTTTAGTCGTTTTTCTCTCTGAAAGGTGCAACTTTAAAGCCTTATAACTTCTAAGCTAATTGGAATTTTGCAAAAACAACGATTTTGCCATAATACACGCACTAGGTGCCAACTTTTTAGTCATTAAAAAAAAATTTTTTTACACCAGCTCAATAGGATGAAGAAGCAGTGTTGTAGACAGAAAGATATTGACCTGAAACAGTTTAACAGAACTGTGTGTTGAGGTAAGCTTAGCAAAACCTGCTAGGCAAGATTACCTGCTTAGGCACTGAAAAGCCTAAAAATGTTGGCAATGTTGCAAAGAATATTACTTTAACAAAGCTACAATGCATTTTTAATAAAGATTTCATAATAATGGAACATAGGGAGTTTCTCAGTAATGCAAAAACTCACTTTTTGTAGTATATAAGTGCTTCATCCCATTCAGTTAGATCTTCACAAACAATCCCAAGGAAATTGTATGCCCTAAAAGACATTTAGTTGACATGAAACTGTAAGACGCACTTGACCAAACATTTTTTGCATGACATTTGGAAGCAACAAAGTGTCAAGCAACTTACTATAGAGCATTGAAAAATCAAGATGGAAATAATCTAGAAACCCAGATTAAATCTTTTGAAGAGTCAGTAATGACATATTTTGAATAAAGGGGGTTGAAAAATTAAGTAGAAAATGGTGAAGCAAACTTAGAAACTAATTCATATATTTATATGCTATTTCTTGTTTACTCTATTCCTCGAACTTTGATCCATGATTTTAATTTAGTTCCAATAACAATGTGTATCAGATCAATATAAATCAGGAAGGAACTGTTGATTCTGTGATTCAAAACAAAAGGCAGTTGGGGAAACCAAATGTTAAAAATGAAGATGGAATTATTATTCAGTACGCTAGAGTAAACTAATAAATGCCCAGGAGCTGAAAGCTTTACCTACAAAAAACAAATGCTAGAGGATAATTCAACATGCATATATACATAATTTAACACATGAGGGAAACTTCTTTTCTTGTTTTGTTACTTGGAGAAGGAGCAAATGGTGTTCAGCACTAACAAAAACCTATTATTTACGAAATGCATTTTGTTCTCTCAAACAGAGAACCTTTGTTTGTTTTCTCTAGAACCTTAGTAATATGTTAATTTTAGGAGCCAAAAATGAAGGTTTGTTGCAATGTTGCAAGATCAGCAAAGGCAAAAACTTTTTTGCATAAAATTTGCTTGGATTTGTTGGCACCTACACTGTACCCTTAAAAATTGTACACCTTGCCATTTGGTAGACGCTGTGCTAGACAATTACAGTCATATGATGCATATAAATGCAATCAAATGGCCAATAAAATTGCAACAACAACAACAACAGCAGTCCTGCCAAAACATTCAAGGACAAGGAAATTGTCAAAGGCCATAATTGCATTGAACTTTGCTGTGGCCCAGATAAAAGAATAATCAATGCTCTAGTTTGCTGAATTTATTTAATCAGCATTCATAGGTCAATTGATTTCTCATATATCTATTTCTCCCATATTTGTGGGAATAGAGTGAGTCGTAAGGTAAACGAGGTGCCTATCTGAACCAACTTTGATGATTAAATTTATCCAGCACAGTTTAAATGGCCATTGCCAAAGCTCTCTGAATTTCATTGCTAGCACAATCATGTATAAAGAATCATTATCCAATGCTAAGATTAAAAATGCCTCTGTGAGTGTATAATACCAGGTCAATATCATATAAGTATAACTACAAACAGCGAACATGGAATAAATACAATAAAACTGTAAAAAGCATCTAGTCCTGTGAGCTTGATACTTTAGCAAGCCAATAAGGTGTATCATGTGAGAACTAAGTGATAAAATTACCTGTGGTCATTTGACTTAACTTTGATATATTCTTTTGCATACCTAGAAAGGGTACACAAATAAATGCCACCTTGACTCAAGATTAATTTCAATCATACTACTTTTCATCAAACAAACAGATGCAAGATTGCTTATAATATTGTATTATTGCATTATCAAAAAACTGCAGATAATTTATTTCAATAAGATATATAATTGCTTTGCAATACAGCATTTTCAAATAATGTAACTCTCTTTCAACTAATAATTTCAAATAATATAACTGTCAAATAATAAGCCCTGTCTTTGAATTTCAAAACTTACACAAGCATTTGTTTGCCCATGCTGTTTGCCCAAACTTACACAGAGTTTTTTACTTATGATTCATCACTTAACAATTTTCTTGTTCTTCCATAAGTTATTGTCATTAGAAAAACAAGAAACTTGACATCTCTGGCCAAAGAGGGGGGATTTTATAGAGAAGGGGACTTATTCTCAAACTTATGCTTGATATAAGAGGCTTAATAGAAAGGAGGCTTATAAGAGAGTGGGATTATTGCATTATATATACAAAGTTAGCAGGAAAAAATCATTTCTGCGCTGGGCCCATGGGCATGGAGGCACTAACCTGGCTCTAACTAATGCCAATGAGAGATAATTAATTAAACAGAAAATTTGGTTGTATTGATTTATGAACAAATACTCACTGTTTTGCCTGTTGATAATTCTTTGCTTCTCTGTACAGCTTGGCGATGTCTAGCTTCTTTAAAGCAAGCTAGATTGAGATTTAAAAGTATGATTAAGAAAAATGACTCAACAGGAAGCTAAATGACAAACTTTTAAACATGATGTAAAATCTTTTAAAAAAACTCATCATTCAATCAATTCTTTATGATAATCTACCAATGTTAATCATCCTTCCAACTAACCCATTTACTCAAAGCCTGGCTTATAAGGTGTTGAAAAGATCAACTGTAGTAGATATTGGTCATTGAGTATGCAGAGTTTTTGGGTGAAAAATAAGGAATATTTATGCAAGAAATTAACTAGATTAAGGTTAATAGTTCACCTCAAAGCATGAAAAATTATGTTTGACAATGAACTGTTTTTAAATGCAGTCTAGTCTAGTGTGCTTGCAATGATGTATACACGAATTAAAGGCACTTAAATATAAACTCAAGCCCATAGAGTCAAGATAGATGAGACATTAATTGCAAGATGATGTTTCTTTTGCATGCCTGCTAATTAACTTTCTACTTGGTGCATCATTAATCATAGTTGATTAGTAATGCATGATTTTGCACAGGTTAGCAAGGGAAAAGAAAATTTCTACTTATGTGTTGAGAAGGCAGTTTTCGAGAAAAATTTTATGAACAAATAGGGAAAACTGAATTCATTTGTCTGGTCTCTATATTGCCCTTCAATTCGAATGAATATACATGAATATTCAGGAACACTCTCTAATTTATATTGAAGCCCCCTATATATTTAAACAGTTCTTTGTCAAATATGATATTTATTTAACCTTATTTCATTTAACACCAAGAAACCTCGCATGCCCAGAGCACTGACCTAGATTTACATAACAACCTAGATCTTTTTCATAAAACTGGTCAGCAAAATCATGATGAAGAATATTCAAAATATCCCATCAGCTACATACCATATTGGAAGCTGTCGATCTTTCTTATTCTGAAAGCGGTTCTCACTTGTAGAAACGATACGAGTAAATTTGGCGCCATTTTAATGAACCATTTAAGCAGCCACGATTGGGCCTAGGAAAAATAACTGATACAAACCTTTCGGGGATCTTTGATGGTTTTCTCGAAACGAGAAATATAGGTTTGTATATCGTCAACTGTGATAACCATTTTCGATTGTATCCGTAACACGATAATAAAAGAAATTGCCTACATCTTTGCCTCCCTTTCCTCGTCAGTACTGCGACTTGCGCAAACACGCTTACCTCACTTTGGTTTCTCAGAAGACCTCTCCTGCCCAGCGACACACAGCCAGAAACATCTTTGACTCAAACTCAATTTTTATTTTAACCAAAATATACTGTTTAGTCAACTAAATCATAGTTTAGTCAACCAACCAAATACAAACGAGAAGTTAATGCTACAAAAACAACCGCAGATGACTGCACAATGAAATCTCGCATCTAATGTCCTTCACCAGTATCCCCCCCCCCCCCCCCCATATCTATTCATTCTCTGACAGTTACGATTACTCCTTTTGCTTTATTTCGCAGCACAAAATGGCTCACATACTGGCTCTCAGTCACAACAAACAATAAGGAAAATCATTTCAATTCATGTTTGTTTGAGCATTACCCAAGCAGTACCACAAAATCGGGGGCGGAGGGGCTAGCCCCCTCACTTGATCGAAAACCATACAAAAAACACTGCGAGAGCCAAAAGTGCCCCTTCAAAATAAAAAATGGGACTAGTCATATGCCCCTATTTGCCCCCAACCATTTTGATGTCTCCTACGTCCCTGCGTGCCAGCCCTAGTCATTTGCCTCATTTACAAAAGTTTGTCCATGAACTACTTATCGACGAGCAAACACCTGTCCTAATTGGCCCAGTGGGAACGGTTTGTTGTTCCACCTGGCCCTAGCGTCGCATTTTTCACGAAACTCTTTACAACCCACCATTTCTCTTCAAGATCCAACTAATCGCTTTTGCACGTGCCAACTTCTTACGCAACAGTTTCCGTCGGTAGCGCAGATGGAGCTTTCGCATCGTTCTAACGTTTAGCAGTTTGAATGCCCAAACAATCGAATTCAGTCACGTGCCTCCATCTCGTTCTGCTACTACCTGCCAGGTAGGATTTTCGCGTTTGTTAACTGTTATGCTGGCTTTTGACACTGACCATCTCTAGTGGTATCCCTCAACTCATTGTGGTTATAGAATGTCTCTTCGATGTTTATTTGTGTAAGTCGCAAAGTCGCAAGTCGTTCACTGAAGGAGACAAAGATCGAGTTTTGCAATCGAATCTCTTCTGACTTTCTGCGCTAATCTGAATGTTTTTAGGTGCTTCTTGCAGTCGCTCTTCAGGAGGTACTCTTCAAGGATCTATTTTTATAGAATTTTTTAAATTTAGATTCTTGATAAAGATGCAAATGAACCAAACTTCGTGCTTTTGATTGCATATGTCTTCAGCTTCAGCGATAAGCGAGTTTACACGTATAGAACTTGCAGTCGACTCCCGTTGTTATGGACACCGCTGAGACCACAATCTTGCGTCTGCAATACGCGTAACGCGAGTCTGTAATAGCGGGATGCGAAATATCACAAAGTCATTGACAGAAAAAATATAATCAACAATTCATAAAATCAACAGCAATCATACTATTTCATTAGAAGATTCCTAGTTCTGTAGTATTGTTTTGTAGCTTTTAGATTCATTGTGGCAAGAAATACTTTTGAAGTGTCTTCTGCTATGAATGTTTTCTAAGTGCTTGTGCTGCAACTTTTTTAGCTTGCAAATTCACTCGATATCTTCACAAAACAAAATAGGCGAGGAACACTCGCAGAATTCAAAACATCATCATCGTTATAATCATTTTCATCACCACCATCATCATCATCATCAACCTAATCATCGTCATCATCATCATCATCATCATCATCATCACCAGCATCGTCATCATCATCATCAACCTAATCATCGTCATCATCATCATCAACCTAATCATCGTCATCATCAGCTTAATCATCGTCATCATCATCATCATCATAATCACCAGCATCGTCATCATCATCATCAACCTAATCATCGCCATCATCAACCTAATCATCGTCATAATCAACATCATCATCGGGTTTTAGAATGGCGGACATCATCCATGCTTTATTGGCAGTTTTATTGACAAGGAAAGTCCTCTCTGTGGCCATTTTTCGAGCACCTTGGATTGGCATACTTGCCGACGACTGTTAGTCTCCTCTTTTCTCAATTTGCAGAGGTCATTAGGGCAACAGTCAGATGTTTCTAGACTTTTTACCACATTTACGCCTCTTTGATTTGGCAAATAAGCTTTTGTCTAGAAGTGCAAGTAAAACTACAAGGTACTATTATATGTCTTGTATAAATCAGTTTGAACAAAAATACGCCAGTCAGTGCAAAAGGATTTGGATAGAGAAACACATTGACCCTCTGGGCATAGTGGAGGAGGATACTCCCCTTAGATACTCTTTCATATCCATTGCAAAAATGTAAAAACAGAGAATAAATGCGATTTTTCTTCAAAGAAGACCAATAATTTCTGAAGAAAACCTAGCATAAAAGTGTAATAGAAATATTCATAGACCTATCTTTTTAGGTATGAAGATGAAGGCTACCCAACGCTTATACTTTTGAAGTTTGGACTTCCGGACAAACAGAAGGTTGCCCTAGCTATCTGTAGATGCAATCACTGCCACAGAAGCATGATCTATTGAAGTTGATGTGCAACTGGATATTTTTAGGCTGCAGAGTTATTCTTGACCGGGAATGCAGCAGGTGCATAGCAGCTCAGTGCGCTATCTGTCTGGTCGTGTCGTAGGGGTGCTATGCATGGCATTTATTATTTTCTTGTGATGCCAAATCAACATGCTTTTACAAAAGAAGGTTAAACTATATTCAGCTTATCAAAACCAGAGCTGGATTGGCAGCGAGAGTTAGGTAGGCTGCTATTGGGTATTCGTGATTTTTGATTGATTTGAAAAGAAAAAACTGTCTCAATTCCATCCCCCCTCAGTAAATGCGAAAGTGTCATTAGCGAGGCAATCAAACCTTCTTTTATCATCGAGGCTATAGCTTTAAAATTTCCGATCATTTTTTAGCTCTGGTGTAGAAAACCATTGGATCCATAAGCATCTTGCTTATGTTGAACCATAATGCTCTTCTCAAATCATCTCAAATCATCTACTCCAACACTGAATTAAATGCAAAAATACCTTAGCTGTAGCTCGTGTATCTTAAAAATGTTTTTACAACTCGTGTTTGTAAAGATGCCCATATTTGATATTACCATTTTCTATTATTTTCACGATTAATGTTAGCGCTTTTTGTAAGATGCTATCAATGGCACTGGACAAATGTTGAACTTGTTTGGGGAACATGAATACCACTTTGCGATCGTCAAAGTGCAAGTCACATATCGATATGAAACAATAGATTGCAAATGGCAAAAGCCGTAATGAATCGGGCCCATGTCTTGGGAACTACTTTGACACATGGAGTACCAAGGGGTACGATGTGTTATGACTGTATTGATTTCTCACCTGAAGGTGGCTTTTGATACCTGAATAATTATACAAGATTATGCCTAACATGCATGTCAAAAATGTGTACAAATTCTAAAATATAGACTTATTCTTATGAGGTTCGATCGACTGACTTCAAATTCCTGTGACTCAAAATTTTCTATTGATGTGTATATACAAAAAACATTTCTCTATCAGTAGTACACTGGTACATAGTAAAATACCTTTTCTTATTTTACCCTAGCCTGCTCTGTGCCATCATTTCTGTGCCATCAAATTTGTAACATCGTTTCCGTGCCATAATTTCTCTCAAATCTTTGAAATAGCCACCTTAGAGATGGTCATACCGTTCTTCTGTTACTGAAATCAAGTATCATTTTAATACTTCTAAAGAAAAGAAAGCTTAAAGCGTCGGATCAGCAGGTCTGTGATTGATCAAATAACGGTCATGTGATCAATCATGGTGCTCTGAGGCTATGTAGCATATTTGCATAAAGTATGTCGTATGCAATATGGCATATTTGGCTGAAGAATACTAAATACTAATTGAAATATTGTTTAGCTTAGGATAAAGAAGAATGATTGAGAAGCAAGTTTTGTGGCAGAAATCGCATTAAAGTTGATGCTTTCTGTCATTGTGGTCTCACGGAAATGTACGGGAAAATGGAAAAAAGTTAAAATTGTCTTAATCACTTGTTCTAAGGATAAGAAGAAGATCATGAGAATTCATAATAAGCACAACAAGAGAAGCACAAAAGAGAAACAGATGTTATTAAGAACTATGTTGAATTCTACAGAATTTGAGTCCGCAACTGTAGCCTAAGTAATGCTAAAATGCCTAAAAGTTTTGATGTAATCTTCGGGATTTCGTCTGCTTATTGCTACTCTGTGAAGTAAGAGAAGTTCAACGGAAGCATGCTGTACTGGAAGCCGTTATCGAAATTTGATCTAAGGTGGAAGTTCACGCATATGCAAATTCGCAAAAGCCCATGCTGGACGAAGCAGCCTTCAAAGTTCATATAAGGTTCAACAAAGAGAAAGTCTCACAACCCTGGAAATTACTGATCCGATATAATTAATAAATTCTAAAGGAAACATCGAAGAATAATTGTTTTTGGAAGAACACCTTTTCAAAATGATCACCATAGAAGAGCAGACAATCTTTGCAAGTCGAGCATTTAAATCGAATTCGTACGCTAACCACCTGTGATCAACACAAACTATAAGGCAGACAAGCTCCAATCCCCTGCATTTGCAACACTGTTGTCAACTTTATAACCTCAAAACGTCAATCGACAGAATGTCAGGAAATATCTCTAAACATCACACTGAATGGCGCTTTTCATTAAAATGTAAACAGAACAGGTTTGACACAGGAATTCATACTTTGTGCTACAGATGGCTTTAACAAACATTAAGAACGGAACATTCCAGCGTAACAATTTTCATTCACTGTAACGTCAATACAAAATCATTTCAGAGCTAAGTGAGTTACAACAGGTTATACACTCATCAAAACTTTCTTTGAGTTGCTTTCCAAAGATGATATCAACTCTAACCTCTTGAATTAGTAACTTCATATTTCACATCAAGATTGGAGCTTCCTTTCTTCGTGTGCACTAAAGATAGAACTTCTCTATTCAATGTTCAACGGTTGTCGAGTCTTGAATGTGTTCAAATTCAATTTTCCAGCAATCTTCAGGAATGTAGAAATCAGCAACAGTTAGAATCCAAAAGACAGAACATATTCAAGAGACATGTGTTGTTCTAGTAGAAGATAGACTCCGATTCGCTCAATTACATCTTCTTCGCAAATTGCATTTCTACGAAGGTTCTTCGTCTTGTTCTCAGTGCAGCGCCTATTAAACTCCATACCGGCTTCTATCGCTTCAAGATTGTCAATTGTAAGTCGTTTATAAGCTCTTCGCCTCCACAAGCTTCTAAGAAATCGAGTGAACCGCCAGCTATTGGCCATGTCAAAAGCAGGTTTTATTGTTGACTTGGGCTTCACTGACATCATCTGCGACAACTATTGCAAAACCACAGAAGCTAAAAAGCGATGAATTTCACGTCCTGTTTGCGGCTGTGTTTTAGATTCGTGGCTTTGTCGTGAATGCTCTTAATGGAATGAGCGAATGAGCCCTCGCTCGAAAAGCACCTTGAACTGACTCTGCTCTCCTACGCACCAGCAAAGAAAACACGTGTTACCAAGACAACAGTTCTCACGACTCACTCCGAGAGTAACCGATGCTCTGTGGCTACAAGTTCAACAGTTGGGAAGCTGACAGTCTCATTAAATTTAGTCTGTGAATTTAGCAAATGCTTTGCCATGAAAATCGATTTCAAAGATTGACACAACTCGTGATCAGGTCTGTCTTTTAGCGCAAATTAATTTCCAAATGGCTCTATATCTCTATAAAAGAAGCGATAATGGAAAGTAGCCTTGCATTTATCATAAAGTTTCAACCATGTTTGATCTGTATTACACCAACGACAACACCAACCTCTGGTAGCAAAAAGAGCTTTTGGCACCTTTTAAGCAATTTGCTCAGGAATTGAAAATCGCACATAAACTCATGCGAAAAAAACAGAAAAAACATGTTACATCTTTCAATGTAGGTTGATTCTTTGCCTTCTATAGTAGAAACCTCAATATAATCTAAAAAACATGGTCCACTGAATCAAACAGATGATTGCCTTGAGATTTTTACTGATTTTGATACTCGTACACAAACTCCCCGTACTCGTAGGAAACTAAGATCCGGCAGTGGCATGCAGTTTCTTGAATTCTCTGGCCATTTCCTACCTAAAGTTTCTTGTACGCTTCTTATTCCTTTTGAATTTTTTAGCATGCTTCAGAGAAAGACTAAAATGATGTGCCAATTCGAAGAATGATAAATAATGGCGCATTAAGTTTTTAACTGTCAAGTTGAAGTCTGACCACTTTTTTTATATAGAAGTTTTTTGAGTATGCAATTTTCGTAGACTAAATGAAAACTAAATATAAGTTCAAAGTTGCAATATATAGTGATGGTTAGACAATACTGCTTCGAGTGTCAACTTGGAAAATTAAAACTTCAAGTTATAAAAGATTCAGGTTCTTTCAATTTTGGTAGAGGTGTTTCTTAACTTTCGAAAAAAATAAACCTACTGCATCTTAAAACCTGTTTCATATTAAAAAGATACGTGTAATTGGAAAGAATATAGTTCAGAGCAAGCTTCAGTATTTCACCATGTAATTTTGACCACAAGTTTAATGTGTTCTTTTAGTGAAAAGGGTCTTGTTTTCTGGCCCTTGTTTCCACATCTTACACAAATCTGCCTTTTGGTCTATTACGAAGACCATAACCAGGTTTGGCTTGCATTTTAAGAACTGCCGGAGTGCTTAACATCTAAGGTAACTGGTCTTTGCTTGCTATTTATGAAAATCAACGAATCATACACTGAAGGTTGCAACCAAAACTGACTAAAATGATAATAACAATAATAACTATAGCTATTACAGTGATAATGAAATTTAATAGTTTTGATGAAAAACTGCTTCTTGGAGTCATCTTATCAAATGACAGAAGCACCTGTTAATTGAGCTCTCAGAATAAATTCTGAAGAAGACAGATCACCAAAAAGTAAATATGAATTGAGGTAAAGTATAGAATTCAAAGGAAATGATCAACGTGTGTTAATCAACAAGGCCAAAGGCTTGGATGCAAACCATTTGAATTTGGAACAAGGAATTTGTTAGTTTAGCGTGAACAAACTATTTCAATGAAGGTATGTTACTGAAAAGGAGAATGATGTCAGAGCAATACCAGACTCAGAAGGAGGCAATTATAGTCCCAGACTCAGAAGGAGGCAATTATAGTCCCAGACTCAGAAGGAGGCAATTATAGTCCCAATTATTCACAGATGGAGACATGGTTCTGGTATTCTACCTGGATAAAGCAGAAGGCGCAAAAAGATGCTGTGCAGCTCGAACAAATGCGGAAGGGAAAGGTAGTTTGCCATCGATAGATAATATGTAAAAGCTCTCCAGCTGGAAAGATGTCAGTCGTCAAGATATTTAAAGACATTGTTAAGTGTTCAAAGGTCGATCTCTTTTGTCTGGAAATTGTATCGGTGGATGATGGGATTACATGGCGTTGTTTTCTCAAAAGCGACAATTTACGGCCATTTTCTTAAGAAATATGCATGGTCATTATCCAATGATTTGAGAAAAGTAAGAAAATTACATACTTTATGCATAGTGATGGTAAATGACTCGCTTTTTCGGACGATCTTAAATTTTTTGCTAAGAAAGGGAACGAAGTTAACAGCCTAATCTTCTCCGTACATGCAATAAGTAAAGACATTAAATAGAATAAGGATGTAAAAGCCTGCTGGATGCTTGTTATGAATATAGGAAATCCTATGAAGACACGCCATAATTGGCTGGTCAATGACGTCATCAGTGACTCGGTGCTTTTCAACATGCAATTATCTCGCTGCTATTGAGTCTCGAAGGGCAAAGAAGCTGTTTTGTCGTGCTGTATTTAACTTCACATTTAAGCTACAGTGCGTGGGCGGTGTTATAGGTAAAATAGGAAGCAAGAGTTACAAATTGAAAGAAAATGAATTAAAGAACTTTGATAGTAGAACCGGAGAGCTAATGACCATGAACAGGGCAGTAAGTCCAATATTGTTTGATTATATATGAGGTAAAAGAAAGGGGGAGACAGCGAGTTGGTATGGGAAATTGTATAGGCGAAAAAAAAATAATTTAATACGACATGTTTACAAAAAGGGCGAAAAACATACTGTTCAAATGTAAGGTCAACAGGGATTTAAGGAACGTGACGGCCTTTACAAAAGCAAAAAAGAATGAACTGATTAGCATGCTGTAAAACGTCAGTTTGATCTCTTGAAGATTCTATGATTTGAACAAGTGCTTTTGGATACAAACAGAAATAGCTGGACTAGTTTTTGCACACTAACATGGTTAGCTAGACAGAGTTGGAAACAAGAGAAAACTTACCCCCTCTTATCTTACTTCGGAAGCTGAAGAACATCGAAATGTTACCAGTCTGTGGAAGTGGCTTCAAAGTATTGCAATGAGAACACCAGATTGGGATTGGTTCAAAAACAGTAGTTGCAAACCTTTGTCGCTTTGCTGTCACCTGCTGTTCAGCTGAATTATTGGCTTTGTGACTCTTGGCTGAGGATTAAAGTATTGATTATGTGATTGATTATGAAACGATATCATTGATTATGTGATTTTTTGGGATGATGATTGTATTGACTATCTGATTGACTATGAAAATGATAGTGTTGATTATATGATTGACTATGAAAATGATAGTGTTGATTATGTGATTGAGTATGAGAATGATAGTATTGATTATGTGATTGAGTATGAGAATGATAGTATTGATTATGTGATTGAGTATGAGAATGATAGTATTGATTATGTGATTGACTATGAGAATGATAGTATTGATTATGTGATTGACTATGAGAATGATAGTATTGATTATGTGATTGACTATGAAAATGATATTATGACTATGTGATTGATCATGAGAATGATAGCATTGATTATGTGACTTGTTATGAGGATGATTGTATCTATAAAATTGATTGTTTATATCAAGACAGAAAGAGTTCGTCTTTTCCCATGGGCTCTTCTAAAGTTAGGTGTAAAGTCAATTATAACCAATCACGCGCTCTGCTTATCATCCTCTAGTTATTTCGATCCGCATCTGGCTATTTATTCGGTCAGCTTTTGGTTATTTTCCGACGTTTGCATACCCTGAGGAGTGTCGGACGAAAACGTACTCTAAGTATGCAAAAACTAGTACCGCCTTTTCTTGCTATTATATGATATTTCGATGAGAATCGAGTGTCAATAAGGGAATATCGTTTGCGGATGTAAAGAGAAAAGAGGGGTACAAAGCAAAGTAAAACTTCAAGAAATACAAGTCGTTCACAATGAAAGAGCTTGGCCGTTGTTGAAAATTGAATTAAAATGGGGCAACTTAAATAAATGAGGCAAAGGAAAGGATAATGCTGATTATTATTGAAGCAAGAGGTGTGATTAATATTACTGTTCGTGATTCTTGATTAACAAACAGTATTTGTGATCTATTTGAAAATAGAAAACATTTGATTTATCATAGATGTTGAAGTAGTGAAAGACAATCGAGATTTTATCGGTGAAAATAAGTTCAAAAGAATATGGGTGGATGAAAAATAACAAGATTGGAATAAAAACATTGTCAGTTTGCTAGAAGAATCCTAGAATGAACTGTATAAAAGAGAATTTGTAAGTAGTTAAGAATAGCTGATCTGAAGATTAAAAAAATCAATTCTTCGTGGAATCTCGGAGCTCTCGGACCAGTCCAGGCTCTCGGAGCAAACTATACTAACACTATACTAACAGATTAGCAGGATAGGGTGATGGCAAGAGAATTTACAGTGTGAAGAAAATGGCGAAACTGTACATCACATTGTCTTTGAATGCAAAAAGAGTTAGGAAGGGACACCAACGTTGCAAAGCAATTGGCATTTTCACTATCCTGGAAGGGACTGAAAAGTGGTATGAGCATTCCGCTGAAGGAGTGCTTGAAACTGACCAGGTAAAACTATTTGATGGGACTTTTTAATATAGAATACTGTGAGCCCTATTTTGATGGATCCTCGCTTTCTTGTTTCTTGCTGTTCCTTTTGCGTAAAGTGTAATGTGTTATAATTGAAACATGGGAGAAAGTCGAAGATCACGAATTAGAAATTAGTGAAAAGAACTTTTGTAATCTATCTATTCTTTCTTATTTGTCTTTAATCTTATATGAATTGCGCTCTTATTTGATAACGTCGTATTTTCACTCCAAGTATTTGGAGAATTGGTCTTATTAATCGTAGGCACAGTTAAGAAGGTAGAAGATTCTAGTTTAACTTTGATTTGTTGCACCTGCATAATACATTGAAGCATGAGCTTCGAGATAGTTTAGATCTTGGTTTAATCAGTTCATAATTAAAATCATTCATGCCGACTGGTAGGTTATTGCACATTAGTGCAAAATATTAACTGCAATAGAAGCTTACATTTTCATTCCATGTTAAAGCCATAATTCAAAACTTACCATTTCATTGATAATTTGTAAATTGCTAGCCTGGGTTCACATAAACCTTTGATTAGTCTTTGATTCATTTTGATCCTTTTTTAATTCATTGTGACGTCCATTGATTCCCTCTGATTCCATTCTGTTCCCTCCCTTGCCATTCATATGTCACATTGAAAGAAAAATCCAGCTTAACCCAAGTCATCTTGCTACCAAAGAGTCAAAAACGTATCAACATGCCAGAGTATTGATTAGCAGCCAAGAAAAACGTTACCTTTCTACGGCTTTTTTCTGACCGTCATTTTGACTGCTCATAGATTGCACCACCCTCTTTTTACTCTTGATTTTAGACAGCGGATGAGACATCCATGTTGCTTCTGACTATACAACAGTGCTGGTTGTGAAATGCAACACATGCCAGATGGTCGTGTCCATATTGGTTCACACTGATTTCTACCTGGCCTTGTCCGCTTGCTCTCTAAAGTACTGGCAGCAGTAGTTGATTAAATGCTTTGGTGTAGAAACAACATGACCTGAGGGCATACCTGATCGCATCAGCAACATCTTTGATGAAATGCTTTATCGTATGGTAAACATTGCTTTGCGAAATCCATTCTTTCATTTGCATGACTAGTTTATGAAATAACTTGTCTCACTGGCATGGACAATCGACAGAATGCCTTCTCGTATAGGCAATAACATTTGACGAAAGGTTCTTTTCTATGAATAAAATCGTTTGGTTGAATACTTTATCGCATAAACAGAAAAGTACTTTATCGCATAACGAAAGTAACAAAGCGTCAACGGATATTATTAATGTCCTTTAGTTATATTTCTAATTTATATCACAGTTTCCGTCATCATTGTCACTTGTTATACTTGAACCCTTAAACATTTTCTATGCATTACGATATACTGGATATCAGTCTTCTATTAAGTTGCTAAGTTTGACAACTGTTTGTTAAAATGCAACCAGACATACATCTGATTTCATTCAAAACAGAGTTCTCTCGGCAAGCCGGATCTTACGTCATCATCCCCACCGACGCATGCGCCTTTTTCTAGGCCTATAGAGAGCTCTACCTCGAGGTCTTTCTGTTGTTAATCCTAGGAAAAGGACAGATCAGATGTAAAGAGGCAACTTAAACATTCAGTATGGAAGAAAAGTCAAGTATTTATGACGGAGAATCCATTCGAGTTAGATGATGCAAGAACATCTCTTTGAATTTGGTTCTGTTGAAGAACTCTTGATCACCTGCAAAAAGAGAAATGGGGCAATGGGTGGGGGCAAGGAAGCGAGAGGGCAATAGAATGAAGAGCAAGAGGGGCGTACTGACAATTTGCTGGTCAGTTGCCATCGAGTCTGCAATTTTTTGTACATAAAACAATAAAGACCACATAAATATACGTTGCACCTATGTAAAGAATAACGAAAATAGTCAGAAAAATTTACTCTGCCGTTGCCTTCTCACGATAATAAACAGTCACGAATGCTGATTGGCCTCGCCCTGAGTAGATGTTGCTTTGCATCAAAACACACTCTGGGTGATTTGTCTATCAACCCAACACAAGACTAAACAAGAGTAAGATTTATAGCATTGATATGTCCTAAAGGTTAACTGAGCGCATAGATCATTAAACGATAGCTGTATCCAATGATGCCGGCATTTGTGGGGGCAAGGGGGCAAAGTTGAAGGTAGTGGCAAAGAAGCAGTAAATTAACTGTGTAGGGCTCTGCGAATCGGCAAATTTTCATTTCGAATCGAATCTCGAATCGAATCGGCCGTAAATTTTGAAAAGCCATTTTTACCCATTTTAACTAAAAAAATTATTTTTTTGACTTATTTATTTTGTATTTTCTTTAGGAAAAAACGAAAAATTTTAAACAAATAACATGAATTAGAGTCACGTCGCCCCTTTTGGAACGATTCGATTTTTTCATAAATTCTGACTGTGCAATAATTATAAAGATAAATATGAAGGAGTTTAGGTTTGATGGCTTCTTCGATGGAACGGTGGGCTTCCTGTTAACGTGTGACACGTGATAAAGTCTCATTCAAGTAAGAAAACCAAACTAAAATCAACTTTTTTTCCTTTACTTTGAATTTGAAAACAAATGGCTCAACGAAAGTCTGATTTGATACTGGTAGAAGGAAAGAAGGTAGATAACAATTCCCTGTTTTTCTCCATTGTGCGTTTTTCTGTATGCCTAAATTAGAGTCGTTCCAAAGGGGCGATGGCCTAAGTCCAAAAGGGCGGAGCTACAGATTACTCGTTGCACCTGATGCGTTCACAGTAAGGGTTGAATTGCATCTGTTGCAAATTTTAAACTTCCGGTTTTTGGAGAGTGTGAAATAATTACTCAGGATAGCTGACATCTTCACACTGTGAAACTGTGTGTGTGAGTACTTGATAATAGCATTTTTTCAGGTCACAGGTGGAATCTTTTAGTAAAATCGAACACTGGCCGATTCGATTCGAAAATTTTCGATTCGAATCGATTCGCAGGGCCCTAGAACTGTGCCATTTTGCTTTGGGCAGGAGGGGCAGCCGTCCCCAAAACAGACCCATGTGTTGTACTACATAAGGTCCTGACAATATTGAAATGGTACAATAGAATAGGTTGAATTGAAATGGAAGAAATGGTACAATAGACAAACACGATTTGAGCACGTAAATAAGCCGAAACAACCAAGTAAGCTAGAGTTCATCACACTGAATGCCAGAGCCTTTGAAAAGCCAATTGACGAACCCAGGAAGCACGTTTGCTGTTTATGAATAGTTTAAGCATGGTTTAAGTCAAGAAAGATTCAAATTCAATATTTTGGAGCAAGTTTTATCAAAATTAAAAGGCAGGCTTCAAAGTTACAAACATCCTGAATAATGTTGTATCTCGCTTCAGCCACTATCGCTTGTGCGACACAAAAGACACTTAATTACCCACCCGCCTCTTCGACTGTTGCCAGTTTGGCCAGTTGTTCCTTCTCCTTCAAAATTCTTGCTTTGAGGCGCATAAACTCGTCCATACCTGTGAATAGAAATTCTCGACATTCGGATTTGCAAAAAGAATATTCTAGACAGTGGAAGGCGCCGAGATATGTGCAGGAGAAGCCTGCAAGTTTGCGTATAACCAAGTGATGAGAAGAAATTGCTTAGCGACCATGAGTGATGCTGATTACAATGTGTACAACTCGTTTCTAAGGCAGCATTTAAACCAGACCGGCTTCATCTGGAACCATACCAAAATGAGTACGGTCATGTCCTCCGTTTTCACCACCGTTAGGACTGTAAGGTATTTTTTGCGCAGGAAACGCGATCACAAAAGAAATTTAAATCTGCGGATAATGAATGCTCCGTGTGAAATTATACGTGGTATTTTTTAGCAAACTTTTCAAAGAGGTTTTTTATTTTTTCGTGAGACAAGCAGCCAATTCCAAATCTCAACCGGATTTTTGCAGGGAACTTACCGCATTGATAGACTTTCTGCGCGGATTCTCCAGCAAATTTTGATAATGCGCGCGCGGGAAAGTGGCTATAAATTATTCTTTTAGCTATAAATTATTCTTTTAGCTATAAATTATTCTTTTAGCTATAAATTATTCTTTTAGCTAGAAATTATTCTTTTTGCTAGAAATTATTCTTTTAGCTAGAAATTATTCTTTTAGCTAGAAATTATTCTTTTAGCTAGAAATTATTCTTTTAGCTAGAAATTATTCTTTTAGCTAGAAATTATTCTTTTAGCTAGAATATGGCCAGATATTATTCTTTTAGCTAGAAATTATTCTTTTAGTTAGAAATTATTTTTTTTAGCTGGAAATTGTTCTTTTAGCTGGAAATTATTCTTTTAGCTAGAAATTATTCTTTTAGCTGGAAATTGTTCTTTTAGCTAGAAATTATTCTTTTTGCTAGAAATTATTCTTTTAGCTAGAAATTATTCTTTTAGCTAGAATATGGCTAGAAATTATTCTTTTAGCTAGTAATTATTCTTTTAGTCAGAAATTATTCTTTTAGCTAGAATATGGCCAGATATTATTCTTTTAGCTAGTAATTATTCTTTTAGTCAGAAATTATTCTTTTAGCTAGAATATGGCTATAAATTATTCTTTTAGCTAGTAATTATTCTTTTAGCCAGTAATTATTCTTTTAGTCAGAAATTATTCTTTTAGCTAGAATATGGCTAGAAATTATTCTTTTAGCTAGTAATTATTCTTTTAGTCAGAAATTATTCTTTTAGCTAGAATATGGCCAGATATTATTCTTTTAGCTAGAAATTATTTTTTTAAGCTAGAAATTATTCTTTTTGCTAGAAATTATTCTTTTTGCTAGAAATTATTCTTTTTGCTAGAAATTATTCTTTTAGCTAGAAATTATTCTTTTAGCTAGAATATGGCTAGAAATTATTCTTTTAGCTAGTAATTATCCTTTTAGTCAGAAATCATTCTATTAGCTAGAAATTATTCTTTTTAGTCAGAAATTATTCTTTTAGCTAGAAATTGTTCTTTTAGCTAGAGATTATTCTTTGAACTTTTCAGTCTGGGCCGGCGTGACAGAGCCATCTCGCGTAGATGCAGCGCGTAAATGCAGCGCGTGGATGCAGCGCGTAAATGCGCGCAACAACAAGCGCTTACGTTGCTGTAGTTCCACTTTCTACAGCATGCAAGGAAATCAAAGGACGAACCAATTTTGGCGATTCTTATGGCATTGTTTTGAGCAGTCACCACTTTAGGCTCTTTCGTTTCATTTGCTTCACCGTGTGTAGTCTCCACTTTGAGGCCTTCGGAGTCTGCGGGATCTGTAAAAAACCATTATGACCAGATTAAGGCCTAACTCTACATGAATGTAGGAAGGGAGTGGCATTAAGTTTCACTTGGCAAAGCGGTTTCTTGAAGTCCATTCATTTGCTTTTTACTGGCTACTGTTTGCTTGCTACATTGCTCGTTCTGCACCTATCGATTGCGTGTTTTAATAATCCTAGTATTGTTGTGAGTAACTTAATACTTACTACTTAATACGTTGTGAGTAACTTAATACTTACTACTTAGTAACTTAATACTTAATACTTAATACGTACGTATTTAACTTTGCCACAAACTGCTAAGCATTCTGTAGATTTATTCAACTAACAGTTTTCTTAACGCATTTCTATTGCTTTTTAACAAGCATTTGCCTGATATTAAACGTGGTGGGGGCGATTCACCCTCAGGAAACTGGAACACTTATTTGTGTAAACGATGAAATGTCTGTCTCATAACTATTCGTGTTTAAGCGCTTAAAATTGCAGTTCAACAGCCTTGCGAAGACAGAATGAGTCAAGCGGTATCTGTGGGACATTTGGTGGTTTGAAGTCACATCACAAGATCAGTTTTTAAAGATTACAATGTTTATCCCCTACCGTGCAAGAAAAAATTTTAGGCCTATATAATGGGGCCTATGAATGAGCGCTGCGGCGATCTTTTAATCTCCGGTACTTTTTATGCGGGAGTTTATTTGGGGGTGGTGCTTTCAAAAAGCTTGTAACTTTTTAATGAAACAAACAAGCTTTATTAAATCTTCTAGTGCTAAGAATTACAAGTTTCTGATTCAAAATGTCAATGCTCTGATTCTCAAGAGAGAGTTGAATAAGAAAACCTTCAAAATATTCTCATTTTGAACTTAAGTGCGTTTTGATACAAAAAATCGAGAAGTTGATTTGAAATTATTTCCTCAATCCGTTACATCATTTGCACTTTTTTCTTGTCTGATTCTAATGATTCTAACGGTTTTTCAATTAAGCGCCGCATTTGTCCCAAATAAGTAAACATGGTATACGATGTTTATTCGATGCGGCCTCGCATCAATTTCTGGAGAAAGTTGTTGCTGCTGCTTGCTGGCCATTCAATCGCTTAGCGCTAATCCCTTGTAATGAATTTCCTTTCTAACTCGCTGTTACTCACTCAAAAGTTAAGTATATTTCAAGGTTGCGACAGTACGGCTTTAGTCCGCGATGACGCAGCAACGAGAGGACGTCTGTGAAGCCAGTTGCAGCAAGGGGGATGCAAGCAAAGCATGTGATTGATAATGTTACCTATTCAACTAAAAGCACATTATACTTACGAGAAAGAAAGAAGACTATTGCCAAGAGCAGCGAAATTTGCACCATCTTGTGGCCCTTCATCTTGACACTTGCCAGAACTTGTTTTGAATCCAATGCAAGTGTTAAATTACACGCATGCTCATAAGGTGGCCTATGGGAATCACCCCTACAAACCTTCTTTTCTAACTGGCTTCGTTTTAGGTCAGTAATCATTGTTCTACTCGGCAAAACAGCTCGAATTAGTATCTTTCTGTTTTATAAAACTGGCATGAACAAGATAAAGCAATACCTACACCCTCATTGATGTCTAAATTTGAAAAGAATATTAAGGAAGTAAATGAATTTTCGGAAGAAATCCAGGTCCAATTTGTATAACTATTGCAGCACGTGACAAAACCCTGGGCTTGAATTCCAAATCACAACGAGCGAAAGTTTGCTAAAGTTTCACAACGTAAGTATCACTTTGACAGCTTGACTTGGCTCCTCTCAATAGGTTACCCTTTAATGAGAGGGGAAACATAAGATGCTGGGGTTTTTCTTCTATTGATTTGAGAAACCTCTGTTGAAACATGACCAGAAATGTTGGTTTTGCAAGCCATTTCTGGAGACGCCCAACGCTTTCGTTTAACTTTTTTAATTGCCACTTTCTAATCGCACAAACCTGAGATCGGCGAACTTTGCGAAACAGATACTGCACTCTAGTTTTGTTTCTCATTGTAGCGGAGGGCTCTTTGATACTGCAAATCAGGGGAACCGAAGTCATGAGACGGAGTCCTTTTTCAAAGCCTTAAGTTGACTTCATTGAATGGTATAAGTATACAATTAAATATCATAAGTTATCAAAAATGAATTTCTACTTGCCAAGATGATGACATGCTCTTCTTAACATCAAACGGCTTTGATTTGCGGTAGGTGTGGTCATGAATATGGCAGTGGTAATGCTTCGACGCAACTCTGTTACCTAACAGTTGCACCAGACAACCTTTATTGGAACTTGATAGGCTCATGTCTCATCATCCAGTAACCGGATTCCTAACGAATCTAGATCTTCTGAAGCAAAGCAATATTTTGAAAGAAGCCCTGAGGCCTTAAGGTCTGGTTTCTTCCGGGAAGGATTATAATGACTTTTTGACAGACTGAATGGTAAATCATGCTGTCAACGTAGGGCCTAGAGCTGATGTAGAGGTAAGTGTCACCTTTCACATTAATAAAGAACAAATTCGCTCTCTGCTCGCCTTATCGCCGTTACACAACAAGTAGTTGCTAGTTAGTTATATCATAACTCATTAGATATGAGGCACTTAATGGATTACAATCTCTACTGAAGTCTATGTAGAATGTCCATTAATATGGTTGTTTCAATAATACCGTAAATCCACGAATTAGCCCCCTGGGGGCTTATTCGAGGGGGGGGGGGCTTATAAAGTTTCTTCAAATTTGCCACATAAATAGATAATTTTTGAAATTTCTTTCTTTTCATAGTATGAAAAATAACCTAAGTATAAAGTAACATTTGATTAAATTATTAACAAAAATATGAATTTTTGTGTTAATTTACTAAAATGCCAAAGGCAACCTCAGGAGTAAAAAATCAACAATCCGAGGGGGGGCTTTTCGAGGGGGGCTTATTGAAAATTTTTATTTCTAGGGTGGGGGCTTATTCGAGGGGGGGGCTTATTCGAGGGGGGCTTGTTCGAGGGGGGGGCAATTCGAGGATTTACGGTATGTGTACGTTTTCATAGTTTACTATGTCTATACACCCGGCATCTCAATCCCAATGTTAACGTTATAGAAATAATGACGACATATTGTTTTATCAAGACCGCTACAAACAGTTAAGCTCTAAGCGAGGCAAATTTCAAATGGTAGCAACTCACATTGCTAATGGTAGGCAACATCAAATTTGCGCCATCTGAAAAGAGTCTCAAAGCATTTCCTAATCTTTTGGTCCACTTTCAGGTACAAGACCCAAAAAAACAAATAACAAAGGCGCATGGTGTACCTGCAAATTCTTCGAAGCTTCTCCGTTCACCATCTTCCTATATTTTTTTTACTGACTTCAGGGCTTAAGGATCTCCCCGTCAAAGTGTCAATAAACCTTCATTGATCACTCCATATCTATTGTTGCAGAATTTATCTAAAAAACCATTTATGACAGCACGCTTTAAAAAAACTACGGTCTCTAAGTTAGTTTTTATTTGCTCTCTGCCTTAATCAGGGGGCATGGCTCTCCTCCCAAATGGAATGATTTCACACCGAAAAAATATAAATTGAAAAGACAACCAATACATAAATTAAACTTGTAAATGAAAATGGTTTGCATGACAAGAAACTAGTTGTTTTACAACTTATATATCAAACTAACAAGGCAATTTCTTTACTATATTACATTTCATGTTAGGTGACACTATAAACACATGAGTGCTTTGATTGAATGATTTTGCGGAAATCAGAGATCTCACCTAATATCTAATCTATCCGAAAACGAATTTGAAAATAAAAGCAAATCAGAGCAAAAAGTCTAGCTATCTCCAGCCCGAAAAACATACATTTCATACAGCAATCAGAGTGACTCAGTTTTGGCTAGGAAATTTACATTCAAAATTCACCTTGAACGTTATTGGAGATTTCGCCCTTGAAACGTAGAGCAACATGCAAGCCTTCAAATCGCAGGGTATAAAACCATAGGCGTCGAATCGGGGTCGGGGTGTCTCCTTCAGGAACGCAGATCCATTTCATTGAAAGAGGGCTGTAAGTTCAATGAACCGTGTTTTTCGATGAGAGCCTAACTTTTGCACAATACATTTGATCTTAAAAATATACAATATTGCTAAAAGCAGGCTAAAATCAACGATACGATCAAATATCTTAGATTTCTACCGTCAATTGTTTAAAAAATTTATTTCTTTTTCCAAATTGCTTCAAAAAAAAGAAAATTGCAGTCAAATTGCATTATTTCTTAGAGAGCTTCGAAACGGGACAGATTTTTTGGTAATTTTAAGACCATAATGAATTTGCACCCTTGCCCTTTTGACTCTATTTGGAAGACTCCAGCCAAAATCTACCCCACCCCCTTGCAGCTTTAGGGTGCAAAACATCATTTCAGGGAAAGCAAAATAATGTCAGTTCACTTTTGAAGTCTATTTGAATGGAAATAAAAAAATTGTGATTCACCATCGACCTAATCAGACGTTTTTGGATCAAACAGTATTAGATCCCTTTGAACAGGAATCTGGGTAAGTTTGCATGCAGCTTAAAAACTGATAAAAAATTGGAATGATAAAGAACAATTTGAGAATAATCTTAGGCGCAAAATCGACTGCTGACTACCAACAAATGGTACAGTTTTCACTAACATTGTGTCAACCTGTAAATATGATTAATTTGTTATTTCGTTTGGATGTTTGTCGCAGTAACGAATTTTCCTAATATTCTTCTCTTCTCAGTGAGACAGTTGATCTTATCATAAAGTTTTTGGGCGAAAGGGGCGTTGCCAATGATCTGTAAGACTTTTCAGTGCGTGTCTAAGGAAATTTTCCCATGCCCCCCTTTCGCTCTTAAATGGCTCTTCTCAAACTCAAACACTGGACCCCTGGCTACCAGGGTACAAAAATAAGAAACATAACATATGTAACTAATTGAGCTTTAATATCTGTGTAGAAAAGTATTGCCAATTTGAACGACAAAAGCACGCTTATCATCACCCACTGCAAAGCGCTTCTTTTTGAAAGATCTAGAGTCTGTGTGTATGAACGAAAAACTGGGAATGCTGTTGTTGGTGATGCGTACCTTGGACTCTTTTTTAATACGGATGACGTCTTCGAAATGCTTAAAGAAGCGAATGGCCATTGAACTTAGGTGTCTGGAATGTCTTATTTTGCCTCATAAAAAAGAGTCTTCTTGGAAGCATTCAGCCATGTCATACAAATTGGCGGATAATATTAAATTTCACAACTAAGAGGCTGATAACTCGAAAGTGAGAAAAGGAATGCCTTAAGCTGTCTCAGTCGGTTTGAAAACCTTCTTGCACTCTTCCAATTTGGATCCCCTAATAAAAGGATTCTCTAATTTGATTTCAAAAGAGAACGTTTGAAGGAAACTGCAAATTCCTGTAGCTAAAGAATACATCATTCGACCAGCATAATCTGGTGAGAATGAATAGAACAGGTGAACGGAGCAAGCACATTTTCATGCCCTGAGTCCTCAATTTCTGAGCAATCAAGCAATTCGGCGGAAATATGTGTCGCGTTTTTTATCAGGGATTTTTCTTTTTTTGTGGTTTTGCAAAGATGTGGCCCAGATAAGGACGATTTTGTCAGACGAAGTAACAGCAATCTCACCATATTGCACACTTTGGGACCAAATGGTTGCTATTATTTCAAAGCCTCTAGTCAAAATAAAAAAGGATTTCCAGCTTTGTGGGAACCTCCAATTTCCTGCCTTGACACTCAAAAACACAAAGTTTTCAGGCCTAATCTAGGAGTGCCAAAGCATTATCTTGAGGCATCCACAGCTTAAGCAAATTGATATTCCTTCAAAACGATAGTATGTTGCTCAAGGCTAGCTCTACATTTCAATGTTTATTTCATCTGTAAAGACTAGTAAATTCATTCTCCAACATCCTGTTCAATGCTTTGTAGAGTCTTTGCGATTTTCAATGGAAATTACTTAGATTATTGCTTGATGTTGGCACATTTTTAGAATTTCAAGACCCCACTTCCAAATGTTAACGATGACAGTTCCTATAGGTCATCATTCTCGATAATTTCTAAAACAGAATTCGCAACTCGTAACAATACCTTTCACAGCTCGCTACCTTGGGAAATACAATAAAAAAATATTACACATTTGCCATAGATTCCAAAAAATTTCATAAAAGTCCTTTCTGCCGCGCAATGATTCAGCTTACACCTCATAAACATACTTTAAAAGCAAAGAAGACATGTCAATGGGAAAAGGCAGGTGCCTTCTCAATCGCTAAAGGCATGTTTGCCGCAAACCTCAATAAATCGGTTCGCGTAAGCTTCGTTTAGAGTATCATGACAGAAAGTTACTTTAAATGTTTTGGAGCCAAAGTGAGAAATGCAGCCTACAGGGGAAGACAGAAGTTGTTACAGGCACAAAAATGTCGACAAAAAAGAGCTCGTCGAACAGTTTTCCTCAGCGATCGCCTCTTTCTTGCACAGTTGGTTATGCAATCGAGCAGGCTTCACGGCAGTGCTGCCCAAAACGGCAGCAGTTACTAAAAAGTGACCCATATTTGTGCATTGTTCGCATGCACGAGTGAAGCAATCACAGTTGGGTCTTAGCAATTTCAGCAAAAAGCACGCAACGTACAAAATGAAGCACAGCTATCTTGCAAAGTTTGTCTAAAATGCTTCCCAAGTTCTCTAACCTAAGTTCTTTCGGTCCATTGATTACATAGCTACCCTTTTCTCGAATACATGCCTCACTTAGCAAAGCAATCCCTTAAATTTAACTGAAACATAGAACACTTAAATATAGGCTATTATCAAAAGCAGCCGAACCAAGCTGTAATATATTTCAGGATCGAAAGCAAGCAAAATTTCACTTCAATCAGCAGCCTTAAAAAAGGGTCTGATTGAGGCGATTAAAGGACCTCGTGGAAAAAACCTCGGCGTGGAAATATTCTGCACAAAATATTCAAGCTATTGTCACTTCGATCAGTTCAATTTGGACTTCTGTAGCGAAGCCCTTGTGAAGAGCCTAAAGTTTGGTTGTTTATGAATATTATTCCTGTGGCAAATATGGTGGTCTATTCAATTTTAATAAGGACAGAGAAATCGGCCTTTATAATCTTCTATTTACAGTTGGTACAGTATCTAGCAATGCATTTTTTAGCTTATTAGAATGAAGCAGCGCAGTAAAATACCTTTTCTAGGTCAAACATAACCAATAACTACACACGCATTCCTTGCAAAGATTACAAATACGCTTTAGATTCTGATATTTTTTCTAGAGTATTTGTGAAACTGCATGTTTGGGAGAGTATAAAATAGGTTGATACTTTGAGAATTGTGATTTGGTGATTGTGTAAGAGAAGCAATAAATTTCAAATCATCAACTCTTGCATGAATTTTAACACTGAGATGGGTTATCAAGGCTCTTGAGGCAAATCACCTTGTGTCAATTTTCGTCTTCGTGGACTTGAAGAAAGTTTTCAACTCCATCTATAGTTGAAAAGTGAATCTTCGCAGTCTGACAAAAATTTGCCACAATGAGCACGAAACATGGGGTAGAAACTTTGAATTGACTTGTTTCTTAGCTTTGCTTATCCAGCTATAGTTAATTGTCAGCAAAACCAGCCCTCGTCAGGGGCGGATCCAGAAAATGTTCTGACCGGTGCTCAACTTTGAATGTGCCACACCCGATAAAATTACCACACCCTAATTAAATTCGGTTTCGATGATCTATATACAAGAGTAGCTATGATATGTTTTGAAATTTATCCTTTATGTTTGGTATGCCGAATAAAGAAAGCTTGATATTTCAAACAGAACAGAACATAATTCGTAATTTTACAACTAAATTAACAAAACGTGATCTAGTGTTATACTACGGTTATACTGTTATACTATGCTCCAAATCCGAAAATTCTGTACAAGAAAATGTAACAAGTTTTTCGAAATGAGGCTGTAAATTGAATTGATGTATAGGTACCAGCAAAGATAACATTCTCAGCAAGGCTCGTTGATTTTGTCTGTTATGCACCTCTTTTGTGATACAGAAGCAATCATATGTCCCAAAGACAGCTTTCCCCGCTCCACAACAACAGACAGCTTTCCAAAGGCAACTTTCCAACTCTTTCAATTCTTTGATGCTTGGCAGCCTATTATAAGTATTTCAGAAATAGCGTGATCAAAAAAAACTACCTGGCTGGTGGAGTGAAGCCCCTGAAGTGCAGTGCACACGTCATTAAAACAATAGGTTCGAAGGAGGATTAAAGAATGAAATAGAAGAAAGTTGGACGAAAGTTGAACACTCCAGCTTCTAAAAAGAAAGTTTCACTTTGTCGAAACAGCTATTTTGACATCCAATTTTTCGTTTACACTGTCCAACCTTTGGCAATTCAATTAATCATTTAAAATTTGGCGTTTAATTAAAAGGCAAAGGGTATTTCAGCCTGGAGAATAATGAATGAACATTTAGACTCAAAAACCTGATTTGATAAGAATTTTGGGAATAGATGAAACTTGAGCATTTTTATTGAAAGAAACTTTTCTAGCAAATTCAATTCGTGAGTCACGTTAGCGTTGTTTCCACTGAAAGGATGGCTGTCAATAAAGATTAGCGTGGAAATGCCATCACTTTCAGAAAGCAATTATCACCACCATGACGTTTTGTTATGAAATCATCAAGAACAAAGTTGCAAAATGCATGGCCTAGTCACTCAAGTCCGCTGATTAACCCTTCGCGCTATGTAGCGCCTCTCATAGAATTTCAACATGTAACTTTTTATTGTTAAGAAAAAGCTTTCTTATGAAAAAACGGGGATACACCGATTTCAGAATCTTGTTCCGGTAAATACTCTACTTTGATATGAAACTATAGCGCAGCAAAACAAAGCAGTTCAGATAGAAATTTGGTATTTTCGTGTAAAAGAGGGAAAAAATATCGAATTTCTCATTGGTAGAAGGTGTTTGTTTTATTTTGTGACATCTATTTAGCTTGATTTTAAGCACAAATTAACTTTGGTCAGAAACACAACTCTGAAAATCTGACCGGTGCTCAAGCACCCTTCGCACCCCCCTGGATCCGTCACTGCTCGTTTTCTCAGAATTGTTGCTATATCTTAATGATGAATCGCTGGGTTTGGTCGTCTAAACAAAATTGTTTACTTTTGGTCAAATCACTGTGCTTCGTCACCCGCATATTGCACCATGACTTTGAATTATTTTGAAATCCTAAAATTCCTTAATTAGTATTTCGCCTCAGCTTGCAGCATGTTATTTGGTTTGCATCTGCTATTCTGACATCTGCTATTCTGACAGTAAATTTCTTTCGTTTTATGTACAAGAATGCCAATAAGAATGTTACTGAAGAATCAACTGCATATAGAATTTGTTTGTGCTTGATTTTGAATTTTTTTTATTAGTGTCATCCATATACTAGATTAAGTATAATTATGAAATCTATTGTGCAATAAATCGAACTTGTTCTGCCTAGGCCTATTAACTTCCTATTCATCCATCCCTTCATTGACTCATTTATACATTCATTCATTCTATCTTCTTGCATTTCAATGTCTTAGCGTTACCGTGGAGGCGTCAATTCTTCTGGACTCTGTATATCTGTTCAGTAAATAGACCATTTCACGATAGACGCATTGCAGCTTGCCTTGACCTTTGAAATATTTAGTGCCATAAACAGTTGGCATGCAAATTAAAAAAAACTTCACGCCAACCAAAAAGTAAACATTGGAAGTTCAGCCATCATCAACTGGCCTCAAAATGGATCTGGCCTCGTGTCAGCCTAATGTGATGCTCAGTGATTGACTGCTTCTGACCAAGCTTTTAAGCCTCTCTTTATCTTGATAATAGTGTCCAAGGAGTTTCACCAGCTGCCAAATCGACTTACAGCATGAAATCTTATACGAGCTGCTTTAAAAGAGGAAATTGTCGATTCAGCTAAAACACCTCGCAGAACGCTTGCATAACATTCCATCAACACGCTTCTTTGCCAGCATCGTCCTAAGCCTAGGCCAATCGTGAAAGAAATCGTTTGGGTTTGGAGAAAGAAAATTAAGCCTTTGCAGTAGCACTAGAGGGTCATTAGTCGATCTTGTTTACCCATAATATTGCCAATTGTTTGCTAGCTCCAGATAAGATGAACAGTCTATTTTATTAAGACAATTATAATGGTGGTGACGATTATTAAATTGACTTGTCTCATACTTTAGCAAGTGGCAAGTAATATATAAAATTCAATTAAATAGAGAGGGGATCCTCTTTTGTCAAGATTATATTCGCAGTATTGGTGGGTGCCAGTTACCTGCAGGATTTCCGACAAAATTTTACATTTTTCAAATAAAATCTTGATTTTAATTCACTATCCGTATCATGGCACTTTTGGCTTTTTTCCTGTTTGGTCTTAAAGAAGGCCCTAAAATGTCTTTCCATGCCAAAAGATGACGTTTTTGCTCTTCAGAGCAGTTTGATTATGTACTAGGATAGTGATTTGAGATCGATCCCTTGTCATGCTTGATGAAAAGTGATGTCCCCTTTATCGCTTTTCTTGCAAGACGGCTGGCCTCTAGCAAGTCCGTTTCAAGGGAAAGGCTTGTTAAATCTATACATAAGCTATTCATTTACTGTAAGCCATATATACACACCGAGGTTATATGGCAATAGCTCCACTCTTTTAGAAAAGTAAAAATGCAATATTGAACGAAATGAAATCAATGCATGAAACATCTGATGAAAATCTATTTGATAGAAGGATTGAGCTTAACCATTTAAGATATTTGGATGCCTGATTAGGAAACAAAAAGTTATGGACTAGGAGCATTCTGTAGGGGAACGCCACGTGCTAAATCCTACATACTAGAGAAGCGAGAAGTGTGACGTATTTTGCTGCAAAGCATTCTGCTCATGTCGGATTTCTACACATAGGTCACCACGCGTCTTAAATAATTCAGAAACTATTTGTCAAGCTCGCATTCCCATTCATCGCAAAACTCAGTTCTGGCAGGTAGAAATCTACCATTTTGAAATGAACATGTGATTCTACAAGATTCTTTTTTGTCAATCACGTGTGCTGCTTTGGACTGTATTCGGCCAAATTTAATCGCCTCAACGCTTTTCCTGTCTGGTAGGTTTCCTCTAAGTTGAATTTCTGAATTCTAGAAATTATATGTCTTTTCATTCTTTATTTACAGTTGTGGTGTATGTGGCAACTGGATAGTTCCAGTGGTTAGCCTTATGGTATTAGGCACACTTGCTGTTAGGTAGGCCGCTTGTTCCCATAATTAGTGATGAAATAGGTGTCCTGTGAAGGATTTATGTAATCTATTTTTCTGTCTCATTTTATTAATGCTTTTGGTGGATAATAGGTCGCAATCAAGTGATGTATCGTTTTTCCACAAACATTTTATTTGAAGGAGGTCATGGATGCAAACTTATGAAATTGTCACGTGACCACGTGACGTAGAAGTTGTCAATCCACGATCCCCACTAGAAGCATAGAGGGCTTTCTACTACTCGCACGTGAATGATCTCAGACAAAATTGAACCACGCTCACAGGTGAAAAACGCAAGACATAATTATGAGGTTTTTTCCTTTTTAATGGAAAATATATCACAAAAATCAGATTCTAAGAATTTATCATGGCTTAATAGCAAAGATATTTCCCCTTTCTTTGCGTAGGGCTAGGTTTGAAGGCTGGTCGAATGGTAATACATTCACTCGTTTAGTGATATAAAGTTGTACAAATGCACCAATGTGCCAAATGCACCAATGTGCCAAATGCACCAATGTGCCAAATGCACCAATGTGCCAAATGCACCAATGTGCCAAATGCACCAATATGCCAAAAGTACCACAGGTGCCACTTAACTCTGATATAAAGTGATTCATTGATGTCTTGAATACTTTCTTGGTAGCAGCCATTGTTCTCCTTTCTTCCAATCTACCTTACTGATCAAATTATAAACACTCATTCTTTGCCGTCGCCCATTGTGTCTATCGATGTCATTCAAAAAATGAGATTTGTCACGATTGTTAGCTAATAATATCGAGCTTGTCAACCGAACATTTTTTCTCCAAGTGTCTGCAACATTTTCCTAAAAGGATAGTGTTCTGACCAAGTATCTCGCAAGCGAGATCCAAAATTATCCGATTCTAAATAATCCAAAAGGGGTATTCAAAGACAGGATCTTCTAATCACCAAAAGATGACAAAGATTAAGTGATACCTGTCTGAGTCCAAGCGGATGAGCCTGGCCGTAGAGTAAACACAGAGAATAAGAGGCATGTTAATTCTGTAAGTCCTCCGTTAATCTCCGTTAGTACAAATCTCCACCAGGTACTCATCCTTATTAACAAGTTGTTTGGCGAGTTGTTTGGTGAGCTAAGAAGAAGCTTATTGGAAATTCCTAGAGTTAAAGATGGGATTGAGGCTTCCAAGCCATGCTTGCAGCACTCAAGTATAACCTTCTCTTTCACCTCTATGCTAACACCATGAGGATCTTTTAACTCCCTCTTCCATTTAATAGACGCCCGAAGGATCATAAATGTGATTGATTAGAGTACAATCCATTAGAATCACGTCGTGTAATGTGCAGCTAAAGTCAATAAGCAACAAAGACTTAAGAAAACTAAAGCTGAAAGACTTAAACAAAGACGGCTATAATATTGTTTACATCTTTATGACTCGTTACAATATTTTTTGCTTAAACTCGTGAACCATGTCTTGATAGCAAAGGCAGACAAGAAATTACTTGCGCTTTGTTTTTCATACCAAAGTTTGTCAGAAATGAAGCATTGAAAAATCGGTAAAAAAACTCTTTGAATTATGAATTAAAATCAATAATTTCTAAAGAAACGTAGCGTTGAAGTGCACTATCGTTTGCAATTTAGTTATGCATATAGCAATGATCTGGCATTGATGGAGACAGTGAGTGAATTAGTGAATTTATTGTTGAACAGAGTTGAGTAAAGTATTAGGTTATGCGCGCAAACACTTATTTAGGGTTCGGTTGCGATAAGCTCATCACACCAGAATAAATAAAGAGATCGTGAATTCATTATATGCATTTAATGCGTACTTTATGGAATTGTGTTCAGAAATGCATGACATTACCTACAAATCTAAACATCTTCTTCCATTTATGCTCTGTTTTGTCTTATAAGGCACCTCATTTGAATGGGAGACACAAATGAATAGCTTAAGTCTGTTGCTAATATCAATTAATATATTAATAATTTCAACCATATCGGTATGTTAATATAATCCCGTTTGACAACGCAGGCTTATCGTGCTAAGACAGCGACAGAGTTTAGAGATCTTGGCTAGCGGCAGAAAAACGTGATTAAATAATTTACGTAATTGATTCACCATCTCTTGATTAATTCAAAAAAGATAAAAAGAAGATCGTGTCTTGAACTAAACTGCTATAGAAAAACAAGGTTTAGAAAGAAGTAACTTACTTGCAATGTTCATTATTGTAATGTTCTTCCATTTCAATATACAATCTTTTGTCTTGTTTGGAGCACGCCATGACTAGGCCCATTCGTCTCAATCTACTTCTGAAGCTGCTGCCAAACTTATTTTGAATTGTTAATCTCCAATGAAAAGATAAAGATTTGCACCATTCGATTGTTTAAATGTACAGCTTCACAAAAACGTCAAAGGACCTGGAAAACAATGGCTTTCTGTCCCAATACAGCTTCATTCCCGGAGGATTCAATATGCATCTTCCAAAGGCAGGACATGAATCTCCAGTGGACCTGAAATGCCTGCAAAAGAACAAGGCGTTGCTCTCTAAGGAATAGAAAATTTATTAGATCATTGTGGCGATGTTTGAATAGTGTTTATGGAATTCAGAATGCATTTAAGCATCAGGGACCTTTGAAGTATTTTCGAGGATTGAAAAAAGAGCCTCGCGGTTAACCAGCATCTAACAATTTGCTTTTGAAGATAATGCCCACACAATTCAAGTTCGGATTCTACCAACGTGAAAAGGCAAACATCATTAACACCTGCAATAACCCTTAATTTCAAAGAAAAGATAATTTTTAGAAAGAAACATTTGGCGAGTTTCTCTACTACCTTTCTGATCGACTTTCTGTTATAAACATGCTTGAGTCAGCTTTGCTAAATTTCACTCCTTCTATATGCAGCTCTATATCGTTGTATCCTCTGAGCAATGCATCAACTCTGGGCAATTTTCAAAATGTGGGCCTAATCGATTCAAATGTGGGTCTTTCTTAAATGTTTTCATTTTCTGTTGTCGATATTGCTCGTCTCTTTCAGCAATTACGCTTAGACCCCACGTCGCTTTTCTGTATTACCTTTGCTCTCTCTAATCTTGCCATCTTTCCAAACTCCCGTAAATTTTAACAGCTTAGGCGCAATTAGCTCATTGGAAAATCTCCAGGATAGTCGTTGGCAAAACTTGGACAGGTGTTTCGAGCTGAAAAGATGTCAATAACATAACTAAAGGTAGCAGGCCAATTCTCGTCTGAATTGAAGATCAAATCGAGTCAAGATTTCATCTTAAAAATGAGCAAATCAAGCTTGAGTTATTTAGAGCTTTGGCCTACATTTCTAAAGGAATATTTCATCCTAAGATGCTCTTGAAATTGAATTTCAAAAATTAATACATTTAAAGATATCATTAACTCACAAAATTAACCGAAATGCACAAAAACAGTCATTTTGGAATATTACTTTCTTAAGAGCTCCTAAAGTTTTGATCGTAGATTTCTAAGGCAGAAGGACAAGAAGTCCGTAAAATTTCAAGTCCAAATGTAAAATTTTAAAAAAGTTATTTTTAATTACATTTGAGACAACCTGAAAAACATTGACCTGTCGTGTAAATGGTCAGCTTTGCTTGTTTTCGGATAATTTGCACCTACTTAATAATGGTGATCAAGGTTTACTTTAACTCTGTCTCTCAATCTATTCTGTCTGGTAAAATGAGTATCATCCCCCCCCCCCCTTAACATCAGCTCTAAAGGCCCGGCTAATCTATGTCGTGGTCAATGGAGAACTCAACATACCTTTAAACGTGTGTGATGGTTCTTACGTAACATAGCTACCATCGACAATTGACCACGTGGCTCGGCCTAGCCCGCTTTATGTCTCTGTCCACTTGCCCCATCACAATAATGAAAATTACTAGGCTTGCAATGCACTTATAGCTAGCTAAAAACTTCTGTTAGGAGTTTCCATGGAATAAGATGAACCATAAATTTCCCCTTGCCTTTTTGAACCATTAAATTGACATCTGCCTTTTTGAAAAAATCATAGATTAGAGTCATCTAAGAGCCAATCGTGCTTTAGACTATAACCAAATCGTCAACTACAATTCTGCATTGGTGAGCTTTTAAAAATTATTCAAGTATACGAACTTAGGTCTCGTTTAGTTACATAAGCTCTAACCATGTTGAAATATTGATTAGATGCAAAGAATTTAAAAAGTCAGGGAAATGGAAATTATTGCCCAACATAAGCGTGTTTTGATTGAATTTCTTATGAATAGCATTTAAATTTGCTTTAAATAATTTTCCGCCTTCTAACATCAAATTTGGGTAATTCAACATTTCCTATAAAAACTGAAAACAGATAATTAGCTTTGCTGCTGCGGAAGATTTGGATGAGTGGAAACCTGAAGGGAACACATGATGATCTACATTTTTTGTAGAACTAAATTTATCAGTCTTGTTCATAGGCGCCGACTACGTGGGGGCTTGAGGGCTCGAGCCCTCCCTGGGAATTGCTATGGGAGGGCTCAGCCCCCCCTGGGAATTTCGTTTGAAATCAATCAAAGAATTGAACTGATGATACTGAAGACCATGATGTTATATCTGCTTTATTAAAATGTTTTGTTTTGTTATTACACATAATACATATGTTGTATTACGTTATTAAAGCGACAGGTAATTTCTCTACCTTTAAACTTTTTTAATTTTTTAAAAATTTAAATTTTGAGCCCCCCCCTGGGAAAAATAAATGTTTCATAGCAAAGTGATTTAAAGTGGCGTAATCGGAAAGAGAAAAAAAGACTCTTGGTTGTAGCATCTCAATGGACTACGAATAGCTGCCTTGAATATTTAGCCTGTAAGAGATAGCATATTGAAATTACCTCTGCTTACTGGAGATAATTGCAAATGTGGAATGTCTTCAAGCAAATTTTGACAACTGCATATCAATTGTGTGTTATTTTCCAAAAGGCAGCACGAATCAAATATCAATATAAATAGGCAAATATCTGTTTTCATATTAAGTTTAAAGGGTTAATAGTCATGGGAAAAAAGTTTGCAATTAACGAGAAAGATGCAGATAGAAAGAAGGAGACATCACTGCAAGTAACGGCCTTGTCAAAGTGAAGATCAGAAAAAAGCTGGTTTTTTTGCGTTGCTCGAATCGCAATCTTCAATCAATTAATGAAATTTTTTCGTAAACAGTTTCCAAGCACTGGGTCCAATAAGAATGCAGTAACTAACCAGTCAAGCATTCTACAAAATTATATTTTGATAACATCGAAAGATGTTACAATTTTGAGAAGTGGCTGCAAAAGGTTGTTGCCCTTCCTCAAAACCTGAAATTTCTGCTCTCAATTTTCCTCATCTCAATACAGTATATGATCACTGGAATATCGCTCGACAGTGTTTTGTGAACCAGACAAAAGCATGTAATTAGGAATCTTTCTTTATCGTTTTTCTGTTTGAGCGCGAGTATCAGATTCTTACCATGATTTAATACAAGGGAGGCCACAATCTTAAGGAAGCGATACACAAATTCAAAGTTATCAGGGCAGGGAAGAGGACAACAAAGGGTTCGAGAAAAAATTTCATGTTTAATTGTCAGAATATATTTTCACAATGATTTACCAAGAGAGATTTCTCAATCCTAACTATTTACTCTGGTGCGAAAAAGCCTATACTTATTGTGTAATATTTTTCCTCGTTGTCACTGAAGTCTTTGCAGTAACTCCCACCATGTAATTTTACTTCAATAAAAAACTATATTTAAAGAGTTATTTTGTTTTGGATTGTATGTGTTGTGTCAACGTAATCATCACTTTGCGCTTTGGTGTTCCTTTAAGAATGTTTATCCGTTTTATTGTAAATCACTCTTTAATCAATAACATTATACTTAAATAATTAGTTAAAGAAAATAAAGAAAATAATTAGAAGGTTATTACACATAATGACCTAAAAAATTTTCAATTGCATGATTACGATCTTAGCTTTCCATGCAGTGATATATCAGCTGTCTTGCTTGAGTTATCGGTCAAATTTTTGCTACACTTCGAACTAAACCTTTTCAAAAATCACTTTTCTTGACACACATGCATATTTTCTGATAGACTTTCTCTCTTTCGTCGCATTGACTAGCCAAAACAGGCATTTCTTCTTAGATATATATCTTTGATATATAGTTTTGAAATGTAACTTCACCAGCTGAATACAGTTGACATCATTTTCATTGGTTCTATGTATTTATCGATGATTTATTTTCCAAACTTATAGGAACTATGCTAGCATTATAAGATTTAATTTTTGTCAACAAAACTTCCTCAATTTGGATCAAATCTTTCCTCGAAACCAGATTTGCGGGAATGTTTTCGCGTCTCTGCACTACAGATGTCAAAATCTCTACAAAACACATCGGCTCGTGGTAACAACTCAAACATGGAACGCTGTTTTGCAAATGTTTAAGAAATACACCGAAGCAGCTGTTAGAAGCCTGTTTGCAGTTCAATAGAGTAGGTCACGTGAACGCAACTGCAAGCCCAATCAATCAGTACTTTGCACGACTAAAATTTTCAGCAATGTTTATCTCGACATTATATTTGTAACTTTTCAAAAAAATTTGACTTTGCACACTTAATGCTGTCACAATAAAGGCTTTTTCGCACTGGTTTTTAAGAGAGAAGTATAATAAGGTTTCATATCAAAGTCTTGGCCGGCTTTTTTGTTCATCAAATTTCCCCCTGTCATTACATCGTTCTGGGCAAAGAGAAATAAGCTATTCACTTTCGTCCATTGCATGCATTTGCAAAGAAAATCATTTTGTTCCCTCAACTGCGAAAATGTTCATAAGTCAATATATGCAAAATCTATCTTTACAATTTCAGGTAAGTTTTTCACAGTAAACAAAATCTCCCTGCCTACTCCCGTTTTCATTTCAGTTGCTGTCCCCCGGCGCTGGCCTTGTTCGTTGTAGGCACTCCTGTATGCACCCCATTCGCTTTCTTCCATAGGCTCTTTGGTCGTTGACGGGGTGTAACGTTGCGTTGAAGAGCTCTCAAATCCGTTTTCACAAAACGCAGCTGCAAATTTTCCCGTCGCTGAATTTCAATATAAATGAAATGGATTGATCTGCGACGCTAAATCTCATTTTGTTTGCCAGAGACCGTTTTGCAACTAGAGTTAATTCAGAGTTTGGCATACAATAAGGAACGAATTTGCTGAGCACTTCTGCATTGAAAGCACCAAGAAAGCTCGGAACTGTTTGCTTTTGGATGATGTGTAATTGCGTCTACTAGGAAACTTGCGAGAAGCCCACCAACGCACAGGTAAAGTTAGCTTCAACTCTATTTCTCGATTCTGGCATGATTCGTGTGGTATGGTTACGACATATTGAGATCCAATGTGAAAATAATTATCCACTGTGATCGGAAAAGTATCGAAGGTAAACAAGAACTTGGTTGTAGCCATTCGCGCAAACTTTCAAGCCAACTTGCAGAATATTTCACTGTTTTCGGTTATTTTTCAGGCCTTGTCGACTCTAGACAAGTACTTTACGTCCCTTATTTGCTTAAATTTTCTTGTAGTTTCTCCGAATTCACCAATTTATAATATTTTGCCCGTAGCGTATCCTATTGTTGTGGCGATCGCTTCTGGTAAGAGGCAGCCTTTCAAAATAAATATTTTGATATTTTTGTGGCACGTTCAAGACAGACTTCTTCAAGATTCATAACGCACGTCAGTGACAATATTATGTACAAAAACACTTCAAATGCACTCTAAAGGCAGTTTTAAAGAGTGCTCTGGATTATTTAGAAGGTGTAAGTGACGATTTTCAAGGGAAAGCACCAGATGGCAGAATGAGAGAATCGTTTATGTGAGATTGTGGCTATTTAGCACCTTGTTGAAAAGTAGTTGCTTGTTTTGGAGCTGGAACTCTTCTAGTTCAGTGAAATTCTCCTAACGTGTTAAATAGTAGTTAAGGTCGATCCTCAATTCATTCTTCCATGAAAATCGCGCGATTGGCTTGGAATTTTATGGGTATACTTTTGTAGATTTATAGAGTTGCAAAACCTAAAATTTCTGGAAGCAAAATTCGAGTAACTTTTGTGGATTATGAAAAACAACAAAATTTTGATCTGTTGATATTTCGAATCCCAACACTTTTTGATTAGGAGAAGCTCTCAAATGACGTTTAAACTCCTTATTGAGTACGCAATGCGATTTTACTAATGTCTCATTGAAACATAAATGGTAGCCATCTTGCTTCTTGGAAAAGCTTTCGATGGTGAGCGGCATCAAATAAAATTATACACACTTGAGAATGTTGATGGGTGTTCCCCTAGCCACTAATCAGAAAGACTTTGCCGAAATTCCTTTTGTGTCATGAAAACAATCCAGAAAATCCCCTTGTTGTTTCCAGTTATTTTCAAGGCAGGCCAAGCATCTCAGAAAAGTCATATAATGTACTCAGACTTTTCTTAAGACTCTGAGAAAGCTGGTTTTCCTGCTCTTAAAAGTTTGATAGGTTTCTGCTACAGTTATGTTGTTATAAACCACTATTATCGAAAAAGCTATAAATCCAAATAAGATTGCAATCTAAAGATTTGTTGCAGGATTTTTCATGAGTTTTGAGCATGATAAATAGCTTTGATATCAGAACAAGATAGGCTACCGAGCCCTCGGCATTTTTTCAAATTCATTATGACAGAGAAATTTTGACTAGAATCAAAATGCTTCCCAACAATTCCACGTTACAATAGTACTTTAGGAATTGAATAAACACAATTGAATTCCGTGAAGCTACAAGAAAAAGTTATCAATAGGATAAATCTTGACTGGACTAGAAAGCCAAAACAACAATCAATTAATGAAGTTGATTTTCTATGATTACAGTTTGTCTGCAAGGCACCAGGTGGAACCTTGGTGAAGGGTTTAGAAATAACAATAAAGCTTAGTTGTAAGCAAAACAAATATTTACGAAGTCGCGAAGCCATTTAGGCAAATGTAACTTCTGTTGTGCTTTTGGCTATAATGTGAATTATTCCGAAAACCATGGCTATCGTCCTTCGCTTCTGCATACACATTTTCTGCAGGTGCAGACTCGGATATTTCGTTGATTTCTATAACTTATTAATGAGGCAGCAGGAAGCCGAATTGGACTATGGACAGAAATTTGGCTTTTCCAGTCTAGAAAAGTACTTACTTTGAAAGTTTTGGTGACATTCACTCCTTTGCTGAAGCTATCTTCAAGAGGTGGAACATAATTCTCGTTGTGACAGATTCTAGGGAGCTTTTCATGCAACCATCTTTTTTGTAAAATTACTTTTTATGGTAATTAATACTGTCCATCTAACTGTGAATTTATTTAGTGTTTACATTGAAAAGGTTAAACTTGTTCACTTACTCAAACGATACTTTGCTGTATATTTTGTGATAATTCAAAGTCTATCAATTTCACCACTCTAGGTCTCCTTGAAACAACATAAAACAGAAGAAGTTCTTCATAAAGCGTCTTGATGAATTTGTGGCAAAGAGTTTGCAAAAGAAATACCCGTCTGCGCAACTCGAAGATGGTTCGCGGGGAAGGATTTGTCGATTCGATTCGTCGCTTGTTGAAGAGGAGATCGTACGAGAGATTGGCCGCAAACAAAAGTGACGTATTGGAGGCTGGGATCGAGTTTGCAAAGCGAACTGGCGAATACAAGTGTAGCAACATGAGGCGGAATGCCATCTGTGAAATTGACATTTCTGAGCGTGCCGGAATATACCGGCTGCTGAAACAATATGTTTGCTGGAAGTACTTGTCTACGTATGAGATGACTAGTTGCGATTTTGAGCAGTTTATCCGCTGAAACCGGATCAAAGCTGGTCCTAATGACATTTGTGTTGGGGAATCGGAAGGCACACCTTGTTACCAATGCTAAACGTTTAACAGATGATCGGCCATGGGTGTATTTCTTGTCATTTGACACACAATTGGGTAACTGCTGACAAGATACATAAATGTCTAACCAACAATCGAACTCAAAGCCGAGCAACAAATCTCTCAAAGGGAAAGAAGTTGTAACAATGAGCGGGAATAAAGAAACTTCAGTAAATGATGACGACGTCATTTCAGCCTGTCATGATACGTGACAGATAAATTGCGTTTATGCAATCAAGAAATAACATTTAACTAACGGTGTTTTATCGAAAAATGTACACAAGTAGCTCAAATTGTTTGTAAATGCATAATAATTGCTTTTAAAATGGGCGCCAAATTTGCGATTTATTTCATAAAGATTACGATCTCTTGTGAAAGTCAATGAACATCTAATAATGCGATTCTACATATGACATATGACCTCTACCTCGTGACTTCTTATTTTCTTGGAAGCTGAATTGTTATATCTCCGAATGAAAAAGCATTTTGCTAGCACCGTGATACAAACTTTCGAAGCCCTTTGAATCACATTATAAAGTATTCAAAAGTTTATGCAGCTTTCTGGTCGAAACTTTTCTCAAATTAACAGTTTCTCAACAGTTTCTGAAAAATTACTTCTTTATTATTTTAACACAGTTTAAGCGTAAACAATGCCAGCTGCTTCCTTCAATACCTTGTGTTCATCTTTAAAATAGGCCTATTTGGAGTCAGACAACTTCAAGACGTTTTCAAATTTACTTGGCATTTGATTACACTCTGATAGAATTGTTTACGCTGGCTTTGGTCTTCTGCCTATGGAAGACTTTATTTCCTTACAGAAGGTGTGCAGAAAACACACACGAAGCATTAAACAATTGTTTTTATTAGAGTCACATATCGTGAAAACATAAGACTACTTTTAGCTGTCGGTCACAAGTTGTCCCTCAGTGATCAGTTGTCATGGTTCGTATAGAACAAGTTGATTCTAAGCTACCACTCCGAGCCTCAAGCTTCCTTTTACGATCAGGCATTGACTTCGTGCCTTCATAACATATCTATATCATTACTATGAATAGCCTCGTTCTGTACACAAGATTTCTGTACAACGAAAATACTCTTGACATGGACTTTGTGCAATTCGTCGTAAAATGCAGAGGTGTATCTTTGCATTGTCCTAGAATCGAAGTACAGTTAATACAGGCTGGTCTTCAGGCAACCTATGTGCGGAAGCTGAAGTCACTTTGCCAATTGTTAATTGCAAGGGCTTCTTTGTCACAATCTTCTCTAGAGATGTATCGATTCTCTTTATCCAGAGATTACTGCCACCAATGTCTTATCTTCCAAGGATCACATATAGTTTTGAACTTAGTAATGACAGGCTTTAATGCAAAAGCCACACAAAAAACATGAAATACTCGAAGTTATCTGCTAAAAGTCTATAAAGATTAAGAAGGAATTATCTGCCTTTTCGCCACACATAATCGACTACAGCTTTATTGAACCAAGCAGAAAAACTGTTGCACGTTGTCATTTTAACTAGTGCTGTCTCGCATTCCCAGGAAGTAAGTCATCGTTGATGGAGTTGCACAACTAGAAAACTGCTCGGGGAATACCCTCATTTGAAAACAAGGAATGCTCACTTCAATATTCATAGTCCCAGCAAACGATCTATCTGGAAGTGTGAGCGCGATTCACACAGGGAAACACCCTTTCTTTGGCAAAAAAGTAGACTATTCGGCGACTCAGGAGTGAAACTACCTAATTTTCACGTGCACTGGTCAAATAACTACAGATGTCTTTTTGAGGAGATCCCAACAAGTTCAAGATAAGATATAGAAAATATTCTATAAAACTACAAGCCGAGGTGAAATTTTACTTCAAGGCATAATGGTTTTCTATGAAGAATTACATAATTACTGCTCATAAACACTATCACCATGCTTAGCCAGGACGGACAAATTTCAGCGAGGTGGGACAATATAGCCACATATGCTCCTTAAATGCGGCATGGGAAAAAGAATGGGTATCATTGCATAGGAATAGTTTTTCAAGTTGATAACACCAGAATTCTAATAATATTTTATTGCATAGCTATTAATTTTATCATCTTCAAATTACAGTCTGTGAAGTTATGATTCTGCCCTAACTCGAAATCTATTTTTAGCTAAATATGTTACGGAACTCGGCTTATTAGCTAACTAAGCAATGTGCTGCCAAGGATTTTGATAAAACTACTCCTTCATTGGCACGGTCAGGCAAATGACTTTTGAAAATTGGTAAAAATTTTTGCGTAGCAGGTTCAGGAAGCGCCATGCAAGGGATTTGCATTTCTGAAATTGTAACTTTAATTTAATTCAGCAAAATTTATGCAAGAGCGTCCACCATACAACCGTGATAAAAGGACGGACCATCATATTTGACAATCAAAGTGCTCTTGGAACCTTGAACTTTGACCTTTGACCAAATAAAGCATTACTGCTTTGCAACAATGGCTGGGTCAAATCGTTCATCGTTTGATTTTGACTTCCAAAGACTCCGAGGTCAGCTAGACAAAGAGGACCAAAACTCGAATAAGGCCTTTCTTTAAGAAGAAGAATGGCTTTACGGAGACGTAATCAGATGCCTTAACTCGACGGGACATAAGCATCACGGCAATGCCAAAAGCCTTCAAACTGCATCTTAAGCACTGCCATCATGCAGGGATGCGTGCAGTGGTATTTACCCAGGTAAGTATGCATGATTATAGGCTTAAACAACAGCAGCTTCGCCTACCCGAGTCGTTTGTTCAGCCTGATTTGAAGAAGCGAGGTATCAACGGGGATTCGATTCAGTCCTGCGTGGTCGCATAAAGAGTTCACAGAGAAGGACAGCCTCATCCTTTGTTAAGGCGTTCGTTGTTTGAAATAGAAATGACCTGGGGAATAGTTTAAAGAAAGGGGCTTGGAAGCATTACGTACTTCAATGTTAAACGCAGGATTTGCTGCTCTATTCTCTAGTGCAGTTGTTGTGCAAAAATATAAGGAAGTTACTTGAAGTCAACAAACGCAAACATAAGGCCTTTTCCTTACATTTGGCAGTGATATAAGCTTATTTATCAAAGCTAGAGTTATGAATATACATAAATATTATATATAAACTAACAATAGAATATATAAGAAAAGTTGTATATATACTAACAAAAGTGCTAGGATGAAAACAGTCCAGAAACAAAGAAGCTGGGGTGCTTTGCGCTTGGAAGCATTCTTAGATTTACATGAAACCAAAGCAGGACCCTCTTCGCCTTTAACGCCGTCTCCTTGATTCAGATGTTACAAACGAATCTTTCATCCCTTCAAACAACGGCATTAAAATCATTCGGCAACTGACGCGAAGTTATAACCAAAACAAGTTCTTTAAAAAGAGGGAGAAGCATTCAATAACTGTAGAATAGCCAATGGAATGCCAAATTAACTCGTCTCCTCTCAGTATCCATTTTTTGCAATGTTTTCCATCCTTGGCACAATTCTTTTCAGTGAGAACCTTTGAAAAGCTTCTGTAGAAACGAGTTGAGAAGGGTTTCTACCGACTGCGTTGCTCAACCTCTACGGACGATCCGAGCCAAAGTTGTCTTGTTTAACGTGCAGAGAACACGGAGACAAGCCGAGAGAGAGATGACGCGTTTTCTGTTGTTTTCTGTAGCCCGGTTTCTGAATGACTTGACTTTACAATCATATTAATACTGACTAATATAAGAATAAATTTGCTGTCGATGGATGAGAGAGGATGATGAAATGATGATGTAATGAGGATGGAAAAGTCTAGGCTGAGGAGCGAGAAAAGATGTGTCAGCATGACATGGTGTGACAGTGGAAAGTAGAGAAAGGAGTCACTACACTTCTTCTCCATCACATCAAGGAATCAAATAGTGACACAAGCCAGAGAGAGAAAAGAAGAAACAGAAGTGCAAGAAAATAAAGTCCATTATGAACAGAGGCTCGGACATACTAATGAATGGATGGATCTGACAGTGTACTATAGAAAAATAACAACAAAAAAGAGAGAACTAATTGGCGCACGTGACTAATGGCTACGTAATGAATTATCTAACATAAAAATCTTCTCTCGCGTCCTGATTGCTCCTTTTACGTACTGCTTTATCACATGATTTTAGATCCCCCTTGTTTAACCAATGTATTTATTGCTTTTTCTCGCCTGTCAATTTACACTGAAGATGACTCTGGATAGAATCGAAAAGTTTGTCACCTATTAGATATGTCTTGTAATGGATTTGTCTAACACCTGATTTATATACCGTATACGTCTAATCAAATGATTTTTAACAAGAAGTTGTCGACTATTTCAACAATATGAATTTTTTATTCGTCGTGGTTCTTGTAATAAAGTTAATCAACAAGCTGCAGTTTCCAAAGTTACAACCTTTCTGAAATATTTCAAATGTCCAGCTCAATGCACGGAACAAATAAGGTAGTGGTCGTGCCAGAGAAGATACTTTATACCAACTGCAGCAACTTTTCTCGTTCCCAAATGGACTGAAGGCGCTAGCAGGATACCAAAACGGCAAAGCAATCTTCATCGCGAATATTACCTATTGACTTTGTCGGCAGTGTATAAGCTTAATCTCGGAGACATAGGGTAGCGGAATCGAAATCAAATCATTCGTCTTTCTTTCCAAATTGATCGCCTGCAGATGCGTATATTTAGGACTGGGTTCTAACTGCATGATGCGCATTCGGAACATCTTGAACAACATATGTCGGAAGGCCTAATCCGAATCAGTGTATTTTGAAATGTTAAAATTATACTTCTAGGGGATACTGCACTTCTGGTGATATTCCTCATTACAACATTAATTTAATCTAAAAAGGCAATAAGAATTGCCTAAACTGTATAAGATGCAGACAGGCTAAAACATAATATCATTATTTCAACTTGCTCCGCCATTTGCAGCTGTACCAGGCCTCCTTCCCAGCGTGAACAACCACAAAGTGCGCATTACAATGACTGAAGCCAAAACAAGGGGATTGAAATATGGCTGCCAAAGAAGGAGCGCTGACGAAAGAAGCTTCGAAGAGTCGTGCTAAAAGCGAAAGGCAGGAACTTAACACGATCGCCTTTGCCACTGTCCATTTTGGGTTTATTGACACTACTTTTCGCTCTTCAAAGCGATTTGTTTCTCTGAACGACGAGAAGAAAACAGAACACTCTTTCTTAGTTTATTTTCCTGATGTGAGCATTCTATATCACCTATAAAACTATTAACTAAACATTAATAATTCAATGACTACAGTTGTGCTATTTCATCCCAGGCATCAAGGTCAGTCACTGCTCAAATTATTGTTCTCCTAAAACGCAGCATGAATTTAGCTGCATTTCATTTCGTTCTTTCTCGAAAAAGATGCACGCCTTTAATTTTCTTTGAACAGCATTGGGCAACGAGGCCCCAGAGCACGACGGGAGTGATCACGAAACGGAAACATGTCAACATGAAAAAGTGCACCCAAAGTAAAAAAGCCAACAAGGGAAAGGTCCCAAGATTAATAGCCTTCCTCCGGCTGCAATTTTTATAATTCAACCTTCCTCATTGACAACTTAAAGGTAAAATATTTTTACAAGCACTTTCATTGTTTATAGATAAACCCTCCTCAAATATGACATTGTAAGGCGAAATCTTCCTCCTGCTCCCAGCCGTAGAGCCGTGAATTTTTCTGGACCTTCAAGGTTCTTCTGTCTTCGTTTTTATGCTAGACACACACCAGGACTCATTCAGACAGAAATCAAAAACATTCAAGTGGCAAGCAACTATGTTTGCAATAAATGTCTTAATTTGCAACAAAGTAGGGCAATTAAAACTTAAAAATTAGCATCAACGAAAAGAACACAGATTTAAAAGGCTCAAATCTACCAAAATAAAATTGCTTAAAAAATCAAAACATCGTTCTAAAATAAATTTCGTTACTGTCGTTGTTTGTCAAAATACGTAGAAACTGTCAGTAATTTACAAATCTGATTTAGTCTTAAAACTTTCACATTCTCATTCAAACTTTCCACCCATACACACAGAAATTGCGTCATCTTTAATCAGACAAGTAGCGGTTGCGTTTAAAGGGAAACTGGGGCAATTTTTCCCAGCTTTGCTGGTTATGCCTTTTTGAAAAGCCTCGTCGCAGAATTACGGCCTAACATGAACAAAACTCGACTTCGTAGAAGAAGGGGTTGCCAGAACTACGCTTACAACTGGCCACGCCAAAGTAACTAGGCCCTTTCGATACCTGCAAGGCTCAGATGCCCAACTGAGATGACGTAATTTCTGTTATTTAAGATCTATTTAAACAATTTAACTGTTCAGCTTCGTTTGCTGCTCCTCCGGCACGACGAGAAATTCTCTGTAGGGGAGACAGTCGGCGGCTCCACTTCAGCCTCACACCCACTCTCAGGCATCTTCCTACTTTTGCTGTGCGTCACGTCCTGATTTGTCGGTTGTTGCTGTTGTTGTTGTTGTTGCTGCTTCTGCCGCTGAGCACGTGACTGCCAAGACTCCGCTGCACAGGGGCTCTACAACATCTACGTACGATTGTTAAATGAACAACGGTCTGACAAATCGTACGACCAGCTCCGTCATACGTCGTCACAGTGCGTCAAATGTCAGTAAGCTATTTCATAATTTGAAGCCGTCAACGGGCATGTCTTGTTTGGCCTCGAACTGGAACTCGCCGTCAACCTCCGCAGGGGCCAGCGAAGCGTCCTCCGTTTCGCCCTAAAAACAAACCGAGAACCGTGAGAAGCCATTCACGAGAATCAACATATACTAACATCTCTTTGTTTACTTGCAGCAGCACTTGAGGCGATCACACCCTAAAGGTGCAAGGAAACAGGAGGATAATTTCAGCGAAAGAAACAGGAAATTAGAAATGAAAAACGCGCTAAAAGATGAAAGTGAAGTTCAATAACGAAAGCAAAGCAGGCACAAAGCTTTAATATAATCATCATCCAGTATTTATAGGACCTGACTGGGATAGGAAGATGCCGGCTAATTGGTGCTTGAAGATCAACGTACCAATGGAACTTCAAGGGCATGGGCGTCGGACCCCGAGCGCGCGAGGAGCGAGCAACTGTAGATTTTGCACGCGAAAACATGACCATGACTCATCTAATTACAGATTTCGGCATCACATACTGGCTTTGTACGATCGGAATTCTATTTGAAAACTTCGATTTCAAAACCCACACAGGCAGTGTACACAGCTGAAAACGCGATGTTGAGCAGCATGAACGGATGTTTGAGTCAGAAAAGCCTGCTTGTCATATCCCATGCGAGGACGGCTTCAGAAAGCGCATTTCGCTTGAAACGACGGTTGTCAGGTTTCGATGTTTGACCGTTTTCGCTAATATGCTTAGACTTGAACGCAACAACGTGCCAATTCAATACACCAGCCAAGATTTGAGGCTTACCGATTCGAAATCGCTTGAAAACAACAAAAGCTGAACCGATGCAATAGTTCGAATGAAGAGCAGGGCCTGCGATTCAACAGGCGCTTTGTTTTCAATTCTTCAACGCGGTCATTAGGAAAAGTGCCTCCCAGAAAGTAGTTACCTCTAAGTGCACAGTATGACGGGAAAATCAGCTTAATTGCAAGCAATGTTTTTTTATCACATTTAGCAGTAATTGGAGTGCAGTGTCTTCTTTCAATTAAAAGCACTTTCTCCATACTCAAGTGGTGCTTCTATCCATGAAAAGACGGAAATATATTCGACAGGCAAATTCATAAACCTACGAAAACACACCTCAATATATATCTCATTCGAATTTGAAAGCAAGATCGCCAATGTTTTTCAACATGGTGGCCCAACGCTGTGGTTCAAAGACTGGGTATCTATTTTTCCGCAATGACTAACAAATGCAACAGCCCTGGGTGCAATCAACACGGTACCTACCAATTTTTGATCCAGCGAAAACTTTTGAACGATTTCAATTTGTTGATGCGTGTTATAACAAAAAACAAAAGAATTATGGTCACTAAAAAAACTCACTTCAGCGAAATAGTGTTCGATAATTTCGTAGGAAAGTTTGTAAATCTCCGGATTTTCGTGCTCTTGTAGTTTCTCGATAAGGTCCAAGCCTGTGGAAATGACAAACAAGTATACATGAAAAATGGTGGGACGGAGGTGGTTGTAAAAACATCCACTTGATCTACAATGACATACAAGTTTTTAATAAGAAACGTGTTTAGAAACCGATTTATAAGAAACCTAGTACTAGAGCCCGATAATTTTTAGAAACTTTTAGAACTAAAGCAATATTTTCAAGAACTTCCAAAAAAATATAATGACTTTTTAGGCGGGAAAATAATACGTACCAGGTGTCTCTGTAATAATAAGAGAATAATACAACAATTTAAGCACACTGTACCGGGTGTCTTAATAAAAAGTACCCCTGTTTCCATAAGAATAATGAACAAGAGATACGATATCAAATCTTACTGTTGTGTTGTAAACTTACAATTAATATGCAAGGGAAGCGCAAAATTTGATGTTAAATGCTTATCTAAAAATAAGAAACTTTTAGTACTAGAAACTAGTGAAAAATTAAGTACTAGGACACGAGCTAGGTTTCTTATAAAAAAGTGTACAGGAGAGACATACGGAGACTGGGGAAACCGAGCCTGGAACACCTAAAGAGCACCAATTTAGTCATAATTCTCAACATACCCCAATCGTCTAACATCCGACTAAACCCAGCTCAGTTTACAAACCGTTCCAGGCAATGGGCATTTAGCTAGTTCCTTTCAGCCTTTGCACCTTCGTACCAAACTCATACACACAAGGATACAATACTGCTACTTTAGTATGTGTAAAATACATACACCACAAGTTGTTTTAGCTTTTGCGTACTTTAAAGATAGGTAGGAAACACCACTGTTGAAGACATGTTGGCTAATTTGGCACAATAAAATTAAACATGAGGAATGGTCCAACCCAATTGTGTACTTAATTACTTTTCGATAATATTTACAATTATTTTCAACTCGTGTTAGAAAAAGATTTTGCAAGCGCATGAGTCATAGCAAAAACACCCCTTGGGCAGGCCAACTTCCTAGTAACCGAAAACTCTTTGCCAGACTTAAAATGAAATTGGCATAAATTACAAAATAGAAACAACCAGACAAATGAAGAAAGATGTCGAAAACAAAAGCAATTCTACCTCCACATTCTTCGATTATTAATGTTATTCGGTCAACGGCATCTCCAGCCATCTGCAAAAACAAAAATTACTACTCGTTAACCCAATAGCGTTTCAGTAGTGACGTAATAATGAAAAATGCAATTCTAACAAGAAACACAATGAACAGAACTGCAAAAAGTATTGGAGACCGGGAACTAGATTCAGAAAACGTTTTTGGCGTGGCAGAAAATTTTCAGCAAAACTTGATAAAAAACAACTGTTCTTTGTACTTGGGTGATTTTTTGCATAGTCCATATTTGCCAACAATAAAAAAGATCCAATAACAACGAAATTACGATATTTCATTGAAAGCTTTCTCCAGACTCAATAAATTAGAAACCTTTCAAAAAATTCATGCGTACTACTGGTAAATCTATGGTACACAGTACTTTATCCAAACAGAAATGTTTTATCCTGTTTCCCAGGTTCTTAGAAAGAAATATATTTTTTGCAGCCATGACATTGAAACTGATGCCTATGTAAACAAGTCTCTAAACACGTAGCTCGGTAAGAGGCTGCATTGAAAAAGAGGCTGGTCTTACTTACCTTCAATATGTTTCCGATTCCATCAAGAACGACTTGGACAACCTGTAAAATAATGACGTCATTCACTTCGAAGCAAAACGTACTGATTAGGCTGCGCAGGAGACGGACCAATCGGGCCTCACAGTGCCTACTGATTTGACAACCACCCCGAAAATGTTCCTCTAATAGTGGCAAAGATATAAAACGATTTCGAAACAAAATTCGCATCAGTCAATTATTAACCACATCAACTAAACGTGAATCGTGGTGAGGCGTGAATCACACTGAAATCATGAATCACATCTACGATCTAGATACCTTTAAAAGTATCCCTAACGCTTATGAGTTCAAGAGCCAGAAGCGTCGCGACTATCAGAAACCTCGCTTCCATAATTCACCGCCAGTTTTCAAGCAATACATGCAGCCTCGTTCACACTTTAAACAGATACCAAAATGGCGCGCGGTTCCACTGGAGTAAGGATGGGACTGATTGATGCAAAGATCGATTTGCAGGCAAGCAATGAAGGCATTGCAAGAACCTTCACCTGTGGCTGCATAGAAGGCTAAGGTTTGAGTGCTTTGGGGTGGGGACCGTCCAATTCAATTCAATCCAATTCAAATTCAAGAGCGAACAGGGGTTTTTGCGACGACAAAGGAAGGTTAAAAGCGGGACAGATGGGCGTGACGGATGCGCATGCGTCTTGGTAATGCTGGGACCCTGCTTGAAAAGAAAACAGCGGAAGTCCAAGGACTGATTGGGAAAGTGACGGTGATCGGTCAGTTACAGCCAATTATACGCTCTGCCTACCACCCTCTAGTGTTTTTACCCGTCCGCAACTGGCTATTTATTCGGTCAGCTTTTGGTCACTATCCGACCAATCCACACGCTGCAGAGTTTCGGATGAAAAGGTACTTTTAAGTATGCAAAAGCTGGTTCCGCTAATTCTTGCTTTGCGAAAGCCTAAACGGTGATTCAAAATCCATTGGATTCCGCTAAGCGTTGATATTAATAGAAGAGATGAAAACTAGTTTATCAATTAAAGCAAGGCACACAACGGTGAAATATATTACTCAGGGGCGGAAAGATGTCTAAAAATGAGCACCATGCGGAAAAATTGTGAGAAAAGGGTCAAAGCACGGCAAAAGCACCTGACATGCACTCGACTATCCTCTGAACATTGATAGTCATTGCGAAATTGCACGGTAGTAGGCGGTGAATAGCAAGTGATAACCCAGAGCACGGCCTTGAACTATCAACAATGTTTTCGAATCAGCAGAAGCAGGCTTTGTACATACGCAGTAATTACACAGTAAGGGTTCAAAAATCATGTTACGCACGGTAATGACTCATAAATAACCGGTAGGATATGGCAAACGGTAATTTATAACTTCTTTTCTCGGACTTGTTGAACCGAGAGCCAAGTTATTAAATGTAAAGACTCGAAATCTGCATTTAGGCGACAGAGGAACAATTACAACATTTAATTGCTTTGAAATTTAACTGAGCTAAAAAAGTTCTCCAGTTTTGTAATAAACGCCGAATATTTACGGTTTACTGTGTCTTCGAACGGTATATCAACAGAGAGCATGTACTGTGGCCTAAAAAAGCTCAAATTTTCCTGGAACGGAAACATTGGATCCGGGCTGGTTTAGTATTATTAATAACTCGCTAAAGTATCCAAAAAATACGGGCGAACTTGGACAATCCGGAGAGAATTATCCGATTAACCTCGTGTCATACACGTCGAGGATTTTTTTTGACTGCATCAACGAATCACAGATCGGTTAGGGTGAGGGATCGCTCTGCTGAATATATGACATCTAGCAAAGCATGGTACCTTCTGGATTGTCCAAATTCGCCAAAACACGCTACAAACTGTTGAAACAGACTCCTTTCGCCCTGTTACATCAAGTAGACCTTGATCTGTGGTAAGACGAGAAATGAAACAACCATGGATAAAGAGAAGAAAGCAACGGACAACATGAGGCAGATACCTGCGAATCTTTCACTTGCAACAGCTTGCAAAACGGAGGCAAAGCGCCGCATTCGACCATGTAGTTGACCTAGAGCAAAAGGGTGAACGAGAATTAGAAGGAATCATTAGGTGTCGACTATTTCCAAAAATGAGTCCACTCCACATGACTGATGACGATGGACGGTCATACGCAAAAGCACTGTGGGTGGACACCGCTTCAGTAAGACAACGCGTCACTACGATACTGTCATACTGCTTCTTACCTGTTCCGGTGTGCCACTGACAGTCAAATTGCTGATCGCCCAGGCAGCCTCCTTCTGCGTAGCAAACTCGCAAACTTCCAGCGCTTTGATAATCAACGGAATAAGGCCAGCATCGATGACAAGCTGCACTTGGTCTTGGTTTCCAGCGGTGATGTTGGACAAAAACCAAACGGCCTCTTTCTTGATCTTCTCCTTCGAGTGTGACAGCAGCGTGGGGAAGTGGGCCAGTGCGCCATTGTCCAGCACCACCTGGGTCTGCTCGTCCGTGCCAGTGACGATGTTGCCGACGGCCCTCAGCGCCGCTGTCTGCAACTTTATCTCGGAGTGGCTCAGGAAGCGGACCAAAACAGGGACAACGCCAGCATGGATCACCGCCTGAAAAATAGCCGTGAGGTGAGGCAGTTGTTTACAAAAATAACAGGTCAACAGGCTGTGTTTGCATTCAACAAGGCCTAAGCCGCCGAACACGGTCAAATCTGGTCGAATTCGACTGTCAGATTTTGTGGAATTTGATCGTCAGATTTTTAAGGGAAATCGAAGGTCGAATTCGATTTTTCAAGAATCGAAGGTCGAATTCGATTTCTCAAGAATCGAACGTGTTCTATTCCATTCGACGAAATCGAAAGGTAAATGAATGAAATTCCTTCTCGCACACGCTGCTACGTCTACCGTATTGCCATGTTCCACATTGTTTCAATCTGTTTACAGTCAAGGAGACATGGAATCAGTGCGGCCTAAATTCAGTATAAATGAAGAAACGGAATTGTTTATTTCTGAATACGAGAAAGAAGAGAGCATGTGGAGTGTTCTTCAGTCTCAAAAACAGAAATGATAAGCAAGCTAGCTTTGAACGTTATCTTTCCTTATTTCTTCGTCCTTTAAATAGTGGTAACTCCAGCGATAGCTGAAGTAACATCTACCACTGTAAAAACAATAATCGACAACACTTTATCATGATTCCACTAGATATCACCATGTAAGAGTGGCTTTCGATTCGACAAAATCTGAAGAAAACTTTATTAGACATTTTCGTATTCGACAAAATCTGTCTCTAGTTCGGGGACTTTAGTTGCGACACCAAAGACGAACAAAAAAGGTCTAGTGAAATCTACTTTAGAAACAACAATGCTGATGGGCCTAGAACTGGGTATTTGTCAAATCTGGGAATCGGGAAAGGCAAATCCAACTGATGAAACCGCTTTTCAAAAAGCTGACAACCTGTACCGTGTCTAGGCTTTAAAATGTCGGATGCGTAGCGTGAATGGAGATTGAAATCAAAGCTGTCTTCCTTTCCAAATCGATTGCCTACAGAGACGTAGACTCTGGACTAGGTCTAGCTACATAATGCGCATTCGGAACACCTTGAACATCATATGTCCGAAGGCCCAGTCCAATTAAAATCGTGTAATTTGGAACTTCAAAGTACTTCTAATAGAAAGCAGATTGCACTCCCGACGAAATTTTCTATTGCTAGCGTACTATATCATGGAGAGTAGAGACAAGTGAGAGCTGCGGCGGCTGGGAAGAGTCGTGGACTTAAGACAGATGTTGGGAGAGCATCTTGATAGAATTGGTGCTTGCTGGTTGGTTCTCTTGGCAAAATCATCAAATATTCTAATTTGACAATTTCCTACATTTCAAAAAGTAACATCTTAGCTTCCATCATCAAATGTTAAGATTATCAATATTTTTGCGAGCAGTTCTCATCCAGCTTCGTTGAGAGCTTGCCTTTAACCATGGCTTTTTTTAAAATCTACTAAACAAATCAAGACCTCTACTCGCCAGCGACTATTGTTAAAACAAACAACATCACACTTTTCATCTGCCAAAAAACAACAGTTCTCTTGTGATTTTCTAAAGAAGAAGTCAGGTTACGTGTCGCCTTGCTGGCTGGACACGAGCGATTCCCTCAACCACTGACCTCGTATTCACGTACCAAAGGCCTCGTTTCTAACTAGGTATCTCAATACTGTTGACTCAAATGTACTATGAACAAGTATTTAACACAGATCGGTATTAACAATGCGCGAGGCAGGAAGGTTAGGGGTTACCAGAACTGGCCGTTGATTCTCAATTTCCAACCAAAAAGCTAATCTGTATAGCTTAGCACTGAGATCTGAGGCGAGGGGCTTTGAAGATTTTGACGCAAATGAAGGAACACCTACTAATAAAGGAACCAAAAGTTTAGGTGATTCCAATGGCCTACATAATAGATTTTCTGCTACTTGGCAGCCGAATCTTGGAATCAAGCACATCATCAATTATGAATAGTGACAAATGCAAATGGAATTGAACTTGATATGATCATTTCGCAACGAAAGAATCCTGATCTTGTTGTGGAGTGGCGATTTGTTGGGATTTGTTATCAATAATTCAAAAGGACGTGAAAAATCCGCTACATTCTGGGGGAAAACGCTCGATTAGAAGCTGTGACGCGCAAGAAGAGTACGCTAGGGCATCTGCAAAAACATCGAATAACGGAAAGGAATCGCTACTGTTGCTGAAGGCTGAGAATTATCACAGCCAATAAGCAAGCGTTTGCGTAGAAGGTCCAGTTTGCCCAGTAACGACGTAGAAGTCGATGCGATAAAAAGTTCTGGATTAAAAACCAGACAATAGAACGGGTGGACAGCTTTGCTTCCGGAAAAGAAGAAATGCGGGTGAAACTGCGCTTGCCAATAACTCAATTGAATGGATGTTGTCTCAAAACTCTCTAAAAGACTTTCTAAAAGTATTTCGTCGTCTTCAGCCTACTCGTTTGCGTATTCAATAAGAAGATGGAACAGTTAAGAAAGCAGCGATTAAAATGTCTGCAGACTACTTTAAGGGACGATAGCACGAAGTTAACGACACTTGGAACTTGAAATATGACTAGAGACAGGTGGCAACTAGCGGAATGGCTTTCTATTTTGCAACCTACCACAGGAACGGCGTATGTCCAACTTGATATAGAAAGCTCGTTGTACATAGTATTTCATAGGAGATACCTCTAGCAGTTTCTCGTGTCTGATCGGAGAGCGGGACTTGAATTTCCTCTTGCTTTAATGGGAAGTTTTCCTTGAATCTCAACGACTTCAGTGTGACTGGTTCTACGTGCATTGGTAGAAATATATATAGCTCACCTGTATGTGATTATTTCCGCAATCCGTCAGATACGAAAGTGCCCAAACACTGTCCACTAATATCTATGAAGGGAAGAAGCATCGATTATTTAAAACAACTGACACATGCCTAAATCCGAATTAACACGATAGCAGTCAGCATTAACACGTCATCCCTCTTGTCCCAATTTACTGATAACCCAACTTGGCAACTGTATATGTTAACTGCGGTTGTAATACTAACGAAACCGCTCATACAGCTCTGAAATGAATAATATTAGTCATATAAAATTGTGTTCAAGCCATCAGCTTGTTGTCTTCGATAGCCACTTGTGTGGTTTGGTACGTGTGGCTGTGCTAATGAGCAGGTTTTCGCAACAAAAGGGGGTACTATTACTTACATCAGTGTCTGTGTGGAATATGAGATACGTCAAGGCTGGAAGCAACTGCAAGTAAAAGACGGGGATATTATTGTCCCATCAATATACAGCTACACCGGATGCTGAGACACAAAGCTTGCTTGGTACGTAAGAGACAAGATCTCCAGCAACTGATTTTAAATCAAAACAAAATGTTAGTTCATCCCAACCTAGGCTTCAAAAAGCTGCAAACCTGGAGGTTTACAAAATTAAATGTTCTAGAAGAGATCCAGCGTGTGAAAAAATATTGGGTCATGAGAAAAATGCATTATTGAAATCGTATTGCCAGATACAGTACCACAAAACGATTTTAATGTCAAGGAACTACTCTACATCGTAGGAGCTTGCGAATCATATTGAGATTGCTACATTATGATGTAGCAGCTTGCGTTTTCATATAATTTATTTCACTGGAAGGGGCGTGGGGTAAAGGGGTTTAATTCAAATATTTTCCATAGTAACGGGTGATATGTAGACGGGTATAAAAAGAAAGGGGTAAAAAGTGGGGCAAAACCTGTTGGGAAAGTCTAAATTTGCTCCCCCACTACATTCTTGTGAGATTGAACAGACTAAGAAGCTTCGTGCGGCTGGTCATTTTACAAACAGAACTGCAAAGGTATCGAGACACGGGCACTAGATTCCCAGAACTCCTTTTGGCCTAACATAAATTTTTTCAGCAAAACTTGATAAAAAAAAATCTGTTCCATGTTCTTGTTCAATTTTTTGCATAGTTCAAATTTGCCAAAAATGGAAAAGATCCAACAACAACAACCAAATAACGTTATTTTATTGGAAACTTTCTCCAGACCCAATAAACTATAAGTCCTTCAAATACTACATGCCTACTATAGGAACGCTATTGTACACAGTACTTTAACCTAAAAGAAAATTTTTTGCCCTGTTTCCCAGGTTTCCAGAAATAAAAACATTTTTGGCAGCCCTACAAATACCAAATTGATTTCCAAGTCCTTTTCAATGATCATAAATCATTATGTCATTACTAGAAGATGCATGCCAGTGGATCGTTGGTGAGAAATCGAAACAGAAATTGCGTACCTGTGAGATTGTTTCCATTTGGGGAGGTGGATCTTTGTTTCGGCACAGGTTTACGATGACCCAAGTGACATTTCGAAGGAACGAGATCTAAGGACATAAAAATGTATCGAACAGTCATAAAACCATTGGAATCAGGAATAAATAAATCCTGCTTCATTCAACGGTTGAAATCCTTGGCAACTTCTTTGCCGCAACAATTATGTATTTTCAAATGAGTGTAGGAAATATTTAATAAACACATCGCAAGCCTGGTTCTGTGACGAAGACGTCCCTTCACTAGATATTACTCTTATGTAGTAAACTTTGAATCATTCGCTATTGGGTGGGCCTGACTTTTCGTGAGAAATGTTCAACATGCCTCCCTTGAATTTCATCCACATACACCTGAAACGCGCTCTGGTTAAGGCTTGTTCAGTTATGTGAACAATGCAGTGCCAGATGAGAAACTCTATTTGGCACAGATAAGAGGCCGAGGAAGCCGGCTGTCAAACAAAGCAATCTTGAAAGAGAAGTGGTCAAGAACAGAATGCAAATGTTAAATTTAAAATCTCTCATCGAGGTAGGTAGAAAGCGTTTGGGAAATCCTGAACACGATCAAATCTTGCGATTGAGAAAAGGTTCTGTGAACTCAGACAGAAAAAATTCTTCGAGTAGAATAGATCACCGGCCCTCAGAAGTAGTAAATAAGTGATAACAGAAATCGCGAACCAAATGAAAAAAAAACGTGGCTAGGAGCTAAACGTAGTTAAATAGCAGGTGAATTGAAACGGATTGAAACGGTTTTGAGGTTACAATTTCAATGTGGTAGACCCTCACACCTGCGCTTTAGAATCTCTCCTGGTAGCGTCAGAAGAAACTACAGCGAGTAACAGGGAAAAAGAGCTCTTTCCAGTTATCTGTTCCAAGCAGACCAACGAAATCTTGAGCCCCACGCAAATGTCGTGATGGAATAGGGCGGGCTAGTTTGAGTCTCACCATGTTGGTTCTTTTTAATGACATCAAACCTTCCATTTGATGAAGAAGTAAAAGAAATACGGCGCTGCTGCAAAGCTATTGACGACTGACGGGAGGCACATTTAATAACTGCAACTATGGATGATTGATAAGGCAGCATCGAATACGTCGATTGTCACGTAAACAGAATGTGTTTTGACGCGTTTTTCGTTCGAACAGTTTTGTGTCTTCGTTTATATCAAAAATTTCTGTGATAACTTTCCCTGTCTTAAGTTTAACGCTTAATGCTATCACCAGTATCAAGTGTGAGGTGTATATCAAATACTTATCCCTAGCCCGTATCCACACACACATATGCAAATAAGTAGCGGTTGACTTTGTATAAAATATATATAACTTGATGTGCGAGCTGCGTTTTTTGGTCATCACCTGTCGTGTTCTGCTGAGTAAGCTGGCCATAAAGGATTATAGCATAAGGAAAGAGAATCCTTCCAACTTGAATTTTCTTTCAAAGGTCCCGTCTAGAAATGCGCTCGCACAACCGAACTCACCGGGACACGACTTTAACACGCAAGTGAGACATAAAGATATATTTATTTGACAGAAAGCTGACAGCTACACTCACGTGCACTCTTTAGTATTCTAATCTGTTTCGAAATCTAATACAACTCGCTAATTACCGATGACGTCATTCTTTCGCACAGGTTGGATGCGAAAGCAAAGGGGCAAGGGGTACTCACCGGAGTATTCTGGTCGATGAAAGTAAGAAGGGGGGCAACCACGCCATGACTGATGACAAAATCTCGAAGATTCGGGCCATCGCCTGAAAAGAGATATTAAACTCCTCCAGCAATAGCCCCGATTGAAACAAGTTACAATGATCTTTAGTTTAAGCTGGTTTGAATTTTTGCATGACAGGAATTTAACGATGTATCATCAAAAGTAGGACAAAAGAACCCTTTTTGTGCATGCTCGAAACATTCTGGATCAAGTACATTTCAGAATAAGCAAACGTTCGAAAGTAACAAATATTGAAAAGATGAATAGCTGGTTTCGATCATTGCCCTACATTTGAGTACTCTGACGAGTGTCAGACAAAAAGCAAATTAAGAACGCAAAGTTCTGGTTCCCTTGCGCTTCACAAATATCACGTTATGCAGTGGGAACAATTTATTGAGATATATTATACAATTTATTAATCAGACAAAAGAGATTCAAGGACATAAAGAAGGAGCTGGCGTTATGTCATTTTTCTTTTTAAATTTCCTGTGCTGTTGCTTTGATGACATGGCCTGGACACTTGAGCAACTTGATAAACAAAGCGATACCTCCAGGAACCAAACTCCAAAACACCAAACATTGTATGCATGGCCTACGAAATGCAAGCACGGCCAAACACGTAGCACCGGCGATGTTTATGCTCAGTATAAAGAAATCAAAGCGCAGTTACCAATGATGTTTCCCAAGGCCCAAACAGCCTGCTCGCAGACATTCGAATGCTGGGACGTGAGGAGGCGCATAAAGTGCGGCACGGCACCTTTAATAAGAAGAAAAACAAGTTCAGGCTATGGTTAGGCCGGCGAACAGACGTGCACAAAAACGTACGAAGTACAACAGTCCTTCTTTCTTGCAAACTGCATCAGGCCTTCCTATACCAGTTGTTCGCAATAAAACCAAAAGATATCCAATTCCGAAAACACTATTTACAGCCAGCGTGTCAATAAAATATTGCATTTATTAAAAACAAATGGTCAAAAAAAAAATGAAAAGGGGAAGGAAACTTTGACTAATAAACTATACAGAGAGGAATTAACCCCAAAGATATTAGAAAAAACACAATCGTTATTATTAAATCATTGCAGACTTCTATCGAATATTTTTACGTCTAAATATTGAATTTATATACAATATTGAATGGTTTATTGATATTGAATGCAGTAAGAAATATTAATATCAACAATCGATATCATCTTAAAATATGCCATAGGACCTAATTACGACCTAATTACGACCAGGCACTAGCAACATTATTAATTGAATACACCTGTGAAAAATGAAAACTAATCAATATTACATCTTTCAACAAAACAAAAGCACATCTATTAGGGTCAGGTAAAAGCAGACAATTATTTGATTCTATTGAAGTCGACAAATTGGCGAACGTGGATGTTAGGTTAAAATATTTTCTCACTCCATTCAGAACTTCAATACCAAATGAACTTACCATAGATAATATTATGGCTGTACATTATTCAATTTGGGTCAACACATCAATTATCTTCGAACAAGCCGATTTCAGGACTCCGAGCTAGAAAACCTCCACGCTCACTAAAAACAGATTTTTAGGCTTTCTCTTCCACAAGTTTGCAGACTAACTACACTCGCAATATTCTCTTACGAAACCTGAAAGATCGTCATGTGCCAAGACTTTTATGAGAACCATGTTATCCAAAACTTTTTTCCCTCTCACCTAGTAGCAATAGTAGCAGCTACAAGAATGTTCAACAGCAAAAGTGTTAGAATACCTGCATGCACAACAGCCTGTGTTTGTTGGGACGTTCCAGAGGCAATGTTAGTCAGTGCCCAAGCTGCTTCGAACTGCAATGCTGGACTGGGTAAACAAAGAGAACACGTTCGGTAAATAAACAGAGCCTCCAACCTTGACAGGACGAAGATATAAAGAGGAATGGTTTCCTTTATCACCCTCAAATCGCAAAATTGCACATAACGTCATAGGCCTTTTCCAGATTTCAGAAGACCAACCTTATATTCCTTATGCGTAAATATCAAGCTAGTAGGACTTGCTATGTGATCGGTCAATGGTGGAAAGAATTTAATGGATTAGAAATCAAGCCACTTATCATTATCATAAATAGGGGAAAATAAACAAAGGATCAAAGAAGGATAATCAGTCTGCAAAATGTCTTTGGCTTTGTCGCTACGTAGAGTTGACAACAACATGTTGTGCTTCTGACCACATGAGCCACCTTCTTAGTTCTTAAATCGCATGATTTATTAAATCTTAACAAATAATCAATTATTTTTCCTTTTTTTCGCTTTGATCCCGCACATGAGTGAAGATGATTTATTCAAAGCCAAAATCAAATTTATACGCGCATGGTCTCAATGGCAGTGCAAACGGGAAAAGGTTTGCGTATTGAAAGCTACTTTGGCATTTAGTTGACACACGAGACTGGTATGGAAACAAGGCTAGCGCAGCTTGCATTGAGACGAGGCAAGCTGTAGAGCTTTGCCAATGGAACATGAAAAACACGATTTACCCTGGCTGCAATCCTGGCTGTGAAACGAATACGATCAGAAGGAACAGGAGACATAGGCACTAGTAAGCAACAAGTGTTTTACACATTGACAAATATATACCATAAAATGTAAAAAAGCTTGCTCACTTCTGATCACATTGAAGACATTCGACGAGAATTGGAAGTATTCCAGATCTAACAGAAGAAATATTATATGCATGCATCAACACTCTTACACAGAAAGTTTTTCAGAGGCTTTAACATCAGATAACCATAAGAATTATTATAAGATATTTCAATAACACAGTTGTTCAATTGCAGGGGTACAAACCTCCATGTTCATCATTCCCCTTACTATTCTAGGAAATGATAGTATGGAGCCTGCTTTCATCAAGATTCTTAGAAATACTGTCACTCTGCTTGATTTTCCATTCTGTTTGGTAATAATGCACCGATTTCATAAGAATCAGCCACATTGTGTACTCCAAAATCAAGTCACTAGAACTTCAACTCAGATACGTAACTGAAGAATAAATATAAATATTGGGCGTTTTTTTCTTGTTTTGTAAGCATCCCAAAATTTCCATTGATTCTTACATTTTTTCTCTGATATCTCGAGTCATATAGACTTTTTTAATTTGCTTCTGTAGGAACTTCACTTAAAAAGGCAACTTTTTGAACTAAAACTGAAGAAAAACCAAATAAACTGGCGGTTATCAAACTTATCAAAATACGCTTTCCTTAAGAAATTGTTGCTGGGCCCAATAAAAACAAGCAACATCAAAGTTTCATTGATACAAGCATATGCTCTTACTCAATGAGGTCATTGATAGGTGGGTTACGGTCTCTTGATAGTAATTTCCTGGCAGCCTGCACAGCACCCAGCCGCTTTGCGGGCTCAAGTTCACCGTCCATCTATTTTGAAAATTAAAAGCCAAATTAAAACATGCATGTTTTGGGACTAACTATACAAGAAGGATATACATGAACAGATGTATCATGACATAATTGCAAAACCAACTTGAAATTGCGGTTAAACTGCATTCCAGCAACTTAAGTAGCTCAGTGATAAATGAAAAAATTGAAAACTTTGGCACCTTCTAAATTTGGTTATCATAATGAAATTACACTAAAAGTTATTTCTGTTCTGGTAAAAATAATCAAAAGAATATCTTACAGAAAGAAAGCAGCAAATTTGTAAGCTTCCAAGTTAAATTCAAAGGTATATACAAAATACAATTCTCTACATGCCCAGACTAATATTCATTAGTATTCCATTTGAACCTTACTTCCTAATCTTCTACTCTTCTAATCTTCTACAAAGTATTGAGCATTCAAATTTAGGACCAACTCTTTGTGCATTACAACAGAATTCATCAACTGATCTGGTTTCCCAGAATGGACTAATTAATTATACATTCCAAATATCTACTATAAGAGCAATTAATACAGAGAACTTTCGATCCTTATGGACAGTTTGGTAGACAAAATGCACAAACCTTTTCATTTTGTCCTTGCAATAGAGTCTGTTGTGTCGAAAGTGAGAGAAAAATAAGCCAAAATCATAAACTCAGTCATATACTCAGCCAAAATCATATAAACAAACATGCTTTGTCACACAAACTGGACCAAAGGCTAAAGATAAATTTCATAGGTTCCTTTTCCAATCTAAGCTTATGTTGTTGCTGCTGTTGTCACTGTTCTTGTTGTGTGAAAATGAACTAATAGCAAATGTAAGGGTTAATAGCAAAGGTTGACCATGTCTTAACAGATAGCAATATTGCAAGGTAACAATAATTCACTGCATATTCTGATAGATAGCATACTTATATATATATATATATATATATATATATATATAGCTTTGCAAAGGGTCCAAAGTCAATAATGTTGGTCAAACCCACATATTGGAAATAAATTTACATTGAAAATGTGGCCCAAGTTTGCTTCTATGAGTGACTTCACTATATTTGCCACCAAAATGCAAGAAATTGTCAAGAACTTACCGCTACTATGCTTTCAAGTGAGTAGTTCTAAGAAAAACAGATGGTAAGAAAATTACACTTTAAAACAGTTTTGTAGAGCAGACACTAAATTAATTGATTACTAAATTGATAATCATACCTTGTTGCAGTAGCAGTGAGAAAAAAGTCAGGCCACACCTTGAATCTTTACAAAGCTACTTCATGTTTAGACTGTTGTGAATGGTCCTTTAGGCAAATTTGATGCATAAACAAACAATAATGCCAAAAATGCTTAATGCAGTAAAATGACACTTATTTTCTCTTTTAGACAGAGATAATCTTTAATCTAAGTAGACATTTTCAAAGATATTCAGCAAGGTACACTGATTTTTACTATCAAATATCTAGTCTTGTAGCCTTTAAAAACAGATTTGGGAAATAAGCCTACATATAAAAAAAGTCTTGAAATCAGACTTGCATAAATAACAAGTACAAATCATGCAGCAGATACAGATTTTCTAAGAAACTATTGAATTATAATTCAAACTTCATTATTCAAATATTTTATATAAAATTTAAATTTTTACTTTAATCTTTTCCACAAACAACAAGAACATTTTTTTTATTAACCTGCATCTTTTCATCTTTGTCGTCTTCACCCTGTGAGGCTGCAAGCCTTTTCTTGTGCAAGGCTTCATCTCTTTTCTCCTGCAAATGATGGCATTGATTAGAAGCTAACAGGACAAAAGCTATGCTATGACATTGACAAAAGACAATTTTTTCCCTGGCAAGTTATTCCAATAACAATGTAATTGGGAATCTAAAACATGTTTGTTGCCTACAAAAGTCACTCAATTTTACTCAAGCCATTTGCAATAATTTGCATTAATTTTTTGTAATATAAGAGCTCACTGTACTAAAATAATAAACAAACCTTTCTAAGAACAACTGACACTTCATTCCTTCTCTGCCTCAGGGACTAAAGAAAAGAATGCATGAAAATGAAATATAGCAAAAATAGATCTACTGCAGCTTCTAAACTGGGTATAACTTGCTGATTGGCTGAATATTCACTGAAACACGCAAAGGTGCAGATCTTGAATAAGTTGAGGAAGAGATCTTTCAAACACGTTCACACAGTATGGGTTCTTTCGATGACAGTTTAATGGCTTAGTTGATTGTTGCAAAATATTGAAGAATCCAGTGGCCACTGAATTATGGCAATCTCTTGGAACAGGAAAGAAAATAAAAATTGCATACTTAGACAAATACATATTTATAAGTGTGAAAAAACTCAATTTTGCTGATAGCATGGACATTTTGAAATGAACTGTGCACTAAATAATTAGATTGGCAGAAATAAGGCTGGACAGAAATAACTTAGGCCTGTGTCATCTACATCTATATATAAAATACTTATCATGTATATATCTATACATCTAATACTGAGCAGATATCCTCAGGACCACATTCCTGTCAAAATGCTTAAATCTACTTTTTCATTCAATTCCTTATAAGACAGAGATAAATCTTCTGACTAAAATAATATCCACTGATACATTTTCATTGAAAAACTTTCAGGCCTGATAAAGATCTAAATGTTCTGATTTACAATGCCTATTGAACTATACAAAATCACAATTTTCCCAGGCTCCAGGCCATTTTTGCATACAAAGGTCTCTTTGCTCCCTAGTTCTATTTGTTACAAAACACAAGAGCTCCTCAAAAAGAAACACCAAACATTCAACTGTCACTTTTCAGGTACAATAAAGGTTCTAGATTTGAATACTATTAGTTATACAGTTATGATGTATACAATGGAGTAGTTGCTACTCAGGGTTTCCTGGTTTATGAGCTCATTTTATGAGACGCTTTTCCTTGCCAAACCCATGTATGCATTTGCTTTAACAAAAACAGGCAGCTCATAATAAACATGTACAAATAACTCATGATCTCTTTTTGGTTCTTGACTTTCAAAGACAGCCCCATTCTATCAATGGGGAATGATTTCATATAAAATTCCCTATGCATATAAGGAACCAGCCATGTTTGAAACTTAATAAAAAAAATAATTTAAATTATGTATATATATATATACTTGAAATGGGGCTAAAGTAAAAGCAAAAAAGATAAAAGGACAAAAGAGATAATGAGAGAAGACATTCATCAATAGTCTCTCATTTTTAATAAGGCATTCCAGACATCCTACATATTTTGGCAGAGAACTGAAGAAGTCATCGCTAACCTTCTGGTAAACCATCTTTACTAGGAAATCTTATTTAACTTTTCAGTAGCAACAGTCCTACTAATATTTTAAACCCAGTACCCATCTAGCCAGGGGCATGTAAGACCAACAAAAAGTAGAACAATCACGGTTTCAACTTCCATTCTAGAAGTCATACATTCAAAAAGTCTAAAGTACAAAAGACCAGTATCAACTTGAAAGATGCAATTAATCTTAGCTGCAATTGCCAAGCCATGCTCATTACTTCTAAGATGTCACAGACTGTTAATAATGCACAACACATCTCACAATGCCAGTTCTTTCTATCATGTGTCACTTCATATAATCTATTCAATGTTTGTGCTTCTTTAGGGACATTCACTTTAATTCTGATGCTGGCTAAATCTTGCCTTACTGTCTGCATCCAAGCCATCTTTGGTCTTCCTTGTGGTTTTGTAAAATGAGTTGTTACATTTTCCTGAGATATTCTCGAAGGGCTTTTTTTGCTGCTGTTTCCAAACGCAAGCACATGAGATGTCCTAGCAATGTTAGTCTCATTTTTCGTTTTATTTCACTCTGTGGTTCACATTTCATTCTGACATAGAGCACATTTATGGTAATATTTCTTGCCAGTTAATTCCTAGAAATTTTCTTAGTTGTCTATGTTTGAATGTGTCGATGGTGTTTTTTAGCTTCTTTGTTAGCATGCTTACAGCTCACAAAATCTAGGGAAATAACACAATTCTTTTCCAGAACTTAGCATGACTTTCTTTTCAAGTAACTGCTCTTTCTTTGCAGGAAATGTAAAAAGATTGGCATTAGGCTGCGTTCACATTGCACAAGCATTTACTGGCGCCTTCTTTTGCGTGTAAGTTTCCACCATACAAACCCCTTGCTGTGTTCACACTGGCCAATTTTCAGCAAGCGGAAATCCATGCTCGCGCTTGTAAATGCTAAAAGTTAGCTGACAGATTAGTTACAAGCGTGTTGGATTGCGAGCTCCTCATGACCAAAATTGAAAAAGCGTTGTAATCGTGATTTTACATCAAAATGTTGGGAAAAAGTCGCGGATATAATGCAGTGACAAGGTAAAGTGGAATTTCGCATGCTGGAAATCAATTTTCCAAATTAGTTAGACTTCTTTTGCCATGGGACGATTCCTGACGAACTGTTAAAATTGTTTTCCAGACTTATTTTTACCCTGACAAGCTCGTTGTTGAAAAGCTCACTTCTCTCTAAGATTTTTCCCACAGTAGTGAGTAATGGTATTCCCCTGGCAGCTCCCGCGTTTTTTATCAAAGGGTTGAACACCAAATCTGCGTTTTCCCAATATCATAATCTCTGATGCATATTCAAAAATGAGAGTTTTCTCCAAGTCCTAGACGGTACATTTTCAAAAACGTTGTTAAAATTGAATCAAATGCTGATAAAATGCACGCATTTAAAAGCCTGCCAATGTGAACAGGAAAGCGCTCGCAAAGATGCGTTGCCACTTACTGCGCTTGGAAGCCAGTAAATGCGTGTGCAGTGTGACACAGCTTAATGCAAAATATATTTTTCAAACCATTCATGGCATGGGTGAACCAAGCAAATCAGTCACTCCTTCAAAATTCTACCAAGAGTCCCAGATGCATTGAAGTACTACTTTGTTTCAAAGAAATCAAAAACCAAACTGGTAGCCTGGCAAAGTGATCTTAATTGACTATGCAAAGCTCATTAACTATGTTTAAACATGGAAGAACTTTGGCAACATCCTGACCATTTTATTGTAGTCATGTGTGTTCAAAGTATATTCATACAATAGATATTGATATCAATAAACTTGTAATTCAAACTATGAACTCCATCTTCAATTGATTAAATTGGTGCTATGATACTTTATACAAAATGATTAAAAAAATTCACAAGCATTGAAATGGATTTGGTTTTCCATATTTCCAATTGGGGTTGATTCTATAATAAGAATTCTTTTCAGGGATCAACTCAGAAAATAATAAGAATGGGTTTAATTCCTAACAAATTGAAGAATAAGATTGATATCACAACCAATACCCTTTTGCTTACCATTAAAACTGACTTATCAAGACTTGGTTGTCACTGGCCACTTTTACCCAATTTAGATGTTCACTATGCCTAAAGACTCAAGATAAAGTAACCCCCCCTATATAAATATTTGTACAGGTTCTTTTGATCAGCTACAAATAGCTGCTATAAATAAGGGAACTGTGCCCAACAGAAAGTACCGTAGCATTTAGGTATATAAAGTCTTCTTAAAATCAAAGTCATTACATTTCTTCTTGAATCTCACAATTGCAGAACGAGTCACGTAAAGCGGGCGTTTATTTGGTTCCAAAACTTATTGTTGTAATACACAATTATCTTCTGTGTGGCATTTCCGGTTCCAAATCCAAAAGTAGAAATCGCTAATACTTGGGAACTTCCCCAGATCACTCAACCCATATTCACTCTAGGATCAGGATTCTTGCTAGTCTGAGGGATATCGTGAGTAATTTCAACTTACTTTCATAGTAAAGTACGCAAATATTCATTTACTGAAACATAAAAATTCAACAGCTAAATACAATTTTTAACGTATTTCAGTGGAGTTGGGGACATACAAGAAAGATTTTTTAGGCCGCGTTGCTTTCTTGGCAGGACACTGGCGTCCAATATTTTGCCACAAATATAATCAAGCATATAGAAATACCTCACTATCTTTGTCTTTATTCTTGTAGAATTTCTTGCGAACGTCCTGTGCTCTTCCACTCATTTTGGCCTTTCTTAATTACACGACAGCGTTGAAGAAAACGACTCCAACCGATTTTCCTTCAAATCCTTCTCAATGTGATGTTCTCTTCCCGCGACATGCCTTGCGAAATCAATCGCCCTTTGCGCCTGCGCATACAATGTTTTACCGCTGTCCAAAAGCATTGGCAACATGCGGCCATTTCTTGTCGATGTCAAGACACACGTCATGACAAGAAATTATATTAAATTAAATTGTGGTCTACATCGTCAAAATACTACAGCAGAAAACATCTGGCTGTGTCCAATATTTCGGGTTGCGAAATTGTTGAGACAGTAACAGAAGGCTCTTGAAAGGAAACCCAATGTTTTGGATATGATAAAAAACCGTGTTAGGACCCTTGCACAGATGCTAATGCGATTATTTTAATTAATTAATACACTTAGCAATAGCCGGTGATATTCTGCAGATTATGAGTCTGTATTAAGATTCTAAAAAGTTTCTTCGTTTCGTTGTCCAATTTCATTCCAAGTTTCTCCTGCTTTCAAGAAAAAGAAATATAAAAAATTCCTAGCAAAAGTTGGTCGAAAATTGTGCATGAATCGAAAGTCAGTCATAACAAATTCTTAGCTTGTCTAGTAGCTAAGACAATATATTTAAAAATAAATGCTTGAAAACTAACGAAAGAACGTAACAACGGAATCATAATTTTTGCACACTAAACTACGTCAGAATATGCAAGCGTCAGAAAATAACTAAAAGCTGACGAAATAAACAGCCATTTGCGGATGGGAAATCATAAAAGGATTGCGAGAAAGTGTGCATTGCTATGTTATGCTGAGTCCACTCAAATTTCCTTAAGACCAAAAGATGACCATTTTCAGCATATAATACATTGGCCTTTTGGAATTGCACATGATCACTTACTTTTTGAGGGGAGAACTCCAAATGAGAAAGTTTTTCTCCTTTATTTATGGATTTCTTTATTTGTTGCTTCCACGCTCCACAACCGCCGAGAATAGAATTACGTTCAGACAAAAAATTAATAACTCTGCGAAGTCTCAAACTGTTGAACTTCGTATCTGCAGAATCTTGTATTCACATTTCATACTACACGACAAACTGAATTTTTCAGACAATTAGCATGCAGTTTGTTTTCCAAGACTGTGTGCTTGTAGGGGAAAGTTGCTTAGGCCAGGCGATACGAAAATGTGTAATGTACGAACAAGAGGTTTCAAATAAAGTGAAATGTCAAGTACTGGAGCCTGGGCCCTAACGGAGCTTGGACCCTAGACCACTGTTAATGACTCATTAGCAGTGTTCAATTCATTCTTTTGTATTCGCTGTATTCGCTCCATTCGTATCACATGTACATAGGCTTCTTGCTACGTTACACATGTCTTACGATAGGGGTTATGTATATAGTTCACGAATCAGTGTCTCCCTCTGTACCTACCTCACGTGTAGTGATCTTGAGGCATTTCGGTGCGGCCTAGCTATAGCCATGCAGCCTTGACTGGATTAATGACGTTGAGATTCAAAATTGATGCAGGCCTTTTACATTCACGAGCAGAAACAACTATCATTGATAAGTTGTGAACAAGAAGGTGGTCAAAACAAGATAAACACGATAATTGCAGTCAATGTATAGCTTCTCCTGGCAAAACTAAACGAACAAAGCAAAGGTTTTTCTCATTATTCCACATATGTCAATAGAAAGTCCACATTTGTTAGGACGAAAATACTAAGAACAAACACAAGTGAATTATTAGTAGAACAGGAAACTGTTGCTCATCCCGAACTGAACCCATAAAATTGCCCTGGAAATAAAAATAGGCAAAGATTTCACTCTCTGGTACAATTTACAGGAAGTATTAATATTAACTATATCTGAAAGTTCTCATTAGCACTGGCAACTAGGGAGGAGCAAGCTCTGGAAGACAGAAGACTTTTGGAGGATCCAAACACATACTCCTACTGTACAACAATAGAGTTCTAAAGTGTGACGTCACCAAAAACCTACTTTTAGAATTGTTGAAGTTTACCCACATACCAAAAAAGATTACCATTAAATACTTCAATATAAAAATGGCCAAATCTGTCCTAAGTCGGTTGACATATGGCCAATGAAGTGTGCTAACGAATCGCTGTTACTTAGGCTCTGTTTGTAGAGTTATAAACAGAGACAAAAAACAGAGGTCTGATGGAAAAAGAGCCAGAACTAATTTTGCTTTTTTAGGGGCATTTCATGGTGCTCTATCAGGTTATGGGATCCAAATAGATTTTTGTTACATCGTCACTTTGGAACTCTATTTAGGCCAGCCAAGGATGACCAGTGATGACTGATTCAAGAGAATTTAAAACACTAACCCCATTTTATGGTGAGGAATAGTAATCGAATTTGTTTCATGAAAATTAGATTTCAGATTAATTACTTTATTATTCAAATTTATCGGTGCTAATAGTCGATCTTTTAGGAATGCAAGCAGGTTTAGGAGAAACTGGTAATTCAGCGAAAAATACAAAAAACTTATCGCAATAATATCGCGATTTATAATCTGAAGCAACATAAACAAGAAGATAATGAAATTATTTTTTGAAACCTTTCACTAATCAGTGATGGGAAATCCTTTAGCCTTACCTTGTAATTATCGTGTTTCCAATTTCGGAAGATCCTTTCAAAGCTCTGAAATAAAATGAGAACTTATATCAACAGGAGAAAATCAGTGTCCTCTTGTCAAAAAATAGCAAGATGTTTTACCCCAAACCATACTAAATTGTCCCCGCGAAACCCAAATGTGCCCCTTCAATATGAAAAGATGAGAGTGGTCGTGTGCCCCACTTTATCTACTCCCCTTCGTTCTAGAGCAAACTTTGCTTGGAAATGTATATATGGGAAATACCAAAATATTGCTGTTTTAATGCGATTCACACAAGCACATCCAATGGAAAACTGAAGTAACGAAAATCGTTAATCAGTCTTTCGGTGGTTTAGCCTTGCAAGATACGTTTCTCAGGCAACCCTGGTGGCGGTATGGCCGGTGTTCCTATGGCTGCCCTGGTTTGCTTACCTTCGTGTTTAACGATTAGCTTCCAGAATGTGCCGTGTTGAATCGAGATATTCTCGTCCCTTTGCAGAGCAGTTCTGCAAACGTACACAGCCTGGTCTTCGAATTTGACGTGCTTAATATGAAGGTGCTTCTTCTTTAGATCAACCCTGCCCGTGTAATTTGAGGAGACAAGCAGCCGTCGATCTTCAAGCCTCTGTGCGACTGGGTAGCTGGAGTCATTGCGATACCACTCCACGTAGTGGTGCTCCGTGTCAAATGTCATACAGTCCAAGGTTATCTCTTTCCCGTACTCAGCAACGACATCTTCGTGGTGCTCCTCTGCGGAGGAAACAATTCACTTCATGGCAAAGCTGATACGATAAACACAACTCAGTGCATGAAATATCTCCACTTTGAAGTTAATTAACTTTTATGTCTTACTTGGTATCTCGATTTTGCGATTTAGCCACAGTGAGACACATTAAAACTCGCATCAAGTCGGTTCTCGTCCCTGGGTATACGTCATGAGTTCGCTAGTACCACTCCCCTTCTGCGCGTACCGTTGACAAAGGATATTGCTTTTCTTCCTGTAATTTCCAACATTAAAACTCTCTTTAAAAAGGAACTGAAAGCGCTATTTTTTCAGCTTTCAGCGCCTTCCGTGTTCATCGACTTCAGTTTTCGAAATTTTCAGGTCCACAATTTTCGTTTTTATAGTCAGCCATTTACCCCCATTTCTACAGCAATAGCAACACTGCAGTGTCAGCCATATTCCAGAGAGGATTACAACCCATGTGTGTGACAAGTGAATGAATACATACTATTGTATAGAATGGGTTGGACTGGAAGCAACGGAAGACATAGGTGGGCGTGGCTCAGGTGTGTCGTAGTGGCTTCTATTGTTTTTTGAGGACCTTCCACCAGTGACCATGCGACCGTAATGTTTTCCTGATTCTGTGAAATGGCAAACCGTTTTCTAATGAAGGGGTGAAGTGCAATAATAAAGGAGTGGGCAGGGGAGTACCTTGAACATTTGGAGTGGAGGAAGGGAGTGTAAACGGGTGAATTTACCGACTGAAATGCAATTCTTTTTAGTCAGTGTATATCTTATTTTACAGTTACATATTGTGAATTTTAACTGTTCAATCACTGTTAAATATTCTAATCCTACTTGTGAAATCCTCGGTTCCTTGGGCGCAGGGTCATCCTTTTTGAAGCTCAGTGGCTCTTTGGCTTAGGTTGAAAAAATTTTGACACACCAATAACACCAAAATACTATATAAAATCATGATACGCATCTAACAACATTACCAATTTTCTGACCATGTAAAATTACCGACCAACTTTCCAAAAGTGGAGAGGGTGTACCACATACCCTCCCGTTAGGCAGGCCCCTGGCAGTGGGGTGTCATTCTAATATAATGAGCCAAAATCAAACAAAAAGCGTATTTCCATCCTATCAAACTATCAGAGTTTAGAGGGGGGAGGGCTATTGGTTAAGCCAATCCGATTTGTTTATGTATTATATTCTTTTACCCCGTTACCTCTAAACATTTTTCTCATAAAAAAGGGCATACGTGCAACTGCCAATCTTTTATCGCCAAAGCCCGAAGGGTGAAATACGTACACAGACAACGAGTGTAAACAACCGTTTAGTTATCAAACCAAAATAACAGATTTGCTTGCATGCGTCGGAACTCTAAAAACATCACCGTTGCCCTAAACGCTTAGATATACCTTCTCATGCAAATGCTAGGCACGAAACAGAACCATTTGGCATTGCAATTGCAAGACCAGTCAACTATTGCTTGGCTCAAATGCGCATTTCAAACCGAGGAAGATACCCTGAAGCCGCTATGCTCATCCTAAGGTCATGAAGAAGTTTTCGAAGGTTGAGAGAGCAACTGGCTCTACAAAACAGGATCCATGCCTACCTGGTGCAAATTGAAACGGTGCTTTTGCCAGCAAGCCTGGGACAAGTGTCGTAATCAGCAGTATAAACAGCAACATTGTGTCGGATAAACGTGCTCACTTTCGACTAGGCCCAAATAATACGGCAAGACAGTCGAAGAAGCCACAGGGCATGTTTCTAAACAGGAAAAGGCCCTTCATTGAAGGTGATAACCCCTCACAGTATGAGCTTTTGTGTGGTGCATTCGAGATCAAAGTGACAAAGTGGGGATGTCACGGTGTGCACGATTATGTTGACTCAAACGGAAGAACTCGTAAATGGTTCAATGGTATAGAGGAACGGGGATTCCAATTTTACTGTAGAAAATTTTAATTGATTAACAATCCCAACCAACAATCCCATCGTTTTACTTTTGTTGACATATTTAGTTGGATACTCAACTCATGGTCTTCGCGGCCATTGGGCTAGGAGTGGGCTATAGCCTCCGAACTTTTCCAAAGATAGGGCTAAACGCTCTTATGAAATACGGAGACTTTGAAAAATACGGATACGGCAACGAAGAAAAACAACTTGTACACGAACCTGTGTCAGCTGTGATAACTACAGCATTGTGTATAAATCTTTAATTGTCTCTTTTATCCTTCCCATTCAATGATTAGTTGGCTTGTTTGGTATGAATTTTTGCTTCAAGCCTCTGGATCCGACCCTGGTCGAAATTGAGCCAACTCGTCTGAACCACTGTATAGAATTATTTACTGTCAGTCCACTGGCATGCTAAAACGTAGCCTTTAGGTCTATTAAGCACTTACTCTTCAAGACAGTGCTAGGACATCCATTGACACAGCTCTCCACCTTTCTAAAAACAAATTTTGAAGAAAAATTCAGGAACTTTAACAGGACCTGTGAGCACTGTGAGTAAGCGCTGGAATTTCTGAAGCAACAAACTTCTAAAGGGGGGCCACCCCCGAAAAGTGGTCCCGGACCCGAAGCCAGTTTTGGCTACTCAGCCTCCATATTTTTCAAACCATATAACTCCCCTGGGAGATCAAAAAGTGCCCCCTCTAAATCCGAAAATTAGCGTAGTATTATGCCGCTTTTTTATCTGCCCCCATTTTTAGATGGTTCCTGAATCCATTTCAGATTTGAAAGGTACACTCTTGGGTCTCACACTATTGGCGTTGGAAGGGGAACAATTGCATAAACAGTTTGCCCCTGGTTTCTGTGTCACGGGAAGGCACGGAAACTATAAAGTTTTCGCAATTCAAAAATATCATCCCCCATCCAAAAATATCAAAAATAAATAAGCCCCCAGGGGGCTAATTCAAGGATTTACGGTGATAAGAGTTTGCCTGTCCTCTTCCTCGTGATCTTGTCCCCCCTGGTTTCAATACAAAAATTTGTGCGATTCTCAAAAAGGACATGAATATGCGCCTTGTGCATACATTGATGAGTGTTGCAGTTATTAAACCACTCTCATGGAAATGTGTGCTCCTAAGTTGCAATAACGGGTTCAAGCTATAATCAAAAGAGCTTCAAAGAAACAAAGCCTGTCAGTAACCCCCTTGATGTAGCTGGGGACTTGCCTGTCACAAGAAAGTACTGCGCAGAATTAGGCCCGAGCAAGAATGGATCGACGCCTCTTTCAATTTCTGTAACTGGCGATTAGATTGTTGGAACAGGGTGAGAAAGTGTGGAGCTCTCTATCTTAATATCTACTTTATATATAAATATATCTATTTGGGTGGCACTGAGTGTGTGCTAGTCCCAACATCTTATACGAGATCCGAAGGCCACGCGGAGAAGTAGTTGGTTGTGTTTGCAACTGAACCCCCGCCTGTCTGTGATGGGAAAATATTAGCTACCAGTGGTGCAATACTTGGAGATGAAAATGAGTTTTCATTGTTAATATGCCTTATCAGAGTAGAAGTGTAGTTCCTACTTTTGAATGAGTTAGTTTCTCTCCGAAGCCTTCTTCGATCGACTGGACGAAATCCAAGTTTTAGAAAATGATTAGATTTGCTTTGAGAACGTATGGAAAATACTCTCTTGGAACCAGGAGATTGAGCGCAGACGTTTTCCTGTGTAGAGACGGAGAGCAAATTACATTTTCTGGAGAGAAGTCGCGTAGGAGATCTGTAGTTGGATAATGAAACAGTTGTAGAAATATTTAGTTTACAGAAGTACTGTAGTGACTCCTTTGTCCACTTTCCATTGTCACACCATGTCATGCTGACACATCAGCCTAGACTCTTCCATCCGCATTACATCACCATTTCATCATCCTCTCTCATCCCTCGTCAGCAAATTTATTCTTAGATCCATCAGTATAAATATAATTGTAAAGTAAACCAGAGTCAGTCAGGAACAGAGCTACAGAAAACAACAGACAACGCGTCGTCTCTCTCTCTCTCGGCCTGGCTCCGTGTTCTCTGCACGTTAAACAAGACAACTTTGGCACTGATCGTCCATAGAGGTTGAGCAGCGCAGTCGGTAGGAACCCATCACAACTCGTTTCTATAATGGTGACCACGACGTGACTTTCTCAGCCGATATGGACACGATTTTCATCCTTCGCCATGCAAGCAACCCAATGCACATCAACAGCACTCGCTCGGATCCGAATCGCCGTTCTCGAACTCCGTGCCGTGCCGACGCTGCATCTCGAAGCATCATCGCTGGTTCCTGGTCATCCAACTCATAAAACCATGGACGCAACACAACTCTGGTTCCTGGTCACCCAACACACAAAACCATGGACACAACAAGCATCGCAGGTTCTTGGTAAACCTACTCACAAAACCTTGAATTTCAACCTGGACACCGTCGAACAACTTCGCTCTTCCTGCTTGCAAGGGAATCCCCACGTCAACGCAAGTCACGGACAAGCACACAGAAAAATGAAAACGGACATTCGAACATTTAGTAATTTTATTCACATTTCTCTCTTTCTTAATTGTTAGTTGTAATACTTAATTTCATTTTCGAATCCTTCGCTTCGCTTGTCTTCTAGGAGGGGAGCTCTTGTAGTGACTCCTTTGTCCACTTTCCATTGTCACACCATGTCATGCTGACACATCAGCCTAGACTCTTCCATCCGCATTACATCACCATTTCATCATCCTCTCTCATCCCTCGTCAGCAAATTTATTCTTAGATCCATCAGTATAAATATAATTGTAAAGTAAACCAGAGTCAGTCAGGAACAGAGCTACAGAAAACAACAGACAACGCGTCGTCTCTCTCTCTCTCGGCCTGGCTCCGTGTTCTCTGCACGTTAAACAAGACAACTTTGGCACTGATCGTCCATAGAGGTTGAGCAGCGCAGTCGGTAGGAACCCATCACAACTCGTTTCTATAGTACTGCGGCAACAATATTTAGTCACCTTTTTAAATACATTGCTTATTACAGTTAGAGTAATCAATCTTTTTCAGAGGACCTCTGCCATTTCGAGTTCTGAGTGGGGCTTTCCCTTCGCCATCGCCACAACAGCCTTCGCACAATGCAACCGAATGCTGAAACGGAGAGACTGAATAACAACAGTCAACATATCTCGTGGTGGCGTCGATGTACCTTGTGCCAGATAATCCAATGGCTTGCGATTGTTCTTACGGCCAGTATTGCGATTGGTGCGTTGAGTAAAACTACTACTGCAGGAACAGGAGAGCAACACGTAGGAAATGTTAAGGTATAGTTCTATTCTGGATAAGATACAGTGTTTACGGGGTTGGACGGTGATTAGGTTGGGTGGGGGTAAGGGTTTGGCGGTGAAGTGGCGGTTTGGACGGTGATTAGGTGGCGGGGCTGGGCGGTGAAGTGGCGGTGGCGGTGGGCGGTGAGGTGGCGTGGCTGGGCGGTGAGGTGGCGGGCTGGTGGGGAAGTGGATTGGGTTGGGTATGAAGGTATTAAGGTTTGGCGGTAAAGTGGCAGGGGTAGTTGGTGAGTTAGCGGGGCTGGGTGGTGAGTTAGCGGGGTTGGAAGGTGAGGTGGCGGGGCTGGGCGGTGAGGTGGCGGGGCTGGGTGGGGAAGTGATTGGGTTGGGTATGAAGGTGTTAAGGTTTGGCGGTAAAGTGGCAGGGGTAGTTGGTGAGTTAGCGGGGCTGGGTGGTGAGTTAGCGGGGTTGGAAGGTGAGGTGGCGTGGCTGGGCGGTGAGGTGGCGGGGCTGGGCGGGGAAGTGATTGGGTTGGGTGTGAAAGTGTTAGGGTTTGGCGGTAAAGTGGCAGGGGTGGTTGGTGAGTTAGCGGGGCTGGGTGGTGAGTTAGCGGGGTTGGAAGGTGAGGTGGCGGGGCTGGGCGGTGAGGTGGCGGGGCTGGAAGGTGAGGTGGCGGGGCTGGGCGGTGAGGTGGCGGGGCTGGGCGGTGAGGTGGCGGGGCCGGGTGGGGAAGTGATTGGGTTGGGTATGAAGGTGTTAAGGTTTGGCGGTAAAGTGGCAGGGGTAGTTGGTGAGTTAGCGGGGCTGGGTGGTGAGTTAGCGGGGTTGGAAGGTGAGGTGGCGGGGCTGGGCGGTGAGGTGGCGGGGCTGGGTGGGGAAGTGATTGGGTTGGGTATGAAGGTGTTAAGGTTTGGCGGTAAAGTGGTAGGGGTGGTTGGTGAGTTAGCGGGGCTGGGTGGTGAGTTAGCGGGGTTGGAAGGTGAGGTGGCGGGGCTGGGCGGTGAGGTGGCGGGGCTGGGTGGGGAAGTGATTGGGTTGGGTATGAAGGTGTTAAGGTTTGGCGGTAAAGTGGTAGGGGTGGTTGGTGAGTTAGCGGGGCTAGGTGGTGAGTTAGCGGGGTTGGAAGGTGAGGTGGCGGGGCTGGGCGGTGAGGTGGCGGGGCTGGGTGGGGAAGTGATTGGGTTGGGTATGAAGGTGTTAAGGTTGGCGGTAAAGTGGTAGGGGTGGTTGGTGAGTTAGCGGGGCTGGGTGGTGAGTTAGCGGGGCTGGAAGGTGAGGTGGTGGGGCTGGGCGGTGAAGTGGCGGGGCTGGAAGGTGAGGTGCCGTGGCTGGGTGGTGAAGTGGCGGGGCTGGGCGGGGAAGTGATTGGGTTGGGTGTGAAAGTGTTAGGGTTTGGCGGTAAAGTGGTAGGGGTGGTTGGTGAGTTAGCGGGGCTGGGTGGTGAGTTAGCGGGGTTGGAAGGTGAGGTGGCGGGGCTGGGCGGTGAGGTGGCGGGGCTGGGTGGGGAAGTGATTGGGTTGGGTATGAAGGTGTTAAGGTTTGGCGGTAAAGTGGTAGGGGTGGTTGGTGAGTTAGCGGGGCTGGGTGGTGAGTTAGCGGGGTTGGAAGTTGAGGTGGTGGGATTGGGTGGAGAAGTGGGGTTATGGGATTGGGCGGGTTTATGTTAAAGACAGGCATCTTCTCCGTTTTTACAGTGTAATAGTGACAGAAAGTGTCATATTCCAAGTGAAATAATTCGCCTCTTTTGGGTAGTGAAGGTAACGCATCGAAAGCATACATTCGTACAGCACACGCAATGTTTAACTTTGACCGAATGTTTCGCGGTGTGAATATGTATATAACAGAAATAGGTTTCTGAATCCTTGTGATGTATTGAGCCTGATTTGTATTGTAATTGATACAGCCGCCATAATCAGAATTTTGCTCGCATCGCATCGTCGATGGGAAAGTCGCAGACATAAAAAACTCGTGTTCCCATGAGACAAAATGGGGAACTGCGCCGGAAACCCCCACTAGAACACTCGTCGTTGATTGTGCAAAGTCACGTGACTGCGAGGAACAATAGGGCCTCGTAGGCATCGCATTGCTCAATCGAATGAGTTACACAATCGTAGAGTTGTTGCGGTTGTTGATCAAGTTAGTGATTCTGCTTCATCGTTGGAAATAGGTCAGCCAAGAAGTGGAAACCACACCAACGAAGTTACAGCCAACAAGTGCAAGAAACCTGACAACCAAAACCAGCCACACAGTGAATGGAAAAGGTAAATTTATTCGTCAGTTTAATTTCACACTGTTCTGTTCATATCGGCTCTCCGTTAGTAATCAAGAATTTATACAGACCAAAACTATAATAACATGACACAACATAACACATACAACATGATGAAATATGCAACAAACTGTGTTCGTAAATTTTGCTTAATTGTTCTCAAATAGGCGCTGTTTAATTTCACTTCGTTTTGATTAAGATTTTCTAACTGAATCAGGGTCAGTTCTGGCTCAAAACAAGCTGGCGCTCTTCTTGAACCCATCCCATCTTTAACCCATGGCCAGGGCGGCAAATTTGGACAATCCGGAGAGGTACCATGTTTTGCTAGATGTCATATATTCAGTAGAGCGATCCCTGACCCTGACCGATCTGTGATTCGTTGATGCAGTCAAAAAAATCCTCGACGTGTATGACATGAGGTTAATCGGGCTATTCTCTTCGGCTTGTCCAAATTTGCCCCCAGGGCAAAGTTTGTTATACACCGATTTTTCCCAGGCTAGCCTCGATTTCACAAAATTCTTTCTAACCGAGGTTAACATCAAATTTTAGCAACTTTTGCAGTTTGGGTATACGCTTTCCATTTACGACGACGCAATGCCTTTAACATAACACTTCAACTTTTCCACTCTTTAATGGCATATCTATGTTTGACTTCATCATAGCTCTTACTGAACGTTATGTTTCTTGAATATTGCCACCATCAACAACTTTTTTTTGAATTTGTAGTGTACGCGCATTTCATACCAATGGCACTTCAGAAAACAGGTATGCTCACAGAAAGGCTCACTTTTACAGCACAACCACCCCCACCCTCCCCCCTAGCCTAATAATTGTCAAACTATAGTATGTTTTTTATAGTTCTATAATGAGATCAATCAATATAAATTTGAATATGAATTTCGGAACTGTTTTATGTTTAATTACTACCTTACTTTTAGGTTCTCGTTCTAATCTGTTGCGTATGTGTACTGAACCTTGTGAGATGCCTTTGAAGAAGATTCATCTGCTTGTGAATCCAACACATTTAATGAAAGCCAGAATTATTTGCAGTCTAGCTTGCTTTGAAGAAATCTCTTTCCTCTCTTTTGTTCTAGATAAAATAGCTTGGGATGACTACCCTTCGCATTCTTTCTCGTCCCATGATGTTGCACTGAGAGACAATAACACTTCGATCATGTTTGGTGTTCCTGGCATCTACCAAATCTCCTTGACTCTGCTTCTTCCATCGATGCCTGCAGACAAAAGGGTACAGATTTGGGTGTTGCAAAGTAAAGTCTTTCTAAGAAAATTTACAGTTGGCACTACTGGGACGTTCTACTGTAGTTTCCTTTTGAAACTATTTTACAAAGATAGCAAAATAGCTTTCCAGTTTGAAAACCACTATAAGCAGTGGAAAGGAAATCATCTTGAAGCCTCATTAGATATTGTGCAAATTTCAAGCGACGTCGTTCGATAAGTTTTGCCTTACGTTGACAACGTAATGACAACGTAAGAAGATGCCCTTCTTGCCTTCAAAGAAGTAGCTCGATTCCTTCATTTTGTCATCGCTTTCACTCGCCTTGCCCATGATGTATGCAGGGGTCGTTTAACAGGTTCTTTGTTTTTGATCTCTCATAAACTATGAAAAACAGCTAAAAGATCAAAACTCTTCCGACCTCTACTAATTGATAGCTGTTGTTGTTGTTGGTGGTGCTATTTTGGCTGTTGTTGTTGCTGCTAGAAGCCAACTTGGCCTAATTTAAAATACCGACTAGTTGTCCCCTCCCAATTATTAACTTTCTGGATTTTCCCCACTTCTCTACTATTATTTCTTCATTCATGCAGGACATCTACTTAGTTCACTGCTTTGCACAGCCAAATAAAAATCACCTACAAAGGTGTGAAGAAAAGTGAGAAAAGCAAATTGCATATGAATAGATGTGTTCGTTTGAAAAATTTTGCATTACCATGCTGTGTTTTCTAAAAAATTTTTGTTTGCTGCTCGCTGGGTCTACATCGCAGCTGTTATGCATGTAAAACTTTTGATCTAACATTAAGAAGAAATTTTCATATTCCATTTTTGTAATCGTTAGTTAAAATTTTTGAATCGTTTTGATCAAAAGCGACTCAAATCCAATCTAGGCCTCTATGATCAGCTTTGCTGAGAATGCGAGAAAGTAAATGCTGTTTTCTTATGTTACGGCTAAATTGTAAATGCAGCTATTTTTGACTTTGTATTTTATTTCTTTTGTTTTATAATTGTGATTGGATTTAAGAACGTCTTCTTTGTAAAGCATTGTGATATTTCTAAGGTATACTATATTGTGAGACCTAGGCAGCAGTGCAGTTTGTATATTTCAGGAAATACTATTGTCGTACAGTTAGTTAGTTTATTGGTTAGGGAATAATGAATCATGAATGAACCTACCGACTCTGTGAATCCCACAAATCTGTTATTTGGAGCAGCTGAAATCCATCAAGACTGGTTGGGACTGCTTGAAATAGAACTATCACCAGGTTTTTGCGTCACATGGATATGATGTATCAAACTGCCATTGTGAATTTTTATGAAGAAGGCAGGAAGACTAAAATCCAAACAAAAAAGTTAATATCTATTAAAAAATCGAAAAGTCTAAAAAAATGTCCTATATATCCACTAAAGTTTTGCATTTTTTGTTGACTTCAGGACGATTTTTATTGTTAGGCACAAAATGTGACATTGTGGACAGAACACATTCCTGAAACATTGTACATCTTAGTTCCCACTTTATCTCTTTCAGCATGAAAAAATGAATGTAAATTCATTAAGAATGGTGTAGATGACGCGAAGCTGCTTAACCTCACTGCTTCTATTTAAATTCAATATTTGACTGAAATGGTAAAATACTTAAAAGATTGCGCACTTGCGCAAATTATACTTACTTTGCTGAGGAAAAAATTATGTCTTGAATATTATTCAGAATTATCATGACTTTTTTATTTTTCCTTCTATTGAATCCGCCAGGAAAGATGGTCCTATATCGTTCTCTAATTCAAAGAAACCCCAATGTGATTTGAAGATCAAACAAACATAGCCGGCGAACTATTTCCATATTGCAATATTCAACTTCCTGACAGACGGCAGTTCCTGGACCTAAGTAGAGCAATTCAGTTCCTGGAAGGAAGAAAACCGATCCTCTACTTCCAATGAACAATGCGTTAATCCTGCAGCCTTAATCGCATCTTAAACCAATTCACGAAGCAAGTACTGGAATCCTTCACATGACAGCGACAGCCTGAATTCAAAATACATGTAGTCTTCAAATTTTATAATCAATAAGTACAGCTTTTTCAGATCGGCAACTTTAACGCTGTGGTGCGATTTGGAACAAAAGGTGCTTCATAAACAGTGCTTCAGTTGGTATAAGCTCTCCTTCATATGTATACCAAAAACTGTTTATAGCAACATTTTAGGAAATTTACTTGCGACATGGATATTTCAATTGCAGTGATGTTTTTTAAAACACATTATGCATTTATTTATTTTTGCTTGGAATAAGAGCTTAAAATATTTAATCACACTGAAACAGGTTCTTAATTACAAGGCGCATGAATAAGGTAAAACAGCCACTAGGTTTTTATTTTTGTAGGTTCTTATATGCGGGAATTTACTGTAGTTCTTCCCCTTTGTAAACTAGGAAGAGGATGACATGGTCCCTTACTCTCTACAGAGCACAATATTCTAAGGTAATGTAGAAAGAAATAGAAAGATAGTAGCTTACTGGCACCGCGGAGCAGGAGGGGGGGGGGTAGCCTGAGCCCCAAACTCCAAATACTTTTAGTTTGGGAGCTGGGACACAGGCTTTTTTAATGGTTCGGCCCCCCCCCCACTTTTTTAGACCCCCACACTTTTCTCAACGCTCCACGGTGCCTGTCTTATGCATCGAGATATGCTATTCCATTTTCAAATTTTGCTCTCACCCCAAAATTTGAAGTACAAATGACCGCCCCGTGCAAATACGGTGTAATTAGACCACCGACCGCCCGGTTGGAAATGAAGTAACCGAAAAAGCACGAGAAATTCCCTCCATGCATTTGTCTGCAAGAACTAATTATATTGATCGAAACTGTTTACGCCACATGAGCTGGAACCCTTTCTTATTGCTGTTCAACTTTGAGTACAACAGGTATAACTACCAACCCCTATAGTCAATTCGTTTTCGATGATCTGTAGTGACTCCTTTGTCTACTTTCCATTGTCACACCATGTCATGCTGACAGACCTTTTCTCGCTCTTCAGTCCAGACTTTTCCATCCTCATTACATCATCATTTCATCATCTCATCCTTATCAGCAGATAAGTCAGAGTCAGAGTCAGAGTCAGTCAGAAACAGAGCTACAGAATACAACAGGAAACGTCTCTCTCTCTCTCTCCTCTCTCTCTCTCCTCTCTCTCTCTCCTCTCTCTCTCTCCTCTCTCTCTCTCCTCTCTCTCTCTCCTCTCTCTCTCCTCTCTCTCTCTCCTCTCTCTCTCTCCTCTCTCTCTCTCCTCTCTCTCTTCCTCTCTCTCTCTCCTCTCTCTCTCTCCTCTCTCTCTCCTCTCTCTCTCTCCTCTCTCTCTCCTCTCTCTCTCTCCTCTCTCTCTCTCCTCTCTCTCTCGCATACGTTAAACCTGATACGATGGTCGATATTGGAATTACTTCTTAGAACTTATAAGGGCTTTCTAGAACTGATACTGAAGCATGTTGAAATATTATATGGGGAAGCCTCTTTCCTTCCTCTTATGCGGATCCCATTCTAGCGATTGCAAGGGATTGCGAATGGAGCACGCGAAGTATAGCGAGTTATTTTTTTCAAAATAATATTTTGACAACGTTCGTTTCAACGTACTTTCAATTAAGAATGACGTCACATTTGGCTTCAAACTGAGGCTCTTGTGTTTCCGAGTCTAACGTGCTAATATTTCTAGGGGTGGTCACGTTCTAATATTAATATTTCTCAAAGAAACGAGAAACCCCACAATTCATCACCAGATAGCCCGTTCTTAAACGCGATTGCATTTCAGAGCTGTGTAGCCAGTAATAGTAGCGATTGTAGCCACTAATAGTGGGAAATACCCACAGAAGCAAAGGGTTCGATGAATAATCAGCAACAACAACCACTTCATGCATTTTACAATTTTACATGTATTCTGACCTTCTGCTGTTGAAAAAGTCCTTTTTAGACAATGCTTGGCTGATGTTGATATTTAAAAGGATAGAAGAAATTATCTCCCTCAAACTTTATTTTAACCTTGAACGTTGAAAAAAATTACGAAAACAAAGCTATTTTGATTCGTTGCCCTAGTTTATCAAACAATCACGTCACATTTTCATATAAGATGTAAAAAGATTCTTTTTGTTCATATTTTATCTTCGTCTCTATCTTGAAAATTCTGGCACACTTATTGCGTGAAATTGACGAACTGTTTGGCATAATCACAGACGCGAAACTAAACCAAAAAATCTTCTTCATGAGTTTGGGACATTATTGATAAAGATCAAGTCAAGAAAAACAAGGAAAAGCTTCAAATTGGGTACATAGTGGATTAAAATTTTCTAAACATTTTCAGGCAAACTGTGTCAGAAAGTTGGCCTCAAATAATCATTTAGGGGTGGAAAATTAAGAATAGGTCAAAATAACACTGTTTCTTTTCGCCCTGGGGAGAGGCTAGACATTAAATGAAAGAAGTCAATGTTTATAGGCAACTACATTACGAAATCAAATCTAATGACTTTTGAATTCAAAATCTCAGAATCAGTCAATTCAACAAAGCCAGTGAAATGAAAAATAATTTTCACATATTGATGCATTAAAAATAATCTTTGTATCCTAGATTAAGCCTCAATACTCTGATGGCAGAATAGACTTCGTCCCAGGTTAAATAACAGCCTTGAAGATGCCGTGGTGACGTAGAAGTAAAGCCAGATCTTCCATGTAACACTCTGTTGTTATTGAAGACGAGTGTGTCACCCTCTTCCATCTTGTAGATGACAAGATTTTCTGCATGGTTAAACGTCTTGATTAGATTAGTGTAGGCTTCGTAGAAGTCTTTCACTCGCTCCGCAGGGGCATTGATGATCGACCCTCTCGTGTGCCCATTCTCGAAAATGCCATCTACTTCTCCGAAGCTGTTCAAGCTACGGTTATAAATGGGAAGAATGAATTGTCGAATCGTGAGTCTTAGAAGCAGCTCCAATGGCAATGCCAGAAAGTATAGTTTTTCTTTGCATGAGGATGAAAAAATTTGTGGACAATTGTCTTTACAATTGCTAGAAAAAGCGGAACTAGTTTTTGCATACTTAAAAGTACTTTTTTCGTCCGACACTCCTCAGAGTATGTAAACGTCGGAAGATAACCACAACCTGACCGAATAAATAGCCAGATGCGGATCGAAAACACTAGAGGGTGATAAGCAGAGCGCGTGATTGGTTATAATTGACCATTCTGCGTTACTTAACACCTAACTTTAGAAGAGCCCAAGGGAAAAGACATCTACAAAGAATATGATTTTCCATCGAAATATAGACGGACTCCAAATCACCTAGGTGAAAGAAAGGACGTTGGGGAACCTAGGTCATCCTTTCACCTAGGTGTTTTGGAGTCTGTCTATATTTCAATGGAAAATCCCATTCTCTGTAGAAGAAAGAGTTCGTCTTTCCCCTTGGGCTCTTCTAAAGTTAGGTGTTAAGTAACGCAGATTGGTCGATTATAACCAATCACGCACTCTGCTTATCATCCTGTAGTGTTTTCGATCCGCATCTGGCCATCTATTCGGTCAGTTTTTGGTTATCTTCCAACGTTTACATACTCTGAGGAGTGTCGGACGAAAAAAGTACTTTCAAGTATGCGAAAACTAGTTCCGCTTTTTCTAGCAATTGTGAAGCTTTGTACCACAAAGCACATGTTCACATAATTGTCTTTATTCAATTAAAATGAATAAAACTTCCTCAGAAAGTTTTTTGAATATTTTGGGAAACAGGTGCATTTTTTAGAGAAAGGGTGCTGCCAAGAAAACGGGGCTGGTTGCTAGTTGTGTCTTGTGTCAGGCTTCCCAAGATTACTGTCAACAATCATTCAAAATCTCTACAAATTTCGGCCATTCATAGGCAGTAGAAGTTAGCCTTGTAATACCTCAATACTCCAATGCAAAATAGCATTACTCATTAAGGACAGACAAGTTAAAACAGAATTAAATGGGTTTGCACAGGCCTACCTTATTATTGTTTGCTCTGAAATCTTGAAAAATTGTCCCAGTTCATCTGCTCCAATGTCACCAAAGGTGATCTTTATAGTGGAGAGTAAATCGAAAGCTTTGGGATTACTATTTCGAAGGTCTTCGGCAACTTTGAAACCGTCCACCAAATAGCTTTCACCTCCTTCGCCGTTGCATTGCTCGATACAATGTAAAAGTTGTACCTAGTAAACAAAGAAAGATAGTAAAAAAATTAAGTAGAATTAATTCGAAGTAGTATTTGACAGTGTTGGAAAGACTTGACCTTTGAAAGAGATGCACTTGAAAAATGTGAAAGCAAGTGATGGGCAGTTCTAGAAAACACGAGTCGTCATCTGAATGAATCCACTTAGATTTACTTTTGATTAACTAATTTTAGACGCTATCGTCCATTTTTCAAAATAGCTGACCATAGTTGTACATACCCCTGGCCTTTGCTGATAATATGGAAGGTCAGTATGGAGTGGAAGGTCTTTAGACGTATATGCAAGGTTACTAGCACCAGCCTTATTTTGGACGGCATGAACTTCACTGAAAGACAAAGGACGATCATGAATGTATAGCTTGCAGGGTTCTTTGCTGGAGTGGAGAGAGAGGAATACCCGATGTACCAGACTCGTTTTATGTAGAATAATAGAGACTTTTATTTTTCCCTGGGTACCAGACTTCTTTTTTATACAAAGTGAGCCTGGTACCCAGGGTAGGCCTGTATTGCCGACGGTTCATTCAGATCGTGAATAGGATGAAGAAATTGACATTCCATAAGACCCTTGATTTTTCATCAAATGTGTTTTATGTTTGGTATAATCTTCTTCAGAAAAAAAACTCGCTATAATTCGAATGAAATTTTCTCTCATACATGACATAAACAAAAACGTCACAGATGCCTAGTAAATTCTGTCTAATTGCCGTATGCTTTTAGCCGCAAGATCCCGTAATACTTTCCACAATTTTTTAATTTTAGCAATGTCATTGAAGGAGTATGAGAAATAGCCCAACTATTCGGAGTAAGACAGGGAGTAAAATGTGCACTCACCCATAGTGGGTCGGAAAAAAGCTGCATAGCAGGCGGTTGGTGATTTGTGACAATGTGTCTACTGTTTTTGGTGCTTCCTTCAACAATGTCAACCCTTTCGTTGCAAGGGTTTCGAGCCAAGATAGGCACGACGCGTCGTCTTGCAATACATTGTCAAAATTGTACTTGGGGATTCTTCCAGCCAACTCGCTTCCCCAGGTGACAGACTTGAGGCCACAGTCACTCCTCGATCGTATTTCCTTCTCCGTCTTTGGGAATCTCCTTTCCCTCAACCATTTGAAGGGAAAAAGGCTGCGATGCCCGTCCTCCCATTCCATTGTTACCGCGTTTTCGTCCGATTGCGTGGACACCGGCCTTATGTGAACAGAATAATTACCCAGAATGTGGCATGTCCGTTGCAGGGCCGTGGGGTGGAAGCAATCCTGGCACTGGCAATTGTCGCGTAGGTATATGAAGGGATACGAACTTTGATCACCATCATCCCACGTCACATTCAAGAGATCGGTAGTTGCACGGATGGTGATTTGCCTCGCCAAACAGCCGGCACGACATAATGTGTTCTTTCCCAGCAAACGATTTCTTCCGCAACCAGGTATTGCAGGCAGATGCTGGACTCGATACGTCGCGAAGCTTGTGATATTTTTCGCTATCATGAACGACATGATAATTTCCATACGCGGTCTAACACTCTGTATCTTATTTGGAAGTTCAATTAGTCGACGGAAATGGCAATTCCCCTCAACCGCAATTGTCTACACACTATCATATGATTGAGTAGGCTAGACAGTTCCGTAAAGTTTCATGTGGCAAGGCAAAAATAAAACTTAAGAGTTCATTTCGAAGTTGATTTGAAGTGGTTATGTCGTCCATTGCTGATGGTTGCCAGAACAGACAAATTGGTAAAAATGCGCTTGAACGTGGATGGAAGCCAAGCGGATTCCAAGAACTCCAAAAGAGAAAACATAGGTACGAATTTCGCAGCGAATTCGCGGCGAAATCACTGGCAAGCTGATCTGGGCATACGCAGTCCTGGATATTGATTTTGCAGCGAATTCGCAGGAAAGTAGAAAAGAGTTCTTCTACCTTTTTGCTGCGAAATAATTTCTCAAGTAGCGATGGCCAATCAGAGCGCGAGCCCACAAGGCACTACACATCTCTGCGATGATTCTGCCTACGGTCGTGGGACTCATCCTATATCTAGCAGCAATCGTGCACTGGGCATCTCCTGTTATCAGATATCTCAGCGTTACTGCCAATCTCTCGCTCTGGCCAACCGGACCACGCATAACGGTATTTTGCTTCGAGGTTTTTGGACCAACGAAGGATAACAACTCTTCTAACGTTGATGGTGACATCCGAAAACATTGAAAAAAGTACTGGTGATCATGTAGCCTCAAGTCCCTTACCAACAGATGAAGTTCTCCTTCTCTAAGCGTTCTTCGTATACTTTTCTAACCCAAATCGTTTCCTTTTCCTTTTCTTCAAAATTGTTAATTTCTTTTTTATCAGTAAAACTCTATTCACATTCACCATTCTTGAAGTTTTGAAAATGGGCGCCAATAGATAGAAATTTAGAATTCGCCGCGAATTCGCTACTACGTGGTAATAAAATTCGAATTTCGTGGTGAAATTCGCCGCGAATTCGCTGCGAGATTCGCCTCATGATCAGCCTTTACTCTGTTGATGCTTTATCGGCAGTTTCATAGCATGCGCTACGCCCATTGAACACAGGGCGCTCCAAATGCTATTCTAGGCATACGCATTATCAGTAGAAGCTGTTCTAGTTAACGTTTCTAGAAGCTTTTCCCCGTGCGTAGAATCACAAATTTCCAGTCAACACGATTTCCCTAATAGTTTCCACACTGTTAATGATGCAATATATAATAAAATAGATATATATATATAATAGGGGGCATTGGGGGCGTAGGAGGTGTCATGAAGTCTGGAAAGTTTGATTACAGTTGGAAAACATAAGCGGCTAGTTATTACAGCGAAGGTGAAGAATCCGGTTCGGATAATCCGATTAAACTCGTGTCATACACGTCGAGGATTTTCTTGACTGCATCAACGAATCACAGGTCGCTTAGGGTCAGGAAACGCTCTACTAAATATATAACATCTAGCAAAACATGGTACCTCTCTGGATTGCGCATGTCCGCCATCGTTTACTTTGAAACCCAACTTGCGACTCATTTTACATGCTTTTAAGTCACTCCGCTACGAAAGTGGTATGATACCAACCCGATACCTATTGGATTTGGCAAAGTGCTCGTGTAAACGCTCGAATCCAGTATGAAGTGAATCCGGTATGAAGTGAATCCGGTATGAAGTGAATCCGGTATGAAGTGAATCCGGTATGAAGTGAATCCGGTATGAAGTGAATCCGGTATGAAGTGAATCCGGTATGAAGTGAATCCGATATGAAGTTGCTCCGTAACCTCAGTTACAATTCTTGTGGCCTCAATCCCAGGCTTGAAGCGTCATCAGGCACGTAAATAATAGGGGGGCATTGGGGGCAGTGTCATAAAGTCTTTGGAGCATTTTTCAACAAATAACGGTTTGAGTATTGGAAGAAGACCAGATGGATGCTGATACAGTGAAAGTTTTTTTACTGCGGTGATTGGTTTTGCATACAGTTTGCAGACCAGTAACCACTTCATATAACTTTTTTCAAGATATTATTCATCTCTAAGAAGATGAAAGATGGAAAGAATGCTTCCGTTGTCAACGACGAACATAAAACTAAGAAGGAAAGGATTTAATTAGATAACAACATTAAGAGATTGGGTGAAACCTGAAAGAACATTGCTCACATGGGCGCGACTCAAGTACCAACGCAGAGGCTCCGAAACAAGAGACTGAGCCCCGCAGGGCAAAGTAACTACTGTAGCGTAAACAGGAGTCCTGTCTGGTATGAAACCAATCCGATACGGTGAAGTGAATCCGGTATGAAGTGAATCCGGTATGAAGTGAATCCGATATGAAGTGAATTAGGTATGAAGTGAATCCGGTATGAAGTGAATCCGGTATGAAGTGAATCCGATATGAAGTGAATCCGGTATGAAGTGAATCCGGTATGAAGTGAATCCGGTATGAAGTGAATCCGGTATGAAGTGAATCCGGTATGAAGTGAATCCGATATGAAGTGAATTCGGTATGAAGTGAATCCGGTATGAAGTGAATCCGGTATGAAGTGAATCCGGTATGAAGTGAATCCGGTATGAAGTGAATCCGGTATGAAGTGAATCCGGTATGAAGTGAATCCGGTATGAAGTGAATCCGGTATGAAGTGAATCCAGTATCGTGTAAACGTATTATTATCACTTAATAGGCTGTTCCCGTATCACAACAATTTAAGCACACTATACCGGGTGTCTTGATAAAAAGTACTCCTTCTTCCATAAGAATAATGAAAAAGAGATACGATATCAAAAGTTACTGTTTTGTTGTAAACTTTAATACATTTAATATGCGAGAGAAGGCGCAAAAGTTGAAGTTGATGCTAATCTAAAAATGAAAACTTTTAAGAAACTTTTTGTACTAAATTTTAGTAAAAAACTAAGAAACATTTAGTACAAGAACCAAAGTTAGGTTTCTGATAAAAAATGAGTACATTTTAGTAAATTTTTGGGATTCTAGATGTAAAAGTCTTAAACCTGAAGTAAAATTATAGAAACAGGAGCGAACTAATCAATTAATCGTTTTCTATTGTGAAACGTGGGCTCCCCTGAATCTCAAGTTGCAGAAGTACCTCGTTAAACCTACTGTCCTTTGATGTTCTCGTCGCTTTTTGATAGAATTGTTGTTTCTTGTCGACGAGGGTTTTAGTTGATTTAAATTATTTTATTGAGCCTTCACTTTTTTGCACCCAAGAACAATAAATTGTCTATTCGCTATTATGGCACCAAAGAAGAAATCAAAAATTCAGTGTGGAGTTTGTGGTGCTGAGTTTGACCAACAAAGTAAAAAGACACACTAAGAAATACAGCATCATCATCTTTTATCCAAAAATTTGATCACACCTAAGATATTTTAGATTTGTAGTTCTATTCTTTAGCAAGCTTGATGGTAATTCAAAGAAAGCATTTTTCTAGGAGTCTAGATGAAGTTTTATTTATGTGTTTTTAAAATTATTCACTTGTTTATGCTTAGGTTTTTTTAATGAAGGATCATCGAAGTTGGTTTGTCTAAAGGCATCCTACTCATGCCAGATTACAAAATGTTGAACAGAACAGTTATCTCAAAAGCGAGTTTAGATTTTTGCTGATAAGAAGAACAGTTTGTAGTGACACCTTTGTCTACTTTCCATTGTCACACCATGTCATGCTGACACATCTTTTCTCGCTCCTCAGCCTAGACTTTTCCATCCTCATTACATCATCATTTCATCATCCTCTCTCATCCCTCGTCAGCAAATTTATTCTTAGAGCATCGGTATAAATTATGATTGTATAGTTGAGTTAAATCAGTCAGAGTCAGTCTGAAACAGAGCTACAGAAAACAACAGACAACGCGTCGTCTCTCTCTCTCTCGGCCTGGCTCCGTGTTCTCTGCACGTTAAACAAGACAACTTTGGCTCGGATCGTCCATAAAGGTTGAGCAACGCAGTCGGTAGAAACCCACCACAACTCGTTTCAACAAGTTATTTAGTTTAAGGGGAAAACAAACCTGAAGATTTTAGAGACAAAACTTCGAAATACAAAACTATGAAAGAAAAGCGAAAGAATCAGCCAAGTTGGCGACAAAAATCGACTGAGCAATTAACTGAGAAAGCTGTCAGCACAAGGGTTATTTACTTGCCTGGGCTGAGAGTTTGCGGGTTTTCCAAAAGTGCACTATTGTCAAATCTCTAATTTTTGACTGCATGCATATGAAAGCACTTTAGGATTAAAACTGCAGCGACAAGGAACGCTTCCTTTCCCAATATTTAATTGCATGAAGTCAACATAACGTCGCCCATAAATCGGAAGTAATTTTGATATCCAGTCTGGACTTGTTCCGACTTTTGGTTGAGTTAACTTCGTTGTCTCTAGAGTGTTGTGTGAAAGAAGACAATGTCTAAGTTCCTGGTGTTCGTAGTCTGTTGTTTGCCTGCAGTTCTTGCGGTAGGTAAAATCATTTTTATTATCCACCACCCAGTGGAATTTACTTTACCTTCAAACCTTCCTCGGCTTGCCGACAGTCTTTAACGCACCTTTATGTACTTACGTCTGCACGAATTCAAGTACTTTTTGGCCAAATCAGACCAATCAGATGCATAAACGATGAATGCAGGTTGAAATGGAAGGATACACTTCGGATGTAGTTTAAACCCAGTGACTTGAGCATTGCGGAACTCATGGACTACTTTGCACCAAGGAAGAAAAGCTTGCAAGGAACATGCTTCCTGCTAAAAGTGTAGCTATACTCTATGCTTATTATGAATTCCAAATTCTCAAGTCATTGTCATATTTGTAACTATAAGGGTTTTTAGAACTGATATTGAAGCATGTCGGAATATTATTTGGGGAAGCCTCTTCCCTTCCTCTTTTGCGGATCCCGTCCTAGCGATTGCAAGGGATTGCGACTGGAGCACGCGAAGGATGGCGAGTTATTCTTTTTTCAAAATAATATGTTGACAACGATCGTTTCAACGTTCTTCCAATTAAGAATGACGTGATGTGTTCCCGAGGATATTGTGCCTTATTTTCTTAGGGGTGGTCTCAAAGAAACGAGAAACCCCAAAATTCATCGCCAGATAGTACGATCTCAACTGCGATTGTATTTCAGAGCTTGTTGAACAGAATAGTAGCCACTAATAGTGGGAAATGCCCACAGAAGCAAAAGGTTCGATGAATAAAGCCCGAAGCCAGGCCCATCGAAGCCGGGCCCATCGGAGCCGGGGAGGGGGTTGTTGGCTAGGGGGGGAGGGGGGGGGGGGGGGGTTGGGGATTGTGCCAACAATAATTGTAAAACTGCAGTATGTTTCCTTGTAACGGTATACTGAATGAGAAGAAGTACAATGGGCATCACTGTTTGGCATGATCACAGACGTGAAACTAAACCAAAAAATCTTCTACATGAGTTTGGGACATTATTGAAAAAGATCAAGTCGAGAAAAATAGGGAAAAGCTTCAAATTGGGTACATAGTGGATTAAAATTTTCTAAACATTTTCAGGCAAACTGTGTCAGAAAGTTGGCCTCAAATAATCATTTAGGGGTGGAAAATTAAGAATAGGTCAAAATAACACTGTTTCTTTTCGCCCTTGGGAGTGGCTAGACATTAAATGAAAGAAGTCATTGTTTATAGGCAACTACATTACGAAATCCAACCTCATGACTTTTGAATTTAAAGCCTTAGAATCAGTGAATTTAATAAAGTCAGTGAAATGAATAATAACTTTCACATATTTATGCTTTAAAAATAATCTTTATGTCCTAGATTAAGCCTCAATACTCTGATGGCAGAATAGACTTCGTCCCAGGTTAAATAACAGCCTTGAAGATGCCGTGGTGACGTAGAAGTAAAGCCAGATCTTCCATGTAACACTCTGTTGTTATTGAAGACGAGTGTGTCACCCTCTTCCATCTTATAGATGACAAGATTTTCTGCATGGTTAAACGTCTTGATTAGATTAGTGTAGGCTTCGTAGAAGTCTTTCACTCGCTCCGCAGGGGCATTGATGACCGACCCTCTCGTGTGCCCATTCTCGAAAATGCCATCTACTTCTCCGAAGCTGTTCAAGCTACGGTTATAAATGGAAAGAATGAATTGTCGAATCGTGAGTCTTAGAAGCAGCTCCAATGGCAATGCCAGAAAGTATAGTTTATCTTTGCATTAGGCTGGAAAAGTGTTCAAAACTTGTAGATAATTGTCTTTATTCAATTAAAATGAATAAAACTTCCTTAGGAAGATTTTTGAATATTTTGGAAAACAGGTGCATCTTTTTAGAGAAAGGGTCACTCTGCCAAGAAAACGGGGCTGGTTGCAAGTTGTGTCTTGTGTCAGGCTTCCGAAGATTACTGTCAACAATCATTCAAAATCTCTAAAAGTTTCGGCCATTCGTAGGCAGCAGAAGTAAGTCAAGGACAGACAAGTTGAAACAGAATTGATTGGGTTTGCACAGGCCTACCTTATTATTGTTTGCTCTGTAATCTTGAAAAATTGTCCCAGTTCATCTGCTCCAATGTCACCAAAGGTGATCTTTATAGTGGAGAGTAAATCGAAAGCGTTAGGATTACCAATTCGAAAGTCTTCGGCAACTTTGAAGCCGTCTACCAAATAGTTTTCACCTCCTTTACCGTTGCACTGCTCGATACAATGTAAAAGTTGTATCTAGTAAACAAACTAAATATAATGAATTCGAAGCAGTATTTGACAGTGTTAGAAACAATAAGATGAACTTTAAAAAAGATGAACTTGAAATATGGAAAAGCAAGTGAAGGGCAGTTTTGGAGAACACGAGTCGTAATTTGAATGAATCCACTAAGATTTCTGGGGATTTACTTTCGATTAACTAATTTTCGACGCTATTGTCCATTTATCTGCTCGTCCTCGATTCCAAAATGTTACAAAAGTGTGTTCTACTTTGGACTGTGTTATCGCATATTCTTTTCTAGAATTGCTACCTGTTCTTGTATGGAGGTTAGGAAAGTAACTAGAGGGTATTTGCGGCTTTCAAGACTCAATTACGATGTTTTTTGGTGTATAACAGGGATCTTTTCCAAGGTAGGAATCAAATTTATTCGATGCAGATAGGTGGGGAGGGGGGCTGGCGTGCTGCAAAGGTAAAAGTTGACACAGGAACATATTGTAATAAAGAACTGTAACGCATATAGACTTGCGACACATTTGAACTCCAGTGACGTACTTCTAGGTCAAGCAGACACAACCTCCAGCTGAAAGCTACAGTTAAAGCGATTGCGCGAAATGCCAGAAATATTTTCAAATACACAAGATTTCCTTTTCTTCCATCCGAAAGATTTTCTGCACAGTTGTCCAATAAAGCTAGAAGTGACATACACAATGTTGAATTTTTAAGAATGGGTAACCATTGTTGTACATACCCCTGGTCTTTGCTGATAATATGTGAGATCAGTATGGAGTGAAAGGGCTTTTGATGTATATGCAACGTTATTAGCACCAGCCTTGTTTTGGATAGTATAAACTTCACTGAAAGACAAAGGATGATCATAAACGTATAGCTTGCAGGGTTCTTTGCTGGAGTGGAGAGAGAGAGAAATGACCCTGGGTACCAGACTCATTATATGTAGAATAATAGAGACTTTTAATTACCCTGAATTTCCAACGGCTGATTCAGATCGTGAAAAAGGATGAAGAAATTGACATTTAATAAGACCTTTTATTTTTTCATCAAATGTGTATATAATCTTCTTCAGAAAAAGAACTTGAAAAAAATTCGAATTAAATTTCCTCCCATACATGACATGAACAAAAACGTCACAGAGGCCTAATTATATACTTGTAGAAACGGTTTATGCAGGTGAAAATAGAGGATTAAGTTCTGGTGGACAGGGTTAAGTTCTGTCTAATTACCGTAGGCTTTTAGCCGCAAGTTACCGTAATACTTTCCACAATTTTTTAATTTTAGCAATGTCATTGAAGGAGTATGAGAAATAGCCCCACTATTCGGAGTAAGACAGAGAGTAAAATGTGCACTCACCCATAGTGGGTCGGAAAAAAGCTGCATTGCAGGCGGTTGGCGATTTGTGACAATGTGTCTACTGTTTTTGGTGCTTTCTTCAACAATGTCAACCCTTTCGTTGCAAGGGTTTCGAGCCAAGATAGGCACGACGCGTCGTCTTGCAATACATCGTCGAAATGGTACTTGGGGATTCTTCCAGCCAACTCGCTTCCCCAGGTGACAGACTTGAGGCCACAGTCACTCCTCGATCGTATTTCCTTCTCCGTCTTTGGGAATCTTCTTTCCCTCAACCATTTGAAGGGGAAAAGGCTGCGATGCCCGTCCTCCCATTCCATAGTTACCGCGTTTTCGTCCGATTGCGTGGACACCGGCCTTATGTGAACAGAATAATTATCCAGAATGTGGCATGTCCGTTGCAGGGCCGTGGGGTGGAAGCAATCCTGGCACTGGCAATTGTCGCGTAGGTATATGAAGGGATACGAACTTTGATCACCATCATCCCACGTCACATTCAAGAGATCGGTAGTTGCACGGATGGTGATTTGCCTCGCCAAACAGCCGGCACGACATAATGTGTTCTTTCCCAGCAAACGATTTCTTCCCCAACCAGGTATTGCAGGCAGATGCTGGACTCGATACCTCGCGAAGCTTGTGATATTTTTCGCTATCATGAACGGCATGATAATTTCTGTACGCGGTCTAACACTAGATCTTATACAAAAGTTATGGGTTTATCTCGAAGTTGATTTGAAGTTGGTTAGGTGCTCGTGTAAACGCAAAAATCCGCTATAAACTTGCTCCGCAACCTCAGATACAATCCTTATGGCCTCAGGTTTGGAGTGTTTTTTAACAGATTATGGTTCGACTAGCAAAGAGAAACCAGGTGGATGCTGAAACAGTGAAAGCTTTCTTCATAGCGGTGATTGGTCGTACCAGGTCTTACACATATTTTCAGATAATTAGCCACCTCATAGATTATTTTTCAAGATATGACTCATCTCTAAGAATACTGGAAAGAATACTTTCCTTGTTAACGACGAACATAAAACTAAGAAGGAAAGGATTTAATTAGATAACAACATTAAGAGATTGGGTGAAACCCGAAAGAACATTGCTCACATGGGCGCGACTCAAGTACCAACGCAGAGGCTCCGAAACAAGAGACTGAACCCGGCAGGGCGGAGTAACTACTGTCGTGTAAACAGGAGCCCTGTCTGGTATGAAACCAATCCGATACGGTGAAGTGAATCCGGTATGAAGTGAATCCGGTATGAAGTGAATCTGGTATGAAGTGAATCCGGTATGAAGTGACTCCGGTATAAAGTGAATCCGGTATGAAGTGAATCTATTATCATCCAGGTCAAGATTGTCTTTTACGTTTAAGTGTACAAAATTTTTCGATTTGAGTAATAAGGGTATCTAGTTTGCTTACACTTTGTTTTTATTATTATAAACACTTCTCTGATTATTATATATTTCAATTTTTATCTCGTACGACACAAGAGTAAACGCAGCGGTTGTAAATGACGTTTTCTTTCCAGGCCACTGGAGACGGCAGTAAACCTGGTTGTAGCGGTGCTGGGAAGGTATTGCTGAAATTAGTTGATGATCATCATTATTAAATAATTTATTGAAATACACATTCTTTTATAAGAACAAAGTCGATTAGAATATTGGAGCACAAAATTGCTAAAATTTAAGAACAATTTGAGAATAATGCCAAGCTCAACCTTCATCAAGATTAGAAGTTCTCCTTAATCTGAGTTTCTTTAAAAAAGAAAAACCATCGTCATTTTGACGCTTTACACATTATCCCATATATATTTATACATATATTTGATGTTATTGTGATTTATGATGAAGCAACGCATCAAAAAAGATTTAACATTTTTCTTTGATCTCAAGGCAAATTTACATCTTGTGCAAGAATAATTTAAGAAAAATCTTAGGCTCGAAATCGAAAATTTTTAAGAACATGGGGCTAAGAAAACAATTATATTCATATAAAAAAGTGTGTGCGACACGATACATAACAGTGTAACATCGCTTTTCAGTACGTGCGATCAAAATGAACACTTGTCTTCATCAGAGAAAGAAGTAAGGGACTTCTTGGAGTTGAAAAAGCTACCAAATCCGTTAGTAATCCAATAATTTTGAAGACAAAACCAACTTTGCACAAGTCCTATGACCAAGCTACTCTTTTCTATCCGTTTTATTATTCCGCTTCTGCAAACTTGCGTCCTATAACTTATGCTTCAACCAGTCTTGTCATCAGGAAATACTGTAGTAAGTACTGACAGGTAGAGCTTACCATGTTTGAAAAGGCAGAAGAAAATCTTTTTACGTTGTTATCTAACGTTTTTGAATGGCTGTGATTTCATTGCGTCTTTCTAGAAATTTCTGGAACCACTTGCATATATGCGTTAAATATCGAATTTTTTGTATACGACATACAGCAGAAAATGTTTTCTTGCAGAATATTAAAGAGTGGTTCACGAAACTCGGAGCGTTGTCAAACGAAGTTGCAGCTAGTTGTTCCAGATTGCCTGAAGCTGACAAAGTAACGGCCTTGGAAAATAAAGTCAGCAGTTTGGAGGAGTGTTGCAAAAGGAATGGAAATTCTGTTCAGCAGTTTGCTGCTCAAACGCAGATGAGGCTGGGCGAACTAGAGGCAAGAGTCAAACAGCTCAATGATTCCGTTACACGACAGAAGACAAATGCTTGGATTAAGAAAGTTCAGAATGGGTTTCTCGAGAAAAAAGGTGACATCTGCCAGCTTCAATGCTTTCAAGGGACTTTTGCCTTCCCAGGGAAGCGCTTCTTCTGCAACGAGAGCGATGCATGCATCAATGCTAGATGCGTGCAGGTTGCGTCTTGCAAAGAGCTGAAGAAACTGATGCCGTCTTTGAGCAGTGGTGTCTATACGATTCGACGCAGCGAAGGAAGCGTTCCTTACCAGGTGTATTGCGACATGACTACTGACGGAGGAGGCTGGACCCTAACTGCCGTCATAGCCAATGGCGACAACAACAACTGGGTTTTTGGAGACACGGACAGAGACTATGGTGACGCATCGTCTCTCTGGGAAAACGATGCAACATTAGGCCAGATTGATGACGTAACGATGAAGACAGCTAAAGACTTCAAAAGCCAAGCATTTATTGATGTACCGGCGAAAGAACTTCTGATTACCTACAAAGGTCAGTGTTTAGTACTACTAAAATTCCGAGCAAAAATGCGAGAAAACATTTCTTTGATCATTATCAATCTGTTAATTTCTTTGTTAACATATCTTCCTTAAAAAGGGAACTTTTTAACACTATTTGAAACCATCCCTCTCAAACGCTGTTTCTCATCTATTTGCACACTAAGCTTCGTTTACTAGTCTCTACTTATGCCTTAAGCCAATTGCCATATACCTCTTGTCCTTTGCTATAGACCTCTTGTCCTTTGCTATAGACCTCTTGTCCTTTGCTATAGACCTCTTGTCCTTTGCCATAGACCTCTTGTCCATTGCTATAGACCTCTTGTCCTTTGCCATATACCTCTTGTCCTTTGCCATAGACCTCTTGTCCTTTGCTATAGATCTCTTGTCCTTTGCTATAGACCTCTTGTCCTTTGCCATATACCTCTTGTCCTTTGCCATATACCTCTTGTCCTTTGCCATATACCTCTTGTCCTTTGCCATATACCTCTTGTCCTTTGCCATATACCTCTTGACCTTTGCTATAGATCTCTTGTCCTTTGCGATAGACCTCTTGTCCTTTTGTGGCAAACCACTCATCTTTTGTTGCAGGCGTCTTTCCAGTTGTTTTTTAGCTCTTTGCGACTAACTCTTAGAGTTAATGAGTGCGCACAAAGAAAGATAGCGTTCAGGAGTTCTGTTTCCGCCCTTTTATTTCAAATTTTTTTTAATTCGTACTAGGGCAAGAATACATTCAGACCGGCGAAAATTGTCTAGGAGGATTCACCATGAAGCGACTTTTCAACATCATGCGGTTCTCTTGTGCTGGCAGCTCCTACAACTGTCACTATGGAAAGTGCATTGGAACCGGTGGAGGGTCACTCAGCTCCAAGTGTGACCATTCCTGTGCCATCGCCAGGTTTAAGCCCCCTTCTGCCATTTCATCAGATCCACTAGCCAACGGCAGATCACCTTCTAAAGTTTTGATTAAAGCTGGGGAAGCCGAGGGGGCACAAGACGGCAACAAGGACAGAGTCTACGTATCAACATGGCCCTACAGAAATAGTGTGGATTATGTTTGTGGACTGGGGTCTTTCACGTCTCTCAGTGGAAATGTGAAGCAAGCTGATATAAGCGTTCATGATGACATCAGCAAGGAATCGACCGATCGCACCTTGTCTATGGACTGCTTGTTCGGTAGGCAGGCTAATGTTTACGTACTGCTAGTCTTACTTATTAGAAGTATAGTTTCATGCTATCTTTGTTGTTGTTCTGTTTGTCTACCCCTGATACTACGAGGAATGGTTCAGCTGGTCTTTTGCTTAAGCGAACAAAGTCCAACGAAGTGAAAACATTTTCTTACAGCACAATTATTGCGAGGTATTATGTCAAGCAAAACATTCACAATAAAGGATCTGATCAGCTTTTCGCTTTGTAAGGTTTTATTTAAAAAGCCATTCAGTTGGCACTAGCATGGTTATCAGTGAAAAAACTATTTGGCCTTTGACCTTCTGGCCAGTTGACCTTTTGGCCAGTTGACCTTTTGACCTGTTGACAATTTGGCCAGTTGACCTTCTCAGATAATATGCCTGCGCTAGTAAAGTTACAAAGTTATACAATTCTTGATTGGGAAAGCAAAGAACTTGAATTAATCTTGCCGAATGGGTTTATGTAGCGCGAAGATTTTGAATTAAATTCAGGGTAGAGAAATCACTTCAGTAAGAACAATGAGAAATACTGGATGGATTTGTTAAACTGGTCCTTGAAAGATGATCTCACGTAAAACTGATTCACGAAAACAAACTCACGTAGAACTGATTCACAAAAAACGAACCACTAGGCCAAATAAATCAGCTATTGGCAAAACTAATCTTAGATAAACGCTCGTAGCATTGTAAACATTTAATACACTAACATAATGGAGAAACCTTGGAAAATTCTGTGTGCGGATTTTCTGATAGTTTGAAAATAAACCATTCTCCAAAAATGATATCACATCTTGAAGTTTAGCTTGAAAATTTAGCATATTTATTATCTATAAAATTTAGCCATTAACATATGAAGAAGATAAGTTGAAAATAAACTCTATACTTTCCATCTCATAAAGCTATTGTAGACATTTTAGTATATAAAATAGGTATTTCTACGAAACAACTCACTTATTAATTTACTATGGTTTTAAAATGAGGAAATACAACGGAAGGCAAATTACGAGAAAGGCACTTCATTGTTGAATGTTTTGTCACTCGATTTCTTTTAAAAATACTACGACTTTAAGACGCATATGGAAATAGAGGATTTTGATCAGGAACTGAAAAAGTGCTACGATTAACGAATGCCATATCATTATAACCCATTTAGAACGTGTGAAGGCTTCTTTTCAAGAAAAAATGTTACATTTACAAGGGGGCAAACCATTAACTACTCGCAACTCGATTGTTAGCAAACACAAGACCAAACAAGCAAAACTGTTTAAAATTTGTCAGAAAAACATAAGGAAACTCTAGACGTGTATTCATGGACGCCTACGTAAGTTCAGGGTAAGATAGGGGCGGGGGACAAAAGCAGGAAGATGCTGGAATAGTAATAGCAGAACGAAAGCTATGCACTATTCTACTGTGGGCAAGAGGGGCAACTGCCCCCTTTTTTTCTGCAGAGGTCACTCATACACACAGACGTATGATTTTCGGAAGTATCTACCAGAAACATTTGGGCATTACAGTTTGCAGAAGCTCAAAGGGATCTGGAAACTGCATGGTTTTTTATTAGATAACTCAATGAACATAGGCGACATTTAAAATGATAGAAAAAACTTATTCTGCCAATAAATATGCGGTAATATCGTAAGTTGCTTGTAATGGGATGCGGTCGCATTGCTATTTCCAAAGGCAACGTATCCATATTGAAATATTTTACATTGAAACATTTTACATTCGGGCGTAAAATACCTTTATCGCCGGGGTCTTTTGCGAGATGAAGCTGGAATGTCGAATGGATCCGAGTGTTCATCGCTGCTGCTCTATTGACAAAAGGAGAACTTGATGAATAGAATCATTCCGGCTAGGCATTTAGATCTATATGTATAATATATGTGGAGGCAGATTTATCGAAAAGTGATGGCATAATTTGCCTGACTTTTTCCTTGGTCTACTTTAAAAACTGATTGATTAAAATGACATTTTAAAAATTTCATTATTCTCATAATGATGTTTGTATAAAATCGTTATCTTTGGGTGCAGAAACATTTCACACATTGGGAAACAAGGGAGCACAAAACTCATCAACAGTCAGAATTAATAAAATCTACTATTTGCAATAAACAGTTTCCAATGCTAAACGTTTGTGGACAGAGGAAAATTGCATTTAATATTCAATATTAAAAACTAGAAGGAGAAGTTATCATTTATGACTAAGGAATAGCCATTACCTCAGGAATAGATTCCTCATATACAACGCCTGTTCTTCTGTAAAGGAATCAGGACAAAATGACGATATGGCGGATGTAGAAGGGTATGTCACGTTCTTTGGGGAAACACTCAGAGAGAAGCGAAACAGCTTAACAAACAAGTTAATAATTTCCAAAACTTAACTGGCAGATGCAGAAAAGTGCCAAATCATTGTATGTTCTATGGCACAAAACTTTGCGATTGCAGAAAACAGCGGATTTTAGTATACTATGCTGAGATCATTTTGGCATACTAGGGTAGTATGCCAAATCCAGTTTCAAATTTTTGTCGTAATTGTGAACATGTGTTTTGACTTGAATTCTCGGGTGCACATTTTTAGGGGCTTGTGTTGAAAGCAAATAAAGAAATGAAACCAAACCTGCTTCCCCTGGAGACTGTGGATATATTTGTACCATCGTAGTCTGCGTCATTGTCGCTGTCGAAATCGATGGGCTGAAAATGACAAGAGAAGACTGTCACTTGGGTCAGGTTTCAAAGCGTCATGACGATTATCGAGGGTGTCGAAAGGATGCCACGCCCCTGCCCCATACCCACCACCACCCCCTCACTCTTTGGCCCCGGTGGTGTTGGCACCATGGATAAGTGTATGGCGCACAATTTTGCAATTCCATGGTTGCCATTTGGGGTTTTCGTCATAATTTAAAAACATCTTGGACTATTTGCAAATCCTTGTGATCGAAAATTCAATTGGGATATTGTTTTTACAAAAATGATGGTAAAAGCTGTCAAGGTTTGCAATTGTGGGCTGCCCTAAGAATGCAGCTTTTGCTGTATGATAAATGATCGCCCTTATGGCTGGAAAACATAATGTGTGCAAATGATGTTGAAATAATTTGGGATTATTTGAAGTTTGAGATTGGGGGTAATTCTAGCAATAAGCGACTTATACCTCCGTCTTGGTTCTTTTCTGTGAGGGCTTCGTCACGCTGATAAACGCTGGAGGAAAAAACAACAGAAATTGAAAGAGATTTTTACGTATTTCAGAAAAAAGGAGAAATTCTGACAAAACAAAATTTGTTTAGGAATAGAGAATGAAATACAGACGCACTCACAATCAGTGACAAGGGAATTTTTTGATGCGCCTCCGCGTGACCCTCTTCCTCTGCTACTAGTAGCCTTAGCCTTGGCGGTTCCCCGCGAGCCTCGTCCACGTGTGGAGCCTCGTGTAGAGGCAGTACCGCGCGAAGGACCATTACCTCGCGCAGCGGCAGTACCTCTCGCACCGCGACGACCTCGGCTGGTGCCGCGCGGTACACAGTCCATCTCCTCGTCGCTCTGGTTGCTGTCTAGTAGGTCAGCATTTTCTTCTTGGTTTGTTCTGGAGCTTGCTAAAACCTAAAAAAGAGAGTTCTTTAGCGGGACCCTAGGCTTGTTGCTTTCTGCCATGACGGGCTCAAAGCAACGAAGTTCGTTTTGTTCATTGGCCGAGTAATTCTCGCGCAAATCGCAATACGGCCTACAGGCCTAGTTTTATCGATGGCAATCATGGTCGAGGTAGTGTATTTGTTTGGGAGACGAGATTGCGGCTCCATTGTTTAGAACAAAGCGTCAGTGGTTGTTCGAATATAGACAATCATGGTCGAAGTGGTGTATGTTATTATCAGCGTAACCGGGGAACATTCGAATGCTTTACGGTACCCCCCGAAAATCAAGCCAGCCTTCTAAAAACTAGTATGCAATTGGGTACTGATAACAAGCATAACTCCATTCACGCTGAGGGGGGAAGTACCATTACTTTATCCCAGTCCACCATTGCCGCAAGTAGCAAATCAACTGCTCACACTTTAAAACCATAATATAAAAAAATTCTTCTAATACTTCATTCAATCAAAAAAAACGTTATTTAAATTTTGATAGGCAACAGGATTTCTCATTTACATTTTCTCAAATTGGTTACCGTGAATTCGGTTGAGATGGCTAAGCAAATCAAAATGAACCTTTTTATGTTTTCTAACAAACATGCATTTTATCTAATGAAGAATCTTCTTAACGGATTTAAGATCAAAATTATAAGTTAAGGCGTAATAATTCAAGGATAATATGGATCTGAAACAAAAAACTGTATATGATGACGAATTTAAAGGCAAACCTACTTTCCTGATCTCTTCGTTTCCTTTTGATCATCAAGAACTGCTTCTTTCTCCAATTTCACGTTCTGAAGCTCTTCTATCACGCTTTCTTCCTTCGCATTCCTTAGAACCAGTTCATTTTGTACATTTCCCAGTTCCCATTTCACAAGGTCACGAATCGCATCTTTCTCTTCTTTGTCAACAAATTCACGCAGAGCTTTGCCCAGCCTTCGTTCTGATAAAACTTGCAACTGGAGGGACTACAAAAAAGATGCAAAATTATTTTGTGCACGAAAGAAAGAAGACTATAGTATTGAAGCCAAATAACCTTATATTCGAGGGCTTTCAAAACCAAAGCTCCGACAACGTGAAATGTGAATTCAATATTCAATCACAAGAAGCGTGCACGAAGACACAAGCAAAACAGACCAACTCCACCGTAGCTCAGTTGAAATACCAACCAGGGTGAGAGAAAATTACTAAACAGAAGTAAGAGTTGTCGAACCTGGTCAGTGCTGTTTAGAATTTGATTTATAACATCTTCCATTCGGACAGTATTTGCATGGTCTATTGCGAAATCTTTGTTATCCATCCCCTTGTTTGTCTTGTCTCCTGAAAGAGCCAACAACATCTGATGGAATCATTTGCATATCTAAACATGCAGTGCTAATATTTTATCTATAAATTAATAGTCACAACATTCACAAACAAAAATTTGTCCTGCATAGGGTGAGCTTGGGATCTTGGTGAATGTGAGAAAATTTACGTGAGGCAATAAAAACGAGACAGAATGACGCAATCTTCTGAGAATGGCTGCACTGAGCTGCCTTAAATTAATGGAACAAAGAATATCTCGAAACATTGATGAACCAACGGCTATGGTAACAATTCGATCAAAACAAACCTCTTGTGAATTGGGCCCTCTTTCGATAGAAGAGAAGTATGTCCTTGGGATTAGCGACGCGATTAACGAACGCCTGTCCAAATCTACTGGGATTCAGACTAGCAAAACCACCGCTGTATTCAACCTGTTTACAAAAGAAGGAAGAAGGCAGGGCCTTTTGACATAACCAACAACGAAATCATTTAAAAGTTGCAAAAATTATATTCTAAAATGCTACATTGGCTCTAATATAAGAGTACTCTAAAACAGGAAGGTATACATACATTAGCTCTCTAGAAGTTAAGTCAGCTCTTTGAATGAAAGAATAACAAAATGATGGTGCTATGAAGAAGCTTTGAAACTTTTTATGCGCTGCCAATGAAGGGAACAAAAGTCAGAAATCGTTACCTTTAACCTCACTAGTGGCAAATTTTCCTCTGCGTTTGGGACTTTTTCAATCATGGATTCAACCTTCAAGGTGAAATGGACTTGAGGGTGGATATGTGGAAAGATACGTGATATGACGAACAAAACAGAATTGCAAGTAGTGAAAAATAAATTCACATATACTACACCTTGCAACAAAAACACAGAAGGCATAGGCCCTACCGAGCTCTTGGTATAAAACATCCTTCAAAACAAACAGATCTAGATTGCATAGTAATTTAAGAGTGCGCTAGTACAACTTCTGACCAAAAGCAGCGAAAGATGTTCATTAGCTCAAGCCACATTATGAATCAACTCACATGTGCCTAAATATTCTTGAAAATTCAGCCAAGTACATCATTCAACCAATACCATGAAATTGAATGCGAGCCTTTTCCCAAAGGTGCTGGCTTAGAGAGTATTACTAAGTAGTCGAAATTAACGAAAATACTATCTGAAAAGGGGCTTGAAAATCGTTCATTAATTTCAAGAAAACTTTTTGCAATAAATTATCTTTTATTTGAATCAATATTGAGAATGTTCCAGAAAAAATATAATAAATAAAATACTTGAAGATGTGTTCCCTAGCTGACAAAATAGATAGCCAGTTGTGGCTCAAAAGAACTAAAAATTGCGAAAGGAGCTTATTATTGGCTGTTAATGACCAATAAGCGTATATGTATACCTTACCTTTTAGAAGAACCTGAGAGAAAAGAGAAACTTTCTCCGTCTACGTAAAATAGGATTTTGCATAGATACATAGAAAGACCCCAAAACAATTAGATGAAAAGAAGACATAGCTTGCTTAAGCAGTGGTTCAAATGGGCCACAAGGAAAGATTCAAAACGAGACTTACCTTGTGAGTGAGGTAGGATGAAACACGCTCGTCGGACGAAGGATCCAGACTTGTGTCGCTGAGAGTGATGTCTTCAATCAAGAAAGGTCGCACCGTTTTCAAAGGAATCTTGTCCAATTTGAAATCCTTCTTGTGTATTTGAAGTAGTCCAACATGCCTAATTACAACCAAGAATGTACGTTAAGTTAGTAAATATACGTGACAATAATTTTGTCACATGAAAATACCGACGCTATGGGACAGCATTACAAATTTTTGATAGATACCGGCAGGCCTAGGCCACACAGGGCCATTGAGATAACCAGTTTGCTACATTTTTCCAACAGGACATTAAAAAATGACCAAAATAGAGGAACTGTAAACTGAGAATTGAGAAGGTATTGTCTCGATTGGCCAGCCAGTGGTTGGTTTGCAAAAAGACTTTGTTAATTACAAAAATAAAAGAGAACTTCAATATGCTTGATTTCTTCCCCAGGAGCTTGTCTCTACAATACAGCAGGCCAATGTGGAAAATGACCTATTACGTTCCATGGCGAAGAAGCCTCTGCCGTCGAAATTCACGGGGGGTGCGGTTAGTACATTAAAAAATGAAACCTTATTGATGTGAATCCCACAACGATATGGACAGCTTGTATAGGAAGATGTAGTTAAGCAATACATACTTTGGTCTGGCTTCCCCCGGCGACAGTGATGTTGCGACAGTCGACCCGGGCTGTGTGACGAAAAAAGCTTTTCCTGAAACCGACCACTCAGCATCGATAAGACACTCGTGCTCATGCCCCCAAACCACCAGGTCCAGAAATTCGTCGAGAAAATTTTCCGGAATGTAATTTGTTGCTCCGTGTTTCGCCCTGAGAATGTTAGCGTTTTACTTATTGAAGAATGGACTTTGAGTATTTTTTTCAATGGGAGCCATTGGCCTAATGTGTTTTAGGGACGACATATCGTAGACCTAGCACAGAACAGCGGAGCCATTTCTTCATAAAAATAGGTAGGCATACTAAATTTGCATTTTCATCAGTCATTGACCAGTGTTTGCAAACGCCGAAAAATTACCGAAAGCTGAAAAAATAAATAGCCAGTTGCGGATCGAAGACCACATGAAAGACTGTAAAAGAAAAGGCACGATTGGCTGTCTTATGACCAATCAGCGTCTAATGACTTCACCACGTGAATTAATTCGCAGAATTTGTTCGCCGCAACAAAAAGTGAGATTAATGACTTATACTTTACCAAGTCAAAAAATTCGTATAGTGGGAAACGGGCGTTACAGGAGTGCAAAAAGACAAACCCTCGGTCCCCATGGAGAGAAAGAATCCGCTGTTTCATGCCTTGCAGTACGAGACATTTATTTGCATTTAATAGACCACGAAAGGCTTACTTTTGACGTCATGCGATTCCCGTTAACATAAGATTTGGTAAAAAGAGTTGGTAGAAAGTTTGTCATAAAATATACTAGTTTTCAAGTTTATTTGAAAAGGGAATATACAATGTTGTTTATCAAACAAACGAAAGTTCCAAATTAAAAACGAAAGTTCTCCGATTCTAGTAGAACCAAACAGCTAAAAAGGACATCAAAAAGAATTTTATTTACCCCTGGTTCTGCACAGTGGAACTTTGCTAGCCTACGCTTCTGGATTTCTTGTGGGAGAGAAATGGATTGGGAACCCTTTTGATGGACTAAACCGACTTCCATCTCACTACCGATGTTAGATAATGACGAAGTTAGGTTAGTTGAAGATGTCAACACAACTCACCTGTTTTGGTGTATAACAAAAATATTGAACCAAGAATCTGGGTCATCTTTAGGCCTAAGCATGCGCACTTTGTTGTTGCAAAATGTTTTGTGCAACCTTTCATCCCTGACGGAGCCAAGACCAAAGAGGGCCAACTTTGTCGCACCTTTCTGCAGGAGCACCGGGCTTATATTGATTTCGTCGACACTCTGTGTTTTTCCAAAATGGTTGATGAGACCAGATACACTGAGAAGATCAATTGCACTCAAGCTACCTTCCTGAAAATGAAACAGAAACACTTTAACCTAAAACTTAGCACGGTACCTTGCTTGGAGCATAACAGTATCTATTGTAAACATACGATTCTTCATTATAAGAAATGCAAAAATGTCTTGCTTCATTTCTAGCAACTTCAGTTTCAAGATTTACAGTTTCCGGTAACCTCACCGCAAAGTCTGTAATTACCCTACATAATATAGATAAAAATGTTGTGAGACTCATTTAAAAGAAAAATGATAGCACAGGTAAAAGGGGTTATGGGGCTGTTCTGAGATAAATAAGGTTTAAAACGACAAGTGACAAAAAACGAAGAATATGAATGCTTCAAAATTGGTCAGGGTTGTATATGACGCATGAAGACGAAAGGTGATGACAAAAACAAATGATTTATTACTTCAAGGTCACAGAATGTGACTAGTTTCTCTTCATCCATTTTTGTCAGCATATCCCTTGAGAAATATAACCCAATTCTTTCTTATTGGAAATAGTTAATCTACTAAAAGGGAACTTTTTTCGAAATTTTTTGGATGACCTACCCCAGTTGGGTCATCATGATTGCCATGGACAGAAAAGACAGGGTACGAAACATTCAAATTTGGGTCTTCGTAATTGACAACTGGAATTCTAAGTTAAAAACAAGAAAAGAATCATCTTATTAAGAATTCAAAGTTAATAAAAACAGTTGAAAGTAAAAGATAAGCTGGCTTGGATAGAAAGTGATAATCATTAACAATAAATGAACTTCTTGATGGAAAATTTTAACTTGATGGAAAACAATTTCTAAATGATGACTGATGATGTAAAACAACAATGCTTCTCTATGAAGATCTGTGTTTGTGAATTACCAAGAAGAATAAAAGTGTGGGTTTTCAAATTCTTGTGCTATTGTTCCAAAATTTATTATGATGTTCTGTGTTATCTGACAGGAATTTTCTCATAAAGGCTTGGTGTCTTGGTGTCTACAATTTGACATGGGTTACTATCCTTGGATATCCTCAAACACTTACTTAAAGAGTTTATACAGCATTCCTAGTGTTAATATGGAGCACAGTCTGATGTAGAATTAGAGCTAAAGGCTTTTGATGGGTCCCAAAGGAATTGAAAGCTCTCTAATCAACATAGGACATAATCAAATATAATCAATGAATCAAACAATAATCAATGAATCAAACAATAACATACTTGCAATGGCTAAAGTTAATTGACTGGTCACTCAGGAATTCAATCTTACAAGGCCTGTTACCCATGCAGTACTTTCTGATTAAGTACATTGTCTGATGAAGAGTGTTTCGAGATGGTTTATTATCATGAAATAAATCACCACCAAGGAGAATGAAGTCAACCTGGAATCAAATTAAAAAAGATGGTTTTATTGAAAAAATATCCAAATGTGAATCCAATAGAAGTTGGAATTTCTTCCATTGCTACAGAAGAATAGTACATGAATTATCTAAATTGCTGCATGACATGTACATGAGAGATACACATCCAAACAAAGATCAGTTTTGAGATTGGCCCTTATTTGATGGATATCATCCTTCTTTCTCATTTGATTTAGCAAAGTGTCAAGCTCTTCTTATAATATTTATGTTAAAGAATAAAATGGCACTAGAAACAACTTGGTGGACTTTGAGTAAGGGCCAGAAATATTGTTTGTGACTGTAACTCTATTTTTGAGTCCGGGAAATTATGGCAATAAATGCGCATATCAGAAGCAAATACAGTATATATGTACATATTTGTTGATTATTATGGTGAAAAGGGATAGCTAGTTTTCACACAAAAAAACAGAAATACTGAAGCTATTTATTAAACGTGCATACATTGTTTTATGTTCAGTACTACTGCTCTTGAAAACAATAGTTGCAAGTTAGGAGGGTCTGCATTATGACTATAAAGTATATAAGGTACCAAAATTTAATCTTGGAGAGAAAAACTTGCTTGAAGGGAAAGAGATATAATATGATTATGACACAAAGGGGGTGTAGTTGCCATCTTTTGTCTCATCAAAATTACCAACTACCAGTCAAGACTTTTTTTATACTGGTGTTACATTCTCAAAAATTTCATTAGCATCCATTTGCACTCACAAAGATCCAATGAGAACAAAAGGGTGAAACGCATCATATGATTGTGGAATCAGTGTCCATCCTTTGCCATCAAAGTTACAAACAATCAGTCCCAATTGGAAAAAGAGAGGGATGGTGCGGACAAATGGCTTTTGTCAGCCTCTATTTGTAATTTCATAGATTATGTGAGAACAAGACTTTAAGTTTCATATAATGCAGGTTGCTTTAAAGGACGTGAAAAGGCAGTACAGCCTTTTTATCTAAAAGCAATGAAACTTTCTTGGGTTGGGAGGTCTTCACTTTATTATGCTTTGAAATCAAACCAAAACCTACTTCTTTTTCAACAGCATGTTGAAGAACCTCTTCAAAAGTTACAAACGAATCTTGTCCTCTAATTGGATCTTTTTCCATGAATCCAAGATGGCAGTCAGTAGCTAAAATGCACAACATATGACATTTGTTGTTTGTAGTTATATTTCCAAAATCATTAAATCAGGGATGCCAGCATCTGTCCAGGGTGAGGGGGCAAAAAAGTAAAGACAACCAGTAGCGCAGCAAAATAGTTTAGTTATTTTTCTGAGAGCTGTCCCACTATGGCTGAATTCCCCCTTATCTTGTGTTCATCACACAAAATTTCAATCGAAACAGCTGATAACCATATAAATTAGATAGTCGCAGCAGACATAAAATTTTAAAATAAAACACACTCTTTAACACATACCATAAATCCTCAAATTAGCCCCCAGGGGACTTGTTTATTTTTGATATTTTTGGATGGGGGCTTATTCAAGGGGGGGAGGGCTTATTCAAGGGGGGCCAATTCGGGGATTTACGGTATACTAGATGAAAATGTAGATTGAGCGGAAACCTACCAAGAAGAATGGATATGATATCATCATCGTCAGATGACTCTCTTGCATTTCTAACAAGAAAAGGATAAATTAACAAAATACTATTAGATCACTAGCAAAAAATGCCAAATTTATGCAGAATTCTCACTTTTTGATCTTCAATACTTGTCGCATTGAAGCAAAACTATCATTAAATATATTTCATTCTAATAAAAAAATAAGGACATTGGCACATTCTCGGACTGTCACTTAAAACCTTTGATAGCAAGTCTTATGATTTAGGAAGCTGCCAACCTCACCAGCTGCCAACCTCACCAGCTGCCCATCTTAGTTGCCACACCCCAAAATACCTGGTGTGCAACAGGTTTTGTACAAAAATATCTCCGGCGTGCAAATGCCATACTCTGCAGACTGGTGAATTGATGGACGTGTGGTCATTTGCTTACATTTAAAATCACAATATCTGATCGATCGGAGTTCAAACTGTTAAATTATGAAAGCCATTGCCAAAGATACTGTATAAAAATGTGAATTTCTGATGTTTTAGCTACAGTCTAATAAATCTAGGCAGATACAACCTCAAAACTTACCTGCTACCTTTCGCCATCTTGGATAGCACTTCCCGCCGAATTTCAACTTGATATCGAGGCCAGCATGACGAACCTCTCTCGTTCGCTCTCGCTCGACAGTAGATGGCTGACCAGGCCTGCAAATTACTTGCGTGGCAAGGTAAATACGTTAACTTAATAAGCTTTGTAATTGATCTACATTTCATAATGAAATATGTTGTTATGCTCATACTGTTTTTGGCCTAAAACAACAACAGACGTTTTAAAAAATGTCTAGAACGCAACTGCACGGATCACTCGCAGCTAGGGACTGCATGCCTCCCAAGATAAAGTACGCAGCGCCGTATTCCGATGCGCAGCTTGACATAATTTTATTGTGCGAAATTCGGATCAGGAAAAAATCAAGATTAATATATTTCCTCGAGAAATTATACGTATCAGCAATCTTTGGTTGCAGCTGTCTTTTTTATCTCGGCAATGACAGAAACTAAACTACATTAAAATTGTGGATGAAGCTCAGCTTTTTCTATTTCTTGTGAAATATTCTTATCTGAAATAAACTTGGGAGTAGACATGTATAATACAATTGGAGTTATCTTTCTGGCGCTTGAGAATTTTAAAATGGACATTTGAACAGTAAGTACAATTTATAAACAAAAAGCATTTATTGTATATCGCAGGTGTGAAACGATGACGCAGCTTATTCAGCATACGAATGACACGCATGATGAGGATTTGATACATAAACAGGGATTTTCATCTGAAGCTGATATGTGCTTGGCATGTTGATAAAAATTGGCGAAAAGGCCTGAAATCACACATTTCAACTGCAGACAACATGGCAGTTGTTTATGCAGCTCCGAAAACGATGCAATTTGAGGAAGATAAAGCCAAATTCAGAAAACAACTCCAGGAATTTTGTGGCTGGTGTGAAAAGACATATCAGCGGTTTTACAGCTACTTCTTTCCCACGTATGTGAAGTATGTTGAGCAATGGGCATTGTGTTTTCGAATTGATGCTGGCATTAACACAAATATGGCAACAGAGGCATTCCACAATATTTTGAAAGGATTATATTTCCAGAAGAAGCAGAATAGATGAATTGACCATCTACTCTGCCAGCTTTTGAAGATTGCTAGTGATAAGGTTTTTGATGGCTTGATCAAGAGTGAAAAGGGCAAGCGTACCTACAAAATGAGCGCCACAGATGAACGTCACAAAAGCAGCGCACAAATCAAAGAGCAAGACGTAATCAGAGTAGACCGTGGTAAATGGAGAGTACGCTCACAAGAAGATGATGGTCGAAGTTACTGTATTACATCAATAGAAGACCCGTGCAATTGTATTATTCGTTGCTCCAAATGCAGTGTATGCAAACATATGTATCACTGTGGCTGCGGCTGCGGCTGAGGCATAGCATGCAAACATATTCACGCAGTTCACATTAGACAACTCAATTGTTATGAAGAGCCAAGTACAAAAAAAGTCAAAAAACGAAGTTGAATGTTGATTCAGGAAGAAAGTGAAAATGTAAAGTACTTTCAAGAAATATTGCAAGATAATTCGGAGGAGCCTGGTTCAATCTTAAGTCTAGCTTGTGTCCGAGTTAACTGATATTGTTCAAAGCTCAACAAGCCCGCAAGCGCTTCGAACAGCATTGGCACATGTTAAGTCTGCAATAACCGTCGCACAAGGCCTTGGGCGCCTGGATAACGAACATGCCTATGACCTTAAACCTAAGGGCTACATCCCACTGAACAAGAAATTTGATATCCAGCCAAGATTCATAAAAACAAGAAAAGCGTACAAGAAGCCGCAAAACAGTTTGTCATTCCCCACGACAGAACAACGGATAGATGTAAAGATGAAGCTTGCCGATCAAGTCCCATTTATATATGCGTTCTGTTTCCAAGAAAACGATGAAAAAAATGATCAAGAGGTTAAGTGGGTTGAATGTCCTCAATGCGGATTATGGGCACATCAACAATGTGATGTAAGGACACTTCCACTTATGATTACATTTGCTCTATTTGTGCTTCTGTATAAGTGCTGCCACGATTTTGCATAATGTTTGCGACCTTGAAAAAATGAATTTCCCAACCCATTACCCCATAAAGCTAGCTAGCTATTCAGTATAATATCGTTACCTCTAACTATGCCACAACAAGCATCTATTACTAGGTATGTGACACAAACTTGCGGATCTGAGATAAATTGATATCTAGCATTACCACTGAAAAGCGCTGGAAAAACCATGCAAGGAGAACCATGGCCATCCCAATAGCACCAGTATAACAAAGATTATGGATAATTGTCTGTTAGAAAAGAATGGTAATTTTGTCTCTACTCTTATTAGTGTTATGTAAAGCATTAGCTGTGATTTTTAGCCAATGAATTGCCATAAATTTTTCAATTTTAAAGATTTCGTCAAAAAATTTAGAAATTCATTCTAAGAGTTCAATATCATATTAGAATAACAACAGAAAATAGTCTTCTATTAATCAGGTGCCAATCTTAAAGACTGTGACATTCTCATTTTCTTTCTTTTTGTTTTTGTTTTTCTTTTATAACAGCTTCTCAATCTTTCCATTGTAGGCAAAGATGTCCCATTATCAACAGACCAAATGTGGCTGAGATATCTGCATACCACCCTAGTCCTATAAATTCCACTGATCATCTCATGCTACTCATCATTAAAATCAGGATATTCATTTGCCAAAGTATCTGCCGAATTGTCTTCAACTTTTTCTCTAATTTCTTCTGCTTTAGAGCTTGCCTCTTTGTCATTCCTGTAATGAGTTCTCTCTGCCTCAGTCTTCTTTTCTTTTGTTGCCTTCTTGCTAGCATTAGAACCCAATCACGTTCTTTGTCTGACATTCTTTCCAGATAGGCAATTGTATGGTTTTTTGAGCTTTGATCTTGCATGACAAATGGCAAAGAGTGGCATTAGGTAACTTTTCTTCAGTGCTGCTAAACATCCCTGCTGAACAGAAGCAGTTTTTACTTTGATGGTATCAGATGGGCATTTCATTATTTGACAGATTTGTTGCTTGTCCTTTTGTATTCTGGAACCGAGAAAAGGCTGTCCAACAGAAATACTTCTCTCTCCTGACAACCACGTCATGTTCTTTGTGCTACCCAATGAAATCTGCCATCATGAATGATCTGGACAAAAGGTGCATTTGGCATGGATTAAATTGAAGGTTTGTCCCAAAACTGTGTCTTGCAATCCTGATGCGTTTTGAATATCTCTACCAAGCATTTTTTGAAAAACATTAATGTCATTGTCGTTTAACATGCTGTTTTTGGAAAAGGCAGATAAATCCTTTTTTATGAGACTGCAACGTAGAGGATCACCCATAAAGGGCTTCTCATTTTGGCTCAGCATAGTTTTAACACTTTCATTGGTTTGAACAGATGAACTTCCAGAAGGGATCCTCTACTGTTGCAGCACAATTTTCGACCGTTGAAACGAATGTTGTTACCCCATCCATGTCAATAACATATACTACTCCTCAGTGATGGGATCAATTTCTCTTTCATATATTTTAAACTCCTTTGCTTCCTCTGTCTGATCTCTCCTCTCTCCGATTCGATTTCCATGATAGCTCTTACGTTTCCGCATCGGTAAACTCTGTAGTGAATGCCTTGATTTTTTAATTTTTCATCCCTACAGTATTTGCGGGTAGCAAACCCTTCTCCGTCGAACGGGTCAGAGTTTCATGAGCCTCTAACAAAATTTCACTTCCATCTTGCACAAGGAAAGCTAGCCTCCTTATTTCATCTAGAGTCTCCCGACAAAGTGGCCCATAACATTTTTCCTGCGATTTCAAAGATTGTTGGCTGGAAGATGAATCATTACCAAATTCATGTCGAAGAACGACTTGGTCATTTTGGGAATCAGGCTGCTCAGGGTCTTTCAAGTCTTGCAAAACATCACAGGACCTGTGTTGCTGAATTTCTTCATCAAGTGTCATGAATGGCGAATTGCGATATGCAGGCGATAATGCTTCCCATGACCAATTTGGATATACATTGAAAACTGCAAAAAAATGCTTGCAGAGGTACGCAGAATGTCTCCAATCGTAACAAGTACAATTTGGCATCGCTGTATCGTCTCCAAAACTCAACTGGTATTCTTCCGGTTGTGCTTTTCTTGAAATGCTTGTGACTCTACACTTGCCCATGCTTTGCATTGAAATAAATAATGATGGGATGTCACTTGCACGGTCCTGTTTTTCCAAGGAACTCTTTAAGAAGCTGTTTGGTCGATTCATCAAATACTTCGGAATGCTGTCGGAATAGCGTCGATATGACGAATCCATCTTTATATTAGCATTGCCATACCTGCATTGAGAATAAATTATTTCAATTTGCTTTGAAAAAATACTTAGAATATATTGAAATCGACAATCGATTCTAATTCTTAGAATATATTGTAAATATCGTTTGCTATTAATAAAAAAATCCATAGGCCAGCATGACCTTCAAGCACAGATGACATTTGCAACCACATCGGACCATCTAAAAGGGCTTTCCATTTGAAATGCACTCTTTAACTGTTGGTAATGTGTTCAATGTCGCTTTGGATATATAAGGCTATATAACATATGCAGTTTTTATATCACATAATATTATAACATAACCTTATTCAATAGCAATAAAGCTTTGAATTTTATTAGCTGAATACTTACTTCTCAAATTTATCTGCGAAGAATTGCTCAGTAAGTATTGTAAGCATTCCAGTGAACGAAGTTTTAGAGTGCCTTTGCAGGTACTGGTACTTCAGTGTCTCATTTTGACGTTCTGTGCCATTGTTGGTGTTACAATTAACAAGAAGCCTGTTTTGCTTGCGATAAGCTTGAATCCATCTCTGAAATGGATAAACAGTTTAAACGATAGATAAAACGTATGACGTTGTTAAACGAATGTGTGGATTTTCCCAGCCCTCTTGCCCATTTACCAACCATTTGCTTTGCAACATGCTTACGCAGATTCCACAGTACGAGGTAATATGCTTGCGCTATTAAATGCTTAAATACAAATTAATCATTGCTGTTTTACGCAGTATGTATTGTTTAGCTTATGTTTATGCGCAAATTCTTCTTCATTACGTAAAATGTTTATGCGCAAATTCCTTATCGTGAAAACGAGGACAGTACATAATCACCCAACTCGTGATTGTTATAAGTATTCACGTGACAAATTTACGTAAATTGTAAGAATGCCTATTATTGGTTGATATCTCAGCAATTCCTTGTTGTAAGATATAAAAAACGTCAAATTATCAGTAGCATTCGTATTCAAGCCTAGAGAAATGAGCATTATGTGATGATAAAAATTGCTAAGAGGATTCCTTTTCTTGGCTTTTCTATTGACACGACAACTATCCGTAGAACTAGCGAAAGACAGACGAAATTCTTAACAGTATGATCTAAATTAAGATACTAGTTGGTTTAATACTTGTGGCACCATTGAGTGTTTTACATCAATTGGTGTTTGATGTGCATAAATTTAATTTTTTGGGTCCTGAAAATCAAATGCATCAATAAAGTCAAATTTCATCAAATTTTTTTTATTGAAACTTCTTATTTTTTTATTAATTACCTATTTAATGTTGAACCAACAACTTGTAGTGATTTATTGCTTTTTTTAATGAACTAACGCTTATCATTTCCACATTTCTCTCATCGCTCCATCACTATAGCAAGTCAAGCTGTCTCACCTTCGCCCGTCCCTAACTCTAGATTTTTCCATCCAATTCATCATTACATCATCCTAACACATGCTTCGTCAGCAAAGTTGTATTTTTAGCTGAGGCGTAAAAATTTGCACTGGTAGAGTAGCGAATGAATTAACTTCCGAGAAGTCAAGAACAGACGTCAAGACTCTTCTCTCGGTGATATTCTCCAAAGTTCAACGATTCAGTAAGGTAATTCTTATTTGTCACCTTCGTAATAGTTCCCAAAGAACAGAAATAAGAACTATTAAATTGGTGAGGGCTGTAGCAGATTTTTGACTTTTTCGTGTCATATTCCGCTTGTTACGCTTCATTTTCTGTGTATGATCGAGCAATCCACCTTTGCGTACCTTCACACAACCGTTTGTTGTCTTCCTTAACCATCGATCCCAAGCTTGTTCCCGGTGGAAATCACAAATGTGAAACAACCTTTAAGAAATTAATTTAGAAGAATTACCGTTTTGAGGAGTTGGGATTTTTTATAAATATTGAAAATAATGCTGTTTTGCACGCCAAAAATATCATGACAAAACGTGATCAGAAATTTACAAAAATATATTTTCTGATTGACACCAAAAAGAACTGTCACCTAACATGCATGATTGGGTCCATATATTCTATATCTAAACACTATATCTTCAACATTTCAAAATAATGTACAATTGAAAAATAGCTGGGCCTATTAGATTACTTTATTTTACCTGGAAAAACCTGCTCAGTTGCTTTTATCTTTTCATTTGAATAATCTGTCATGAAATAGTGGCATAAATGGATTCCATTTCCGTATTATACGCATTGCCTCAGCAATATTTTCTGTCGACTCTCCTTCGCAGACAAATGTCGCAACAACTTGATAATCAACGTTCGTCTTGACCACCAAGAAAACAGTGGAAGCGCGTATCGTGCTGTGCGATATGTAGTATCTAATAGAGCCAATTCATTTCCATATCTCCGGAGAAGCCTACGTTGCCATTCTGTTTGGTATACAAACAAGAGAGAGTTGTCACTGATGTTGTTATCCACAACCTTGACATCAGACAAATCATTACTGTCGCCTTCTTTATCGTTTTCTCTATCCCCAGGTGGCACATCCGATTTCAATTTTGGACCAATTCACAGAAGAGTCCTCCTTTTTCCATTGCTTTAGTCTTTCTTCCAAACATTATTTAGCGATCATGGAATAACTTAACTTTTGTTGAACAATGTGATTCGTTATCGTTTAAGGACGTGGAAAATATCTTCGATTTGAAGGTTCTGGACATTTTGTCCACTAAATAGCGTCGACTTAACAAAAACACAAAGGTAAGACCGCATTTCATTGACGTTGGAGACCCATTACTTTGCAAGATCGTCTATTTTCTTGACCAAACTTGCGTCAATCTCTTGTGATATTCCTGCAACCTATGAATGCAGTACATGAATAATAAAAAAATCGTCATTTTGCACTTGTCATCAAAGCAACCCCATATTCAAGAAATGTAAAGCGATTCCCCGCACTTAAGTACTTTTCTTCTAAAATATTCCCTAAATATGCTGATCTTAGAATTATTCAAAATGGATTTTAGACCTTTAAATAAAACTTGACGAATGCCGAATCAACTGCAAAGATTTCTGAGCATTGCCGTATTGTTTCCATCATGATGTCTATTTTTACCGAGAATATGTGCGCACGATAGATCTCTGAAAAAGACTATTCTCAATTTCTGATATCAGAAAAATTAAATGCGACCAATTTTATCATGAACTTACTGTGCCAGCTGCATGATTCATGTGGCTTGAAATTGCGGGAACTACAAGAATAAACTTTTTTGATGCTGAAATTGCGGTGTCTTTTTCCAGGGCTGCTCTTAATAATTTTGATGCACTTTTGCGTCTTCTTTCGGTGTTATGTGAAACCTGTTGATGACGATTTATAAATAATTCTTAAGAAAGACAATTCAAAATATGTTCTCCTTTCAAACGAATGAAACATAAATGAACTATTGTAACAAGTCAAAAAATCTTTCATTTGAACTTTGCAAAAACCGTTGAAGTTTTGTAAAAGAATGTCCGTGCGCTTCTTGAGTGAAACATCTACGATGTAAAAGTAAAAAATACTACCTTGTAATCAGGAAATTCCATGATTTCTTTCAAGTGTACCTCCGACGGACAACCAAATTTTTTTGTTTTCTGTAGCATCGTGTAATTTCGTTGATAGCTGTGGTCTCTCTACAATTACATAGAATTTTTTAGCTTGCTTGTTTTCCTAGGTCTTGTTATTATGACTTCAAGATCTAATCTATAACATCAGCAGTAGCAAGGGTTGCAGCTACTGAAAAGCTGGGATTGAGAGACTTTGAAAGCAATTGAGGGATTGAGAGACTTTTTAAGGTTGCATTAGCAATTTTGTTTCACAATAGGACCCTTCTGAAGGTATCTCTTTGTAGTATCACAACATTATAAATAATTTTCTTAAGTGTTAACAATTATTGTCGGGCAAGATCCTTACTAAGCTCCCCTATACATTTTTTATCTGTTACGCCCATGCTTCTCGGTGACTTCAAGGAACACATCACTCCTCAGTCCTAGCAATATAAATTTTAAATAATCTCAATTGACCATCTGTTCTTCCTTTTCATTTTACCTACAACTGTTTTTCTGTTGTTGCCACAACATATTCAACAGAAGAAATGAAAAATGCTACACATGCCTTGTTATGCTACCTACATTTTGTCTTCGTGCTAATTTCCTTTTCTCTTTTGCTGGTTTTTGTCGATCAACTCCATGTTGACAGTCAAATCTTTTATGACCCAAGATGAAAAAAGGTACTCCATTGAACTTATGGTGCTCATCTTCCCATAGTACTTTATGCTTTTTGGAATTCGGATCTATGTCAATAGGATATAATATGAGATAATATGAAGTCTAAAACAAAAATTTCATATAATTCTGATCTGCAGATTGAGTATTCTCCAAATTTTCTGAAGAAATTGAGTAAAGTTATCCATCATGAATTTCACATTTGAATACATTTTATTTGTTTTCAAAATCCAAAAGGATAACCACGTCAAGATTTTTAAGAATCACAAGCTGCGACCTTTGTGTCTGTTGCTTATTCAATGCGATCACATATGGAGAATTGTAAAATTTTGCACCGTGAACATATTTATTTTCAAGAAGAACAGGCAGGGCTACAGTAACTGGGGGCTAAAGCCAACGAAAAGCATAAAAATGTATGAACATTTCTATTTGAATTTGTATGTGGAAATCAGAGTGCTGTTGGCATCCTGATATTATTTAACTGGTTTCTGACCAGAAAAATGAAAGTTGAATTCATGAAAAAGATTTACCTCCATTACCGAAATCCTTTGTAGACCAATGGGTAACAAATCGTAATGCTGATTGAATTTCATGTTGGTTGATGAGGTCCATTGCTTCCGGTAACGTTTCTGTTTTGTATATTTTGTCACCATCCATTTCAGCAGCATTTTCTGAAACTGCAAATTTTTAATAATTTCAAAATCTTTCTTTTAAAAATACCTGAATTGTTTATGATGCTAAACCTAGCAGCCAGGTTTTGCTATTATATATTTATTATTGCTTTAATCTTTAGCAGCACATATGAAAAATCCCAGTATCACCCTACTGATCAAGGCAAGTCTTTAGAAGAACTTTGCACTTTCAGAGAAAGTGTTTTAGAAGCTTAGAGAGAATCTTAATTTAATTATTTCGTAAAACAAATAGTACATGTTTAGTTTCTTTAACAAATCTCTAGGTGTCTCTGATCTCCTTTCTAATGCAAGAAATAATTTTTCAGAAATCTTTTTAAAATTTTTATTTTGGTAACACACCCCCTACGGCCGATATTTCTTGATATATAAAACACGCCATTCTAAATCCCCTTATCTAAAAACGAGCAATTCATTATCCCACTTCGTTTTTTAATCTCCCCTTTCCAGGTTAAAAGAGACCAAACTGGTCATAAAGCTAAAAGCAGGTGAAGTGTAAAATAGCGACCTATTCAGTTCTTCAAGTAAATTGCTGTATCGACTCTAAAAAATACAATAGCTGACTAACAATGATTAAAAAGATGACTGTAATAGATGCTTGCTGTGACATAGTTAGAAGTAACGATATTATTCACCACGAAGCCATAAATGCACAATTTTTACCTGGGTTATCGATATCCATCTTGCCCTTGTTCCCCGCCTGGACATTAGTTTCGCGCCAAAAACTGGAAGTGCACTCACTTACCCTAGATCTAAAAGTCTGTTTAAGATCCTTGCAGTTTTAAGATCCTTGCGTTCTAGACATTTTTAGGTAGTCTATTGTTGTTAGGCCAAAATATGGTATAATGAAATGTAGATCAACTATAAAGTCAGTTCAGTTAACGTATTTAACTTGCCACGCAAATAATTTGCAGGCCTAGTCCTGCTGTCGAGCAAAAGGGAAGGCCATTGTCGTTCCCAGTCTTCGGTCTCGGTTTCGAACTCGCTGAGAAAAGTTTTCTTGAAGGTCCTTGTTGAGCTCAGGACAAGGCATTGAAAAGCAGGAAAATAGAGGGAAAAATGGCAAAACGAAAGAAATTCAGCTCGTGCTAAGGTCATTGCCCCCCAGCTGCAGGCGTCCTTGTATTTAGCTAACCGGGTCATTCACCTAGTACTTACCCAAAAATACTATATCATCGGAAAATGAATAATAAATGATATTTTTAAATTTAAGGCAGGTTTACAGAAAAATACTTTTTCAAATAAATTTAACATTGACCTCTCTTCTCCCACTGTACGTAAATGACGAAATAAAGTCTTACGACGGCCGCTTTTTCGACAAGGGCGGTTAATCCAGCAGGGGTGCTTATTAACTTTTGCTCATAACGTATGAAGGAAAAGCATTACTTTCGGTGTTTTCCAGTCCTTTTCTGGAGAAGAAAAGTGCCAATTTTTCATACTATTCATGGTCTGAACCAGGCCCTACAATTGCAGCAAAGTTTTCCTCATTCTTGAGAAACCATTTTATAATTGGCTGCTGTTGAGAAGAGAAAGTTGTAGATGGATAATCTTTTCAATCGTCAGAAAAATAAGATCATCAAAAAGATGTCAGTAGGATGGCTATTTCAAAAACAGTTAATGGGATCCTCTAGAAAGCACATCCACCAAATCTCATTTGCACTCATTTCCTATTTTGCCATTAAAAACATGTATGTAACAGAAGTTTGAAACATTTACAACTGGCCAACACAGATTTTATGATGCCAGTCAATCAGCAGTGTGCCAATCAAGTGAGTTTTCCACTTTACCTTAATTCAGTAGAACATTGCTATGAAAAACTAAATTTGATGAAGAAAACAAACCTTCTACCACAAAATAGCAAGAAATACAGTATTTCAAACAAGTCTGTGAAATAGGCTCTAAGAAATGTCTTTTTCTCCCCTGAACTGTATTATTCAAAAGATTAGAACAAACAAACTGAAGGCAAAAATGCTGAAACAAAGATATAGTTCCCCTAACAAACAAAAGCCCCAAAGAGAAAACTCAGAAAAAGTATAAAAACAATGGAGTACTATTTTCTAAAATTGAAAATATATCTGTGTATGGCTATTGAAAATCTCATGGAATACCCTGAACTCTTTTACAACACTTTGAGGGTTTCACCTTCCAGTCATATTCAAAAGAAAGTCGTTCACTTGCTTCTGTAATACACAAGCGGTTGTTCTCTTTCAATTCACTATATTTGAAGTACATATCTTTCACAGTTTGTTTGTGAGAGACAATGTGCTTGTTGTTGCATCCTCTTGACTTGTACTCAGTGTCAAATCTGACATCATGGACCCGGTTGAGACGAACAGGGGCAAGCCAGGTTCCTAAAGAGAAAGAAGGTAGTCAAGACTTGAGAGCAAAATCAATTTTAGCTCAAGTCCTGCAACTTAATCTTGCCTGGCTCTGATTTGCTTTTATCTAGCCTTTAAGATTCTTCAACTTGATTTGATTATATCTGGGGCATTCCCTAAACAAAACTATCAGGAGTATTCATAAAATACAAATTTTGATTAGAATTGATTTGGACTTTTGCTGGGCTATAATATTCTAACAGATATTTGTGTAGGCAGGGCCAAAACAAATTTATAGATGGCAAAGTTATGACCAAAACTTTTCATCAGGGCTATATTTAGGTGAATCAGCCTACAATTAGGATAGGTATATGTAATTCTTGCATGACAAAAAATTAAGGATCTGGAAAATTGTGGCACACTTTTGTTGTACAAGCCTTTAAGAGTTGTATTAATAGAAAGAACACCGATCTGGTCTGGTCATTGCACAAACTTCAACACTCAGAATACTTGATAAGCAATAGCAACTTCAGCATTAAAAACAAACTACATAAATTTATCCTGCTAGGAAAAAAATTCCACTCTTTGTTGCCTATCTTTTTATGAAGTGCTTTGAAAAATGTTGCCAGCACTTTCCATTACTTCATTGAAAATCATTGATGTTTCAGGTAAAAAGCTGACCCTCAATTTTCAGCATTTGTGATGAAGTGTCTCTCAAAAGTTCACAAAAATGACAAACGATTTTGAGCAGGTCACAAATATGGGAGAGGGATCTAATATAAGAAAAACTTCTTTCTCACAGCCAGTGCACAAAGTTGTTGATCACCAACTGGATCCTTGGTGAAGAACAGTCAGATTAATAAAACAACTGTAAGAATATTGAACAGGTTGGAATTTGAGTAATTGTTTATCATTAAAGTCCAGTATGATGCAGAGCAGAAATTGATCTTACCAACTGAAACATCTTCACTGTTATATAATTGCAGCATTTGTGACTGTCTCGAAATGTAGCGCACAAGATCTTGACTAAGAACATATCCTCCTCCATTGGCATAGGGTAAGTACTTGTCACAAAGCACCCAGTTGGGCTCTGCCCAAGGTCCTAGTAACTTCACATTTGCGTCACCTCTAAAGAAACCCCAGTATATTCTTCCATAATTTCGTTTCGCTTCAAGATCTCTCACAAGAATTCCAACTCGAACGAAAGAATCGTCGTCTACTTTCATAATAAATTTGCCATCGACGTTGTAACGAATCCATTCAAAACTTTGAAGCAGTTTTAATGTTAAGTTTTGATACGCATCGTGTAATTGGTCCAGGAGTATGATGTCTTTGTATTTGTTATTCTCTGCAATGATTCTTTGTTTCAGTTCGTATTCAAGATGCAATGTTCCGATAACAAATCTGTGTACAATAGGAAAGTCCTGAGGACTGCTTAACTTCAACCAAGTATTCCTTATAGCATTTCGTCTACTTTCACCTTTTGGTGCAGTAAAAATGAGGATAAATAAATAGCAACTAACTCTATTTTTCTCAGAAAAATGACCTGCTGTTCCCACACGATTAGATAAAGAATCTCTCCTGGCCAGTTTATGGCCTAATTGATCTTTTTGTTTAAAACAAATCACCATAAACATTACCAAAAAAACAATATTTATAAACCCACTAATAATAAGAGGAAACTTTCCTCGTAGCAGCCAGCTGATTTGAAAACCCATGGCAGAAGCAACGGGCAGTATACAGACCGTTTTGTATTTCAACACCTGATATCTTTTCAAATTTGCCACGTGCGCTCTACCGAGGTTAAACGCGCAAAATCTGCGTTAACCTCTTCGTCAGGCAAGCAACAAATTAATTGTTTACATCGGCATGGTGATCCCTTCGATGTTTGTGTTGCCACAAGATGGAGAAATTTCTATCACAAAAGAAAGTACTTTGGAGTTGGCCTTCACTGAATGTTTGATTATTACTTAGACGACGTTTTACCAACCAATATCGCCTGGTTTATAAAACCAGTTTGGGAAACTACCCAAATAAAAACAACTTCGACTATTGGCATGCGTCAGAGCCATGCTTTGATTCTGGACTTGTATTTCAATTTGATAAGTGATTAAAGACAAGCCACGACAAAAATTCTTTAAAGGGGATGCGGAGTATCTGTCTAAAGGCCGAGAATCTGACTTTTCGACTGCACAGGGCCGACACCGAACTTGCCCGCCATTTTGGTCTTCCGCATTTCATATGTAAAATAGTCATGTGACCATTTTTCGAAAATGTTCTCGTCATCATGGATGGCCCGAGACCGGAAATGGACAACAAGAAGTTGAACCAATCAGATCGAAATAATCCTGCATAAGAAATAATGGTGATTCCCCAAAGTTTGTTTCATTCCCACTAGTCGGGGGGGATGCGAAGTTTCATGAAAAATTTTTGGCGCCAATTTTAAATGCTTGAAGGAGAAGCCAAATGCATAACAGGTAACAAACATTAGAAGCGAAGTTAATATCAGGATTAGTGTCAGATTCAGGGGGGGGGGGGGGCGTAAGGGGCATATGGAAGAATGACAAATAGTTACTGCTGGAAGCGTTTCGTTTCGGGAAACACGCATTTTTTACCTTTTATCGTAAGAAATTTCTCAAAAATAGTTGAGAAGTGGCAAAAGTATTTGAGGAGCATTTGGGAAATTCACTTTTGCTTTGTGCTTTTCGAAGAGATCAAGGTTTCTACTCCAAAGCCCTAACAAGGGAATGCTGGGAAAATACCAAGAAGGACAAAAAAGCTATCACCAAGAGGAGAGAGACTTAAATTCAATTTGTATGCTCTTAACGTAAGAATCCCCCCTAGCAAAAAAATCTGAGCCCAGACTTAATCAGAGTGATTGCATTCCCTGGTGTATTGAAAAGAGGGTACATTTATCACAATACGCACGGAGAATGCCTAGGGGCATGCTATTGTCAGAAGATATTGGCACGGGTATTTGTCCTGTCTCTTTTTGGCATTTCTCCTGCTCCAAAAAATTCAAGAACTGTGATGTTAATGAACATGGGCCTAACAACACTTCAGAGCCTACAACGAGACCGGTAAGTTGGGAGCCAAACCTTGAAAAATAAATACAGAGCAGAAAGTTGTTGGGGTCATGGCCCCCTCCCCCGTCGCAAGAGGCCCTGCTTTTGGAAAGGAATAAAATGTTCGCAATGTATTTGCTGGCAATTCTATTTCGGTCTTTGACGTCATCAAAATAAGGCTACGTCTAGAAAAAGACAAGTATCATGTTTTTGTTGCATATTTATATAGTCAAAACTTTTTTTGTTTATCAACTAAATACCAATTATTATTATACACAAAAATTAGATCAGCAGAATGATATTTTTGTCCATTTAGATATAGACGCATTAAATCAGGCATTACGCATTAAATCTGAATTCTACTTCGTTCTTTGACGTCATCAAAATAAGGCTACGTCATAGAAAAAGACAAGTATCAACTTCAGACAAGAGTTTGATGCTTGGTAGATAACAGCATCAATTCCCCACCTGCAAAACCTTAAATTTCCAACTGGTGATATTAGTTGCTGGAGGCAAGAGATCTCCTGTCAGTCAATTAATTTCCCCATTTCACGTATTTTGTTGATAACAAAAGACGGAAGTTCACCACTAGTTTATCTTTGTTCAGGAATTTGTACTTGCATCAGCTCCAGCACGAATAATTTCGACAGGGGCTTGATAAAGTGTTGATCGTCCTAAACAAGAAAATATCCTAATGTAAAAAAGTAATTCAAAAGTAAAGAAGTAATTATTATTTAAAAAGTAGAAAGCAATTCTTAAATAAGTAGTAAATAGTAAATAAGTAGTAAATAAGTTAAAAGTAAGTAAAAAAGTAATTCTTATTTTTCTTGGTCGAGGTTTTGCATAAAAAATAATTAAGTAGCGAAGTTCTCGTTTATTTTTAGACAAACGATTTTAACTTTAGCATGCTGAAGACTGTCTTGGCCCTAATGTGTTTGTGCTCACCTAAAATTGGCACTGGGTACTTTTAGTGGAATTCAACCAAAACCAAGTGAAGATTACATCTGAAGGCTTCTCGACAACCATTCCTGTTATCAAACAGTCGATATGCTGAGAAATCGAGAACGGAGGCTGAATTACACCTGCTTTTCACAATGTTGAATTTTCTGTTTAATATTTTTGAATAATGCATTCGCTTACATATGTCATCCTTCCTCAAAATGATGAAAAACTGAAAGCAGCAAGGACAATTTCCCATTCACTTACAGCATAGATTATAAATGTTCTTTACATTGGAAAATACTTCAAGTATCCTACGGTGCTGGAATGGGAATTCTTGGAAGTGCAGCGAACAAAAGGAACATCACAGCATCCAACTTCAGATGTAGGCAACCCCCCCTTTCGCCTCAATCCTTCAGCATTCCGGTGTAGGACAGAGCGCATGCGCTAGCGAGGCAGCCTTGGACAAACGTGAATGAGAATCGAGCTGGGAATACAACGTTTGATTTGTAAACTACCAAGTAATTTTTAACACTCAGACAACTTACTTGTCCTCAATTTTGCCAGTGCCAACAAAGCTTGTATCGTGCTTTCCTGCTAAAGAAGGAGAAGTCAGTGTGGAGACAGAGAGTGTGTTGTTTACAGGTTACATGGCCGGGTATGAATCGTTCACAGGATGAAAGGCAGAGCTTACGAGAAGGCGTGATGAACAGTATAACTAACCGTACTATGAACCCAGTTATGTCAGTCGCAAGTGTTGAAAAGGACAAACATGATAGTCCTATTGCCACAAAGATAAATGCAGGTAACATAATTTTGTCAACCTTCGTTATTTTAGGGCTTTATTCCTGTTTTATTCGAGCTGATTCGAACCATTATTGTCAAGGGATAGGCCAGACTTGGTTTTCGTGAGTTCCACGAAGGGGTTTCCCTGTACTTGTCAGCTAATGGAGTCTGTAAAATTTGATGATTTCAGGTTGATAGTGGCCTTGGATTTCAGTTCCTAAACTTATTTCCTAGACGAGGAACTAGCCATGCACTTATTACAGGCCAACACATGAAGTACAATTTTTGAACGACTTTCAAAATTATTTTAGGTTAAGGAAGCCAGTGTAATCTTTGCTAGAAGTTTAGTGGCAATTTATCAATATGGGCTGCTTAAAGCTATCATGGCCTTGAATTTGGCAAGGTTATTTTGAATACTTTTAACAAACATGAGGAAAACTTGGGCTGTTCGATGAGTTTGCCCTTACTTCGATGATGTACTGAAAAAACAACCATGTCTTAAACGTCATTCTATTTGTTTCTCAAATGATTAAACTGGAAGTTACTTAAATGTAAATTAAAATGGAAGCCCTTCGCATGCAGAGGGCAAATAAAGTAATTTGCCGTGTTGCGAGCAACTTTTGAAGTATGGTAGCTGGTTCGGCTGCTCAGCCTTTTCAATCAAAACAAGCGAAATTTAGTGAGCTGGCTGTTATGAAATGTCGGCGACTTCTCAAGCCCACGTTTAAAGTTAGATTTCCCTCATGATTGTGTTCAGTATTAAGGACGAAATACTTTGCTGTAAGTGTTCTTGGATTGATCGGGTAAAATTGTTCAACATCGTGCGGTTGGTCAACCAGCCAGGCCAAGGGGGATTCCATTGCCAAGATGTCTCCATGTCGCCAGTGGACTATTTCTTTATAGTCGCGAGGTGCAGGTCAAATTTCACGCTTGATAACATTACTTCTCAGGGAATGAACACTCTGGATACAGAGCTGTGGATCTGATCAAGGTGTGTTGCGTTTTATTATGGTCTTTTCTTACATCTTTTATAAGATTTAAAAGTTATCGTTGTTTGTGTCCAACAAAATCTTCTTTCGATGTATACGATGTCTTGACAGGTTCGATAATGTGTAGCTTTCTTTTCCGGATGATGTTTTTGTTGCATATTTTCGATAGTCAAAACATTTTTTTGTTTATCAACTGAATACCAAGTTTTTTATTATTCTTGTGCACAAAAATGAGATCAGCAGAATTATATTTTTGTCCATTTAGATCTAGACGCATTAAATCAGGCATTACGCATTAAATCCGAATCGAGTAGGCCATGTTGTTGCCATTTTGATAGTTTCTATTGTTTTTTATTGTGACTTTAGCCTTTGTGTCTTTCTTTTGGTTTGTATTTTTCAAAACCTCAAATATTTTCCCTTTTGGTTAAAAATGAATAACTACATAAATTTATCTAAGTTTGAGTTTATTGATTGCTGTTATGTTAATTTCAGTTACTTTCTGAAGATATCAGTATATTCTTATCAAAACAGTAAAATTTAATGTATCTTCAGAGTGGTAGAAATATAAGAAATTAGATTTCCATCTTTTTGAAATTCTGACTTAATTTTTGAAATGCATCTGTTATGTACAGCCGAACAAATCATTGAGCAATGCAATGTCCCACGTTTCTGTTGGATCAGCGCCCTTGCCACCAATGCCTCCATTGCAAGCCCCGTTGCTGACTAGCATCTTACCTGGTCCAGGCCATCCAGTTATGCCTCCTGGACTTTCGCATGGCACATTGGTTCACGGGGGTGCCATCCCTGCGCAGATTCCTTTGATGGGACGAGCAGCTGCTGCAGTTGCCCCTCCCAGAGCCAGCATTGCAGTTCCGCCATTAAGAGCAACATCAATGCCACCTTTGAAGTCTGCAAGCAGCGCAAGTCAAATATCATCACAGAATATCAAGGTATTTGTTAATTAATCATCTAAATGAATTTTGTTTCTGTTTTGAATTTTTGTTAGTCTATTGCTGATGTAAAAACCTCTGAAATTTTTAAGATCATTATGAGGCCCAAAATTATTTCAGGCTGGTAGCTTTTAATCAATCAGTTTTTTAGTCCAATAATTTTTGTCACTAAATAATGCCAAGTCAATAGTGTTTTGTTATCAAGATTCCTTTCACAACTGACTATTGGTTACTTTATTTCCTGTGTTTTCTGAGCACTTCACCTCAGTAGCAATGTATTATCTAATGCAAATGCTGTTACTTTATACGAAATATAGTTCATCAAAATTGATTTTCTTTAAATTTGAACTTCTTAGTGCTAGTAACAGGTGATAGTTACTGTTTAGAAAGAATGCCCTTTCTTTGTTTCAAAGACTTTATTTGCATAGTTAGCAGACAACTGTGGTCAATTGTTTGCCACCAGGTTTAGATAATATGGTTCACATGTCTATAAATTTATATGTGTGCTGCAAAGACCTTTTTATTACATTATGTTGGTGGGATGACTAGAAGCCTCAATGTTAAAATAGACTAATGATTTAACTCTTTCACTTAAGTTTAAGGCGAAAATTCTATCAAACAACTACCAAAAGCAGATCATGCATGCATAAAGCTCATCTGTGTTAAACTGTAGCAAGATTTCTCGTGTTATAGAATGTGACTGAATTTCAACCTCTCAATTACCATATTTTTATAAATTTGATGCTTAGAATGCAAAGGAAAGTTTTTCTCAACTGAATTATCAATTTGCAAAAGGCTTTATTATGGGATGCTTCATAATTTCACACTTAACTGTAAAGTTGATAGGCTAAGTGACACTTCAATCAAAAAGACTTTTTATAGATCCATTTTCAAGCAAACTAACTGTGCAAGGAAGGGTCTTTTTTAAAGCTATCCACATTTTGATTCTCAAAATTGCAGTTTGTTTTGCACATATATGGTCTTCCTTGCATCATTTTTGAAAATAGTGATTACAATTTTTGGTTTTGTGCTGCTTTTTGCCTTTCCAAGGTTGTGAAATGCTGCAATATGCACAACAGTTTTAGCAAAGCGCTCATAAGTTTGCATTTGTGTTTTGATTATGGCAGTAAATGTAAGCAATTTATTCGTCTAACAAGCATATATCGACACCTGGATATTGGGAAGCTACATTTATGATTGTATCTTTTTAGATTCCAGTGCCTGGTAAAGGCTCAAGCATCTTCTCTCCAGTCATCCCATCAAGCAGATTGCAGCCAACTTCTTCATCATCATCTGGGCAAGCTATTAGTCGTTCTGCTGAACACACCAAGGTCTTAGACTCAAAGTCTGGCCATTTGCAGCCAGATACACTGCAATTGCATGGCATTTCAAGTTCAGGAAATATTGTTCCTGTAACTGGGACAGCAACAGTGCAGGTCATTGCATCCGGAACAGCAACACATGTACCACTGGCTCCTATTCAGACCAGCAAGTCATTCTCTGTCATGCCAAACCAGAATATCCTCAAGATTGGCTCACAGAGTTTGCAATACAGCCAAGCGGCAGCAACATCTAATTCCAGTCCTGCTGGTTCAAATTACAGAGTTGCTCCAACACCAAACAATATAACTTTTAGTGAGTAAATTGATTGTTTGTTTTATTGGTTCATTTAAATATTTGACAAAGCACTTTTATTAATGGGTCAAAGTTTACCTTGCATGAAGGGTTCTTCTTCTAAGAGATTATGTAAACCACTCCACCAGATTTTGTAAAGCCACGAAGCCTAAGCTTTCAGAGAAATATTTTCCATCACAAATGTTACTTTATAAGGACAAGTTCTGGTCTTAGGCAGGGCTGACATTTTTTGATAGCACATGTAGCAGTCCTTTTTGTTGTATTAAAATCAGTGTGAGTAAAAATAATAAAAACTCTTTTTTAAAAAATAAAAATAATAAAAATTCTAAGTTTTTCTTGTAAAACTGTTCATATTCTGTTGGATACTATCAGCAGGGAAACATTTGTTTGCTTTCATTGTCTGTTCTATTGTTTATGTTTTGAAGATTGGGCTTCTTGCTATCATTGCTTCTATAACATGCAACAATATTATGGTATAAGCTAATGGTGGAGCATAAAAGTACATGTTTTACTTTTCATTTGTGACCAATTAATTGTGTCTACAGGTAAAATTATTCCACAACCCATATTGATTCCATCAACTACATCAGGAACCCCTAGCACCACAAAGCCAGAGCCTCAGGTATGATGTGATATTATATGTAAACTCTGCTTTTATGTCTATATTATATTATATGCCTATTTTAGGTGCTTTCATTGAATGTTCTTTTTGAGCTTAATAAAGAAAAATAACAAGGGAATGGTAGCTTATTGCATTGCAAGTTCCAAGCACAATGGTAAACAGCTTATTGGAACTGTTTCCCTCAGACAAAGTTTGTCACAAGAAAATGCGCATAACACATGCGAATCTCTGGTTAGCTCATATTTGACAGCCTTTTGGGTTCAAAGTGTTTTTTAGCTTTGTTTTTCAAAGAGGTACTTTTTCCAGAGATCATTTTTGAATTGCAAACTCTTTTTGCCATCTCATGCCATTTCACTCTCATCAAGACATTGATATTGTGGCAGTCTTTTGGAAAAGGTCATTTCCACCTTCATTTTACTTGTACTCGCATTTTGGTACTTGTACTTTTGGAGAATCAATCATTACCTGTATATCACTTCTTCAATTGTAGGAAAGACACTTTAGAGTCACAACATACCTAACTAACTAGATATGATGTTTTGATTGCTGCACAGTATGTTAAACTTACTGAACTGGAGGCAGTATCTACATTCACTCAATACCTGCAATGCACAGTTTGATGAGAATTCAGGGTTCTTGGGTTTTATTCTGTTGTCCATTGTTATCTGTATTCTTTTATTTTTGTTTTCACCAGGATCACCTAAAGACCAACACATTGTCAAGCTCAAGCCATGGTCGTCTTTCTCCAACTACAGTTTCACTCCACCATTCTGCATTCACTGCCCACCACCATTATAACTCTGGAATGTCTGGATCATCAAACCAATCACTTCTGTCATATTCATCAAATGGTAAGAATTTTTTCTCGAATTCCTTTACTTTGCCTTCTCTACTTGTTTCTGAATTATCTATGAGAATTTGTTTAATGTCTATGCACCTTCAAGATTTTTCTCTGATGCCAAAAAATTTTCATTTAGTTTGAACATACAGTTTATATCTACTAAAGTTTACAATGCAGTTTGTGTATTCAAGCAATTTAGCTATTTGTCATTTATTACTTGGTTGTTGAACACCAATTTAAAAGCATCAAGTGCAGACCAAACATCTTTTTTGCTCATTTTATGAATTGTATCACAGTCCTAATTCACTATTTCACTGAAGTTCAAGAGTCATATCTGATATCTTCAGTTTTTTGTTTGTCCTTCCCAAAAGACTTTCGAAGATCAAGCAAATTATATTATATAACATGTTGAATATATGACACAATTAGACTTTAAGTAGGTGCATAAATGGGTGCATTTCTTTGGTGTTTTCTGGAATTCTTTATTGTTAGATTTGATTAGTTTGCTTATCAAGAGAGCTGTTCTTCTGAGTTTTCACCACCCTTTTTTATACATTCTGTCACTTTTTTGCACATTGTAATGACGCTACCTGTTCATTTTCTGGCGAATAGTTGTCAATGTGAAGCTCCTTGTAGTCATTTATTTAAATGTTATTGCACGACGATGCAATAGTTAATGCAAGCTACTTTCTTTATTTCTTTTTAACGTAAAGACTGTCAATACTGCTTGCCTATGTTTTTTATGAGAAATTTACGTTAAAGTGTGAAATGACAGTTATTGGTCATTTACAGTCAATCATACGCTCTTCTTACCATGCTCTTATCGTTTTCGATCCGCGACTGGCTATTTGGTTTGTCAGCTTTTGGTCATCCTCCGAGTTTTGCATACTCTGAGGAGTGTCGAGCGAAAAAAACCTTTCCATTTTTTCTTGCTATCATTTACACAATCTTAGCAGTATTATTGCAAAGAGAAAGCTATCATAGTCATTTGGTTTGATCATAATAAAACGACAAGAAGGCAGACCAAAGACGGCTTGTATGCAGACAGTAAGGCAAGATTTGGCCAGCATCGGAATTAAACTGAATATCTCAAAAGAAGCACAATCATTGAATAGATTATCTGAACTGACACATGATAGATAGAACTGGCATTGTGAGACATGCTATTATTATGTTGAGACGTGTTGTGCAATATTAACTGTCTGTGACGTCTTAGTAGTAGCAGTAGTAGTCATTGGTTGGAAAGAGTAACACGGTCTGAACACGGTCTGATAGTTTGCTGAGCTTTACTCCTCTTTTTCCTTCCAACAGACAACAAGGGTGACAAGCTGAAGCCCGGGAATCCGTCACTGCAGTATGCAATTGGATCTTACTTCCCAATCGACACTGGATTCTCTCACCCAATCGGAGTCCACCGATTTCCTTCTGGCACCCCGTTCCACTCGTACGTCCGAACGCCGCCTGGCCCCACATCCAATTATGGCTCGTTTCCCATGTTCGTTGAGGGGACACGTGGCTTTGCTCCAACTCCGTTACCTATCCCTGGCATGACACCATCTACAAGAGGTAAGACTTTCCACTTCAACCGGATATCGCTAGAAATGTCATGCATCAAAAGGCTACGGGGATTAGACATGAATGTGGGGGAGAAAAAACTGCAGGCTTTATGTCGAGGCCGCATATGTTGCCTGTATTGAGACTGCCTTGTTTAATTACAGTTTATTTACAGTTTATTTACAAACATATGATTACGGTAAAATGTCCTCCTACGGCTCGGTCGTTAGGGACTCAAGGGTCTGTAATCCCTGGCATGACTAAACTTCCACCCAGGGTGAGGAGAATCTCCACCTCTCTGTAAATCCAGGCATAAGGAATCACGAGGTGTGCTCATATCGAGAGGAAGGACCAGGACACTGCTCGATAAGCTTAAGCATCTCAGTGAACTAAAATCTTCGTTCGGATGCTAGGTAGAAATAAATATTAAACGGAAAATAAATACTAAACATAGAATGACGACAAAGTGTTTAGCTGGCTACGTCTTCCTTTGCCAAATCAAATTGATCAGGCCTTCGCGTATACTTCATTTCAGACTCCCACCATCACTCGACCTCAGGGGAATCTTCGCCAGTTATGAACAGCTCGTACTCGATTCACAACTTCCCAAATCTGCAGTCGTCATCATATCATGCGTCAGGGGGGCAACAGGGCAACATCGCCTCCTCACGACCCGGACCAGGAATCCTCCGCAAACGCACTGCCGAAGGGTGAGTTTATAGATTGTGTTTCCCTGTATTGCACACTGATTTTCCAGTTATTTTCCCCTCCCCCAATTCACTGTTAAATGTGTACTTTTAAAGCACACATCATTAAACTACGTGTCCAATATTGATTCTAGGGGGATTAAAGGATTAGATTTGATAGGGACAGTATGAGGTAGTAAGTTGCCTTTGTTTCATCAGAGGCACTTCACGTTTCGTTATAAGCCAGCAAAATTGATTCAAGTTCCCTCAAGTCAGTCCAATTCTTTTCAGGTACCCCGCACACAGCCTCGATCGGATATCGAGTCCTACGAAGCAGGAGCCACGTATTGATCACAGGCAGGAACACTGGTCTGATTCAAAACCCGGTCCGGGAAGTGGGCATATACCTTCGCGCCAGGAATCGCCACGACTTTTATGGTACCGCATTAAACCTTTTTTGCTTACAGTTGACGTTGAATTGTACTTGAACGGGCTTCCATATGATATGCTCCTCCTATTTCATGCGATTCTCACTGAGTACATCTTTTTGTCTAGTTTGTAACTAACTCTCCTTATCTTTAATTCGCTTCTTACCAAAAGTCCTGCAGAAAATAAAGCTCTAGCTGCAATGCCTGCTAAAATTGTCGAAACACTGACAACAATTCTTTGACTCGCGTTCATTCAACCCCCCTCCCCATTTAAACAATGGTGTTCTGCTGCAAATTGAAGCACCATTTTTGCATCCTACTGTCAGGAGGGATGTGGGGGTTAACAGCCATTTGCGCGTCAAATAAATAAATAACACAAAAACATGAGAAAATACTGAGGTGCTCTAAGACTTTTGGAAGGCATTGTAGAAAGGCTCGTTTATATTCAGGCTTTTTATATAAATCATTTCTCAATATGGTAGCCCTTTGTATCTGTTCCAAGACTCCTGCAAATAATAACAGGGTGACAAAACTCTTGTTTTAGTGACGAAAAGACAGTGTTTGGCGATGGCTATACTCCCGGAGTTGAGTCCACCAGCCTATCAAGTAGTGGTGTGTCTTCAACAGCAAATACAGAAATAAAGAAAGATCCGGAAACCCCTCCAACCCCTATCCACAGCAACAACGCAAGTGCTTCTGCTATCTCGTTGCTTCCCATATCAGCACCATCCGTACCTCCAGAGGCATCGCCACGAAAGAAACCGAGAAAGCAAAATGTGTAAGTTCAGACATCAAAGCATTTTCGCTTGTGTTTAGGGCTTTTTGAACTTGCTGTGAATCGTACTGCCCTTGATCTACCTCTAATCTATGCACTCATGCACCAGTGGATGTACCCTTAAGTAATGGCCCAGCTTTTACTGATCTGCAAAAAAGCAGGCAAAACAAAATTATACAGACTTAAACTTCATTGAATAAATAAACTAAAGAAATGCTGTACTTAATGAAAACAAAAATTTCAATTTTTTCTCTCCTTTTCTGTTTAGTTCCTTGTTTTTTGACTATATTACTTGACTCCTCTTTTTCCATAATTTCGTCAACTAAACTTTATGCAGTTTTTAGAAATAATGACTCTGTTATGTATTAATGGTTTGTAGTATGTTACAAGCATTTAAAAAATAGGTAGGGCAATGAACCAGCAGAATGAAAGCTCCTTTGGTTGCGAAGAGAATTTATTGTTCAATCCTCAAATGTTAAATTATTTATTTATTCAGTTATATATTAAAGAAAATTTTTATCTCTTATTTTTACTCAAGAATTACAACGGAAGACAGATTTAGCAAAGTTTCACTTGACGAGGAAGACGTTGAACTAGAGAGCAGATTCCGAGAAAAACGAAAGGAAGTGAAAATAGACAGCCCGTCGATGCGCAATCAGAAGCCTGCATCTAAGGCGAAGACGGAGGAGCTCGTCGAAGAAGTGAAACAAGAGCCTGTGGAGCCTGGTACGTAATGCCTCAAGCGTCTTTCCCCAACTTCTTTTGCTTGGTTCAGTGTGGCCTAATGGATAGTTCCTCAGGTTTTGACACATTCTTGACGTAGCCTATGTTGTTATACGGGTAAACCCTCTTGTCTTTTGCTACTCGGATGTCAACCAAGTACATTTCTTGACGCGGGTCATTATCAACATTGAAAAGGCATGTTTGCTTGTGGGCGTACCATGACGCTAATTTTAAGCAGGGGGGGTCAGTCGCACACTTTTGTGCCCTGGAACAAAGTGAAATAGCCGAGATTTTCTCGCAAATATTTCCCTGCGCATATTGAGGTTTCAGCTAGATTTCCTTCAAAATAATGCTACCGTAACTTTTGTCCCCTTGGTTATAAGTCTCCTAATGGTAAATTTTTGACTGCAAGCAAGGTTCTGGTTGCAGGCCTACTTGTCAGTGAAATTTTCTTACTATAGTACACCTTAGAATGGCAACCTTACTTATCCGCAGATTTTAAGCTTTGCTGTTGTACTCTTAAAGTTACCTTTTTATACAATCTTATACTCATCCAAATTTTATCTTTGAAAAACCCGAAAATTACATGCAAAATATCGTATAACAAACCAATACCTATAACAGACCAAAATGTTCTAAAGCTGCCTTTAGGCCTTTCTGCCTTTGTTAATTCCAGACAGTGTGAGCTGTCGTTGATTTTTTAGCTTCTGCTAAGGAAACCATCTCTTGTTTTATCTTTCAGATGAAAATACAAACTACTATATGTTCATAAGTCGGCGGAGGAGCAGCGCTTTAGGGGACTACAAAATCAACTCGAAGGCAGCTTACCACCATTTTTACAGATATTCTGACGTCAAGTTGAAAGGTTCGTGGCGTAGAAATGCAATTTCTGCCGTTTGGCGAAACATTCAGACATACTCACTAATTCTTAAAAATATTTCCTTGAACATTTTGGTTTTGAAATTGGCTGGGAGAATTTAATGACATCATGTTTATCTACAAGCTCATGTAGGCTTGCGTCTTTTAAACGGTGAATTAGAAATGAATGAATTTTGTTGCGCCCGTTTGACGGAAGAAATGCCTAAAATAAAGCAAAAGCTTATTTTATCGTGCGAATCATGAAGTTCTGCATTATTCTTTGTGCTATCCTCAAAGTACTCGTTGCAAAGATTTTATCGTTTATGCAAGATTTTACTAAGAAGTTGGAAAATTTCTATCCTTTATGTTTATGTGGAACATGAAATTTTATAACGTTTCGGAGATTTATAACATTGTATGGTTTTTTAGGCCTAAATCTTTTTTACAACAGTTGACCAAAATTAATTGCATAAATAAATGGGGAATTATTTATATAATTGACTAAAAATTTCATTTTACAACAAATTTTGATTTAACTGACGAGATGCTTTGTCTGTTGTGGCATCGAAAGCTCGCCATTGTTTTTTCAATACTTGAAAATGTTCATTTTGTCTAGCTATTTTTCGCATCTACTAGCTATGTGGCTAATTGATTTTTTCATTCTTTTCTGTAGACGAAAAGAAAACGACAGAGCTGTTCAACAACAAGCGGATTTTGCATAATATTTCCGGTTGGAGAATTCACCATATTTCGTCGCAAATGGATGATTTAGTAGGTTTTTTGGCGTCTTTTTTAAATTGTCACTGCAAGTTGTTCTCTCATAACTAGTTTTCGCAAAAGTACTGCTCCATCGTATCAATGCATCATTCTGAATTCAGTAGCAAAGATGACCGTATAAATGATAACCGTATAAATCAAAGACCACGCTGCATACATAGACGTATCAATGATGATTGATTGGAGATGCAACTTCGCCAGTGTCCAGAAAAATTTATAACCTTCCTCCGGCTGCAATTTTTATGATTCAAACCTTCCACATTACACCTCAAAACATAATTTTTTACCATTACTGTAATTTTGTATGATAAAAATAACTAATAAACCCTCGTCAAGTATGACATTAAAGGCAAAATTCCTCCGGCGTCAGCCGTGGAACCGTAAATTTTTCTGGACTCTGAACTTCGCCTTTTATTTCTACTTTATAATTTAATGTGGGTTTGAAATTTAACGCCCAGGGTGGATACCTCCTTTTTTAATAAAAATAGACGTCCAAATTATGTCTCCTTGTGCGGTTATGTTGCACTAAGTCAACCAGGAGCTTAAATTACTGCGTGGGGTGCCAGTAAGATAAGAAATGTTGCTTACTTCGACTTAATCATTGATTCTTTAAGTTGACATCATCATTGAATTAATTTTGCAACGTTCCTCGATTGATTTGCCCAGAATATCCAAGTATTAATATGTAGCATAGACACTGCTCAGTTATATGCGAGTAAACAGTCGCCTTATCAGCATCCGATTTTCCCCACAGTTCTCGCTGGAAAACGACGTCTGCACGAAGCTATGCGAGTTCCAAAGGGAACTTCCTAGGCCGAGCAAGCAGTTCATGCTGGCAGCAATGTGTCACGATCTGCAAAATGGCAAGAGATACGCCTCTGTCGACGAACAATTAAGAGTGCTTCATGAGCTGATACAAGTAGGTTCATTACACTGACAAAACACTCGTTGCTCTTTACAGGTTGATTTTCAAAGGCTGCACTCGGCAATCTGTCTTACTAAAGGCAACCAGTTTCCTATATTCCCTTATTTTTTTTTTTCTCCAGGTCGCTTTGCTTTCTTGTTTTTTACTCTCTTTCTCGCTCTCTACCTTTCTCTATATATATATATATCTCTCCGTCTCTCTCTCTCTTTTGAGTGGGAAAGAGTAGAAGGTCAGAGTTATTTGTTCATCGAGAGTAAATGTGTTTTTTCAAAACATTGTTTTCCCTCAAGGACATTATTGTTTGCAGTATTTGGTTTCACTACAAACAATTTAACATTATTGAAATATGAGTGATAAGCAAATGTGAGAAGCAAATGAAGTTTATGAAAATAATAAGACGAAGCATTTTGAGTGCTTTTTGAACCAAGGTGCTATCACACCATTTTTTGAAATTAATTGAGGCTGTTTCTAAGAAAGATTCTTTTTTTAAATCTAGATAACAAAGTTATCCAGAAAATCATTTGGCTCTAAATATTTTCTTTGCAGAATTGTTACTTGAACTCAATATTTCGAAAAATTTGATTCCTTCCAGTCAATTTTTAGGCAGGATGCATAAACGTCAGAATGTTATATAGGATACAGTTGCATGCTTAGGAATCTACCATTTGTTTTAACAGAACCATGTACCTAGAGAGTACTTCAATCGAAACAAAGTTTTGCAAAGAAGGTTTACCTCGAATGTAATAATCCTTTTGGTGATTTAACTGGCGTAAAATCTCGATCAGCAAAAGGCACTAACAGATAAAGACCATCATGCTCTTAAATGCAGTTGAAGACTTTTTGTTTCCATTTTAAACATAATTGATTTAATCTGCAGGGAAACATCCAGCGTTGTCAACTAAGCATGGAACAGCTAATAGAGGCCAAACAGACAATGCTTCGAGTAAGTGAATATTCGCCATTTTTCCCACCCTTCAACCTGTAAGATTAGTAGACGTCGTTTACTTTTGTTTTATCCTCCATCAAGTAGCCTCGGAACATTTGATCTGTCTCATAAAAAAGGGTCTACTTTTTGTGTGGAAGCTTTGATCTTTGCTAGATGACATGTTGCTGGTCTAAAATTTCCCATGCCTTCCCCAAGAAGTATTGTTACAATATGTTTTGATCTGGTGTAACATGGGATTAGTTTTTGGCCAGCCAATGAATATGCAGGGCTCCTGGGAGATATCCGATGTGGGCTTGATTAACTCGTGTTTTGTTATGAATAATCAATATAATCGTAGCGCACTCTGTGATTGTACACTTAGATTAATCTTCCAATCCGTATGGTTTCGAAAGCCCTACAGTTTACGGTTGTGTATTTGATTATTCGAAGTCCATGCATTTGAACTGTTGTTTGTAGAAAAATTTGCAAGTCATTACAACCCTTTATTTACATGCCTGCCGTGAAATCATTTAATAATCTGCTAAAAGGAAGGGGTTGTTTTTAAAATTTGGATGCTGTTGGAAAATGCAAAGTGGCTTTGTATGTTGATTTTACATTAGCCCCACATTGACCACCTTTGTAAAAACCTGTGTCCATTCTTCTTTAAGCTGGTAAATTTATTTTATTTTTAATTGCTAACCGTTTGCACCCTCTAGAATTTTTCCAACCATTTGAATTTGCACCTGCAAAAGAAATTACAAGCGATTTTCTTTCGATCATTGGCATCTATTTGGAGTTTGAAGCTATTCTTTCAAAAAATCATTATTTTATTTATGATTTATATTCATGGTTTATGGTTTTATTTAAAAGGGTAACATATATTTCATACAACCCTTCTCGCGTTTTTATTTAAAAGGGTGGGTCTCATGGGCCAATTTTCTTCACTCCTTACTGCCCACCAATGTTTTGGAGCTTGCTGGCATACCCACATTTATTTCATACAACCCTTCTCGCGTTTGTCAGTTCCAGGACCAAACAAGCATCCCTCTTTACCCCCGTCTTTACTCCCGATATTTGTTTCCTTTTAGGTAACCGACCACAAGCCGAAAATACTCGACATAATAAAGAAACACAAGCACAAGAGATCGACAAAGAAGAAGACTATTCCTTCGTACTGATCTTCAAGCGATTTTATTGATTGGCGTTTGTATTGTAGCATTGTACAAATTCTATTTTTGCAAAGCGGCAGAACAATTTGCTCGCACCAACTGATTACCATCAGCACAAATCGAAGTGAACGAATCATGTTCTTATATAGGGTTAACAAAGTTCTGCATTGTGACGGGTCTTCTCGCCTTTATTCAAGTTGGTTTCTTCAAAAGCGTACAATTTCCACACACAGTTATTGGTGGCAAATTCTTGTCTATGCTAGTCTATGAAAAGGTGTCCAAGATGTTAAAGAACACCTTATTTCTGTGCTTTGGAAATTCAATCTATCCAAGAAGCATATTTTTTAGGGTCAGAAAGAGCCCATTCTTTGAGAATAGCCCTTTTCCTGGGAATGCTGATTGGCCCCACACCGTGGGGCTTTTTGCAGGTTCAATGCGAGTCAAATCGAATTGGGATGGACGTTGTAAATTTGGAGTTGTACAAAGCCGATAGCAGTGGTTCGTTTCATATTCTGTGTAAACTAGTTGTATTATCTTTTGCTGTAACGTGATGGTGTTCTGTCGATCAAAGTATCATTTAACTTGTATATTGTCACATGACTGACTTTTCCCAGTCTCTCAATACCCTACCTATGTGTACATCGTACTATTTTTGTCGTCCCTCTGTTCTTCCCTCGGTAATGTAAAGTGCAAATTATTACACTATTATTGAAGGGGAATAGAATAATATAACACATTGTATCCCTGTATCCAAACGAACCCTGCGGCTGCGAAGATGCAACGCGGTAGGCGCACAAGGATTACTCCGTTTATAAAATGCGTTCGGTACTTTATTGTTGATGAATCTTCACATAAACTATATACGAAACACGACCATAGCCGTTCATGGTGGTAGTATCTTCAAATTCAGTGAATAGGGTAAGGATTTGAAATCCGAATTGAATAATTTCCAACAAAGATGAAGGTACTGAAAGTTAAAGGAGGATAGGCAGATGAATTGGCCCAGAGCACGCGCGGAGATGCTACAACAAATTCATCTTGGTGATATTTTGTGTAGACACGCGGTTAGTCGCCGATTGTCTCGAGCTTTTCTGTGATGCTTGCAGTTAAAAGCAATCTCAGACGATCTAAGAATCAGTACCAATAAAGTAAACGCATAATTGATCTTGGTGATGTTTTGTGTAGACACGCGGGTAGTCGCAGATTGTCTCGAGCTTTTCTGCGATGCTTGCACAAAAAAGCCATCTCAGACGATCTAAGAATCAGTACCAATAAAGTAAACGCATAATTGATCTTGGTGATGTTTTGTGTAGACACGCGGGTAGTCGCAGATTGTCTCGAGCTTTTCTGCGATGCTTGCACAAAAAAGCCATCTCAGACGATCTAAGACTCAGTACCAATAAAGTAAACGCATGATTCATCTTGGTGATGTATTGTGTAGACACGCGGGTAGTCGCAGATTGTCTCGAGCTTTTCTGCGATGCTTGCACAAAAAAGCCATCTCAGACGATCTTAGAATCAGTACCAATAAAGTAAACGCATGATTCATCTTGGTGATGTATTGTGTAGACACGCGGGTAGTCGCAGATTGTCTCGAGCTTTTCTGCGATGCTTGCACAAAAAAGCCATCTCAGGCGATCTAAGAATCAGTACCAATAAAGTAAACGCATGATTCATCTTGGTGATGTTTTGTGTAGACACGCGGGTAGTCGCAGATTGTCTCGAGCTTTTCTGCGATGCTTGCACAAAAAAGCCATCTCAGACGATCTAAGACTCAGTACCAATAAAGTAAACGCATGATTCATCTTGGTGATGTATTGTGTAGACACGCGGGTAGTCGCAGATTGTCTCGAGCTTTTCTGCGATGCTTGCACAAAAAAGCCATCTCAGACGATCTAAGACTCAGTACCAATAAAGTAAACGCATGATTCATCTTGGTGATGTATTGTGTAGACACGCGGGTAGTCGCAGATTGTCTCGAGCTTTTCTGCGATGCTTGCACAAAAAAGCCATCTCAGGCGATCTAAGAATCAGTACCAATAAAGTAAACGCATAATTGATCTTGGTGATGTTTTGTGTAGACACGCGGGTAGTCGCAGATTGTCTCGAGCTTTTCTGCGATGCTTGCACAAAAAAGCCATCTCAGACGATCTAAGACTCAGTACCAATAAAGTAAACGCATGATTCATCTTGGTGATGTATTGTGTAGACACGCGGGTAGTCGCAGATTGTCTCGAGCTTTTCTGCGATGCTTGCACAAAAAAGCCATCTCAGACGATCTTAGAATCAGTACCAATAAAGTAAACGCATGATTCATTTTGGTGATGTTTTGTGCAGACACGCGGGTAGTCGCAGACTGTCTCGAGCTTTTCTGCGACGCTTGCACTTAAGAACCATCTCAGATGATCTAAGAATCAGTACCAATAAAATAAGCGCATCATTCATCTTGGTGATGTTTTGTGTAGATACGCGGGTAGTCGCAGATTGTCTCGAGCTTTTCTGCGATGCTTGCAGTTAAGGACCATCTCAGACGATTTCAGACTCGGTACCAATAAAATAAACTCATGGGTTGACAGAAAATTCATAAGATTTCATCAGATGCAAATCCTCTAAGTCCTAGATCTAATAGTTTAATACGGTCAGTTGTGTAGAAAAGTAAATTCATCAATCGATTAGAATTAGGCATTTTTATTTGGCAGGTTGGTTTGCTTGTCGCATGGGTCCTCGCCAACATTTTTAGGCGTTCCAGGAAAGCAAGGCTTCAACAATGGCCGATGCACCAGATTGCTCTTGGCCTACAAAAAGATACACGCAATTCAGTATTCTGCGATTCTCAATGGGCGATATAGAACTTTTCAATAGCACAAGGGAACATGAAATGGCAAGCCGTCTGTCTCTTGACAATTTAATAGATTAATTTGAATGCACGAGATTAGAGATAAATAGCAATGCATCAGGCCCTGGGGATATGAAATTTATTCGGAACTAAAACGGCGACAATTTCACCCAAAAAGCTAGATATAGAGAATCTGTGTAGCGAATAGCAGCAATCGATCAATGCCTTAAGTTTATTTGCTGCATGGTGCAAGAAAGGTTTTTCTTGACAGACACTCGTGCAAAACCTTCAAAGCTATCAGAGATGGACGCCTTCTGAAATCAGGCAAAACACGAAAGCGGTGAGTTGCATGAGTTATCTTCTAACCCTAATGTGGACACACAAAATGTTTAAGCCTTAGCAAAACTGGGCTACATTATCGGGCAACATTCAAAAATTTCTTATGTTGCTCAAATTTTGTTTACCACGTTGGCCGACAAATTCATCAAGAAATTTATTATCGAATATTTGAACTTGCTCAAACATGTTTCGGCAACATTTGTTGCTCAGCTCTATGTTGTCCAGTTTGACCACCTGGTCGGGCAACACCTCAATTTCCAAAAGTGTTGTAACGCAAAACAGTATGCTCAAATCAATTTAAATGAAATGACTAGTCAAAATTTAAGCTATTAAAGTGACGCCAGACCACATAATGTCATAACCCACCTCGATAGATTCATCAAGCTGCTGTCTAAGGGGCTGGTAACCAAGTTTCTTGTGTTTACTTGCTGATATTTCATGCGTTGTCATTGTAGCTATCTCTTTGAATTTGATTCCAGAAGGGAAGCATTGGCATCTGGAAAGAACACAAACACTCGTGCATGAAATGACGTCCACTTTATAATAGATGCGTTATGAAATTCCATCGGGACTTGCTTCATTTTTATGAATAAGAGGGCACTCACATGGGAAATGAATGCATAACTTAAGTCTCTTGTTTCAAACCCTTAAAAGGCCATTAGGGACAGTTTTACATTCGCTCGTACAAGAAAAAAGTTCTGAACTATAATACCTAAATCCATTGGGCCTACTTCGGTTTTTTGTGACGAAATTTACTTTTTCCTTCATTAATCAAAACTCTTGAGGCAATTTTTCAGAAGTTCAATTTTCTTCTTACAAATGTACCATCTAATAGTGCCAAAAAATCCCAAATTTATGGTACTAACTTGGGCAATAACTGAAACTTTGTTGTTTGGAATGTTGGTGTAAAGGGAAAACAAAACACTTCTTAGTTGATGAGGCATTTAAATAGTCAATACCTTTGCCAGGCCCCATGGGGGTAGACAATTCTGTTCTCATCTACTCTCATGGGGATAAAATGCAGGAAAACAAAGCTTGTTCGCCTGGATATTATTCCATGGACATTTAAAAGCCAACTACATTCACTCACTGTTTTGCTGCCCATCACGCTGAGGGTTTCACCCTAGCAACGCCCCACCTGTAGACACCCCAATTCTGTGACGTCACGTCAATACATGAGTAAGTAAGCAAGGGCCTACCTGAGAGCCTGATAGACGTATAAGAGGGCGGTAATGGCGACTGCAACTCCGGCGACTATCAACAATACGGTGGTGATTGACATGCTCATGTAGTAGAGAAGAATAAAGTATGTAGGCGCCGTGCACCAAACCTTGGGTGGAAAAAGATACCTGTAAGGTTTCGCCATTGATGGGGTGCGGTGACAGGGTAATTATAGAGAGTGCGAAAGAAAAACCGACCCGAGTAGGACTCGAACTCACGACCCTTGACTCTGTACGTCAAGTGCTCTACCAACTGAGCTATCGGGTCATGCTTTCAAGCCAGCACTCGAGGCCAAGCCATTTATCCACACTGCCCCTCTCTTTTACCGATTGCACAGGGGAGCCATCGCAGCTCCATCGCAATGTGCAGAGGACCTGTTGAATGAGAGGGGACTGGCCACACCTGAAAGGGTCATGTTTATCCCTTTGATTTTGGTATGGAGGGTTAAAGGGTGTACTGTTGGGGGCACACAGACCTGGGCCACAGCACCAGTTTCTTTCGACGTTGCATTTTACCACCGTAGTAAAGTATTCGATTTCAGCTAACTGAACCGGGGTACGGTACACCATCGTAAAAGCTAACGCATCTATCGAATCAAGTTCAATCTCACATAAGTGATAATTTTTAAAGTATGTCCTTGGCCCTGTCGGCTGCACAGTTCTAACTATATGTCCAAGTAGAGTGCATATTGAAAGAAAAAGAAAAAGACAACACTTCTCTACCAGCCTGTCCTGTACCTAACTAACTATTGATAAACTAGATAAAAAGGTGAATTTCTATACCATGACTGCCTTTATTTAAGCTTGATGTCAAAAGACCACGTAGAAGGTGGATGGCCAGAGCACTTATTAATCACGTGATAGAATATATAAATATATGCACTAGCCGCTGCACAGTTAACAGCTGTAGTCTCTGTAACTGCGCATGACTATGGATTGATGATCCATGCATGAAAAAGTAACCTTCTTGTGTCTTGCTGGCTCTACCATCAAACTTCTTACTTAAGCACCTTCCACAACTGACAAGGGAGGATCTCCAGATTTCAAGGCAGTTATATACGCAAGTAAGACGATCGAATTAGCCTTTCCATTCAATGAACGGATGGCCTAAGTGATTATTCGTTTGGTACTCACCACGCCCTCGGCGTATAAGTAGAAGACCTCTGCCACGTGGTACAGTTTCTCCCTCTGCAGCTTCAGCAAGATTATGCTTACCATAAAAGAAACGAATATGAAGCTGTACACCCCAACCATGAACTTGTCAGCTAGCGTCAATTCCTGGAAAACGGAGAAAAAGTATTTACGAATTTTGGTGACACAAAGCGGATGTCGAAGAATTTCACTCAGCAACTTCGATTGTTGACAATCAATCGGAGGATGACGATCAATTTTGGACAAGCATGATTGATTGATTCTGACTGACTGTAATGATTGATTGCAGATTGCTTGGTTGATTGATAGTAATATGATTGGTTGATTAATCGACTGATTGACTGATTGATTGATTGCAGATTGATGATTAACCGAGTGACTGATTGATTGATTGATTGATTGATTGAATGCATGCTCATTCATAAATAGGGTAATAAAGTGGAACAAGATTAAATACCTGAATGTCCGGGGTCTGTTCTGACATTGTCGAGTGAAACATGACACACGATATCAGCAAGTTTCTACAATTCGAAGACAACTTTGATTTTCAATCGTACAAACAAGAAACGCTATAACTCTCAAATTAAAATAACTGTTTTGTCAATTAGAATTCACTGGCAAACGGATCAAATGAGTATGTACAATTTTTATAATTTTCTAGATTATGTGTCAGAAAATACTGTAAGAAGAAAAAACTTTTAAAAAAACTAAAAACTAAAAATTCATTTTCTCCACACGCATTCAAGACCAATCAATGCTACAAATCGTTTAGCCCTAGTTATTTCAAGCCCAACCAAATGCGAAGTCTGTGAAAATGATCCGTAGACGAATTATAAAGAGCGTAACAGCGGGAAGTAGAATAATTTCTAACGAAAAGAAACACGTGGGCAATCTGCTACTTTTTTACGCCATACTATTCCACTTTCACCTTTCGCTGAAGACGACCTAGTACTGTCACATATGTACAAATAGACAAAAATTAGTGAAAACCCAAATTTTCATACTTTGACCCTCGTAATCCATTGAAAAAGCAGACGATAATTGCAACTACTTTGGCTCAACGGAGAGCAACTAATCCTCACAGCGCCTCTAGGCATAATGCAGGCAGGAATAGCAACAATTATTTAGTCTGTTCTGTTCGCCATTCAATGAACCGATTCAGTGCCTCATTTGCTGCTTTATCCGTGAGAACCTGTCGCCAGAACACTGCTCTGTATGTCTAAGCTGGCTAGTACACTGCATTTAACGGTACAGGTGTGGCCATCTAATCACAATTAGCCGAGCGAGTGAGGACCGCTATTTAAGAAGGTCTGTAGTAAATAGCTACGCTTCCCAGTAAGTCCCCTGACCTAATCACAATTAGTCGAACTAGCAAAGGGTCGCAATTTGAGCGTATTGGAAAAAGATTTTGTAAGTTTCTGCTTGACTGTTATTCCGTTTTAAATCAGATCAGAATAAAGTTTTTCATATCGTACTGAGTAAAGTCTGTGAAACAGAAACTTTCATTATAGAAACTTAATTCCGCGATTCATTTCCGAGGTTGTCAAATTATAGAAAAAATGTAAACAGTATTCATATTGATTCACGAGAGCTCACCCATCAATCCAAACCCGCATTGTAGCATCCTTTGGGGGAATGGCAAACGCAAAGCATATCTGTATGCAAGGAGGGAAGTGAATGTGGTCAGTAAAACATAGCTTGAATGGGCATTGAAATCATAGTCCATGTGAAAATATATTTCAGCGTAAGAACACGTTGTCAAAAGACTTTGCATGTAGTCAGACCCAGAGTCAAAAAGTAATTACCTTCCTCCGGCTGCAATTTCTATTATTCAAACCTTTCTCCCTTCCAATTCAAAACAATTTTTTACAATTTATTTCATTGCGTATATAAAAAATGACTAATAAACCTTCCTCAACGGGCAAAACCTCCCTCCGGTTTCCAGCCGTCAATTTTTTTAGACTCTGGTCTGACTACAGTTGATTATAACTGTTTTGAATCTTGACTGTTGGTCAGGCCAGAAACAGAAAATGCCATGATGCAAAAAACGAATAGATCTTATATCCTTTCATCAGTAACTTGCTCAAACATCCTCACTGCAAAGTCTGAAAGTGTATCATTTCAAAATTTTAAATCGATAACCTAATTAACCCAATGAATTACTCATTTACTAATAAATAGATGTATTGATGTTAAATGGTGTTGACGTAATGATGAGGTGTTGCGAAAGAAAAGACCGGCAAAGCCATGGGATCAAACCTCTAAATGCGAATATCATCATGATGTCAAAGCCAACATTCTACTAAAGGAATTTGAGAATCGATGCAAGGATGGGATCTCAAAGCTGCCGGGAAGGAGGACGCACTGATGATGAAACGAGAAATTATCCAGGAAAGAGAACAAGCTTACCACCAAAACAGCAAACAATGGAGGCAGAAAAATCTTGAAAAATGCAGCACGCTTTGGTCGATTCATGTGGACCATGAATGCATATCTTGACACCCCCTGGTCTAAAAACGGATTGTACCTAGCAACAGAGAAAACCTGAGTCAACTTCAACAGAGACATACATAGATGCGACACTATAAAAGCGGCAAACGTGAGTTGCGGTTCGATAAATAGGCTTGAAATTGGGTTCAGTCACATAATGATAGACTAGTTTCAAAGGTAATGCTGTTGTGATTACTTAAAGCATGCGAATACTTTCCCACGAGATACAGGCAAACGTGAAAATACAAGGGCCAAGCAGATGCTTTTTGGCTATCTGGAAATGATCGGCAACTACAAAAAGGCAATTTGGAATATCACTGGAAACATCACAAACTGCGACAGTCAATCGAAGGAGATTCCAGGTCTTGCTCATCCACCTTGGCCTATGAATGAGGCGTTCGAGTTCTATCTAGCTTGCTGTTCTATACTATTGTGTCTTTTATATTGTATTTGCACAATCTAGGAAAGTACTCTCTCGTGGAAACATGTACAGCAATACTGTGAACAACTGCTATTATATCGCATGCTATTCTGACTTTGCTAAAAACTACAGAATTCATCGAGGTTTTGTTATCAGTTTAATGTCAATTCAATTTTTAGGCTAATTAGTAGGCATGATTTAAAGGGAAAAGTTAGCTCTCAAAAGACTTTTAAATATAAAATTTTGAATATAGAATCTTTGGGCGCTTCTTTATATCTTATTCTCTTCATAACAATCTTTGCTACCATAAGCTCAAGCCTAAAATATTAGGAAACGATGATTTAGAAATCATATTTGAACACATGGGCCTGGAGTTATACTTTAGATGATAGCGAATAAATTCAATGTTTTAGCTAATAATATCAATGACAGTTTATGAAATTGAATTCATATAAAATTAGCATCTTACATAACTTACAATTTATATTCATATATTAATTTTATTGGATGAAGGCAATTAAGTGACTAATTTTACTGAGTAAATTTAATTTTTTTTGGGCACGCTACAATGCCCGCCCAAAGTAATTGGAACACCGAGATTGTACTCGGTATAAATGTTCATTTTCCCGTTCATTCCCCTATTTCAAGCAGAAAGAACCCCCTCCCCCCTTAAACAATGTTGTGAAGGAAGATGAACATGTCGCTAAACATTGGTTACACAATTTGCGCTCCAACATACATTTGTTGTCATTTTCCAGTTGGAATCCAAAATTGTATATGGGGTAGGGGAGGACGTTTAGTAGGATCGATGATTGGACTGTTCCAACAACATTGGCGGGCACTGTGCATGAAATTTAACTTAAAGTTAGTATTTGCTTATGAACCTCTCGTAAATGATTTGCGACCACGAGTAAGTGTCAAAGACCCATCCTGTGTAGTTCAAGGTAGGCGCGATCCCGCTGTGGAATTTGAAAGGCCGGTCATCTTCTGTGGAGCTCTGCAATGTAAATTTTGGCAAAAGCAAAGATGATTATTCAACTGTATCTAGCATATATTAGATCATCAGTTTATGTTAGAAATTTAGTAGTGAAACTCTAATGAGGTTGCGTCGCAGAACGCATGCAATTTGATTCTCATACATATGACAATATGAGTTCCTAGTTTACTTTTTTTTAAGAGTGATGTGTTAAAGACATGGCAAAAGACCTAATATTATCTTAAAAAAGAACTGCATACTCTTTATCCCCCCCCCCCCTCCCCCTTCACTAGGACAGAAGCTAAGTTTATTCAACCCATAACCATTACGACAGAATCACTAAATTTACTTTGATATAGGACGAAAAGGGAATAAATTTTAAAAATTAGATTTAGTACCAGAATTAGATTTTCCAAATTTCAAAGTTCGACTAGAGTTATTTTTTAAGCTGTTTTGAGTATTTTACATTTAATTCACTCGAAAACTAATTAATCAACAAAGCATACTTCGTTCCGCTTCATTCCCTGCTAATCGTCCCACTTTTAGATATTCAACTCCACTTTATTGCTTAACCATTCAAAAACTAACAATTTTATTCTAACAGCATCAAATCCATCCCCGACTTCCCTTTATCGGATGCAACGGAATGACAATACTGAAACATGTTTTAAACCTGGTCGAAATTAAGCTGTAGCCGATACTTTGTCGATTGCGGCAGAAGACCTCTAAGATCAGCATTCGCTACCATGGCAACATCCGCTTCTGTTCGGATTCTCCCAGGAGAGAGAGCTCACATAATATGCCAACACAGAGTACCGACGCTCTGGTGGCCAATGTTTACAAATATCAACAGATGCAACGTGAAGGTAGCATGGCCTAAGCACAGGAGACAGGTGAAACTTGAATCGGATTTAGTCCAGCAAGGCAGGCTGTGTACTCAGCATTCCATATAATGGAGAGGGCTCTAATATTTTGATAGAAGGGACTTCAATAGCCAGGGGCCTTCTATCTGGGGTCTCATCACTGCGTGTACCACTTAGAAGGAGCACTGTTATGCTAACCATTAAACTGAGAACAAATCAACTTACAGTTAGGATTTTCCATCGCAGCTCCTTGGCTGTCATTTCCATGTCTTGGATTTCAATCTTGAGAGTTTGGTTGTCAAATCTATGAGAAAAGAAATATGACCAAAAATGTCCAATTAAGATGACAAAAGTTAAAGGAGATCAGCATTATAGAGGTACAAGGAACACAAGTCCACTTCAGGATTTGAGTTGATGTTCCTCTAAAACCGATGAAAGCACCTGTCTTCTGCCTGTAGGTGCTCCTTCCCCATTAAAAAGATGCTTTATTTGTCCTTGTCGTGAAACTATTGTCAACATCACTGCTACAGAAGCATTATCAATTATGTGGAATAAAACTCTGAAATTTCTCTTTATGAACAGGCAACACAGAAAAGCAAAGTTAAGTGCGAAATTAAATCAGGTTTCAATTTTAAAAACTGCCAATCAGCCAATGGAATGCAAATTATGAGTAGAGAACTGACTTACGGGTAATTTGCAAGATCAGCTGCAAAATTGAACTTTGATTTCACTCTGAAGTATTTTCCTTCATGGCTTGTGACCTGGACAGAAAAAACAGTGAAGATAAAGATTTGCAGGCCATCCATTAGGCCAACATTGAAAGAGTGCACTCAACCATGTTCAATTTGTGGCATACAATGGTTGCTTTTCATGTAATATGTTCTGCTGCCATTCTTGTCTTAAATATTACTTGAATGTTACAAGAATCTTTAAGAAGCTTGCCAGAATATTGACCTATGTTAACTTGTATTAGAAATTGCTATGTAGCTGTAAATGAACTGACTATCACTATGTCAGTGAATAGAAAAAAATTCCTTCTATTTTAACTGTGCAAGCAGTCTTTTTGCTTGTGGCTACAAAGATTGACCAGAAGAACACTCAGCTGAAATTTGTCTGTTTCAAACTTTCTGAAGAGTCTTGCTTCATATAGCATCCTTGGTTCTATTCAATTTACAGTAGAATACTTCTCCAATGGATTTAAACTGAGAGAATGCTGAAGTTGTTTAAAGAAACTGATTTTGCAAAAAAACCACACCACAAAAAACAAAGCATAAATTTAAAAAATTCAGACTTATTGTTTGAAAGGTGGTGCTCTTGGATAAAGCTATCATATATTACCAAGGCAAGAAGTAGCATGATTTTTTATTGACCTATTGCGGCCTGAAACAGGGGGAAGAAGAAACAGGTAGCTTAGTTCACAGTGTAAAATCTTTTTTAGCCTAGTATTCTATGTAAACTCTGATAAATGCAGTGCTGCCAAAACAGAAAACAGGAAAGATAATACCTCCGCTACCCCAGCTGCATTCACCAGTTCAAAACAGACACCATTAAGACCTCCCTTGCATTTCTGTTTTGTATACATTGTCTGCCCAGGTGGGACTGTATAGAAAGAAAATACTTAGAAAGAAAGCATGAATTGTAAAAGGAGGTAAGATGTGTGTGTGTCCCAATAGCAGAAGCCCTTGCATTGGGCATTTAATCAAATACAAGGTACATTTATTTTCATTCTTGATGTCCAGCAGTTATCTATGGTGGTCCAACATTAGACATTAGCCTAGCTTATATGTAACTTGATAATGCTACCGTCAATAAAAGACTGACAATAAAATTGTGTGCCAGTTGGGAAGCTGTTATGGTCATAAAAAGCAATTTTAGGGTATTCTTTTTGACAAAAACTTGCTGCTCATTGATGAGGTTTTAACAAAGAAGCTGAAGTCCAAGTTTTATCCACATCATATTATTACTATTATTCATAGGCGCCGACTACGTGGGGGCTTGGGGGCTCGAGCCCCCCCTGGGGATTGCTATGGGGGGGCTCAGCCCCCCCTGGGAACTTCATTTTAAATCAATCAAAGAATTGAACTGATGATACTGTAGACCATGATGTTATATCTGCTTTATTAAAATGTTTTGTTTTGTTATTATACATACTACATATGTTGTATTACGTTATTAAAGCGACAGGTAATTTCTCTACCTTTTAACTTTTTTTAATTTTTTTAAATTTAAATTTTGAGCCCCCCCTGGGAAAAATAAAAGTCGGCACCTATGCTATTATTACTATGTTGAGTAAACACAAAACAGAACCTGAAAGATAGGTTAGACTATTATTATTTTAATATTTAGAAAAAGACATACCTTTGAAATATAAGTAAAAGTCAGCATGAAAAGTGCCAGATTTGAGGTCCACTGAGTGGAGGTTCATCAAGTAGAGAGCAATTCCTACATAAACTGTTTTGTGTTCACTAACTTCCTCTGGACACTTTTCATAATAATACCTGAAAAAAGTGGAACAGGGAATTTGAAACTAGATCTTACTGGGATATATTCTAAGAAAGTTTGAAATACTTTTTACTGCCTGAAATTTATACATATCTCCCGGATATTTTCTCCTTCTAGAAACAAGATTCTGAAAGAATGCAGTATCCACACACGCAAATTCAATTATATGGAGTTATCAAAACACAATATGTTGTAAATCTGGCTCTCTATTTCCCGAAGTGTAGTCAGGTAAATGTGATGGCAGAGACTTCTAGCGTCATTATAAAATAGAGTTTACCATTCTCTTCTACATTCAAATCCTTTCTGTGGACCAGCCAAAGTGCCAGGCATACAACTTGCGCATCCAGTGCAGTTATCTAACCAATGAAGAGTTCCTGGCCTGTGACAGTGGTCACCACATGAATCACAAAAGCCACAAACTCCATCACTTAGGCAAGCGGAGCAGTTTCTCCCTCTTTCAACGCAGTTTCCGCCTATCCAGCCACAGTTGAGAGAAATTATTAAGGCTATTGCATTTAGTGAAAATAAAAACGACATATCTCTTGTTTATAATTAACAAAACCATTAATTTGTGTTCTAGTTTTGGAGCAGGTAGCAAGAATCTTTGTCATCTCCAAAGAACACACGCCATCTTGAATAACGCACAAACGAGGTTACGTAAACAACATGACCCTACCGCATGGAAGAAGGGCCCGGTGGTTTGCAAGTAAGTTCAATAATGATGTCCATTTAACCACAGAATATGGACCAGTGCTTTAAAGAGTACTTGCAACACCTCAGTAGATTCAACAAATTCAACCAATATTGCCACAAAATGTTGGGAAGTGCTTTAGATGCTTAATATTCAGAAACATTGAATAAATTCAAGTAAGAAATCTCTGAGAATCATAGAATCAATGCTGTCATAAAATGTTCAAATAGGGGGGGGGGGGTAGCCTGGTTCGTTCGAGTTCAGAGCTCTGCCACTTCTTTGACTAATACAGAAAATACATTTCGGGAAAAGGTCTCATCCTATGGTGTTTTTGAAGCATTTATCCAAAAAATTTGGCAAAAAGCTTTTTCTATAGACTACAAAACTGGCAAATATGAATCTGTTAAGCGAGTGATGTCACGATAAGAATTAAAAACCTTGGTGAATAAATTGTGCTATCATTTACATTAATCTCATCAGACGTTAATTTACAAAGTCTTGCAAAAACTTCAATCGTTAAAGATACTTCACATGAGATTTAGAAGGGTATAGTACAGTGAACTTTATTCTCTTTTAAAAGAATTATACATATCGAGCAAAGTCTTATGATTCTTCATGATTCACTTAAAAATATACTGAAATATTCTACTGAAGCATTTATTTCATGTCTTCCTGATTCTAAGTTGTTGTTCAAGCTGTCACGAAGTTTCGTTCACAAAAAAATCGCTAGAAACATGAAAGCAAAGTTCGTTTGACAGCCTAAGCAAAAACACGAAATTCAAACTCCACGAAATTCAATTATGTCGATATCATTCTTCAAAGTATAGTTATCTCCCAAATGTATTTTTTAAAAGCTTCTAATTAAAAAAGTTTATCTTTCCAATGTGCTATCCATTCTTAATCTTAAATGAGAACTTCGTTCACATTCGTCAATAGGGTGCGTTCAATCTGAAAATTTGGAGTATAGGCTCTTAAACTGGTAAATTTACCAACCAAAATTCAACTCTTACTTTTCAACGTATTTTGCAGTTATATATTGCGAATTTATATAAGAGTTCTGTATAGTGTCATATCAAAATATTGTTTTCAACATCGAGCAAATAAGACACTTCCACGTGCTTTCCCTAATGTTTCCTGCAAAAATTGATCTTTGATTGTACTATTATATATATGGTATATAAAGTAACATTTACCGACCATCCATAGAATTTGCCCACCCATTTTCTAATTTTACACACCCGGCTTGGTACGCCCCTGCGATCAGAATTCGACCATCGTCCTAATCCTCCCAATCACGTCCATTGTGGAACGTTCTCTAACTATGAATTTTTAATATCCTTATCCTTGAATTTTGAGGATTTCGTTCTTTGTGATTCCTAAGGAAGGAATTCTAGATCTTAAAATAGCACAGAACAGCGAAGCCATAATTCTTCTATTCTTAAAGTACTTGCTTGTGAGACGGAAATTATGATTTCGCTGTTTCGTACTTTTTTGAAGCTCTGCAGTACGAAATATCTATCAAACTTTTTGGCGATCAGATTATAAACTTACGGAGGAAAACTACTTATTGATATGCTTTTATAGTTAAATTGAATGAAACATCAGATTCTGCGCTAAGTTGGTCTAAGGTCGACCCTTGCAATCTTTGAGATCATGAAATATGTATCGGACTACTCAATTTTTGCGATCGCTTGAGTGTGTTTAACAATGGCTTCAGGTCTCAGAAGTAAGAAAAACAACCAGCTTTGCAACTATTTTGGAGTTTTCATTTCAGGTTAAACACGTTTTCTAAAGCACTAGAGTAACTGAGCAATAGGAGATTCTTTTTTAGGCATTACATTAAAACAAAATGCATTGTTAATGTAAAATCTCTTCTAAATGCCACATTTTCTGTATCAGCCGAAGTTCCAAAACATCGATAATGCATGGCCTAAAATAAATACGAACGAATTTTAAGAAAGTTGGTATCTTTCGAGTAAAACCTAGATATTTGTGCAGCATAAAGTACCTAAAAGTAACAAATCAAAGCAAATTAGTTTCAACTAGATTTATAAGAATCATGCAAGTAAAAGAAGCAATCTAAAAAATTTCTGACAAGCCATTCTTTGTTGTCATTGTCATAAAATAATGAACTGTTGCTTTTCGAAGGGCATAAGGCGAGGGGAATGCTTTGTTTTAAACTCCAACAATAATGTGTAGAGACTCGTCTTGCCATGCTGACACCTCAGCCTAGACTGTTCCATCCCCATTACATCTCTATTTCATCATCCTCTCTCATCACTCGTCAGAAGAATTTATTTTTAGAATAATCAATATAAATATAATTGTAAAGTTCAGTCAGTCAGAAACAGAGTCACAGCTAAAGAACACAACAGTCTCTCTCTCTCTCCCTCGGCCTGGCTCCGTGTTCTCTGCATGTTAAAAAAGACAACTATGGCTCGGATCGTCCATAGAGGTTGAGCAACGCAGTCGGTAGAAACCCATCACAACCTGTTTCTACAACTGGAAGTTAGATAGATTCTCACCTCTAACTAGACTAGAGTGTAATATGATGCACCATTAGGCCGGGATCAGTAGCCCCTCTCGTTTAATTGGACTTTTCCACGACGTTGCCAAGATAGGTGCTAAGGAAGAGAGAAAATCAAGTAGCACTGGAGGTGGTGTCAAAAATTCTTTTATCTGGTATAGACGGCCTATGCAAAAAGTTAATCAGTGCTTTCGAAATATAAGGTATGGTTCTTCTTGGTACTGCCACAAAATAGGTGAAGTGTAGAAAGGCACTCGTGTCGGCATCCCTTGAAGTTTTGATATGCCAGAATACTGCAGTCTTGCATTGTTAACCTCGTTTACGCGATTACACCTCGTTTACGCGCGCTCGTTGCGAAATTGAACATGGCTAGCCTCATTTTCAAGTTGGCCTACGTGGAAACTTTTCTTAACAACAGAAGTGACCAGTGTTTCTCCTGCCTGTTTCTATTGGGTGGTGCTGTAGGTTATCTGTATTTGGATTGCGCTGTAATTTTCTCGGTGCAAATACAAACCCTTTCAAACATGTAAATGGATATTCTGCATACGATGTACAGGGAATACGGTCAGCATTACCCTAAAAATCTGCACCCTTTTCTTTTAATACATTTACAACAACAAACACCTCGATGGTCATTGGAGGATTTGAAGTGAACGACCTTCATAACACAAATATCCATCAAAGTTTTTAGTTTTAATATTTTTAATTTCATTTGAAGCACCGAATAAGATTATCTTAAAAGAAAAAATGAAGCTATGAGTCTGCAAGCAGTATTTCTGCAAAGACTGTGAACATTTAATTAATGCAATGCTACTTGAGGTTACAGCTGAATGGGCACCGCCATTGTTGTCTGTACGAAGGGAAGCAATGACAGTGACTTCAGACTTTGAGATGAAGCTTTTAAGAGTTGCCTAAAAATTAGAGCCTTGAGTACATTGCAAACTTAAGGTCGAGCTGACAATAAGAACAGAGATTTACAGCAATCAATTTCTAATACTGTCAACTTCTGATGTTGCCTTACCAGTTTTCAACCTGTAAACATAATTGGCTTGGTCCATTCCCACGCAGTGATACGACTTGTACGGACAGTCCAAGAAGTCTTTTGCTAGGCACCTCTTCGATATGCCGTCCCTTTGGTAGTGTATCTTAGACTCGGGTCCAGTCCAGCACTCGCCTTATAGAAAAAAGCTTGTAAGAAGGATGTACGTTAATGCGTCTACCTGGGGCATGGTGACTAGCAAAGTGAGTCGATGATCAGCGGTTTATCAAATTAGGCCTAATGCTTCATTCTATAAACGTACGATTCTTGCAAAGTGCATGAAGAATGATTCAGGATGCAAGCTAAAGGTAAGTAGTCGCTCTAAGCCGTGCAAAGTGAACATATGCTTTAACATCTTCTTTTGATTAAAGTTTAGGCTGGGAGTGCATTAGATCACAATGACAGTATGCATTTCACCCTAATAATTAAAATAAAACAATGACTCTTAGCCAGACTGGTAAATGCTACAGTACATTCTCTACTCAAAGAAATGAAAAATGAGTGAATGAAGTATTAAGGAGTTACTAAACTGGCCTAGTGCTTCGGTAACTGGTAGCCTGGACATATTTATGGTCTACGACATGGAATGTTTCTTTTGTCACCGTTATAGCTCTTTTTGTTCGAGAAAAAATGACGCGAATTACCATAAAATTGCACTGAAAATGTAGTGTGTCCAAGATCCTTGGCTTTTTTGGCACAGCGACAAATCATCTGTGGTGAATACGTGTTCCAGTTTCGCCAGTCGATCAATCTGCCGTTCCAGTTGCTGATCGTGTAATCGCGTTCGTTCATGACGTAGTCAGGAATGGGCCTGGGAACGATTTGGTTGTCCTTGAAGCAGCCAACTGGCTCGTAATAAGTGTCGCAACCTGCGCGAAACGAATTCGGCTAAAGATAGACACTATAGGGCTATTGTATGCTGGCTCGTAATAAGTGTCGCAACCTGCGCGAAACGAATTCGGCTAAAGATAGACACTATAGGGCTATTGTATGCTGGCTCGTAATAAGTGTCGCAACCTGCGCGAAACGAATTCGGCTAAAGATAGACACTATAGGGCTATTGTATGCTGGCTCGTAATAAGTGTCGCAACCTGCGCGAAACGAATTCGGCTAAAGATAGACACTATAGGGCTATTGTATGCTGGCTCGTAATAAGTGTCGCAACCTGCGCGAAACGAATTCGGCTAAAGATAGACACTACAAGATAGTGCCAGGGTTGATTTAGAAATGCCTCGTAGATCCCATACTAGTAAAGCTATAGGGCTATTGTATGCTAAATCGGCAAAGAAGTGGTCCACTGAATTTCCAATTTACCAAATAGAGCATCATAATAAGAATTCCTTTCTCTATCCATTATAAAAAGCTTTCAAAAATAGTTAGGATTATTGTGACTCAAAAATTTTGGCTTGCAAAGGATAAAAGTGGCTTTTAAATGTGATTTGCTTATACCAAAGACTGCCTTCTTTTCTCTAATGATACAAAAGTATATCTGCGTTGTATATTTGAGAATTATTAAAAAGTTTCCAACCAATATTTAGTTTCAGAAAGCCAAAGGTGCAATGAAGCGATCTTTTAGCCTCCGTTCAAGCATTTCAAGCCGAGGCTCATGCTAACTGGTTGGTGCAACATAATTCAAGCTTAACATATGGTGATGACGTCACACGAAGAATATAAAGACCAGAAGTCTAAAATATTGACTATCTATTTTCCAAATGACTGAATTAGAGATACAAGGTGGGAGGTAATATTCCTAGAAATTAACGGGTGAATTTTGCTTAACGAGAAAAGGCAACTGCTACCTTTGAGCATTATAGAGAGTATTCGCTATAGCCTGCTTGAAAATTTCTGGAAGTGTCAAAAAGATTGACTAGACATTTCACTAGATATGGGTACCTGAAGGCGCGATTCTGTACACATAGTTGGTCAGCGCTTCACCGCTGCAGGTGATGTCACTTCCTGAATTGCACTTGCCCCAGGGCTCATGCATCCCATCGTGGACGCAGTGGTTCGACTCTCCATGTTTTGCGTACTCCAAATGACCCCTCAAGCTACCCCAACATTCGGCTGCGAAACAAGATGGCCATGTCAACGTTGACGGAGAGTGTAGGTCAAGAAAGTTACCGTAAATTCTCTTTTACGCCCCCTTTCTTATTAGCCCCCCCCCTCAATGAAGGAAAAATGGAATTAGCACGCCCCCCTCAATTTAGCCCCTCCCCAAAAAATTATCTGATATCAAAATTACAGGCCATTGGTAATCAGTGGGATGAACTCAACCCTTTTGAATGTTTGATTTCAGAAGACTACATGGCCCAATAAGACATAACAGAGTTAATAATTGATGAAGATGATTATGAGAATATTATTACCGTAGAACCTGATTTGATGCTTATTTCATTTTGCAAATAAAAGAAAATCAGTCTATCGCTGAGAGTGATTTTTTATAAAATATAAATTAGGCCCCCTCTCTTATAATCCCCCCTTTGAAATGCTGAGGGATAATAAGCACCCCCCCACCCGGGGGTTAAAAAGAGAATTTACGATACCTTCTTAATCTTCGCTTTGAGCAAAAAGCAAGGTGCACTCAAACGCTTATATTTGAACAGTTATGAATGGTTTGAAGGAAGCAAACGGCAATCAGGAGCACACTTGGCAATTGGACTAATATCAGACGAATGCCACTCAAGTTTGAAATTATTTTAACTTAATATTTGCCATAAAGCCACTTACCGTAAAACTGAATTCCCATTACTCTATATCCCTTTTTGAATGCAACTTTTGCACAGCTAGAAGCAAGATAATATATTCGCAAATTTCAAGGGTTTTTCAATAGTGGTCATTGCCATTTAGTACTTTATCATTTCGCAATAAGCTTCCTCGTGCAAAATATTTAGTTCGTACATCGTTTAAAATTACCCAACAAAGCTGATTTCGTGACACGGTTAAAGATATTAACTAGGGCACGGTTCCAGATTTTAGTGGGCCATACATATGGACTATTGACTTTTGCGTATGTTAATTACGCTTGTTATCTACTTCCATGCCGAGGCATCCAAAAAAATAACTTTAAGAAGCTTCAAGTTTCTTCACCAGTTCTGTTTGTTTATGGAAATAAAAGGTCATAGAAATAAAATAATTATGGTTCTGTTGGTAAAGATAATTCTCAACATGATATGTATAATGGTAAATATTTTCCTACTTGCTTCAATCGAAGCACAAAGACAAGGATATCAATCATTTTCTGAAATTATTTACTCGCAAATGAACTTTGGTAGGTAATTCTTCCAGTCATGCCAAGGAACGGAGTACCCAGCATAAATGTCCCGACTTGGGTCTCTGGCGTTCAGGACCTAGAATGGAACCAAAGATCACGGAACATGAACACAGGACTGCGATTGGAAGTGCTTGTACCAAAGATCTGAGCGTCACATGCATCCAATGATTCTAAGAAGCTACACCTGACAAATTTTCATCTAGATTAAGGAAGTCCAACAAATGAAACACGGATTGCGCGAAAATGCGCAGATAGTGATATATGTCATACTCAGTTTATCAATGCCAGTTTTATTCATCGTACGTATAGATGAACGCCTGGGAGGGACTTACCGGGAGGGTGTGGAATACCCCCAATATTTTTGTGCTATCCGGTAAATTTTGTTTTGATTCGGTAAATAGCTTATTTGTTAGTCAGTAGTGATGAAATGTCGTCAGTTTCTTACCTATTTATCTTCTCGTCGAGTCAGTTGTAGTTTTTCTTTCAATATAATAAACTACTTGAAATCGAAGAACGCTTCAAAGCAATGTCAGTTGAAAAAATGGGCGTTTCTATCATTTCCCACGCACCTGAAGGGCGTGACACTAAAATCCGATCATAATCTAACACCCCCCCCCCCCCCAATCGTTGCCTCTTAAATCCACCCATGATGAACACGATCCTTCTAGTCTTCAAAAAAAGCCTGCTTTGTGCAAGATGTTGTAAGCATTTCTAAAAGCGCAAAGCTTCTTTCTGCCTGCTCGGAGAGATTAAGAAATTTCTGTTGATGTTTTCCTGTTTGGCATGCTCACCTATGATTAAACGTTAACCAGGACCCAGAGCAAAATTTAAACATCGTGTAAACATCTCTCTTGCTTAATACCCTTCTATCGAATATAAAATGTTACTATCAACTAGCTTGCGTAACTCTAGCCCTGGACAAAGAGAAGGCAGTTGTATTTCTCGGAGCCTCTGCATATAATGGAAAACAGGTTTGTTTAACAAATAACTCTAATCTATGTTTAACAAATACCAGAAAGAGGCCGTAAACTTTCTAGTTTGTTCTTGACCGTTATTACCTCCGTCGTCAAAGCTCTGTCATAATAGGCATCTGCGTAGCACCCGATTGGTTCCAGCTTGACTGGGCAGGAATCAACTACACAAAAGAAAAATAGGCCATTCAGAACCGTTGTCAACATTACCAATGATGACAAATAATTTTCGTCCATTGAGGTTGAGCAACGCAGTCAGTAGAAACCCATCTCAATTCGTTTCTACAAATTCTCTAAAATATCCAACAGAAACTTTAGATTATTCAGGATATGTCTAAAATTGTTTGGGAGAAAAATGCTCAGGAATAACTTTGCATATTAACGCTGTTGAATAAACTCCAGAAAATACTACACCGATCCAATGACAGTGTTGCACGTTGCTCTGATATATATAAAGCAGAACGTTATCTCTTCTAAAGCGTTATAAAGATGGGCTTACGAGAACATTCTCCAATGTACACTTTCAGCAGAAGAAGAAGGAGAGCTACTTTCCTGTGATTAAAAGAAATTCGGTTAGTTCATAGGTTAAATACTTGCGTAACGAGTGGCTTGTAGTACAAAAATAAACACGGAAACTGGTAAAAACATGGCATGTAAAGGATTTAGTAGAATAGAAAAGCATAAAGTAATTTACACATAGAATGCATAAAGTAACGTACACATCGAATGCATTTTGCATCATGTTATATAAGATGTCTTGTAGTCAATGGTTAGACTTATGAAAAGGTTACACCAATAGAAAACGGTAGTAATCAATTTACTTTATCTAAAAAAGCTCAAGTGCTGCATAGTTTGCACAGAAATGCAGATTCTAAGACAAATTGTGAATGCTCTAAATCTTTTGCTAGATCTTAAGCCTCAAAGCAACTTTTTTCTAGAAACATTGTGCTTTCATATAACTTACATATTGAAAGGAACGGCTGCTTCAGTACCCTCTTGAAAGCTGCTTCTAGGAGATTTTGTCAGTGTGTGACACTATAGGAGAGGAACTACCTCTATTTTATACAAAATAACAGATAACCGAGAGCTTCAAATTGATTGAAACCCAATCCGGCAGGAAATGTCCTTATCGAGCAGCTGCTCAAAAAGAGTAGCTAAAAATTTGATAAGTAAACAGAAGCACACAAGCTAAAATGAAATGGAGAAGGTAACAAAAGTAGAGCAATCAAAATAGAGAAAGAAACGAGGGCGTTTGACAAGGCAAAGTTCTAAAATTAGGCCGATTATTCTAATTATTCGTAAGCAATCATAAAAGAAGATATTTTTAACTTTCATTTTAACGCTCCTAAAGGAAAACCGTTTAAGATTTTCTATGTTATCGGTTTGAGGCAAGGAGTGTACAAACAAAATAGGTTTTGACTAGGCAGGTGCAATCTGTTGCCCCCATTGCACACACACAGGCAACCGTCAAATTTTAGTTAACTTTTAAGGAATATTTAGAGAAGATTTACAGCATCAGAATGCATTGCTCGTTTCTTTTTATATGCAACTTACATATGTCAGATACAGTAGGGGAGATGAAAGGTCCGAGGCCTAAAGGGACACGTAAAAGTTTATTTAAAAAATTAAAAAAAATTATTACTGTATAATATCTGTACAGCAAATATATATCCCGATCTTATAAGAACTCCAGAGCTCGAAATGTCAGAAAACACGACTAAGAAAAGTGCTAAAGGCACCTTGAGATGGCAGTAAGCAAATACTAAGGTAACAGCTAGAAATAGCAGGACCAGTTTTGCATACTTAAAGTACTTTTGTGTCCGACACTCCTCAGAGTATGCAAGCGTCGGAAAATAGCCAGAAGCCGAAATAATAAATAGCCAGTTCAGCTATGGATTGGTATTCAATTATTTGCAAGAGGCAGATAATTGGAAAAAGTATGTGAGCTAATTAAAGTCATAGGTGGGGTCCAGGCAACAGTCCTTCCAGCCTTCTGACACGCAGCAATCCCTGCGTGGTATTCTGTTGTGACGTCAGCATTCTTTTTGGCGCTGTTTTGCAGAACGTCGCTGCCACAGTTATAGCTGCAAAAAAACAGTATGCAGCATTCCAATTGTCAATTATCCTTTTTAGAAATTCTACAGCTGTTTGAGTTTCAAATCATCTGGATGGCTGTTTTGGTGCTTTGCACATGGAATCCCCTGTGAAGCGTTCGATTAGCGCCCTTTAAGGATGTTCAACAGTCGGAAATCAATGATGGAAGCTCATATTAGCTTAGCTTGAAACTTTTCAGGTACTTCAAAGACATGCAGGTTCTCTAGTCCAAAATCAAGATGACGTTTAGTAATAAAGGCAAGTCAAGTATATCGTAAATATCCCCTTCCTACACTCTATTTCCAACACCAATAGACAGACTTGGAATCAACTGCAAAATTATCAAATATTCCTAGCGAATAATTTAGGAGGAAATCATGAAATTCAGAACTTGGTTCTAAAGCAAAACAACGATTACACAAAAGGGGTTAGATTCTGTTATCAACTGGAAATTGAAATGTTTTGACTTTCTGCACAAACATTATCTCGAAATGAACGAACAGCATTTGCAACTATGATATCAAATTTTATCGAAATGCTTGTTTTGCTACTTTTGCTTCCTGTTAGCATTAAAAAGGCTCAATATCGTGGCGTATATGTAGAAGATAGTATCTCTCTTGTTGTGGATTAGATCAAATACATTACCTTTAATCAGTAGAAAATGTTTCTTACGATTAAAAAGCATGATTTTTATGAAAGGAAGTTGTTTATAATCTAATTTTGCGTGCATGCATGGCCTACACTTGCATTCTTACTTAGGAGCGACTTTTATAGCCTCATGTGGCTCCTAATCACTGAGTAGTGACTGCTGTTTTTTTAAATTTTGATTGAATTCAAGTTCTTCTATTTGCTTTCAGTCGTATGAATTAATCTAGGCAATGGAGCAAAGGGTGGTCACCCCGTAAAAGCGCCTAGTGGTTGCGAAAAACAAGCCCATAAAAGACATCCATCTCAGAGGGATTTTATAACAAATTATAATAAATGCAATTGTTTTTTGCCAAGCACTACTCCTCACCCCTAAGGAAATTGGTTGTTTACCCCATTGTTGAAGAGAAAGATTCTAGCCTCCCTGGTCTGTAAAATATGACGGCCACTTTTCGGAAACGAGGTTCTTTTCACCATCGCGGTTGTGTCATGGCGGACAGAGTAAGGTTGTGTTTTGCCTAGAAAGTGACACATTTCCGCAAAGGATAGAGCAAGCTACATCAAGTAGGGGAAGGAGACCAAATTTATGTGATTTTGCTCTAATTTATATTTGTACCCAGAAAGGAATAAGCTATTACCAACGAAATTAGCTTGTCACGTGTTTTCTGTCGTTTGCTGAAAAACATTGTGAGAAGTCTTGTCATTTAAAGGCGATGGGGAAGAAAAAGAAGCAATTTATTGATAAAAAGCATTCAGTTCGTTTTCATCTTGTGCACAGAGATCAAAGGGATCCACTCCAAGCCGACCCAGAAGCTTCAGAATTTGTCCTTCAACCGGCCAAAAAACGACAGGATGGACAAAAAGAGGAACAGAAAAAGCATGGAATATATTTCGAGGATGAATACGATTATCTGCAACATTTGAAGCCCCTTGGAGATGGTGTTCTCTTAATGGCAGACGATACTGACTTGCCAAAAGAGGCTGATACAAAAGAGTTTGGTGGGATAAGGTTCCCTAAAGGTGCATTTGCTTCTGAGTATGAGGAACCAGAGGGTATGCTCCAGAAAGGGGTTCTCCCACGTGGACCGCAGCCAGATTGGGATCCAGATATAGTTGAAGCACTTGATGACGGTTTGGATTTGGACAACCCAGAAAATTTATTGGAAGATGAGTTCATTTTACTTGCTAACGGTGAAGGCCAAGCCCAAGCTAAATTGAATTATCCTTATCGTCAAGAAGAATCTGATGAAGATGAAGAAGATGAAGAGTTTGGCTCAGATGATTTTGATTTTGGGGATGGTTCGATGGATGGTTATGAAAACGAAGAGACAAAGTCCAGATTTACAAGCTACTCTATGACATCATCAGTCATTCGAAGAACGCAAGGATTGCAATTACTTGATGATCAGTTTGAAAAAATAATGGAGGAATATGATGATGATGAAATTGGTGGTCTTGATGATGATGATGGAAATGATGACACAGCTAATGCTATAGGTGAAGAAAAATTGTTGGTTGATGAAGCCATTGCTGACTTTGACAAGAAGCAAAGTAAGCATCACCTAGATGATCAGCATGCTGCGTATTTGCTTTTGGGTGCTGAGGATGATGGAAAACAAAGTGAAGAAGAGTTTGAGAGAGTCAGAGAGCCAGAGAAGGAAAAATGGGACTGTGAATCAATCATCAGTACCTACTCGAACATATACAATCACCCAACACTTATAACAGAACCAAAGCCAATAAAACTAACAAAAAAGCTGGGAATTCCATCAGATGTTTTGAAGAAAAAATATCAGGGACACAAAGATGAAGAAGTTGCTCGTTTAGAGGAAAACAGCAGGTTGAATAATCTTAGGAAAAAGGATGAAAGTAAAGATGAAAAGAAATCAAGAAAACAGGCTGTGAAAGAAGAAAGGAGGAATAGGCGAATTGAGAAAAAAGAGAACAAGGCTGCATTTAAGCATGAACAGAGAATTCAGGAGAAGATTGTGGCTAGCCAGCCCCTGACATCAACTGTTCCAATTTGATGTTATTATATATCAGGTTTGAAAATATATCTTTCATGTGGATGATGCATTTAATAATATCCTTATTTTGGTTTTACTCTAATGAAAGTGTTTTGGTGTCCTTTGAAGTCCCCTAATCACTTCAGATTTAGGTATGAACAACAAAAGAATCATAAAGGAAAGAACTTTTTAAAATGTAACAAATCTATACCTACTTAGTATCTTTGTTTGTTCTATGGTCTTCCCGCCAAACTCAAGTTAAGCATATAATTGGGAATCATTGAAAGTGTTCTGTGAAGTTGTTACATTCAAAACAAAGGGGTTATTTACCCATCTTTAAATGTGTTTGGAAGCAAAAGGATTGACTTTGAAAATATACAAATATCCTTGTAATATTCTCTGGCCAAAAAAGCCACAATATAAAAATGACAATTTCTTTAGAATAAAACTATTCCATGAGCAAATCAAAAGCTCCTTTTAAAGTTTTTTGAATTGCTCACAGACAACATTTGTTAAATTGTGAAGTTGAAGACTTACAAAAGTTGAAGAGATTAGTTAAAGATACAAGCTTAAACAAGAAATGGAGAAAACAAATTCATACAATATATTTCTCTTCAACTTGACAGGATAGGGTGAAATGGTTATTTAACAAAGTCATTTCTTTATGATAGAATCTCGACAAAAGGTTCCAAATCTTAAAAAGTAAACAAATACTCAGTGGATTCAATCAGCACCACTGTTCATTATTGGAACATTCATAAATATGGGGTCTCTTTTATAGGCATGCACACTTGAGGCATGGAAATTCAGGGGTGAAATGCATGAAACAACCATGCAAGCCTCTATTTTCTTTCTTTGGGGACAGGTTATGACAAACAATGATTTTAAAAACACAGAAACAGGTGCACATGCATAATATCTGCGAAAAACAGTCATGTTCTTGCATTTTGATTTGCTTAATCACAATTTGATTCTGCCTTTCTTCGTTTTGATTTGTCCTTTGGATTTGGTGCGCTAGGGTTTTCTCCTTGATAAAACTGCTTGAGGAGAAGCACAGACTCTTCGCCCAGAACACCACCTTTGCAATTTAAGCCTTCATCATAAGATTGCATGCAAGATTGTAGCCCATCAGTTTGATCTCTCGGATGGAAGTCATGATTGTGAACATTCAAAACAGACCCACAGCCACCAAACCTAGGGTTTGGACAACCAAACACAACATTCTTGGCTCCAACCAACCTCAGAGCTGCAGCGCACATTACACAAGGTTCTGTTGTGACATATAAAATTGATCCTTCAAAAACGAAACTTTCACTCAGGTCATTCTGCTTGCAGTAATGCCTCACACCCTCAATCGCAATCATTTCCGCATGACGAGTGGCATTCTTAGTCTGATTTACTTCGTTGAATCCATTTGCAATCACTGAATTCTTATAAACAAATATACAACCAACTGGAACTTCACCTTTTGCCAAAGTTTCACTTGCCTAGAAGAGCAAAAAGACAAGAATATAAAGTGTTGAGGGTGGAAACAGAGAAGCCAAAATTAGCTTGGCCATAAACAATTAAATAGTTTAATCTTTCAAGCAGATTCTTTATCAGCTCCTTCAAAGTGTTCAATTTTTAAACATTTGCGAAAGCCTAGAAAATAGTCTTAACCATACACACATTTCCTAGGGATGGCTATGAAAAAAATGAAAAGCAAGGAGTGGAAGGATCTAAATAGAGCTAGGTTGCGCTTGCTCTTGGTAAATATGAAGTCCTAAAAACACAACAAAAGTTTAAGCTTTTATAAGCAGCAAGAAATAGTGGAACTAGGAAAGTCAGGAGTTCTCATCAGCAAATTTACTATTGATTTTTCTCAATGCACACATCATAAAAGGATAGCATCTTCCATCAACTTCATTTCAAATTAATTTCAACTTGAATACAAATAAGTTGGTGATGAATTATCTGGAGAGAAAATAAGAGAATATATTTAAGAAAAAAGAGGGGCATTTATGTAAATTCACATGTAGTGAAAGAAATCAATAGAAGGATGCTTGAACCAGGATCTAATGAAATACTGTTCCTGGTATTTCAAAACATGGGTCCACAGGTAATGAAATTAGTGCAAAACGCTTATATGTACTTTGGTATTTACAGTACTGTTTTATAGCTTACAAAAATAAAATCAACTTTTCATATGTTTAAGTTTAACCTTATATTCTACAGTTGTTTTTAATACATAAACTAATGACAGTTATAGAAAAAGTATAACTTTGTTTAAATTAGCTTTGTTTAATCAAACATTTAATATATTGCAACACTGAAGAAGAGGGAAAATAGTAAGAGTCTGAATATTACTCCTGTGGAGTGTGGAAGACCTGGTAATTTAAGAACGTCATATCTTTCACTAACATAGAAATTTTGACTTGTTTAAGAGGAATATGAAATTTTCTCCGTGTTAAAATTAGTGTGATTGAATGTGTTTTAGGTTTTTACGAGTGTCAATAAATATGGATGGATGTGTACACGACTTTTCCACACGATCATTTACAAGGAGAGATACAAGTCTATATTTTGGATTAACGGGGTATAATTGCTTTCGAAACAGAAGTTGGCATTGGAGTTGGAGACTTTTCCAGAATCTTTAATCCTGTTACGTAGAGATGTTGAATTTTATATCAGCATATTGGAAAACAAACTCTTATCACAATAGATGCATGGAAACTCACAATGCTGAGGCACTTCCTCATCCAGGCCTCATCCACGCAATCCTCAGCCATTTTTGTTTTTACTTCCCCACGTGTAACAGCAAATCACAGGGAAACGCGGGGATAGTTACGATTCACTCTTCCCGGTAATATATCCTGGAATATACCCTATATATCCTTATAAACACGATTGCCACAGAAACGAAAGCCAGGGTAAGTTATTTAGCATTTTTATTAAAAATTGCATGCACATTTCTTCAAACTTTAGAATGTTGCCCGCAGAAAAGCACTAGAGCGAAAAAGATTATGCAAGGAATCTAGAAGCCTGATTAATAAAAATTCCGTTCCCCCCATATCTAATAAGTATGGCTAAAAGTACCTGACAAACTTTTACATTTTAGCAAAAATGAGACATTAATAAAACAACAGGTCCTAAAAAACACATTTGATTTTTTAATTGCTATGTAATAACCATGGACTGTTTAACTGGAGATTTTCATGTGCATCCAGTTTAAATACATTAAAGGTAAAAATGAAACAAACGATCAGAGTATAAGCATTTAAGAAATGCTGTCATCAGTGCCAAAGTATCAAATTTATAAAGTATCAAATTATGAAGTTGAAAACAAAGTTTAAAATGCCTTAAAAATTTCCAAATTGTACATAATAGAAACACATGCCACTTGATATTTTCCAATAACCAGCAAGAACTAATTTAAAATTAAAATTTATGTTTGTAAGGGGGAGGGGTGGTTTAATCTCTAACTGTATACCTCCTGAAGCAGACAAACTTTTTCTAAGAAGTACAAGAGCTTGCTGATAAGCTTTTGTTGATAATATGAAACATAATATATTCATATTTACTTAGCCTTTTTCTGTCAAAGACCTAGTTTTTTTGACTCAAAATTTTGCTAGATTTGTGGCTTTTTAAGTAGTTGAGGTGGTATCTTTTTTCTGTTTTTGTTCATTTTTTTCTTCTTTTTATTCCCTTCAATTTCTTTCCTTGTTCTTTTAGCTGTTACTTAGATTTGTCTTTAAATTTCATAGTTGTCTTTAAAGTTTTTCTTTTTTAACCTGATTCGAGTTGAACATGTATTTTTAAATAAGGGCTTTAGCCCGATATCTCTCCTTTGAATTTTTTCTAAGAGTTCTATAAAGTCAAATTTTATATTCTTTATCAAATTTTCCTGATATTATTTAGTTATATTTTCTACGGTATATTTTCTAACATAAGTCATTGCCACAAACAATATACTGTTTCTATTGGTTTTCGTTTGAATGAAAATTTTTATTGATTATTGATTTTATTGATTATTTTTCCCTTTGTTTCAAGCTGGATGTTCAGTCAAAACCTCAAGGAGGAATCCACATATATAACCTAGAATTTGCTGCCTTGTATTTGCTTACAATTAATGAATCCTGAATATTTCCAACAACATCCAGGGTTTCCTGGGCGAGCAGGGGTTCCCCCGTCGGGAAGCACAAAGATGTCCATACTTTGAACTCTTTCAGTTTAAACCATAATCAGTGATGTCTGGCTTTGAATTTCTAGCTGTCCACGAAGAACTCAATGTGGCATTGATGTATTAAAGTACTACTTCTAGCTACTCTCTGACAATTTGTTTAACAGACATTGACAAACAAGCTGTGCCTCTCCTCCAACTTTCATAAAGCAAGATATTTTCTTTGCCAATGTAGAAAGAAATATGAGTTTGTAAGTAGAAAAAGTGTCTAGGTCAAACATACTGTTATATATCAGGGTCATTTGTAAGAGAACCTCTAAGGTCATACAGTTTGAAAAAGTAGAAAAGAATGGGCTAAAATAATAGAAAAATGAAAAATAAAATGCATTGGTCAACATTTTCAGTGCATGACCCTTTTTTAGACTTCTCCTTCACTACTTGCTCCATTTGTTCCCGTGTATAACCTCTGATTAGTTAATACAATTATGGAGTTATAAAGAAAATGTTTATGGTTCAGATTATCTCCTGTTCTTTGTGGTTGCTGAGAAAAAACAATCTAGAAGCAAGCTGGCCAGGCACTGTCAAAATAAACCCCGTCGACGAAGCATCTTGAGCCTAATAACAATTTGTTGCTCATGCACTTGTTAACGCAAATTTTGAACGAGCAAGCAGGCGGGCTCCTCTCATCCTCCTCGAGTTTTAAGTCGTATTTTGGTTTTCTTTAGACAAACCGCCAAGCATTCTGACGTCACCAACTAAACATTTATCATTGCCTCAATTGTGTCGTAGATTTGCAGTATGGCTGAAAATACTGGCTCCCAATCAGAGGTAAGGCTATAAGTTTAGGGGGAATGCTTTGCAAAGCTGACATGTCATAGTATGAAAGGCCTAAGCCTTTCTCGTTTTTCTTGATTGTTTCCAACGTTGTTTCAAGTGAAGCGTCCTTTACTCTATATTTCAATTTTATCGATAATATCCCGTTAGTAGCTTCTTATGTTTGGGAATTCTGTTCAGCTTGCAAGCTTCGCTTTTCCCGCATATTTTGACAACTAGATTTTCGATATTTATTCCCGTTTATATTTCAAAGACTTGTGCTATGTTTCAGATCTGTGTAAATTATTCACTGTTGCTCGTTTCAGGGTGGAAAACTGTGGGGAGGGAGGTTTACTGGAGAAGTAGACCACGTTATGGAAGCTTTCAACGCCTCCCTGTCCTATGATAAGCGGATGTGGAAACAAGACATTGAGGTAAACATCGAAACCGTGATTCATTCACGCCAAATGCGTAATAGCAGACTGCATTTTTCCGCCTTTCAGTATCTTTTTCCGCCTATTTGTAGAATTCCTGTTTCTATTTGCTTCGTTTTCCAAAGGAATCCTTATTTATATTTCTCGTGTTTATGGGATTTAAAGCATCAAGGCTTTTCTTGGAGTTGCCACTCCAGGTTTATCGCTTAGTCTAATCATCTGGTAATTGTCCCTGGCCTTCCTCTGCAGCCATTGACCTTCCGAATTATTGTTCTTCAGCCTGTGCCAAATTTTCTGGTCTCATCTTATAGATATTGTTGGATTGCGTTCTTTTTCATTTGCTCCAATGTCCCCGGCTGTCCCAATGTCCCTGTTCCAACGTGTTCCAAAGCAAAACTGACTCACACCAATGAAGCACAGTGTCCCCTAGCAGGGTATACCCCATCGTTATAAGCAATATTTGAATAAAACTCATTAAGTATATGGCCGAAGAAGGAGTTACGGATGAGACAAGCACGTTGGGTCAAATATGTTTTACCGTGGCCCAAAGGCATATATCTTGAAACCATTGCCAATGTTAACTTCATCATGCGTTAATGTCTGGTTTTTATTCCACCCTTTACAATTCAAAGGTATATCCCATCTAGGAAGAGCTAGGAAGACTTTCTCAGCTCATTACATTTGTTATATTTTTCAATACAGGGCAGCATTGCCTACGTGAAAGGACTGCAGCTGGTGAATGTTGTAACGAAAGACGAATGCAAACTAATCATTGACGGACTTGAGAAGGTAAACGGAACCTGAGTGCTGTATATCGACATCCCTATACACCTGCTTGTTTAAGACTGTGACGTCAAAAGAGGCCAGGTTTCTTCTCCTGGGAACGATATTTACTAGTCCTATTGTTTACTCACGTTCACATCGTAATCTATTCCTACCTTCCCTTTAAACTTTATGTGCTAGTTGGAGTTTAAACTTTCATTGCCTGTATCCAACGCATTTGATTTACCTTTCATAGAACATTATTATGCTCTGCTTCAAATTTCAAATGATCAGGCCCATGATGCCAGTGCTTTGTTACCCTCGAACTCAAACCTTTTACCAAAGAAAATTTTGGCGCAAAAGCAAGGCTCTTGGGGGGGGGGGGGGCTCTGGTTGCTAGAAACCTCCGATAAGAAAACATTTTTGCATGCAGTTGACGATTCTAAAGAGCGACATCTCTATTCTATGAGGATTTTACCATTTTTGTTAGTTTTTAATGCCCAATGTCTCTTTTTTGTCTACATAAAATGACAGGACTGTAAGACTGTCAACTTTGGGTGGGCATCTATTTTATTTTTTGAAAAGTTTTTAAGCAGATCGAGTGGGCTATTCAATTTAACAGTTAGCCGTAATTTTCATTGAATATATGCCAGTTACGAAATGCTTTAACCGTTCTAGGTGAAAGATGAGTGGGCACAAGGAAAGTTTGAGATAAAACCTGGAGATGAGGACATTCACACTGCTAATGAGAGGCGTCTAAAGGTTGGTGGTTTTTTATCGGTATGATGATCAGCAAACCTCTTTGGAATCTGCCACACGAAGTGGGTCCAGTGCAGAGAATCTGGCCAAAAACTATCAAAAGGTCAGCAGCTGTATATGAAATCACGACGCAAAGGTGCTGCAGTTCATAGGTCATAGGCCGTTTTATCATAACAAGCATTCAAAAGGTACTGCACCTCTGTTGTATGCACCACTGCTATATCTTCCAATGTCCTATGCACCAGTGCGATATGCACCAGTGCTGTAGTGCGGCATGTACCATTTTCGTATGCACTAGCTCCGTATGAATCAGATTCGCATGTACCAGTTCTGTATGTACCCGTGCAGTCAGCACTATGAACCAGTGTCACATGTACCCGTTCCATATGCACCAGTTCCATATGCACCAGTGCTGTATGAACCAGCACCGTATGCACCAGTGCACCAAGGGCCTAGTGGATGCAGTATCCCGATCAACACGATAATGTTGTTTCATAGCAATCAGGTCTTTTCCTCCAAAGGGCAGTGGCTTCTTATCTTCTCCCACGTACTTGCACTCTGTATAAAGTACTTCAGGAGAGATTAACATTTTCTTTTCCCATAGTCCTGCTGATGTGAGCTGATTCTGATATGAATTCTCATTTTCACAAGAACCAACCATGGTGAATTTAACTCTGCCCCTAATTCATATTCTATTACCAATGCTTTTTCGACTAAGCTTCTTTTCTGATGATAATTGCTCTTCTAATTAGTCTCAGTGCCGCAATCGTTAAAACATCGTGTATTCCAAAGTTTCTTCTCTATATTCTGTCCTCATGCCTTTCACGAAGCAGGTAGATAATACTTATGTTTGAAGTCTATTGAAGGGTGAGACGTTGTTTAAAAGAATTGTTTCAAGGACAGAAGCAATTTTCTAAACAAACTCAAGCATGAGCAATTTTAAGCTTTTCTTCTGACACAAATGTGTGATTTAACGCCAGAGTAACGTTACCTCCATTGTATCCATATCTTGCTTGTTCCTTTTTCGAAGGGTATCTCGAGGATATTTCTTGTTCTAATGCACAGTGCGTTGCGTAAGACCATTTGAGTTCGGCAGATACCTGCAGCCAAAATAGAGTAAGAGTTGTTAGGTTGAGCTCGCAATTTATTTTGTTTTGGCGAGTAAAGAAGCGGTCTCTTTTTTTGTACCAAGAACTAAGTACTTCCAAGGGCCATTTTACTTTTTAACCGACACATGACCGATCCAAAAGCATGATTAATAAATACATAATTATTACATGATCCATAATTAGGCGGTGTTGGTAAATGGAAATAGGTATGCAAAATTTCGGAGTCCCCCTCCAAAAAAAATGAGGAACTCGAGAGTAGATCAATAAAATTTTAAGTCTCTACGACATGCGTACGGTAATCTTTTCGATTTACCAAATTGGATTCAGAGACTGGCACATGAATCGGTTATTGAAATTTATCAATAAATTCAAGCCCGAGTTGGCATTTCACCAAAGCCTTGGTTTTTGAGAAGATGCTACCCTTCTGTGGAATCACTACCTTTAGTTGTTCCTCTACGATTAGAACGTTCATTAGGATCTCCAAAGTTTTCAGCTTCTATTACAAATATTCTAGTACATGCAGGCTTGTGCTTATTACGATTCTTCCACAAACGATCTGCTCCGGTGGCCCTGCTATACATTCAGCCTCTATTTTTGCCTCTCGCGATTGTGTTGCGAAATCTCAGCTTTGCATCTCCTCTTACCATTGGAAATGGGTTCATTTTCAAAGATTATTTTTACTTAAATACGAGCTCGCTGTCGTGCTGTAATGCAAACGAGCAACGTTCCTTTGTCTCTCACGCCCACGTTGGGTATACAGCATGTTGGAGTGTTCAATACAGTTTTCAAGGAACCTTCAGTGCGAAGCTGCTCGCGATAGCTATACTTATTCCACTAATTATGTGACTTTGAAAGTATTATCTGTTAGCTATTCAACTACAAAAGCTGCTTTGACAAGTACAAAGAGCGACCTGAATGCGGGCCTAGTCACATTCCCAAGCATCGGCAATCACTTTCTCGTGCGTATTATGAGTGCTGCAGAGAGATTCTCTTTTCTTATAACTAAAAAGAATATTTCTGACAGATGGGCAACATCATCAGCCGATGATTTATGCCATAAGGAAGCACCTTTGCCGAACAGGGGACAGGAATTTTGTCACCAATTTCGGTCTTGGTTTTCAGGATGCATTACTCCAAGGCCCTTTTCATTCTCCAAGAGCTGTAGCGCGCGCATCCTTGAGAACATTTTCAGATTCTGATTGCCAAATTTTCAGATTCTTATTGTCAAATTTTCAATTTCTGATTGTCAATTTTTCAGATTCTGATTGCCAAATTTTCAATTTCTGATTGTCAATTTTTCAGATTCTGATTGCCAAATTTTCAATTTTTGATTGTCAAATTTTCAGATTTTGATTGCCAAATTTTCATATTTTGATCCCGAACGAGGCTGCGAGAAAAACAGTGGGAAGGGCAGGGAAACGGAGGGCACCGTGGGAGTGGAAGACTTTTATAGATCGTTGCTATCATTCTTGCAAAGGATTGGAAACTGCTTTTGAAACAAGAGATGTTAACTATAAAGAAAATAGCAAAAGAGAATTTGTATCAAAATAAAATTTGCTTTCGTCAGCGTGCTCACCGAAAATGGGTATTACAATTTGCATTTGACATTTTGGAACAACTCGCATTTGAGCTCACCTTCTATTATCAAATGATGGATAACTTTATTGAAAATAACCAGACTCGCCAGACACAGAATTCTGTGAATCTTCAAAAGGAAAATTCAACAGATGGAGGGCCAAGATTTAAAATAGACGAAATTTAGGTTTTCTAGGATTTCCATTGCCCGCATCCTTGAGTAAGTAAAAGCACATTAAGAAGAAGACGTAATGAATTTGGCATTTCATTTGATTACAGTTAAGTAAGTGATGAAGAGTTGGACACTGTGATTGAACATATTTAAGTGTTGATGAAACTTTAGTGATGGGCAGTCCTAGGTCCAAAGGATTCAGGATTCAGGATTCAACGTGCTAGAATATGTGGTAGGCTATCCATTGTAGATGAATTGGGAAGAGCAACAAGGATTCAGAACTGACCGGCACTAACTCTAGGCCATCACAAATAACAATACTTTGAATGATAGTTATATTCAATTTGACCGGTTGAATTATTCTCCATATCTTTAATGCAAGAACTCTAGGCCATAAGGCGCAGGCCGCCTAGGCCATAAGACGCAATAGCTGCTGCTGGTCACTTAAACGCATTTTAAACAGTAGCGGTGCCAAAATGCACTCCTGTGGGAGCCCTTCTACTGCGCGGCCAGGCCGAAAGCATTTGATGAACGATTGTTTTCATTTCCCACAATTCCGACGAGAATTTCCTTCCACAGTTCCTGAAGAAGTCAAGTTATCTCTTTGTATACCTCCGTTCGCAAATGTTTCGCTGCTTGTTCCAACACCGCCCACTTTGTTCCAGCATATAAACACGCGCACGGACCGTTTTTCTTAAGTAGGATATTCTCGAGTGAGACAAGTACGGCTTTCTCTAGCACGCGTTCAGAGCCAGGGTGCGCTGTTCTTTTTCGGCACATTCTCTTTAGCTGATTTAGCTGTTTAAAATCCCCGTTAGTAACAAACGAGAATGCGACACCATCTGCTTTGTCCAAGCATTTTGGTTATTTTGCAACAGTTGAATCGCTGTTTAACTTTCAGAGCTTTCTCCACGCGTATCAACTGTCCTCCTTTAAGTTCATGCTTTTAGGAAATCAACCTATTCCATGGCGCTTGTTTTTTTCTTAACGAGACGTTCCCCAAAATAGGCCAACCTTTGCTTCTTTTTGGAACGGTTGTAAACACTTCCTGATCTGTTAGTGGAAACCATCATAAATTAGCCGTGGATTGTTTCTGATCTTTTTGTCTGTGAAAGTTCAATACTCGGCAGTTGTATCAAATTCCCAGGAACACTTTCATTTATTAATGAAGCGTGCTCTGGATGGGAAATCCCACGTGACCAGCACGTTGGGATTTTGGAGGGGCACCCCCGTCTTTCGTGCGTGAAAGTCGAAGCATTTCTAAAATCTCTGTCAGACTTTTCAAAGAAACATTACTAGACAATATTGATATTCTTATGTTGTTAATCTCTACAAATACAATTGGGGCGCGTTCAGCTCCTGAACGTGTGTTTGTTGTTTTGGCTAGGCACTTGCTCCCACGCTTCGTACAGCTTCGTATTAAATGCCGACATTCCACATCTTTGAGTAAATAACTTAAAGTGCTGTGAATCAATTGATGAATAATTAAATCGCTTCTGGGATTGATGTTGCGATGCGCAGTTGTCCTCATTTTGAGATCGAGCGATTGTTAGCGTTTTCGCTGTAGAGCGATACCTCTACATGTACTTTCTGCGAATAAGTGTTTGCTAATGGAATTTGAGAAAAAAAGAGGAGGGCGTTAGTTTTTCAAATGCGTGACAATTTCCAGTCACTCAAGTACTCAGCACAAATAATGTTTTCCTTGGGCTCTAAGCTAAAAAACATATGCTACTTGTTTGTAGTATTTCATAGGAAAAATAATGATTCCTTTTTTCTCAAAGCAATGATTTACCAAAGAGTCTTTCTTCAAAATTATGACTTATAGTAATGAGATATTATAAGAAATTATAAGCATTTTCAAAGTGATATAAGAAGATGCTTTTGCCGTTTTACCCTTTCTCAGAATAAACTATGGGAATTCTTAATTTTTTTAACAATTCTTTTTACGCCTGAAACGCTTAACAATAGCAACGTGTTTGGTACTTCTATTTTACTATTCCAAAGAAGTCAATAATGATATTTTTAAATGTGCTCTTTAACCATTTTTGTGCTCAAGGGTTGTAGAATTATTCTATTAATACATACTGCAAGCAATAACCTGGAGTCTTTCGTTACGAGACAATAACCTTTGTCACTTAATAGGGTCTATCAGCCCCCCCCCCCCGTGTTGCCCTTTTTCAACTTCGGTGCTCATGCAGGTCGACGCGGTCCCTAACCCCTGTCCCCCTTCCTGCCAATGACTTGGCGCCTAAAAATTCAAGTTCACTAGTTTTTTCAGCCCACGTTATACTTCTAGCCAAATCTTGCACGCAACTCGTAATTAGCACCCGTTGTTGCCTATTAACCTTAAGAGGATTCTGGGGATTGCTTTCAATTCATCTGATTCAACTAATTTCACTATGTCAATGTTTTCATTCAGAAAAACTGTGCAGAGTCCCATTGAGTCTAAATGAGCCACAGCAGATTCCCTTGTCCTAGAAAGAAGGTGTTTCCGTAAGCTCCATGTGCATTTCTCTATTTCATTCATTGATTAGTCTGTAATTAGAAACCAGCACGGGACCTTGGTTGTGACAAGAGAAACGTTGCTCTCATTTGAATTATGCTGTCATTTTCATTTCTGTGCACACGAAAAGTAGAAGAAATTCGGCACTGAATGGATAATTGGTAAGGAAAACTGCATGAGTGGAAAAAGAACGAATGCATGAATTAATACATAAGTGAAAGGGCTGATATTGAATCCTGAAATTAGCAATTATCGTGAATTATTATCATCGCGTGCACTTAGTAAGGAATAAACTTTTCAAGCTAATCTTTATTCACAACGAAAGCCATGTAGCACATTTCAGTTCATCAATCTTAATTAAGTATGAGCTCATTTTGGTTGCACCCAAAGCGAGAATCCTAGCCTATAAATCCTAGCGAGAAAAGTAGCATTTTTGATATATTTCTAAATAGTTTTATTCAATATGTGATTTCCAATGTTTGCTTGTACAGAGGCTCCAATATATTGTCTAAACTCGGTCCAAAAAGCAATACTTTTTCGTTATAACTGCAATATGAAGATATGCTATGAGAAGTGCCCGTTTGGTTGTACAGGGGCTCCAATATAGTGCTTTAACACAGTCTGAAAGTCGAAATAATTACAGCAGACTGCCACATGAAGTGCGTGTTCTGGTTTCAAGTGGCTCCGTTGTTTTAGAAGTCATTGATTGGCTCCTACGCAGTTTGCCATATTGGCCCGTGCTACATCTGTTCTATTGGCGGTCACCGTGGGATTGCTAAGGATTCGCGCGTAGAACGCAAATTGCACTGTCAGGCCTGGAACCAAAGAACGGTATGGCGCGGCCATTTTGAATGCTAATAAATAGAATGCGGGGTTTCCTTGTCGGGTTTAGGACTATTTTTGAAGGATTCTTACCAGGTCTGTCAGACCTTGGAATTAATATTAATTTTCAAAGACTCATTACATTTCGTCATCTTCCCTAGGAGCTTATTGGCCCAGTTGGTGGAAAGTTGCATACAGGACGCAGCAGGAACGACCAGGTTTGATGTGTTTCTTCTCTTAACCTGATATCAGAACAATTTCTATCGCACCCTTCCAATGGGTCCTGCACTCTGTTTTGCCCACGTGTTCTGAATTGCCATCGACCTTGAAAGACAAAGAAACTTGGGCAGTGGTTTTGAGAAAGGGTCACTGCTAGCTTCTTTCTGATCCAAGCGAAACACATTTTCTATATTATTTTAGAAGTTTGCATTCATCATTTTCTTAACATTTTTTTTAATGTTTTTGTCCGTGCCTGCAATACCGTTTCCGTTTGTAAAAAAGCAGATTACAACGATGCAAATTTGTTTCGAAGAATCTGTGCTTACTCTTCCCTAGGTTTAAGTGTGGAGCTATTGTTCTTTTGAATTAGAAACAAGGCTTTATGACAACCCTGTGTTGCAGCTCTTTTTCTTGATTAACAACCCCAAGTCTTCGATAACGAGGCACGGTATTTTTGCATACAACTGCAAACGAGGTCAGAACGTGACTTTGCTTTCATTAAGCTCCGTAGCAAAGAATATATTAAACCTTGGAATGTTCAGGCATCTTAACGAACATTCGAGTTTCTAATTGCTTTTTTCTATTTTGGAAGAAGTGGTGCTGTTTGAGAAAAGGTTTTTTCCTTCCAGCTGCTCAGGATAAAAGAAGCACGAAAGATAAATATAATTAAAAATACATAAAGTCTATCTTTTCCGCATAGAACAACCTCTCTGTTACAGCGCTCTTGAAGGGTATTGCATGAACAACTCCTTGGGTACTATTCATACGTCATCGGTTCTCTTGTACACTTAAATGAATACCTAATTATTTACCGAGCCTCAATATTTTAAAAATTTCTGATCTTAAGCCTAAGATTTTTCTCAATTCATATTTGCCCATCACGAGGTGTAAATTCACCTTAAGGTAATGAAAAATATAAAATCGCTTTTAATGTGCTGGTTTATCATAAAGTTCAACAAGATAAGACAAAACAACAAATTTTCAATTAAAATGAAAAATCTTATTGTATTCACTGTCACACAGCGGCTGAGTGTATTTCAAATTTCAAAATGAATGAATTTATATAGCATCTACATGACAGTTGTTCTGCTTTGTGAGAAAACTCCGATTAAGGGAAAAATTTTTGAAGAAGGTAGAGCCTTTCATTATTCTTAAAATATTCTTAAATTTTAGCTATTTTGTGCATCAATATTTTTATAGACTTTATTCTTATAAAAATGTTTAGTGAATCGCTCTCTCAACTCGTTTCTACCTGCATTTTATAGATTATGGAGTATTTAATAATTGAAAGCTCATTTTCACTTTCATGTTTGGATATCACTTTTGTCTGTCATGGTAATGGATTTCTCGTTATGTGTTGAAAATCCTTGGGTTATCAAACGGCGTTTCCAGGCAGAAGATTTAACGATTCAAGCTTCAAATTAAGAACTTTTTGGTGAGATTCTTCTTCTGGTGAGAGCTAGGTTTCTCATTTTAAGGAAAGGCTCGCTATTTTTTATGAATATTTGAGGAACTGATGAGAGAAAGGCACTGTATTTGACGAGATGAGGCTTGGAGATTGAGGCTGAAGACAGCTGTTATTGTCGTTTCACGTTTATCCCTAATTTCTTTGACATTAGTGTTCGCAAAGGTGGCAATAGAAAGCGTCATAACGCGATTGAGCAATCAAATGTACGGCATGAATGAGTATCGGTCTTAATTCAGCTCTTATCTTTAGGGAAAATTTCGTCAACCAGCTCTCACATTCCAAAATGTTTACCCACCGTACTTCACAGAATTATTCACAAATTTAAATAAAAAGACTTTTTTAAAATAGTAATTCAGTATTTTGAATACGAAGAGGGCTGCACCTCGAATGATTGTGTACAAATGTTGCCGATGCATCAAAACGCTTTAGCAGGCAAAGAAGCAAAATCTTTTGTCGGCAGGCAAATAGTACGGTGATCGACCAATTAGTCGAAGCCGACGCCGTTTTGCAGAGGGATCTCTTGCTCAATTGGGTCTCTTTCTATTGATATTACTGGGTATCTCATCTCCTCTCCTTTCTTCTTGTTCCTTTTTTCTCCGTATTCCTTAGCGAGGATATGATTTGAAGTTCCGCCGTAAACGTTAGTTCCAAGACACTTTGAGTGAAAACTGCATGAATAGGAAGCTACTAGATTTACTAAGCTACTAAAATCATCACTTTTTCTTACAAAAGATCTCTTTTTATTATTGACAATCAATGCTCAACATCATTTAAGAAATCGGCAAGTTATTTACACACATTGGTACATATGACTAACTTCCAATTTATCAATTTAGCGAAAAATTGCATTCGTACTTGGCACTGATATATTAATCAAGTCAAACATATATTTGTTCTCCTTCAGTTAAAGTGTTTATTAGCAAACCTCTCTATCAATACCTAAGCGGCGATGCATTTTTAAGATGAGTATTATTTTTAGCCAGCCTTGTATAGAGTTGCAAGTTTAAAGCTTTGTAAAGTCACCTAGGGTGATGTTTTAAGGGTCGTCCCGACATGGCAACAATACATCGTGATTAACGGCCAGCTATTAGCAGAATACAACATCATAACAGGTACTTTGGGACATCTATATGACTGAAATTCACCTCTGATCTATAAATAAGAGACCTAACCATTTTTTGCTCGGCTTAATGTCCAGTTATATCAAACAGGCTCCAAGATCATTTCTCCTTAGAAACAACTAAAACGCATAAATATAATTTATAGTTCAACTGCGTATTATTGGTTCTTTGCGAAGCTTGAGCTATTGCATAGAAATAGTTCTCTCTTGAATAGGTAAAAGCTGCAGGTCCCGTTTGCGAGAAGCGGCTGTTATTGTTGCTGTCTCACGGTCATCATGCGGATCGAGCGCTTCTTGGTTCAGCTGGATTGTCCTCCAAGAAGAAGACAGTAGGAGTTGCTTAACTAGAATGCCAACAAAGCTGGCCCTTCTTGTTTCCTGGCTTCTGTCATTGCCATCTTCATCTCCAGCCATAAACATAGGTGTCGATGATTTGTTGCTGTACTCGCTTCGTTTTCAGTCGCAGGAAATCGAAGTACTCTCGTTCACAAATGGCATTTCTTCTTCTGTTATAGCCGTCTGACTTCTGAAATCTTATCAGCGCAAAGTCAGTGCAAGGAGCGACAGTCATCTTCGGTTTCTTCTCCTCTTTTTTCTTGTCTTTTGACCTATCAGCTGCTTTCTGTAGGTCCTCATCGTTTCCCAGATGTTCAGGTCCATCATTTCGTGAACATCGAAATAGTTTTGGGAAGTGCAGCTTCTTCTTTGCTTTCTCGCGAAAATTCATGTTGCTCACTTTGTAGATGTTCGTCCAAAAAGAACCAGCACCTTGGCGTTGTAATATATTTGTGTACGGTTAGCCAAAATGTTCGAGAATGCACCAAAGCCGTACCTAGAAGCCACGCTGCATAGAATGTTCCTTGCTATCGTTTCTGGAGCCCTGATATCCACTCGCTCACTGCAGATGCTCTTGCAACGAAGTTATAGATGCTCACTTGCTTTCTTGAACAACTTGGCTAATCCAGCTAACGGATTTCGAGTTTAGTCCAGGTCTGTGTAGAACTGTGCAATTTTCCGAGACCTCTTGCAAGCTCCGAGCTGGCTTCCTTTTGAAGATATTTGGACTGCGCTCAGCGTCTTGAAACGTTTTGCATCAAGAATAACATCACGTGACTATCGCGAAACGGGGGGCTCTTCTCTTTTGCGAATCAATTTGAGCCGATCAAGCTCCTTTAACATATGCCATGACATCATTTTGCAACGTTATGGAAAGTGGAGTACGCATTATCCAAGCACATGTGTTTCTTGATTTTGATATGAGCAAGTTGTGTTGTTTTTACTTTCCAACTGAAGAATTCCCCCAAAAGTGTTTCTTTGAATGGCCGGCTTCAGAGAAAACCAAAGAATAGCTTCTTGGCTTACTGTGCAATTTCGTTCGCATGATAAGAATTTGAGGGAACTTAAAATTTGAAGAATGCGTGTTGCTGATACGGTTCCTAAAATGCCTTTGCTGCTGAAAAGTATACACGACAGTCAAGCTTCTGTGTATAACTTGGCAAGTAATTACCTTGCCTTTACCTTTGATGAAATGTGCATGTGATAGGAGCGTTAATATATCAAACAATTTGTAAAAAGAGAAACCTTGCCAGAATGTTTCTTCAGGCATTATCAAGTGTCCGTTGATTTCATCGTATTTATATTTCTGCAAGGAATTTTTTAAGGAAGCGCAAAGTCTCTCTAACTAAAACGTAGAAACACCTGTAAAGCTACATTGATAGGCCATATTTGTGTGTTCGTCGTTGGAGTGCAGCTGTAGATTAGAACACATTTTCTCATTATGCCAATATTTTTTTAAGATACAGGTTATCATTCCACTACAAAAGCATCGTATGTGAAGTAATAGTTCAAGGAGAGAGTAATAGTTAAAGGAGAAATTAAGTTTTACTTTTTCTTATACAGATATTCACACCTGCGAAATCAAAGTCGACCTGGAGAAGGAACTCGGATAATAAGTTAGAAGTCTATATTTCTGCAAAAATCATTTTGGAATATTGTAGCCAAACAACATGGAAAACCTGAAAGGAAAGTTTCTTAAGAGTAAAAAAAGAGTTGCAATAAAGGCTAAACAAGTGTGATGGCAAATTGCGTGTGTCTAAGATATTTTAATGTTTTAGACAGGTCCATGGAACCTGTGGTTCGCCTTGAGGAAGGAGCGGACTAGGTAGAAGAGGAAAGGACAGACATTTTAATTTAAGGAGAAAAACTAGAAACGAAATGGACAAGGAAGAAAGGTAATCAAGGGATTAAGAATATTAGAATGGAAGAGAGTATTAAAAATAGGATGAGATTGGGAAGGGGGAGGGAAGAAGGTTAAGAGGAGGAGGAAGAAGCAGCGGAAAGAAAAAGTGGATATGGATTTGAAAGGAAACTTGAAAGTTTCATTTTCAAAATTTATTTGGCATTTCTACTATGTCTATGCAAACGAAAATTCAAATCATTTTTTAAATTGAATTATGCTGTTGGACACCCTTCCTACTACGACTAAGGAAGAACCAAGCCAGAAGATAGAATGAATGTACGGTTATCACAGATCATCTATCCCAGACCATCAATCACAGATCATCAATCACGGATCATCAATCACGGATCATCAATCACGAATCATCAACTAGATCATCAATCATAGACCATCAATCATAGATCATCAATCACGGATCATCAGTCTTGAATCATCAATTAGATCACCAATCACAGATCATCAATCACGGATCAACAATCACAGATCAACAATCACAGATCATCAATCACGGATAATCAATTTTTAATCTCTAAACCTTCTGCCTATGGCAATATTTTTATTAACGCTAGGTGAAAACCGTATTTTCACCAAGCAAGGTATTTTATTCAGACAAGCAGAGGGCATCTTACTTGTAAAGTTGATCAGCCTGTGGTCTTTGGCCTCACATCACACGATTAGCCTTGCTTACACAATGAGATTAGCAACATAAACAATGATAGACTTCTTTCAGATGCTTGCGAACTGAAAGATGTCCGATTCGGTTTAGAATTCAAGTGCCGTTGTATTGATCAGATCTGCTCTAGGGAAGGTTTGTTTTTTTTAGTGCAGCCTTCCGTTGCTCAAAATTTTCCCTGTTTAGCATCTTTTAGGAAAACTACCTTCTCGTCAGTGGACAAGCTAATTAGAGGATCTTTTCTCTCAAACCTACACCCTGGAGTATACCAAAACCGAACGGTTCTAGCGAATGCCATCTGTGACTTCACAATAGATCTTTAATTTTTCCTCTTCTTTGCAGCACACCCACGTGTTTTCTCGAGTCCCAGTTGCTAGGCATGCCTTTAAAATTGTTTGTTTGAGTCCTAATTGCGACCTGGAGGTGGACCTTCCTCAAAAGCTAGCAGTTTCGGCTAAAATACCTCAAACAAATTGCTTCTACACTCAGTTTGCCTTGGTAGACAGTCGGTATTTTTTTAAGCTCGCTTTCAATAGACGATGTAAAAGCATTGTCTCAATATTCAAGTAAAACCGACTCTTTGAAACTCCCACTTGTTTTTACGTGTCTGCGAAGCACCACTTCTTGGTCCAAAGTTTCCCTTTTCTGCTGTATCTAGAAAAAACGTGGACATTTTTTCTATTTTAATGCCTTTCCTTTTGCAGGTTGCCACTGATGTAAGGTGAGTGTTGTTTGAATTTCAAAACATCGAATTTCAAATTTATTGATAAATGGCTCTTAAAGTATTACGTTGATTTTTCACTTCTAAAAGTTAAGTATAATGGCGTCTATGAGGTACGATTTATTTACATTGAAGCAACCCTGGATTCAAGTCTAAAAATATGCTTGCAGTTTGTAGTTTTTCCATTTATAATTTGATGTGCATTACGTGCCATTATGTATTGTTTGTTTTCTCGTACCATTCTCATTTTATGTGTGAAATTATTGTTGTGAGGGATAAACAGATTGTGAATCGAAAGTATTAAGTAGCGCACCATTCAATATGTAGCATGAATTCGAAAGATTATTCTTTACGAAAGCGTGAGAAGAAACCAGATGGCTGATCGATCTGTTTTGCCTACATTGTATTATAAAAAGGAAACAGGTTTTATACCTGTTCTGACCAGTTAACCATTCCTTGTTGCATTTTTCCCGATTTCCTTATAACAGTTGTCAAATTTCTCTTACCCGAAATAACATGTCTGCCCCCTAGGGTAAGTTTAGGCTTTCATAGATTCCCAGAAAATGAGTTGTACTCAATAGGAATTTTTAAGTTTATATTAGATTTTTAAACATTTCATCAATTACTGTCATTAAAACATTTCATCAATGAATTCTTTAAAACAACTTCCAGTTCTGAAGAAAGTAAAACGTTTTTCCTTGATAAAAGGGCCAATTCTATGTGCAATGAATTCCCGCATATAAGGAACCTATAAAAATAAGAACCTGTTTTTCCTAAATCATGCATCTTGTAATTACGAACCTGTTTCAGTGTGATCAAATATGTTAGGCTCTTATTCCAAGCAAAAATAGTGACTGAAATAGACTCATGTGTTTCAAAAAACATCACTGTAACTTAAATTCCACGTCACAGATAGCTTGCCACAAATGTTCTTCTAAATAGTTTTTGGAATGCATATGAAGGAGAACTTATACCAACTGAAGCTCTGACTGTGAAACATCTTTTGTTCCAAATCGCACCACAGCATTAAAGTCGGCAATACTTTTTATGAAACATATGATTGGATTAAATATGGGGGACTTTGGCAAAAAATTGCCAGTGTTGGCTTACAAATCGGAGCATCCCCTTTTATTCAAAAACCATTTTTTTTTGAGATTCTGAGCTCAGAATTGGTAATAATGTTATTAATTACATTCTCCAAAAAGACAAAACAGGATTGAATGCATCTCTTTATGATAAATCCTAAAATCCTTAATAAGGAATCCTTCTAATAATATCCTCCACACCTTGAAATTAATCTAAGTGCTTTTTAATAAGAACCTATTTCAGTCTGAACCTAAAAAAAGTAGGTTCTTATATGCGGGGATTAACTGTACCTCAAAATTACATTTGAGCCAAGCACATTTTCTTACATACATTGTTTTAGTTTTTAATTGGAACGCAAATAATTATGAGCAAGCCATTTTTGTGTGGCAGGCTTTGGCTGAGAAATGAGATCAAAGATTTGAAGGCAATGTTGAAGTCACTCATTGGAACATTTGCGCGACGTGGGGGCCAAGACATCGACATCCTGATGCCAGGGTATACACATATGCAGGTAAGGATGGCACGTTTGTCACCAATGCCGTAGAAGTTTAACAGCAGTATGCAGCATCGTTTTATCCTGCCCAGCAATTACGCCGCTGGCGATTCCTGATAGCAGGGCGAGTGCCTTCTGGCTCGATTCTATTACATTACTGAATATTTTGATACCGCTTTGTTCTGATAACAATTGTTTGAATCATTGTTTGGCGGGGGGGGGGGGGATTTCGCCACTGCTGCCCAGTTTATTCCTCTTGAAGGGTAAGATTAGCCACGTGGATACCGTCAGGGGTGATGCAGGGGCGCCGGAAGCTTCATGACGCGAAGGGGGCAGAAACCCCAAGAGAGGGCACCTTATTTGGTCAAAATTAGTTGTTGCAAAAAACTGGGAAGGGTTTTTTAGCATGCGCCTGTTGTTCTCAACATCTCCTCTGTACATAGTGTGATCGTGATCGTGAGTGTGATAGTGATCGTGAGTGTGATCGTGATCATGAGTGTGATCGTGAGTGTGATCGTGATCGTGAGAGCAGAGGATTCGTCCATCAGTGTGATTGCGGATGAGAAACAACTCGCTTTCATTAAGTGCTTTGTGGTACAAAACTTCACAATGGCTAGAAAAAGCGGAACTAGTTTTCGCATACTTAAAAGTACTTTTTTCGTCCGACCCTCCTCAGAGAATGCAAACGTCGGAAGATAACCAAAAACTGACCGAATAAATAGCCAGATGCGGATCAAAAACACTAGAGAGTGATAAGCAGAGCGCGTGATTGGTTATAATTGACAAATCTGCGTTACTTAAAACCTAACTTTAGAAGACCTAACTCGCTTTCAATGCCTTATAGGTGGGAAAAACGTGGATTTTATCCTTATAGTATTACCAAACAGTATGGAATAGGGGCGATGTTGCTCCTAGACGAGGGCCGGGAAATTAATCGAATTGGGGCCCATTCTTTCCAGAGAGAAAATTGTTTGCTAAATTAGTATTGACGTAATGTTGCAAAACAAAGGTGGCACCTAAGAATGATGTTTTAGTGTCCCATCATGGTTGGATCCGATGTTCAAATTTTGAAATTAAGCCCTCTAGAACTGCTAAAATGCATTTTCTAGAATAAAATTTAACTTACAACTGTACCTCTCAGAAAAGAAAATTTGGCGAAAAACATTGATTATTGATATTTAGGAAGACTTTGGAGGGGGAGGTGTCTTGCTGAAATTCTTTTGACCGACGCTGGGGAAAGAAATAGGTATGACCTTTGGTTAGCCACCGGGCGAGTCCTCTTCTGCTTTTATAAGTGCCTTCTCGTACCCCTATCTAATTAATAGGCCTCCAAGGGATAATTCTTGAATTCACGGCATTTTCAAAAGCAAAGGCCCTTCTATCAGGACGCTCGTCATCTTCGTTTGTCCTTTTAAATTCCACGCACCCACTTTGAGGAGCGTTTGTCTTCAAATCTCTAGTTCCGAACTATGAGCTTGCGTTTTTATTCAGATGAGAGATAACAAATCCTCAAAAAGGGAACTTGACTGCCACGCCCTGCCCCTGCTGCCCCCGTGGCCCTGACGCCCATGTGTCGATGTAAAATCGCTTCAAGAAATACTTTTATTTGAATAAGCTTTCTGTCACATGCTCTTTGGTATCTCCCCAATATCTAGACGTTCTTTGAATAGCTGTTCTTCCATTTTTGAATATTTTATCCGAATATGATATCCATCTGCAAATGAATAGTCTAATCACCGCGTGTCCACAGTTTATCAGAATCATGTTTATCAGTGTCTGTCAACTGGATGTTGGGATTATGCAAAAGAGATTATCATTTGGATCTTCCCCTTCCATGTGCAAAAGTAATGGATCACTGTGAGCTGAGCTCATCAAACACGTGTTTAGGCTTTGGAATGTTTTTCTGAAAAGAACTTTACTGCTCTAAACAGTCGTAAAACTATTGAAATCCGCAAAGATGTACGGCTACGAGCCAGGGATGTAGTTTTTTTTGGGGGGGGGGCTCAGTCCTCCCTTGTTGCTCACTTTTAAAAAATAGACAAGAAACATGTTTTGAATTTTTAGAGGAGGTCCAGATTTCTCTTGGTGATATATCACAAAAGGGCGTGTTCTAAGTGCTCCCTTGTTAAAACTTTACGACTACATCCCTGCTACGAAATCTCGCATAAGTTTCTATGATTTTCTAACTTAAGCTTAAGATGCAGAAAGAATTTAAATTTAGTTGCAAGTTTCGTTCTAGGGAAGCATTCGAAAACAATAGCCTAATTGACAAGTCTCGCAGTTTGACTCTGTAAAACTTCTTTTTCCAAAGACAACTTCAGTCTGTAGTTGACTGGTGCAAAAGGCCCCGAATCTGTAAAAACTAAACCTTACTTAAAACAAGGCAATACAGGAATTCACAGAAGTATCTAGAAACTCAAATACTCAACATTGTTCTGTTGCTTCCATAAAGTGTGGTGTGTAGGGTTTTTAAAAATTGTATTTCAACGTATAGCTTGAGATTTCATGAGTGCTTCCATGCATTGCATGTTGTTGGTTCTAACAAGACACTGATGAATGACCATTTTCTCCCACAGCGTGCACAGCCTATTCGTTGGAGCCATTGGCTGATGAGGTTAGGGCACATTTTACTATTATCAGTGCTAAATCTTTGCTACATCTCACAAGGATTATCAAACAGCTATCCAAGCAAGGAAAGTTTCGCAAAAGAGGAAGCAGCAACGCATTTATTCTGCAAAAATGAATACGAAATTCTGGTTGACTGTGACTTTAAGAGAGAGAGAGAGAGAGATAGAGGGATAGAGAGAGGGAGAGAGAGAGAGTGCTTCTTAAAAAGCTTTGAAAATTTTTGTTCAGTTGTATGAACAAAATTCTTCCATATCCCAAAGTGAAGCAAATTCCTTTTCAGCCATGCGTGGGCCTTACGAAGGGATTATGACCGTCTAACGGAAAACGAGTCACGTGTGAATGTGCTGCCTTTAGGAAGGTATGTATCTACTATGTACCTATGTGATATACCGTTTTAACCGGTGAAGAATAGTATACTTTTGCTGCCCCTAAATGAATCTTTGGGAGTTATTGTCTGTTTACAGTTTTGCATGAAAAGGCTTCGATATAGATCAAGCAATGCTTCATTTCTCATTCTTGTTCTTTTAACTCTGTCCAATTTTAGCTTGCGCTACCCTACTTGACACCATTCGACGTTTTATATTTAAATGAGTTTTGACGTCTTCTACGTTTCACATTCTAATGATTTTCGACATTATTCTTTCTTTAACATACGAGACAGTTATTCCATCATTCCCTTCTTTATTTTTTGTGGTTGCAGTTTTGATAAGGTTCTAGAGACTTATATCTCATTAGAACTCGTCTTACTTTTGTTTACAGTGGGGCACTAGCTGGAAATCCTTTTGGCGTGGACAGGCTCTTTCTAGCAAAAGGTAATTAAGCGATTTAGTCTTTGATAAATGTGGCGACCCACTGTTTTATAACGATTACAGACTTTAAAGTAAATCAACTGACATAAGTCGCTTGATTTAAATATACACTGAAACTAAATAGAATTCAGGCATGCGGATTGATTATTTAGTCAAAGTGATCACATGGGGGCCACATCGTCTTGTATCACACCACCGTAGCGATATTTGAAGTGATCACATGAACATTTGCCATTCTCAACCTTGATTGGATGGCTAAGAGTTTCTATAATTAGATGGCCCAGTCTCCTGAGCTAAGCTGGATTTTAACTCCGTTGATTTACTTTAATATCAAAGTCAGAACAGAGACCTCTGCGTGGGAGACAAACTTGTGTGATTTCTCAGATCTATCCTTTTAGATATTCAATTCAAAGTGAATCAGCTTATAAGGCCTCGCCTTGTATAACTTAATACTTGAAGTCGCTTACTTGGTTTTTATTTTAGAGCAAAAACAAGGGAAATTCTCTTCTTCTTCTTTGTAGTTCGCTTCAACGTTGACCTAGCTGATTTCGAATGAGCATGTAACAGTTTAAAGTTCTAATTTCAAAATTCCAGGGTTCATCACAAATAACTAAAATATCTAGAATGCTGGTCAACTATCGAAGTTACCTGGTGCAAATGAAGTCAAATTTTCTTTTAACTTCTACCAGTATCTCTTATGAATAAGAGAGAGTTTCATTATATTTAGTTGAAACACGGCGTAGACACCACCGAATTTATTGAAGTAGAATATGGTAAGGCTGTGTATTATTTTGACCTATCGACCAAAAAAGCCAGTAAAAGTGTTTCCGCAGTATCGTGTTTAGTTTGTCGATGCTTAGAAGTTTCTGTGAGTATTTTAGAAGCGTGAAAGTGGATCTGGATCACTACAAGAAGTGGCCATTGATCTTTTCCCTATAGCATTTTTATCGAACGGCTAGAACATCAGAATTCTTCAATAGAAGCGCGCAAAGGATTTGTCAAACATTAAGGTCAAATAGCTTATTTTCAAAAGCATTATGAATGTAGTCTTCCAAGATTTTCTCGTTATGAATTTTTTGCATCTGTACTTGAATCTTGATTGTGTGTGAGTTATCACTCCTAGCTGACTGAGGATTTAAACACAGCACAGACAGCTGTATTATTTGTAACTTACTTGATTGGTGCATTTGGTCTCCTGATCTCTCTAGAGTCTATGTTCCTAAACAAAAGAGACATTCTTTTAAAGCACGTTTATGGCTAGGTCTTTAAGAAGCATATTGTTCCATTAGACCGGAGAGAATTCTATTTTTTATACATACCTCCGGTCTATGCGAAGTTGTGGTGTCCAGTATATTTGCAAAAAGAACAGAATTCTGCCGAAAAATCAGGCGTGTGTTGATGGTGACTTTTGTGTCATTTGAATACGTCATTTTTATTCGTCCTCTTCTTTAATTCAAGTTTAAACATCCACTTCTTTTAGAGCTTGGGTTTTCAAAAGTCACAGAGAATAGTCTGGATGGGACAAGTGACAGAGACTTCATTTCAGAGTTCCTATTTTGGGCCACTCAGACGATGGTCCACCTAAGGTTCTTACTGTCATATGTATTTATTTGTTTTTAATATTAAATTGGTGTTTTCTCTAGGAAGTTACTCGGTGACAATGCATTTGCTAATTTAACATGCAGTGAGCTTAATTCTATAGTTGCAATTTATGGCGTAATGACACAAATTGATCAAAAGCTGATGTATTTGTAGGCGATGCTAGGTGGCTCTATGACATTTGCATTGTTCCTATAGTAAGATCCTGGTTTGTAAACTTGAAAGATGTATCTAAGGCCAACAAGTTAAAAGGCATTCCTGGCATGATCTTATTTCCAAAACCCGAATATTAAGGCAAGCTTAGTACTTAATCTTTTTATTCTTGTGTGGGTATATTGTGATCTGATATGAGGTCAGTTACTTTCAGGGTAAGCTTTTGAAAAAGCATGTAAATTAAGCGAGGAACTAAATGATGGAGTGAATTTCAAGCAGGGCATGCGTTTGATACATTTGTTATTTTCAGCAAATGGGCAGAAGATTTGATAATTTACAACTCCAAAGAGTTTGGTTTCATCACACTTTCTGATGCCTACAGGTAGAGTTAAGCCTATATTTAACAGTTTAATATTGGACATTCGATATACGTTTCCATGCTTCAAAGCTCAGGATCTTAAGTGCTCCTTAGCAATTATTCAAATGCCTTGCTACCATGACACTCAATCCAATTTTCGAAAGATAATTCAAGACACTTTCTTTAAATTACATTGAACGTGGACACATAAAGCAATTTAACTGAAGCTATCCTCCATTCAATCAGTCGCTCGTTGGGCGGGAAATTTACCAGTATGATCAAAAGATTTTGAGGATACTAATTAAAATCATTGTTCCTAATTCCACTTCTTGTTACTTATCTACTTCAGTAGTCTAAGGTTGTATGACGAATGTTGTTCTTTTTCATAAATATGCAATCTGCCATCAAAGTATTTCTAAGCTATTGCTCAGATGTGTGTTACTGCTGGAACAAATGCGATAATAGCAACGTTAGGTGGGTAAGGCCGCGTTTAAGACATTAGAAAGCGGTGTTGTTAGAGACATTTCTCAGCTAGAGAACACGTCTTTGTTCCAGTACCGGAAGTAGCCTTATGCCACAGAAAAAGAATCCTGACAGTTTGGAACTGATTCGTGGAAAGTCTGGAAGAGTTTTTGGAAATGTAAGAAAATATCTTATGCAAGCATCTACTGCAAGCCAAAGGCTGTTTGAAATTTAATCAAAGTTCTTGATTTTTTTAACATTTATCGAAGATTGTTGATAAAGGTTTTTCTTGTTTTCCAATTAATTTTTAATAAGTTTCGTATAGCTTTTGGAAATAAAAGAAAACGTTTTGTTTCTCTAAGGATTTTCATTTACAGTATGTCCAAGGCTGCTAAGAATCGTATCGAAACGCTTCATTTTTTCTAAAATTTATCGAAATTATTGATTCATGTTCATTTTGTTTTTCCAATAGTGCGCAGGATTTCTTATGACGTTGAAGGTAAGCCAAATATACATCGTATACAAATATACATCATCCTTAATCACTCGATCACAAGGCTGTTAATCATACTTGTTGATGGCATTTATTGCAAATGTACCTTTGGCCCATCAGACCTGATACTCTGAATCTACACGACTTCTCGTCAGCTATAATGTCCATAAAGAGGTCAACGAGCAGATGAACATTGGCCATTACTGAACATCGAATGAGACAAAAATGGAAGAAGAACTCTCGCCTCCTTCACTTTTTCTTGATGGGTGATCTATATGGGCTAATTGTTTTTGACAATAGCAAGAAATGGCGGAACCAGCCTTTTTCTTTCTTTCTTTATTATCTTTCCAGTGTTTGCTATTTCTAGTTATTGCAAAGTTGTGTACCACAAAGCTCTTGTTCATTGCAAATAATACAGTCAATGTATTGGGAAAACACCTGCAAAGGAATATTTCTCTTGAGTGGGTAGCTTCTATTTGATTTAAGCTCCAGGATTGCTCCGCTGCTTGCCTAGGTTTCTAATTAGTCGCGTTTTTAATTAGCTTTATTCTTGTTAAGTTGTGCCTTTAATCAGATGTCTTATTCCTTTCCAAGGGTCTACCAAGTACATACAATAAGGATCTTCAGGTAATCTCTTCTAAAGTTGAAATGTTGACTTCATTATAGGTGTGTCATTATCATCAGTCTTTTTGCAATTATGTCATTGTAAGTGGGTAATCAGTCATTAGGAACAACAGAGCAATCCTGGAACAGCAAATAGTCTAGTATTTCAAGTTTATTTGCGTTTTCGCGGCAAGTAGAGTTATTTTTTTACATCTTAATTTTTTCATTACTTTTATATCTTTGAATTTTTAATTTTTGAAAATCAATATTAACTTTTCTTCGTGTAATGCTTTTCAAATTTGTTTAAAGTCTGCTGCTTTGTAGCTTGAAAACGAAAATAGTGTTGCAGGGCATTAAAGATCTTTTGATTTGCCTTGTTCTGCAAAGAGCCTACACAAAATGTTAGCATGGTATGATTTGGGTGTTTCGTTCTGGGACCATTTTTTACTCCATTTTTCAAATCGACCTTGCCTCCGTAGTCTTATTTTGACACTGACAAAAGACATTGACGTCGGATGTTTAACGTTTTTATGATAATTCACACCCGTTTTGAATTACCATCCTCGTGGCAGGCAAGAGAATTCCATCTTTTGAGCAGTTGCTTCAGATTTCAGATTCTCAGATCCACAGTTTTTAACAGTGATCAGGTTTTCACGTGGCTGTTGTTGCGTTGTATTCGCCCAGTCCTATTTACGTCACAAACAGTTTTAACCTTCCTTATTAGGAAGACAAGGAGATGCTTTTTGATGTTGTTGATACACTACGAGGTGTCCTTGCAGTAGCAAATGGAACTCTTTCCACATTGAAGGTAGTATTTCCAAGCACCCATATTCATCTGTTAGTAGATCCACCAATGACCAGTATTTTTAGAGCCATTCGGTTTTCAACAGCTTGATTCATTGATTTTGCTCTCCCTCGTTGTTCGACATTAAGATTCAACAGGAAAGCTTCGATATCTCGGGAACTTCAAAACTGTTTCGATATTGATAGTTACTACAATTTCCCATGATATTAAACTGCGGTCTCTCGAATATATTTCGTTGACTATGACATTAAAAAGCTAAACTTTCCTCCGGCTTGTGCCGCCAGCTTTTATCGACTCTCTTGGGAATCCCTTTTTGCATCAGTGCAGCTTGCATGAAGGCGAGTTTTTTATCCTGAAAAATCCAAGATTATTTGCCGGAAAATCATGGACTCAAGCCTTTATTTAAAAAAGAGATAATATATAAATTTATTTATATATGAAATATATATTTTAAAAGTCTATTTTATCCTTGTTACACTCTTGTTTCACATTTCATAAGTATGAGCTAATGAAAGTATTTATACATGTAATATGTATGAATAGTGAGCATCGTCCCCGTTACTTGAGTGTCAACAGTTGTAATTGTTTTTTTATTTATAATTTGGCTTTGTTCAGGTGAATGGGGAAGCTTGTCTCAAAGCATTAAGCCCAGATATGCTGGCAACAGATGTGGCCTATTATCTTGTCAGAAAAGGGGTACGTATATACCCGTGGGTATGAAAGGACTCACTCCCAGAATATATTCAATCTGTCTTTCCGTTCTTTTGCTAACAGTAGACCTCTCTAGAGGAATAGGTACCCAAACTAGTAACGTAAACGTAACATTTGCAGTGTTTATGCAGGCAAAGTAGTCATGATTTAACGAGAATCTGAGTCGAAATTGGAAATGATTATTAATGCTACTACTAGTTTTGACAGAAGTTAAGAGTGGGGAGAATATATTTTACAACAGTTAAGTTAATTAGGTCAGGTCAATTACAGTTGATTTATACAAGGGCATCTTCTGTAATTTTAACAGGTACCGTTCAGGGACGCCCACTCAATGTCGGGGTCTGTAGTCCGCCTTGCTGAAGAGAAGGGAGTGTCTATTACTGCCTTAGATGTTGGGGATTTGAAGACGATTCAGTGAGTTTGTACTTCCGTTGTTTATGCACGTTGTCTTTCTCATTTAGCTGAACGATTGAGTGCTTAGTAATTCATTTGTGCATCGATATTAAAAATTGTAAAGCAACAGAGGATAAGAGGAAAAATCTAACGGTAAAGCAACTGGTTGTCTCATTAGAGTGCACTGGTTGTCTCATTAGAGTGCAGTTAGTTTTGTATTGCTTAACTGCTGGTTTCTTCACCCCTTGGAGAAAGAGAGATTTCAAGATTTAAGACCTTTACATTAGAGGTAAAGTAACGCTGGGGCTGTAAATGGGAGGGGGGGGCAATGTATAATCAGTTGCTTTGCACCACCAATGTACTAAAGCATTGGCCCTTGACTTTTTTTACTGTCTTTCATTTTATGTAGCTTGTCACTTTTTATTGTTCTATTTCAATAATGGCATCGTCAAGGGTGAGCATCAATAATATTATTTGTGAGAACCAGAAAAATACCCCCACGTACCAGATGTTCTCTAACATAATGCACCGATATTTGCAATCAGCTACTTTTAGGCAAGCATGCTTGGTATCTTTTAGCTACAAGAAGGCTATTCGCTACAGCTCTTTACAACCAGCTAGTGACCTTTACTACCAGCTAGTGACCTTTAAAACCAGCTAGTGACCTTTACTACCAGCTAGTGACCTTTACTACCAGCTAGTGACCCTTACTACCAGCTAGTGACCTTCTTGGAAGGCCGGTGAAAGATAAAATTTTGTTTCTTTGCAGTCCTGCTTTTGATGCAGACGTGAAACTTCTTTGGGACTATCAGAATAGCGTTGATCAATATACGTCAATTGGTGGTACTGGAAAGGAGGCTGTACTTGCCCAAGTGAGGCTCTTAGAGGAGTGGCTGAACTCGCCGCAATAGAACAAACCAGTTTGACTAAGCCATTGTCATTTTCTATTTCGTAGCCTTGTATGAAGTCAGACTTCTTACATATGGGCACTTCTATTTATAGCTTTGATTAACAATGACCACCTTGTGTTTCACTTCCAGATTCCTCTACAGCGAAAATAATGTTGAGTAGACAAATAGAAGAAATACATTGAGTGCAACCCAGTTTACGATCGTATAATTCCTGGAACCATGGACCATTGCCCTCCCTACCATTTTTGGTGTTAGGGTTAGGCGGGGGCGCAACTAGGACATTTTAAGGGCAGGGGTTTCGTGGTAAAAATGGGACATAAAGACTTAGGATTTCCATGGGAATAGAGCAAAATTCACTTCCTTGCCAAAAAGGGCAGGGTTTGTAACCCCCCCCCCCCCTTAGATGCGCCCCTGTAAGGGTCATGTACACTATTAGACGTTCGATGAGCTTGTGTGGTGTGGTATTAAGTGTGGAGGAATCTCTGTTTGTGCTGGTATCGTTAAGCCTTAGTATTATTCTTGATTTATATTATGATTGATATTATTGATTGATATTATTGATTGATATTATTCTGATATTATTGATATTATTAAGTGTAAATGACGGCTCTTCTTTTCATGTCATTCAAGTGTGATATAATCGATGTCATATACTTTGTCAGGTGTTTAAAAGCTCTTCCCCGCATTTCGCATTTCTCGCCCTCTGATCCACCGCGATAACGTTTCTGCAGATTCTTGCTACTGATTAATCACAACTTTGTGTATATCGCATTCTGCTGAAGCTTGGTGAAAGTAGTTAGAGTTGAACTCGTCATTAAACAATACTTGCAGGGACTGTTTTGGAATAATTTAAAGAACATACAGGTGGCTCCAAAGTAATAAACAGATTTTCAAGCAGCCAGGAAAGTTTCCGTTCATGGAAAATATCATTTAAACCTTTTTAAGTTTTAACAAAGTTTAGAAAACTTCAAAAAGCTAATGGTCAAGATCTCAGACGTGAAATGTCACTGAAATGTAAAAAGGTTGATTGCCTGGCAATTTTATGCATTCATCTAACCTTTTATAGCGATACTTCATGAGAGAAAAACAAATTAAGCATTGAAATTAGCAAGATCATTCTTCTAAATTAAGTTTGTCCTTTCCTATGCATCAACTGTATAGAGATGTATTATTAGTCTACCACGTAAAATCTTGCAGAAAGTTTGCGCCAGATACTTAGATTCCCCGAAAGAAAAACAATTTTCCACCTCTGTTATGCAGACTGAAGTACCTTTAGAAAGAATACCGTGTAGAAGGTGATTGGGATACCACGGCAATAGCTTGTGTTTAAGTTCCAAAATATCGTTGGAACGATCTGGCCTAGTATGAAGTGCGAAACATTTCGGTCAAAGACAGACGAATGCTGGGTTTACACGATACCGGACTCATTTCATATCGGATTTGCTGCACCGTATCGGATTGGTTTCATACCAGATAGGGCTTCTGTCTGGTTTTATACCAGATATTGCTTTTGCGGGAGCGTAAGCATACCGGATTGGGTCTTCATCGTGTAAACAGAAGGTCTGCTAATCTGGTATGAAACGAATCCGATGTGAAGTGAATCCGGTATGAAGTGAATCCGGTATGAAGTGAATCTGGTATGAAGTGAATCCGGTATGAAGTGAATCCGGTATGAAACGAATCCGATATGAAGTGAATCCGATATGAAGTGAATCCGGTATGAAGTGAATCCGGTATGAAGTGAATCCGGTATCCTGTGAACGCGGCCTTTCCGATTCGCTGGAAGGTAGAAACACCGACACCTGCGCTTGAGGGCACGTGAGCAATCGACGAGAGGTCCCCGGGGTCTACATGGTTCACAAAACACGATCGCAAGATACCTCGATGCGAGTTTTCCAGCCGTCTTCTTGTGATGGCAATAATGGACTACAATTGAACCTAAAACATGAAAAACTATGGTTAGTTCTTCGACTTTCGCCACATTTTTTTTCTCATTCTTCCTTTGATTCTCCTGTCACCTCGATGCCACTTTATCTGTAACAGTTCAACCAAAGCATCTTTCATTCTAGGGGCACTTGGCATGAATTCCCCAGCTACCAACGCGTCTGAAGGAACTCGAACAAGAAAACAGGATGATTCCTAATATACAGGTAGACAGATACCTTTAAGTATTTTTTATTTGGATTCCGAACCATCAATGTATTGAAAATCATATTACAATAGTTTGTATGCAACTTTCTGAAAAGTTACAGAATACATTAGAAACTGGATCTGTTTTAATGAACACTTAACTCTATGACGTCACATCTGTGACTTTTGCAAGCATTCAATATAATTACAGTCGTAGGTAGAAGGTTTCATTAATCCGGCGACCTGAAGATCGATGCAAAAAGAAAGGACAAGTGGAGGTTGAGATACAGCAAGACACCATAGTTTTAGCCTTTTTTGTTAAGTATCTTTCCTCACATCTGTGATTCTTCTCAAGAACCAATTAACTGGTGATCAGATATTTCTTTGAGATGACGAGGGAAAAAAACCAGTCTGGCGTACAGTCGTAGGCGGATCGCGCCTACATGATGGGCCTAGCGTGAAAGACCCTAGGCTCAACGAAGGTTTTATCGGCTAAACGATGAATGCTTGTTACCATTTGAATGAAGTCTAGTTTCTAGATTAGCATGTCGAGCTTTTGGCCATAAACAACCGATTAGCATGTCGAGCTTTTGGCCATAAACAACCGGGACTTTTAAATAAAATTAACAGAAGTGTTTTCCTTCAAGGTCAAGTTCAGCTTCTACAAGGTTTTGGTTTTCGTTCATTCCCATTTTTTACTGTCACAGCCACGGAGCTGTCTGTTCTTTTCTCAGATGCTCATGCTTCTATGAACACATGACGTGCCACGCCCCGTCACAGACATTCGATTGTCCTGCTAGCTGAAGAACAAAAGGGGGCAATTACTGTTGAATAATGACTGATAAGAAATGTTTTGGTAACTTCCAGCGTAGAACATGTAGACTGCGCTGATGATGAACAAATTCCACAGGATATTGAACAACGGTAGATATTTAACAACTGGACGCACATTGCCTTATAAGAAATTCCAGGAATTAGGAAAACGGGAACAGGTACAATTTAAAAAAAACTACAGCAGAATCTATTTTGCATACATATAATTCATTCGCAAAATTCTGTTGGAGCCAATTAATGTTTAAAATTATTTCAATTAGAAAAATTCAACTTTTTCTGTCATTCGAGAAATTCAATATAGAGTTACTTTGAGCTTTAAAGCAATATTCTGCAAAAATTTGGCCTCGCCTTGGAACGTCTTCAGAAGGAGGCGACTAAAGGTTGCGAGGTACACATGCGAAAGCTGAAAGTCAATAAGAGACTTCTAGGAATTGCAAAGTTTACTTTCCTTGTTCCGAATAGAATTTATGATTTTTTTGCGAGAAAGTTTACAGGCTACTTTATTATTAGCAAGAAGATAATTGATGATGACTTAACATAGAATATTGATATGGACATAAGATAGGGTTGGATATGAGCTGCTAAAAGAAATGATGCTGCAATTAAAAAATATAAAATAATTCTCTTTAAACATGAATAGCAATTGACCAAAAATTTCGTTTTACAAATAAAGTTACGAATCAAACATACTGCAGAGGTGATGCACCCAGTAAGTACAAACCAAATAAATAGACACCGATTTTCAGGACTTGTGTAACTAAAGAACCAATGTACTATCCCGACACGGAACTTTCTTGGGAAATGGATCAGACTTTGCAATCTTGGTTCCGCTATCTGCTGGCTAATCCTTTCTTTGGGAAAAACTTCCTTATTCGCAAATTTAGAATCAAGGGAGGAAATTTGCACCAAATTTGTTGTACTGCTCATAAGACATAAAGAACTGGAGTGAGTTAAGGAAAGAAAACGATATTGATGCGCATACTTTGAAAACATGATGACTTAGGCATGCATAAAATTAGGGCTCTAATGCTCTTCGTGGAAACTTGTATAGAAAAAGAATTTGAAAAGCTTTCAAAATTATAAAAGAGACATTATAACCGGTTCTTTTAAGTAGGAAAGGATACAACAATGTTCCAAGGACACAGTCGAACAAAAGTTGGTATGAATCCTTTATACAGAGCCATGAATCCTTCTGTCTTTGCAGTCTACAAAAGACAAATAAGCGATTTATAACAACGTTTTGCCAGGCTTTGGTTAGCTCATTTCTACTCAAAATCTTCTCCTTATTTTCCTTCGCTAACAAATCCTAATATTGAAAATCTTAATCATATATCAGGTGAAATAACCTGATAACCTACAACAGCCTTTTATCTGCAACACAAATTTATTATGCAAGTCTTAGTCAACAGATGTCACATTTATGTCCCAAATTGTGAAAACCAGCAGGAAGTGTCAGGGGATGATTGCTTTCAAGATGAAACAAAGAAAAGTACTTTGCTTAAAACTTACAAAGGAAATAACATTGCTTTTTTGGAATAGGTTTAATCTATAAGACAAACTGCACAAACTTGTAAGCTTCCTGCCAATTTTACTAGATTTTCTTTTATTCATACAAGCTATATATTATTTCTACTTTTTAGCTGGTATTTTCTGCAATTGATACTCGATTACTCATAACAACACCAAAATAACTGGAAACGAAACATACACATCATAGAACTGGAAACGTCCCCTTAAGAGACACTTTTCAAGAACTGTCTTCCTTTCCCATACAACATCTAGTTTGCAGTTTTAATTGTGGTTCATTATTCATACTTCCAGTTAAAAATGAACTGGCTTTTTTCTTCTAAGACATAGCCTAAAGCTCACTTTTTCTGTAGAAAAACACACTGCAGTTCCAAAAATTATGAGAACATGTCACATCTATTATGTCACTTCTGTTATTCTGGTCTAAAACGTTAACAGTCCTCTAGGACATAAAATTTAACAGTATTCAGGAACAAACCATTAAATTGTAGGAAATCTAATTAATTTAAATGTTCGACATTATTTCAGAAATCACTATTATAAGTGAGAATATTTTCATTTTTGTGACATACGCTCTTTAAATGAAAAAAAATGTTTTACCATACCCGTACAAAACAATCTAATGAGCTTTTATAAATAACTTCGCCAGTGCTTGACTGACTTCCACTTTTTAGTTTCCTCTGGTTCATCATTCTAGTCTGTAAAGAGATTTGGGAATTGGTCATTTAAAACTGAGAAATTTGTTGAGAACTTGAGTTCATGCTATACCAAGTACTTGCTTATTCGTTTCTAAATTTGTGGAAAGATTTATTGCCAAAAGTTCACTAGGTAATATAAGACAGATTGCCAGGGTAATGGCCTGATTATAGTGCAAAAATTCACAAATACAGTGCTTTATATAATGACTAGCAAAAATAACATAAAACAATTATCAAGCATCTTGATACATCTTTTGCTAGTATATGTTTATATGTTTTCAGAGAATAATAAAACATTGAGTTGATTATGAAGACTGAGATATACCTTGACAACATCAATTGGGTTTGATGCAATTGCTCCTGCAAGGCCAGCCACTATACTTGCTCTGGATAAGTGCATAAGAAGTTGTTAAATTGTTAAACACAATGGATATTAGCTTACCATCATTCTTTAAGCCAAAAATTGAAAATGAAATATCTTCTGCTTTGGAGAAGCATGCAAGGTGACCTCATAAACAGGCCCCATAGGTCACTACTGGAGCATTTGTAGGGTCATTCAAGATGCCATATTGGAAGCTTTCAGTTGCTTCTGTGTTGCTGATTTACTAGGTGGTATAGAAGGTAGAGCAGTTTTATTGCAGAACTTTATAGTTAACTCATTTTTCAACTACTGCTCTGCTGACCCAATTTGCAGTATTGATAAAGCATTCAAAAGGTATCATCAATCTTAACAAATATCAACTTGTACCTTGTAAGATGCACCTCTGAAAGGTATTAACAATCACCATTATTATGTCAGATTTATCACTGACTCACATTTTGAAAAATAGAGAAATAAATAAAAGAAGAATTATATTGGATCGCTATATATTGGATTATATTTGATTGCATGATTATGATGTAATAAAAACAACACCAAAATGTGAACATTCTGCAACATGAATATACTTACAAGAAATGGTTCCAAGGATTATCTTCAAGTAATCCAATGACAATTATTTGCCTTTTGGACCAGTCATAAACTGGCAGCTCTACTCCAGCAATGACAGAGGCCCTCTGGGCAGTTGGTCCAACCCCCTGCAAAATAAGAGTCCCTTATTTGTAAACCCTATTCTGAAACACATAGAAGAATTGTGAAAAACAGCAGGACCATGATTTTAGCACATTGCAAGTAGTATTACATACATGTATCCTAAAATCATGGTTATTCTATTTTTGCAATTGTGAACTTTTTACCACAAGAAATTTGTTCACACAAAGAGGAGTGTTCTGAATTTGAAGGCACAAGATAAATATGGCATAGAAAAGTCAGCTGTTCCTCCAAGCTTTGTGCATATGCCTAATCTTTCCTTAACAAAACCAACATTAAAAAGAGCTAATTTTTTCCCCTGCAGATGTTCTCTCCACACAAAACAGAAATCAACAAAATAGAACTTCTATGCACCAACAATTATTGATTTATTATCAAAAAATTTATGATTCATATACTGAATAATTTGATGGCATAAAATATCATACCCTATAAAGACCACGGATTCCTTCTTTTCTATAGATGTCGACAAACATTGACAGCATTCCTTTTTGTAAATCTATTGTTCCTTGGGTATTCGCCTGTAATCGTACTTTAAGCACATCTGTTGGATTACAAATTGATGAGGATATTGCTCCTGCACCAATTCCTGCAATCATATTGTAAAACAATGTCTCTTCTTCTTGATCTTTCACAAACATTTTCTTAATTCCATGATAAAGTCCTATTTTTATTGTCCCATATGTACCTTGACGTAGAAGCGCAGGGGCTAGTCCATTATACAAACATCTTATTCCTTCTTCTTTGGAAATCCTGTACATTGCATGGAGCATACCACGGTATCGTAGCTCAGACAATGATGCATTGATAACTTGTCCCTGAACTTGTAACCTAGTCTTTGTAGTATCAATTGGAAATGTTGCTGCAGAAAAAATAGTGGCCATGTTTTCAATTAGAGTTTAGATAGCAAACAGATTCAGGCATGCAAAACTGACAGTTAAGATGACCAAAAACTGTTTTTATTAAGAAAATATTTTGTTATACTTTATAAGTTGAAAGTTCCATGATCTAAGAATGAAAAGGGAGATTAAAACATGATCATATATTTCAACAGTTCACCTACCAGCCGCATAGAGTAGAGGTGCCTGCTGCTAATTTAAGAGGTGATTTTTAAAGGAAGCATAAACTCAATAGGGGCATTTCCCTGTCGAACAGAAATGTGTTGCATAAATCATAATAGAACTTTATCAGTATGAAAGTACCCAGAGTCTCTGGTTTGGTCAACATCGACCGACAAAATGGGACATATCAGCTACCACACCATTGCCACGTAATTAAAACCGCGAACGTTTCGTTGTCATGTAAGTCACTGAATTACTAATGCCATTTACATCAAATATATATTATGATTCCTGTTCAAATATTTTACAATACAAAGCCACTTGCTGCATAACATTCGACAAACAGCATACCTAATTCTGCTGACATTGAGGCTAATCCTCCATAAAGAAAAGGTTTCCAGTCCATAATCACTGATTTTTGGCAAATTAGACAGCGGTTTAGTCCAAGTTTAGGCCTAACATGAGCACCACCTCATATGACGAGGCTACCCTCTTTCCAGTGCGCGGGACGAAGGAACGCAAACGAATCGGCCGCAGCGGGGCGCAAAGGGACAACTTCTCCCTACCAACAGCTAGGATATGCGCTGTTCAAAACAAGCTCAAATTATAAAGTGCTTTAAAGCAATTTGAATAGATTGTTTAGACGTTGAAGGATCTAGCTTTAATTGGTTGTGCATCTTTTAGGCAATCTAGGTTTCACCGAATCATTAGGCAAGCAAATTTTTCATGTCATCAGGGCCTCCGATGAAGCCATGGCCCCCGCACTTTTTTGTAAAACAATAGAGCTTTTCTAAATATCTTTTGTTATGATTGTTAAAATCTTCCTTGGTCCCTCCACTTTCCAACCTGCGTCGGAGCCCATGGTCATCAAAGAGTTTTGAAGTCTTCAGGCCCAGTGAACTATCTTGGACCCCCCCTACTTTTAAGTACAAATGGCCGTCCCCGATCTGTGTTAAAATGCGAAACTCTGTTTTATTTAGGCATAAAGAGCTCCTCATTTGGACCCAAAGAGAGGTGTAAGTGTAGGAACCCCTTACATATAGCGATTCTGTTACCCAGGGTAAGGCCACCATTAAATAGTTTCCGATTCACAACTGGCGTATTGTAAGCTTTCGCTCATGGTCGCAGCCTGGTTGGTTGGATGCAAAGGTACTCAACGTATGCAAAGTTACGGCTCCACTTTCCATTAAATTTCAAAAATGCAGAGTAAACACTTTTTTAATTCAAGTCAAACAGCAGAAAGCCAAAAAACGATAGTGTGACGAAAGATAATTTAGTTCGTGAACAAATTAGATGACGAGCCTTTTTGCCAATCAGCAATTTACAAAAAAACAACCTCACGAACGAACTTTCACCGTCATTGTAGAAATCTACGGCAACGCCACTCAGCTAATTATCCCATGCTATTAGCAGTACAGAAATTGTAGCTTTCCTTATAAAAGAGGTGTGGCAAAGATGTTCAAGTTTTAATAGAATTCTTGCATTGCAAAACTGCCGTTTATCAAGCATGTTTGCGCCTTTCCAATAAAGAGCAGTGTCCACTGATCAACATTAGCATAACGCGTGCATTAGCAAACGTCATTTATTGGTTTATTGTGGCATGTACGCACTTCTCCATAGAGTTTGGAGATAGACAGCGGAATCTGCAGTGGTAATAGAATTGCGAAAGATTCAATGACTTTGCCAGTTTTAAGGTGAAATGTCCATTAGCCTGCGTTAAAACTCCAACAGGTTTAAAAAGAATGAAAGTGTTATGTAAGAAGTAAGATATACTCGTGAGAAAGTGTAAGAAAAATCTGTCCACGTTGAGTAACCATCTTTTTTATTTGAGCTACCCACAGGGACCCAATGTGTGCATTAACATAAAACAAAAGAAGTATCATATAATATTTTTCAAGCCATGATGGGGGACCCGGGGCCCCTGCCCCCCCTACACTTTTCACAAAATGATACTACCTGCAATGTTTTAGCTCTTTTCTAAGGTTTTTGTTGCATGCAAGTTGACATACCCCTTAAAATGCCCAAGGGAGTTGAATACTCCTGTTTGGTTCCATTGGAGTTGAAATACCCCTGTTTGGTTCTACTGAAGTTACGATGCCCCTTTTGCTAAGACACGAAATCGACCCAACGTTTTAAATACGAAAACCAACATGTCTCCACAGAAGGTCGCTGACTTTCAAACTAGGTTACCTTATTGTCATTATCATACACTTTTGCGCATATACGTCTGAGCTCATACTTAGAGCATTTGCTGATCATTGAGGCAAAATTTTGGTTCATGCCACGACCAGAAAAGCTTGCAGGTTGAAGCCTTCAAAGGTCGCCAATCATCTTCAGTCGCTTTGCATTGAAAAGATCAACTTTTTATTAAGAGAGGTTTTGTACTACGAGACATCGTATTTGAAGTACTTGAAGCATCAACTTATTTGACATTAACCGATCCTATCCGTAAGATTTGATGAAGTTGCAGTTACATAAGTTACGTAACTTTGCAGCCGCACTTTGCCGTTAATTTTGTTATTCTAAATGAGCAACTGTTGTTGAATTCAATAGTTTACTAGATTATCTGCTCGTGTATTTTTACTCAGTCGGTACATTAATTAAAAAGAAGTTGATGAGTTTGTAAATAGCATTGATCGGATAAAAGAATTACCACAATACCACCTACTCAGTCCTGCAAGTTAAATATTAATTCTGGGTAGAATTTTTTTTGTAAAAGTAATGTTAAAGCATTTCTAAGAGCTTAATCCTTTGAATTCTCTTGAATAGCTTCCATTGAAGTACACTAATTGAAACCTCCTGTGGAGCTAAATTTTCCATTAAAAAAAATTTGGGCCGAAAATATGAAACCTTACTTTAAGATATCTGATTGTTTTGACATAATGAAAAGCTGAACTGATTTCAAATGAGCTAATTTGCGTCAAACTTGTAATTGGACGTTTCCTTGCAATTCAGCGTTAAAAACAGTTATGCAAATGAAATATTGTCGTCACTAATTTATCTTTTATTCAAGACTCAACAATCCCATTTCCATTCCACCAAGCCATGGTTTTCAAAACTGCACTGTCTGAAAGAGTTGCTAAAAGAGGAAGGCTTTTACAATTCTTTAAAATAGAAAATATTGCAATATTACAAAGATGTTATTTAGATCCCTTCCTCAGTTTTGCAACTACGCCCTTAGAATAGACAACAAGTCTAATTCTAAATCTAGCCAATGGACTTAATTTTTTGGAATCAAGTCTCCTTAAGAAAATATTGCAACCACTCATATCGAAAACAACTAAAAAAGCAAAGCAAACAGTTATTAACTTTAACATATCTACGGTCAGGTTAGTACATATCCACTTTTAATGAAGCATAATTTGTACCTTGTTTAGGTTTCTTGTTAACTGGGCGATTTCACATACCCAGCTTCATATGCTAAATATGCATAATGGTACCTTGGATGCAAGAGTATGGCGATGGAAAACGATGCACAGAAGCAGAGGAGCATTTCGTTCTGAACTAACTGCAAACAGTATTGTGCCATCGCAGAGGTATGCTTGTGTGAGTAAACCCTTATGAAGTCTTCCACTGTGCTACGCAGGCCTATTGTTTTTTATGTTCGCATAAGTTTTCATTTTTGCAACATTCACGATTGACACCAAGGTTTAATGCACAACAAAACAGCTACACACTTTCCTTTATAAGAATAAAGTCTAAGAATATTGAGGCTCAAAATTGCTAAAATAAACGAATAACTTCAGAATGATATTACGCTTAGAATCGAATTTTTTTAGAATATTGAGGCTCAAAAAATAATCAGGTGTAATAGAATTTATGATCCTAGAAGAAGGGTAATATTGAAGCTTTAAGAGGAAATCGTAATGGATTTATGATGAAGAGCTTTCTGTCAAGAGTCAAAACCATATCTACAATGTTTGCAAACAATACAACTAGTATCAGAAACTTCTGCAAGAATTCCCGAGGATGCCAAGAGGACAATTTATATAATGAATGACAAGTAGTCAAAGCCTTCACTTGTGTGCCACTGAAAGAAGTTTAAGATTCTCTCCAGTTACCGATCGTAAATTTAGGCCAATATGGAAATGAGGAAAACAAATAATGTCGTTAGGGTTTATGACAGCACTAAGATGGCGATGACGTCATCAGAATCCATTTTTAGAATTAGGCCAAGATAAAACAAGAGTTCTCTTATTGTATCTTGCTTTGACCTTGTCCAATCTGAAAGAACTGGATAAGATACCACGCAGTTGGCAAAAATAGGTAGGTATGTTGTAAAATCTTTCAAGATATGACCGATGACGCCAATGACTGCTAAAATGGCTCGTCAAAGTTTGGAGTAGCATGTCAAGTACTGGAGTCTGGGCCCTAACGTAGCCTGAATGACTCATTAACCATGTTTATGTTATTTTCCTTTGTATCGTAGGCTAAACTCTTACGTTTTCACGTCTATCTTATCAAGATGCTTTACATATAGTTCACGAATCATCGTCTCTCTCTTTTTGTACTTCACAAAGCAAGAGGTGAATTTGGAGCGGTGTCAAAAGTTCTTCCCTGCTCCTTGCCTTGATAGCTCAACGGACACACCCCGACATGATAAGCCACACCCACATTTGAGCAAAGGTAGTTGATAAACAACCATCGATGAAGTCGTATGAAAGTGTATACCAAATCACTCAAGAGGCAGATGTCCTCTCGTTCTTGTTCAAGTTGTCGGCGTGAATAGGATATTGTTCGCAATGCGGGCAAACAATTGAAATCTAGGTAATTAGCGAATCTTGACGATATCCCGAGTTTACACATTTCAATTATCCTTTCAACAGGACAGTGGAAATTGAGTTTCTGTCGTCAGAAGCAAGAAATCTATCACGTCCACGCAGGGATGCGATCTTAAAACCCAGTAGCTGTTAGCTTCCTGTTCGACTATGTAAATAGAGCAGTAGTCAAGTTCCGTGGTAAGATCTCGTTCAACCAAGGAAGTAAGGCAAGGCAAAGAAGATGTGGCTCGTTCTTTGCACTTCTCTGCTATTTTGCTCGCAGGCATTTGCCAACAGTGAGGCGTTTCTCGACCAGTTCAACCGGGAGGCACGCAATGAAAGGTCCACCAAGATGCAGGCGACTTGGATTTATAACACCAACATTACCGACCAAAACAGCCAAAACGCCGTCAATGCTGATCTGAAGTTCAGCCAGTATTTGGCGCAGGTAATGGCCAATGCATCGAGAATCGACATCACAAACGCAACGGAGGACGTGAAGAGACAGTTTAGTTTCATTCTATCCAGCGCGGCCTCCAAAAACGAGACTGTGGTGAAAAATGTTGCCAGCCTGCACGCGAAGCTCAAAGGTATGTACAGCAAGGCCTGCATCATGGCAACAAGTAACCAAGTGCCCTCGCTGAACAAGACCTGGCCTGGCCAAAAGTGCCTCTCTCTTGACCCAGATCTTTACAAAATAATGAGCAAGTCTCGAAATTACACTGAGCTCCAGTTTGCGTGGAAGGGGTGGAGGGATGCAACCGGTCCGGCAATGAAATCCGTGTACACGGAATTTGTCGACACGCTGAACATCGGAGCAAGGGAGAACACGTGGAAGGACTATGGCGACTACGTGCGCTCGTGGTACGAAGTGGGTGACCAACTTGGACCGATTGCAGAGAAGCTGTGGGAGGACTTGAAACCGTTCTACGAGGAGCTGCATGCTTACGTGAGGTTTAAGCTATCGAAACGGTATCCTGAGGTGAGGGACGGGCAGCCAATCCCAGCACACATCCTTGGGAACATGTGGGCACAATCGTGGACCAATATTTTTGACTTGGTTGCACCGTTCCCAGGTATGAACTTCGAATAGTCCTAACTTAAACATGGAATTAATGCTGCTTTGTTAACACATTTTGTCTTTACTAAAAGGACAGAATGAGTTTGATAATCTCTTGTCAACATTAGCATGTCTTTAGATTCGCATACAGAACAGGCATGAATCCAGGCCCTGTTCACACGGGGACGGAACGGAGCGGAACGGAACGATGTGGAATGGCCCAGAAAACAAAGCATTTTTTGAAGTTGTTCACACGAGAACTAAATCGTTCCGTTCCGTTCCGTTCCGTTCCGTTCCAAAAACGGACCACTTTAAAAAGTGTTCCGTATAACGGAACGGAACGATTTAGCTCTCGTGTGAACGCTTTTTAGGATCGTATCTTTCAATTTTGCGGACTTATTTCGTGTAACTTTACATGAAGTTACCCAGAGGCAGAAATCCAAACAAAAATGGCTCCAGTAAACAAAACGACTCTTTTGGCACTCTTGTCGCTTTTATCATTCCTGGCAGCTCTCTGGAAGCAAAGTACTGTCTGGTTAATGCTAAATGGGTTAGTATATCTTCGGAGAAGACAAATGCTTTTAAATCTAGTTGAAAGGCTTTTGGGGCGTCGAAGAAGGGGGAGAAGAGATGCAAGTCGGCAGTTCTGGATTATGCCTTGCAAAGTTAAGACTTGGTGGGAAGTTTTTTGAACGACACCGTTGTGGCAAGTGAATGGCGAGAAAACTTTAAGATGTCGAAAAAATCATTTCTAATGCCATGCAACGATATCAGGCCATTTTTGAGAAGGAGCGATAACTCTGTATAACTTGTCACACGAAGGACGGTATAGAAAAATCGCTAATGCATTTGGTGTTGGCAAATCAACTGTTTCAAAAACTATAAGAAGTGTTTGTCAGGTAATTTCGAATAAATGTCGCCAAAAGTACATCAGGCTGCCATGCGCTTGGCGGGTTCTCGCCCCTCCGGCGTGTCCGTGTCACCGGTTTATTCAAAGGAGATTCACCAATGTGTGCGAAAGAGCAGAAACGTTCCAGTGTCGTGTGAACACCTCTCGAAAGTTCCGTTCCGTTCCTGTTCCGTTCCGTCCTCGTGTGAACGGGGCCCCAAAAGGTATAGGGGGCTTTTCGGGCCCTCAAACATTGTTACTTTATATGGTGGAAGCCTGACTCCAACACTGAGCGGCGTGGGAATTTTCGGTGGTGGGGCGAAACCGACAAACAGAATACCGATATGGGCGTGTCTATTGGTTTGGTAGTTGGAAACCTTTGGTGAGGGGGGTGGAGGCAGCTATCCCCTAGCCCACTCCAGCCACGCCACTGCTAACACTACATAACAAAAAGGTAGCGTTTTTGCCCTTGCTACAGGCAAATCGCCCCATCAATCGACCTATGTGCGTTTTGTCGTAGAAGAAATGATGCGGGATTTTTTTGTAGTGCGACTCTATACTAGCGAAAACTGTTACACAAGTTGAGACAAGTGTCAGACAAGTCCATTCAAAACGTGTTTAAGCTTGTGTAAACGATTTCCGGAAACGGCGCAAGTTTTAAATTTTTAGGATTTTAACGGCTTCGCGGCTATTCAGTTTTCAAAAGGGAAAGGTATTACCCACTTTGTGCGTGAGGTGTGACAATTTTCCATGGAGCATTTTTTCAATATTTTGACAACTTTTTCCAAAATTATTTCTTAACCCTAATGTCACAGATTAGTAGCGTCACAGTAGTTAAAGCCTCTTAGGGCAAAGGAAAAGCGGAAATATACACCAAAAGGATATATTCTGCATTGAGGGTGATGCTCGCGATGTGATTAAGGACTCACCAATTAATAAGATTTTCGTTTTTTTAGTATTTGAAACGAAAAACGGAATTTCAATGTTATTAAAGGCCGTTTTGCTAGAAAATTTCAGAGCTAAATCGTGGTTATTCTCAAGATGCTCTAAACAGGTTAAATACATGGTTTTACTTCTTCTCTTCCGGCAGCTTGGGTCGGACGCAATCTTGTTGCATTTTTATTTTAAGTGCGGACGGATTTAATTAAGTTAAAAGAAGAGGAGGAACTTTTAAAGATTTTTTGATAATTTATGGAATTTTAGAAGTTTAGAGAGTTTGGAATCTTATCAGAATATGTCTTATCAGAATTTGACATTCCAAAGAAACATACTGACAAAGAAAATAAAGGTGCTGATTGAAATGAAAATTTTCCTTACTTTTGTAATATTCTCGTTAACCATTTAAAATATACCTAATTGCATATAAACTCAGATCCACTTCAGATGGGAACTGACCGCAAGGCTGTTCGAACGATGAAGTGGCACTCATGGAGATTTTCTGCCAGCATTGAACCAAAGAAGACGAGAAGACCGAAAAGTCATTTTTGTTTTTAAGGAAAGTTTTGTACGCAGGTGAACTTGAAAACGAGGTTTATTAGGCTCGTTCTACGGAACTCCCATTGTAATATAGGGGTGAAAGCGAGGTTAACCATGGCGAAGAAAACTGTATTCTGGGATAACAAGACCAGGATTTCGAGCGTCCCTTCTGCCCTTCCCCCATTCTGTGACTAAAGGTTTTCTTAGAAGGGAGTTGCTTAAGAGTCAGGACTAGTAGTTTTGCTTTTAAAATCTGGGTTAAATTTCATGGAAGGGTATACACGTTTTTTAAAGAAAAACGTCATAAGAATATTGAGGCTCAAAGTTGCTAAAATTTAAGAATTATTTAAGAATTAAGACTAGAACTTCTCCTTAATCTGAGTTTTCTTCCAAAGCAAAACAACTGGCACTTTGACGCTATATGTTTTAAGATACACTTAGCCACTCTGTGAGTAATTTATGACGAAGCAACTTATAAAAAATTGTTTTGGACAAGAATAATTTAAGAATAACCTTGGGCTCAAAATCGAAAATTTCAAAGAATCTTGAGGCTTGGCAAAAAAGTAAATATTCTTCAAAAAAATGCGTTTATTCAATGAAGGCATTGTTTTTGAAAATATGATTCTATGACATGCTATTTTGTCAGCAGGAGATTGTCATGCTTCGGGAAAACGCGAAAAACCCCGTGCGTTCGTTCTTTTATTTTACGTTATCATGGATTAACTTATGATTAATTCAGAGTCCTGTTTTGCAACAAGAAAGAGATGGTCGCAATTATTGTTTTGATACACTCCCTGCTGACGCGATTGAAAAGCCCTCAGCACCCAAGCAACACTTTTTCTAGGCATTTTGCGCTTCAATTCATCCTTCCCACGGAAAATTCACTTTTCTCACATAATCTAGACTTGATTGTTTACAAATTCCGTTAATTGCCTATTTCTGTAAGCATTTTTTCCGTGAACACTTGACACTTTCTCTCTAACTGGTGCTATATTTTAGACGGAAGCTGCTTTTCTACTCGTCTGGTTGCTAAAATTTAGAGAAAATTCTTCTCATTAAATGTGCATTTAGAATGCGACCGAAGCCGATGTTGTTTTGCAAGCAAGGCATCTGTTAATTGATGGACTAGCCCTGGTGTGCTGGATATTTTCAATGCAAAAGAATCTTGATGCTGCGACCTTGCAACTGTTTTCCAAAATGGTATTGCATGCACAAAAATCCCAGCTCAATTAATCTTTACACATTTTTTTTTAGAACCTAGCTTGGGTCCTAGTACTAAAAGTTTCTTAACTTTTCACTAGTTTCTAGTACTAGAAATTTCTAAAAAAGTTTCTTGTTTTTAGATAAGCATTTAACATCAAATTGTGCGCCTTCCCTTGCATACTAATTGCATTAAATTTTATAACACAACTATAAGATTTGATATTGTATTTCTTGTTTATTATTCTTATGGAAACAGGGATCTTTTTATTGAGACACTCGGTACAGTGTGCTTGAATGGTTTCATTATTTTCGTATTATTACCGAGACACCCGGTACGTATTATTTTCCGGCTCAGAAAGTCATCTTATTTTTTTGGATTTTCTTAAAAATTTTGATTTAGTTCTAGAATTTTCTTAAATTTTTTGGGCTCTAGTACTAGGTTTCTTATAAACCTTTTTCTAAAAAATTCGTGTAATTCATATCGATTAAATCTATACACCAACTCTCTGCTCCAGCAGATTCACAGAAGTCGGATTCATTCTCAAAGTAGTTTCCGTCAAGGACATAGGAAGCAAATTTGAATGAAGCGGGAAGGTGCCTCTCACGTCGCCTCGCAGCTGTCAATCAAATTCTTATCCACGCCATTCATAATTAATCATCGCAAATAGCACGTGATGTGGCGGGTTCTTCTTGTGACCAGCCTATATTTTTTTGGCCGGAGTTGGTTTTGCAAGAGTGATAAATCATCAATGAAAACACACAAATATACAATTTGAATCACCTTGACCGAGTGATGAAATAGCCAGGCCTTGAAAAAGGCTGCCATAATATTTTGCGGATCTTTTTTCTTCGTTTTCAGCATTTGAAGGGGCCTTTGATAGAAGGGGGGATTCGGGGGACACTCGTTAACTAAATGGTGTCAAGTCATTGCAATAATCCCGGCTCTTACCTCTATGGTTTCAATTTAAAATCTTACCGTGCAAAGTCAGTTTTGCATGTTTGGGAAAATGAAGAATAAAATCTGAAAAAATTGAGGTCTTCAGGAAATTTTACGCACTTGGAATACTTGGTCAGAGAAGCGCCTTTTCATAACAATAATCCTGGACAAAAACTCGAAAATTTGCACCAAAAATTGATACTTTCTCTTATAACTAAAAATAACTCTCCAACCTCTCCTAATTCAATCTTAAATGCATGATTTTATTGCCCAAATTATTGAACTATAAATCCAATTTTGATCCTGGGGAGGAAACGGAAATTTGAGCCTACAGTGGAAACATAATACTCGAAATTTCAAAGATTGCATTTTATCCTCAAAAATATTCTCCGGGATTATTGTTTTGAAGTAAGGGGAAATGCAATTGGCTCTTGCAAGTGTAGAACTTCGTAAATGTCGCAATATCAGTCCCTCTTCATCCTCCACATTATCCGCCCCCATTTTGACAGCAATTTTGAATGAGCCTCGATGTAACAAGGCAGGAGCAAAGCACCATGTCATGTCAGCTGTACGACGTCATATTACTTCGAAACTTTGTTTCAAAGATGGCTGCCAAGAAAGATGTCTCTGCTCCACGTTTATTTACATTTTCGAATTTCGTTTTTATTCTTTGCATGCTTTTTTAAATGAAAGCTGCCCATCAAATTCGTGCTAAATCGTGCTTCATGAATTCACTACCGAGGGAATGCAGTGCTATTAGTTTTGACTTTGGTGCCCCACTTCATGCTCCCAACCTGCGGGGCTACGAATTACAAGCTAACCAAGTGAAATTAAAGTACCTATAGGATTTACCTGTTATTTGTTCCGCTTTCGGCCTGTAGCTTGTTTATAAGTGTTGACTGATTATTGCATAATGTACCAGTGCCGTCGGAACGAAATTTATGTTGGGGGCTACCCGTTGTATTCCTTCTCATTCAGTACACCGTTATAAAGGAAACATCCTGCAGTCTGACAATTATAAAAAGGGTCCAAACCCCCCAGCCCCCAAGCCCCCTGGATCCGACAGCCCTAATATATGACTGACTGTGTATGAATTTTCTAATTGGTTTTCACCAGGGCTTGATCGTTTTCGTTTCTCCTTCTGCTGAACTCAGGGCCTAAATGTATTACACATGTTTGCATAAATGACATCACCTTTTGCTTTGCTAAGTTCCGCGTGGTCGAGGGCGGTCTTTGTGGACGTTTCGAATGAATTTAATCAGCCTGGATGGACCCTAAGATCAAGAGGTCGATGTCACGAAGTGACGCAGCAACTAACGCAAGGACACTTTGGATGAGATTCTGTGATGAGACGGGTAACATACACACAACGTGACAAGAGCGCTCTTCCGCAGCGCACAATCAATACGTATTTACTGGGGTAGGGGGGGGGGGGGGTGGTATTTTCTTGGAAACAGCCTCTAAACCATTCTTGCATTATAGACGCCAAACCTTGAGACCCAAACTTTGGCTCAATGCTGTTAGGTATATTCACAGATTCTAGCTGGCACTTGCTGGGAAGCTTGACTTCAGCACGCGTTGAGAGGCAACTCAGAAGTGCTTTTGAATAACTGGATAATTGATGTTGATAGAGAAAGCTCCTCGAGTGGCAAACCATTCCCAGTAAACAAACACGGAAGGCAAGTCAGCTGTCGATGTTTGTCATCAACACTCCCCCTTTCACAGCAGCTGTCAGTCAATATCGAGTTACATCGGGCTTTAATTACAGACAGATAGACGACGCGGCTCAGTCAGGGTGGAATGAGCATCATGGAAGCACGAGAGGGCGTGCGTGTGTTGGCCTTTCTCTTCTTTGTGGCGCTATCTAAAGGCAACGGAACGCCGGAGCAGTTTTTGGAACAATTCAACACCGATGTTCTGCGAGTGGACTACAAGAGCGGACAGGCGCAATGGGTCTACAACACCAATCTCACCGACAGCAACAGCAAAGCAAGCGTAGTGGCCAGTTTGGAGTACTCAACTTACATGTCGCAAGTAAGGGCAAATGCATCCAAGTACAACCTCTCCGCCTCCAGCGATGATGTCAAAAGGCAGTTCAGTTTTCTGCTTTCGTCTTCCACATCGAAGAACAAAACCGTGGTAAAGAGGGCTGCTGATCTGGGAGCCAAGCTAGAGAAGATGTACAGCGAAGGGTGCGTGAAGGCAACGAGTAGCCAAGTGCCCTCGTTGAACAAGACCTGGGCTGGCCAAAAGTGCCTCTCCCTTGACCCAGATCTTTACAAAATAATGAGCAAGTCTCGAAATTACACTGAGCTCCAGTTTGCGTGGAAGGGGTGGAGGGATGCAACCGGTCCGGCAATGAAATCCGTGTACACGGAATTCGTCGACACGCTGAACATCGGAGCAAGGGAGAACACGTGGAAGGACTATGGCGACTACGTGCGCTCGTGGTACGAAGTGGGTGACCAACTTGGACCGATTGCAGAGAAGCTGTGGGAGGACTTGAAACCGTTCTACGAGGAGCTGCATGCTTACGTGAGGTTTAAGCTATCGAAACGGTATCCAGAGGTGAGGGACGGGCAGCCAATCCCAGCACACATCCTTGGGAACATGTGGGCACAATCGTGGACCAATATTTTTGACTTGGTTGCACCGTTCCCAAGTAAGTCCCACCAGGGTTGATGATAAAGTCCATGAAACTGTTTTCGCCTGTGTTTGCCTGTGTTTGTTGTGCCTGGGGGAAGAATACGCAGCCGCCCGGCCGTACTCGTGACGAGCTATGACGGGGGTTGGATGAACCTGTTCGCGTGCGTTCAACAGCCGCAAAGGAAACATTTCGTGATTCGAAACGCCACATCTAAGGTGGCAAAAAAGGCAGTTACGAAGTGGCCATTTAGCTGCCATGCTTTCCTTCGTCTTGCCAACAGTTACGGAATACTTATAATATCGAACAAATTCGAATTGACTCCCTTGCATCAACGAATTGGCCTTTTCTGTGAATAGTCTTTTTAGACTCTTAGTTGATACGTTCACAAAGGGAGGGGGGCTAATTTGTAGATTAATTATAGCGAATGCTAAGGGTAAGGTCACTCCAGATTATGCTAATACGTTCCCTTACCCCCAACATCCTCTGTAATACCATTCTCTGCACCCTTACTTCTCCCTCGGCACCCTCACTTCTCCCCCTGCACCCTCACTTCTCCCTCGGCACTACATTTTCTCCTTGGCAAACTAAGCAGATGCAGTGAAGTTGGATATTCAAACAATGTTAACCCTTGGTTTGGAAGAAAGAGGGAAAACTAAGTATATTAAAATGACTATACTCCGCCTTCGACAAAGAATCAGTCACGTTACATTTCTTGATTCATATTTAAGCCAATTGAATGGTCCTAATGTACACATTGGTGTTTGCAATGCGAACCGCGTTTGTTCGCCGACTCCTTGAACAGCTTCCGGCGTAAAACCCTCTTTAAACTGTCATCCCAGAGTTACAATTCCTGGTTACTTGATTTTGTTAACCGTTTTGTGATAATGCAAATTATTTTTACTGATTTTGACGGAATTCTGAAGCGTTTTGGCTTACCAGAGTTTCACCAGGGGGATTTGAGGAGGGAAGCAAAGTATCCCAACCTCTTTAGCAATTTTTACAATCTAAATTTTGCAGAATGATCCAAAGAAGGTCAAACGAATGCAAGTATATATAATCAGTACCTGTGATCATACCTAAATGCTTTGATTGATTCAACTTTCCGTTGCAGAGGAGCCAAATTTGGACATATCTCCAAAGCTGGAGAAGATTTACAAGAATAACATTACAGGAATGTTTTACAAAGCTGAAGAGTTTTTCACCTCCATTGGCTGGATGAAGCTGCCAAAGGGATTTTGGAACAAGTCGATGCTGGAGAAGCCAAAGGATGGCCGATCGGTTGTTTGCCATGCATCCGCTTGGGATTTCGCTGTTAAGAACCCGGATGAAGACGTCAGGTTTATAAGAATAATTTGCTATGTTAATCATGCAGACCATGCATATCAGAGATGCGTCTGTTCTTCTAAGGGCCCTTAATGGTTCACCTGATGAAGAATATTTTATCCACTATACAAAGAGGTAGTGAAGGGTGCAGTGCATAATTAGGAATACTATAGTAAGCCACATAGGCTGGGATGTTATGCTAGAAAGAAGGAAGAATGTTCTTGAAAGTCAATCTTGAAATCGGCATATTTTCTATAACAATAATAATAATAATAATAATAATAATAATAATAATAATAATAATAATAATGATAATAAAAATAATTTTAAAGATAATTATAGCTCTGTACCAAGTTACATTGATACATTGTAAACGGCCTTCGTTAGGATGTCTACAATGAGCGAAGAGGAGTGAGATGATGTGATATCGTTATTGCTTTGATTTTGAAATTTCAGTTGACGAAGCGTAACATGACACGACATAGCAGAAGAATCTATTGGAAATTATATGAGATGTAGCCCATTATACAGCCACATGACAAAATGAAGCCACACGATTATTACCATCAAGTCATTAGATTTCTTCTTTTGACGGTTTTAAATTTCATGAGCAGGGCAAGACTTTGGCGGTACTCTTTCAGAATTCATGGTCGAAATTTCACAAAATTTCACAACAACAAGTATTAATGTGACTTGGACCATTGATAATGTTTTGATAGGTTATCAGCAACTTTAAGCGTGTCTCGCCTTTCAGGGTCAAGATGTGCACTAGTCCAAACCAGAATGATTTCATTACGATTCATCATGAATTGGGTCATATTTATTACTACCTGTGGTATTGGAATCAACCTTACGAGTACAGGACTGGTGCCAACCCCGGCTTCCACGAAGCAGTGGGAGACACCCTCGCGCTGTCTGTTGAGACGCCCCAGCATCTCTATAAAGTCGGCTTGTTGGATTCAGTTCCATCCAATAACAGTGAGTATTTTGTCCCAGATTGCACCAATATGAGGGCCACCAGTGTTATGGGGCACAAGGGGGATGCTATTTCCATTAAATAGAACGTTGGGGCATAATCAAATGTTTCGATGAAAACATGGGCCAAAGTATTATTTTGTGGTACTGCAGAACGACTCGATATTTCGTCTTGCAATGCATTCAAAAAGCATTATGGGTAATAAGTAGGGGCTCTTATGTACCTGCAAACACTTGTCTAAGGGCTGCTGAATATTATTCCACAATCACTCCTAAAGTCAAGCAGAGCTTTTAATTGGTCCAACTGAACCCTTCCCCTCTCTTCCTGAAGTTATTTTTGCTTGCTCTCAAGCTGTTTGTTTCAAATTTTTTCCTTTGAAAGGAAATAGAACCTTCGAAGCACGTGCTTACTACGTATCGAATGTCTACCATGTGTTTCATCTTGGTTTGACCTCTTCTGTGTTATTTGCACAGAAACATATCTTCCCTAATGTTTTTCGATACACTAGCTAATGACTTGACCTTGCTAAATCTCTTTCTCTTAGAAAGCGAGTTGAATTTCCTGCTGAAATCAGCCTTAAGCAAAATTGCGTTCGTCCCGTTTGGCTACTTGATGGATCAATGGCGATGGGGAGTGTGGAATGGCACGGTGAAGCCCGGACAATACAACAGCAAATGGTGGGAGCTTCGGACCAAATACCAGGGAATCACCCCACCCGTGTCACGTGACGAGAAAGACTTCGATCCGGGGGCAAAGTATCACATTCCGGGCAACACACCCTACATCCGGTAATGAAACATCTAACCCGTTTGGGCAAAAGTTATACAAAAGTTATTAGTGAAAAAATTTTAATCGCCTCGTATTTTTTTCGATGCAGCAAAATAGGCAGGCCCAAGCAAGTTATTTATTTGATGCCCAAAGCAAATATGTGGAAATCATTTGCCTAACGGAGATTTTGAAATGTTTAAACACAGATTTGGTTTGATTGTGCTCTGAGCTGTTTATAAGTTGTTTAGATTAAATATTAGATACCTCTACTAAAGAATTTGTAAAGAGAATTAGCTAGGATCATCAGATGTCTTACTCTCAAAGCGTTAATGGACGTAATCTTTGCATTGGCGGAAGGGCCTAAAGATGATCTTAACATTGTCGGTTTTAATAGAACTTTCCAGAAAGGCATTCAGTATTCGTGCAATCAGTCTAATCAAGAAGAACTGAATAATTAGTTACTGTCCTTGGAGTCTCCTTTCTCGCTCTTACACTTAGCTGTTTGCAAAAGCTGTTTTCGAAAACCTTCAACCTGACATAGTTACAGTTATATATAGGGAAGCCCCAATATTAGATGACTCTGAGGTTGCAACCAATTGTCTAATATTCCCCTCATAAAAGTATATAAAACTCTTGCTGTGTATTCCAGGTTTCCAAGGCCAAATATTCGTTAGTATTCTCAGTGAACCATCTTTCATTCTTGCAGGTACTTCATGAGCTACGTCTACCAGTTCCATTTCCACAAGGCCGCTTGCAAGGCAGCTAACCACACTGGTACTTTGAACAAATGCTCCATCTACAAATCGAAAAAGGCTGGAAAGATCTTCAGGTAAGAGTTTCCCTCGCACAAACTAAATTAACAGCTAGCTTCTCGTTCCATTGTAATTTGAAACAACTTCAAATAACAAGGGCTCCGACGCAGGTTCGAAAGGGGAGGGGCCAAGAAAGATTTTAGCAATCATAACAAAAGATGTTTAGAAAAGCTCTATTGTTTTACAAAAAAAATCCATGGCCCCCGCCCCCCCCCCCCCCCTTCGTCGGAGGCCCTGAATAAGTACTGCTTTGACCTTTGCGAGCTCACCAATGCACCGCAAAACTTGCCTAGGACAGAACACACGCATGCACGGGCGCACGCACGGATGCACGCACGCACGGACACACGCATGAAACACGCATGACACACGCATGAAACACGCATGACACACGCACGCATAAATATAATGCAAAGCTTCTAACACATAGTAACTTAGAAATCATAGCCAAGAGACTACAATAGAAAACCTTAACTTTGCAAACGTTACGACTTTGGTCTTAGGGCCTGTTTATATGAAAGAGGGCTGGAGGGCTGGCCCTCTTTGCCGAGATCCTGGAACAATCCCTTGAGAAAATCGTTTTGGTTTACATGAGGGGAGGGCTGGAAATTTCCCATATAAACACAATTGGGAGGGCTGGCCCTCCTAGGCGAGATGCAAAGTAACGATATGCGCATGCGTAACTGAGTCATTTGCGATCCAAACAAAGTCAGGAAATGACTGCAAACAGGGTTTCTTTCGTGAATAAAAAGCATTTTCGTTGGAACGGAGACATGATCGACTTTTTGATGACTTGCCTTCATAAGTACAAAACTATTATGGAGTTCGAAAACATTTATTTTTATGGCGACAGGCCAGTGCAACATGTTGATGAAAGACCAACAAAGAGGCGCGAAATTGCAACTCTTTGACAAACGCTACGCAGGAGCTTAATTTCAGCCCTTCTTGGAGGGCCAGAAAATCTCATGTAAACGCACAGGCGTAATAAACAGGCCCTTAGTCTTAAACCTTTTGTCGATTCTGCTGCTGTTCTTTTATCCCTGTCTTTCAATCGCCCCCACAGCGACATGCTGAGCATGGGCAAAAGCAAAACATGGCAAGTTGCCTTCAAGAACATGACTGGTTATAGTGAGCTCACTGCGCAGCCGATCAAGGATTACTTTCAGGTGCTATACGATTGGATGAAGCAGCAAAGGAGCAAGGAGGGATATTCGATTGGCTGGAGCACAAACCCAACGACCCCTTCAAAACAGCCGCCAACGGTTTCTTCAAAAAAGCCGCCAGCAACCAAGTCACCTAAAGATGGCGCGGGGTCACTTCGAGGCTTCACAGCGGTCGTTGGGCTAGTAACGATCTTTTCAGCTGTATTTTTACACTTCTAGGTTGCTTCAGTGTCTTGATTCTAAGGATAATGCTGCTTATAATATGATGATTTAAGTGGAGATCGCAGCTTGGTCCTAAAAGTATGTAAGCCTATTTTTCCGCCATCCTATGTCCTGATTTTGACCTGGAATATGCGAAACAAACTTTGATTGGGGGACTGAGACTTCAGCTGGACTTTGTAAAGCTTGTTTCCCGATCAGTGTCGAAATTCTGAGGCAATATCAATGATACCCAACCTGTTCAGGACTCATGCGAAGCGATGAAGTAAACGACTATCTCTACATATAAATATTTCACTTAGAATAGAAATACCGACATTTTTGGGCCCTTGAGAACCCGATTCCCAAAGCTGTAGTCATTGATTTATAAACGTTTTCTCAGATTCTCAAATTTTACTAGGTTTCAGATTTCGGCAGCTGTTCAGATATTTTCTTTCACGTGCCTTTCTTTTGGCGGGCTGGGGTAACATGAAACGTACACTGGCTGTTCGATGTCATTAAAGGGTTTTGATACCCATTGCCGTGATCATGGGCCATTTATTCAAACAGTTGGTCCTCTAAATTCGAGTTAATGACAACTTCAAATCCACTGTTTATCATTCAACTTTATCAAGAATTATGTGTACATCAAGAAAATAGTATGTAAAGTACATTGATCCTAAATTTAATGTAAAACGTTCTTAGCACACTTTAATGGATTTGTGGAACTCATTTCTTGATTTGATTTAACACCCTGATTTACGGAAACCTTAGGCTAAATTTTGATACAGATGCTGTTAAAGATCTTGTGATTTTGTATGTCCTTGTCTGTTTGAATTTTAGTTTAATTCAGTTCACTGCCTTAGCCTTTCAAATTAATTAGCAACGTTCCACAATATTATGCGTTGTTTTGTTTTTGCTTGTGCAAGCTTTATGAAGAAATCTTGAGCACCCCAATGATCAAGATTTTGGTTATGTTGATAATGGTCGAGGGAGGGGGTAGTGTTTTGTAGAAAGTTTTTGAAAATTGATAATGGGTGGATCTTAATATGGGTTTGGTGCAAAAAGTATGGGACTGAGTAAGCGCCTCGTGTGATTGAAGATATGCTAATAGGGGCTAGCACAAACGGAAGGGAATGCTGAAGATAACCAAAGTCAACATTCTGGAGAGGACACGTCCACCCTATAGTAACTGAATTTGATTTCTAGATGGTTCTAGTATATTCAGACTAGTATATTCAGATCAGTGAAAACAATTGAGACTGTTTGAACTGCAATTTTAGCTGCACAGCACGTCTGCAATTTTAGCTGCACAGCACGTCTGCAATTTCATTTCATTTTGCAAAATGTTCTGCTTCGTTTTGTATTTTCTGTTCTTCACTGCAGCAAATATTGCGTATCATTACGAAGAAATCGTAATATTTCGGCCTGGAAGTAAATGTCTTCCCTCGTGACCCCAAAATGGTCGCACCAAGCGGGCACTGATCAAAATGACCACTTAACATTCTGATTGGCTGTTGCTTCCTACCAATCCAGTTCCCCGGCTGCCTCGCAGAGGAGTCTTAAGGCTCCTTTGTTAATTTGGAGTACAAGCATTGCATCTTGGGATGTTCATGGAGTTTGCTTTAATCCATAAAGAAGAATAGATTTGTTTATGTGTGCTCAATTTGATTTAGGCCTTGTATCCTTGTCCTCTTTATTCTTTGCCCTGCGTTTTATTTTACACTTTAGGAATATACAAACGTTGAATAAAAACATCGTGCTCATATTTCTGCAACTATTTAAACCCAATGCAAAGGGCAGCAAGACTAATCAACTTTGGCTTTCAACTCGTCGACAAAATCCCTTTGGTTGACCAAATAACACCCAGTGAATTGCATTTCGGCCTTAGTTCATTGATGAATGGGTCGAATCGAAAACCACTGGCTATCATTTGGCAAGATTAGGCCTCTAGAGCTAATGGGTGATACCAAAAAGGAAATGCAACTCTAGAAAGACAGGTTGGATTTAGCCCTTTAAGCTTGGTCAACGATTTGTCAAATGATATGCCTTGAAAGTTCATACGTGTTTCTGTCTTCACTTAAAGTTTAAACTCTTTGCCAAGATTCACTAAGAAGAAAGCGGAATCTGTGACATGTTCATTATTTGAAGTGGCTAGATTTCATAGTTTTAGGAGCAGTTACAAACTGCTTACTGGTTTCGAGCGGCTTCATAGATGGTCTGTTCATAATTAAACCAGTGTAACCAATACCCTCGAACCTAAGATTAACACATCCACAATCTGCAAATCAGTACCGTTCCGCCGTATCCGGGGCCAAATCGCACCGCCTGCGCCTTATACTGAGAGCCGCGTAAAATGTTGTTAGCACTGGAAGATAATATAAAGTCTATTATAAGAAAATTTACAACACTTGACAGCAAAAACATGAATTGTCACAACAAATTAGACTTGTAGATGTCTCTACTGTTATGACATTATGCGTAAGATGATGTACAATATTTACTCTAATATTCCCGTTGCGGGATTAGCGTTTCAACCTAACAAAAAAGGCGGGATTATTGGAGATAAGGGTATATTGGAGAGGCGGGATGCCTTGAAGTCTAGCTTGAGGATACCGTTGAAACGTGAGTGTGGCAAATCAGAGCAAAAAATATGCAATTTCAACAATAACACTAATAATTTTTTCAAAGATAGTAATTTTCAACAATAGCGATTTAACCCATTCACTTTAAGCATAAGTTTCAATCTTTGACTGTGAAGCCCACACAAAGTGTATAAAGAACAGCAAATGCCAAATAAAAGTTTCAATCCCGCATGCGGGATTATTGGGGAGACGGGATTATTCTTTCAATCTATGAAATACAAGCGATTACTAGAGTGGCGGAAATAAAAGAGAAGCGAGAACATTGGAGTAAATACGGATGAATAAGATGGCCAAAAATTCAACGTGCACTCTTTAGATCATCACAATATTCAAACTTGCGCAAAAGTTTCGAATCATTTTAGTCATGGTTTTCCTTGCCTAGAGCCCAACTGAGAAAATCTACAAATATGTAACATTTGATGTACATTTGATGATTAATACCGTACGTTTTCCTTACAACACACTACAATACTTTTAAAATCCCAACTGAACGTAGAAATACCTACGTGAGATAGCACTGCAAAAATATTGAGCAAATACCTATATCTGATGATTTACATTGCTATAATTTCGTAACGGGCTTTGATATAATTCAAGACTCTTTTAAAGCGCTTACTTTAGAAAGGCTATGAGGTACACACCTCCCCCTTTCCTTCAAGGAATGCCCCTCCGGCGGTCGTGTTCTTTGCAATAGACTTTGCAGATCGCTAATAACTCTCATTAATTAATCTAATTAATTAAAAAATTCACTCATTAATTGATAGCTTCAAGGAAATCCCAATACCCAACAATTAGTTAAATAACACGCGAACTTGATAGAATATTTCCATGGGTGCTCGCTGAAGGTCAAATAGTCAGTGAAAAATAATGGGGTATGTCCACCAATTGCCCTATGCCTTTCAACCATTGGCGTACCCAAGGGGGGGGGGGGAGAATAGGGGTCCCCTGGCTTTGAAATGGATGGTCCTCGCGATTTTGCTGAAATTGCAATAAGTTAAGTAGTTCACTTTAGTTCCTAGGCAAAATCACTAAGCTCACTTCTTAACTCGATACAATAAAACGCATTCTAATTTAAAATGGCTACCCCGACGATATCATCTCGAAGTGTTTCAAACAAATAATTGCCAGTTTCATCTCTGACAAGCATTTTGGACATGAAATGTGCCCTGTTTATCTCAAATTACCTTGGATTGGTGACGTTTCTCTAAAATTTGAAAATCAAAAAAAGAAAGCCATTAATTTCTGCTATTCAGCTGTGAATCCTCGTGTGGTCTACAATGCTAAGACCATGTTTCCCTCCACCCAAAATGATTGCGTCCATGCCCTCAAAAAAAGTTTAGTCGTTTACGAATTTTGTTGCCGATGTGAAGCTCGGTATGTAGGACGCACTACTCAAAGACTGGAGGATAGAATAAAGCAGCATGTTTCCACGAGCATAAGGACCAAAACGTCTGCAGAAAGAAAGCAGCCGCGCCGAAATTGTAAAAGACGCAATGCCCAAATTAATTGCGATTCGGCTATAGGACAACATCTTTTAGAGAATCCAGATTGACGACAATTTTCGAATAATTGGGCAAGCCAGGTCGTCTAGGTGTTTTGGAGTCTGTCTACATTAAATGGAAAATCCCATTTTTTGTAGACAGAAAAAGTTCGTCTTTTCCCTTGTTCTCTTCTAAAGTTAGGTGTTAAGTAACGCTGATTGTCAATTAAAACCAATCACGCGCTCTGCTTATCACCCTCTAGTGTTAACCTCACCCGCATCTGGCTATTTATTGGGTCAGCTTTTGGTTGTTTTCCGACATTTGCATACTCTGAGGAGTGTCAAACGAGAAAGTGCTTTAAGTATGTGAAAACTTGTTCCGCTTTTTCTAGCCATTGTGAAGTTTTGTACCACAAAGCACTTGTTCACAGTAAGATAAGTCGGTGGCGGGAAAGTGTTCTAGGCAGATCCTTGTAAAAGTTTGAAGTAACAACAGTAAGAAAATTTTGCCTTGAAGAAACTGATAGACTTTGTGGTAAATATCAGTCATTAGGTATTTGGTATACGAAGCAGCAAGGGTAAAATCAAAAGTTGTACAATCCATGCTAATACCTTATGCCATATACAAAGAGCTACAGCGAATGACAAAAGATAATTATTTATCATTCATTGCCCATCATTAGGTAGACAAAGAGTTTCCTTCTTCACAAAGGCAATGTGCTTGTATAATTTGCATATCTCCATGGAAAAATCCTTGATCTTAGTTCTAGCGACAGAAAATATAGGTAGGTTAAGTAAAAGCCAAAAATCATGCAAAAAATCCGCTATTTTGGTAGAAAATTCGTTGCTTCATATTTACGTGATATTGAAAAAGTTAGATTGATAATATTAATATTTTAATAGATGATTATTCATGAGATCAAGTCCTATAAAATTCGAACAATTGAAATAGGAACATACCAAAATGTACGTTAACCAAAAGAAACCATAGCCATGCAAAAATTTGCGATTCCTTTTTCAAAAATGCCCTTCTCTAGAAAAAATGAAGCTTAAAAGGTAAGATTTGAAAATCCTTCGGACTACTGGAAAGCAATTTTTGAGTGTCAGTTTTTAAAATCCGCCAGAGATTCAAAAGTAGACAATGTATTCACAATTTTGCAGGTATTTTAGATAACCTATAACATTGCAATAATTGCATTTTAACAATATAAACAGATGGTTCTTAACTTAAAGCATTTTAACTATAGGCAAAGTTAAATAGATTCAGTTTTATCAACAGATACCCCATAACATTTCAATAATCTAAAATTTAGGCTCGAATATTTTTCGGTGCATATTGATAAATAAAAGAAAGAGTAGGATCTAAAAATCCTTCTGACAACTGAAATATTACACTAAAGAACCAATCTATGGAGCTATGTGCATTTAAACTATAGACAATGCAATAAGGTTTCAACTCAATCATAGAAAGGCTATAATTTTATAATAATTGACCAATTTGAATGGATAATTTTTCGGCATTTATTCATCAAACAATGAAAGAGTAAGATCTGAAAAACCATCTGACAACTGCGATTTATTTTTGAGGTCCATTACAAGAATATCGAGTACTTGAACTATAGACAATGTAATCAGCATTCAGCTCAATCAAAAGACAATCTATAACCTTCCAATATTTGACCATTTTGGATTGAATATTTTTCGGTATTCATTTATGTAAAAACGAAGGAGTAAGTTCTGCAATACCAGCTGTCAATTTGGAAGTTTCTTTCCAAAGCCAATTACTGGAAAAGCAGGCGTTTTAACTATAGGTAATGGAATCAGTTCTCATTTCTATGAACATATCAATTTTTACATTGCAACATTTGATCATTTTCAATGAAACATTTTCCTGTCTATATTTGTAGTAAAACGAACGAGTAAAATTTGAAAAACCATATGACAACTGCCATATTTTTTTCGGGGTCCAATACAAGAATAGCGAGTACTTGAACTATAGACAATGTAATCAGCATTCAGCTCAATCAAAAGACAATTTATCACCTTTTAATATTGGACCATTTTGGATTGAATATTTTTCGGTATTTATTTATGTAAAAACGAAAGAGTAAGTTCTGCAATACCAGCTGTCAACTGGGATATTTCTTTTCAAAGCCAATTACTGGAACAGCAGGCGTTTTAATAATAGGTAATGGAATCAGTTCTCATTTCTATGAACATATGGCTTTTTACATTGCAATATTTCGCCATTTTCAATGCACCATTTTTCTGTCTATATTTGTAGTAAAACGAAAGAGTAAAATTTGAAAAACCATCTGACAACTGCCATATTTTTTTCCGGGGTCCAATACTAGAACAGCGAGTACTTGAACTACAGACAATGTAATCAACATTCAGTCAATCAAAAGGTAATCTATAACCTTCCAATATTTGACCATTTTGGATTGAATATATTCGGTATTTATTTATGTAAAAACGAATAAGTAAGTTCTGCAATACCAGCTTTCAATTTGGATGTTTCTTTTCAAAGCCAATTACTGGAACAGCAGGCGTTTTAACTATAAGTAATGGAATCAGTTCTCATTTCTATGAACATATGGCTTTTTACATTGCAATATTTCGCCATTTTCAATGCAACATTTTTCTGTCTATATTTGTAGTAAAATGAAAGAGTAAAATTTGAAAAACCATCTGACAACTGCCATATTTTTTCCGGGGTCCAATACTAGAACAGCGAGTACTTGAACTACAGACAATGTAATCAGCATTCAGCTCAATCAAAAGATAATCTATATCCTTTTTATATTTAAGCATTTTGGGTTGAATTGTTCTGTATTTATTTATGTAAAAATGAAAGAGTAAGTTCTGCAATACCAGCTGTCAATTTGGATGTTTCTTTTCAAAGCCAATTACTGGAACAGCAGGCGTTTTAACTATAAGTAATGGAATCAGTTCTCATTTCTATGAACATATGGCTTTTTACATTGCAATATTTCGCCATTTTCAATGCACCATTTTTCTGTCTATATTTGTAGTAAAACGAAAGAGTAAAATTTGAAAAACCATCTGACAACTGCCATATTTTTTTTCGGGGTCCAATACTAGAACAGCGAGTACTTGAACTACAGACAATGTAATCAGCATTCAGCTCAATCAAAAGATAATCTATATCCTTTTTATATTTAAGCAATTTGGGTTGAATTGTTCTGTATTTATTTATGTAAAAATGAAAGAGTAAGTTCTGCAATACCAGCTGTCAATTTGGATGTTTCTTTTCAAAGCCAATTACTGGAACAGCAGGCGTTTTAACTATAAGTAATGGAATCAGTTCTCATTTCTATGAACATATGGCTTTTTACATTGCACTATTTCGCCATTTTCAATGCACCATTTTTCTGTCTATATTTGTAGTAAAACGAAAGAGTAAAATTTGAAAAACCATCTGACAACTGCCATATTTTTTTTCGGGGTCCAATACTAGAACACCGACTACTTGAACTACAGACAATGTAATCCGCATTCAGTCAATCAAAAGGTAATCTATAACCTTCCAATATTTGACAATTTTGGATTGAATATATTCGGTATTTATTTATGTAAAAATGAAAGAGTAAGTTCTGCAATACCAGCTGTCAATTTGGATGTTTCTTTTCAAAGCCAATTACTGGAACAGCAGGCGTTTTAACTATAAGTAATGGAATCAGTTCTCATTTCTATGAACATATGGTTTTTTACATTGCAATATTTCGCCATTTTCAATGCAACATTTTTCTGTCTATATTTGTAGTAAAATGAAAGAGTAAAATTTGAAAAACCATCTGACAACTGCCATATTTTTTCCGGGGTCCAATACTAGAACAGCGAGTACTTGAACGATGGACAATGTAATCCGCATTCAGCTCAATCAAAAGATAATCTATAACCTTCCAATATTTGACCTTTTTGGATTGAATATATTCGGTATTTATTTATGTAAAAACGAAAGAGTAAGTTCTGCAATACCAGCTTTCAATTTGGAAGTTTTTTTCCAAAGCCAAATACTGACGCAGCAGGTGTTTTAACTATAGGTAATGGAATCAGTTCTCATTTCCAGGAAGAAATGGCTTTTTACATTGCACTATTTCGCCGTTTTCAATGCACCATTTTTCTGTCTTTATTTGTAGTAAAATGAAAGAGTAAAATTTGAAAAACCATCTGACAACTGCCATATTTTTTTCCGGGGTCCAATACTAGAACAGCGAGTACTTGAACTACAGACAATGTAATCAGCATTCAGCTCAATCAAAAGATAATCTATATCCTTTTTATATTTAAGCAATTTGGGTTGAATTGTTCTGTATTTATTTATGTAAAAATGAAAGAGTAAGTTCTGCAATACCAGCTGTCAATTTGGAAGTTTCTTTCCAAAGCCAATTACTGGAACAGCAGGTGTTTTAACTATAGGTAATGGAATCAATTCTCATTTCTATGAACATACGACTTTTTACATTGCAATATTTCGCCATTTTCAAGGCAACATTTTTCTGTCTATATTTGTAGTAAAACGAAAGAGTAAAATTTGAAAAACCATCTTACAACTGCCAAATTTTTTTCCGGGGTCCAATACTATAACAACGAGTACTTGAACGATGGACAATGTAATCCGCATTCAGCTCAATCAAAAGATAATCTATAACCTTCCAATATTTGACCTTTTTGGATTGAATATATTCGGTATTTATTTATGTAAAAACGAAAGAGTAAGTTCTGCAATACCAGCTTTCAATTTGGAAGTTTCTTTCCAAAGCCAAATACTGACGCAGCAGGTGTTTTAACTATAGGTAATGGAATCATTTCTCATTTCCATGAAGAAATGGCTTTTTACATTGCACTATTTCGCCATTTTCAATGCACCATTTTTCTGTCTATATTTGTAGTAAAACGAAAGAGTAAAATTTGAAAAACCATCTGACAACTGCCATATTTTTTCCGGGGTCCAATACTAGAACAGCGAGTACTTGAACGATGGACAATGTAATCCGCATTCAGCTCAATCAAAAGATAATCTATAACCTTCCAATATTTGACCTTTTTGGATTGAATATATTCGGTATTTATTTATGTAAAAACGAAAGAGTAAGTTCTGCAATACCAGCTTTCAATTTGGAAGTTTCTTTCCAAAGCCAAATACTGACGCAGCAGGTGTTTTAACTATAGTAATGGAATCATTTCTCATTTCATGAAGAAATGGCTTTTTACATTGCAATATTTCGCCATTTTCAATGCAACATTTTTCTGTCTATATTTGTAGTAAAACGAAAGAGTAAAATTTGAAAAACCATCTGACAACTGCCATATTTTTTCCGGGGTCCAATACTAGAACAGCGAGTACTTGAACTACAGACAATGTAATCAGCATTCAGCTCAATTATAAGATAATCTATAACCTTCCAATATTCGACCATTTTGGATTGAATATATTCGGTATTTATTTATGTAAAAGCGAATAAGTAAGTTCTGCAATACCAGCTTTCAATTTGGAAGTTTCTTTCCAAAGCCAATTATTGGAACAGCAGGCGTTTTAACTATAGGTAATGGAATCAGTTCTCATTTCTATGAAGATATGGCTTTTTACATTGCAACATTTCGCCATTTTCAATGCACCATTTTTCTGTCTATATTTGTAGTAAAACGAAAGAGTAAAATCTGAAAAACCATCTGACAATTACGATATTTTTTTCCGGGGTCCAATACTAGAACAGCGAGTACTTGAACTTTGGACAATGTAATCCACATTCAGCTCAATTAAAAGATAATATATAATCTTTTAAAATTTGACCATTTTGAATGCAACACTTTCTGTCTATACTTCTGGTAGAACGAATTAGCAAGTTCTGTAATACCAGCTGTCAACTGGGATATTTCTTTCCAGAGCCAATTACTGAAATAGCAGGTGTTTTAACTATAGGTAAAGGAATCAGTATTTAACTCTATGAACAGATAGCTTTTTACGTTTCAATAATAGGCCATATAGAATGCAATGTTTTTCTATCTATATATTTGGTTAAACTAAATTGAAGAATCTATAGAATCATATACTATCTGGGATATTTCTTTTCAGAGCCAATTACTGGAGCAACGAGAATTTTTACTATAAACATTGTAATCAGATGAGCAGATGGCCTTTTGATTGGCAATAAATGGCCATTTGGAAATAAACATTTTCTGTTTATTTTCCTGACATAACGAAAAAGTAAGATATGAAAGTACTTTTGTCAGATGGGATATTTTTCGGAGCCATTTGCTAGCGAGTATTGTAACTATAGACAAAAGAAATATGATTCTGTTTAATCAACAGATAAACTATAACCTGTATTTATGTTATAATGAAAGAGTAAGATCTGTTAATGCATCTGACAACTAGGATATTTCTTTTGAGACGCTATCTATGCAACTATGAGCATCTAAGCTATAGAGAAAGTATTCAGGATTCAGCTCGTTAAACAGGTACATTTTATGTAGAATATTTTCTATTTCTGTTGTTTATTTGAAAACTGATGGAAACTGGCGATACATCCAGCGTAGAGATGGACATATCCCTATTCCCATGTTAATTATTGCTTCCGATAAATTTCGGGTCTCGTGGGTATTGTATTTCACTTATCATGTGCATTTGGTCTCGAGAAACTTTCAAGGACTTTGAATAGAAAGCTAGTCACTGCTGCGCCTGCTGAAGCCAGCCCCCTTTCTAATTAGCCTCGTCTTCAATTAGCCTCTTTTTCAATAGTCCTCTTTCTTAAATTAGTAATGCAATGCTAGATTTTGTATAGTCAACATAGTGATAGAAGCGAAGCGGAATTCTCTGCATTTGGAAATGGGAAAACTCTATGTTGTGGGAAAACTCAAAAATTGACCGGCCAGCATAAGTAATTGCCCAAAACTCACACCCTCTTCAGCGTATAATGCAGAGGAGAAGTTCCTACCCTACGAATAATCAATTCTCCTTGGCCAAAAGTACGTCAATTTTCCAAAGTTACCCTCTATCCTTAGTAAGCTACCCTCTACCTTCTTTCAAAGCTACCCTCTTTCTAAGCTACCCTCTGCAAGAAAGAGATGTTTACAGGCGTCAGCTTTCGATTGTAAATGAAAGTTCGGTTGTACTTCGGTGGGAAAAACGATTTAGCAGCACGATCGTATGAAAACAGGACACGACAAGGAATTCAGACTATTTCAAGGATTTCGGACTGTTTGTATCACTCTTGAAATTCCTACATATCAGTAGCGGAATTAACAGAAAAAGTACAAAATTATCATGATGAGCAATTACTCTATCTATGAAATCGTTTCCAGAAATTGCCTGCTTATAAAAAGATGAAAATAGCGCGCTAAATTTTAAAACAGTAAAGACAAAATGTCGAGAGCACAAAATTACACAAAGAATCGAATATGACTCGCATACAAAGACATGCCCAGGGGGCAGTTGATAGAGTAAGGCAAACCAATGAAGTATATAATGGCACTTGTGGAATATGGGAAAAGTTCTTGCTGGGAGCTTATGTGGGAGCGTGCTCAAAATAAAAGAGATAACCTTACCCAAGACAAGGAGACTTGTTGTGCTTCGGGACACGTGGTAATGAGTTCTACGTGTGCTAAAGTACATTCGATCTGGTAAAGGAACACGTGGTAAGTGTATGAGGCCTAACATAGCAATGTCTCGAATAGCAACAAGCTTCGGGTGCGTTAAAGTCCAATTAAAACGAAAGGTGTAGATAAACTACATTCAACCCTACAGGCTATAATATGTAAAAAATTAAACCTCCCTTCAAGAGCATTATCGAACAGATACAATTATCGCACAGCCGGTTTATAGTTTAACAAGATTTAGGTCTCAGAAAACGAGCTTCCTAGTTTAGAATCGTCATATAAAATTCGATGAGAGATCCAAGCATAACATGTTTGTAGAGTTGTGATGCTTTGAAAGCGAAATAAAAAAGCTAGGCCACTAACAACTAATTACAGTCCATTCCATCTAAGAAACTGAATGATAAGGAAAATATTACTTACACCGCTCTGTCTTTCAAGTACAAAAAGTTTATGTCTCATTGTAGGAAAATACCCTCTGTAAGCCGAAATGCTTACAGTGTATTTTCAATATTTGTCACTTCTCAAAACCTACACAAAATTTAGCAAATATGTCACGGAAAAAGCTTTCCTGTTTTCTTGAAACACTGTCAAATATTCATTTAAAAACTAGTAAAATTATTCAGTTCAGTGGTTCAGTCAAGAAGACTGTTCTATCTAGCTACGTTCTAATCTTAATAAATAACTAGCTACACGATCGTTAGCTACATTTAAAACATCATAAAATCTTCATTGTGCCCGGTCTACTAGAAACGTAAATTACCTTATTGCAAAGAAATCCGGAAACTATCCTTTCAGTTTCGGTTCAGTATCTAGAGGGCATTGAAAAATGTTGACCACCGGAACTCATGCATCAATTTAATTACTATTCGGAACTGTTCAGTGAAATAACGTACACGAGAGCTTTCTTAGGGATGCGAAGCAAAAACAGCAAATCAAAGCTATGATTGGCTAGAAAGAGAACAGCGGATGTTATCAATCCGTTTCTCTACTTCATTTTTTGCAGGAAAGTTCCTAAAGTTGATTAATGAATCATTGGAAAGGTGTTAAGATAAACAAGACTGGACAGTGGCAACTGTTGTTATCTTCTACATATATGAGCCCCACCCTCTCCTAACCCACCTCTCCTACCCCCCTCTCTCTTACCCCCCCCCCTTCATACCCATAGATTCACGCTTAGATTTGCCAAAACAACATGTTTTTAGTGACGCCTCTGCAAAGTATCTAGACTACAGGCCATGATCTAGCGAGTTATCAGTTAGAAACTATTTAGAATAGCCTTTATTGAAAATGCAAAAAAGTATCCAGGTTTTTAGCAGACCGAGCACAATTGTCTATAAGGATTATCTCAGCGCATTTCCAATGTGTTATACTGCTACCAATATCATTATCAACGTTTTTGAAGTCTCTACTCACGAACTCAACTGTTTTGTCCCCATCGAGTCACGTGAATCGTCCGAAAAGCCGCCGAAGTGTATTGTGGGTGAGCGGCAGTACTATTCTTGGGCCTTCGAATGATTTTCACATTCTGTTTAATGAAAGCAAAACTCGTCACAATGGAATGGTGGGTTACGCAAAACAATAGGGTTACGGCCTTTTTTGCGAGGCAGCATTCCAGGTTTATAAACATCGTATCTCTCAGCCTCATTAGCAGTCGGCCATTCGAAACCCTGAACCTCGTTTCTAAATCTGTAATGCTGTAACAATGATATAGAAGCGCCAAAGGATGTCTAACTCTGTCCGCTAGAGCGAAGAAAATTTTGTTTTGGCGGCCATTTTTAATGCTGGCAAAAAGAATCTTTCCCAGTACTGAGCCCTTATGATTTCGCGAGAAGTAAGGCAATATCTAGTGAAGTTCCACGCCAATTCTTAGCTTGCAAAGTGGTGAGTTGCCCTGAAATATCCTTCGTCTTTCCATTTGCGTTTGAATTTTGGTGATTCGTTTATTCATTTAAGCGTTTTAAGTTACTTTTTGTCAAATGTGCAGCGCACTTACATGAATTTTGAACAATATTGCAATGCAAATGTTTGATGGATTCAAAGACTTTCTGCAGAAGCACTTTTAATTTATTCATTTTAATTCACTAGAACAACGTAAAATGTACTTTGTAATGTGAGCAAATGCCAATTTTCATTTTAGGCCTATTCAGTCACATTGCTGCCCCATAATGTCAGAAAGTTCGCTTCTTTAATGAGGATAACATAAACAATGTCATCTCCAGAGTTTATTCTGTAGCAAATCAAATCAAAGTAGTTGGTAATAACTTTTATCGGGTTGTAATAGAAGGTTTAGAAACACTATTTGAACATGTTAGAAACACACCGCAGCAACCTCCGGTACTAAATACCCTTGAAACATCGCAATAAATGAAGACTTGTCAAAATTCGAACGGAAATGGAAAGATAAGAAATATGATAACTCACCACGTAACACGTTAAAAATCAGTGCCGAATATTACTTAATCACGCCTTACTTTTACCAAATTATGAGAGCTCAGTACTGCTGCGGATTCCTTTTGCTACCATTAAAAATGGCCGCCAGAAGAAAATTTGCCTCACAGGGCACAATGGTGAAACCCATGAGTAAGACATTAATGAGCAGCCACAAATTTGACGGCAAAATAAGCCAAGGACACTGCAACCTAGGCCAAACTATGTTGCATATCTTGGGCGGACAAAATTGATAAAAAAACGGACCAAGAAAATTCCGTAGACATCAAGGAGACAGATCTATCTAGTGACCCCGGCTTCATGGAAGAGCAGAGGGGCTAAAAATAATTGGGAAATCACTGCTCCTCGTGGTACTTCCGTGCATCATTGAAACCAAACCAGACAGAGCTCAAGTGCCCTTAAGTAAGTATCAATTTATAGAAAACTCTCAAATGAAGGTCGACAAATGATTTCCGAAATCAATTTGGGATACTGCGATACTCGAAACTACAGCCTTTCAAAAATGACCAACAGAAAGATGGGCGAGTCACTGAACTTTGCTTATTTAAGTGGACTAAAGAGGGACCTTGCCAGCCATTTGGTGGCCAAGGTTCAACCAAAGATTCTTACGCCTTAGATTAAACCAAAGATTCTTGCGCCTTAGATGCAACCAAAGATTCTTACGCCTTAGATTCAACCAAAGATTCTTACGCCGCCTTAGATTCAACCAAAGATTCTTGCGCCTTAGATGCAACCAAAGATTCTTACGCCTTAGATTCAACCAAAGATTCTTACGCCGCCTTAGATTCAACCAAAGATTCTTACGCCGCCTTAGATTCAACCAAAGATTCTTACGCCTTAGATTCAACCAAAGATTCTTACGCCTTAGATTCAACCAAAGATTCTTACGCCTTAGATTCAACCAAAGATTCTTACGCCTTAGATTGAACCAAAGATTCTTACGCCTTAGAAATGAACGTCTCGGGTTCTTACCGTTCTCCACCGGACGTCCTCAGACACTGTCTTCTCTCTGGCCTTTACAAATGGTTCGGATTCTGCGCAGGCCCTCCGGTTCGTTGTCGCATTGCATTCACCCGTTTCGGAATCGTCCGGTTTTGCTCTGGGGCTCTAGAAAACCAATGACAATATATGTTCATGTAACTCGGATGATTAAAACTCGGAATATTTGTAAATAAAGGCTAACAAATCCGAAAATTTGTATTTTCCAGGTTCCACAAATTTTCATGACTGTTCAGACTTTGTGCTTCGCAAAAGCACGCTTGAAAGCGGTTCAATTCTTTAGTTGACCGGCTGCAAAACAGCATTAAGAGATGGTAGTTTGGTTCATATTGTGCCTTGACCCTTCGTTATTCTAAGGCAACTGGTACAAATTACTGTTAAGTGACAAGGCATCCTTCATCCAAAATGATTCTTCCAATGCCAGCCTCTCTTTTCTTTGAAAATAAACTGTCACACAAGAGTTTACTATCAGCACAGAGAAGAATTTCTTTTCAAGATTTATCAAAGCCGCGCTAATACTTTGAAGGAAAAATACCACGACTTAAAAGCTTGAGCTAAAAACAAAGCTTTACGGGTCCTGTAGAAACTTAAAAATAGTGTTAGACTACAAGCAAATTAAAATACGAGGCTAAGATCCTTTAATTTAGATTAATCTTAATTCCGCATTTCTGAAATTAAGATCCTACATGTTGATTTGGAATTCTGTTTTTTATTATTGAAAATATTATCTTAGAAATGATTTTTTGTAAGCCGGACCATATAGGTCTAGGTTTTGAAATTCTATTTTCCTCCATTTGGACATTTATTGCACAATTGAAAGTCCTGCAGTTCACTCAAGCTTTAACAAACAGGCCTACATGGGTAGGAATTGTCTCCACTTCAATGCTCTTTAAAAAACAGGCTTACATGGGTAGGAATTGTCTCCACTTCAATGCCCTTAAAAAAAGGCCTACATGGGTATGAATTGTCTCCACTTCAGTGCTCTTTAAAAAAACTTACCACATTGTTGACAGATGGCGGTCTTTCTCTTCTGCCTGACATTTGTTCTACTGTTTTCAAGCTGTTAATCTCATCCTTCAGCGACTTATTTTTCTCGAGTAGTGACTACGAGTAAATAAATCCATTAAAATAATCTGCACCAACATATTTTTACAAAAAGGCAAAATAAAAAGGGTCTATTTCAAGTGCACCACCTCGAACTGGCATGCATCAAAAGTCAAAGAAAATTACTATGGCTTAAAAGCGCAGGCAAAAGGTATGAAACTAAAAGCACAATACATTAACCACTAGCAGCTTGCTAGAGACTATTTCGATATCAACTTCTCCTCTTATTTTAAACTCGCCTCTTACAAATCTACAAGGTTCGCCAAGGATCTACAAGGTGAACTCTAGTTTCATGAGTGAGATTTTTGAAACAAGAAATATACATTATGATTTGCGAACTAAAAATAATCTTTGCATTCCAAAAGCCTGGACAACTTCTTATGGTGTGAGATATTTAGGTCAAAAACTGTAACAAACACTACCTCACAGTATAAGAGAGACCCAATCATTGACAACATTAAAAAAAATAAGATCACACCCTGAAGAATGTGACTGTAGATTATATAAAATATTTATTGCTGGGTTAGGTTTTATTTAGAATATCATACCTTAAACATTTTTAACATGATACCATATATTTATTTTGTATTAATTCTTCATAGATAGTTGGCCGTAATTAGCTTCTTTATAGCTATTAGACGTTCATATGTGTATTTGGCTAGATGTTTCCATTGAGTTCAGACAAGGAAAGGCTGGAGTAATTATTTATGGTGAATTTATTTATGAAGGTGCTCCACTTCAGAAGTTGC